>CAWUFW010001892.1:0-1266255 GCA_963921515.1 Calotriton arnoldi | reverse complement strand
GCGCTCCCGAGCTGTCTGAGGGCTGCCGCGGCGGCGGTGGTATCTATCAGACAATCGGCAGGGCTCGTCCTTGACTGTGACCTCACAGTTATGGTACCTCATGCTGTGGACACGCTTTTGAATAAGATAAAGACGCAGCACCTCACTAGTGCGCGTCTCACTGGATATGAGCTGACCCTATTTGCTCCGCACATTACCATTAAAAGATGCGCTACTTTGAACACAGCCACGTTACTACCCCTCCCTTCAGAAGAAAAGGACAATGATGTCCATGATTGTTTATTTCGGACTGAGGAAGAAACAAAGGGACGGGTAGACCTGACTGATGTTCCCTTATCTGACCCCCAAGGGGAACTATATGTTGATGGCTCTTGTTTCAAATTGCCGGATGGCACTACTACTGCAGCCTATGCGATCACCACGTTACACACTGTAGTTGAGACATCTTGCATTCCATACCAGTCGGCCCAAGCAGCAGAGTTAGTTGCCCTCCTGAGAGCCTGTGAATTGAGTGAGGGACTGGCTGTTAATGTCTACACTGACAGCCAGTATGCATTCAAGGTGGCCCATAATTGTGGGCGCCTCTGGGCGGAGAGAGGGTTCCTGACCTCACATGGGCAAAGGATACAGCATGGGCCACTAATACTTAGATTGTTATCAGCATTGACACTTCCTGATAAGCTGGCTATAATAAAATGCAGTGCCCACAAAGCCATCATAGATGATGTCGGGAGGGGTAACGCATTTGCAGACCAAACATCTAAGGAGACAGCTAGATCGAAGATGAACAAGATGTTTGTGGCAGGTCCTGCTAGATGGGTTCCAGACAACAGAATGTTTGAGAATACAGTGGAAAGTGTGAAGGAAATACAGAGAGAGGCGACTGTAGATGAACTGGAAATGTGGGAAGAGAAGACAGGACGTTTGGACGAGGATGAGTGTTGGACTGATTTGTCAGGAAAGCAGAGGTGGTTGTTGCCCAATGCTTTCGTCCTCCCTGTAGTCACTATGGCTCATGGCCCAGCGCACATTAGTGCCAAAGGAATATGCAAACTACTAGACCCAGTATGGCAGAATGTTAATATCCCCAAGGTTGCCGCACATTTGGTGAGGCACTGTATTATTTGTCTAAAACACAATCCTGGGAAAGGCACTCCTACACCTGCTGGTAATTTTGCACCGCCTTCCTTCCCTTTTGAAGTTCTCCAGATGGATTTTATCGAAATGGAACGAGTGAATAACTTGAAATATGTAATAGTGGTAGTTTGTGCATTCAGTAAATGGATTGAGGCTTACCCTACTAAGAAGAATACGGCCATGGAAACGGCGAAGGCACTTTTTAAAGAGTACTTCCCACGCTACGGATTGCCACGCGTGATCTGGAGTGACAATGGGAGCCATTTCAATGCCAAAGTCATTGATTTGGTGTGCAAGGGCTTACAAGTTACGCAGAAATTTCATGCAGCGAACCACCCACAATCAGCAGGCCTTGTCGAAAAGTACAATGGTACTCTCAAGCTGAAGCTAGCAAAAATTCATGAAAGTACAGGATTGCAATGGCCAGATGCGTTGCCTTTAGCATTGTTGTCCACGAGAGTGACAGCACATTCTAGGACAGGGCTGTCACCCTATGAAGTTGTCTTCGGGCGCCCTGCTAATGTCTGGGGCGTCCCAAGACCCAAAAGTTTCTCCGTGATAGAGTACCTTCTTTTGATAGACTATCTGTACCAATTGTCTAAAGATCTTCGGGGCATATTATCAAGAAACGGCGTTAAAATTATCGCCGCTTTAGCGGCAGAAAACTGCTGCTAAAGCGGCGATAATGGGCTTGATAATATGCCCTTGAGAATTCCAATAGAAGCCCATGTTCTGGTGTCAACATGGGCTTCTATTGGAATTCTCAAGGGCATATTATCAAGCCCATTATCGCCGTTTTAGCGGCAGTTTTCTGCCGCTAAAGCGGCGATAATTTTAACGCCGTTCTTGATAATATGCCCCTTCGTTTTGTCCACCAACAGATACACACCACTCTGCAACCAGTACCAGAGGGGCCCGGGCATCGACTGCAGCCTGGGGACTATGTGATGGTTCGACACTTCCAGTGCAAGACCTGTCTGGAGCCGAGGTGGAAAGGACCTGCCCAGGTGTTGTTGGCCAACCGCACAGCTGTCAAGCTAGAAGGCCGGAAACACTGGCTTCATGGGGTTGGAAGATATTTCTTGTTCTGATAGCTATCGCAGGGGTCATCTTTGCCTGTTGTTTATGCATCAATTGCCTCCCAGCCTGTTGTACGTATTGTGTGAGTAAACTCACCCCCAGCATTACACTGCCCACACAGGATAATAAGTACTCCCCCATGATGATGCAAGAAATTCAGTCAATTATGTTGATAGACGAAGGAATATTTGAGTACTAGATGATGTTTCTTTGACACTCACATTTGCTTTGATTTTGTTTTGCAATATGAATGATTATGTACTTCTTTTCTTCTCACTTAGAATTGGAAAGACCCTGCCGGATAGCAATAAAGCTTTTAGCCACAAATGCTAAAAGGAGGGTCTGTTAGGCTTGAAATTCCCCTCTCCCGTAATATACTTGTTATGCTATATTAGGTTAGCAATATGTGGCTAAACAGACGCCATTTGTATTTACGTTATGCAACCCACTGAGTTATCCTCGCAACATGTAAGCTTTAGTTAGCTCGTGTGACTCCATTTTGTATTTCGCAATCACTAGAAGACTGATTGGGCTGTGCTCGTACTAGGCCTTATTTTTCAAATCCGCTTGCCTCATCAACGCTGTATTTCGTTATTATTTTTCCTTTCTGTTCAAGGCTGTAACCTGACTTGCTAATGAACTGATGTTCTTTCTTTACATTCCAATCTCAATGTGTAGCTCTGCTCCCAAGTTAGGAGACGCTGAGACTCGGCACAGTGGCCTTGGGCTACTGATAGTGCACCCATCTGGCAGGTGTTAGCTCATCTCTCTGTACCTCCTTTGTTCATGCCCGGCTCAAGCCGGTAACTTTCCATTAGAGGCATGGCCGAAGTCTCCAGAGGGTTTTATTATGTATTAGCGTACCTTGGGGAGTCAGTCCCCTCGGCAGACATCTTAGGGTGAAGGGCTGACTGGGCTCCTCTGCAGAGCATATACTGAATAAAGTAAGTTTGTATTCTCTACTGTCTGACCAACTCTTCATTTTGGGGAAGGCATAGCAGGTGATTGTAAAAGACCCGCGTGGCCCTAGAGGGCCCCGTCCATCAACGCACACGCTCCCACCTCTGCTTGCGCACACTAACTGCGTATCCAGCGAGGATACGTCCTCCCCTCTCCACCATCAGGGGAAGGAAGAACTTTATCAGCCACAGGAAGCCCCCCAAAGCCCCCTCAGACATTCTGCCCTCCCTGACCACACCCACCATCTCCCTGCACACACCTAACACCACTGCCAAAAATAAAGAAACCCTAGTTAATATCTCCAAAAACTACAAATAAATTTTAACTACCCCAAGACAAACACCCGACAAGATTGAGAACAGGAGTCAATAAAACACGTAAATACAAGGACAGCACACTTCGCAGAGACACAATCGACAGGACACAGCAACACTCTCCAAATCACAAATCTGCAGCACACACCACCAAACACCTCCAACACTCTCCACAATCACCAGCAATGTGCTCAAAAGAGAAACTGAAAGTGCACAGCACTCCTCCAGGAAACAGGAAGCATGCTGACATCACTTCCTGTGCAAATGCGGCCTGTTTTTTGACTTAGCGATGAAAATCTGCACGCAAAAAGGCTTTGGGGTGACATTTCCTATGTATCAATGTGTTTAGCGATGTATTTCCCATCGCTAGTATGAAAAATACATCGCATTTTCGGGAAAGCATGCAGTTTTGCACGCTAAGTGCAACTTCTTACACAGATTAACCTTTTTTAATGTAATTTAATTATTTTGAGAAAATTACACCATGTTAATTTTGATTGTACCACAAATGACACCCTAGAATTCCTAATTTACCCCAAATGACACCCTAAATGTAATGATTTACCACAAAAGACACACTAACATTCATGATTTACCCCAAATGACACCCTAAATTTCAACATTTACCACAAATGACACCCTAAATTTCATAATCTACACCAAATGACACCCTAAATTTAATAATTTACCCCAAATGACACCCTAAATTTAATAATTTACCCCAAATGACACCCTAAATTTCATTATTTACACCCTAAATTTCATAATTTACCCCAAATGACACCCTAAATTTCATTATTTACCCCAAATGACACCCTAAAATTCATGATTTACCCCAAATGACACCCTAAATTTCATTACTTACCCCAAATGACACCCTAAATTTCACGATTTACCCCAAATGACACCCTGATATTCATAGTTGACCACTATTGACATCCTATATGTGATTAGACTCCCAATATAACACTCAGAACAGTAGACGTTAGGAACACATTTGACACCCTGACATGTCTAGTTTAGAACTTATGTCACACTAAACAGCATCTATTTCAGAGGTGACAGATCCACCATCATTTTCTAATTGAGATATTGTGACCACTTAATGTTACACTTACACGTGTCAGAGTGATGTACTCATGCAGATGAGACACATGCACACAGGGTATGTATGTAGTTATTTTTTTTAATATGTACTGTGCTTGGGGTCATTTGGAACAGATTTAGGATTGGTACGGACAGTCACGATGCGACGTGCTCATGTGAAGAAATTGTCTATGATTCTGCTCCTTCGTGCTACTCCTGCTGCAGAAGCGGTGGGGTGTGCTCCACCTGCCTCATCTTCCTCATCATCCGGAGCATCGCCCGGTGCATCTTGCACTTGGATCCATGGGGCATTGGTGCGTACACATATATTGTGCAATACACAACATGCTATGATCATCTTGCACACTATTTCTGGGCTGTACAACAGTCTTCCACCTGTGATGTCAAGGCACCGGAAACGTGACTTTAGCACGCCAAATGTACGCTCCACAATGGCCCTGGTGCGTACATGGGCAGAATTATACTGCCTCTGGGCGCTGGTGGCTCGCAGGGGTGTCATCATCCATGGGGTGAGTGCACATCCTTGGTCACCTGTAACATGTAATGGAGAGATGTGTCCGTTAGTAGTTATGCATTCTGTGTGGGCAGTGTTAATAGTTTAGTGTTGTGTGATTGGTGCTACTTTGTGATTAATGTTTGCCATGTGTAGCTTCTGGCCAATTGACCAGCATCAGTGCAAATTACATTGCCTCACAGATGCTCAACCTCCCCCAAGCATATTCACTTGTGTGCGCTGCGCGGTTGCATTACTAGCACTCCAACAGTGCACCAATGTCAGGCCTGTCTGCACATGTCCGCAAGCCTGACACCTACACAAGCAGGGTCCCTGGCTCTCATAACGTCTAACGCTGCCACCCATCGGCACTACTCGCAGTCAACGCCAGGAGAACGTTTAGGTGCCAATGGGCCACACCAGACATGGCTCACGTTCTGTTCAGCAGCTGCCGCTAGACCTTCCCCACCGCCCAACACCTGCAGTTTCCGGTCCAGACCTGCCACAAAGCAAAAGTCAGCGGCACCCTCAGCTGCAGGGCCCACAGAGGGCAGGAACACTTAGCATTCACCATCAACGTCATCATACACCACGTCATCTACTCCATGTGCTACGTACTCAGCCATGATCAGAGACTCCACCTCACATGCCACAAGTACTCAAAATCCATTACCCTGTGGCCGATGCTTGCTAACATCGAACTGAGCCAACTCTTCTCGACACTGATCCACAAGGCAGGGCACACCTTTAACCCCATCTTCACATGTGGAAACTGCGTCCACTTCAACAACACCACTCAACTCCCATGGTGTGACCAGCACAGCGTAGAGTTCCTCTTCATGAAACCCCATGACACACAAACCCACAGCAGGCGCCATACAGACTTACAGGAGCTGAGTCAACGAGGATCTGGTACATTCCACCATCAACAACAACACCCACACCGCTGCAGGCAACGCCAACAGCGCAGGC
Source organism: Calotriton arnoldi (assembly GCA_963921515.1). NCBI lineage: Eukaryota > Metazoa > Chordata > Amphibia > Caudata > Salamandridae > Calotriton > Calotriton arnoldi. The sequence continues at coordinate 1,260,192 of CAWUFW010001892.1, read as the reverse complement.
CAGATTTTTCAACCATGTATCTCCAACTGCACATACACACTTGCCCCAATATGCAACTCCAACATACAGCATGCTGTGAAAGCCACTTCGTTCACATACAACATCGAAGATGACAGATGCATCTGCAGACGCCTGGAGTAGAACTTGAGCTACATGAAGGGAAACATTGGACATCACCACCTACAAGGACACCTAGCTCATACTCTCCCTCAACAAGGCACCCCCAAACACCAGACTGGGGTTCCAGGGAGGATTGCAGCAAGTTGCAACATGGATGTTCAACAGCTGGGGGGTGCTCTACAAAGAGGGGACATTAGTCCTCATCCTCCTGACCACACCATCAGCATGTGGCAACACCTGGTGGGCCACCGCCTTTGCCAGCCCAACACACAACAACTCTAGATACCTAGCCATCGTACTCGACTCCTCCCTCTCCATGTACAAACAGGTCTACGAAGTGGCCAGCAGCTGCTTCGACAGGCTCTGCATCCTACATGCTGCCTTCACATGGTTCCCACCCCGCGTCATGTCGGGCAGTCGACAACGCTGTCATTGCCATCAGGCTGGACTGCGGAAACGCACTATATGCCCACTTGGACATGTCTGTGCTCTGCACAATCAAGACTGGCCAGCACACCACTGCCACACTCGACCTTGTGCACATTCTTTCTTCGTAGGTCGAGTGCCTACATTGCACATACTTGGTTGTCACCTCTCACAACATTTGCTAATGTGTGACAGAGGGGCTATGCCTTTGGGGATGGTTTGTCTACATGGCTGACAACAGTTACCACAGTTACTTGTGTTGTCGTGTCTGGTAGGTGGGCATGTAGATTGTCATGTTGAATGTGAGTTTGTAACGTGTGCATTCTCACAGTTGTGTGTTCCATGATTGTGGAGTTGAGGTGTGTGTTGTGTTCAGTTAGTACTTACCAACGAGCAGTGCATTTCCATATGTGCCATCCTCAAAGCGCTGATTGATGATGGACTGGCGAAAAATGTAGGAATCATGCACACTGCCTGGAAACTTGGCTGCGACATTGGTGAACAGGCCCTGGTGATCCACTATTGCCTGCACATTGATGGAATGTGTGTTTTCTGTTGCGGTATATGTGCGCAGTGTCGGCAGGAGGCACAAGTAGGACATGTGTGCAGTCAATTGCCCCCAACACATGCGGAAAGCCAGCTATGGCGTAGAACCCTTGCTTGGTCTCAAGCTGTTCCTGCGCAGTATTGGGGAAGTGAAGGTGCTGGGGAATCAGGCTCATGATGCCATCCAAAACTGTTGTGAGGAACTTTGATAGGGCTGGCTGTGAGACTCCTCCGACTCTGGCAGTTGTTGGTTGAAAGGTACCAGAGGCCAACAGGTGCAGCACAGCCAGCATCTTTGTTTGCGGAGGGATGTTTGTTATCCGCTGTGTTGGTGCCGTCAGCCTGAGGGCTATCTGTGTCAGTATGCAGAGGATGGCTGTCCTTTTGAGCCTGTAGTGGGCAATGGCATCCTCTGGCGTTAGGTCCGGGAGGCTGATGCGTCGGCAGTGGACCCGCTGTCTTATTCTGCGCAGCCTCGGCGGTGGTCCTGGGGGAGGTGGCAGTGGGGGTGGTTGTTGTGGCCTTCTTGGTGCTCCAAGCTGCATGATTAGTACCTCCATGGCATCAGTGGGTGTTCAGATGAGGCTCTGGGCTAGTCTCCCTTATATACAGCTATTTTTCACCATTTTTAAGACCTCCTTTTTTCTGGTCTTAAGTTCCTGCAGCTAACGGCCCTTAGCAGCAGTTTTTTTATCGCATCGCCGGTCCGGGCCATCGTTGTGAATAGGGCAATGTGGTGTTTGCGTGCGTTTTTGCACGGGAACGCCTACATAGCATATCATTAGCGATAAGTATCGCTAACATGATATGCGATGTTGTAAGCGGTTGCTAACGGCGGAAAACTGTCGCTAACGGCTGTTAGCGACAGCTTGATAATAGGGCGATAAAAATATCGCCGCTTTAGCGGCAGAGAAGTGCCGCTAACGCGGCGATATCGCCTTGTGAATATGCCCCTGCATGTCTTGTTCTGTCATGCATCTGTGATCACAAGGCGAGCACTTGACTTGACCGGTGACATAGCTGCAGTGCGGGGGAAGCGGAGAGATGCGGGGAGAGGAGGAACTTACCAGAGGTTAACATGTTAATATTCCAGCTGCAGAGATCCGAGTGGAACCAGCAAGTTAATAAAAACATATTTGTTTTTTTATGCAGCGCGAACCAGGCAAGCGAAACAGGAAGAGAAATGTAAAATTAGTTACTAGCTGCTATAGATTAATGCGATGACAATGGTAACATGTTTGTTTATTTGAGGTTTTATATAGTGGTATCAAAAGCTGTAAAAGAAGGGGGCGTGGCTACGCAAGCAGGGAAGATAGACGCGCTCGTGTAGAGCTCCGTCGGCGGCTCCCCTATCCAGCCGCAATACTCCGTTTATAGTGATCCTCCGGGGCCGGAATCATCGGCAATAGAGTCCGGGACAGTCCTGCCAGCAGCGGGTAAATTCACAGCGGGATCGGGCCGGGCAATCCGCGCCGGAACCTCGCGACTCCTGGGGCGCCAAGTAAATCGCTGGAGCCTCGGGGCAGCCTTCCACGATAGACCGTGGCTTGACCACGCCCACTAGGCCCGGGCAGACGACACACGCAGTAACTGAGGCCTTTACCCCTCCTGTCGACCTCGGAGCTGCTTCTGCCGGCGTCTGGAAGGTGGGACTCGACGTATCGTGCAGGTCATTGCTGTAGGGACACCCCCGGCTCTGCTGCAGGTGAGCGCTGATTCACGGCCCCACTTTCCGCGGGCACCCAGCGGTGCGGCGCGCTCGCACGGAGCGGTCCCCTGGGGTGCGACATACACGGGCTATGGGCGCATGGGCACTGCCTCCTTTTCAGAGCTGCCCGGTTGTGAGGAAAGTGGGGAACGGTGCCTGGATACACGGTTACCGTGCCACTGTGGCACCCATCACCGGAGCTGAAACAAATGGTGACACCTAGGACCATTGCTGGCAGAGGTGAGAGCATGACTTTCCGGCCTCCCTGTCACACTCTGGCAGACATTGCAGGACGGTGGGTCATGCCTCTGATGCCCGGTACTGGGAACAAATGCGACTGAGCCTATATAGAGCACCCAGCACAGAGCCGCATGGAGATCCCTGACAATAAGTAGGCATAACTTCTGAACTGCCACCATGCTGATACTGCTGTCCAGGAGCTTCCCCGTGCGGCGTACAGTGCCCGACTGTGATTGGGTGCGGCCTGGAGGTCACCTGGCGGTTGTCCTGCGCTGCTGCGCCCTGTGTGCCTGAACCAAATAACTGCCTATGCCGCTGACCACTAACAGTTGGTAAACTATCACGCCACCCATGGCCCTGCTACGAGCCCGGACGCCCAGAAACTTATGTTGCATGGCGGACACACCAGAACTGGCGTCGGGGGCACACACGCCCCACCCCCGCTGACCCGCGCCCAAGCTGACAAGATGGCCGAGGAGGGAGCGACTGACCTCACGTCCAGCAAGCTGGATGCTGTACTGGCGGCGGTGGAGAAGATAGGCGAATCCCTAAACCAAACCCGCACTTCTTTGGAGAGTAAAATAGATAAGGTGGCCATAGACCTAAATCTACTCCGAGCGGACCACCGTAAACTAGCAGACAGAGCGTCCATGGTGGAGACCACCATAGCAGACATTTCCCCACAAGTGACAACAGCGGAGAGGAATATTAAAGACCTGCTCCAAAGCATGGAATTTCTGGAGGGCAGGGCCGAAGACGCCGAAGGCCGTTCGCGGCGCAACAAGATTCGCGTGGTGGGCCTTCCGGAAGGGACGGAGGGTAGAGATCCTGTGGCATACATTGAGTCCTGGCTCCGCACGCTGCTGCCCGAGGACACACTCTCCCCCTACTTTGTTGTTGAGAGAGCGCATAGAGTGCCGGCCAGACCCCCGCCCCCGGGCTCCATCCCAAGAACACTTTTAATTCGTCTGCTAAATTACAGAGACAGGGACGCCATACTGCGGGAAACCAGAAAACTGCAAAATGTGCAAGTCGACAATCACAAAATCATGTCCTTTCCGGATTTCACATTACTAGTCCAGAGGCAACGCTACTCCTACCTAGCAGTGAAGAGGCGACTTAGGCAACAAGACCTGAAATATTCCCTGATGTTCCCGGAGTGGTTGCAGACGGAAAAGTAAATTTCTTCAATACTCCGGAAGGGGCGGGGGAATGGCTTGACACTTATGTTCCAGCAGGACCCAGCGCCCTGACCGCTGGCACAGGGGACACTGCTGCCGGTGCCCCCTCTGGTCGTCGACGTCGAGAAAAGAGGCGCAAGAAGCTTCAAGCCACTCAAACAGTTGGACCAGACCCAGCACAGGCGTTATACGTTCAACGTAGAGCTCTCCAGGCGGTTGTAGACATCAGTGGGACGCCGGATGAAACGGCCTCGACTTTCAGTCTACAGGAACAAGCCAGCGACGAGGAACTTTCAGACGGTTTCCCGAACTCACAAGATTCGAGTGAATTGCCGCAGGTCACTCCTCAGACTTCAGATGACATTGCCTGAATATATGATCTGGACTCTCTACCTGGTACAAGTGAGAATGTGCACTATATACGCAAGTATAATAAGATTATGTAACTGTTGTGTAATGATACCATTTGACAGAATGTAAAGATGTGCTGAAATGCTATTGGGGTCCTGGGGGTGGGTGGGAGCGGGCGCCAAGGGCACAGTGTATTCAAATGTTGTCACACAGGGATATTCCTTTTCCTCCCCCCGCAAGGTACAGTATAAATGACTCCTATGGCAAGGCCCTGGATCACGCACACTTGGCTGGTAACTGGGGAGCCGCCGAGCCACTATCTTTCTTGGTTAACATCCGCATTTTGCTGCGTACGGCAACCCCCCTAGACATTGTTTAAATGTTCTTCTTATTTCTCGTTTGGACAATTGCCTGTTGCACACTCGCCCTACTGGTATTCTCTATTTTGATTTATATTTGTTTTGTCGTTTTTTACATGCCAGGACACGAAGATTTGTATGAAGGCTCGCTGGGGAAACGACAACAGAAGTCTCTCCTATATATTACGCGCCAGACTCACAAGGCTACTGATTTGACACAATCCTACAAGCTAACATTCACTACCACTAATGGCACCAATTAAAATAGGAACTTGGAACGTGCGCGGCATACACAGCCCATCAAGACGATATCTTATCTACACATACCGAAAAGCGTCATCATATACAAATAGCCCTCCTACAGGAGACTCACTTGTCGAAGTCAAAAGTGACTCACTTGCAGAGGAGATGGAGGGGACAATTATATGCAACAGGTTACTCAGCATATGCCAGAGGGGCCTTGATCTGGGTACGACCCGGGACCCCATTTCGAATCACAGACACCTTAATAGATGCTGAAGGTCGATACGTTATAGCGAAGGGTACACTAGATGGCAGGCCAATAGTCATTGCGTCTATCTATGCACCAAACTCTGATCAGACCACCTTTCTGGAACTTCTGACTGTTGAGCTGGCACACTGGCACGAGGTCCCAATGATACTGGGAGGAGATTATAACGGTGTCTTAGATGTCTCGCTTGACCGCTCCTTCCCACCCCTTACTAGCACGTCCACATATGCTGCAATGAAGGCATTAAATAAGTGGGCAACACAATGGCATTTAACAGACATATGGAGACATAGGAACCCACATGACAGGGTATATTCCTTCTACTCAGGGGCGCATGGACTCCATGTGCGTTTGGACCGCTTCATGCTCTCGCAAGACCTACTAACTAATGTCACGGCGTCACACTACCTGGGCAGGACGTACTCAGACCATAATCCGCACATACTAGAGTTGGAATGGGTCAGAGCCACGCCACCGATCCCGACCTGGCGCCTACAGCCGGACATCATACTGGACGCGCCATTCCGAGATCTTCTGGCCGCCAATGTAGTACAATACTTCGAAGACAATGCGGGCACAGCCTCGACCCCACTAATAGAGTGGGACGCCTTTAAGGTAGTTACCAGGGGACAGTGCCTAGGCACACAAGCCGGCATGCGGGTTCAGCTGGAGAAAGACCTTACTGCTATAGAGAGAAAGCTGGTGTCACATGAACAAGAAGCGATTGAGGGCTCAGACAGACGACTGACACGTGATAGGGAGGAACACGCGCGATTGCTAGAACGGCTTAGGTGCCTTAACTACTCAGCACACTCAGCAAGGACGCACCACATGGGTGACAAGGCGGGCAGACTCCTAGCCTGGCTAATACGACAAGATGACAACACATCCCCAGTGGCATCAATACGCACAGAGCAGGGCACTACGGTGAATACACAGCAGGAAATACATATTGAATTCACCGCTCATTACACCTCACTATATAAATCGCACACGCTGGCCACCCCAGCAGACATCCGTGGCTATCTTGAAGGCATAGCCTTACCATGCCCCACACAAGAGCAATGATCAGATTTGAATGATCCTTTCCTTTTGGAGGAGGTTAGGGCGAGCATATCTTCGTTATCAAATGGCAAGGCACCAGGGCCGGATGGCCTACCGGCAGAATTTTACAAAGCTTACACGCAGATACTGGCGCCCCAGCTACTAAAGGTATATGAAGCCGCTATAGATGACTCCACCCTTTCTGACACACAAAATAAGGCACTGCTGATCTCGCTCCCCAAACCTGGTAGAGATCCAGAATCCCTTGGCTCTTACCGACCGCTAGCCCTCTTGAACACGGACTATAAAATATTTGCTTCCATTGTGGCGGCCCGCCTCGCTCCACTGGTAAAAACGTTGGTACACCCAGACCAGAATGGTTTTGTCCCTACTAGGAACACTTCACTTAATGTACGCAGATTGTTTAAAGTACAAAAATATGCACTGGAACACTGACCACGCTCTGGCTGCCTTGTACTGGACTTGGAGAAGGCTTTCGACTCTCTGGAGTGGCCTTATCTATTTGAAGTTTTACGCAAATATGAATTGGGAGACCGCTACCTGCAAATGGTTTAATTACTTTATCGTAGCCCCTCAGTCAGAGTTCGAACAGGCAGGCTCATATTGGAGGACATTCAAGTGAAACGGGGTACACGACAGGGATGCCCTTTATCTCCGTTACTTTTCTCCCTAGCTATGGAACCGCTGGCAATGCTCCTCCGCAGGGATGGGGAGAGATGGGGCATCCAATTGGGAGACGGAATACACGCCGTCTCTTTATATGCAGACGATGTACTGCTATATGTACAAGACCTACATGATATCCCCACTACCATAGTGGACACACTTAGAGACTTCGAAGAAGTATCGGGTCTCCGGGTGAATTGGGCGAAATCGGGGGCATACCCCTTTAGTGATAACACCATGGAGACAGAGGTGCTAATTAATGACTCTACCCTCAAATGGTATCCAAATACATTTCGCTACCTCGGTATCTTTATATATCGGACCCCTGCAGATATATTAGAAGGGAATTTACTCAGAGCCATTTCTGCGATCCGATCTCAAACGCACTTTTGGAAGACTCTCCCATTAAGTGTTATGGGCCGCATAACATTAACAAAGATGGTCATACTGCCAAAACTGTTATATTATTTACAAATATTCCAGTCTACGTTCCAGCCTTGATATTCCGCGACTTGGAACAACTGATCCGTGATTTAATCTGGAATAAGGGCAGACCCCGGATAGCATTATGGAAATTATATGTGCCTACCAGCAAGGGCGGGGCTGGCTGTCCCAAACATGGAGCTGTACTATTTAGCAGCGCAGCTACAGTGGGTAACACGATGGCTAGCAGGCATAGGATTAGAAGATACAGCAACCACGCAGCAGCCATGGTCCCAAACTCAGATTTATCATTTATTCCACCCTAACGCTAGACCCCCACACCCCTCCCAAATTCATTTACAACTGGCACACAAATGCTACAAGAGAAGTCTATACCTCACTAGGGAAGTGCTCCCCTATGCCCCGTCCCTACCGCTTGCAGGAACACCTAGAGGAGGAACAGGCACTTCAGACAGGGCACTTCGATGTTGGCATGAGGCCGGACTAGATACGCTCGGTGACTTGTATACCGACGGTGCCCTGCTGTCTTTTGAGACACTAACAACAGAATATGACCTGCCCGCAGGTCAATTGCTTCTCTATAGCTCTATTTTGAGGCCTCTTACATCGGCATGGGGAGACTTGACGACAGAACCAAAAACACACCTTTTAATGCAATACCTACACATAATGGGGCGAGGATCACACATAGTGCATTGGCTGGCAGAAGCGTTACTTACCCACACGTTAAAGCCTATGTCAACTCTTCGAGAATGCTGGGAAACGGACAGAGGACATCCTTGGATGGAGAAAGAATGGGACGCGATTTTAGCCAGCTCCACACACATACCGAGAAGCTCTAAATTCAAACTCATACAAACCTACATAACGCAGAGGGCATACCTTTCACCTGAGAAAATAAATAGATACTTTAACATTGCCACTTCAGTGTGCCCACGATGCCAACAGGCAGACGCGGATCTCCTTCATATGTTATGGTCCTGCACTTCTCTCCGCACTTACTGGCATACAATACACGCAGCACTCACAGCTTGCACTGAGGAGTCACTGTCATATACATGGGAAGTCTGCATCCTAGGCCTATTCCCCAGAACGAAAAAAAACAAAGTCACCTCTAGATTCAGGGATCTGGGGCTGATTGTAGCGAAGCGCCTCATAACCAAAAGATGGAAACACACCACCCCTCCAGTAGTGGACAGTTGGAGAAAGTCCCTCTTGGTGTGGGCACTAGCAGAGAGCACAACACTACACAAGGAAGAAACTGCGGGGCTACGCAAATACCCAATAGCACAATATTGGGACACGATCCTCACTGACTTCAAACACGGTAACGGGGAAGATAGCGATACTTCCTCACAAGACGCTCATGAAAGTAACGAGACCGCCCAGGTGTAGACCTACGGCACCCCCGCAGCCAGAACCAGTATTGGGCCCCCTCTGGCGCATTATCTGCACTCCAGTAATATATGTAATACCTTAGCCATTTACTCAACACCTGATGTTTTAAGTCCCTAGATGTATGAAAGCATTTCTGACTTGTCCCAGCGAGCCAAAAACCACTCAGGCCCACGTAACGGATACCTTGCCCCAGCTGTAAAACGTTAAGGATGACACTCTTAGGGGCATATTCTCAAGAACGTGTGATAACTACCGCAAGTGTAGCTGAACGCAACCCCACACATCGCAGTCCATCGCGGGAAAACAACTCCGTGTCAACGTGGTATTCACAACGCGGCGGTACCATGCGATAGTCACAGGACAACGCATCAAATGAACGCGTTAAAAACAACGCAACGCTGCAAAAACGCGAAACCCCAATGCGAAAATAGTAGCGATGACGCCAATCGCGATACAAAAATCTATGAAAACCAGCCACAGGCCTGCAAGTCCCACGCGTCATGCGGGAAAATGCACCATAAAAGTAGAAAAAAACATACAAACAAAAGCCAAACAACAGCGAAGCACAATGGAGGCAGCCGGAGCAAGTAGAGAGGACAACCAGAACCCCACAAGCCCCACGGAGGACCAGCCTGGGACCTCTGGGTCAGGGAAGGGCAAGGACAAGAAGAAGAGGAAGACGAAGTTCAGTCCGCAGGAAAACAGGATCCTGATAACGGAGGTGATAGAACACCATCAATCACTGTTCGTCACATCCACTGTGTCACTGGCAACTAAAAATGGAATATGGCAGACCATCGTGGACAAGGTGAATGCAGTCGGAGTGCTGAAGAGGACAATGGACAAGGTCAAGAGGCGCTGGAATGATGTGAAGCGCAAAACCAAGCTGAAACTCGCAAACAACCGGAAGGCAGCAATGCAGACTGGAGGTGGGAGTCCAGCGCCACAGGAGGAGCTGGACGAGATGGAGGAAATGGTCTCCACAGTCATCAGTGGGGAGACGGTGGCAGGAGTCGGGGGACCGGACACTGCTCAACATGACTGGACACAACAGCAACAGGGTGAGTAACCACCAGGGACTGGGGGGACGGGGGGAGATGGGCACATTGGCACACATGCACAATTAAGCATAGCACATCTCCGGACAAAACATGCCCCAGACCCACAACTCCCACCAAGAGACCAATGCACACAGGCATGCAACATCTCAGCACTACATAAGCACAGAACCCAGAGGCACACCGCATGGAAGGGAGAAGGGCAGCTAAATCAGAGCTGCAGGAGCGACTCCCCCAAAATGCGGCACACACACATAACATGCAGAGCACATCAACATTGACAACGAGGTGGTACAAACCGCAACAGGTCCACAACAGAACAGAGGACACAACAGGTGCCGCATGTGCGTAGTAACTGGCCAATCACATATGGCACTGCAGGGAAATGTGAGTTGACAATGTACAAGTACAAACTCACATCCGTGATGTAGTCGGAATGTCCACTGTCCCGCATCAAAGAGGCAGCTCCCCCCAAACAGTCACAATGTACACTGTCATGCAGTCTGAATTCAAACATGTACAATGTGTCAACATACATGTGTACACGATGTTAAACTGCATCTCCCCTTCACATTGCAGGGGGAAATCCAACACCTCCTACAGAGCAGTCTGAACCTCTCTTCTCTGATGAGGAAGAGGACCACCACACCTTCGACTGAGACGCCCTCGAACAGCTCGTGGAGAGCCTCCGCAGCCCACTTCCAGGATCAGGGCAGCCCAGCTGCCACGAGGAGCCCCCCCCTGCACAGTACACACAGCAGGCAGCACCCACCACCACGGCTGCCTCCCAGGACCCCCACGACGAACACATGGCCTTCCAACGCCGTGTGTTGGGGTGCCAGGAGAAGCTGGCTGAACAGGTGCAGGTGGGGTTCGACCGCATGGCAGCCAAACTAGACGCCATACGTGGGTGTCTAAGTCCCATCAGGGACCACTCACAGTCCCTAACGGACACCCACAGTCCGCTCCATGCTCTCCAACGGACCATGGCTTTGGGACACATGCGGAGGATCATGGAGAACATGGAGCGGACGCAGGCGGAAAGAGTGGCTGCAACGGCTGCACACCAGCGAGAGGTAGCTGGGTCCCTCAATGCCCTAAAGACCCTCCTCATGGCATTACTGCCACAAGGCCTGGCACTGATGCATGCTGCTGCTACCACCCCATCCACATCTCCGGCCCCTGATGTGTCTGTGCCACACAGTGCTGGAGACAGTACACCACCACCCACATGTGAGGCACATGCAACAGCAGAGGACGAAGATGCGGATGAATCAGCCCTCGTGGTCAGGAGGACGCAGTAGCATTCATCTCCGCCATGTGGCCTGTTTCTGCTTGGTTCTGCCCTCTGCATCATCACCTTCCACTGTCCCCCGATGCACTCTGCGACACTCAAAGTGGACCTCGACATGGACTGCCATATTCAGTTTGGTCACCAATGACACAGCTATCAGACTGCGGACTGAACTCCTCCTCTCCTGATGTACCTGTCATTCCCTGTAGGACTCTGGCTGGCCCTCCACGGGCCGACAATGTGAAGTGGGGTTGGCATGGCCCTGTACTGCTCCAGCTGCAACACTCCCTTGAATGTGTAATAAACATTCATATCCACACAGATGTGTCATGTCTATGATCTTTCAAGTGTGGAAGTATGGATGAATGTAGGGTCAGTGATTCCCCCTTACGTCCATGTTGCCCATGTCGTGGGACTATTGTCACAGGGTGACAGATTGCCGATTCCGGTCCATGTGGCGCCGACACTACAACGGAGACACATCCATTGGTCACTTCCTTGTCCAGCCCAGGACGGTACCACACGCCCAGAGCCCCAGGGTCATTGTTCACACCCTTACGCTGGACTGGCATACGCCAGGACAGCCCACTCCGATTACGCACACAGGGGGGGACGACAACGCTACATGTCCCAGGCCTTCACTGTGGGGATCTGCAGCTCACAGGTCTAGTTGTCAGCATGCCACAGCCACTCCCTCACGGCTGGTGTACACCCACACCACACCCATCCAGCACTGGCGTCACAGGACATGTGACCCTGGCAATAAAAAGGGCCTGGCGCACATGCTGGATGCCATTTCCACTCTCTCTGACTGGGTGGCTCTGTGTAGTTCGCATGTGTGCATGAGGGCCTAGGGCCCTGCCACCTCACATTGCCCAGTGCCGGGGGTGACATGATGGCGACCGCACAACGGGACTCAATCATTAAGGGTCCATGGCTAGCGGTGCACAGACTTGGTGGCACCGGATACACTGCGGCAGGCACAGGCACCCCGCCACGGGACGGTGTCTTGCGGTGCAGTGAGATAGGGGCACCTAAAGTGCTGAGCGGGTGTGCAGCCTGCGATGATGCACCGTCCTGGCGGTCCGGACTGGCAAGGATTAGTGTGAGCCCTGCTGGACCGCAGTGTAGGCCTGGGCCAGCGGGCAGTGCGGCCCTCCCGCCACGTGGCGTTGCGTCGCGCTTCACAGAGTTAGTGGCACCTCAAGCGCTGAGCGGGTGTGCAGCCTGCGATGATGCCGTGTGCACTGATGTGGTCTCTGCCATTGCGAAATCAAGACCCAGAGTCAGGTGTGTGACCTGGTGGCCCGCGGTGCAGGGCTGCATGATGTGGAGGGTGCCTTGGTCGCGGGCACCAGGCTTGGAGATCCCTCCGGAACGTGCTGGGCCCTCTTGGGGACACGCCAGTGGCGGAAGGTGAGCAGTGAGGCGGCGGGAGGGGTTGGAGTGCAGCAGCCTGTGTGCGCAGGGGCGGGCAAGCGATGATGGCGTGTGCAACTGTATGGACTCTGCCATTCATGTCTCTGGAAACTGTTTCAGATGACGGACCTGGGGTACTGCTGTGAATACCGGCACGTGGTTGGAGACACACCGGTGGCAGCAGGTGAGCAGTGAGGCCTAGGTCCGCAATGTCTGCACTCTCTCCCTCTCTCTTTCTCTCTCCCTCTCTTTCTCTCTCCCTCCCTCTCTCCCTCTCTCTTTCTCTCTCCCTCTCTCTTTCTCTCTCCCTCTCTCCCTCTCTCTTTCTCTCTCCCTCTCTCTTCCTCTCTTTCGCTCTCTCTCTCTGTACTTTGATGGCCGCATGGCACACCATCTGATCCAGATTTCTGTTTTGCAGGCTGTGACTTACAGAATGTCCTGAGACGACCCGCCATGCCTCTTCAGAATTGTTTTTTTTGGTTTGTCCTGTAATAAACGTATTGTTTGGATATTTTGATATGGGTGTATGATTTCCTTTTTCTGGCCACACATGTATGTTGGGTGTTGTGATTGTGCGACTTCAGGCGATTTGTTTGGTTCATGATTTCGTGGAGTTGATGTGCAATATCTTTGTCCATGGGGGGGGGGGGGTGGGGTCCTGGGGGTGGTGGCGGTGGGTGTTGTTGACCTATTGGGGCTCAGGCCTGCATGATGGGTTGCTCCAGGGCATCTGTTGTTCTTCATGTGCGGCTTTGGGCTGTGCTCCCTTGTCTGCTGCCGGTTGTCATCCGACTTTACACCAGGTAGGAGCAGGTGTTAGTTTCCTGCTGCTAACGTGCCTTAGCGCATGTTTTGTGATCTTATCGCAGATCTGGCTGGTCGTTGAGAATGTTGTGGAGTGGTGTTGTCGCGGCTTTTAGCACGGGAACGCCTACTCTGCATATCATTAGCGTTAGTTGCCGGGCTCCTCTGTGGCGATGTTTTTTGCGACTGCTATCGCAGGTAAACTGGTGTTATGGGCTGTTAGCACCAGCTTGGGAATGGGGTGATAAATTTATCACGGATTTGGCTGCGATAAAGTGCTGTTAACTCGGCGATAGCTCCTTGAGAATATGCCCCTTAGTTAGTTACTTTCAGTTAAAAATATAAATAGATATCTCTGGCCTGCATTCCTAACTGTCCATATGATTATGCATGGGAGTGACCCCTCGTGGGCCATACATTTCCTTTTTATACCGGATAAGGAACGCAGTGATGCATATAACCGTTGGGACTACAACCATGCTCTATATTAGAATGAGCTGTATGGGCATACTCGCTCAGGATTTACAAAGCACGATGAGAAATACTGGTTGATAAGAACAAATGCGTCACTTATTCTGATGTATGATCACTGTCCCTGGCATGTTTTGTTACAAATATTGTACTGGAAGCCTATACTTTGTGATCTCTAATATACTGTCGGAAAAGGTATGTTAATCTGTGATCCCGAAAGATTCATGTATCCCTGTAATACGCAATAACAATCTATGTTATTAAAATGAAAAAATGCAATAAAGATATTTAAAAAAATATAAATAAATCAAAAGCTGTAAAAAGATACAAGCACTGGTGAAGTCAATAGGTTTCGCCTATGCAAGTGCTATTGGCTTTGCCAATATGTTTTAGCAATGCTGTACACCAGAATGGCTGCTGTTCAGCATGGCTAAAAGTTAGTGGGGTGAAAGACAGTGGCTTGGAGTCAAGTGTCTTAAAGTGGAAAAGAGGGGAGTGTTATGGAGTTGAGTACAGTAGACATGAATGGCTTGGAGAGGAGTGAAGTAGAGTGTTGTGGAGGGAGTAGAGTGTCATAGAGTGGAAGGGCATAGAGATGAGTGGTCAAGAGTGGAGTGCAGTGTCAGAGGTGAGTAGAGTGGAGTGGCAGAGTGTTGTGGAGCGGTGTAGAGCAGAGTGGAGTGTTGTAAAGGGTGTTGTGTAGAGTGGAGTAGATTGTCATAGAGGGAAGTGGCATAGAGCAGAGTGAAGTAGTGTGTAGTAGTGTGTCATAGAATAGAATGGAGTAAAGTGGCATGGAGTGGCATAGAGGGAGTTTTGTGGAGCGTCATAGAGTGGAGTAGTGGCATAGAATGACATCGAGTGGAGTAGAGTGGAGTAGAGTGTCAGTGGAGCAGACTTTAAGGCAGTAGAGCATCATAGAGTGGAGTATCGTGGAGTAGAGTGGAGTGTCGTAGAGTGGCCTAGAGTGAAGTGTCGTAAAGTACAGTGGTGTAGAGTGCAGTGGCATAGAGGGGTGCAGAGTAAAGTGCCAGAGTGCAATGGTGTAGAGTGGCGTAGAGTAGACTATAATGGCGTACAGTGCAGTGGTGCAGAGTAGATTGGCATAAAGTGCAGTGGTGTAACGTGTATTTGTTTTGAGTAAAGTGGTGAAGAGTGCAGTGGCATAGAGTGCAGTGGTGTAGAATAGAGTGGCGTAGTGTGGAGTGTCGTAGAGGGGAATTGCGGTACAGCCTGACTGCTCGTCAGCGGAATCGGTGCACCCTGCTCTCTCGACGCTGGAGACGGCCTAGGGGACCTCGCAGAGCTTCAGGAAAGCTGAAAGGACAGTTGGCGTTTCACCCACACACTGCAGTCGCCACGATTTGGAGAGTGCAGGGGATACAACGAACCGGCAAGGGAAGGAGTGGAGGCGCTGATTGGACACTGCAAGTGGGGGCATCGCACTGAGACGTCCTAGCAGATCAACCTCCCAACGGGGAGCGCGCTAGATTGGCAGATATAGCGACAGCGGGGTCAGTATTGGCGAGGGCCTCGCGCTGTGACCAGTGCCGCGACGATGTACGAGGACAACGCAAGGCCGGCAGCAACCCGCGACGCCATCCTGACTCACCATGGGCAAGACGGATATCAAGCAACCAAACTCTCTTTTGAGCAGCGGAAGGGCCCCTGTGGGGGCCCCCCGCCGGAGGATGGCCAATTGGAACCGACCGAGTCCTCTGCACCCCCGACGGATCCTAATATACGGGAAATGTTTCTGGATCTGAAACAGTCACTCTCCACCATAGACCTCAAAATTGACTCCATGTCTGACCGCATAGATCGGCTCAGAGACAAGGTCTCCAACCATGAAGAGCGCCTCACAGAAGTTGAGCAGCGCACGTCTGCGCTGGAAGACGAGGGCAACACCACCCGGGAGAAGCTACTCCAGATGGAGAAGGTGTTGGAGGTAATCCGTAGCAAGAATGAAGAGCTTGAGGTGCGATCGCGCCGCAACAATCTGCGCATCACGGGAGTCCCGGAGACTACGGCCATGACACGAGTCGAGGATTACGTTGAAGAAATGCTCTGGGTGATGTTCGGGGTCTCCCTCTACAAGGTATGCATCGTGGAGCACGCGTACAGGTCCCTGGGGCCGAGACCGCCACCCGGCGCCCCGGCAAGGCCAATAATAGCACGCCTACTGAATTATAGGGACCGGGACACTGTGCTGCGTAAAGCTCGAGATCTCCAGGACACTAGGTACCAAGGCAACACAATATCCTTCTTTCCCGATTTTACCCTGACGGTGCAGGCTGCACGGAGGGAGTTCGTGCCTGTAAAACGTATGTTACAGCAACAAGACATCAAGTACTCGCTTCTCTATCCAGCGAAACTTTGCATCTTCTACCAGGGCAAGACTGTATTCTTCACTGACCCTAAGGCGGCCACCAAGTTCGCTCGCTCCCTATGACAGCCCGCGCCGGCTGTGGGGGCACATGGCGGGCACGCAGAGGGAGACCCCCTAAACGAGAACGATTGAACTGTCGAATAAATGGATGTAAGCTGGTAAGGCGGCGGCGTTCCAGGCTGCAAGGGACAGATCTTGCAAATAAACTACTCCTATCTTCGGGCCGAGATGTATGAGCTCACTGGGACTAGGGGGTGGGGGCCCGCCTGGTCCAACTCCGAATGGGGGGGGGGAATTCCCTTCCCTACCTTCGGTTGTACCCGGTCCAGCCACCCAGCGATTGCATGCTGGGGTTCCCCGAGCACCTAGTGCCTCCCGCAGGGATGAATCCCACGCAAGTTCTTACTATTGGCCGCTATAGGCCTTTTCTGTTCAATGGGTTTACCTGTCAGCCATGTTTGGGGGCTGTAGTGGGAGGCGGGTGGGTTTGTTGGGTGGGGTGCACACTTGACGTGCAGTTTGACTTTCTTCGTTCTTTCTCCTCTCCTCTCTTACCTTTCCTCTTCTTGACCCCCATGGGTGCACAGAATTGCACAGCGCAGAGCGATACTGTTGTGTTTGGAGATGGGTGAGACCACCGCAGATTTAGATGTGATTAAGGTAGTTACATGGGATGTGCGAGGCCTGAATGACTGCCACAAGGTGAGACTGGTAGCTGCATACCTTAAGCGTCACGGGGCGGACATATGCTTTCTGCAGGAATTACACCTCACTAACCAGATCTGCATGCGGCTCAAGGCGGGGTGGATGGGAGAGAAATTTGTAGCTGGCTACTCTAATTATGCACGGGGCACGGCCATTGTCCTCAGAAAGGGCCTTCCTTGGAAAACGCGCGCAGCGCTTTATGATCCGCAGGGGAGGTATGTGATTGTTGCGGGGGTCCTGAGGCAGCAACCGGTCAGGCTGGTGTCGGTCTACGGGCCGAATGTGGACGATCCACAATTCTTCAGCGAAGTTTGGAGGCTGATGGAATCACTTGGGCCTGTCCTATGGGGGGGATTTTAATGTGGTGTTGGATGCGGATATGGATCGATCTGGCGACTCTCGCCGGCCACATCCAAGGGTGGCGGAACAGCTCCACACCATTATGGAGGATCACGGACTGGTGGATGTCTGGAGACGACGACACCCTGCCAGGCGTGAGGGCACGTGTGTCACTTCTGCGGGCCCCGCCTGGTCCCATATAGACTATTGGCTTGCGACGTGAGACATGGATGCATGGGTACTTAAGGTTGCGCATCTCACCAGGTCCCTCTCCGATCACGGCCCCGTGCTACTTTGATTTGCGTTGCCGGGTGCGATGCGAGTGCCCTTTAGCTGGAGACTCCCTGCCGGGGCGCTACGGGACCAGGTATTCAGGGAATCGATCCGCGCTGATATTATAGAATACTTTGAGTTAAACAGCAGTACTGTGGATTCCCCCTCGGTGCTGTGGGAGGCCTTCAAGGCGGTAATCCGGGGAAAATGTATTGCCAAACAGGCGGGGGTACTGCGCTCGCTCAGGGGAAATCTCCGGCGCCTGGAAGGAGAAATCCGGGAACTGGAGCTTGAGTATTTTGACGGCAATAATCCGGAAGTCCTGGGCAGCATTAGGGAAAGATCGCAGAATTCGAGGAGACGGCGCAGCGGGAAATGCACTACCTGAGCAAAGAGGCTTGAGCGCGACAGTATGGCGAGGGGGACCGCGCCGGGAAAACGCTGGCGGGGCTGTTAAGGAAGCCTTGGGCTAGTGAGTACATCGGCGAACTACGCAGGGACAATGGGGAGATAGTGGCAGGACAGGAAGCGGTACAAACGGAGATGCTTGACTTCTACACCTCGCTGTATTCGGCGCATCAGACAGCTGCACACCCAGATCTGCTTTCCCTCTTTGATTCCATTGAGCTGGCCTGGCTGAGCGACAGACAACGGACGTATCTTGATGAGCCCTTTCAGGAGGAGGAGGTTGTTGCAGTGATCCGGGCCATGCCGGGGGACAAGGCTCCGGGATTGGACAGACTCACTGCTTCTTTCTATAAAGAATATGCGCAGATTCTGGTCCCTCATCTCCTCAACATGTATGAGGACTCCCTAGAGCACGGTTCACTTCCACCCTCCCTGCGGGAGGCACTGATCGTGACCATCCTCAAGCCAGACAAAGATCCGCTGCACTGTGACTCTTATAGACCGCTCTCCATGATAAATCTTGATAATAAGATACTAGCCAAGCTACTGGCGTCCCGTCTGCTTCCACTGCTGCCGGCAGGGCTTCGGCCCGATCAGTGTGGGTTTGTGCCCGGACGAAGCACCGCTCACAATTTGCGTACTTTCTTCGCGACCATGCAGATGGTTGATGACTCCCTTCCTGCTGTGACCGTGTTCTTAGATGCAACTAAGGCATAAGATACCCTAGAATGGCCTTACTTGTTTGCTCTTCTCTCCCGCATAGGCATCAGTCCCTTTTTTCTCCCAAAAATCGCCTTACTGTACTCAGCCCCAACTGCTAGACTTAGAGTTAACGTCCAGGTATCCCCCGCACTCCCAGTGGCCTGAGGCACTCACCAGGGCAGCCCTCTTTCCCCCCTCCTGTTCGCTATCACGACGGAACCCCTCGTGGCAAGGCTCCGGCAGCATCATGCTAGACGTGGTCTGGACTTCACCCCTAGGGTGATTCTGGTTTCCATGTATGCTGATGATGTATATGTGCAAAACCCAGCTGAAAACCTGGACCCGCTCATTAGGGAGGTGGTCCGGTTTGGCGGAGTGTCGGGGGTCTCCATTAATTGGGGAAAATCTATCATATTCCCTCTTACCGCAGCCACTGACCAATTTCAATCAGAATTCCCGCTTCAGTGGCCCAACGGCCCGGTAAAATACTTGGGGATCTGGCTCAGCCGGCACCTGGATGAATTATGGAGCCACAACTATGGCAGACTTATGGAGTGACTGGAAAGTCATTTGAGTAGGTGGAAATCACTTCCCTTGTCCCTTGCGGGCCGCCTAGCCATAGCTAAGATGGTGGTCCTCCCCAAGTTTCTCTATGTTTTTACCAATCTGCCACTTCTCCTCACTGTGGCGTTCCGGCGCCGCCTGCGCTCAAATCTGATTGCACTGACCTGGGCTGGGAGGCAGCCGCGAGTGACATGGGAGACCCTGACGGTGCCGTTTGCCCAAGGTGGGATGGCAGCCCCGGACATGGAGTTGTATTACAACTGCGCTCAAGCTCAGTTTGCCAATCACTGGGTTTTCCTGACTCTTTTCATGGCCCATACTGCCCCGGAGAGTGATAGGGTGGCGCCGGTGCCCTTACACATGGCTTTATTTGGATCTCAGGGGAGGCCCAGAGCCAAAATTGACACTGTTTGTTGCACGGTATGGGCCTGGAGGGAGCTTCGCCGCAGAGCGAACCTGGAAGTCGCGTTCGCCCCCTCGATCCCTCTTATCAGTCACCCGGGACTGCCTGTAACTACTGAGGCTGGGATGAGTCAGAGATTACGAGGGCTTCAGATAACCACGATGGGGCAGGCGTTCCGCGACGGGGTGTTTGTCACTGTCGACGATGCATTAGGCGATGAGCACACAGGGCTGCTGGACAGGTTCACCTACTATCAATTACGAGCAGCGCTACGCGCCTTATACGAGTCATTTCCTGTTGCGCCACCAACATTCCAGGTGCTGGAGGATTTTCTGAAGAACCCCTCGCCGCAAAAACTTGTGACCCAGCTTTATGCGGGGATGCAACGCGCCTCCCCGATCTGTATTCCCCAAGCGCAGCGAGAGTGGGAGAGGGTGCTGGGGGATCCGCTTGAAGATGGCACGTGGGCTTACTGCTGCGTACAGCTAAAGGAATTATCGCCTAACTATAGACTGCGATTAATCCACTTCAAATTTCTTCATAGATTGTACAGAACCCCAGTGTGGCTCCGCAGAGCAGGTCTTAGTGAAGATGACAGATGTGTGCGCTGCCGAGCCCCGGAGGCCTCCTTTATTCATCTGGCTTAGGAGTGCCCTGTGGTGGCGAGTTACTGGGAACGCATCTTTGAGACCTTGACCCTGTTGATCAAAACCCCACTTGAGTGCTCCCCTTTAGTGGCCCTGCTAGGATACGTGCGCAGCGTAGCCGCAGTACATAGAAAACTTGTGGCAATGTTGTTGCTTTTAGCTAAGAGACGGGTGGCTTTTTGCTGGGGCCGAAAGCGCAGTCCGAAGATGGAGGATTGGCTTAAGGATGCAGCATTCTGCCACAATCAACTGTCTGACTATTGGGAGCTAATGCCTGCACATTCCCAGCCTAGGGATATCTGGGCGCCTCTGCTTAGCTACCTCAAGTCTCGTTCCCACCACAGCGCAGATGAAGCGGAGGTGGTCGCCTAGACACCGCGCGCTTGCGGTATGATTTGGTCACGGCCCATTCAGCATCCTGAGCACGACCGGACTAATACACCCTTGTCAGAACACATGGGGGGTGTCTTCCCTTCTTTCCCTCTATTGTCTTTTTCCTCTGCTCTCTCTCCCTTTCGTGTCTCCAACCTGTCTGTTTGGCTCAGGGTTGGGAACCGGTTTTGCCTCTTAGAAGATGGCTGTTTTGAGATATAGACAGCACCTGAAGGGAATGCACACTCTGTACGGACTTATTCCTTCGATCTATGCCTTAATGACTCCTGAGTTTACCCTGTTCTCAATATGTATGCCAAAAAGCAGATGTTGAGCGATACGCTACCAATGTCTACGTTTCTCTGTATTCGTCTTCTCTCTTAAACTCAATAAAAAGAACCTTTAAATAAATAAATTTTGTTGTGTGCTAGAAAAAAAAATAACATTGTACAGCCTTTCTCAAGTACTCCCTGGAGCCAGCATGAATGTGACATAAATCCTCTCACTTTGAAGTCAGAGGAAGAAAAATAAACACCAAGCTCCCTGGAAGACACTGCCTGACGTGGTCTCTATCCTTGAATGCACAGCAAATGTGATAAGATAAAAATAAGATTTGAATGCCTGTTTACAGAAAGCAAATTTGTGGAATAATACAGTAAACAAGGTTTGGGCAATGGCAGTGACGAACTTGAGAAGGATAGCCTAAAGCAAATAAAACCAGCAAAGAGAAAGCCAGAAAATGCGAGCTACAAACCACAAAGCCAATGGTAAGTAATGAGTGGAATGCATTCCTAGGACAACTTTCTGAATGTCCCCAAGATGTCTTTAGCAAACCAGACAGCTGCGCTGTCTGGTAGGCTGTGACCTAAAAATGGGGAAAGGATGTGGCGTAACGGCCAGTGCCAGTGTCTCAGCATCAGCTCAACATCCTGTGATTCTTGGCAATCCACTTAGGGGCTCATTTATGAGTAAGTGATACAGTGCAGTGCAGCAAGTCACCTTGCTGTGCTGTACTGCCCTGTACTAAAGGGCAGTAATGCGCCGTATTTAAGGCAATACAGCACATTCCTGTCCTTTCCCCTGTGCTGGCACCCTTTTGGCAACTTAGCATCAATGCAGGCTCCCTTGCACCATGGTGCAAGGGTGCCTGTGTTGCATGCAGTATTGTTTTTGTGCAGGAAGGGGCACCTTCCTGCACAAAAACAATCCTGGGAGGCATATTCCTCTTTGTGTGTGCTGCATAATGCAGCACACATTGAAGAGGAAGAAACACAGAGAAATAGTTCTCCTTGGTACACCTCCCCAGGGAAGAGTTAATTTTCGACGCATTTCCAGGTTTACCAGTACTGGTAAATCTGGGAATGCGTAAAAAACCACAGGAGTTGCCTGGGAAAACCCCCGCAACGGCCATGGAACACCTTCCCAGGGCAGAGTAATGCAGCACAGCAATTTGCGCTGAGTTGTGTTACTCCAAATTTTTGAAGCCACTCAGAGCCACACAAAGTGGCTTTGCATGGCTTCAAAATCTGACTTAGAGGTTTGCGTCGCGCATGTACCACATTGCGTGGTGCAAACGCAATACAAGCCTCTCATAAATATGTCCTTTAATCTCCCTCTGCCTACAAAAAAAAAAAAAAGAATGAATGTCTCCTTGTGCAATGTAACTGGTGCTCATGTAAAGAGCTCAAATACCTTTGGGTCGAGTTTGCGCTATAGAAAATTGCAACAAAAAAGATCAAATGTACAAGTAAAACTGAATAAAATCACAGAACAATCTAACATTGACCTCTGAATAGGATGCTATCACAGTGCGTTTCTTAAACCTCACATATATCATGTTTAATGAAGAAAGAAAAAAGTAGCGAGTTTGAGCTTGATCTCTAGACTTTTCAGGGGGACTTTATACGAGAATTTTGAACTAGCGCTACAACGCCTTAGTAACCTTCACTCTATACAACTTCTAATAACATAGCATAATGTAACATAATGTAGGGCTGCTGGAGTTATGCGGAAGGGAAGGACCAAATTATGCGGCCGGGGGACTAAGTTACGCAAAAGAAAAGGCAAATTGTACAACATAAATTGGCATATTTTGCAATAGAATTACTTCTTTATTTTGCCATGTTTAGGTTTCGCCTAGACAGTCCAAGCACTCTCTTTGAGAGACATGTTTACATACAGTGGGTTTACAGCCCGCCCATACCTAAAAATTTGTTAGCTTCTGCGTCGCTCTCACTTGCTTTGCTCCCGTTCGTCACAGCATGGGTCATGCAGGCGTCATGTCCTCTTCTTGTGTTTGGCCCTCCCCTGGAGCATGGACCAACTACTTGTGTCCATCCTCTGCTCTAGAGGTGGGCGGAATGTTTCATTCCACCTATGGAATTGGCAGAATTTAGTGACTCCGCGTTACTCTTGTAACGCAGAGTTTCTGCCAAATTACGCCAATGCCGCGTGGCGGATTATTTTTCCGCAAGGCTCCAGAAATGCACGAGCAAGATTTGGCATCCCCCAGTTTGGTTTTCTAACGTGGCCCGTCGCGTTCAGAGGTCTGCTTGTCGAGGAGATTTGTTGCAGCTTGAGTAGATTTTCTACTAGAGCGGCAGCAAAATCAGCTTGAATGACCGAGTGCTCTTATGCACCACATGGTGATGTTTGCGCTGATTTTTCAGTGCATCTCATGCTACTGGCGGTAATTTGCAGTGTGACGTATATATTTTGCGCCCGTTGGCAGAACTGAGCAGAAACTTGCAATATTTATATGTAACTCTGCAGAATTCCATGAGGTGAAACTCCTCGAGTTCCGCCCACCTCTATTTTGCTCCTGTTTTTAGAGCTACTTTTTCCTTTGTTTTCAAGCACTCCATATGAGTGCTTTTGTTTTCAGTCTGTCGCCCATATCCCCGTCCATGCAGCTTTTAATCCCTCCCATATGTAACCCTTCTATGTTGCTTCTTTTCCCTCCCAACCCTGTACTCTACACCACTGCATTCTACTCCACAGCACTCCAAGCCACTGCACTCTTCTCTGTACCACTCTACTTTACACCACTACACTCTACACCACTCTATGCCATTGCACTCTACACCACTCTGCTCTTTTCTGAACCATTCTACTCTCCACCACTCTACTCTGCACCACTCTACACCTCTGCACTTTATGGCACTCTACTGTACTCTGCACCACTCTATTCTATGCAACATCACTCTACTCCACTCTGCTCTTCTCTGCACTATTCTACTCTATGCCACTGCACTTTATACCACTCTACTCTACACCACTGCACTTTACGCCACTCTTATCTACTCTGCACCAGTCACTCTGCGCCACAGCACTCTACTCTGTGCCTCTGCACTTTATGCCAGTGCATTCTACAGCACTCTACTCTGCACCACTCTACTCTATGACTCTGCACTCTACTCTGGACCACTGTACTCTGCACCCCTCTACTCTGCACCACTCCACGCCACTGCACTTTATGCCACTGTACTCTACAACACTCTATTCTGTACCACTCTATACCACTGTACTTTATGCCACACCACTCTACTCTAGGTCACTGCACTCTACGCCACTCTACTCTGCACCACTCTACGCCACTGAACTCTATGCAACTGCACTCTATGCCACTTCACTCTACACCACTGCACTTTATGCCACACCACTCTACTTTAGGCCCCTGCACTCTATGCCACTCTACTCTGCACCACTCTACTCTATGCCACTGCACTCTATGCCACTGAACTCTATGCAACTGCACTCTACGCCAATGCACTCTATGACACTTTACTCTGCACCACTGCTCTCTACACCACTGCACTCTATGCCCCTCTAATCTACTCTGTACCACTCTACTCTTTGCCACTGCACTCTATGCCACTATACTCTACACCACTCTACTCTACGCCACTGCACTCTACACTACTCACCGCTACTCCACTCAGGACCACTGCATTCTACACCACTCTGCTCTTCTTTGAACCACTTTACTCTACGCCACTGCCCTCTACACCACTCTGCTCTTCTCTGAACCACTTTACTCTACATCACAGCACTCTACACCACTCTGCTCTTCTCTGCACCATTCTAGTCTATGCCACTGCACTCTATGCCAATCTACTCGGCACCACTCTGCACCACTGAACTTTATGCCACTCTTCTCTAATCTGCACCACTCTACGCCACTGCACGCTACTCTGCACCATTGCACTCTGCGCATCTGCACTTTATGCCTCAGCATTCTGCAATGTGTTGATTTTACATTGATTACACATACTTTGGGATCATGTTGGGTTGCATCTACATAGAATACTCATGCTATAGGGTCACGTTGGGTTGTTTCTACTTTGGATACTCATGGTTGGGATTCGTTTGGTTTTATTTTCATTGGATAGTCATGCTTTGGGTTCATGTTGTAAAGCTCTCTGGGAGGAGTAAGGCTAAGAGGCTTACGCTGATGCCATGGTGGTAAAAGCGTCATGTTGATGCTTGTAAACATTGGTCAGGGAAACAGAGGTCTTATTATACAATTAATTCTTCAGGCTGAGTATCCTGAGCATTTACAGGGAGAGGTGGTGGTGTGTTGATATTTGTGTGACTCCCCTTCCAGGGGTGCACAAGCAGCTTCTTTAAAGGATGAGGTTAGGGCAGAGTTCTTCAATCTGTGGGGCGCGCCCCCCTGGGGGGGCGCAACACCCTCTCAAGGGGGGCGCGCACTCCATCCTAAACTCTGCACAATCTCACTAATTTCGAGTTGTTCTTGTTCTGGTGAATTTCCCGCAATTATGCACTTACCAAGCGCGCAACACCCATTGGGCTCACCCCCTCCCGCCGTCGTGTGAGTCAGCCCGGCTGAGACAGCTTCGAGGGCTGGCGACGTCTAATTGCAGCCGCACCTAAAAGACCATCTACTTGTTAACGAGGCTTTTGTTCTGTTTTCACCCCTTCTTTAGAGCCGCTCTGCCTATGGCCGGAAGAATTAGCCCCCCACCCCCGAAATCTTTTTCACCCCCTGCCCCCCCCTCCCCTCCCCTTCAGTTGCCCGCCTGGAACTTACACCATACCCACAGCACAGACACCGGTCGCAGGAACACAAAATTTATTCCTCAGAGTTTAGGAATGAACGTCCGCTGTAGGCTGTGACATAACAGGGCATGCGCTGGCGGTCCTCGTGGGCAGCACCTGCAGTGTTTTTGTACATTCTCTAACTAAACTGCAGCAACTTCTCGGCTGAGGGTGTGCTTGAAAAGAGGGGGTGACAGGTCATTCTTTTATCATTCTCCGTGTCTCCAGTCACATCTACCTGCAACTTCACGCATTGGTTTGGTGAATAATGTCTTTTGTTTTTCATACATGTGAACCCATTAGCAGTGAGATGCTGGCAAATGTATCTGATTAGCTACCTCTGCCTTCTCATCCACTGGGCTGTTAACCCGTGTATGCCTACATGGAAAAAATGCACAAAGCTAATAACTACATTCAATTTTGTTTATTTCAACTGTCATTCTGACATAGAATAGTGAATATGAAAGTTCGAACACCATTCATGCTTAGGGGATATTCTAAGTCTACATCTGGAAAATCCTGTTGCTGTCACTTGGAGATCTGCTGTTTGTATATATTATTTGGGTGAATGGATGGATAATGAGAGAAAGGATGGATGGGTGAGTGGGAGGATGGATGAGAGAAAAGGTAAATAGATGAATGTATGAGTGGAAGGGTGGATGGATGAGTGAAAGGGTGGATGATGTGCGATTGAATGGGTGGATTGGTGAGTAAAATGATGGATGGATGGATGGATTGATAAGTGAAAGGGTGGATGGACAGATGAATGAAAGGGTGGATGTAAGGATGGATGAGTGAGTGAAAGGGAGGGTAGATGGACAAAAGGATGGGTAGATGAGTGAAGGGGTGGATGGATGAGTGAAAGGATGGATGAGTGATGGGGTCAATGGTTGGGTTCATGAGTGGATGAGTAGATGGGTGGGTGGATGGAAGGATGGATGGCTAAGAGAAAGGGGAATGGAGAGAGAAAGGGAGGATGGATGGATGACTAAAAGGGTGAATGGGTGGAAGAGTGAGTGACTGGGTGGATGGATGAGTAAGTTAAAGAATGGCTGGATGGGTGTAAGGGTAAATGGCTGTATGGATGGACAAGTGTACGGATGGATAGGGTGAAAGGGTGGATAGAGGGATGGATGAGTGAAAGGGTGGATGGATGAGTGAAATGATGGATTGAAGGATATATGATGGATAGGTTTGCAAATGGTTGAATATGTGTGGCTATGGTTGGGCACACAGATGGAAGGACATGGTGAAATGAATGAATGGTGAAAGACTGAATGATGGATGAAAGACTGATTACACCTTGTAGCCCCCATTATCTTAAGTACATTGACTTTCACATTTATATGAGTCATTGTCTTTATATAATATGTGTGTGATGTAACGCACTCCGACACTCTGCCATACACACTTGGGACGAGTAGCACTATAAAAGAAATCAAATACACATGAGAAGCAGTCTATGCGAAGATGAGGGCACCATTGGGTGGTAGCAAGGCCGGACTGGCTGCTCCAGGTATCAGGCGTTTCCCTGGGAGGCTGGAAAGGTGGGGTTGGTTTTGTTACTGGGGGCTGACACTGCAAAGTACCTTGTATATCCAGCAGTTTTTAGGCAACAATAAAAGCGTCATCACTTATATTCAGGTGTGGTTCACCAGTGTCTGGTGACTAATGTACCGGCGGGAAAATTGAGTTTTGAGCTGTGTAATAAGCCTCTGTCATTTAACCACACCCACTCACAAAACTGCAGTTAACTAAACACACTTACTGTGTTGAACATTATTTGCCGGATATGGCCCGGGATATGTGGGTGGCGGACGATTATGTGGTGTACGAGATTCCAGAAATTTCTGTCAGGTGGAGGGGGGCCCAACATTTAAAAAAATTCAGCTGGGGGGGCTCAGCCTACAAAAGTTTGAAGACCTCTGGGTTAGGGTCTCCATTGTCATCACAGTATCTACATGAATTTCGTTCTCTAAGTGTCTGTTGTGGGAAGGGAATCGAGAGGTGCTAGCACGGTGAATACACCGGATGCGAGATAAAAAGCAGCCAGCAGATCACACCACTTTGATTCCCAGTAAGATAGCTCTGTGGATAAGGCGCCTCCTGCAACGGCGCGTGCACATAACGCCATAAACAAATTATGAGTTCAGGGCCAGACTTGGCCAAGACACAAAAGGATGATTGTTCTAGAAGGAATGCGAGCAGGAGTCTGGGCGCAGGCGTGGACAGCCTGGCCTCTGTGACCTCGCACAGGGAATGCTGGGCGCAGATTTCCTTCCCCAGAGTGGAGAGAGAGGTGGCTCATGAGCTGGTCCCAGGGGCATAGTTTCAGGGGGGTGTATGGTTGTGACACGCCCCCAAATAAATGCATTCTTGGCCCGAGAGTTGAGGCTAGGGGCCCTGAGTCGGGTCTTCTTTGTCTTTGTTGGTTTTTCTTGTACTTGTTTGACTAAAAAGTTTCAACATGTAATTACTTTTTTTTTTTTTTTTTTAAAGGAACTTGGACAGAGGCTAATGCAAATAAATAAGTATTAAACCTGTTCCTCATGGGAACAGTATATTTCAAACCTTGGTCATCCCTCCACCCTTCTGTATATTGTATTCAAGTTGGGAAATTTGTGATTCACACCCCCGAATCTCACTGACTAAGGTACGCCCCTGGCTGTGTCACTCAGGAGCTTTACTAGGTGGTACAGCCGGAATCTGGGGGGAGAGGGGGGTTTGCACGAGGAGAGCTGGGATTGATGCCCAGGCACTCCCTTGTAAATAACACCAGGGGGCAATGCCAGGTACATACCGGTATCACTTCACGAAGGATCTGCCAGTGCTGGAAATGCCAAGTTTTTATCTTTCCCCCCTTCTCTGACGAACTACATAGAACTTTCTCTCCAATCCTGACAGGAGCTGGATTCTGTCCCAGCCTCAGCGGCTTCTCAGAGGCCAAGGTATGAGTGTATCAACTGGGTAAAAGGGGAGCAGCACAGACCACAAACTCACTTTATTATGTGGAAAAGGCTGCTTTATTGAAAACAGGGGCCACATCACAACAAAAACCCTTGGCCTTCGCCTTACAAAACTAAACCTCACTATACAACATATCACTTACGATCGCTCACCCCCCACCCCTAAGATTCTCGCCCCCCTTTACATGCTTATCTTGCAAATGTGAAACTCCTACCCTGGTATTTAACTCCCTGATCACTTAACTTACATCTATTAACATCTATCTAAATATCCTAGATCTTAACTTTTATTTCTTGCTTGATCCAGGTGTAATTTTCTTGACATCCCCCATTTTACTGATTCACCTATGTTCCCAACAATAATCTTAATCTCGAACCATAACAACTTATCAGCCAACCGCCATGCACCTGCTTCAAGCGCCAACGATATAACATGACCCCAGCCCTGCTCACCTGCAACCAACAAAACCGCTTGTAACACTGGAAAAAACAAGAACTAAATACCCCAAAAATTGCAAAAGATTTTTGAGCGAGGGAGGTTGGGGGACCTTAAAATACTAGCACTCCGGTTGCCGTGTCACCTTCCCAAAATGGAGACAATATCCCTAAAATGGCAGCATATATATTGGGCTGCCCAGCCCAACGCTTATAGACCAAATGTATCCCATTTGTAACCTGGGCTGATCCATTCACCCAATATCCTCGGGACACACCTCCCTGCGGTCAGCTGCCGCCCAAAACCCATTGGGTAAAAAGGAAGCAGCACAGACCACAAACTTGCTTTTTGTGTGGAAAAGGCCTCTTTATTGAAAACAGGTGCACATCACAACAAAAACCCTTGGGCTTCACCTTACAAAACTAAACCTCATTATACAACAAGTCACCTACGATTGCTAGCCCCCAACCCCTAAGATTCTCCCCCCTTACATATTTACCTTGCAAATATCTAACTCCTACCCTGGTATTGTACTGGTGACCTTTACCTCCTTTATCACTTGACCTACATCTATTAACATCTATCTAAATATCCTATATCTTAATTTTTATTTTTTGCTTCATCCAGGTGTAACTTTATTAACATCCCCCATTTTCCTGTAACACACAACCATCTTAATCTAGAACCATAACGACTTATCAGCCAACTGCCACTCAGGAAAGGCATCCCTTGACTGTTCTGACTCCCTTCCCCCACCCTACGACCCGCTGCCTAATCTGTGAACGTTCAACGTTCTAACCAGAACCTCTTTCCCTTGAAATAAGTATAGCTCCATCCCGTAGCTAGACAAATGATCCCCATCCCCCCTAAAGATTTCCAGCGCATCATATTTCAAATCCGGGTGTTACACCTTGCCAAAACTCACCTGCATGTCCCTGTTAACCTTGTGTCTGGCCTTTTCTGTAGCAGCGGGCCTCTTTGTCCCCCTCCATTCTCTCCTTGGAACAACTTCCGTCCATAGTACGAAACATCCCACCAACTGCTGCTTGATTTCCAACATATCCTCCTACCTTTCCTTTATTAACACCAGTCCCTTAGATACCGCCATGTCATTTTCACCTAAGTTGATCACTAAAACATTCGGA
The DNA here is from genome assembly GCA_963921515.1 of Calotriton arnoldi. Classification (NCBI taxonomy): domain Eukaryota; kingdom Metazoa; phylum Chordata; class Amphibia; order Caudata; family Salamandridae; genus Calotriton; species Calotriton arnoldi. The sequence continues at coordinate 1,229,721 of CAWUFW010001892.1, read as the reverse complement.
CATCTATGCCTTTTCAACAGCCTGTTCAAACAATGTAAAAGCTCTCGCCATCTAATCCTCCCCTCCCGTGCATTGTAATCTTAAACAGAATTTAGTCAAATCCGAGGTTAGCTCCTTGACCTTTTTGTAGGTCGTGTCTATCCGCCCACTTAATTAAGGAATGGCCTACGATCCAAATAGACGTCTCGACTGCCTTCGGACCAGCCCCTGCACCTGAAAAAACAACATATGTAAGGCACTGCAAAATGTCCTTTAACCTTAACAATTCCCCCAAACGCATGCACCGACGAAAACACTCAGAAGACCACCTACCCAATTGCATGACCCTATCCCTGCCCCAACATCTTTTTGCTGTCTCTGTGGTCACACCAATCCTGAAAGAATGTGTGCCATAGTCACTTAGGGTTTCCCCTAAACTCGTCAACGCCTTGCGCAGCACACAAAGCAACTGAAAAGAAGTCACCTGCGAGTCATTAGCCCGTTGAAAGACCTTAACCTTTGCATCCCCTTTGGTCGCCCTCAGTTTATTGACCCAGCTCACCAGACACAGGCCCTGCACTGGGAATTTCTGCAACACCACTGTCTTCCCCCTGGCCCTTTGATCCATATTGGATTATCACACGCACAGCTCTATCCTGCTAGCCATATTCACTGCGTCCCACCACTACAGCCCACTAAACCCTTTTTTGCCCAGCAGTTCCGACACCCGGAAAGCCCCAAAAAACATCCATGACATTAGGGCTGAAAACAAAATTATCTCCCCCCCTCCAGTGGCATATCTCGGGCAGGGCCCCCAGTACCTTGCCGAACAGGTGTCTCGTCAAGGGCTTCCTCACCTTAGTTCTACTACCCCTTTCCCTTGCCCATCCTGCCAGCATCCTCCTTCCTGACTCCCCGGCCGATGGAGCATACCCTCAAAGGAGCTTGTCCATAAAAGCAATCTCCACTAGCTTCCCTGTAATAATGACTGGAGATAGGCCCTTGTCGATTATTGCCAATATGAACTGAACAACGTTTTCTTCCCTACTCCAAATCTCAAACCTCTGCCGAGCACCACTGGTTATGAATTCCTCCCACACCTGCACACAGCCATGGCCCGTGCAGGTAAGAGCGGTGGGGCCAGGTAGGGGGGATTTCGACAGGCGATGACGAGGGAATATTAATTATTTATTAAATGTTTCCTCATGGTCATCTGTCGAATCCTCCCACAACCCGGCCCCACTGCTCTTACCTGCACGGGCCGTGGCTGCCTGCACATAAGACCTCCTGGTGGACTCCGCCAGCGACCCTAACACCAACTGGAGCATCCTTTTTTGCCTATGGTCCACATGTCCATCGGCATAGGTGTCTTGACCTTGTCTGCCTCCGTGGCCGGCCCATGGAACATCTCCCACTGTGAAAGACACAGAGCATCCACAATGTCATTGTCCACCCCAGGCATGTGTCTAGCCTTGAACAAAACATCATGTCTCAGACAACCTGTAGGAAGCTTGCTCTGTATATACTATACCAAAGGGAGGTATAGTGTGCACAGAGTCCAGTGGAACCCCAAAGGTAGGCAGAGGTAAAAGTAGATAGCACCTCACTCTCTATTTGTGGTAGTGTGGTCGAGCAGTAAGGCTGTATCAGAGAACAGTGTTAAGCATTTGTGGTACACACTCAGTCAGCAAATGATTTCACACACAGAAAGACTCAACTTCAGACCAATTGTTTTTGTATAAAAATATTCTTTTAGTTATTTTATTTTCTAGAACCAAGCAAGCCTGGCACAGGTAAGCAATAAATACTTTACAGTAGTAATGCGTTTTATAATCAGTTTGAATTGCAATTGTAAATGTACTTTGATTTGATTTCAGTAGTGTTACTGATAATGCATTGCTTTTCAGAATACAGTACATATACTTTGTATAGGATTTTTAGTAGAATATCATGTAAGTTACTTTTCAGATTACTTTTCTTACACAGTGCAGTATACCTGGATACTGCAGTGGGCCATTTCCTGAAAACAGGTAAGTAAAAGCGTTTTGGTTATTTAGTTACTGTTTTAAAGGATTTCTTAGATTTTTCAACTCCACACTTTGTTGTGGGAGTTGGTATTCTGGGGTTAGACTCAGGGGTCCCCCAGGGTCAAGGATGCACTCTTGTTACACCCTCAGCGGCACTTGGGCGGCCGGGTGCAGAGTGCTGCGGCCCAATGTTATCCAATGGGGGATAGGGGGCTTCCCGTTGGTGGCTGCTGACGAGCAGGCCACTGGGTTGTGGGAGCAAAGCTCCTGGACTTAAGCTCAGGGCAAATGGGGGTTCAAACCAGCACAAAAGGTGCACCCTCAGCGGCACTGGGGCGGCCGGGTGCAGAGTGCTGTTTTGGCGTTGGTCGCCCTGTAGCTTTCAATGGGGAGTCTCCGGTTTGCAAAAACACTGCAGGCTCGGGGACGAAGGTCTTCTGGGTGCGACCACCACTTGGAGAGGTAAGTTGGTGATACTGCGGGTTGGTTGGGTACCGTCGGTTGGGCCACCCAAGCCCGTGGGGCATCGGGTGCAGGGGTGCTTTTTAGGGTCGGATCTTCTTACCAGCTCCTGGTCGCAGTTGGGGGGACCTTCCGGTTTGAGGCTGCAGGCGTCGGCTGGAGGCTTGAGGCAGGTCAGGGTTCACCGGATCTCGGGTCAGGATCAACGGGGAGACCTCCTCGTGGTGTTGGGCCACTCGAACTCAGGCCGTGGGTGTCAGGTGCAGAGTGGTGCAGACCCGCGGATCCTTGCGGAGCTGGAGTCTGTTGATGAACAAATCCGGTGTTCACGGGAGACAGAGTCTTTGGGATGGAAGGCAGGCAGGTCCTCCGGGTTTCTCGAGGTTGCTGGCTGCAAGACACACCGGAAATTCGCTGGAGCAGGTTCGAGGTGGGGACAGGCCGGTAGGGCTGCGGCCAAGTCAGTGGGTGTCCTTCTCTTGTTAGCTTCGGCATGGCTGTTCGGTCCTTCTTCTTTTCTTCTTCTGGTTTCTTGTCTGAGGAAGCAAGGCTCAGGGGTGCCCCTAAATACTAGATTTAGGGGCATTACAGATAGGTAAAAGGTTGGGACCAATGGGTCCCTTCCCTGGAGTGGGTACACCCCCTATTATGCCACCCTCCAGTGGGAGGGGGCATATGCCTCTCCCTGGTTGGCTGGGTCCCCCCTATCTGCAAGATGGCGGGGACTGGGAGTTGTGCTTCACCTCCCCTCCCCCACCTGAGGGGAGGAGTTGGCAGAGGTGGGCACACCTCTCTCTTCCTCACTTGTTTTTCCCAACGGTTCTCCCGCCCAAAGTGGGGGTCAGAACCAGTGGGGACCAGTTGCTGAAAGCAGCAAGAGGCCTGGGGAAGCTCACAAAGGCGGCAAACCTTTGAAGCTTCCCCTTCGTGGACCCTGCCCATCCTGGGGGAGGAGGCTTAGCACCTCATCCCAGGATGTGCATTGTTTCAGGCCCCAGAGAGCAGCAGGCTCTCGACCCCGGAGTCCAGAAACATGTCTGGTGGTGGCAGCTGAAAGCAGCCCCTCAGCCAGGACACTAGTGGTAGGTCGTTTTTCAGGTGGCATCTCTAAGATGCCCTCTGTGTGCATTTTTCATAAAATCCCACACTGGCATCAGTGTGGGTTTAATGTGCTGAGAAGTTTGATACCAAACTTCTCAGTTTTCAGTGTAGCCATTATGGTGTTGTGGAGTTCGTAATGACAAACTCCCAGCACCATATACTCTTAATGGCAGCACTGCACTTACAATGTCTAAGAATGGACTTAGACACTGTAGGGGTACAGGGCTCATGCACCTGTACCCTCACCACTGGTATAGTGCACCCAGCTAGAGGGGTGACTGGTCTATGCCAGGGCAGTGGGTTGTAGGCATGGCACACAGGGATGTGTGCCATGTCGACTCTTCACTTTGTTCTGCACCAAGACACGCAGCCTGCAAAGGCAGTGTGTGTGTGTGTGTAAAGGTACAGGACCTCTAAAAGTGGCACAATAAGTGCTGAAGCCCTTAGAGGCCTTCCCTGGTCACAGTGCCCTGGGTACCTGTGGTACCATTTACCAGGCGCTGACCTGTGGCCAGGTATGCCAATTGGGTTTTGGTTTCAATGCAGTTTTAGGGAAAGAACATAGGCCCTGGGTACCTGATTAGCAGGAGCCCAGGGCACACTCAGTCAAAGCACATCAGCAGTTCAGCACAAAACAAGTGGGGGCAACCATGCAGAAAGAGGGCACTTTCTCAAACACCCCCACCCCCCAAACGAAAGAGGATGAGACTAACCTTTCCCTAGAGAGTTCTCATTTTCTAAGTGGAAGAACCTAGAAGGTCCATCTGCATTGGCATGGGCAGTTCCAGGTCTGTGTTCCACTACAAAGTCCATTCCCTGTAGGGAGATGGACCACCTCAACAGTTTAGGATTTTCACCTTTCATCTGCATTAGCCATCTGAGAGATCTGTGATCAGTTTGAACTAGGAAGTGAGTACCAAACAAGTATGTCTCAGCTTCTTCAGGGACCAAACCACAGCAAAGGCCTCCCTGTCAATGGCACTCCAACACTGCTCCCTGGGGAGAAGTCTTCTGCTTATAAAAGCAACAGGTTGGTCTTGGCCGTCATCATTGGTCTGGTATAGGACCGCTCCTATCCCTAGCTCAGAGGCATCAGCCTGCACAATGAACTGCTTGGCATAGTCTGGAGCTTTGAGAATTGGTGCTGAGCACATTGCCTCTTTCAGGGTGTCAAAAGCCTTTTGACAGCTAACTGTCCAGTTGACCTTTTTGGGCTTCTTCTTGGAGGTACTTTCTGTGAGGGGAGCCACAATGGACCCATATCCCTTCACAAACCTCCTGTAGTACCCAGTCAAGCCAAGGAATGCCCTGACTTGGGTCTGGGTTGTTGGAGCTGCCCAGTCCAGGATAGCCTGGATCTTAGGCTGTACGGCAGGGTTGTACTTGGCCTCCAACAACAAGGGGGCCCAAGTACACCACAGTTCCCTGCCCTATCTGGCATTTGGATGCCTTGATAGTTAGGCCTGCAGTTTGCAGGGCATTTAAAACCTTCCAAAGGTGGATCAGGTGATCCTGCCAGGTGGAGCTAAAGACAGCAATATCATCTAGATAAGCTGCACTAAAGGATTCCAATCCAGCAAGGACTTGATTCACCAACCTCTGGAAGGTGGCAGGGGCATTCTTTAAACCAAAGGGCATAACAGTAAACTGATAATGCCCTTCAGGTGTGGAGAATGCTGTCTTTTCTTTTGCTCCTGGGGCCATGCCAATCTGCCAGTACCCTGCAGTTAAGTCAAAGGTACTTAGAAATTTGGCTGCACCCAATTTGTCTATCAACTCATCTGCTCTTGGGATGGGGTGAGCATCTGTCTTGGTGACAGAGTCGAGCCCTCTATAGTCCACACAGAACCTCATTTCTCTCTTTCCACCCTGTGGATGATGTTTGGGTACTAGAACCACTGGGCTGGCCCAGGGGCTCTTAGAGGGTTCAATAACCCCTAACTCCAGCATCTTGCTGACTTCAGCTATGATGCTTTCCTTGACTTGATCAGACTGTCGATAGATTTTGTTCTTGACAGGTGAACTGTCACCAGTGTCCACATCATCGGTACACCAGTTTGTCTGACCAGGGGTCAAGGAAAAGAGCTTAGCATACTGCTGCAGACTTGCTTGCAGTCAGTCTGATGTTGGGCAGTGAGGGTGTCCGACAAGACAACTCCATCCACTGACCCATCTTTGGGGCTGTATGAGAGAGGTTCACTCTCTGTTTCCTAATCCTCATCAGTCACCATCAGCATGGTGATGTCAGCCCTGTCGTGGAAAAGCTTAGGGCGGTTCACATGGATCACCCTTTTGGGTGTCCTGCTTGTGCCCAGGTTAACCAAGTAGGTGACCTCACTTTTCTTCTCGAAGATGGGGTAAGGGCCACTCCATCTGTCCTGGAGAGCCCTTGGTGTCACTGGCTCCAAAACCCACACCTTTTGCCCTGGTTTAAATTCTACCAGTGCAGCTTTTTGGTCATACCAGTGCTTCTGAAGTTCCTGGCTGGCCTCAAGATTCTTGGATGCTTATTCCATGTACTCAGCCATTCTGGACCTTAGGCCAAGCACATAGTCCACAATGTCTTGTTTTGGTTCTTGAAGAGGCTTCTCCCAACCCTCCTTTACAAGACAGAGTGGTCCCCTGACAGGATGGCCAAACAGAGGTTCAAAGGAGGAAAACCCTACTCCCTTCTGAGGCACCTCTCTGTAGGCAAAAAGCAAGCATGGCAAGAGGACATCCCATCTCCTTTTGAGTTTTTCAGGGGTCCCCATGATCATGCCTTTCAATGTCTTTTTGAACCTCTCAACAAGATCATTGGTTTGGGGGTGATAGGGTGTAGTAAACTTGTACTGCACTCCACACTCTTTCCACATGTGCTTTAGGTAAGCAGAAATGAAGTTGGAACCTCTGTCTGAAACCACCTCCTCAGGAAACCCTACCCTGGTGAAGACACCAATGAGGGCCTTGGCTACTGCAGGAGCTGTAGTAGTCCTGAGGGGAATTGCTTAAGGATACCTAGTGGCATGATCCACTACCACTAGAATTAATTTGTTTCCTGATGCTGTGGGAGGTTCAAGTGGACCCACTATGTCCACACCTACCCTTTCAAAGGGAACCCCAACCACTAGTAGTGGAATCAAGGGGGCCTTTGGGTGGCCACCTGTCTTGCCACTGGCTTGACAGGTGACACAGGAGCTGACAAACTCCTTCACCTTCTGAGACATCTGGGGCCAGTAAAAGTGGCTAACTAGTCTTTCCCAGGTTTTGGTTTGGCCCAGATGTCCAGCTAGGGGGATGTCATGAGCTAAGGTTAGTAGGAACTCCCTGTACTTCTGAGGTACTATCACTCTCCTAGTGCCTCCAGGGTTGGGGTCTCTGGCCTCAGTGTACAGTAGTCCCTCCTCCCAATAAACTCTGTGGGTACCACTGACATCTCCCTTTTCCTGGGTAGCAGCTTGCTGCCTCAGGCTTTCAGGAGTTGGACAGTCCTGCTGTCCAAGGCACAGCTCTTCCATAGAGGGTCCCCCTGGGCCTAAGAGTTCAACCTGGTAAGGGTCAAGCTCCGTGGGCTCAGTTCCCTCTGGGGTGTCCAAGTCCTCTCCCTGAAGAGAGGGGTCCTGATCCTTTTGCTGTACAGAAGCTGGTTTCCCAATCTTCTTACCTTTTCTCTTGGAAGGTTGGGTCATACTTTCAGGCTCCAACACTTCTTTTTCACCCTGTTTTCTGCTCTGTGCTCTTGTTTTTACACACACCATCTCAGGGATGTCCAGCATTGCTGCATGGGTTTTCAATTCTACCTCAGCCCATGCTGAGGTTTCCAGGTCATTGCCAAGCAGACATGCAGCTGGAAGCTTTGGAGAGACCACTACCTGTTTCAGGCCAGTAACCCCACCCCCCCAGTCTAATGTCACCATAGCCATTTGTTTTGGTTAGTCATGGTGAAAGAGAAGGAGATTTTGTAGTTGATGAGTATGCCACAGCCTTAAAAGCATTAGATTTAAGATTCAAGGCAAGGAAAAATGTCATCATGGAAAGGCACACATTTTATATAAGGGTTCAAATTTCTGGTGAGTCAGCTGCCAGTTATGTTGGAGCCTTAAGAATTCTTGCTGTTTCATGTGAATATAAGAACTTTGAAGATGAAATGATTCGTGACCAACTAGTGGAGAAAACCAACAATAAGAAGGTTCAGGAAGCCTTATTATCTAAACCCAATCTAACGTTAGAGAAAGCTGTAGAAATTGCTTCTAGAATTGAAAGCACCACGTCCTTCATGAGTCAACTAACTGTATCTGATAACAAATCTTCTGATGTCTTGGCAGTCAAATCCAAATATTCTAAGTTTAAAAAGAAGGACGCTTCTGGAAACACTTCCGAGACTGCGAAAAGTTTGGGTAACCAGGTTACAAGACCTTCCTTCAGGCATTTGGAGTGTTACCGTTGCGGTAGCCCATCTCATTTAGGGAATGCTGTTTTTTGTCCGGCTAAGGATCGTACTTGTGCCAAGTGTATGCGGAAGGGTAATTTCTCCAAGGTTTGTAGAGCCTCCAATAGAGTCCAATATAAGAAAAAAGTGATGGAAGTAAGTCCAAGCAATGGAGTTGAGCATGATCAAGATTCAGGTGACGATGATGAAATACTCTTGATCAAGGACCCTGCTGCTGATGATTCTGTATGTCACATTGGGTTGAATAATTTTACAAGACCATATTGTACAATTAGTATTAATGGCATCGATGTGAAAGTCATGGCAGATTCGGGTTCACCTTATACTTTATTGAGTGAGGAAGTTTGGCACAATCAGTTCAATGGCACCCAATTATCTAATTCCATTTTGCGTCCTGTGGGTTATGGTGGCAAAACTATTGATGTTGTTGGTGAATTTTCTGCCACTCAAGTTCCAATCCAATTCTTCCGATGGGGTGGTTTACATAGCCATGGATAATTCCTGTTTATTGGGTTGGTATGATCAGAAGAAATTAGGCATTTTACTCGACCCTAATAATCCTGCTCAAGTTGTGTTAAGGGACAGTTACTTACCAGTTATGCCTGTCATAAATTCCAACAGGTGGGAATTACAATTTCCTGAAGTTTTCCGCAGCGGGTTAGGTACCTTGAAGGGCTTCACCCATAAAATCAAGCTTGTTGAGGAATCGTGCCCAGTTGCCCACAAAGTAAGAAGGGTTCCTTTAGCCATGCGTTCCGAGTTGAAAGCTGAGTTACAGAAACTTTGCGAACTAGGTGTCATTGAACCTATTGAAAGTTCCAATTGGGTTGCCCCCATTGTTTTAGCGCGTAAACCTAATGGTTCTGTCCGCATGTGTGTGGACTTGCGCGACTTAAACAAACAAATTTGGATTGATCGACGCCCCTTACCAAACATCACTGAGATGCTTTCCATTTTGCGAGGTGGTAAAATTTTCAGTTTACTGGATATGACCTCAGCTTATCATCAGATCAATCTTCATCCTGATTGCAGACACCTGACATCCTTTATTACTCCTGAGGGCCTGTTTCAATTCAAGCGCATGCCTTTTGGTTTAGCGTCAGCCTCCGCAGTATTTCAACGGGTGGTTGAAGGCATGTTTAAGGATGTTGAAGGCGTCATTGCTTTTCAGGATGATGTTTTAGTTTTTGGTAACGATCAAGACCAACATGACAAAAGAATGCGTCATGTTTTGTCGATTTTGAAAAACAAGGGTGTAACTCTCAGTACAGAAAAATGTAAATTTGGTCTTGCCGAAATTGAGTACTTAGGTTACAAACTTTCTGAAAAGGGCATTGAACCTAAGCTCAGTCTTGTAAAAGCCATCAATGATTTTGATACCCCAAAAATAAGGATCAACTAAGGTCTTTCTTAGGCTTAGTTGAATTTTATTCCAGGTTTATTCCTAAGTGTACTGAAAAATCTTTTCACATGAGAAATCTTCTTAAGAAAAATGTTTCTTTTAATTGGTGTACTCTGTGTAGTCAAGAGTTTTCTCTTATCAAAAAAGAACTCGTGCATGCTATACCTCTTAAGCCTTTCAACACCTCTGATGAAACTATCATTATGACTGATGCCAGCCAGATGGGTTTAGGTGCTGTCCTCATGCAACGCAGAGAAGGCAAGGATGAAGTTGTAGCTTTCGCTTCAAGAAGTTTAAAGGGTGCTGAATCATCCTATTCTGTAATAGAAAGAGAAGCCTTAGCGTGTTGGTGGGGCATTGTTCACTTCAAGATATATTTGTGGGGTTATTTTACTGTCCGTGTTGATCACAAGCCCTTAATACAGCTATTTACTACCAAAGGTATGGAACGTGCTACGCCTAGAATTGCCAAATGGCAGTATAGGCTCCAGGAATATGATTATGCTGTTGAGTATGTTCCAGGTGCTAAAAATGTCTTAGCAGATTGCATGTCTCGTTTGCCTAGTTGCAATGGAGTGGATGAAGTTGAGTTACCTGAAAATTCAGATTCTGATTTGGTATGTGCGGTGGAACAGAGGTGCAATGGTGCCATACTAGAAAGTGAATGGCTCACGGCTTGTGATATTGATATCCAAATATCAGAAGTTAAAAATGGTATTCTTCAAGGTTGGTCGGAATGGAAGTCTGATGGTGTTAAAAGTGATGTCTACAAGCATGTTTTTGGGGAACTTTCTATCATTGATGGTCTACTTTACCGTTTTAGTTTATTAGTTGTGCCCGAAAGCATGAGGATTAGAGTCCTTACCTTAGCTCATGAGGGACACATTGGTATGCGAGCTATGAAGAGGAGGATTAGGGAGCATTTTTGGTGGCCAGGGCTTGATAGAAGTGTTGAGCATTTTGTTAGAGATTGCATCTATTGTGCTGGAAGCGACAAGAGTCAAGTAACTGTGCCCAGTCCTGTTGAGGCTATTGAAGTTCCCAACAAACCATGGGGCAAGATAGCTATTGATATTATTGGTCCCATGGTGTTTTCTGGTGGTTTACAGGAGTATGGCATTGTTGTTGTGGATTTTTACAGTCGTTGGCCAGAGTTTAAGTTTGTTAAATCTCCTAATACCTACAGTGTCATTGAATTTTTGGAGTCTATTTTCCTTAGGGAAGGCATTCCGGATGAAATTTTATCAGATAATGGCTGTCAGTTCACTTCCTCTCAATTTTCTGACTTTGTCACCTTTTTAGGCATTAAGCACACCAGAACTTCTTTATATCATCCCAGGAGTAATGGATTGGTAGAACGTTTTAACAGAGTCATCAAGGACAATGTTCAGCTGGCCAAGTCTAGTGGTTTGAACAGTAAGGAGGAGTTGCGCAAGTTGTTGTGGGCTGTTCGCACTACTCCTAATGCTGACACTAATCTTTCCCCCTTTTCTCTTTACGAGGGAGATTACCTGCATCCAAGTTAATTAGAGATTGGATGGGATGTTCTTCTTCTTCCAGGCAAAAGGTGGAGGATGTGATCAGGAAAAGAATTGTTGCTCAGAATAAGTATGTGAGTGTGCGGGGGAAGGAATCTAAGGTTGCAGTTGGTGATTTTGTCAGAATTAAAGTACCTAGAGTCATTGCCATGAAAGATTCCAAATTTTCTGTTCCACAAAAAGTGGTAGTCGTGAAAAAAAACGTGGTCAAGTTACAAAATGGTAAGTGGTGGAACAAGGACAAGGTTTCCATCGCTCATGATATTCACAGTAATAATCCTACCATGGGTGGTGATAAGGAATCTGTGTCTACCCGCATCAGTGTTCCATCTTCTATGATGCGTGAATGTGAGAGACGCGTATCTACTAGAACCAGATTTCCTTCTTCTAGACTTCGTGGTTTTATAGCTTAAATTATATTGCACTACAAGTATTGTACTTTCGTATATAGTCTCTGTTATGCAAGGAGGAAGATGTGTTCAATTGTTTTCTTGTTTTCTTCTTTTTGCTACATTCATTGTACATTTTGTTAATATTTTGTTAGCTTCTATTGTTTTTGATTTTGTTATTTTGTTTTCATTCATTGTACATCATTGTACTCTTCTGCGTTGTATGTAAGGGGGGAAGATGTGTTGGGTTCTATTCCATTCTCAATGGAACCTCTGTGTTACTGGGGTAACGGAACTGTAGTCAGTTGGGAGCTGACTATCTCGGAGTCGGAGGTCCGGCTCGTCCTGTCACCCTTCATATTAAATAAAGGACTTTCACCAATTACCTGCGTCCTTTCACCATTGCATGGTTAGTGGTAACACTGTCAGCATTGGTGACTGGGTAAGTTCTCCCAATTAAGTATTGCTCAGGGGAAACCAGTATATCTCTCACCATAGTGACACTGGCACCTGTATCCCTCAGAGCTTCTATCCTAGTTCCTTTAATCCAAGGGTATTGCAAATACTTCTTTAAGTTGGGTGGCCACACAGCTACAGTGGCAAACTCAACTTCCCCTTCTGAAACTAGAACTGCTTCAGTGTGCAACCCGGTTTGCTCTTGGCACACTGTTGATCCCATCTGCAGACTTGCTACACCAGGAGTAGCTGTAGTAGGACTAGGGGGCTTCTAGTTAGGGCAAGCAGCATCTCTGGTTAGGTGTCCCAACTTCTTACAGTTGTTACACCAGGCCTTTAAAGGATCAATGTTCTTTCCCCTGTACCTATTATTGAACTGGGAAGAGTTTTGGGACCCGACCCCCTCTGCAGGTTTTTGGGGCCCTTTAGAAGACTCAGGCTTTTTATCTTGGGGATTCTCACCACCTTTCCCCTGGGGAGGTTTTGTAACCCATTTCTTTTGGTCACCCCCAGTGGTTGTTTTTGTCACCCTTGCGTTGACCCAATGGTCTGCCTTCTTTCCCAATTCTTGGGGAGAAATTAGACCTAGGTCTACCAAATGCTGATGTAACTTTTCATTAGTGCAATTACTTAAAATATGTTCCTTCATAAACAAATTGTAAAGTCCATTGAAATCATGCACATTGTGTCCAGTTAACCAACCATCTAGTGTCTTAACTGAGTAGTCTACGAAGTCAATTTAGGATTGGTTTTGGGTTTTGTGAGCCCCCCTGAATCTAATTCTATATTTCTCATTTGTGAGTCCAAATCCCTCAATCAGAGTCCTCTTCATGAGTTTATAAAACCCAGCATCTGCCCCAGAAAGGAAAGGGTCAGGAGTCTGTCTCTGCAGTTACCAGAGAACAGTTCCCAAAGGAGTGCCCCCCAGTGTGACTTCTTCACTTTTCTCATTTCACAAACCCTCTCAAAGGCTGTGAACCATTTTGTGATATCATCACTCTCTTCATATTTAGGGACAATCCCTTTGGGGATTTTAGGATCATAAGATTGCTCTTTATCCTTATTAAGTAAATTGCTGCCACCATTGATGGGTGCTAGGCCCATCTCTGCTCTCTCTCTCTCTCTCTCTCTCTCTAGAGCCAGCAACCTGGTCTCTAGATCCAGTCTTTTGGTCAACCTTGCTAAAAGGCTGTCCTCCTCATTGAGGTTGTCTTCAAAGTCCTCAGTAGTGCCTGATCCACCTGTGTGGGCTCTAGGCACTGAGAGGTTGATTTTTGGATTCAGGGCCACTGGGGCCCTTCTCTCCCTATGAGGTGGGGGGTTGGAATGCATCCTCATCCCCTCCATCTTCTTCCACATCTGATTGGTCTTCACCATTTTCAGATGGGTGGTCCTTAGCATACTCAGCCAACAGCTCCTGGAGCTTTTGTTTGGTGGGATGGGGACCCATGGCTATGTTTTTAAGATTACATAGGGACCTTACCTCCTTGAAAGACAAGTGGAGGTAAGGGGTGAGGTTGAGCTCCTCAACCTGGTCCTCTATGCCATTGTGGTTATCTTTACTAACAGTTGGGTTCTTGTTAAGAGACATAGTTAAAAAAACTTCGAACCCCTCTTATCCCTAGCTAAAGTGACTTTTTATTTTTCTAAAATTCTAAAGGGACTTAACCAAGGCCCTAACAAGACTTTTAGTAATTTTGCAAAAATGGCAATTTGAAAAAATCAGAATTCTAAAGGCAATTTAAGAGTTCTGTTGTGTGTCTAACAAATGCAAAGTTGTATATCCCACCGCTGATCCACCAATGTAGAAAGCTGGCTCTGTATATACTATTCCAAAGGGAGGTATAGTGTGCACAGAGTACAGTGGAACCCCAAAGGTAGTCAGAGGTAAAAGTAGATAGCACCTTACTCTATATTTGTGATAGTGTGGTCGAGCAGTAAGGCTGTATCAGAGGACAGTGTTAAGCATTTGTGGTACACACTCAGCCAGCAAATGATTTCACACACTCAAAGACTGAACTTCAGACCAATTGTTTTTGTATACAAATACTCTTTTAGTTATTTTATTTTGTAGAACCAAGCAAGCCTGGCACAGGTAAGCAATAAATACTTTACAGTAGTAATGCAGTTTGTAAACAGTTTGAATTGCAATTGTAAATGTACTTTGATTTGATTACAGTAGTGTTACTGATGATGCAATGCTTTTCAGAATGCAGTACATATACTTTGTATGGGATTTTTAGTAGAATATCATGCAAGTTACTTTTCAGATTACTTTTCTTACACAGTGCAGTATACCTGGATACTTCACTGGTACATTTCCTGTAAACAGGTAAGTAAAAGCGTTTTGGTTATTTAGTTACCGTTTTAAAGGATTTCCTAGATTTTCCAACTGCACACTTTGTTGTGGGAGTTGGTATTCTGGGGTTAGACTCAGGGGTCCCCCAGGGTCAAGGATGCACTCTTGTTACACCCTCAGCGGCACTAGGGTGGCCGGGTGCAGAGTGCTGAGGCCCAATGTTATCCAATGGGGGATAGGAGGCCTCCGGTTGGTGGCTGCTGACGAGCAGGCCACTGGGTTGTGGGAGCAAAGCTCCTGGACTTAAGCTCAAGGCAGATGGGAGTTCAAGCCAGCACAAAAGGTGCACCCTCAGCGGCACTGGTGCGGCCGGGTGCAGAGTACTGTTTTGTCGTCGGGCGCCCTGTAGCTTTCAATGGGGAGTCTCCGGTTTGCAAACACACTGCATGCTCGGGGACGAAGGTCTTCTGGGTGCGACCATCAGTTGGAGATGTAAGTTGGGATGCTGGGGATTGGTTAGGCACCATCAGTTGGGCCTCCCCAGGCCGTGGGGCGTCGGGTGCAGGGGTGCCTTTTAGTGTCGGATCTTCTTACCAGCTCCTGGTCGCGGTTGGGGGGGCCTTCCGGTTTGAGGCTGCATTCATCGGCTGGAGGCGTGAGGCAGGTCAGGGTTCACCGGATCTCGGGTCAGGATTGCCGGGGAGACCTCCTCGTGGTGTTGGGCCACTCGAACTCGGGCCGTGGGCGTCGGGTGCAGAGTGGTGCAGACCCGGGATCCTTGCGGAGCTGGAGTCTGTTGATGAACAAACCGGTGTTCACGGGAGACAGAATATTTGGGATGGAAGGCAGGCAGGTCCTCCGGGTTTCTCGAGGTTGCTGGCTGCAGGACACACAGGGATTTCGCTGGAGCAGGTTCGAGGTGGGGACAGGCCGGTAGGGCTGGGGCCAAGTCAGTGGGAGTCATCCTCTTGTTAGCTTCGGCACGGCTGTTCGGTCCTTCTTCTTTTCTTCTTCTGGTTTCTTGTCTGAGGAAGCAAGGTTCAGGGGTACCCCTAAATACTAGATTTAGGGGTGTTACAGGTAGGTAAAAGGTTGGGACCAATGGGTCCCTTCCCTGGGGTGGGTACACCTCCTATTATGCCACCCTCCAGTAGGAGGGGAGCATATGCCTCTCCCTGGTTGGCTGGGTCCCCCCCATCTGCAAGAGGGCGGGGACTGGGAGTTGTGCTTCACCTCCCCTCCCCTGCCTGAGGGGTGGAGTTGGCGGAGGTGGGCACACCTCTCTTCCTCACATGTTTTTCCCACCAGTACTCCCGCCCAAAGTGGGGGTCAGAACCAGTTGGGACCAGTTGCTGAAAGCAGCAAGTGGCCTGGAGAAGCTCACAAAGGCGGCAAGCCTTTGAAGCTTCCCCTTCGTGGACCCTGCCCATCCTGGGGATGGAGGCTTAGCACCTCGTCCCAGGATGTGCATTGTTTCAGGCCCCCGAGAGCAGCAGGCTCTCAACCCAGGGGCCCAGAAACATATCTGGTGGTGGTATTTGAACTTGGAATAAAATATTGCCAGTAAGGCGCTTTAGCTGTGCGATTGGTGGGGGCGTAAATGACGCCCCAGTTCATGTTGGTTTGAAAGCAGCCACTCAGCCAGGACCCTAGTGGTAGGTCATTTTTCAGGGGGCATCTCTAAGATGCCCTCTGTGTGCATTTTTCATTAAATCCCACACTGGCATCAGTGTGGGTCTAATGTGCTGTGAAGTTTGATACCAAACTTCTCAGTTTTCAGTGTAGCCATTATTGTGTTGTGGAGTTCGTAATGACAAACTCCCAGCACCATATACTCTTAATGGCAGCACTCCACTTACAATGTCTAAGAATGGACTTAGACACTGTAGGGGTACAGGGCTCATGCACATGTACCCTCACCACTGGTATAGTGCACCCAGCAAGAGGGGTGACTGATCTATGCCAGGGCAGTGGGTTGTAGGCATGGCACACAGGGATGTGTGCCATGTCGACTCTTCACTTTGTTCTGCACCAAGACACGCAGCCTGCAAAGGCAGTGTGTGAGTGTAAAGGTACAGGGCCTCTAAGGGTGGCACAATAAGTGCTGCAGTCCTTAGAGGCCTTTCCAGTACACAGTGCCCTGGGTACTTGTGGTACCATTTACCAGGGGCTGATCTGTGGCCAGGGATGCCAATTGGGTTTTGGTTTCAATGCAGTTTTAGGGAAAGACCATAGGCCCTGGGTACCTGATTAGCAGGAGCCCAGGGCACACTCAGTCAAAGCACATCAGCAGTTCAGCACAAAACAAGTAGGGGCAACCATGCAGAAAGAGGGCACTTTCTCACACAACCCAGCACAAAAATCTGCAAAAGCTTGAGGACCTGCGCATCTCTTGCAGACTTTTTTTTAACAATATGTACTACTGCCAAATTGTCAATTCTCAATAATACCTTCTTGTGTGCTAGTTCCTGTTCCCATGGAGTCACTGCCATGAGTATGGGAAAGAATTCAAGAAAAGCAATGCTTCTGCCCCCGTGTTTCCAGCCCTCAGGCCACACCACCATCTGCCCTGCCAGTACATACCGAATCCAAGGAACACAGTGGTGGCTCCTCCGTTAAGGCGGAGGAGCGTCGCCCCACTGCCTTTCAGCACGGCCAAAAAGGAAAAATAAAATGATTATAACGTGATGTTATTATCATTTTATTTTTCTGTGCTGGGGCAGTTTTGTGGAGTGGGGCCAGCTAGAGGGGTGACTGATCTATGCAGGGCAGTGGGTTGTAGGCATGGCACACAGGGATGTGTGCCATGTCGACTCTTCACTTTGTTCTGCACCAAGACACGCAGCCTGCAAAGGCAGTGTGTGAGTGTAAAGGTACAGGGCCTCTAAGGGTGGCACAATAAGTGCTGCAGCCCTTATAGGCCTTCCCTGGTCACAGTGCCCTGGGTACCTGTGGTACCATTTACCAGGCGCTGACCTGTGGCCAGGGATGCCAATTGGGTTTTGGTTTCAATGCAGTTTTAGGGAAAGAACATAGGCCCTGGGTACCTGATTAGCAGGAGCCCAGGGCACACTCAGTCACAGCACATCAGCATTTCAGCAAAAAGTGGGGGCAACCATGCAGAAAGAGGGCACTTTCTCACACAACCCAGCACAAAAATTTGCAAAAGCTTGAGGACCTGCGCATCTCTTGCAGACTTTTTTTTAACAATATGTACTACTGCCAAATTGTCAATCTTCAATAATACCTTCTTGTGTGCTAGTTCCTGTTACCATGGAGTCACTGCCATGACTATGGGAAAGAATTCAAGAAAAGCAATGCTTCTGCCCCCGTGTTTCCAGCCCTCAGGCCACACCACCATCTGCCCTGCCAGTACATACCGAATCCAAGGCACACAGGGGCGGCTGCTCCGTTAAGGCGGAGGAGCGTCGCCCCACTGCCTTTCAGCACGGCAAAAAAGGAAAAATAAAATGATTATAATGTGACGTTATTATCATTTTATTTTTCTGTGCTGGGGCAGTTTTGTGGGGTGGGGC
Source organism: Calotriton arnoldi (assembly GCA_963921515.1). Lineage (NCBI taxonomy): Eukaryota > Metazoa > Chordata > Amphibia > Caudata > Salamandridae > Calotriton > Calotriton arnoldi. The sequence goes on along the minus strand of CAWUFW010001892.1, from coordinate 1,212,103 downwards.
CAGGCTGCACAGGGGGAGGAGTGGTGGCACCCTCCTAAGTGCGCAAGAATGTTTGGCCGGCCCTCTGGGGCCAGCCAAATATTCATACGCACTTTGCATGTTCTCCATCCAGGCTGCATTACAGCCTGGGTGGAGAATGTGCCCAGGCTCCCATTCCCCATCTGAGCGTCGAACCATGGCGCTCAGGCCAAACACAACGCTGCATTGCAGCATTGTGATTGGCTTAGGGGAGCCTATCCTGCTTCCTGTTCCAACAGAAGCCCTGAAGAGGACGGAGAGGAGGGAAGAGAGGTGGCGGCTGGCCGGCCGGCAGGTAAGTGATGTTTTTTATTTATTTTTTTGCCCCCTCCCCACATTCCCCCCTTGCCCGCCCCACTACAGATTCGCGGGAGCAGCCGCGACTGGGGCCACATACGCAAATCCTCCTTTACGCCTGCTGCCAAACACATATTGTGATGAGGCTGCGACAGCCCGGCTAGTGACCTGTTTAGCCTCCAGCAAAAAGTCCTTCCTGCCCTCACTACTCGAAATGCAAAATTAAAGTGGCCAAGCAAGACTTGCATCTCCCTGATGGTCACATTAGGCATTGATAACATAGTGTCTAAAAGCAGTCGCATGTGCATTTTTTTGTCCACAGGTAGTTGTGCCTCCATGGATACTAAATCCAATTCAATACCTGATAAGGAGAGTACCGAGCTTGGCCCCATTGTCTTCTCCAGGGCCAGCTGTACCTCTAGTTCACCCATGAGCTCTTTAAAACTTGTCAACTGTTGTCAGCTATCTGCAGAACCGGGTTGACCGATAAAGAAGAAATCATCCAGGCAATGTGCAACGGTCCTTTAACCCATTTGCCACATGAACAACCACTAGAGAAATGAGCTGAAAGGCAAAGCGTGAGATGGAAAACCCCATGGGGAGCGCCTTGTCCACATACCATTGCAGTCAAACTGGATGCCCGACAACTGAAAATTCTCTGGATGCACCAGCAACAGCCTGAAGGAAGACTTAATGTCGGACTCCCCAGCTGTTCTACAAATGCCATAGCCATATTCACTGAAGAATAGGAGACCAATGTGACTGCCTCCGATATGAAGTCATTTACTGAATTCCCTTCCAGCCATGACAAATGTTGTATAAGCCGAAATGGACCTTTTACTTTTTTGGATACCACATCAATGGGAGAAATGATCAGGCCCTGCAGTGGTCATTCATCAAATGGGCCCGCCTTTCTACCCTCAATCACTTCTTTTCTGAGCTTTACACTCGCCACTTGTTTGTGTGACTGTGCAAATTTCAAATTCTCAGCCCACCTATGCTTCCTTGGGCCCTCATACCCCAGCCTGAAACGCTCCTGGAAACCATCACTCAGCAGCTTGGCATTCTCCCTGTTGTGATACTGGGCCAACCACCATTTCACACACTCAAAATAAATTGGTGTATGACCCTTGCCCATGCTTCTGTGTGTACCCCGTCCTCCCTGAAAGCTGGCTGCCTTATTTCCCTGCTGTGCGCTGACATTCCCTAAGTGTTGCGTCCACTATCCTGTTTACTGCCTCTGTCCGCTTCCCCTCACCCGTGGCATTGTACAAGTGCGTGTCTACCTACACACTTCAAACCCTCATGCCGGAATTTGCAGTACTCTCTCATGCAACAACCTTTGTTAAAGTTCCAACATGTTTTAGCGCCCCTCCCTGGTTCTTTGTGGCTGCCCCAGCCCCTCCTCAGGTGGGGCGGGGCTTAAAGGGTCGGTACACTAATGGAAGGCCACTTGCAGTAAATATGGTTGTTCCGAACTTAGCCAGGCCCATTGTTTGCTGCCACAGACTGTTGTCGATTTCCCCCCATTTTGCCTTGGGATCCCATGCTAAAAGCGCGCGGAACTCCTTCCTGTACTGCACCCAGTGGTAACCCCCATAATTGATGTAAGCTTTTCTGATCACATCCATATATTTGAACAACGACACACACCTTTCTGGGTATTTTTCGCAGTAGATACTTGCGAAAATCAAAAACGCTGCAGTCCAGTTCTCTATTGACATTGGCACTTTAGGCGGTTTTGACAATTCGCACTCTTCCTCCATATCTTTTCTTTGGCTGCCAACATTAAGTGGGCACCAAGAGGCTTCTTCACCCCCATATAAGGTAACTTTCTGATCTTGAGCTCCTTACTCCCAGTGTCCTGTGTGTCTGTCTTTTCTCATCTTCCCTCCCCTTCTTCCTTCTCTTGGGGTGTGGCCTTCTCGCCTGTGGCACCTCCTTCAGACGTCGCTGCCTGCAGTCTGTCACCACTCCCGGTCACCCCTCCAGATGCCCCCTGTGCCACTCCGCTTTGTCCTGCCAGCCCCTGTTCTTCCGTTCCCACACCTGCATCCTTTACATACAAACCTTTCCCTAGTTGACGGTCCATGCTGCTCCAGTCTTCCCCTGCAGGCACCCCTGTGGACACCCTCTCCGTACCTCCCGCCCCACCCGCCACCGCACTCCTAGCACCATTACCTGGCGTTAAGGACGTCCTCTGCTCTGGATTCAGCCACCTAACCAGTTGTGAAGTAGCTCCACTGACCGTTCCAGAGGCTTGTGTGCTTTGATCATGTGGCCATGCCTGTAAAACACTAGGAACAACCTCGTTATCCCGACCCCCCCTTTCCCAGCATGCACCTCTCTGCCACCACCTGTGTTCCCCCTCCATAGGGGAGTCCTCATCCATCACTTCACCTTCCTCCAAACTCAACTCATGTAATCCAACTGTGTAGCCACCTCATCGATCCGCAGCCCTGTGTTTGCGAGATGTACTGTGTCTCTTCGCAACTGAACCGTTTTTGCTGATGCACCTCTGAAATGTCCATGCGTCATCAGGGGGCCATAGTACGCCCTTCTGGCTGCACCCTAGCTTTCTGCCATTCCGTGTTGTGCTCATCCGCCTCAGGTGGCTGTACTGACCCATCCAGGTTGAAGCACTGCTGAGGCCACACCAGACTTTCATGTGGCAGTGTAGGATCCGTCCCACGCCACCTTCCAGCTGACTGCACTAGACCCTGCCTTCTCTTCTCCTCAGGGTCAACGAGCCGCACCAAGCTCTCCCAAGTCTGCTGTGCCGCTGTGATGCTGAACCTGCCATGAGAAAGGGAGGTTTGGCGTGCCAGTGTTAACATCCCTACCTGTCTGCTTTTCTACTTGTTCAGGCACTCATTGCCATCGCCCTGTACTATCCGACCCCTGTGGCCCACTCCCCTCATCACTGACCTGCTGTAACTGCCATCCGTGTGATTCCACCTCTGCGCTGACCCCGGCACCACCCTCCCTGTCACCACTGAATGCCCCCGCTGCACAGGCGCGAATCCCGGCTCCATTTCCTTGCACATATAAGTTTTGTGTGGTGGCCTGTCAGCTGCCCAATGGTCGCCATCCCCACGCCCCACCACCCACTCTCCCCAACATCCTCTTCTTCGTCTCCACTCCATTCCTACAGTGTCGCTAGCCTCGTTGACGCTGTGCCCCCCTTTGGGCCCTTTGCAGCGCCTAGTTCTGCTTCTGCACACCTCTAACCTGACCACAAAGGTGATCTGTTGCTGTCCCCCTGCACCCACTTGCTGTCCTTTACCCAGCATGCTCTGAGTCCCAAGGGTGCCCTCTCTAACCACCCTCCCCGTGACATCGGAACTGGAGGCCACGGCCAAGCGCATTCGTCTTCCCCCTGCACGCCCCCATATCACGCCTCTCAGCTCCCACCCATTGTCTTCCCCAACTCCCCCCTCCCCCGCAACCCCAACATATCCTGCCTCAGTAGCCCCCTCCTGATTCTGCCTCTAACCTCTACCCCCTGTACTTCACGTTCTGCTGGCTCACCCCCCACCCTGTGCCCCATGTCTGTCGCCTCCCCTCCCCTCCCAAATCCCACGGCATTTGCGGGCTCATTCCATCTTTGAGTGCCCGCCATATCACTCCCATCACCACCCGCTGCCTGTTTAGGGGCTCTGAGCCCATGGGACCCCTGCGCTCCCCATCCCAAGTTGTCCTTCTTCCTGCCACCTTCCTATGACCTCTTTATGGGCCCAGGCCCTAACGGACTGCCCTCATTCAGAAACCCTAGTGACTTCTCCCCCGGGCCACCTTCCTGTGCTCCCAAGTGTAGGAGCCTGGGGGCCTACAGGACTACTTCCCCTGTCATCCTTCTGTGCGCCCTCCCCTCCAGTACCTCCTTCTGCAATTATTTTTTTCTGTATGGGGCCAGGGCCTGAAGCCTTGGCCTCGCCCTTATGGCCTAGTGGCCCCGCCTATCCCACTGGCCCTGCCACTGTGCCTATTGACGAAAGCAAGGCCTCCTTCACTGCGGTCCCCTCTGCCTGTGGCCTGTGCAGTGCGTTTTTTGTCATAAGCGGGGCTACTTCCTCTGCAGTCACCGCTGTCTGCCGCATGCGGCTTGAGCCCAACGCCGCCTGGGCAACTCGCCCCCCTCCCCACGTCTTTCGGTAAATTCAACGGTGTATAGACCCAGGGGCCGCTCTCCGCCCTCTCAAGCGACCCCTGTTGCCTACCTTCTGTTCCAAAGCTGTATCACACGGTGGAAAACATGCCATGACCACCGCGGCCACCCCGCCTGCTGCCTGACGTGCAGAATGCGCCAATACCTGCGTGCTCGGGACAATCAAGTCTGGTCGTTCTGCCGCTGCAAGCAGGTGCATGGTATCCTGTGCTCTTTCGTTGTCCATAAGACTAACCTAACACTATTAACTCTAAATGAACCTTAAAATACTAGCTCTCCGGCTGCTGTGCCACCTTCCCAAAATGGTGACAATATCCCTAAAATGGCCGCATATATATTGGGCTGCTCAGCCCAACGTTTATAGCCCAAATGTAGCCCATTTGTAGCCTGGGCTTATCCATTCACCCAATATCCCATGGGGGCACACCTCCCCACGGTCAGCTGTCCCTCAAAACCCATTCATCACCCACCCAGAAATAAACATTTCAGGGGCGGAGGGCCTCAGCCACAAGCAGACCTACATTTACAGCGTAAACAGCTCCATTTACATCTGATGCCCATCCTACCAGTAGTAAAATGTTTTGCTACTAAGTAATGCTAATACTGCCTATAGCTATGCAGTAGTAAACCTCACGCAATGGGTGGGGCTCGGGTGGAGCAAGTCATGGTTTGCCTTTTCACTTTGTGAGCGCCTATAAACTTATGAGTTTGTGTGCATTCACAAACCCCTACCCGACCCGTTCCTCCTGGAAACAGTTGGGGTTTTACTTCAGCCAAAGGCTGGAATAACTCGCCTTAGAGATCGGGGATGGGAATGGATCACCCTCCAGCCTGAGAGTTGTGGGGAGGGGTTTCAGCACAGGCAAAATATTTTCATGGTGGAGAAAAAACTGAGAAGACGTCCACACCGAGTTGCCTTTCCATGGGACATGGTAATAATTGTATGATACACATAGTTATGCATTGGAGAAACAGCAGCCTTTAAAAAAGCAGGACTCACTCAATGCTGGGTCTGGTGGCTTAGTGGACTAATGCATCCACTGCAGGGGCCTGTGTTCAACCTCATGGTCACAGGTACAATTCCCAGCAGGTCTTTTCTGAGGTCGATCCGTTATGTAGCATGCTTGGCGCAGCTCTCCAAGCAGGCTGCTGTGGAGTATTGCCCACTGTGAACAATCATAAATCTGCACCCATAAGTAATAATACTTTTGCCAATGTAGATTTACAATTCCCTTTGTGAATCGGGCCCATGCCTACCAGAGGCTGAACCTGGCCTGCCAAAGTTGTCGGCCCCTCTTGGCTAAGGTCCCCCAGAGCATCTTAGCGGGTTTGCTTTGATCGCCTAGCAACCCTTCTCAGGCACTGTACAGTTGTCAGCCAGCTCTGCTGCTCCTATGTATGCGCCACTGTGTTCCACATATACACGCTGCAAGTTCAAGGACCAATCCTGAGGATACCTGAACTGCATGTTACCTTAAGGCATTAGTGAGGACGAAAAAGCAAACTGAAACAAGCATTGGCAAAGCCAGCAAGTCCGGCCTTAGTGACGGTTAAATCTACTTTGCATATTTATTGCAAGCATATGCCAGAAAATGAAAGGAAAAGAAAACATGGCACCACCTAAACGCGACTTCCTTATGCTCACTATAAAAACTTTAAATAATAAAATATCAGTATGAGAGCTTTCCTGCAGGCAGGACCACACTTTTCAGTTTAAATGCACAGCACAGAAATATAATTCTTATTGGTGCAAAGAAAACTTACCATTGACTTTGAATTCCTGTAGTCTGAAGACATACTTTAAACACACACAAATTAATTAAAAAATAAAAGGGCTAAAGAACTGAAAATAAAACATTTGCAAAGTAAAGTGTTAATCTACCAGCTATTTCAGTGAAGTGCACTTCCTTTTCTATGGATGTGCACATTTAATTGTGCAAAATACATTCACTCACAGTGGAAGGGAGCCAATGCGTGATGTCAGTTGACCCACTTTCCCATGATGTATTCTGGCTTAGGCAGAAACAAAAAAACTCAATGAAAGTTGAACAAAGCAATGGATAAAGAGGACTGATACAAAGTCCTTCTATGTATGTATATAGGTTTGTATTTTATATTTATACATTTGATTACACATGGTTGGAGAGACAACTAAAGTTTTCTCTATGCCAGACCTAAAAATGGCAAAGGGCCTGGGGACACAGCAAGAGAAAAAGAGTAAAGAAGGAGACCGACAAAAGCATAGCAAGAGAAAGACATGACAAAAAGAAACTGCAGGAAAAGGAAAGAGGGAGGACAAGGAGCAAAAGGTAGAAAAAAGGAATCTCAATTTAAAGAGATGAAAAAAGCAAAACAGTAGCGAAAACAAAAAAGTTGTGATAAAGAGGAAAGGATAGAACATGCACAGCAAAAAGTTGTGTGTGGAAGTTTTTCGTTTGATAATGTTACATGCCACAGGCCGGTCGTCTGACAGAATATCGAGGAAACAAATATCGTGTGGACAGAATATAGTGTCAAAAATAAGGAGGACCAAAATATCGAGAAGGCAAGTGCAGGGAGGTAAGTATAGATTTACTATTCTTAACTCCACATTTACGTATTCCCATATTCACGATGTATATATATCGTCAAGGTACGTAAATGTGCAGTTAAGTATAGTTAAAGTTTGCTCACCCATAGAAACTTATCTTCACGATATTTTTGTCCACAATATTCTTGACACAATATTGGTCCACACAATATTTTTTCTCCGATATTTTATGCAAACACCCCATAGACCTTGTAACGTTAACATGGTTCTCGGTTGTACACTTAGGGGCATATTCACAAGGAGCTATCGCCGAATTAACGGCACTTTATCGCAGTCAAAGTCGTGATAAATTTACCCCCATTCACAAGCCGGTGTTAACAGCCCACAGCACCAGTTTACCCGCGATAGCAGCTGCAAAAAACATCGCCACAGAGGACCCTCGCAAATATCGCTAATGAGATGCAGAGCAGGCGTTCCCGTGACTAAAGCCGAGACAACAGCACACCTCAACATTCACAACGTCCAGCCACATCCGCGATAAAAACACAAAACAGGCAATAAGGCGCGTTAGCACCAGGAAATCTACACCTGCTCTGACCTGGTGTAAACTCGGATGGCAGCCAGCACCACAAAAGGGAGCACAGCCCAGGGCCACATCCCAAGGGCAACAGATGCCATGGAGCCACCCATCATGCGGCCCGGACACCCAAGAAGGGCCACAACACCCACCGCCACCACCCCAGGACCACCCCTCCCTGGCACCCCCCCCGACCAAAGACATGCCACATCAGCCACACAAACATGTACAAAATATTCCGCTTGATGCCGCACAATCACAACTGGTGACATGGATGTGTCGTCACAGAAATGACCAGCACACATTCACTTTCGAAGCAACAAATGAAACTTTATTAAAATGAACAATGAAATGAAATGAAGACACATGGCCGCTCCCTCCGGACAATACGTAGGTCACAGCCTGTAAGACAAAAAACATGATAAGAAGGTATGTCCTGCGCACATCAGAGGACAGAGAGAGAGCGAAGGAGAGAGAGAGAGAGGAAGAGAGAGAGAGAGAGAGAGGAGGAGAGAGAGAGGAAGAGAGGGAGGGAGAGAGAGAGAGAGAGGAAGAGGGAGAGAGAGAAGAGGAGAGAGAGAGGAAGAGAGGGAGGGAGAGAGAGAGGAAGAGAGGGAGAGAGAGAGAGAGAAGAGGAGAGAGAGAGAGAGGAAGAGAGGGAGGGAGAGAGAGAGAGAAGAGGAGAGAGAGAGGAAGAGAGGGAGAGAGAGAGAGAGTGCCGCCCCTGCGCACCCAGGCCACGCTGCTCACCTGCTGCCACCAGTGTGTCTCCAACCACGTGCCGGTCTGTAGGGCAGTTCACCATGTCACACATCTGATTCAGAGCCGTCAGCTGAAACAGAGCCCAGATACATGACTGGCACAGTACACACACTTCCAAAAGACAACATTGCCTGCCCGCCCATGCACACCCAGGCAGAGGCACCCCAACCTCTCCCGCCGCCCATCGGAGCATGCCCGCCCATGCACACCCAGGCCTCAATGCTCACCTTCCGCCACCGGCGCGTAGACAGGAGGTCCCACCACGTGCCGCTGCAAGCCACAATCCCGGGGCCCGTGGACATGGCACCCTCCACATCATGCAGCCCCTCTCCGCAGGCCACCAGGTCTCACGTTTGGTGCTGGGTCTTGATTACTCCATGGCAGAAGACATACCAGTGCACCCGGCACCATCGCAGGCTGCACACCCGCTCAGCCCAATGGGTGCCACCAACTCTGGCATCCCGGAAGCGACGCCATGGGGCGGTAGGCCCGCGCTGCCCGCTGGCTCTTGCCTACACTGCGGTCCAGCAGGGCACACAAAACCTGAGCTATCCGGACCGCCGGGACGGGGCATCATCACAGGCTGCACACCGGCTCAGCAGCTCAAGGTGCCACTGACTCAGTGCACCCAAAGTCACCGTCCCGTGGCGGGGTGCCTGTGCCGTCCGCAAGGCCTCTGGTGCCACTAACCCTGTGCAACCCCAGTCTGCACCACGTGGTGGTAGGCCCGTGCCGTACTCACAGGCCTCGGGTGCCCCTAACCCTGTGCAACCCCAGTCGGCGCCACGTGGTGGTAGGCCCGTGCCGTACTCAAGGCCTCGGATGCCACTAACCCTGTGCGCAGCAACTCATGGGCCCTATATGAGTGCGAACCGTGGGGTGTCCGTCATCCAGTCACCACCGGTAGAGGGGAATGTGACGTCGTCGGACCCTTATGTTGGTGGAGTCACATGGCCTGTGACGCCTGTGCCGGATGGGTATGGTGTGTGTGAAAACCTGCCCTCAGGGAGTGGCTGTGACATGCTAACGACTAGACCAGTGACCTGCACACCACCAGCGAGTACGGCTGCGACGGGTAGCAATGAGGGCCCCCCTCGGGGCGTAAGCGGAGTGGACTGGCCTGCCATACGCCCGACCAGCGCAGGGCTTGCAACAATGACTCGTGGGCTCTGGGCGTGGTCCAGTCCATGTCCGGACAAGGAAGTGACTGATGCATGTGTCCCTGCTGCAGTGTTCACGGAACCCGCTACACAAGATGCAATGTCGCACCCCCTTACTGGCATCCCACAGGATGAACATCATTGACGCAAGGGAAGGCACTGTCCCCACATTCATCCACACAGGAATGACGTAAGACATTACACAGCAGTGCGTCACTGGATGTTTATTTGCACATCCAGTGCAGTCATGCAGCTGGAGCGGTACAGGGCAATGCCGAGCTCACCACACAATATGGGCCCGTGGAGGGCCAGCCAGTGTCCATCCCGGGATGACCTGTACTGCGGAAGAGGAAGGGTACAGTCCGCAGTCTGTCCGCTGTGTCATTGGTCGTCAAACAGCATGTGGCAGTCCATGTCGCTGTCCAAGGTGAGTGCCTCGGAGTGTATCGGGGGTCAGTGGTAGGTCTTGAGGCCATGTGCGGCACCAAGCAGAAACAGGCAAGGTGGCGGTAATGGATGCTAGTGGATGACCCTCCTGACCACAGTCCCATCCACGTCCTCGTCCCCGGGTGTGTGCCCTGCCCCACCTGTGGGTGTTGCAGTGCCGGCTGCGGCACTGTGTGCCACTGACTCATCAGGGGCCGGAGGAGGATTGTCGGCCGCACTGTGTGGCAGTGACACATCAGGTGCCGGAGTGGATACGCCTGCCACACTGGGAGGCACTGACACACCAGGGGGCGGAGATGTGGATGGTGTGGGGGCAGCAGCATTCATCATCGCCACGCCTTGTGGCAGCAATGCCATGACGAGGACATGCAGGGCACGGTAGATCCCAGCTACATTTCGCTGATGTGCAGCGGCGGCTGCCATCCTTTCCGCCTCAATCCGCACCATGTCCTCCATGAGCCTCCGCATGTGTGCCAGCTCAAGGCTGCCATCGCTGGGGCCACTGTGAGCGGACAGGTATTCTTCCCTCCGCGTCATGACTCCAGAGATGTCAGTCAGGGCTCGCTGGAGACCATGGGGCGGACATAGACACCCAAGGATGGCGTCCAGTTTGTTGGCCATGAGCTCGAACCCCACCCGCACCTGCTCGGCCATCTCCCTCTGGCCCTCCAGCACACGGCGTTGGAAGGCCATTTGTTGTTCCTGCGGGTCTTGGGAGGGTACCGGGGCTGTGGGTGCCTCCTGCTGGGTGGTTTGGCTGGTGGGTGGGGTCTCATGGATGTAGCTGGGCTGCCCTGATCCTGGAGGTGAGTTGCGGAGGTGGTCAATGAGGTCTTGGATGGTTTGGATGTCGATGCTGGTGTTGTTCTCCTCCTCGTCATCAGTGAAGAGTGGCTGTGACTGCTCTGCAGGAGGTGTTGAAGATGCCCCTGCGATGTGAAGGGGAGATGGTGTATTACAATGTGTCCACATGTATGTAGCCGCATGGTACAGGTTGACATTCAGACAGCATGGCATTGTACATTGTGACAGTGTGTGGGTCTGGGCGAGGACCCAGAGTGATTGTGGGTGTGCACTGTGCCCTGCTCGCTTGTGCATGTGTGCCATTGTGGCCATCTCCCCCGTCCCCCAGTACCTGGTGGTCACTCACCCTGTTGCGGTTGTGTTGTGCCCTGTCGAGCAGTGTCCGGTCCCCCGACTCCGGCCACAGTCTCCACACTGATGACTGTCGACACCAGCTCCTCCATGTCATCCAGCTCCAGCTGTGGCGCTGGGCCCCCACCTCCGGTCTGCGTTGCTGCCTTCAGGTTGGCGGAGAGTTTATCCTTGGTCTTCCGCTTGATGTCATTCCATCGTCCATTGTCCGCTTGTGCTCTCCGACGGCATTCACCTTGTCGACGATGTCCCGCCATATTCCATTTTTGGTGCCAAATGACACGTTGGAGGTGACGAAGAGTTGTTGATGGTGTTCCATCACCTCCGTGACTATGATCCTGTTCGCCTGCGGACTGAACTTGGTCTTCCTGGTCTTCTTGTCCTTGCCCTTCCCTGTCCCCGAGGTCCCAGGCTGGTCGTCCGGGGTGCTTGTGGGGTTACGCTGGTCCTCTGCGCCTGCTCCGGCTGCCTCCATGGTGCATGTGTGTTGGTCAGTTTGTGTGTGTTTTTTTTTTCTGCTTTTATGGAGGTTTCTGACGCCTGCCAGGTGTGTGTTGCAGGCCTGGCGCTGCTTGTCGCTGGTTTACTCATCGCGCTTTGGCCCATCGCGTGTTTTTTGGTGTTGTGGTTTGTGTTTTTATCTCCATCGTGGTGGTTGTATCGCGGACTTTGTCCGCGGTTTCGGCAGACTATCGCATGGTACTGCCTTGTTGTGAATTCCACGTTGACACGGGGTTAATTTCCCATGATAGGCTGCGTTATTAAAAGTTGCGTTACGCTACTCTTGCGGTAGTTATCACACGTTCTTGTGAATATACCCCTCAAAGTGTTTAAGTGTATGGCAGAAGTGCTAGGCCTAAAAATCCAAGTTATCTTTAATGTGGGCTTCTAGCTTCATTTTTGTGAAAAAAAAGCAACAGTATGTGTTAAATTAGCACATATTAATGCTGCTAACATTGTAAATGTCACAGAGAGATTTCCTGACACCTAAATACGTGTATGCAGCTTGACCTTGTGCAAGTTCGGTGCTTGTGGAATAAGAAGTAGCGCCTGTGTCTTTACAAATAAACTAACAGGAGCATTGTCTTTTGGCCTATGTTACAAATACAGTTTCCAAGTACAGGGGTTCCCTAAGTGCTCCATAGATCCTAATGCATGAAAAGGATATAAAAGGGGCTACCTGTTGGGGCGGGCCAAGCAGATTGACTGGTTGCTTAGGAGTGACACTAAAAACCAGGACTCCTATTTGAGGCCTACTGGCACACAGGTATACAGGGGGCTTTACAGGACTCGACAAATATTATGAAATATTGCAGATTAGGGCAGCAAGCTGTAAGCCAATCAAATCAATACAGTTGGGTATTTTGCAAATAGGTTAATGATGTGCAATGAACAATGTTTGGGATGTATGTAGCTTTCAACCGTATTTAATTTTTAATTGCTGAGATGGTTATTAGTTTGGAGATAATTCTTATTCATTTGATTTCTTTTTGCTAATTCTGGTGTTCTGGTTGGGGCTCTGCTAGTTCACCAGGCAGATATAAGAGATCTCCTAACAGGTATGTCTGACTCCTAAATGACATGATCCGTGGCCCGCTCTCACCTGTGTATGCCTGGAAGGAGGCGGCCATCTTTGATCCATTGAATATAAGATCCTTGTGATTCACAGCATTCCTTGCTAGGCAGTCATGAGTCTTAGATGCTGCAGCAAGAATCATGTTGCCAGGAGATAGAAAGTCATTGTTCTTTCATGGAGAGTTTTCGAGACCTGGTTCTCATAGAAGTATTCTGGTAAACTGGTTTATAAAGAGATTGGCAAAAAAAGGTATATCAAATGTCATAGTAGAAATAGTGAACTGTACTATCATTGACCAAGTAGGAATTATTTCTTGTTGTAGATATCAATGTCTCTGCTGTGCAGGTTGAGTCCCTTGGTAAGAACAGACAAGGTCCAGTGTCTCTGTTTCGCTCACATCCCATTCGCCTTTGTCCCAGTCTTTTGCTGCCTGACAAGGATATTCCTTGCACGGTCATGAGCGGATCAGCAAAATGGACTCAAAATTATCACCCTCTAGAGCTGAATCTGATGCAATTAATATGAAAGTAAATTACAAGTCAATAATGAATAAAGTAGCAGATGAGTTAACAACACTCAAGGAAAAAAGACAGAAGACTAACACTTCTTCACAATGGTTCTCCAAAGAATTAAACGATGAGAGGAAACTTCTCAGAGCGACAGATAGAAAAAGGTATTCAACTTAAGATCCAAAAGGAAGTCCTACAAAACAGGCATCCTTCATTAAAAAAGAAATTAAGGTGAAAAGTAATCATCCCAAGAAACTTCATGAAATAATGAATAAGCACAAAATCCCACTCCCTCCTGCAACATCATAAATTCAAAAAAACTGGAGAAAATTCTCAATCTATTTGAGGACACAATAAGAAAGATAGAACTCTGTATGGCAGAAAAGGTTGGTTGAAACCAGGCTCACAAAAATGTAGGTTCAGAAGTAAAAGTCTGTTCAGGGATGGGAAAAGGAATATATCTACGAGAACAACCCTCCTACTAGGGCTACAGGTACATTGATTACCCCCATACTGGCACGCCCCAGCGCCTGAGGAACTCAACAACACACTATGCACACATCTCACACTCTGGGGAAAGAGAGAGTCCCAGTCATGAATGACTGCACAGATCTGTCAGGGAGGGCTGGTAGGTGTCATCCCTCATCATGGGGCATAGGTATAAAGGTTTGTACCACATTGCTATCAATCAGTTTCCACCACCTTTAAATGTATTGTTGCCTCATTAAACAGACAGTACTCACCAATAATGAAAGGAGGCATACTTGACTGAACACCATATACAGCACATTGCTGGGAAGAAACATGTTCTAAAACATGTAGAACTTCAGCCAGCAGGTTAGGGGAAACGTTTCCTGTGCAGGAAAATAACCGTCATCTTTTAGAATTTGGTTGAAATGTGGAGTCAGGAACTTTCAACTCCGTGTAGATAAACAGTGAAGAAGATGAACAGGATGATATAAATAGAAAGTGGGATGAACAGAGGAAGTAAACAAAGAGGAATAAACAGACACCAGATAAATTAATGTAGATACTAAGAAAGTACAATAAAGCAACACAGCAATAAGGAGGTAGCTAAAGAGAAGGAAATGAAAAGAAAGTGTAACAAACATGAGGGTCATAAAGGCATATAAAAATACACTACTGTGCCAGAAGGAGATACAAGGAAAAGGGAATATGCAGAGAGACTGAAAGCAGAAAAAGATTTTTAAAAGGAAAAGTAAAGACCAAGATGAACAGAGAGAGAAATAAACAAAGGAGATAAACAAAGGGAGATAGAATGAGAGGGAAAACAGAGCTGGTTAAACAGATGAACATGTAAATATAAGTAGATGCACAGATATGACAATAACAAGAATATAAACAGAAAATTCCAGAGGATTAAAAGAGATGTAAATAAACAGAGAAACATCATTGACATGCAGATATTAAAGAGAGATAAACAGAAATGGGGAGATAGAGATAAATCAACAGAGGAGACAAACAGATAGACATAATAAAAGGGGGATAAACAGACAGCGATTAGCAGTGATGGAAATATAAACAAGCATTTGCAATGCAAAAGGTCTCACATTTGCAAGAGTTTAAGCTATTGCATTGTAAATCACAATCGCTTTTATTTATCTGTTTTGATAATTAACACATAAATTAAAGGCATTGTCATTTACAATGCCATTAGCTCAAACTCTTGTAAATGTGAGTCCTCCACCGCCATTGTCCCGGGCTGCTTGGAAAGTGAAAGCGCGCATGGCACGCTGAATGTTGCAGGAAAGTCTGTCATGCCTGCAGTAGGAGAAACGCATTAAAGAAAATAGTGCTTATAGACTAAATAAGACATACCGTGTAACAACTGAAGTAAAAGGGCCAGTCGTCATGGGAGGTTACAAATGAAGACAAGACGGAACTAAGGAGGGACTAACAAGCCTATTAACGAATCGGAAGCCAGCATTTACCAAAGACAATGACACAAGCCAATGAAAAATATGGGTGGAGAGTGGGCGGAGCTTCAAGTCCATACTCGAATACAGCATGCCTCACAGAGCAGCGCATGCGCTGCCCAGGCTCGACCTAAAAATAGGAAGCTAAACAGAAAGATCAAATGAGAGGAAGATAACTGGGAAGGAGTTAACGGCAATAAATAGCTAGAGATAAGTAGGTAAGAGAATAAATAGATGGAGGTACACAGAGAGAGATATACAGCGAGGATGAACAGACACAGAGATAAACAGTGGAGAATAAACAGAAGTTAAATACACAGAGAGATAGAAAGGTAGTCAAATAGAGTGATTAATTTGTTAAGGCTTGTAAATACAGACATTCAGAAATGTTGTTTGATTGAGGTGCATGCACAAATGTTGTTTAGCCCATTAAAGCCAGGCCTATTGCTTTTGCCGGTGCTATGAAAAAAAAGTAGCAAAAATAGATTACTTTCGCTATAGAATGAATACGGAGATTAAGAATTCAATGTGACACAGTGTGTTGATTGAGTGTATTTTTGTGATGTAAAATAGTCCCTTGTGTATTCCAAAGGACGCACTTCTTGGAAGGCAGAATGATATACCAAAGAGCCAGCAGCACGAGGTGAGGAAATAATAAAACTCTTGGCAGAGCCAAAGCCTACTCCATGTACATTAGGCAGTCGCGCCGGCATAGCCGAGCGGGTGGGGGGGCGGCGCGGGAGGCGGGTGTGGGGGGAGAGGGTGCAGGGGGTGCACGGGGTGGGGGGTTTAATTTAAAAAAATGTTTTATTAAACTTACCTTGAGGCCGGGTCCCACGTCTTCTCGGCTCCTGTTCTCCTGCCTCCGACAGGAACAGGAAGCAGGCAGCCAGGCTCCATCCCCTAAGCCAATCACAACGCTGCATGCAGCGTTGTGATTGGTCTGGACGGCGCCCAGCCAGGGGCTTATGGGGTGGGCATGTTGTCCCTGCAGGCTGCATTGCAGTCTGCATGGAGAAGGGCAGAGTGCGCATGACTGGTTTGGGCCGCCCGAGAGTCTATGCGCACTCAGGAGTGGGCACACCACTCCTTCCTTGGCCCTGCTCGGAGAGCAGAGCAGCCCCGTGCCCACGCCCGCCCACCCGCAACACAAACATTAAATGGTAATAACTAAAAGTTATTACCATTTTATGTTTCTGCTTCTCGCACTGCGAGAAAGCAGTGGGCGACGCTCCTCCGCCATAGCGGAGGAGCCGCCCCTGACATTAGGTAACAATAGGTACAACATACAGCTGCACAGTCAGGCCAGATTTAAAAAGAGGGGCAGGACGAGGGAGATAACAGAGGAAAATAAACATAAAACGATACACCGAAAAGGAGAGATACGAAAAGTGGGAGATATATAAAAAAAAAAGAGAGAAACTCGGAGGGAGGGTCATAAGTGATCACAGGGCAATAAACAAAGGGGACATAAACAGCTAGAAAGAAAAATGTAGAAAGAAAATGAGCTAAGCTTATAGTTAAACGGAAAGATATACTCAAGGTTAAGAATATGAAGATAACAAGCATTGGCAAAAGCAATCGGTTTCTCGTACTCGAGATCTGTTGCCATTGTCAATGTTTTGTAGACATGATGCACAGCAGCGCAGGCTGCTGTGCAATACATTTTAAAGTAAAGGAAGAAAAAAGGCTATGATGCGACGAATGTTGACCGAGTCATAGTGGTTTGTTTTTCTTTACTTTAAGCCAAGTTGCACAGCCTCCCTCGCGACTGTGCAACATGCCTATAAAACATTGACAATGTTTTTTCTTATTAAAAACACTAAAGAACCAGGACCCATAATGGCTACGCATTGCTTGCAGCTCATCATCATCTTATTTTCTTTTTGCTTATGTTTGCTGTTTTAATTTTTATTAAAACTAAAATCAATAGAATGTTACGTAAAAAGAAACACTAAAGGAGATTATTCATACTCCTCCGAATCAGGCCGGAATCATCACAATCCAGGCTCGTATTTCACCTCATCTGGACTGTACAAATTCCCTGTATTTAGGAATGTCCACATCTTTGACCACCAGACTGCAAATGGTCTAGCTCGCATCTGTTGTGCGAGCCCTAATCTGCAGACTTTATTTCTCAGCATTTGTTCAAGATGTACAGGCTTCTGGTCAGAAAATGTGTGTCCTTGGAGATCCTCTGTCTTTGCCATTGGATACTCCACAGTAAGAGACCATCTCTGGCTCTCGGCCAGCTTCATCTCTAGGCTCCTTCTCGAGTACTTATGTCTTGGTATCCAGAAGCTTTATCGATTGCTATCAGTCGTTCCCTCGCCCCAAGTCCCAGTTTTGAGTATCAGTACACTTTAAAAACTGAAAAATCAAATTTAAACAGGGGGTGTCCCCCTGATGATGTTCGTAGTATAATAGAAGGAAGCACGCTGGCGACCCGAAGTCACTTCTGTAATGGACACACGCCATCTGCTTCGGTATCCGTAATTCTGAGCACCGCCAGTTTATCCAGCCCATGTTGGCACTTCAGAACACTAGATAGCTTTTATGCCACTGTGTGGGTAGTAGTCTTGGAGACCAGCAAGGGGTCCAAAGTTGCCATGGGGGGACTAGAAACAGATAATAATTTTCCAAGGGATAGAGTATATAGGAAGGGAGACCACTTCTTTAATTCAGCCACCTGACAGTGGGCCCCATGCAGTCCCTGAAGGGAAGGAAGGGCAGCCGAAAGGTGTAGAGGGTCCCATTTAAAAACAATGTTTGGTCCCACTGACAATTCTTGAATCAAGCAATGGTTGTTTATATGCCCTGCTCCAAAAAACAAAACTGTTTTAATGCGGTAAACTTTACAAAACCTTTAAGAGCCTCTCAATGACATAGAACATGATGTTCAAACTAACAAAGAAGTCAACTATTACAGCAGGTAGCAGCGGCTCAACATTTGACGCACATCCCCGTCATAGTTGAGGGCTTGATTGACTCTGTGAGTAACACGAGTAAGTAGACAAAACAAAAGTAATTGTGGAAGAACAGTACTACAACAACATCTAACACCATGCTACCTTTAGGTGTAAGTATACTGTTTGCCCAAAGGTTACAATTAGTAACTAGGAATAATTGGAGGATATTGGAGCACACAGCCAGACATTTATGAGTAGTAATAGTGATTTCAAAGTATGAGCCGAAGTGCATTATTCTGTTGATTTCAATCTTGTCACCGGCAAGTCGAAAATACTGCTCTGTTCAACTCACATGTATCATTATAACCAATATCTGACAGCCAACGTGTTTCGTCATAGGGACTTTCTCAAGGCAGCAAACAACAATGGTATACTCGTTATAAAAATTACATTCTGACAAAGAAGACGATGTGACAATCATATAGGGATTATACATTCTCACACCTACTGATGGTACACCCTTAGACACTTAGATTCAGATGTAGTAAAGCACCAATGTGTAGGGGACGGTTTACTCTAAGTGGATTTTATGACGGGTGGTAGATAGACCCGCTCTCCCAATGGGATCAATAAGTTGATTAGGTTCGACTGCCATTTAAATCAAGAAGCTTCCTATCTGAGAGAAGCAATCGAGTGTATCCGCAAGCCAAATGAATCTAATTATTGTTGTCATAAAGTATATGCCTGTATTATTATACAGAATACATCCGTTATATCAGCACAAGAAAGCGTGCAAGCTTGTTATAGTGTGCTGTGTGGTAACTATATGCTTTCAAGCCAACGTGTCTATTAACCCTCCATTGTCTCTCTTTTCCCAGTGTTCCTTCCTTTCCTCGTATTCTCTTCTTCCATCTCGTTGTCCTTTGTCAACTGTTCTTGTGTATCTCTCTCTCCTGCTCTGTTCCTCACGTCTCCCCGGTCTTGTCTTTCTCTTGTTCTGTCATCACACTCCTCTCTCCTCCTATCTTCTGTCCTGTTTCCTCTCATCTCCTGCCAGTCCCCTCCCTCTGACCTTCTTTCATGTCTCTCTTTTCTATGATTGCCTGCCTTTCTGTCACTTGTCTCTTTGTCGGCTAGCCGCTGCCTTTTTCTCTACTGTCTTTTATTTCTTTACCTGTTACTCTCCTTCACTCTCTCTTTCCCCTCCCTCTTCCTCTATCTACAGCCCCTTCTCCCTCTTTCTCTCCCACTTACCTGTCTCTGATACCCGCTCTCATAGCTGTCTCTATCTCACTAGTCTTTATTTCTTTTTCAACTGTCACTATCTTTCTCTATCACTTTCTTTTTCTCTCGCTCTTTCCACCTCTGGATAGACCCCTCTTTTTTTATTTTCCACTCTATCATTTTCAAAAACACCTCATACATTTCCGGCTTCCCAGCCTGCCAACTTTCTTGACCACTCTCGCAGTACCTCTTCCGCAATTTAAATTTCCTTCATTCATGTAAGATCTCGTTCACACACCTGTCCCTCCCTTTCCCTCCATCTTTCCTACCCACCTCCACCCTTTTCCCCTCTTCCCTTCGAGCTCCCTCCTCCTCCAGCTCTACTCTTCCTTCATTTCCTCCCTTCCTCTCTTTTAAAAGGTTTTGATTTTAAGCATGCTCGAGTTTGCTCACCATCTCTAGGCCTAGAAACAATACTCCAGGTGTGGCCTCTAGAAGTGTGACCAGTGCTCTAGACGAGCCCTGCAGAAACGGACAGGTTACACTTACAGGGCAAGATACTTAGAATCAGTGCTTAATTTGAGAAAAGGAAAAGAAAAAAAAGAAGTGGTGCCAGGGCTGCCAATAACCGTACCAACACAACTACTAAGCATCACACTCCTAACTAGTGTGACAATTCAGACTATTCCAGGACCCCAAAGCTATAAGAATAGCTTGGGCCGCAGGTATTAGTCATTTTAATGTATATTGAAATAGTAAACAACTGTTGTTGTGCTCATTCCAAAATTAGACAGACAGCGCCACCATGTGGTGCACTGTCATGGGTGTTGGTGCCGACAATTAAGTGCTGGTGCCGAGCACCGGAAACCACCGGCTCAAATTAAACACTGCTTAGAATGCGCTTTCCAGAACTAGGATAAGGTGCTTGGAACTGGGCATAATGCTCAGGACATGACAACAATTATCAGTAAGAGGCACCTAGAACCATACAGAATCCACTGCATGAGAGTGCTGGACCCAATACTCTGGATGAGTCCTCCAGAAATGCACAGGATGGCCCGGATGAGTCCTTCAAACTTAAAAAGACTACTCAGGAGCGGGCCTCTTGAACCATAAACAATACGTAGATGAGGCCTCTAGAATCAGACACAACACGCTGGATGAACCCTTCATAAAAGGACAAAATACACTGAAATAGGCTCTAGGGCTGTCCTATCGCCAGCTCCATTTCGCTTCACGTTCAAAATAGGTGCAGCAACAAAACAGAGCAAACTCTGGTCTTCACGACCTCACGCGCCATATCGAAACACTCCCAGGATAGGCCGCATGACACACATTCTTACATCTGTAGCACTCCCACGGAGTAATTTGTGCATATCCGCAAATGTGCCTCAGCCCCAGGGGAGCGCAAAATTCATATACTTTGCTCTTGAGTAATTAATTGAAATTCTGCAAAATCACTCTTCACCTCGTCATGGATTTCACGGGCTGTGCAAATGCAAACGCAGTACAAAATAATACAAAATATTTTAGAAAACACCCCTTGAGCTTTGGAAAAGACCTGTAGAACAGTACACCATACATCCTCTTCTTGAAGAACCCCCTGGACATTATGACGCCTCAGAACTGGAAAATACTCAGAATGAGGCTTCTGACACTTTACGTAATATACGAACGTGGCTTCCAAAACTGGAACAAAAGCATTACATGAGCCCTCCAGAACTGGGCAGAATCCCCCGAACTAGGGTTATAGAACGATACACACTATTCTAGATTAAACCAATAGAACTTGGAAAAAATACTCTGGGTGAGGCCTCTGGAACTTGACAGAATACACTGGCCGGGGCATAATTCTCCAGAAAATAAATTTAGAATTCGAGCTCTGTAACTGGATTCTGGGCTCCAAGAACGGCCTTCAGAATTGCTCACACTTCTCAGGCTGCTGCTTACAAACACGAGTACTATAGTTCACATTTAGTCTCGAGAACAGGACACAATACTCAATTTATGGCCGCCTCTCCACTCCAATGAGGCAACATCCCCTTAATGAGTTCTCCAGAACAGCTAAGCGCCCTATTTCCATCTTCACAGGCTCAACAAATGTTTATAAATCAAGGCAAGATTAAACGTCTCCAGAAGAGCTCAGTGGGCCATGGTGGGATCCGGCTCCCGCTCCGGGAAACACGCCAGGATTGCTGCCGCGAGCCGATTCCCGCCGCTCTTGTTTCCGGTAGCAGCAGGTTAAGGATTAACGGGTTATGACAGCCCCGCCCATTGTTCCCAACTGCGCAGGGGTCACAGGTGAGATGAATAATTCAGTGGAAGGGCGGTGACCTTGTGGAGCTTGAATGATGTAGTCTTCTCGTGTTCTTCAGGCACCTCTGATCAAAGGGCCCACACCGATAGGCCTAAGGACAATCGGTGACACGACTTGGGCGGCGCCATGCAGATAAGATGTCTAACGGAAGTTTAGGGACGAGGAAGAAGCAGCGCAATATGAACGCGTCTTTCTAAAGTCATAGGGGCAGGTTTACAAGCCCCTTGCGCCACTTTTGCGTCACTTTTCCCATGTTAAAAGTGACGCAAAAGTGGCGCAAGGGGCTTGTTAAATCTGCCCCATAGAGTTCATGCACTTGCTGCAGAGCCCTAGAGGTCACAGCGCATGAGGTTAATGCGCCTGCTCCAATCTGCTCACTACCACCAGGTCAAGTGCTCCTAAACATTTCAGTTTCAGGGGTGGGTATGGAGGCGCGGGAGGAGGTAAGGAACTTAACGAACCTACATGTTTAAGGGATGTGACCTACCTGCAAGTCACACCAGTTTAAAACCCAGTAAAATAGTTCAGAGTAATAAACTCTAACACAAGTTATGAGTTGCCATGGAGCAATGAGTCTCAGCGACTGGTCCGGGCAGTAGGCGCTATATAGATATCCGTATCACTCTATCTCGTGGCCGAGCATTTAACCAGCTTAGCCAAACACAGAAAGAACGGTTTTATGAGAGAACTGTGAGCTGGACTCTGGACAGTACTTCTGTCCTTTGGACTGCAGCAACGCAGACCAAGCATTGGCAAAACCAATAGGCCTGTCCTTGGCAAGCATGCTTTATTTATTTGCAAACACATGTAATTAGTAGCAAAATAATACAAATTAAAAATGATGTCTAAAGGTGGCTGTAGGAAGCTGGGTTTCTGTTGCAGTAACCCCCCCCGCCACCACGTTTTGCCAGACTACTGATGCACTTTGACTTGATGTGCCCTAGGTCCCTGCCAATCAGGTTTCCAGGGTCTGTGTTCTTTCCCAAATTATACCCCCAATTGGCACTCTCTGGCCACATGTCAGTCCCTTGTAAAAGGTACCATGGGTACCAAGGGCACTGTGGCCAGGGAAGGCCTCTAAGGGCTGCAGCACTTATTGTGCCACCCTTAGAGGCCCTGTACCTTTACACTCACACACTGCCTTTGCAGGCTGCGTGTTTTGGTGCAGAACAAAGTGAAGAGTCGACATGGCACACATCCCTGTGTGCCATGCCTACAATCCACTGCCCTGGCATAGATCAGTCACCCCTCTAGCTGGGTGCACTATACCAGTGGTGAGAGTAGAGGTGCATGAGCCCTGTACCCCTACAGTGTCTAAGTCCATTCTTAGACATTGTAAGTGCAGTGCTGCCATTAAGAGTATATGGTGCTGGGAGTTTGTCATTACAAACTCCACAGCACCATAATGACTTTACTGAAAACTGGGAAGTTTGGTATCAAACTTCTCAGCACATTAAACCCACACTGATGCCAGTGTTGGATTTAATGAACAATGCACTCAGAGGGCATATTAGAGATGCCCCCTAAAAAACAACCAGCCTCTGGTGGGTTCCCTGACTGGTACACACCAGCCTGCCACTACGAGACATGTTTCTGGACCCCTGGGGTGGGAGCCTTCGCTCCCTGAGTCCAGAAACAAAGCCTTTCCTGGGCGGAGGTGTTCCCACCTCCCCCCGGCCAGGAAGAGCCATCTGTGGCAGAAGCTTCAAAGGCCTCGCAGCCTTTGTAATGCGACCCCCAGCCTCTCCTGCTATCAGGAGCAGGCCCCCTTCCTGTCTCCCCTCCTTTTCGGCGGGAAGACAGGTGGGAAATCTTAGCACAGCCCAGAAGGTGTGCCCACCTCTGCCAACCCCACCCCTCAGGTGGGGGAGGCGAGGTGAAGCCTACTCTTCAGTGCCCACCATCTTGCAGATGGCAGGCACTTCCCAATCAGGATTAGGGATTGTGCTCACTCTCCCCTGTGGGGTGAGCACACCAAGGGTGTAATCACCCTAAGGTCAGTAGCCCATTGGCTACTAACCTCGAGGCCCCTAAAACGCCCCCTAAATACAGTATTTAGGGGGCAGCCCTGAACCAAGAAGGCAGATTCCCGCAACCTAAGAAGAAGAAGGACGAAAGAAGACGCCCAGCAGAGGAGACTGCAGAGAACAACTGACTTGGCCCCAGCCCTACCGGCTTGTCTGCAGTTTCCAGAGATCCTGCGCCAAAAATTGTCTTGTCCTGCAGCCAGCGACCTCCAGAAACCCTGGGAGGACTGACTGTCTTCAACAAAGACCGGATCTCCTGTGAACAGCAGCTCTGTTTAGAAGAAACACCAAAGAAAGACTCCAAGCTTGTTGAGGAAAAAGAAACCCGACGCCTGGAACCACCACTGCACCCGTCGCCTACGGCCCGAGTACGAGTGGCCCACCGGTCCCAGTGAGGTCCCCCAACGCTCCAGAGTCCAATTCCACCATGGGTTGACCCCTCCAGGACTCCCCGACGTCGCCTGCAGCCTCTGCACGGAGACCCCCCAACTGCGAGTGGCCCGGTAAGGTGAAGTCCGACCTCAAAAGACACCCCTGCATCCAGCCGCCTTGCGCCCTGGAGAAAAGAAACTGAGGTGCACCTACATCCCTGAGCCCTCCAACTTACCTGCCCAGCTGTTGGTTCCTCCCGGAAGTCTTCCTGGACTGAGCTTGCAGCTAAAAAACAAAAACGAAAATCCCCTTTGAAAACAACAGGGCACCCGACGCCAAAACAGCACCCTGCACCCAGCCGCCACTGCGGGTGCACTTTGTGTGCTAAACTGGATCCCCTTTTGCCCTGAGCCTAACACCAGGAGCTTGGCTCCCACAACCCAGTGGCCTGCTCGCCAGCAGCCACCAACTGGAGGCCCCCTATCCCCTATTGGATAACATTGGGACTTTGCACCCGGCCGTCCTAGTGCCGCTGAGGGTGTAACAAGAGTGCATCCTTGACCCTGGGGGACCCCTGAGTCTAACCCCAGAATACCAACTCCCACAACAAAGTACTTACCTGCTAACCGATAACACTATTTTCCTCCATAGGATAACATTGACTGTTTTTCTATGAAAAGTTTCTAAATGTGGAATTGGAAAACTTAAGAAATCCTTTTAAAATTGTACTAAATAACAAAAATGCTTTTCCTCACCTGTTTACAGGAAATGTCCCAGTGCAGTATCCAGGTACACTGCACTGTGTAAGAAAAGTAATCTGCAAAGTAATTTACTGGCCATTTTACTAAAAAGCCTATACAAAGTATATGTACTGTATTTCCAAAGCATTGCATTTTCATTAACAATACTGTAATCAAAACAAAGTGCATATACAATTGCAATCCAAACTGTGTTACAACTGCATTACTACTGTAAAGTATTTATTGCTTACCCGTGCCAGGCTTGCTTGGTTCTAGAAAATAAAATAACTAAAAGAATATTTTTATACAAAAACAGTTGGTCTGAAGTTCAGTCTTTGAGTGTGTGACATCATTTGCTGCCTGAGTGTGTACAACAAATGCTTAACACTACCCTCTGATAGAGCCTTACTGCTCGCCCATACTACCACAAATAGAGAGTGAGGTGCTATCTACTTTACCTCTGCCTACCTTTGGGGTTACACTGGACTCTGTGCACACTATACCTCACTTTGGTATAGTATATACAGAGCCAGCTTCCTACAGTGGCGTGCATATATTTACAAAAAAACACAAGAAAGTAAATAAAATTACCCCGTGCACAAATAAAAATAATGGCATGAAAGTACAAATGAAAGGCGAATGATGAAACAGGCCTACAATCTCTGGCACCGAAGTGGACTGCTTTCTAGGTGGGTGGGCTCATGTGCAAGAAAAAAATGTCCAACTCGCAGTGAAGTGAGCCAATAGATTGATCGGCCTGGCCCATTGCCCCGTGCTGTAAACTGCGATGGGGGGACCCAAAGCCTGTGTGCGTGCATGTGTTTATTTTTATTATTATTATTATTATTTCCTAAGAAAACATGAGGATGTCGAGCATCTCAAGCTGTGTCTAGGCCAGGCCTAAAAAAACAAATGCTGCAATTGAAGAATGAGCAAGACCTTCCATGGCTTGCCACCCATATCCTGGGTTTTAAAAGATTGGAATTGGTTCCGACTTCTGAACCGCATGGGGGAAATAATGTTTTTCTAACTTTTGTTGTGGCTTTACCTAGGATGCCAGGTAAAAATGCCCAACGTAACAAATTTGCTGCCCCAAAATCAGATCCCTTTGGCAAGGCTTTCACATAGAGCATCAGTTTTAAGGTTCTGGTACTATTCTTCAAGGCCCTTCAGGGAAGCGGTGCGGAGTACCTCAGAAGGAGAGTCACGCACTATGTGCCGCCAAGAACCCTAAGGTCCTCCACGTTGAGTCTGGCATCCATCCCCAGGATATGCCACGCCCAATCCGGTGGCCATTTGTTTCGGTTCCATGGAGCCCACACCTGGAACCTTCTCCCACTTACTCTCAGGAAAGTGATCGACATGGCCGTTTTTAGGAAAATACTTAAAACCTGGCTTTTCCGTAACTAACTCCCGGTCTCCCGCTCCTAGGGGCAGCAGAGGGTTTGACAGAGTCTTTTCAGCGCCGGGACACTCTTTCTGAGTAGCTGTGCACTCTATAAATGCTCATTCATTCATGCCTTTCTAGTAGCCCATGGGTTCATTGTGTGCTGTGGCATACAATCAACAGGGCATCAAAGGGCGAACGTTACCCCTGGCAGTGCTAACTTTATTTCTGAGAAGATGGGCACATGAGAGGTGCCTTTATATCTTAACCAGTGCTGGAATTGGAAAACAAATATTCCGGAAACCCATAAATTGGGGGTCAAAGTGTAGCAGAGGAAAGGGAGTGGAGTCATGATGGGCGGAGTTTGAAAAGCAGTGTCTAAAAGTCAACTTAAACATTTATTTTAAAACAAAATTGCTGCAAAGAAATTGGCAACAGGAGCACATGCGACAGTAAATCCTCAAAGAGGCTGCTTTTTAAAATATCTTACAGGGTTAAGACACCTGCTGCAGAGATGTTTGTTTGCACAGCAATTTTGAGGGAATTATAACAGCAGTAAGAAAACTGTAGTGGTTAATTCAGTTCTGGAAGAGTCACAGTTTTGACTCAAAGTAGGATAGAGGGTTAATGTACCTGCTGCAAAGCACACTGTGTAACATGCAAATCACAGATTTGTATTTTATGGAGACAGGTAAGTTGGCTACTGCTTTTGACACTGAGATAATCTTGTTACTGCCACTTCGTAAGTTGCAAGCCTTCTAATATAGCACAGTGGCCTATTTACAAGCATCAAGGAGCTGCACGCAAACTAAGTCATGAGTTTAGATCCTTTTTTTCCTCAAGCTGCTGGTATTCTAAGATTGCAAAGAAGAGTTCCTTTGAGAAATTATAAAATCTTGCTGCTACAGACAATCGCAATTACTGCATTACTTTTTATACCCTGACTTTCTCCTGGCCATTCAGTTGTAACATATAATGTCAACAAGGATGGGCGATATGTGATTTCTACCCCTTATAGCCCTCATCATGTTATGTAACATTTCCTGTATATTGATTTCCACACTGGTATGATTTATTGGGCCTATGTGTTAGATGTAAAGCTCTCTGACACCCTATACTGGGATGAGTTGCACTGTAAAATAATTAAATAAATTTAAAAAAAGAAGGTGCCATTTAAATCATTATTTGTGTAATTACTCATACACACAGATAAATCTTGCATTCTTACAATGCATGCACATCTCTTGCATAGAGGTTTGAACAAAGTCAAATACTGCCTCCAAGTCATACTTTCTCTAAACTACCTATGAAGTGATAAGCTGTGTGTCTTTGTTTCTTTCCACTGCATTGGCATCTAGGTAATAGGCTCCATTTACTCCCCAGCAAGGGTGATATTTCAACAAAAGAAGGGCTGATGGCCCTTTTAATCAGGCCTTTGTTTTGGGCTGGGCTGCAAGTATAAATCAGACAGCCCCATTGCTGCCTGCAGGTTGCTGCTCTGGCGGAAACGCAGACAACATGTGGGCGCTGCTGAATTATGTCCTAGTGTTGGAAAATTACAATAAGGCAAACTCAGCATGTTTCCCTGGGTCGGCCGGATCCCAGATCCAGTCCAGAAATACCTGCAGGAATCAGGATCCAGCGGCATCCCCCTACTTTCCAGCACCTATGTTAACAGTCTGCATGGTGGCCTGGCTGTCATTTACGTTTTAGTCACATATTTTGTGCCCCAGAGAGGTGAGAACATTGTTTCTCAAATGCATTGAAAGATGCCTTGCGAAAGCAATGTGTGGGAGGAGGGCCGGCATTGGTTCAGACTACCTCTCGTAGACACTACAAAGCCAGAACAATGTTATAGCGCACACACCACAAACACAATCATTTGGAGACATCATAACTGCTGAGATTATAACAGTACCATAAAAATACTAGAGATTTGTCTTGGCTTTAATATTGGCTGCAACATATTTTTGAATATTTCCCCAACTGAATAGTCCAAGGCTCCCTACAGCAGCACACCCCGTTCCACTTAACACCAAGCCTGCCAGACACCCTCATGACTGCAGCAAAGGTCCATTGCAGGGGCTTAGCTCCCATTGCAAGTGCAGTGGCTCCAGGGCACAGAGGCTTGAGGGGCCCACTCAACTCTGATTATTGCTGTATTTTACAATTCAAACTGCGGCGAGGTGGGTCCAATTTCCTTTCTTGTACTAGGGCCCAGGACACAATGGTTACACCACTGGTTCATCCTCGTCTTTTAACCGCCTTTCGTCCTTGAAATAATACCCCCTTTGGGCGCCCTTATACAAATAGCCAGACT
The DNA here is from genome assembly GCA_963921515.1 of Calotriton arnoldi. NCBI lineage: Eukaryota > Metazoa > Chordata > Amphibia > Caudata > Salamandridae > Calotriton > Calotriton arnoldi. The sequence continues at coordinate 1,183,671 of CAWUFW010001892.1, read as the reverse complement.
TTACCAAACACAAGTATATGTATGTTTTCCCACTACACAACCCCATTATGTGCTTGAAAACACATCATAGTGTTATATAGGACAAGATTGAAACACACCTCTGCAACTCTGTGTTCTTTCTTTTTGTTCCGTCACATAAGCTCATGGAAATATAGGGCACAGTTCACAAATCCACTCGCGTAAAGAATGACATTACACTAAACCACTGATTATGAGACAGGCAAAGTGGAATTTCTGCATGGAATTCTGCTCCACCTGATCCTGAGTGGGTCAGGGTGCCCCCACTCGGAGCTCCCAGGTGTTGGAACACCAGATCTGATTTTACCAGTGGTAATGCTCCCCTCTGCCAGACCTTAGCTTCCTTTCACTCCCCTACTCCCAACCCCCCTTCCACTACCCTCCACACCAGGTGGTAAATGTATCCGTTAATCCCTAAAGAATTGGGTATTTAGTGTGGTTTTCAAACCAGTCAACCCAGTTATTCCCCATTTCATAGGTTTTAGCTCTTAATTGCACGCTACTGCAACGGTGTTCATTTCACATGCGGGTTTTCCACGTCGCCATTACTGTGTAACTCATAATCAGGGCATCAGTGTACATCAAAGTGCAATCCACAAAGCCCCAACGTACAGAGAGTATTAGCCTGCCTGTCAGGATCAGAATATTGTGCAAGTAAGTGGAATATTCAACATGCGAAAAGTGTATCATTTAGGTGAAAATATCGGTGCAGACAATGTAAACATGAAACAGAAATGATGCTGAAAACGATATGTACATTTCGGTCAGGATGCACTAACTTTGTGCTTGGGCAACAACACTAGTGATAAGCTCTTCCATCTCTTACTGCTTCCACTAATACACAAAGGGATATGAGGGTCAGTGGTGGAAACAGGGAAAGGGGAATGGCATATGAGAGAAAACAGAGGGCTTGATTTAGAGTTTGGTGGATGGAATAAAGGCAGTCGGGGTCGTGGAAGACTTTACATCCGCCATCTTACCTTGACACTGCACCATACATTTAAAATTCAACCCTGGGCTCTCTATCAAGTCTATGGGTTTGTATGAACTGCCGCCACGGCGGTTCACACAAAACCTTTTAAAAGTTCAAACGTTTGGTGTGTGTCCGTCATTGGTGATGGATGCTTACACCAAACTTTTCAAAGATTTTACTTTAGCAAAAACAAACTCCTAGAGCTGAAGTTTAGTTTGGAAAAGTAAAAACTAATGGCCTAACACCATGGGCATGTTCTCCCAAGGTGTGTGGGGGTCATTTTTTATTTTTACTGTCCCTCAGCCCATCACCACTAGGATATCCCTTGCTGTGACTGACAGAAAAAGCCATCCGGCTGACTACTTTAAATAAGGCAGACGGTCAGATGGCTTAAACCGTACTCCCCAGGCCCATCGGAGGAAGAAGTACACCAGTAGAGTGAATTTTACAACATTGGTGCAAACCTTGGGGTGCTCTCAACTCAAAATTGGGCAGGTAGATCAAGAGTGTGGCAGGCAGGTTACTCCATTGCTGTTGCGACAGAGCACCCTGTCTTCCAAACTCAAATCCAGTCCAGAGCCACTGTAAAAAAACATAACCCCACCTGACAATAGTAGTCCTTGAACAGTTTGAGAGCTGCAGTGGTAGGGCACAATATGTAAAGCAATGGTGAGCCCATGAGCTGGTCCACAGCAGGTGGAGAGAAGCCGCTTCAAGGTTATGGTGTGGTGGAAACCCTTGCACCCACAGCACTCAAACTGGCATCAGACTACAGTCCCTTGGGCCTTCTTGAGTTGTGCTCATAGGGACCAGCTCTGGCCAAGTGGCCAGCTCCAAGCACCTTCATGAAGAAGGACGCATTCGTGGATATCACCTCACCATGTCTCCTGGCTGTCACACGAGTTCCTTTTATGGCAGTTACCACCCATTGGGGTGAGTTAGAAGAGAAGTCAAAACGTGCTTCTTGGATTGCAATCTTTGACCATGACCTAATCACCCACACCACTAGCAGGAACACATGCTTGCTGTTTACAGCTGGGGCGATCATTGCCATGTTAACTCAGGACAAGAAGCGGATGGCCATAATGGATGACAGGGGGCAGTTTGCCACCACTCTCCTTATACACCTAGAGAGAGGTGTGCTCATGTGCTGACCATCTGGCAGCCAGCTGTTGAAATCTTTGCTGAATCTTGCTCATGGAAAAACAGGAATGCTGTCTGTGACAAGAAGGGCAGGAGTCCCCCTATCCCACCAGCTTGACAGGCTGTGTATCGGCTCAGCCAGTGCTTTAAATGGGCAGGTCCTGTCTGGGACTGAGCACGTTAATTATCAGCACTTTAGCCATACATTTAATGGGAGGGTGCCGGCACTTCTCAAGAACAAGCAGGTATCTAAATGGTGAGTACCAAGACTTCTATATTTCAATTTAAAGCACAGAGCTCAGCATCTTTTCATCTAGGGTATCTAGGTTCGGGAATCATATCTTCCCTTTGGTCTGGGTTTTGGTCTTGATTAGGGGTGGGCAGTTAACTCCACTCCACCGGCAGAGTTCACCGAGTTTTGTAACTCCATGCTCTGCTTGGAGTGTGAAGTTCAGCAAAAAACTCAGCTCCGCGAGCGGAGTTTGCCAGCGTGCTCTCACCCCTAGCTTCAGCATGCACAGTTTACAAATGTGGTATGAACAAATATAATGAATGAAACTGGTTTGGGCTGCCCAGGATACCACCAGTCCACAACCAATAAATTGGTGTTCACAACACCCATAGGTCAACAGCCCCTCGAATGGCACATTGAGTAAGGAAAAGGGGAGCCAATGGCAAACCACAGTTTCTTAGCTCAAGGTTTATGGATAATCCAATCAGGTGCAGAATGGTCCATGCGACAAGGCATCGCCCAATCCAACTAGTGAGTGACTGACTGTTGGCGCAGAGCTCGAGTGATCGCCCGACTGGAGAAAAAACATAATATTTAGATTTTCTGGTAAACCAGGAAGTGAATTGATCTTGGTAGGACGCTAGCTTAGGTCTACACTGCCCTACAACGTTGGGCACTTTCTAGTCTTCCTTTCCAAGTGGCGTTCTTGAACGCAATAAAGGCAGCAAATGTTTATGTAACAAACAATGCTGCATCTCGTAAACTATGACTTATAATATTATTTATTTGAGTAATATTTCATTAATACTGTACCCCATTACTACAGAATGTATCATTCATTTATCAGAAAGATTATTAATAAAAATGAACGCCTGCACTGTGCTCTCAATTATTTCGAATCGTGTTGCTGAGTTCAGGGCAAATGCTCCTCTAATATGGCGATTATTTTGTATACCTCATAGAGGAACCTAAACGCTAGACTGAGTGAACGGTTTCAGCTTCAAAGGGCAGCAGCCATATTGGGTCATCACTGTGACGTCACAAAAAGTCTACTACACATTTGAATCGGAATGGCGGCGGTTGGAGCAGAGAACGAAAAGCTGGTTATGGGCAAAGATAGATTGGTAGCAGCAGCATGGTGGCAGGAAGAACCACTAGGTGAGGAGTTGGAGGGCTGGAGCACAACAATAGAAGGTGAGGAAGAAGGTGCAGTGGAAGAGAATGTAGGTTTGGTGGCAGAGAGAAGGTGGGTCAGCCGAAAGAGGAGGAAGATCTAGAGACGAGAGAAGCCGCTCTGGGGGAACCGCTGGCCTCTGAGGTGGCAGAGCAGAGCGAAGACCAGGAGAGAAGTTCCCCCAGCGTTCAGAACTTAGATGACTACTGGATGAAGTGAAACAAGGTAAGAGAAGAGAACTGATAGCCTAACTTATGCGCAGCCTTAAACAAATACATATACACGACTGTTAGGGGTGCAGTATTTCAGCGATGTTCTGCTAGTGTTCTGTATGTGTAAACATGCACACCCCATAATTGGTGGAGGTACCACCATTAGGAGTTTGTAAATGGGTAAAGAGTGCAAAGGCATGACTCTTGTGGATGTCCCCTTATGGGGTGTATTGTTGCTTTGCTAACTCCGCCCGCGGAACTTCGTGGAATTGGATGAGTTTTTCAATGACTCTGTGGAATTCTGCGGGGTGAAACTCTGCAAGCTCTGCCCTGCCCTCAGTGGGTCAGATACAGTATTCGCAGGACTAGAGAAATAGACAACACTAAACTTGCCACCTTGATACTAGTGCATCTGTGGTAATGGGCAACTTTTGCTGCATGAAATGTAAGACCATCAAAGTGCTTCTGGTTCCTGGAGTGCACAAGGTAACACTTTCATTGATTTTCACAAGTTGCTTTGGGACACCTCTATGGCTCTTTGCTGGCATTCACCTCCAGCTTCATTATTCATGGCCTCATACAGAAATTTGGTGAGAGCTCTTGAACCTCCCAGCAGAAGGGAAATTTACTTTTTTGTTTCTTGTGCAGTGAGTCCTTCTTGTTCATTTTCCAAATAGGCAGGGTCGGACTGGCATATTGGGCAATCTAGCACCGCCCGAAGGGCTGGTCTGTGAGGTCTGTGTATGTGCCGTTTTTGTGGCTGTTTGTGGACCTGTCTTTTTTGGTCTAGTGGCCTGTTTTTTCACTGATATTACCACAATCGTCACCTGCAGCAAGTAGAAACGCATGCAGTCACCCATATCTTGCATGTATATATTCAGCTTCTCTTTAGAAGTTCAAAACTGCCCTGGTTTGTAAATATGTGCCACTTTTTTAGCTACTTGATTCACTGATTGGGGCCACTTTTATTTTGGTGTCCAGGCGTATTTTTTGTTCCCAGTCCAACCCTACAAATAGGGGTGTTTCAACAAGATATCCAGAGGATTGGCAGATATCTTGGTTTCTCTAACTCTTAAAACTCTTTGATAAAAAAGCGAGGTGGCTGTTTTGAGGAAGAACCCTGAAATAGGGGAGTAGGAGAGACTTCTGGTTGTAACCTGAAAAAAGCTACCATAGATGGAAAGATAAAATTGCAATACCCCAAGAAGATCACTGCAGTTCTCTTTGCTATGGTGAGCAGTGTCTCTGTTCAGTCGCAGTTGGAGCTCGGCTAGTATAGAACACTGCAGTTCACTAGTCACTATCATACAGTTTGAGGTGGACGGCTCCTATCCCAGTGTGGCTAGTGGCAACTTCTAGCATTGTCGTCTTTGGCTGATCATAATACTGCATAGTAATGAATTCTGATAGAGCATCTTTTGGAGGGCCCTTCTATGTTCTTTATGCCTGGACCACAGCACGCTAAACTTCAGCAGGTCTTTCAGCAGGCCTTTGAGGGAGGTCAGATTTTTGATTATCTCCCACAGTAATTAACCATCCCCAAGAAATGCCTTTTGGCTGAAAAGCAGAATACCCTAAGAATTTGATATCAGAACATACACATTCACACTTCTGTTTCAGTGTGAATGTGTATGTTCTGATATCAAATTGTGAGAGTCTTATTTTTGAGGCACTGCTCAGTCTCAATGCTTGCCCATTAAACTGGCATGTACTAGGAAGTCATTACTGCCATTTATCACTGCTGTCAGGGCTGAGAGGACTTCTTCAATGGAGATCTGAAAACCTCTACTGTACTTTAGACACAAGAGGTTTAAACGTTTACATCGTCCTAACCCATGCCGGAGATAACGTGGTAATGAACCTGGATGCAAGACAAAGCAGTTGCTGATGGAAGGCAGAGTTGAGGGCTAGTCTGAAGCACCAATAAGAGCCATTGACTTCTGCTGCTAGCTCATGCAGGATCACTGTGATGTATCTCTTGCTTAATTGCCAGATTGAGGAGGCACAAGTAAACTCAACGGTGTGCAGCGTCAGGCTTACTCGCTACTGGTCTTCCTCCGTGTCTTTAGAAGGAGCCTCTGCTACTACTGGAACTGCAGTATGTAGGAAAATAGTCATTTTGGCATGGTTACCCTACCCCCCACTTTTTGCCTGACTCTGATGCATCTTTGACTGATGTGCACTGGGTTCCTGCTAACCAGGTTCGCAGTGCCTGTGTTCTTTCCCAAAACTGTACCTTTGTTTCCACAATTGGCACACCTCTGGCACATATATAAGTCCCTTGTAAAAGGTACCAGTGGTACCAAGTGCCTTGCGACCAGAGAGGGTCTCTAAGGGCTGCAGCATGTATTGTGCCACCTTCGGAGACCCCTCACCAAACACATGCACACTGTAACTGCAGCCTGCGTGTTTCAGTGCAGATAAAAGTGAAGAGTCGACCTGTAAGCACTGCAAGAGGCATAGGTAAGTCACCCCTACAGCAGGCCTTACAGCCCTTAGGCAGGGTGCACTATACCTCATGTGAGGGCTTAACTGCATGAGCAGATATGCCCTTACAGGGGCTTATTTACAAGCCCATTATGCCGCTGGTGCATCACTTTTTTTGACGCACCGGCGGCGCAATTGACTTGCCCATATTTACGAGGCCGCGTAAAGTCAACCTGCGTGACTTTTCATGCCCTTATAAATATGGGCCCCTTTCACGTATTACTCATGGGTGTTGCTGTGAGTGTTTCCACGCAACATCCATGGAACTTGACCCATTCCCAGATTTACAACCTTTTGTAAAACTGGGAATGCGTCAAAATCCTACACCTCCCCAGGGGGAGGATAGGAGTGGCGCAACGAGGAGAAATAATTTTTATTTCTCCTTGTTTTTCCTCTTTCTATGCATGCTGCATTGTGCAGCACGCATAGAAAGAGGAAAATGCCATTAATTACTGTTTTTGTGCACAAAACAATCATCCCCACAGGCACCCTTGCAAAATGACGCACGGGTGCCTGCGCTGGCACATGGCAGGCAATTGTGCGCCAGTGCTGGGGAAAGCACAGGGATGCGTTGTATGTTGTTAATACAATGCATCCCTGTGCTTTGAAAATGATGCAGCACAGCACAACTAAATGGCTTGCGGCACCATGCTGCGTCATTTTCTTGTAGATGAGGCCTGCAGTGTCTAAGTCCATTCTTAGACATTATAAGTGCACGGTGAAGCCACACTGAGTACATGGGCTGGGAGCTTGTCCCTATGAGTTCCACAGCTCCATGATGGCTTCACTGAATTCCAAGATGTTTGGTACCAAACATTTTAGATTAATGAGTGCGCGCTCGTCAAGATGGCGGGTTTCTGCTAAGCTCCGTCGCTTCACGGAGCCCTCAAAGGTGATTAAAGCCACCCTATGACCTCGTTCCACGTTATTTCGGAAGAACAAGCATCCGGGGACATGGTGCCACACATTATTACTATGGGTGAGCCTGGAACTTTCATTTTAATAACTTTCACCGCGTCTTCATTTTTCCTGACACGAGCGGCCGCCATTTTGTATGCGAACAAAGCAAACATCATCTCCTTGTGTTTGCTTTGTTCGCCCTAAGTTGGCAGGGTATGCCCAGACGTGGGTCCCTTGCTCACTTTGCCACTGGATTCAAGCTAGCCTGGCTGATGAGGGCTGTTAGCCCGAAACCGGACCCAGGATGCTTGTTTCCGGTCCAGGGAAGACATGGCTTTGCAGTTCGGGCTGGACTGTTCCCATGAGGCACAGGGTCAAGACAGATTTGCATATAGCTGTGTCTGAACTGGGGTGGCGAAGTGAGCTAAAGAACGATGATGGATTCAACCCAGATCTGTGACTGGGGGTGAGTGTCTGAAAAGTTTCAGCGCTCCGTCCATCATCTCCTTGTGTTTATTTTGTATGCGAGGCGGCCGCGTTACTGGAGTTTTTATCCACTTGTGTGGATTAATGGAGGTTCACTCCTGTATGGGCGCTTTTCAAATGTTTTAAAGCTGATGAACTTCCTCACACGGATTAATTTCGTAAGACTTATGGCACTAAGTCCAACACAATTTCACTTTGATATGAGCATAAGGCAAACAATCTGAGCAAAATGACATCAAGGTGTGCTGTACCTTGAGTGTGGTGTAAAAAATTATAAAAAAGGGGTTTCGGTGTTTTGCTGCTGCAGTGTTGCTGTTTTTGACTGGAAACTTATAACAATGTTACAGGATAGTGGTGCAGAAAAGTGAGGTTTGAATATCTCTTGGAAAACACCCTATTCCCTAATTATCTTTACTGCAGATGTGAGACTGGAAAAATCTAGAAAGGAATCTACGAAGTAGAAACTCCAAACCAACATAGTTAATTTAAAGATATCACACCACACCCATAACAGAATGATCATCTTTGATTAATTACAGCAGCAAAGTTGCTCTATAGATGAGATCCTTTTAAAAGAGCAATTGCTGCAGGTCAAGAGAAGTAACAAACCTAAGTTTTCGAGCAAAAGAAAAGTACTCCTACTGCATTTTGGTAGCTTGCTCAGCCAGTACAGTAAAAACAGAGTAAGCCCGATTCTCCACATTTGCCTTGTGCCTGAAGGATACAAGCAGATTTTTACTCACCATATCTCCGATTTTTGGGATCGCGTTGAGTCATTCACTCTCATTACATTTGATATACTCTCATATCCTTATTGAACTTTATATCTTTGAGTATATATCTTTATGGGAAGGATGTCTACTACTAAAAAATCTACTTGCCGAAAAGTTCATTTTATCAAGATGGCTACGGATCAACTCTCTCTTGCAAAGCCAACCTCATCTGGTACTAAACCAAACAGAGCCAAAAATGATCCTCCATCTCCGGTCCAATCATCGTCTAATCCGGTACTGGACTCAATTTTAGATGAACTTCGTGCTTTGAAACCTTTTATGAATACCACCAATGAAAAGCTTCAACTAATTGAGGACCGATGGATCAGCATGGAGAGCAAATTGTCCGAAATGGAACAACGTATTAGCAGCCTTCAAGATGTGGCAATCAAAGTACCCTTATTGGAGCAAGAAATTCACAAGCTTAAGCTCCATACAGAGGATTTAGAAAATCACAATAGAAGGAACAACCTCCGGCTGTATGGTCTTCCTGAATACGTTGAGGGTCCGGATCTCCTTTCCTTCTTAAAGAAATTTCTGTCTGACCTTCTCAACCTGCATCCCTCCACTCCTCTCAACATTCAACGTACCCATCGCCTTGGTCGTCCTCATCCTCATTCTAACAAACCACGTGGTATTATTATGCTCTTCCTAGAATTTACTGACTTGATGCACGTATTAAAAGTTGCCAGAGAAAAACGCCGTCTGGTCTGGTCTGGACATAACATCTTTGTATCACAGGATCTCTCCAACGACACCAACGCCAGACGTAAAGAATTCCTAGCTCTCCATCGCAATTGAGATCTATGAACATTCGTTATGGCATCCTACATCCCTGTCTTTGCAAGATTACCCATGAGGGTGTCTCTCGTTTATTTGAGGATCCTGCTAAACTGAGAAAATGTTTGCATTCCATTACTAGAGTACCTATGTATACGAATGCTCAATGTTCTTGATTTATTTAACTTGTTAATGCTTCGCATTTCGTTACTTGTTGCTGCGGTTTCTGTTCTTTTTACCTTCACTATGTCCTACACGGCCTATTCATATTTATAATTTTCTAAATCTCCTAGCGGCCTACTTATACTTCAATTCTTTAAGTCTCCTACTTCCTTATCTCTTTCAGCTCCATCTTTTCCTGTTGTCGTTCTTGTTCTCGAACGCTGACATGCCCGATTCTTATTTCCTTCTCTTTATATTTCAGATCTGGCTATTTGTCCATGATCTGTCCCTGTTTCTCTTTATTTCTTTCCCTTCTTTTCTAGCTTTTCTTTCTCTGTTTTTCTATCTCTTCCCCTTATCCTTCACTTGTTATTCTTCCCCTCTTTTATTATTTCTATAAATGATCGTTTTACTTGTTCCCTTATGTTCTTATTATTTTTAATATGTTTCCTGATTTTATGATCAGTGTCTTTCATCCTCTTTGTTGTTTTTTGCAGTTCGTCATCAATGTGATTATTCCCCTGTTCCTTAAACAAGATTATGTTTAATGTTGTATCGTGGAACGTCCGTGGTCTGGGTCATCTCGTCAAGCGTCAAAAGGTACTTTCTCATTTATCAAAACTTGATTGTCAGATTGCTTTTTTGCAGGAAACCCACTGTAATGATGTTGAATCTCTTAAACTCAAGCGTCAATGGGTTGGTCAGGTTGTTTTCTCACCATCTATAAATCGTAAAGGTATCGTTGCCATTCTTTGTCATAAATCCTTGAAACTTCAAATTGTATCAACTGAAAATGATTCGAGTGGACAATGGGTAATACTTCATGCCACGGTTCATAATAAACTTGTCACTTTCTTTAATATCTATGGACCGACTAAGCCAGACCCAGATTTTTGGCACAATATTAAACTCAAATTATCCTCAATAACTAATCCCAATATTATTGTTGCTGGAGATTTTAATAATTGGCTTGACCCCTTTTCTGATAGAAAATCAGATTGCAAATTTAAACCTGATAAATCCCATAAAGCATTCCAATCTGCTATTGCTTCTCGTCCACTCTACGATGCCTGGAGAACTAGTAATCCTGACTGTTATGAATTCACGTTTTTTTCTCATGTTCCTTCATACCATGTCTCGCATTGATTATATTTTGATTTCAAAACCCTTATTACCCTCACTCCAATCCTCTGAGATCGGTTCTATTTTTATCTCAGATCACGCCCCGGTCTCAGTTTCCCTTGATCTGTCTCTTGTCACTCCCAAACAGGCTAGATGGAGATTTAATAATTCTTTATTATCTGATCAAACTTTTATTTTAAAAGCTACTTCTTTTATGCAAGAATGTTTTCAATTTAACAAGTCAAGTGATACCTTTACTCATAACAATTGGGATGCCTTTAAAGCCTCGTTTAGAGCTTCCACCATCGCCTATACTGCTAGAAAGAGAAAGTCATTAAACTCTCAATACATTTCCTCCCTCAATCATATTAAGACCCTTGAGCACTCTTATTATACTTCCAAATCCCCTGTTCACCTTCGTAATCTAATTAAGGCTAAATCTGACCTAAACAAATTGGCCACAACCGATGCTTGTAATATCATACTTAAGATAAAATCCAAATATCATGGGGGTCAAAATAAAGCGGGTAAAATGTTGGCTAATTATTTAAAAGTTAAATCAGAAAGGAAAGCCATTGGCCCTATCTGTAATACTCATACTAACACTCTATTGCATTCTGATTTAGATATTGTTAAGGCATTCCAGACCCATTATCATTCATTATATATGGACGACACACATCCCTCCACAGATGACACGCTAATATTCTTTGATGGTCTCCCCTCTCCTAAATCCATTCCAGATGATATGGCTCTCCTGGAAAAAGATATAACTCTTCAGGAGATATTAGATGCTATTAAATCCTTAAAAAGAGCTAAGACCCCTGGTCCTGATGGCTTCTCTATTGAACTTATTTCCTCTTTTTCATCTATTTTTGCTCCGCACTTACTTGAGCTTTTTACCTCCTTTATATTGCACTCTAGACCTGAAGGCTCTTTTCTTGACGCCCTTATTGTAATTCTCCCTAAACCCGATAAAGATCTCTCCCTTTGCCAAAACTATCGCCCAATCTCCTTAATCAATTATGACTGCAACATTTTTGCAAAGATTCTTGCCTCTAGATTAGAAGGGGTTATTCCCATACTTATTAAACCTGACCAATTGGGTTTTATTAAGGGTAGGCTCTCTTCAGATAAAGCTAGAATGTTCTCTAATATTCTTATACTGGGGAATAAATACTCTGATCCTCTAGCCGCATTATCTCTTGACGCCGAAAAAGCTTTTGACCGCATAAATTGGCAATTCATGTTTAAAAGTCTTCAATGGTTCGGTTTCAGCCCCAAATTTATTTCATTTATCAAATTATTATATTCTGATCCCCGTGCATGTGTATCTGTTAATGGTCTTTTATCTCCTTACTTTAATTTACACAGGGGCACACGACAAGGCTGTCCCCTCTCTCCTCTTTTATTTTTGTTATGTCTTGAACCCTTCCTTGAGCGCATTCGCCATAATCCTTTGATAACTGGTTTTAATCATAATTCCAATTAAATTAAATTATCTGCTTATGCAGATGATATTTTAATTTACCTTTCAAAACCCTCAACCTCTTTAACCCCTTTTTTACAAGAGATTGACTTATACTCCAAAGTATCTGGATACAATTTAAATTTCTCTAAAACTGAAGTTTTACCTTTAAATTCTCTATGTTATCAATTCATGTTTTCTGACACCAACTTTAAATGGTGTCCATCAAAAATTAAATATCTTGGTGTATGGTTTTCTTCTACCATTCCACAAGTCCTTACCCATAATTTTACTGCTTTGAAAACTAAGATTCAAAACTTACTCTCCTCATGGTCTCCCTTACACCTGTCCTGGTGGGGCAGGTTGGACACCATTAAAATGATGATTGCACCGCTTATTCTATTTCTGCTATCTATGTTACCCTTTAAAATTCACAATTCTTATTTTAACCAAATTAACTCCATCTGTACTAATTTTCTCTGGAACAATAAACCTGCCCATATTGCTCTAACTAAACTGATCAAACCAAAGAATGAAGGGGTGTTCGATTTCTGAATTTTAAGCTCTACCACACTGCTTTTTTAATCAGACGAGCATATGCACTAAATAGACACTTTTATGATGCTCCGATACCTAGTTGGATTAATTTTGAACGCTCTCTATTACATGATTTTTCTTTCTATGATATTTGTTTTATGTCCAATTGTACCTTCATATCTAAATATCCTATTTTAAAACATTCCCAATATTTGTTACACTTGCTGTTTATGGATGGATCTAACTTTCATCAGGTCTTCCTTGCCTCTTCTATTTGGTACAACAAATTTATTTATTATTCTACTTCAAACACTGGAAAGAGAAGAATATTTTATATGTTCACCAACTTGTATCCCACAACTCTGTTTTGCCTTTTAAAAATTACAAGACCTGTATGACTTACCCTCCTCCTGCCTATCTCAATACTCTCAATTATCACAGACACTTCAATCATTTCTTTCATCTAAAAACTTTTCTACTAACGATACTCCATTTACTCCCTAAACCCCTCTACATAACATCTCTTCTGACTCTAACCCCAAAGCCTCATTTATATATAAACTTTTATCTACCCCTATCTGTGAAAGACTAAAATCCCCTATTGAACTAGCTTGGGAACTTGATCTGTCCATCACCCTCTCTCCTCAAAAGTGGGACAAATTATGGCAAACTTTTTTCCACCTCTAAAGCTGCTAATATTACTCAATCTTTATTTTTTCTTTACAATAGAGCTGTTAGAACACCAGTATTTTTGCACAAAATTAACCCATCCTCTTCTCCCCTTTGTTGGTCATGCCTTTCTACCAATGGTACTCTATCTCATTTGATTTTCCATTGTCCCAATGTCCAAAAACTTTGGAAATCCATCTGGACCAAATGTTCCAACATTTTTCATTTCAATATTCCTTTATCATTTCAAAATGTCTTCCTTGGTTCCATGTCATTTGATTCTCATGATACAGTGTTAAAGCCGTTATTGTTTGATCTTTTTATTGCTCTTGCGTTTAAGGTTATTCTTACTTGCTGGAAAGACAATTCCAAAATGTGCCTGCTAATATGGTGGAACCTTATCTGTGATGAACATAGAATTTCCACTGTTTCATCTTCATCTGTAGCTCAGAGAATTAAGTCTGATTTACTTTGGTTACCTTTTACTACTTTTTTATCTACAAATTCTCACTTACACTAATGTTTATCTGCTAATTTTTCTTCCTTTCCCTTCCTCTTTTCTCTTTTCTCTTTATCCTTCTTTCTCCTTTCTCCTCACTTCTCTCCCTTTTCTCATTATTACTCTAAAAAATTATCTAAATAATTATTGTTTTGTATGGGACCATAATCTACTTTCCTTTAAACAGTTATATAAGGTTGTATTTTATTATCTCTTTCCTCCACATTTTGCATTATTGTTCCATTTATTGTATATTCTACCATGTTACTTCATTGCTGATGTTGATTGCGTTTTTGGTACCTATTTAATATTCAATAAAACTTATTTAAAAAAATAATAATAATTAGCCCACACTGATGCCAGTGCTGGATTCATTAATAAATGCACTCAGAGGGCACCTCAGAGGTGCCCCCTGAAAACCTACCAAACCACTATTGTGTTCCTGACTGGTCTGCACCAGCCTTCCATCTCTAGACATGTTTCTGACCCCCTGAGGTGGGAGCTTTTTGCTCTTGTTGGTCAGAAACAAAGCTTGCTCTGGGTGGGGGTGCTTCACACTTACCCCCAAGCAGGATTAGTATAGAACGGCAGTGAGCCTCAAAGGCTTCCTGCCCTTTGTTATGCTGACCAGGGCCTCTCCAGCTAGTGGAGATGCCTGCCCCCCTGACCAAGCCCCAGTTTTGGTGGCAAGGCCGGTGGGAACATTAGTAAGCAAGAGAGGTGTGTCCCATCTCAGCCAGGGCCACCCCAAAGGTGGCCTGAGCTGAAGTGACCCCCTCCTTTGAGAATCCTCCATATTGTTTTAGAGGATTCTAGCCAATAGGGTTAGGGATATGTCCCCTCCCCAGAGGGACTGGACATACAAAGGGTGTAATCACCCTAAAGGTAAATAGCCCATTGGCTACTACCTTCTAACCCCTGTAGCGCCCCTAAATTGATCATTTAGGGGCACACCTGAATGTTAATCCTTAGATTACCAATGACCTATGAAGAAGACAAACAAGAGCCGTGCAGCAGCGAAGACTGAAGATTCCAACTGACTTGGCACCAACCCTACCGGCCTGTCTGCAGCCCTCAAAAACCCTGCTACAGAAGAGCGACTCGTCCCACAGCCCAGCGACTTCCAGAACCCTGGGAGGACTGCCTGCCCTCTAAAAAACCTCCTAATCTCCATTGGACAGTGGACCTGTCCAGAAGAAAACCAACTTTAAAGACCAAGTGCCCTGCCTGTGGAACCGCGAAGTCGACCACCTCTGCACCTGATGCCCACAGCCCGAGTCCAAGAGGCCCACCAGTCCAGAAAATGTTCCCCATCGATCCTGAACAAGAGTCCCTCATGGGTTGACCCCTGCCGGACTCCATGTTGATGCCTGCAGCCTCTGCACGACGACCCCCCCCCCAACCATGACCACACTGGTAAGCTGACTTCTGAAGCCAAAGGACACCCCTGCACCAGAAGCCCTTGAGCCTTGGGGAGTCTACCGATGGTGTCCCAACACTCCAGCACATCCCAACTTACCTGTGCAGCTGGAGGTTTCTTTCGTCCAGCCTCCTGGCCTGGGCGTGCAGCCCTTTTCCGATTTCAAGATTCTCCATTTGTTTGCATTGGGTACCTGACGCCTTGTTCGCACTCTGCACCCGGCCAGCCCATTGCCGCTGAGAGTGTAAGTTTGGTGCTGCCTTATGGCCCCCCTGTGCTCACCTTAACCCCCGGAGACTGGGTTGCAAACCCGTTCTACTTACCTGTAAGTAGTACCACTTTGAATGCCTCCTTTCTCCATTGGATAACATTGGCACCAGATTCCGATTTTGACCTCTGCCCCCGGCCACCCCAGTGCCGCTGGTGGTGCAGTGATGTCACTTACCTGAACCTTGCATGGTACTGATTCTTCATCCAAAAGCTCAATACCATAAATCGTTTACTTACCTGCATATTGCTGATTGCGTTTCCTCCCATAAGATAACATTGTACTGATTGAAAAATGCACAGTGATATTTATGTTTTAATATCTGTGGCTAGGACAAAGAGCAAACTTCCAAGTTAAAATGAAGAGTTTCAAAAGTTAAGACACACATGCTTGAAAACACAACGGGCAGTGACCTTCCTCCCCATACCTTCCTACAGGACATGGGTCCTGTGCTCAGCATGCCACTCGAACCAAGCCACACTTGACTGACCAGCCCCAACAAGGGGGAACCAGTTTTGGGTTGCTTGTATTTTTGTTCAGGGGAGACCTGGCTTGGCAGATGAGGATGTCCTGTTCTTATTGGAGCAGGGCAAAGACTGATTTGCATATGACTGGGTCCAAACTGAGGTAGCATGGTGTGTAAAATAAGTATAGACTGGGGTGCGGCCCAGAGTGTATACCAGTGGCTGAGACTAATTCAAGCATTCATCCGTCACGTTTTTGTATACTTCCTACCCACATAGCTTATCTTAGAGTCTTTGGAAGCAGTACATTCACATCCAATAAGCAAAGTAATCTGGTGTAATCTTTGCTATTTATTGTCACCTTACTGAATTGTGTGTGATTGGAACAAGATTTTAATATATAATTAATACTAGTCCTTTTGGGACAGAAAAGTCCCTTGCATGGTGATGGGTGTCTAAGTGCCCCAGCCACAACAATATCTGAATCACGATTGGAACAAGATTTTAATATATAATTAATACTAGTCCTTTTGGGACAGAAAAGTCCCTCGCATGGTGATGGGTGTCTAAGTGCCCCGGCCACAACAATATCTGAATCACTGGTGCTGATTTTTGTTGTTATGGGCAAACATGGATCATGCGTTCGTACCATGACTTAGGCCTGTCTCATGTATTGCGGTCTTGTTGGACCAGGAGGGGGACCCAAGGTGCTACCCTCATAGTGGTAAAAGGTTATCGCTCTTGCCAGGAGTTAAATAGCACGAGTGGGGTGTTGGCAGCATACCGTGTAGTGTTCAGTTATGTTATTAATATTTCTAAAGCGCAAACTGTTACCCGAGGGTGTCCTGGCGCTGAACCTGACGTCCTACGGAGGCCTAAACACTGGGTTGGAAAAAGGAAGAGGTTAGACAGTAAACAGCCACGTCTTCAGGGCCCTCCTGAAGTCCAGATGGTTTGTCTTGCACCTGAGCTGCATCGGGAGTTCATTCCATGCTTTAGCTGCTCCGACCACAAAGCTTCTACCGCCCCAGTGGGACTTCTTTACAAAGGGCACTTATATCCGCTTTGCTTCTGAAGAGCGCAGAGGTCTTCTAGGTACATACCACTGGAACTGCCGTCTTAGGTGGAGGGGACCACTTCCTTGAAGGGATTTGTTCAGTAAAAGTGAACAGGTCTTTATACCTGTGTCGCTAGAGTGAGGCCTACGGACTCACTTATGTAAAGTTCTGCTGCTGGTGCTTAACTCGCCCTTGGCCTATATTAAGTCAGAATGTAGTGCGGTGCGCGTGTGTGTCTGTTGTATGCATGTGTTGGGTGTATGTGTCCCTGTGAATGGCATAATACATGAAAGTTTCTGGCTTGCATTGTGGGAGACCCAGGGCTGACTGGAGGAGCATGAGGATGTAGAGGAATCCCCCAGGCAGATTTGTGGATTTCTGCATCCCTGTGAGCTGGGTGGGACACACACTTGAAGAAGAAGAGCCTGGCTCCTCCGTACACTCCAAAGAGTGCTCTTTGAGTAAAGAGTAAGGCTGGCACCCTGGAGTAACCTTATGATGCACATATAACTGTAGCATGCATCGAGGTGTGACCCTCTAGTCACTCCCGTGGCCTGTGTTGTGGGGCTATAAGGTTTGGAGTCGCTCTTGCTGTTGTTGCAGACTGCTATCTAGGGGAAGGGGTAGGCAGAGAAGAACTTCAAAATGAAGCAGACCTCCAGCACAAACTTCAGACTCAGACCCTAAATCACATTTGATGTTTGGAAATATAAGAAGGGGAGACAGAGGCCTCCAAAATTGTCAGCTGTCAAGCAACCAGTCTGGATGTGTGAGGAGAAGCTCTGCAAGACATCTGCCTGCGACTGGTGCTAGAGGCTAAGGCCAGTCCCCCAGTTGTGTGAGGTTAAGGACTTCCAGTCTCCCATCAGGTTGAGGGGACATCACCCAGGGACATCCAAGACCACCTGCCCCTGCAGCACCAGTGCCTGCCTGCTTGCCAAGCCCAGTGTGCCTTGTGAGGAAGAGAAGAGCACTGGAGGGAGCGAGGACCATTGGGGGATAGTGGCAAGTGGATCCCTGTAGCGACGTGTGAGAAGACGGCTGCTGCACCGATCGAGTTGTTGCCTGTGTGCAGGTTCAGGTAAGCAACCCAGTATGCCAGGGAGGGACGTCATGAAGTTAGCCGCGGTCAGCATCACTGCCATGCTGATCGGATGGTGACCTATGTGCCGAGTGAAGTAGGTGACCCCGTATGCCAGGTGGGGCCACCATATAGACAGTGCTTAACTTGTAAAAAAAATAAGTGCCAGGGCCTTCGTCAGGCGGCCACTGCAGCTTACATCACCCGTTGTCACTGCCAATGACAGCACTAACGCACTACTAATCATCACAATCTTCAAAGTATGACTCCAGGCCCTCCAAGCTGTAAAAACGGCCTGGGTGGTAGGTATTAGTCACTTACCCTTCTCTCTACATGCAACTGACAGTGCCACCATGTGCAGACTGTCATAAGTGCCAGTGCAGAGCACCGGAAACCACCGGCTCAAATTAAGCACAGCATATAGATTGCTACCATGACGATCGAGGTGTAGCCCGTATATGGAGTAAGGTCAGTGGCCCCATATGCCAGGTGGGGTCACCGGAAAGGACAGTCAACTGGTTCAAATCATCGTCATGAAGAGAGGCTATTGTGGTGACCTGTGCAGGCCGAGCCCCGATTGAGGCTCAGAACTGGAGCAAAAACAATCAATCTCTCTCTCTCATCATGTTTTAACTTTAGATAGCTAACATTTACTCACCTAAGATAAGGGCTCATTGATTTCACATGTGTATGCTTGTTCAACCGACACGTGTTTTGTTCTTGGGTAATTAAGAAAAAAAATGGCTCTCTCTTTTCCTGTACAATGTGGCTTTTGACTTTTTCTATACAATGTGGCCGATTATAAAAGTGGTATCCGCATATAAAAAGTGGCCTCTATACACAAAAATTAACTTGGGTTTAGCTTTAACGTATAACTAAGGTCTGGTTGGTATCACTACTTTCACAATTCGCACATATTTTGGAATCAACTTGAAAGACTATAATCTTCTTAATGGACGAGAGTTTACTCCTCTGACTCACTCTGATAATTAATGGCGACTGCTTCATATGAATCTTTAACCGCGGCCAAACAAATGCACCTTCAGGGATTAAAACAACAAAAAACCGAATTCTATTGAGATAAGTCAGTCGAGCACGCCTGCTGCTGCAGAGAAGCCGGACTCGGTCTAGTGTACAAACCCGAAGCATGACCTCACTGCCCTGCACTGTCCACTTTGACTCGGCACAGAAGGAAGATTGTTCCAGAAGGAATGTGAGCAGGAGTCTGGGGGATGGAGGGCACTCAGCCCTGAACAACGTGCCCTCTGTGGCCTGGCTGCTGGCACAGACCTCAGTGTGGGAGAGTCCCGAGCTGGACTGTGCCTGGTTTTCAGTGGTTGCTATGCAGATTGAGGCGCACGTGTCCGGACACTCCCTGGTAAGTACCGCCAGGTCCAGGGTATTGCAAGGTTCATCCTGGTATCACTTCTGGAAGGATGTGCTCGTGCTAAGAACACCGAGTTTGCACACTTTCTTCATTAATATCTTCTCGTTAGATCTACGTAGGGCTCTCAAAGTCGTGCTGACTCTGGCCCAGTTCTACCGGTACTTAGAGGGCCCAAGCCTCGTCCGCCCTCCAGCGCGCGTGCACAGTGCCTGTAGTGTGGGAGTGAAGCCGAGCAGCCGACCACCCTTTATTTAAGCCCGGCTTAGACGCGCCCGACCGCAGGGTCGCGTGCAGTTTAACAGACCCCTTCAGTACGAGCTGGGTTGCTCACCAGGTTCCTCCCAGCTTTGGGCCAGGCCTGGATACTGTATCACTCCTAGTGTTATAGCTCAGACACATGCGGGCTGACCGACACGTCCCCGCAGGGGACCCTCATAAGAGGGCGGCCCCTTTAGTGCCACAGGATGGCACACTGGCCAGTCTAGTGTCCGGTGACCCCTCGGGGTCCCGCGCTTCACTTCTGGCCGAGGTGGGGGAAGGGGAGAGGTATATATGCCTCCCCCGCCCACCTGGCGGCCTCTTTGACCCTCACCCCGACGCTGCCCGTCCGTACCCCGTGAGGATCTCCGGTGAGTGTATTACCCCACCCCTCTAGCCATAGTGGCCAGGCGCGGCCATTGCCGTCGCGGGGGTTTAGAACGGCTCCCGGAGTGTACGGCCCCACTCCTCGTGGGCCCTGTCTTGGCCTGGCAAACTTTTGACCCGCCGGGTAGCGGCAAGGTGGTCGGGGATTTAGCACCATGCAGGTGGGGGATTACGACCCCTGCCTTGCCTGCATGGGCCGGGTCCGGAGTGCACAATGTTGACCTGCGGGGTCTTGGCGGGGTGGAGGTAGTGTAGGATTTGGGTCCGGTTTCCACCTCCCCCACTTATATGGCAGCCAGCGCCCGCCGTTATCGGGGCTGCGGTCTGCATTGGGGGGTGTACAAATCCCCGGTCAGGAGTCCTTAGGCTCAGGCGAGCTTTGCACAAAGCTTAACCTGCGTCCGCTCCCTTAGCAGCGCATGACGCAGGGCAATTTTATAGAGTGGACCACGAGGTTAGTGAATACGGGCTCTGTTACCCCCCCCCTCCCCGCCCGGCCCAAACCCAAGCAGGGGCCCCGCCACGCTGGCTTCGCCCAGGAGGGGTCCTGTCCCAGCTCCAGCCTGGCCCCCAGGCAGTCTGTCCTGCCGGGGCCGTGTGTTTTAGGGAGCGGGACGGGCGCCAGGGTGGGAGGGGTTAGGGTCCCGCTGGCGGCAGCCGCCTACGGCCTGGCGGCAATGCTGCGGCCTCGTTCTCGGGGTCGGGCCTCTCACGGCCTCCCCATTACCCCGCGCAACTAGGTCGTGGCTCCTCTAGCGACGCTGTCGGGGGTATGATCAATCTGGCAGGACCTTTTCTCCCCCCACTCCGTGAGCCGGGCACGGGTGTGCAGGAGCCCCCCCTTCCCCCCACGCGGGTGCTACGGGCCACGCGGGGGGGGGTGCGATTTATGTGCAGCCCGCTACTTGCACTCTACCTGTGGGCCCGGGGTGGCGAACCCAGAAGGAATCCCGGGCAGGGAGCCTTTGATTCGCTCTAGCCGGGTCCCATGCGCTGGTGCCCGGGGCGAGCGGAAGGGCCCGACAGTTTCCATTAGCCAGTTAGCTCAGTTGGTTAGCGCGTGGTATAATAACGCTATGGTCGCGGGTTCAAACCCCGTACTGGCCAGAAGCTTTATTTTCCTGAGGGCCAGTGAGGCTTGGGGACGGAGAGCCCCCCATCCCCCCCCCCCTTCTCCTACCCGGGTCGCGCAGGGGGGGTCGGTAACACGGTGACTTAAATTTTGGCGCGGGTTGCAGAGTAGTGCCCCCGGCGCGGTGGGTTTCTGGGGCCAGTCCCGAGTGGGCTACGGGGCACTGGGCCCAGGCAATCGGGCCCTGTGAGGAGCCAGGTCCTTCTTGGGAGAGGATGTGGTCCGTCGGCTAGTCTGCAGAATTTGGTGCTGGAAACCAGGTTTCGAGCCTCGGGGTCGCGGCCACATCCTGTGATTATGCGCGAATCACTTTAATCTCCCCGTGCCTGAATGTGTAATGTAAATACGGTACTCGTGTAAAGCGCTACAATACCTTCGGGCTGAATTCGCGCTATATAAATATGCAAAAAAAAAAAAAAAAACATGTTCCGCCACATCTTCTAATGAATATCTTGGCCCTCCCCCTGGTGGTATAGCGACCCGTCCTCTTTAAAGACCTGCCCGGCACCAGGAAGGAGCTGATTGCACAAGGTCCTTTCAGCATGCCCAGATTTTATGACGGCCCTTACCGGGAGCTTTCCGCCTTTTCCAACTGTACGGTTGGGGCACCCCGCTGTTGTCCGCACAGCTAGCCGGTCATGGGGGTTCGGGGCGGCATTGATTTGCACTACCATGCGTATGCGTGCACAGGCGCGCGTAGGCTGGTGGGCTTGAGGGGATGTGCGCGTTGTTCCTCGGGTAGGCCCCGTGGGTCCTTCGGTCGCGCTTTAAATTAGCAAGCAATGTCTCCATGCATACCTAACAATAAGGTATCCTTACGCGAGCTCGAGGAACGCGCTCCTTTTCATCAGGGTGCCATCAGGAGACAATGTTGACAGTGTCCATGGTCTCCGACCCCCTATCCAGAGGTCATGGTTTCCCATGCTGGAAGCACACTGGGGGGGCCTCAGAGGTAAAAGCAGGGTCATGTGTCTGTCCTTCCCCTGCCGGGTCGCGTTGCGTCAGGTGCATCACAGGCGAGGCCCCGACCCTTGGGCTCATTTTCAGCCGGCCCGGTTAATCGATTCTCTCGCGGGGTTTTCAGGTCAGAGGGCTCTGCAACAAATTAAGTGCACATCGACAGACCACAGGCAGTTTGCTTGGCTTCGAACCGAGCTTTGACATTGGTCGTGTCCACCTCATGGTCTATTGTTGGTGTCAACATGGTCATAGTTCCCGCACGCGCGTGTCAGTGGACGTCGAGTGCAAGCTGTCACAAGGCCGTGGGTGAAAGGATTTTCTGTGCAACTCATTGCCAACCAGTGGGTTGAACAAACATCTCCATACACACAATCCGTTACTGGCCCTGCTTTAGTGGGGGGCAGGGGAGTGAGCTGAGCTGAGTTATAAGGAAGTTGGTCGTGAGCTTGACATGACCGGGTCTAGTGGGTCAGTGGTCTATCACCTCCACCGCAGGGATCAGGTTTGCCCTCAGGGTCACATGGCTCTAATCCGGGTGGGTACACTCAGCCTTTCATCCTGCTGAGGTTGATAAAGTGGGTACCATGGAGTTGGGTTCCACAACTCTACTCTGGGTGGCAGTACATGGCGTTATATGTTTTAGGACACAGCACAAATGCGTGGGGTTATTCATAGTTAAATGAGTGGTCGATTGGGGGACAGGCAGGGGTGTGTCCCGGGGTGACCCAACTGGGGGGTCACAAGTGAAGAAGCAATGGGCGCCCGCCTTGTCTGGGCCCGGCAGTATTACCTAACACTTCTTCTTGGCAATACACATCCTCTTTAGTGACGGGTGTGGCTCGTTCAGTGGCCTCGTCACCTTTAAGTATTGCTGGAATCCTGGTAGTGGGTAATGTCTGGGGGCAGTCACGGGCCAGAGGGCGGGTGAATTGCATTATTCCCTCTCGTGGGAGTGGGTAAGAAGCAGATCTGGATCGTGTTTCTTCCAGAAGTGTTTATACAACAGGCACATTACATGTGTGGCATAGGGGTTATTGTCACAGCTGCATTCTCCATACATTTGGGTCAGGGGAGGAGCTTTGCCGGGCAGGTCTGACAGTAAGGACCTTGATTAGTCTTAAATAGTTTTCTTCAAACGCTCGCATAGCTACTAGGGTCAAGTGTCGGGGCAACCCGGTCAGGCAGTTGGTTGTGCTGCCTGGTGAGAGGTGCAGGGGGGGATGGGCCCTGCAGCGGCAGTGAGGCGGGTGTACTAACGTGGGGGTGTGGGGTGCCTCCTTCCAGCACAAGCTTTGTTGTGGAGCGGGGCATGGCAACACCCGGTTGGTGAGATAAGGATGCAGCACCTTTCCAGAAGAAGCCTTAGGGGGTGACTAGGAGCACACAGAGGGTTGTAAAGAGAGCTCCAGCGTTTTAGGTGCCTCGAATTCTTATTTCTCGCACGAGCAGAGCCAGCCATGCTGTTATCTTCACACCAGGGTCACCTTTTACTGGTCAGACCAGCGTGATGTAATTATCTGCTGGGCCTGCTTGGTCACAGCAGGTTTAGAGGCTAGGCTGGACAGGTGCCTCAGAAGCTCGGAGGCAGGCAGGCAGGCCTGCGGACGTCTTGGGAGGTTCCCTGAGGGTTACTGTCATGAAGGCCAGGGATAGAGAAACTTCCATTGGTTGGGGGGTGGGCCATACTCGCAGTGAACGATGTTATATCTATTCCACTGCAGCGCCAGCTGGTTTGGGGCCAATGTCTCAGCAACCAAAATCCAGAGTGAATTTAAAATACAGCTTTTGCTGTTGGGCTCAATGAGAGTTTCGGTGGCGGAGTGGTGTTTCCACGTCCAGCCATATGCATAGGTTCCAGTTCAGGATCCGGAGGAAGCAGATTTTGGGGGCAGCTGGGTTTACCTCCAAGGGGTGGTTTTCGTATAAATCAAACGGGTTGTTCTGGAGTTGTTGGTCCTCCTGGCCTGGAGGGCTGCTTGGCATCCGAAGTCTCTTGCATATTGCCTCTCTTGGGTTCCCCAATTACTTCACACATTTATAGATAGGCCTGGTTCATTGCGTTGTTTATTGAGGTTTTCATTGCAAGACATCCATTACTTAAGGCCACTTGCTCCGTATTGCTTCAGAAGCGGCAGGCACGTATCCTCTTAGGGACAGTCACCAACGTATACATGTCTTTTGGTCCACGGGAGGAGGACTCGTACGCTCAACATCTACGAATGGGAGCATTAGGGGAGGAAGTGCCACAGGGTAGATGGGCACTTACGCTCATTGTATACTAACTGGAGCAATAGGGGATGAAGTATCAGAAGGGGCACGACTAAAGAAGTTTGAAACTACAGGTAGCACATTTGGTTTTGTGCATGGTAATTGGGCCTTTTAGTATGGTGGTATTTGGTATGATCCGTACGAGTTAGTCTCAGGGATGCTCAGGTTAATCTGTCCGTCTTGTGATTGAAGGGACGATTGGCCTTTTCTGACTTGCCCTTGTCCATTATTCGTTCCCGCTCCCGCAGAGCCGGGTGTAACGATGGTACCCTTCCCTAGATGCACGGCGCCATGCTGTCTCTAGGGTCCCTCTTAGGACTCAGCTGGCTATCTCACTACAGAATTGGTTATCAAGCAATTGGCATCATTGTATCCGACTCACACTTTACATCTGGCCTTTGAGACCTTGTGACGGGGAAGGGTCTTTCAAACTGTGACTCTAATTTTATTTTATGCATGTTATCTTTAAAAGAGGTTTCTTTAATGATGGCAGGACTTCAAATGCCCTGTTAAATGCCTCTTGATTTTCTGTCTCCTTGTTTTAATATGGCGGTCACAAAGTGATTAAGGGACATTCTAGCTGCCTGCAATCTAAGTGCTTGATGGGGTGATGCTTCCCTGTACCAATCAGTCCACAGTTTTTCACACTAGGAACATGAACTCTTTGTGCTACCTTAACGGCAGTATCTGTCTTGACATATGCTTCTTTAGTAAGAGAGCTCAGTGGGTTAAGGCGTACACTGCAAAGATCTGTTGGTAACCATCAAAGGTGCTTCCAAGGTTTGTAAAGTTGATGAGAGGGGTCATGTTCCGCTGCAAAGCTCTGTGCATAATCTATAGGTCACAGATTTGAATACTAGTACATGTCATGATGTGATCCTGCAATTGGCAGAGAGTTTGAGGTGTAATCTTCAGGTCAAGATCCTTTTCCAACAAGAGAGCTCACTGGGGTATGTGCCTGCTTCAAACCCCATGTATGTTCAGAGCATAAGGAGCTAGCTCAATCTTTCACTCATTGAGTGTGATACAATTAGTACCAGTAAGTGGCAGGTCCCGCTGGGCTCCTAACTCCGGGCCACTTGCAGGTTGTTTATGGTGTTCTCTAAGGGCAGAGGAGGGGTCTTGGCAATTTGAACCTGGACCGAATCACCTTCCTCATTTCACAGGATCACTCCCTGTTGGGTCTATCCAACAATCATCACTATTAGCATGTAGTACTCCAAGATGTTGAACAGGGTCAATCAGGCAGGGGATTGACTTGGGGAGGCACAAAATACTATTCCCCCTGGGTACTGGACCATGTCGCAACATTGTTCATTACAGTTGTATCAACAATCCGGGGGAGGGGCCAACCTGTGGCCAGTTAAGGGGATCGTCCCTCAGCATAACCAGGGTGGGTGCACCGGTACAGCTACGCATCATCAGTCAGTACCCTTAGTCGGATGGGGATTGGAGTCTGTTCTCTCTGTCCCCCTGTTCTCACCACCCCCTTGCCGGCTTCCTGGTATACACTAACAGAGGTGGCATAGGGCCACTCACGCCAGGGTTGGGTCAGAAGGAGGGTGACTCAGCTGCGATAGATCGCTGTCAGACGGTGAGGATCCTGCAGGCAATTGGAAAATAAAGGGCAGGCTAGTTGTGCGTAGTTTCTCCAAGGTCCCACTAGCCAAAAGCATGGCCCCTGTTTGACACACCGGGATTCCTCTTACAACCGCTGACTTATGGGCTACATCGCTAGATTCAACAGTCAGCCTGGCGGGTTGCGCTAGTTTGTCATGCCATATGAAGCAGAACACTGGGGTCAGGTGCGATGCCATGGCATTACTGGGCCATACAAGGGCGTTCAAAAATTTTGTTCAGTGGTGGGAGCCTGGGAAGTAGGTGGGTCTGCCTTAGAAAGCAGAGTACAGTCTTTCATATTGTGGGCTAAAGACAACGGGAAGAGTCAATCTTGGATTTCGGGCCATCTTGCAGCAATCAGCCACCACGCTAGACTAAGGGGCCAGTCAGATCCCACCAAATCCTTCTGATCAGAGCTGCATTAAAAGGGTGGGCCAGGAGCGAACCAAAGTCACTGGACAATAGGTCCCCCATAGACTTTGAGACACTGCAGGGGATGCTAGATTGGATGCACAAGGCTACTCACTCAGCTTTTGAGTCGGCATTGTTTGCTGCCACGTTCAGCCTGGCTTTCTTCGGGGCACTTAGAATTAGTGAGTTGGTGGCCAGAGCCAAGAATGACAGGTCTGGGGTGGCATTGAAAATACAAGATGCGGTGCTCTCAGGGGATTCCCTCAAAATAACGCTAAGAAGGTCTAAGACGGATCGGGGAGGGAAGGGTGTTCTGGCTGCACAGTCTGGGGGAAGGCAGGTATTGCCCAGTCAGTCTGTTCGCCGCCTATCTGGCCCTGCGCCCGGCAGCAGACGGTTACCTTTTTCTCCATGCAGACGGCACGCCCCTTACAAAGTACCAGGTGGAACACATTATGCACGCGTGCCTGGCGCTGTCTGGCAACAAGGACCCTAGCAAGCGTTTCTGCAGCCACTCTTTCCGAATAGGGGCAGCAACTACAGCGTTTAAGGAAGGCTTGCCAGCAGAGGGTATCAAACAGGTGGGGCGTTTGAATCCCACTGTTTCAAGAGATACATACGGCCATGAGCCCACGAACTTTAATATTTGTCAGCAGCCGGGTACTGGCGACTGGCAGAAGTGTGTTGTGAAGTGAATTTTGGTTTGCAATTATGTATGGCCATGAGCCACGAAATTTAATTTGCTTGCAGCAACCGTTTCCCGGTTACTGGCAGCAGTGTGTAGTGGAGTGTAATTTTCTGTTTACATTTTGGCGTGCTGTGCTGTTAACAAACGTTTTGCAACAACACTTTTCTTTATTTGCCAGGAACACAGGTCTGGGTGATTGACCACTCTGGTGTCTGCAGATTGGCACAGTGGGCTGAAAGCAGGAAGTGGAGGCATGGCTTTTCCAACACCGAGATAACGTGGCTGGGGTAAACGGGCATGCGATGGAATGGGTTGTTGGGCAAACTACAGCAGAATCTGGGGAGTCACCCGTCCCCCCAACGTGCTAGTTATACACCTGGGGGTAACGACCTGATGTCCCTGGGCAAAAGGACTTTGCTTCAAGACATGAAGGCCACATTATGCAAATTAAGCAACCAGTTAGGGACGTGAACTGTGGTGGTCCGAGATCACTCCCCGTCCCCTGTGGCAGGGAGCCCGATCTGGGGAAGCAATGGAGGCTGCGCGCAGGAGAGTCAACAGCGCGATGCGTAAATTCACCGAACAAATGGGGTTTGGCTTCATAAGACACGGTTTGCTTCATGCCAAAACCACAGGGTGTTTCGATGAGGATGGGGTACATCTCTCCAGAATAGGCATGGACTTGTTCCTCCTGGATCTAGGGGAGGCCCTGGAAGTAGCGGGATGCAAGTAAGAGCGACGGCCTTGGTGGGGGGCCCTGGCTGCGACGGTCGCCACACCCAGGGCTGTGGCGGAGTTACAGGGCGATCCAGAGGCGGAAAGGTACTCAGGGGTACCCTCTTCAGGAGCACAAAGGGTGCTGAGGCCTAATATCCCCAGGAAGTCTGTGCGGTGGACCCTGGGGTGCGACAGCGCCCCGTCTGTCCTACGGGCGGTTGGAAACCTGTACAACCGGGGGTCGCTTGAACGCTCCGCCCCTCGTAGGGGGGGGCGTGAGTAATAGGGTGGACCGATGGTTCACCGGAAGTGGGAGGGGCTATCCCCTCACCACAACCGCTAAACACCGATTGGCTAAGGCCACGATGCAAGTTGGCCCATCAGGTTGTATGCCGCTAGGGGCGGCTTGCCTTTGGATCGCCTGTAAGATAACCCACCATGTTGGCATATTTGGTATGCTAATAAACCTGCAGCAATTTTCCCACCAAAAAGTTGTCTTGTCTGCTTATTTATTTTGCATGTATGTTGCTGCGGGAGGGCTGGTGAGTGTTGCCGATATTGGCACTATGCGGGCTGACCGACACGTCCCCGCAGGGGACCCTCATAAGAGAGCGGCCCCTTTAGTGCCACAGGATGGCACACTGGCCAGTCTAGTGTCCGGTGACCCCTCGGGGTCCCGCGCGTCACTTCCGGCCGAGGTGGGGGAAGGGGAGAGGTATATATGCCTCCCCCGCCCACCTGGCGGCCTCTTTGACCCTGACGCCGTTTCCCTCCCTACCGCTTACCCGGCGTACCCAGGGTGGGGGGGAAGGTTCTTCTAATCCTCTTTATTTGTGTTGCAGGCGGAGTTACAGGGCGATGCAGAGGCGGAAAGGTACTCAGGGGTACCCTCTTCAGGAGCACAAAGGGTGCTGAGGCCTAATATCCCCAGGAAGTCTGTGCGGTGGACCCTGGGGTGCGACGGCGCCCCGTCTGTCCTACGGGCGGTTGGAAACCTGTACAACCGGGGGTCGCTTGAACGCTCCGCCCCTCGTAGGGGGGGGGGCGTGAGTAATAGGGTGGACCGATGGTTCACCGGAAGTGGGAGGGGCTATCCCCTCACCACAACCGCTAAACACCGATTGGCTAAGGCCACGATGCAAGTTGGCCCATCGGGTTGTAGGCCGCTAGGGGCGGCTTGCCTTTGGATCGCCTGTAAGATAACCCACCATATTGCCATTTTTGGTATGCTAATAAACCTGCAGCAATTTTCCCACCAAAAAGTTGTCTTGTCTGCTTATTTATTTTGCATGTATGTTGCTGCGGGAGGGCTGGTGAGTGTTGCCGATATTGGCACTATGGCCCATACAAAGTCTCCCGGGGGTTGGGGTTGGTGGCACATTATATCTCTGGCTGCGGGACCTTCAAGGGTCACTCTCTTCGGGGGTCCCCTGGGACTCCTGCTGCGGCGGCTCCTCCGCAATGGCGGAGGAGCGTCGCCACACTGCTTGGCTCAGAGTCAACAAAAGAAAAATAAAGCTATGTTGTAGCATCGTTTTATTTTTCATTGCCAGCTGTGACACAGCGCTGTAGGGAGGGGCGGGGCCCAGGCATGGGAGGTGAAAGAGGAGTGTAAGCAGGGCACCAATTGGTTTATTGAAAACCCAACTTATGCACCCCCCTGGGTGGCGATTGAAAAATCACTCATACAGAACACCCCTCTTGCTGCACTAGCCACGATGGACACACTCCATCTACCACATTCCAGAAACATCATACAGAACACCAAAAGAGCTCTCATGACCCTTGACTCACGAATGGAGATCAAATTACATCAGTCCCACTTGTCATCTCTATGGCATAACCCAAAGCTCAAAATTGATGGCTCCTCAGTTTTCTGGGCTGACTGGTCACACAAAGGCATCAATCTAGTACAAGATATCTTTGAAGGTACTTCTCCGTTACCATACTCATCGCTACAAAAGAGGTTTAACCTGGCGAATATTGACTTTTATAAATTCTTGCAGCTTAAACACGCCAAAAGAATCTCTCGGCTGCCACTCCTTCTCTCATTACCCTTATGAACCGCCTACTCAAAGTAGGTCACCTGGTAT
This sequence comes from Calotriton arnoldi, assembly GCA_963921515.1. NCBI lineage: Eukaryota > Metazoa > Chordata > Amphibia > Caudata > Salamandridae > Calotriton > Calotriton arnoldi. The sequence goes on along the minus strand of CAWUFW010001892.1, from coordinate 1,153,824 downwards.
CAAGTATATACAAAACTCTCCTTCCGAACCAAAATAAGGCTCTCTCTCACAATCAGCGTACATGGGAAGCTGAATCAAACAAAAGTGACATAACCTTTGACTATACAAACATCAACAAATCTCCCTTTACTAACAAAATGTCACCTATTTTATCACAAACTAAATATATGCTTATAAATAGGACATATTGGACTCCGCAAGACTTTTTAAGGTTGGTCTCAAACAAGACCCAAACTGCTGGTGCTGCTACAAACAGGAAGGTTCCCTAGCACACATGTTATTCGAATGTCCCCTTCTCGAAGAATTTTGAAATAAAATCTTAGACTGTATCAGGCACACCCTTGATATTCTACCAACTAAAGAGTTCTCCTATATCATCTTGGGGCCTTTGGACCCCCAAATCAAGAGCAATAGCGACCGCTTTTTACTAGACCTAATGCTCACTCTAGCTTGCAAGTTGGTACTAAACAACTGGAAAAACTTCAAAGCGGTCTCATTCCACATGTGGCAAGAATGGTTGACTTTTCTCAGAGGTGCTGATAACATTGCACTACAGCTGTCACCGTGGAGAACCCCTCGTTGTTCAATATGGAGGGCGCTGGATGATAGTGCCTTTCCGCACAAACCTCCATGATCTCCCCTTTGAAAAAGTCACTCTCCTGCTAGAGAACTCCTTTTACGGCTAATAAAATTCACGTCCGCCGACATGTTACCACCCCTCAAGGTCACTCACATAACCATCTTCCCCCATTCACATGAGACATACACTTCCTTTTACTCACACCTGTGCATATCTGATTCATACACCGGGTCTTATAAAGAATTAACTTATTGCTTACTCATGCAGAGTTTTATTCTTTTATCTATTAGTATCAGATTGTTTTACATATAGGAAGGCCATGAATGTAACACTTTGCCGGAAATGTAATCTTCTCATATGTATCAAAGATTATATTCATGCATAACTCTTCTGTACATTATTCAATATCTGAGAAATGATATGTATCAAATACATAACCAAATTATGTCTCACTTTATACACAGCCTTTTCCCCTCCCCATTAATGTAACTCTCCTTTCTGTCTGTACAATTTTTTCCTTTTACCACTGTACAACTCTGTTTGCAAAACTTAATAAAATTCTTTGAACATAAGAACTGTGTGACTAAGCAAGCATGTCTCTCGTCATGCAACCCAGATTATTTGGGTTCCTGTCTACCCATGTTTTGTATTACAGACGGCACTATAAGTTGCGTTTCCATATAACTGTTTTGTTACACTCAGGATCGTAGCTATCAATAGTGCAGCAGGTGTTGTTGCACCGGGGGCCCAGAGGTCTGAGGGTGAATTTTACAACTCTTAGAGCAGTCTGTGAGCCTATTATCCTTGCGTGCATTAGGTCCCAAGGCCACCTAGTGACACCGATTGCTCTAAACATGGTGCTTCTGAATTCAGAACTTTTACAACTGGAAAATGTTAGGAAAGACGCACTGGCTTGTCAAGGGCAGATATCTGTAAATAAGACCACCTCACCGACACCTTAAGGTATACAAGGTACATAGCAAATGCCAGCATGGAGAGTGGCTCAGATAAGACATTTTGCGAACATTATCCTAGATCGCGAGTGCACGAGCCTGTTTGCACTACGCAAGCGCCCGCCTCTCTGGTGCGCAGGCGCAGCTGCGCACTTCCTGGCGCCCTTCCAGCACAACCGGTTTCGGCCAGCTTCGTTATCGGGTTCACATTCCTCGCACAGATCTCACCTTACACGAACACTGGACGTCTGTTTTTGGTGCTCAGGTGAGCCAAAAAAAGGGAAAACAGGCCTTCCTGGGCTGAGTGAGAAAGGGAAACTGTACCCAGGGGTGTTCTACAATAATATCGACGTTTTATTATTGTCCAGCACTTATGTTGACTCCCAGTGTAAGCAGGTGTGCATTTAAGAATGATAAATCTATTCTTCCCATTAAATGCTTACCTTGACGATATTTTGGAAGTCCATATTGCAGTTCAATATAGGTTTTAGTTCTATATTATTGACCTTGGTATTATGAAATGCAACCACTGGGGAGCTCTTTTAACACCCAATGGGCACGAGGCAGCACACCGTCAACAAGTCAAAGTGTGTCTACCAGTGAAACACTACACATGGAACATTCATTCGGGTATCACTTAACTTAAACAGGGAGTTGTACTCTATTGATTCTCTCACATTGCAGCCAAGACCTGGAACGAGCTACCGGCAGACATCAGACGCGCCCCCTCCCTGAACACCTTCAGGAAGACCCTTAAGACCTGGCTCTTCGGCTAAACAGATCTGCGGACCCCCCCCTCAGCGCCTTGAGACCCTCACGGGTGAGTAGCGCGCTTACAATTCCCTGATTGATTGATATTTATAGACCACTTTCCCAGCCTAATTGCTAGGCCTAAAGAGCTTTTCAATTGCTAAGTAGATACCCTGTATGTATATTTTATATAGCACTTCTTAACCCAAACTAGGTCACGGAACGCTCCACTTTTCTTCAGGTTCCTGGGCGCCCTCTGTGTGTATGGCTGAAAGTAAGTTTCCTAGTAGTTTAACCCATGTGAAACAAGCATTTGCAATGCAATAGGTCTCGCATTTCTTAAAGTTAGAGCTGTTGGCGTTGAAAATAACAATGTTTTTACTTTTGTTTTTTTATTTGCAGTGGAGTTATTATATAAAATAAAAGCATGCAGACGCTAGAATAGCGTGCTGTGCTGCCAAAACATTTAAATGAAAAAGTGCAAGCAAAGCAGCACTGTTGCAGGAAAGCATGTCGTGCCTGCAGTAGGAGAAACCATAAAAGAAAATAGTGCTTACAGACTAAATAAAACCTACAGTGTAACAACCGAAGTAAAAGGGCCAGTCCTCATGGGCGGATACAAATGAAGACAAGGCGGTACTAAGGAGGGACTAACAGGCCCATTAACGAATCAGAAGCCAGCATTTACGAAGGACAATGACACAAGCCAAAGGCAAATATGGGCGGAGAGTGGGCGGGGCTTCTATTCTATATGCCAACAGCACATGCGCGGCCCAGGCTCGACCTAAAAACGATCACTTTTAATAAATGCCCCGCAAGCATTAACTGAATCTGAAAGGTGAAGCGCTTTTACATGCTAAAAAATGCACTTTTTTTCCAATTTTGAAGAGATCATAATTTTTATAATTGTTTAGTGCAGGGATCACATGCCAAACAGGACAATGGCTCGGTTTAGGCTGCTTGAGCCAAGCCAGATCACTTGGTCGGCGGTTCTCCCTGTTCACTTCTTGGCTCGGCCACCTCCAATCTCAGATGTGAAGATGGACTCATTTTACAAAGGCAGCAATGTTTTGTATTCTTTGAAGTTCAGTTAGGTGGCGTTCCGGACAGTCTCCATGTAGGCCACCACCCTTTTCCACCCAGAAGATAATCTGGGCTCCTGCATGTACCTTATGGGACTCTGAGTAGGAAGCGTAGAAACGTGCACAGTAGACGGGAGCTTAGACAGTTCTTCATGAGACCATCAAATTGTGTCCACCACAAAGACGAAGCCCAGATCAGATGCCACCTGCAAACTTCAAGGGGACACACAGGAGGGGAGACGCGGAGTAAGGGGGCGAGAATAGGTTGAAGGCTACTAGTAGCCACCCACAAAAATCTGAGTAAGATAACTCAGCATTTCAACATTAATATTAACAAGGAGGTGGCCTCAACAAGGAATGAGCACTTCTGAAAAAGGTGAAATAAAGAAGGGCTTAAAACCCACATCTGAGGCTGAGCCAAAACATGGCTGGAGCCAGGTCCGAATCAGGTGGAAAGAGTCAGTCGATGAAGGCCGGGCACGTATTTCAGCCATAAAAACGGAGGATTGGTAACAAAAGGAACAGGACATAAAAGTAACGACAAGGAACCGGGTGCTGGCATAAAACAAAGCTCCTGGGCCAAGTAATGACTATGGGCACATTCTGAAAGTCTGTGCACAAATGGCGTTTCAGGGACTTTTCTCATGTATGCGGGCGAGTGATTTCACAGCATGGCTAGGGTGTAACAGCACATCTCGTACTACCCTTCGGTTCAGGCATGGTCGAGAGGGGTCTGAAGGTCAATCGAACCCAGGAGAGGAGCATCCAGTCCTTCAGTCCATCTTCGCTTGGCTTCCACAGAAGGGGGTAGGACTTCTACCAGAGGCTCTTGACTGAGGAAGGCCAGGACAGAGGGTAGGGACCAGAGAGAAAGTCAACAGTCAAAACAAAATTAAGGGGCCCTGCAGAGATTTACAGAAACCCCACACATCGCAGGTGGGGAGGAGAAAGGTGAACACTGCTCAAGCATCTCACAATACACAGCAACTAGCCCACCTGCAGCTGGGTGCCCAGCGAGAGAGGGCACACAGAGGCCTATGGAGTGAGGGTGGCATGTTCTTCAAGGTTTCCATCCCTGGGGAGAAACGATGCTCCTCTTCAACTCACTGCAGGGCACCTCAGAAGTACTTGCACACCGCAGCCTTGACTTCAAATCATTTGAACAGACAAGGGTCGGGTACTTCCTGGCCGGCGAGGGCACTCACCACAGTTGTATAATCTCCTTGGTTTCAAAGCAGATCGCAGGAAATCTGGTTATTGTTAGAGCACAGAAAAGATACGATTGGGGTTGAATTAGTGTAACCAGAAGTCAGTTTCAACACACAATGTTTACTAATAAAATTTTTAAAAAACTCAAAAACGCTGGCTTAGAGAAGTCTTGGCCCACCAGCCCATTCACTGAAGTACAAGATTTTAGACGTTGGTGTAAGAACACAACACGGTGCAAGAGAGACAGTGGCTGAAGTGAGCTGACTAAGTGCCCATGCTGGAGTGGGCGGAACCAACATGAGAATGACAACTGAACAGACCAATGGACGAAGAAGGCTGACAAAGTCCCGCTATGCATGCATGTATGTATGTATATTTTATGTTTTATTAGTGTATGAGGGCAATATTAAAGTTAAAACTGCTGCCTACGCCTGACTGAAGGCGGCAAGGGACCCGTCTAATGCATGCGTGAGTAAACAGTGTAAACCGCGTTCACTGTGTTCCATGTCATATTTGGGCTTCGCAGCGCTTGCTTTTATGAAACCTCCAAAAAGACGTCAACCACAAACTGAGGCAGGAAATGCAAAAGGAAAGCCGTCACATGATATCACCTCCCACATAAGAGCGCTTGGTGAAGCACATGGACACCTAAGCTCGCAGCGCTACGTTCCGGCAAGGGACCTGGCTTGAAACCGTGATGGGGCTGACAGAAAGCAGCTAGAAACGAACGCCGCCATCAGTGACAGAGAAGCAAACGAGGCACAGTCGAGACGCACTCTGCATCATATATGAAAGAGCACATGAAAGGAAAGGGCCGCGCTAAGAATAGGCCGAAGTGTGTCCATGAGGCGCTGCGGCCACTCCAGGAAGGAAGCGGCTGGGAGCTTCGGACAAAGGCTCGGGCCGAGAGTTATTAATAACCGATGCTTTGAAGCTGTACCGTGCTTCAGATCCGAGGCAGGGTCCTGGAACAACTGCCTTCAGGCCCCGGGGCTGCCGGTGACCTGGGCTACCAATGCAGTGCAGTAACCAGCGCCACAAACCCAAAACAAGCGCTACATGTGAAGCCATCTAGACTTGGCAGGCTGATGACAGTTCTATTAAAATAACATTAATAAAAAAAGCGTACTGCAAGCATAGAATACACAGATAAAAAGAGAAGCATGCCGCCATCCAAACATTACAGCTGTAAGCGTGCCATTAATCATTCAAAGAAAAAGTAAGTTTGCCTTTGTATTACGGTAACCCGAAGACCTTGTTTAAACACAAAAGGTTCACTTAAAAAACAAGAATCACAGAATCGAAACTTAGCCGAACGCGGGAATCGAAACCAGTGGTGCGCGCGCACCACAGAGGAGCGGGGGGGGGGGTAGGGAGCGCGGCAGCGAGGCGAATGCGCGCTGCTGCGCGTGCTAGACACCGGTGGGAATGGGCGCGGCAAAGGCGGGACATGCGCCCGCCTTTGCCCAATTGCGTGCTGTCTTTCTTATAAAGACGCACGCAAAGCCCAATAGCCGGGGGAAAAACGAATCGCACACGCACGAGCGTGTGCGATTCCTAGGTCAGTTCCAAAACCCCATACAAGAGGTCTCGCGCTGCGCGAGCAGTGCTGCACACTGCAACGCTAGGCGCGAGACCTAAAAAGGTGTAAAAGAATCAGAATAGAAAGCAAGGCAGGACTGGTGCACAGGGTTGGATTGGGATAAAAAATCGTCCCGGTCACATCAAAAAAAGTGGTCCACATTTGAGTATTGCCTTTCCGCAAAACACTGCTTCAGCGAAGTTTTAAGAAAAGAAAGGAGGTGGGGGGAATGTTTTATTAACTTCACTTGGATTTAAAAAAATGCACAGATTAGTTCACACTGCTGAGCCACACATGAATGCAAGTGAGACCACTTCTGCTCAGGCTCCTGCCCCTGCCCCCGATCAATCAGCATACATTAATGGGACGGCCCAGTGAGAAAGGGAGTGATACCTCCGCCCATCTGCCTCTAGAAAGGCCACTCAGGCACCCACTGGGCCGCTGGCGGCACCCTAACAGCCCCCAGGCTGTCCAAAAAAGCAGCCCACAGCTAGAACTCGGCTAACGGCCCTTCGGTGCATGACATATGCATGCGGTTGCAGACAGCTCGTGAACAGATGCAGCCACACATGCAGGTACTCACTAGCTTTGTGCACAGTTTGTTAAGTGACAATGCTTTTTTTGAGGGCCTGTGTTTAGTTTAGCGGTTGCTCATCAGAGTTAGGCCCTCCATAGTTCTTAGAAATTAAATGCATCCCTCAGAATTCAAGATCTCTGATTTTGAGGGATTTTGTTTCCGGTTATACTCTAACATTCAGTTGTCAGCCTTGTGGTATCCACATTTCTCGGTGCGATGAGTTTTCCAATTTAAGAATAGTGTGTATGTCAGTCTGCATAGCTGTAACAAGTGAGTTTAAATGAAGTGATAGTCTCAATGAGTGGGAATAAGGATTTGCTGAATAGAAGGGGCAATTGTTAAGCCTCAGGTAATACCTACCTGTTGCAGAAATGGTGCCGGCAGGAATGGAGGCAGTGACATGGTTTGGGTTTGGTCTGTGAGGTAGGACTGAATCCATTTTAGGGTTGTGCCTTGTATTCAAGTATCATTTAGTCTTTCACGTAGGAGTTGGTGTTCCATAGTGTCACAAGCTTCTCAGAGGTCCAGAAGGAGGAGTGAAGCAACTCTGTTGGGGTCTATTATGGTTTGTGGTCAATAGACATTACAATTAGTGTTGGCTCAGTCCATATTCCTGGTCATGGTTGGAGAGTAGATCGATGGACATGGCTGTCAGTCCCAGGAGCTACGCTGTGACATCTTTAAGAGGGCAAGCGTCGGGTACCTTCCACTTACTATATGAAGTTCCTACTGAAGGAGTATTGTTTCACACCAAAGAGTATCTCAGATCTTGCTTAGGTTGGTTACAGAAGTCTAGGCATCCCGTTGGAAACAATCATTGTGAAAGGTATGTTTACTTCTTTATTAGCATTGTAAGGGGATTTCCTCTTGTTCTACATCATTGTGCTTAGTCTTTCATCTGTTTCAATATCTAAAAATGAAAACTTCTTCCCTTTTGTTACTTTATGTTATTGACATTTGTTAAGTGCCAGTTACAATTATTATTGCACGCTATTGCTTTCTCAATCTGGGAACCCCTTTGTTTGGTTCTGTGGACCATGATTCAATCGTGTGTTGTGCTTGGTAGTGTAAGATCACTTGAGAGTGTGTCATTTGCTAAATTTCAGAGAGGTTTCAAAATACCTTGTGTGCCAATAAAAAGAGTTTGGTCTTGGGAGATTTTTGTGAGGTGTTCTGTACCTCAATTGGTGTGCAGAAGAGCTTTTCTTTTTTTCCTTCGGATTGGGTGGTTAGTTGTCCATTGCCTGGGCGGGGTAGAGACTTTTCTATTTACGCATGACAATCCAGGTAGGTAATTATATTGTTGTGTAATGTGCATGAAGGTGTGATATATTTATTCTAAGGCGTGTTGTGAAAATTACCATTTGAAGGTGTGCCTGCAATGAGTGTGTGAGATAAGGTTGTTGAGATGAATAAGCTGTTGAATATCTGATGACTCCTAGGGATGACCTAGCCAATGGGGTAAAAGTTCCCGGGGCCAACCCTACCCACTTTTACAATAGTTGCAGATTGACTTACTGTAAACAGGCCATGTGTCAGGGCATTTTCAAGATCATGAAAGTTTTTGGTCACACTAAACGTGTGCTCTGAGGGCTGGGGGGGTTTAGGGTGTATACTATGGTAATCCTAGGGTCCTCCTACATCCAACACTAAAATCCAGTTTGAGCCTGGCACTGCCCCCACAATAAATCCAGAGATAGAAGTCTTGTAGGACAAATGCAGGGTCCTTCAGCAACCAGACAGCGTTTCCACAAGAATGGTCTTGGCATCCCTTCTATGCACTTCAAGTGTACCTCAGGTTTTATGTGTGATTCACCACACCTGTCAAGCTGGATTTGACACTGTGCTGTCGAAAGGAGGTCCACAGCCCCCACCCTGCATATTTTGTGGAGTTCAGAGGCGTCATATGTACCCATTCAGGTCAGCCTATTTTTTGCTTCTGTGAGGCATTTCACACCCATTTCATAACTATTTAAGGATGAGAGCTGATAAAGGGTTATGCTAATTGGCCATCTGACAGGTGAAGGGTAGCTTTCTAAAAGTAAATATTCCTTAATGTTTATAAAAAATCTGACTTCACCATTGAATTGGATTTTTAATGATTGTTAAAAATAGTTGTTTAATTATTTTTGTAGTTCATATTCTTGAGAAACAGTATTAGTATTTTAATATGTACTCTGGTTTTCTGCACAGGACAGCTAGGTTTGGCACAGTGAAAACAGCTTTTTGCGCCTGGTCACTGGAGGGACATGGTAACATTAAATGTCTACGTGTCCTACTTTAAATACCATGCACCCTGCCTTGTGGGCTACAAGGCAGAAATAGGGGTGATTTACCATTATTTAAAAGGGAGGTTTTTACCTGTCTAAAAGGATTCGTTTAACAGGTAGCACTGTAGGATTACACTGCAACAGTCAAGCTACACAGGGTAGGCCTCAAGTCATGTTGGCACTGCCACTATAGTGATGGCACAATAAGTGCTGCAGTTCACTAGTGGCATTTAACTTCCATGCCCCAAGTGCACTCTCTACACCATATATTAGGGATGTATAGGCAAGATTGATGTGCCAATTAGGAATAAGCCAAGTCCACCACGTTTAAAGGGGAAGCACATGCATTTTACCTCTGGCATCAGGGGTAAGGTGCACAGAGTTCAAAAGCAAGAAAAAAAGCAAAAGGCGAAAAAACAGGGTGACCATGTAGAAAAGGCAAATTTCCTTCATGGGTTTTCATGGCTAATTTGATATGAAATTGACTCAGAGATCAAATTCCCATTCCCTAGTGATTCCTTTCCAATTAGTTCTGCTGCCTTAAATACCACCATATTTATGTTTTTTTTTTTACAGCTGCAACTAGGGCCTGTCTTCAATTAACAAAGGGCTATGTACAATGTTGCAATCAATGTGGCCTGGTCCTCAACCAAGTATTGCCTCCACAGTCAGGTCCGGTAGATCTTTTGGAGTCAAACAGCTAAGGAGCATCCAAGAGGTCAGCTGTGCAGGAGGAGGGTGGCTTGTAGCAGTTATAGAGGTCCAGCCTTCACAACTCTCAGCAAATTACAATGTTACACAGAACTGAGTAGGTACCAGTGCTTTTTGTGTCCGGAGTTGAGTGATCAACGTTTGCTGTGTGACCACCACTCAACTTAGGATGTGACCAATCACAAACTGTGTTGATGCAATGTTTAAAGAATTATAAAAACCAAGAGTAGCAATACAAAGTAGCCAGAATTTTGCACCACATACTCTTCCCACCCACAGTCTCCCCAAAGAATTACCAAGAGTGGAGGGGGGGGGGCAATGTTAATAGGGGTTGCAGGTGAAACTCTGTGGGTCCCCTGAGAAAAGAGGAATTACCAGGGCAAACTTGTAATCCTTGGTCAGATTCCCTTTTAATTCCTCATTCTCACCCAAAGTTACAAGTGTTTTCCAACCGCTTCAACAGCTGTAGTCCCCAGTTGAAACTTCTATTTACAGTCCTATTGGTATTAAAAGGGACATTGTAATTGAAGACAAAGTGGTTTATAACAGGAGGTGTCTCACTTGCATCTTCTGATTGATGCTGACTCAAAAAAATATTACAGTTCTGCACCCTGCAGAGCTCAAAGTAGAAACCCTTTCGTAGCATGCCAATCAAACCCAGTAAGCAGATGTCACACTATCTTCCTATGGTAAAGGCATAGAATTGTAAAAGATGCCCAATGAGTCAAAAATGTGGGCCAATAAACTACAGCAGTGGTCAGCTCCCTTCTGGTGTTATCATAGGTACCATATTTCTCGCCAGTAATAGATCAGATACTATTTAAGATCCTTGCCATTTTTCCTGGAACCACTCTCCTTAAAGAGTTGGTGTTGCCCAGTTTACTTATTCAACCTAGCTGGTCCATTCATAGGTATCTTAACTGTAATTTATATACCTGATAAATTTCTACCTATAATAGGAAATCCAATGAAGAGCATGACATGGACATTTCCCTCTTCTTCTGTGGTCTGTCCTGCCTTTTTTCCATTTCTGATTGAAGCTTGGTCTGCTGCTGTCCATATGATGCACCTACATGAGAGGAACTTGCACTACAGCTTCTGAATATTGTGTGAAGAAAGCTTGCACTGCTTTTGCCTGTGTTGCACTTATTGGGCCCGGATGGCACCAAAAGTAGTACCTTTATACCCTCTACATATATTCCTACCCACGGGTGTAAATGTCTGACTTTTGGAAACTCAAACATTCCCATTAATACATCTGGAAAGAAGCAGTAGTCGTCTGAGCTTTCTAGGCATACCACTAGGAAAGCCATTCGACCTCTCTTGTGCTCCCAGTACAGAGTTGTATGCAGAGTACATACAACTCCACACTGGCAAAAGGCAGCTTGATATGCACTTTTTTTGCCCTTGGGGAAAACATTTTTCCCTTGGGGAAAACATTTTTCCATTAGAGAAACCCCTTCTACACACGTTGGGGGTGTCAATCCGTCTTCCACCCTGGAAGGAGTGTTACCCTAGCCCATTGGTAGAGCAAATCTCAATCATTTTCAGGGTTGGAAAGGGTCAGAGAGGAGTTTGTGGATAGTACCAAACTCTCAGAGCAAGCTAGGTATGGATCCACCCACTGAAGGGGTTACTACTGCTTATTGTATGCAGCCAGAAATATTATTGGCGCCTGCCAGTTATCTTTCTGTAGATGACGAGCAGGCTTAACAGTCATTTTCAGGCATTTGCTTTGCAACTCTAAATGGCTTTGTAAATCAGATCCATTTTGTCTGAATGAAGCTGGGACTATTACTGTAGGCGCTGTTCCAGAGTCATATGTAAGGGAAGCGTCGTGAATCAACTTCTCATCACAGCCGAAGAACAAACCCTGACTTTGTTGCCTGCCATCACCACAGTCGAAATTGTTCCTACCATGAAGACCATCCACTCGAGGGCCCCATCTGACCCTTGTCCCCACCAGGCCTTCACCAAAGGACTTCTACTGATCAGCGAAGCACTAACACCCAGCCTCAATTGACTCCACAACATCCCAGACACCTGGAAACATGCCATCACACCCCTGATCAAGAAACCATCCACTGACCCAGCCATGCTTTCCAACTACAGACCCATCTCCCTCCTAATATTCCTGGTAAAAGTCTTAAAAATACAAATCAAACGATGCTTCATCAACCACCTCCGCAACCACCAGCTCCTTGACACCATGCAGTGTGGATTCAGGCCCTACCACAGTACAGAAACAGCACTCATTACCACCACAGCCAATGTCCACATGATTCTTGACAGAGGAGACACAGCAACCCTCAGTCTCCTGGACCTCTCTGCAGCATTTGACACAATCTCACCCCCCATTGTCATAGGCACTGGTATGAGATTGGCATCCAAGGACCCCTCTCAGCTGGCTCTGCTTCTTCTTAATAGATAAAACACAAGCTGTCAGCCTGGCACCTTACTCCTCGGAAGCCCGCAAACTCATCTGCAGAGCGCCTCAAGGTTTATCACTCAGCCCCACCCTCTTCAGTGCATACATGATCCCTCTAGCCAACATCACCGGCACACACATCAACATCCTTTCCTATGCTAACACGCAACTCATACTCTCCCTCTCGGACAAGACCCCCCCCCCCCAAAAAAACAAGTTCACTGCTTGCATGACCAAAGTAACTAACTGGATGAAAGCCAACTGTCTCAAGCTCAACGCTGACAAGACCATAGTAGTGATCTTCAGCAAGAACACCTCCCCATTGGACTCCAACTGGGGGCTGGCCGAACTTGGACCCATACCCTGCATCCATGCCAGGAACCTCCAAATAACCATAGACAGCAAACTAGAAATGACTGCACAAGTCGACATCGTCACTGCATCCTGCTTCTACACGTTGAGGAAGATCTTCAAATGGGTCCCATGCAACACTAGAAAAACTGTCATTCACGTGCTAGTCACCAGCAAGATTGACTACAGTAACACCCTCTATGCCAGGATCACCAAACAACTCACTAGAACACTACAAACCATCCAAAACTCAGCAGCCATACTAATCCTCAACCTACCACACAAAATTCACACCACACCTCAGGGAGTTCCACTGGCTCCTGATTCACAAAAGTGCTCATTTCAAGCTTCTCACACACACATTCAAGGCACTACACAACTTGGACCCCACCGCCTTATAAGTTGCATCTCCTTTCACCAAACACCTAGACAACTCGGCTCCGCAGGACTCTTACTTGAACACATCCCACGTATACACAGAACCAGATCAGGAGGATAGGCATTCTCTTACTTCACTCCTGAAGTGTGGAACAGCCTCCCACTCCACATCAGAGCCTCCTCCTCTCTTCTTGAATCCCACAAGCAGCTGAAGACCGGGCTTTTCAATTAACCAAACTACCCTAGGCAGGGCTAGGTGCACACACCTGCTCAGCATCAGAATACCCTCACGGGTGATAGTGTGCTTTACAAATACACATAACATGGCATTAGCTATTGAGGCCAAGCTCTTCTGTTTACTCATTACCCCAGTGTTCACTGACTGTGGAGGCCTCTTTTGCAGCAGTGCCTGAGAAAGTTCGAGAGGCCCAACATTGGGCGCGTGGCTGGTTGCGGTATTTCCGTAGTAAACCAGACCATGGCGACATCCCCTGCAGCTTGCAGCCTTGCTGTGACTGTTAACATTTGTTTAATACTTATTAACTCCTTTGAGAGTTTGCTGGAATGTTTTGGGGTGGCACGATTGATGACTCTTGTAAGAACACACTATGCACTACACATGCACAAGTTGTTTGAAGTTTTGAGAAAGAGGAAAGTCCGGAGCACAATTTTAATATAAACTAATGAATTCATGTTTGAAATTGTTTTCTAGCTTCCTTTATGCGGTTTCAAACATTGATAAAACTGTGCCATGTGCTTTCTGTACCCAGTTCTCCAAATGTAGCATCCACAGTAATAAAGCTACTAATTATGAACCGATTTAGGTTGGTTCGCCTTTCAAATAACTTTACCAGGCTGCTCTTCAATAAGCCATTGTGTAATGATGCCCATTACAGCAAGACAATCCCCAGTACCCTATACAAAAGCACACAGAGGTGTGCGGCTTCAGCACTTCCATGTCACCATCCAGATTGAAAGTGTGGCCTCACCTAAAGTATTCTCTTCACCTTTCACAACAGAATCTGCAATTCCACCATTCACTACACCCATCTATCAAAGAGAAGTGCTTCAGGAAGTCTAACCAGTAGCCCCGGACAGTCTTCATTGATTTTCTAAAGAGAGCCCATGCTCACCTCAATGTCTGAATCTCCACCCACAGGAATGCAGGCAATACAATTCCACTGTCTGGGCCCTCCATCTTGTGCCATGTCAACTCAGAGGTATCCTGAATGGATCCCAATGTGCTTTAACACTGAGCCAAACTCTAGGCTAGACATCAGTAGGCCCATGTTTCAGAATCTCCTTTCAATCTTTACATCAAGCCATTACATTTTACTTCCAACCCGAGCGGACTAGCTCTCCTTGCTGAAGTTGTGGACTACAGGTAATGTGAGGTGGACAGACTGTTTGCCTAACTCTAGCACCCATCAAAGTACCTAATAAAGCACTTTTGTCACATGCAAATAATGTTTCTACAGTCAGTATCCTCAAAATACACACTACCTCATTAGACATCCTCTATATTGCTAAAATCTAGCATGAAAAACTGATCTTTACTTCTAACGTCACCTCTCCTTTTCCATCCTCTGCATGCCTCCTCTAGGTCACAGATATTTGCCTTTATTTCTATTAATATAGTTCTGTAAATTGCCCAAAACTCCTTTCAAAGATCACAACCTTTCCTTTTTGAGAAAGTGATACCCTGCAACCTAATTTCCTGTAGCTTATCTATTAATCCCACCAAACATCCGAATGATGCACTTATCCCTGTTTTCCCATCAATGATCACACCTAACCCCATCTACTTTAATCTTCCACAAAGAAACTGGAGTGAATGCATGGTATGATTTGCTTGAGAGCACAAGACCAAGCCCAATAGCCAGTTGCAATGGCCTAACCACTAAAACCGGTTTTTGGAGCAGTATGCTGCCTGGCATAAAGTGCCTCGTCAGGGGGTATTAAGCTCTATATAAATGCAATTACAATAGGTTTTGTAGGCGGTAGTTGTCCATGTGTTTACAAAGTGGAAGCCTTGGGTATTAATGTGTCCATTAATTAGGTTTGGTTTTGTTAACCCCATTACTACTTTGCTTCTTGCTTTACCCGTTTCCCTCGAGCTGCATCTCTTTGCAAGTGTATTGAGGCTTGCGGCTAGCTTGGGTGTTCCAGTTCTAGAGCTTCAACCTAGGTTGGGGGCTGGGGTTTGGTGGTGCTGGCGTCTGCTTGGCAGGCTCTTATTCATTCCCATTTAAGTTTGTGCAACTACCAAATCTCTTCATGTTCCTTTCTGAACCAGGGGCTAACATTAAAAGGGATATTTCCATCAAAATATTTCATTCAGCTCAGCTTTGTGATGGCAGATGGGAAGTAACCATATGCAGATCAGTCTTAGGCCTAATCTATGAATTAAGTGCAGTTCTGCTCTAGCTGCTGGGCCAAATGGCTTCTGCAACTGGGTACACAAGCAACCCCAACCCAGGAGGGGGCTCAGCAAATGACTCAAGTGCCAACATTTGACCGTAGGTGCAAACCATTCAATAACCAGGGTCCTAATGCAAGCATGGAAGATGGGGACCCCTAACAGTGTTGGGTTGTGGGAATACATACATGGTGTCCCCCTCACTGTCACTACACCTGCTGCACCATTGTTAGCTACACCCGTGTTCAACTCAGTCAGCAAATTGCCCTTGACATTTGCTAAAGATAGGCTGTTGGGCAGCCATCTTTAATGGAGATCAAGGCCTGCAGTACATTCAGACTCCAGTGGCATTTAACTCCAAGAAGCACCCCACCCGTTTAATAAGAGTATATTTCTTATAAGGTAATACGGTGGCAGTGAACTCCCTGCCAAGGAGCTAGGCACTACACGGAAGTAACATCAATTATAGCCTAAAGATACAGTATTGCTTGGACTGCGCCTTTCTGTCCTGAAATTAAATGTTACGGTTTGCAAAAGAAAGGGTGTGGATTCTCATTAGAATAAACCATGCCTACCAGGGAAACAACCTAGAGCAGGAACATTCCTCAAGCATTGGCAAAGCCAATAGGTCTCACCTATGAAAGAGCTAATTGCTTTGGCGATGTGTTTTAGCCATGCTGTACACTAGTATGGCTGCTGTTCAGCATGGCTAAAAGTGGGTGGGGTGCATTGGAGTGTGGTAGATTGGGGTGGGTAGATTTCTGAGGTAGACTAGGGTAGATTGGTGTGAGGCAGGTTGGGGTAAACCGGGGGCAGGTTGGGACGGGATACATTGGGGGCAATATTGGAGTGGTGTAGATATAAGTGGGGCAACATTGGAATGGGGTAGATTGGAGTGGGTAGGTAGAGTGGGGTAGATAGGAGTAAATTGGCATGGGGTGGCTTGGGGGTCAATTGGAGTGGGGTAGATTGGCATAGGAGCAGATTGGAGTGGGGTAGTTTAAGGTAGATTGTGGTGGGGTGGACAGGAGTGGGGTAAGTTGGAGTACATTGGAGGGGGTAGATTGGGTTAAATTGGAGTGTGGTCAACTGGGGTGGATTGGGGTAGATTGGGGTAAATAAGGTAGACGAGTGTGGTAGACTGGGATATATTAAGGTGGGGTAGATTGGATTAGGGTAAATTTTAGTGAGGTAGACTGGCGTGGGGTAGATTGGGGTAAACTTGAGTGGGGTAGATGAGTAGATTGAAGTGGGGTAGATTTTGGTGGGGTAGATTTTGGTGGGGTAGATTGGAGTGTGGTATGTTGAGGAAGATTGGAGTGTGGTAGACTGGGGTAAACTGGATTGGGGTAAATTGGAGTAGGGTGGATTGGAGTGGTGCTAGGTGGATTGGAGTGAGGTAGATTTGGTAACCTGGAGTAGTTGGAGTGGGGTGGATTGAAGTAAATTGGAGTAGTGTAGATTTTAGTAGGTTAGATTGAAGCAGGGTAGATCTGAGCTGGGTATGTGAGGTAGATTTGAGTAGAGTAGGGTAAATTGGAGTGAGGTAGATTAGAGTGGGGTTGACTGGGGCAGATTGAAGTAGGGTTGAGTGGGGTGCAATGCGATGCAATGAAGGATAGCAGTAGCACGGGGTGGAGAAGCAGCACCCTGAAGACGGAGAAGCAGTAGTGTGATGAAGAGGAGGGGCAGCAGGGCCATGAGGAAGTGGAGCATCATTACGATGAAGTGCACGTTTCACTGTATTATCAATAGCTGTGTAAGCAATTTGTTTTGACGAGTGAAAAAAGTTTTCCGGCCCAGGACACATTTATCCCTTTGCAGGTACACTAGTAAAAGCAAACTATCCAGTTTGATGCTTGGCAGCCGTTTTAAATCTAGGTATTTTGTTAATAAAATGTATTCATTTTGTAGAATTGTCTGGTTTCTTTCAAATGTGTTACTGGGGGCGAATAGCAATATTGACAAATTCAGTTTCACTGCACATCAGCTTCATTTCTTACTAGTCTATCTGCAATGCGGAGAAAGCCATGGGCTCCAATTGCCAGTTTAAGCCGCTTCCTCCTTTTTAATGGTCTTTTAGCCACACCAGCGATATGTTTGAAAGTAGACAGCGTAGAGTACATGTGCCGTGGGCCCTAGTTGTCAAAATGGCTCATTTTAAAATATTTTCAGATTAGGGATTTATATACTGTTCTATTTTGCTGTAGTTCCATTCGACACGCAAAACATTGCAGCTTCTCCTCCCAGGGATGGGGTGGGGACCCTCCCACAAAAAAAAAAAAAAAAGGAAACTACTACTAAAAAGAGACCTGGTAGAAACCTTCTCGAAGAGGTGAAGGTCACGGTCTCACGGCAACTCCCCACCTCCTCCACTGCTGTGACTGAGTGGCTTATGGGATGCCACAAAATGTTCACTTTAACGATCAGGGCATTGCCGATAGCTGTAGATACTTGACCAGGTCTTAATGTGGCCACCAGGGTCCCCATTATGCAACTGGTGCACTTTCCCCGTTTGTGCCCAGTGCACCTTAAAACCAGTTCGCTGGGCACAAACAGGGAAAAATGTACCCTATTACATAGCATGCGCTGCCCCCAAGGCAACCGCGAACTCGTGCGGCCCTGGGGGCAGCGCAATCAAGTAAAATACGGAGCAGCTTTAAAGCAGCAGCTAGTGTCTCACAGTCCAGGGGTAACCGGCATGCACTTTAAGGAGATTAGAGATCCCCTTGCAGGGAGGTGCAGTTAGTGACTGCACCCGTCTGCAAGGGGATGTCTGGGGGTTCCCCCCCCACCAGAGGGCTGCAATCAGGGGGCACACTGAAGGAAAACCATTTCTTACTCAAAAACCAATTCCGAATACACCACAAGCCTACCCCATGCAATGCTGGGCCTCAGTCCCCTTCTAAAACCGAAGGTGTTGCAGTATTCTGCAAGCAATACATTGAGGAACAAAAAAATAAAGTAGGTTGCTAGCCCAACGAGACACCAATTTGACATGGGATACCCAGTAAGAGCCACTACCTAGGTAGCACAACAGGACTTTTTTTTAGTTTTATATAGCGTGAACTTGACCCGAAGGTATCAGATCGCTTTACATGATCACCAGTTTCATTACAGATGGACACACTTTTTTTGTGTTGGGCACGGGGAGATTAAGGGATTTGCCCACAATCACAGGATGTTGAACGTCGTTGCAGTGACTCAAACCCAGTTATCACAAGGGTTGAGGTGGTGGTCTGGAGAGCAAGACTTGACGGACACATTACATGCCCTACACAGAGAGGAGAACTCTACTCACAAGCATGTAGGCTATATTCCAGTATGGATTGTTTTCACAACAGTGGATGAGGTCTTAACTTTACAAAGCAGGCATTGCACATATGGCCACCTCAAAAGGACACATGCGGGAATCGGAAACACGTGGGGTAGAGGGAGCTGCAAAGTCCCACAGGAAGATGAAGGGGAGCTGTTCAGAGACTATGTACACATAATCGCACAGAAAACAGAATTTAAGACCAGTTTAGAATCTGATACGGCTCCAAGTCAATAACTGGGAGCCATGCTTCAAGGCGGGGGCTGAGGGTACATGGTAGTCAGACAGAACAGGAAGGGAAATTAAATGAGGTCAAATTAATATGATGAACGAAAAGGTCAGATAGGCAGGGCAGCTCTTGGGCAAACTGTGGCAAGATAGTCCGATGACAACTATGACCTCAAGGGATATGCAGGCAACAACGGAAAGTGAGAAACGGGCAACATTCCAGGCTTTTTTCCAAGGACCAATACCAGGGGCCAGAAGAGAAGGCTATGGCAAGCTACGCGAGGGAGTGAGACATGCAGATTCACCCTCTCCGTAGCATGGAGAAACGCTTAGAAATAGCATTTTGTAAGGTAGTACAAGAAATGAATCCCAACAAAACCCCAGATGGGCTCTCAAACACTTCCATCAAGACTTGTACTGGCAACCCCATTTAATAACTTTACACAGTAAAGAGGCATAGCTCCTCCAAGAGAAGCAGATACTGCCGACACATCCAGGGGAAGAATGCTAAAGACTGACACCATACAGGCAGATAACGCTACTGAAAACAAAGGACAAGAACTTCACCAAGGTTCAAAAATCTGAAGCCATCTCAGATGCAGACCAGTTAGGTTGCATAACCCGACGGGGGATCACGCCCTCCGCCGCCACCAGCAGCTATCTCCGATGCCGGACAAGACAGCCGGGACTGCTGCAGACGCGGCACAACACACGCGGTGAGTGGGGGCCGCTCTGCTTCACAGCACCGAGGGACAGCGGCGCACCTGCTCCCTTTCATCCCAGTTAGCCGAGGCCTGCCCGCGACCAGCCCCACCAGGGACACGTACCTCATACCTGCTGGATAAATAGGAGGGCCACGAACCACGAAATAGGCCGCGAGCCACATAACGCATCGAGACGGGCCGGCCGCCCCTCCCCCCTGCTCCCGTGTGCGGCCCGGCGCTCCCGGCTGCAGTGTGAACGCTGACCGAGTGCTCTGGACAAACGTACCTCCATCGGCTGGTGCAGCCGCTGCGGTGTGCACACCATAATCACAGCGCACCCCTGCCAGGCAGTACAGAGGCTTCATTGCAATCAGCACTGCCACCCTGGAGAGACACGGATGGCAAGTCCACCTGCACCCTAGTTGGCCGGGGAAAGGCCTAATCACCAGGGTGGACCACTGTGCCACAAGCACTCCATGCCCCAGGACCCGCTCCCATAGCGGTCAACGACGAGACACCCCCGCAACACTTCTCACAACAGCGTCTGGAGGCGAGCGGGATAGCGCAAACGCCACAACCCATCACTATGGATCCCCCCCCTAGGTGATGACAATTGGAACTGAGCGCCATCCCCTCTCACGGGGAAGAATCCACAGCTGCTAGCACCCAAGCGCGGGGCTGGAGGCTGCAGACATGCAAGAGCCTGGCCATGCCCTGCCTGCCACCGGGGCCCTATCCTCCAGCAGGCCCGGACTTCAGTCTTTATGATAAAGTATCTCATGACAATGATTGTGGTCATCACCTCCGGCGTGTGGGTCTGGTCCAACAAGACCCTGCAGTCCTGGCAGAGCTTCTACCACAGGTTGAGGGGCACAGGGAAGAGGGAGACGACAGTATGAGCCCCTGGCCTAAAAGACTTTAATACTGCACAGGCAAAGGGCGCACAGAACCTGGACCTCTGTTCTCTTTCTGAATGTCTACCGTTTTGTACCCCCTTCACCCTCCCCCCCTCCTCTTTCATTCTCTGTCTCTCACCCTCCCCCACCGCTTTCCCTCTTTCATTCTTTGTCTACCTCCTCTGCTCCTATCCCCTCTCCCCTGAATCTCTCCCCTGTCTGCTACGTCGCCTAGCCCCCTGTCCCTTGTGCCCTTTGACTAAGCACTCCTTCTCCCCTTGTTGGGGAAAGATCCAATATTTATACTCTGGAGTCTGTGTTCCTCTGAGAGAGTCCACTGCGCTAAGGGAGCCACTCACAGTTGAGGTTTGGTATGGCGCCCCTTGCCAAAGCACTCCCTCTCCCCTTTTTGGGGGAAGGATCCAGTAGGTAGACCTTGGAGTCTGAGACCCCTCTGAGAGAGTCCACTGCTTAATAGGGAGCCTCTCGCAACGGAGATGGGAGAATGGTGCCACTTCCCCTGGGATCACAGTTTACTGGACTTTGGACGCAGCTATTACGCGTTTACCGGTTGGTGCCCCAGTCACCCTCCCCCTCTTTCTTGCTGTGTCTTTCACCCTCCCCCTCCTCTTTCCCCCTTCATTCTATGTCTACTCCCCCTGCTCCTACCCCCTCTCCCCTTGTATCTCACCCCGTGCCTGCTTTTTCCCCTTACATATATGTCCTTACTGTTTCTCGACCTAACATGTAATTATGTAGCTATGCTCTAATAACTGTGTAACCTTTGTAACGATGTAACCTGCAACTATGTTCTGATTCTCATGTAAAGCGCTCTGATACCTCAGGGTCTAGCCAGCGCTATATAAATCCTTTCAAATGTCGACTACTAGTCACCTATGCTACCCATATACTACTATCTACCTCTTTGTACTGAATGGCGAATACCGAATGTATGTATACTACCTCAACCATCTAATGTTTAATAACTGTATATTGTAAAGCGCTCTGATACCCGCGTGGGTCATGTTCGCGCTATATAAAACTTTATAAATAATAAATAAAGAGCAAGGAAGGTTGCAACAACATGACATAGTATACTTAGAACCTAATAAGAAGCATATACCAGCCGTCTAACTCAACCTTGATGCCAAAAAAGCAGTTGGCCAGGTTACTTAGGAAACTAATTAAAAACACAGCCTGGTCTTCAAAACAGTGTTTAATGTTGGGGTAGAAGTCTTCAGAGATGTTAGAATAAATGGCTTATGGTCAATGAGTTTCACCTTGCTGAGAAGTGGTGTGATCATATGGGGGGGGGGAAGGAAGAGAGGGTAAGTGTCAATCACAAAATCTGTTTTTTGTAGATGACACCCTACTGGTGTTGACAGACCAGTAGCCTGGATACCTCCAATGGTGGACATTCTAGGTGCATTTGAAAACGTATCACGATAAATCAGAGCAGGATTGACTAATACAATTGATAGATTTACACCTGTCACCAACATTCTGCCAAATCATCAAATACCCAGGAGTTTGACTTAAGAAAAGTCAGAGGGAACTGGCCTAAACTCAGATTCAAGAAGATCTGGGTAGATGGTGCTCGCTATCGTGGTTGGCCCAAAGGTTATTCAAGTAAATGTTCTTCCAGACTGCTCCATCTCTTGCAGACACTGCTTGTTCCGATAAGCAGAACTGAATTCCTTGCAGGGAAGATGGCCTGCACATGGGTTGGAGGCCAAGCACAGATTAATGAAACAAAAATACAATACTGACGTATCACACGACTTGCCATCAGGCAATAAGAGCAGGTATTGAGAGAGTAAGAAAAGGAATGGCTGAAGATGGTTCAAGTGGTGGGCGACCTCTGTGGTACCTGGCATGGTAAGTGAAATCTCAGCATCCCCAAAACGATGATCGCATCCCCAGTCAAGCTAGTCTTAGACGTGTGGGATTGAACTAGACCTTCAGGTAAATGTTATTCCTCTCACTAATTACACCACTACATATCAATACTCCTTTCTCTCCAGCCATTTGATGAAATAGGTTAGGACACTAGTGACAAGGGGAAATGCAAGACCGTTTCCAATAAGTTTAAGCAAGGGTAGGTACAAATATTAGAGGAATGCAAGAGGGAGTTAAGTGCAAAGGAAACAGTCCATGCCTACAGCATTGTACTCAAACTAAGGCAGCCACAAGAGACAACCACTAGAAAGGTCCATGAAGACTCATTTAAGCCACAGGGAATCTGGTTTAGGGCATCCATAGAACATCAAGGGAGAATGCATATGCAGCAGATTTAGGTTTCAGAGCAAAAATGGGCCAGGATCCTGGCTAGGCAATCGGCCTGGGCAGTGAACTCCGCTCGCAGAGTTTGGAGTTTCACACCCCACGCTCTGTGGCGCTCCGAAAAACCCCCACTCAGTTTTTCCCTTCGCTCGCAAACGGCAAGTTGGTGAGCACAAGTGAGGAGAATCCAACGCTAGACCGCTTCCCAGAGATTCCTCAACGCAGGCAGTTGCTACCGCTAGAGTTGAGAAACCTTTGTTCGCGTTGAGGATGCTGCTGCTTGAGTAGAGCTACTCTAGTGGCAAAAAAGAACCAGCACCCTCTTGCGCTGTGCGTGATGCCATTCACGCCAAGTTTACAGCCCCGACAAACAGCGCTAAAAATCAGTGCAAACACAAGGTAACGCACTGCGCCTCACTGAACTCCGCGTAGCTTGGCAGAGTTTTGTCACTTCAGAGTTCCACATAGCAGAACTCTGCAAACTCCGCCCAGGCCTGCTAGGCAAGAAGCAGATGAGTGGAAGAGTCTGCATACAAGATTCTACCACCGATATGACCACAGGGAGATGACGCCAACTATAGGTCACTATACAAGATATACTGGAGCTGCAACACACTGCTTAGTATATGGTGAACTGTCATGGACTCAAGGTATTCTAGGAGCCACCTCAAGGGATTGGTAGACTACAGTATTCCCATGGACACCAGTACTGCACTTTTTTTGGTTGACCAACACAGTGGACTACATGGGCACAACCGACAAGCATTGCTATGACAAATGGGGCTGCGTGCATGTTACCAACCCTGTACTAGAAGAGAAAGCACTCCGTGGAACAGCACAATGTTTGTATAAAGTATGGGAGCTCAAATGAAGAAAAAACACACACCACTCCTAGGAAAAAGAAATTCCCCAGGCCCCTTGGAGCTTTGATCACTCCAGTCACAAGAAGCACTGCTGCTCTCCCCCTTGGTTGAAAGCGTTGCAGGTGCTCATTTGGGCAGGTTTCCCAGACTGGCCAAATCCTATGTCATAATTTATGAGCTAGAGGAGAAAGTGTACAGCTCAAAGGAATCCAAGCTTCAAGTGGGAGGGGTTGTTTGGATAAGTTTATAATGTAAATGTCAGGTATAATGATTCGACAATTTAATAAAAATGTACAGAACTGAAATCTACTCAAATTCAGGTTGCCAAAAATCGCATCTCTTCAGGCAGAGGCACAGATAGCCCTCCTTGCACTGCCAGACCTGTGCACTGCACCTCAGTATTGGTGGAGCACCGAGTCACCACCACATTATGCAAGACACCCACGTAAAGACCCATCACCAGCTGCCACTCTTGTTCCTGCTCTTCAGACAGGCGCTTAGACTGGAAAATGCATTGTGAAGTGAAGCATTGTGTACAGCAGGTGGTGGCAACAGGGTGGTCTGGGCCATTGCTTGAAGTTGTCAAGTGTTAACTGGATAGTGTGCGGCATGCTATGGCGGCAGCCACCAAAGAGTACAGCAATAGCCAGTTACGGCGTGCATGGTGTTTTGGCCTGCCTAATAGGTTTTCTTGACACCTGTACCACAACAACTGTTTGGCAGCAGGAATTCTTGCTAGGCCCTACCACATTTCTTCCACAGCATTTCCATCTAAGCCATTGAAGTGATCCACTGTTGGGTTACATCACTTTATCCCATAAAGCCTGGGTTTTTTTTTGCCAGCACTCTTTTGCCCAAGCCACTGGTGGCCAACTAGTGGAAGTGAGATTCTGAAAGAAGGGATATTACCTACGAGTTTGAGAAATACTAGACTCCTGCTGCTGTAGTGAATTTGTTCTAGAATATTGCCAGACATTTCTGATATTATAAATGTAACAAGGGTGGTTAACATCTGTGTGTGCATGTGCTGGGGCAACATAAGGCAATGCGTCCCAAAAAATGGTTTGTGCAAGAATTTTTTAAAGAGTAAAAGGATGCCTTAAAGCCTAGGATTTACCGCATACCAGAATTTGAAAACCCTGGAGTCCAGCTACCTTCCTCCATGTTGATCATTTGAAGGTTCATCGATAAAGTGTAGATTTGCAGATACAAGGTTCCCGTCTAAAATGTACTGCAAAGCCAGAACTTTCAAGTGGCCATGTCCTTTGCTCCATTAGGTGCACTCCACCTATGCACTCTCCCTCAAGTTAATGCACCAGTTTACCTGTTCTCTCAGCTTGTTCCATACATGGGAGCTAACCCCCCCCCCCCCGACTTTTCAGCCACCAAAGTACCAAGCCCCTCTATGCTCCTGACCGTATGAACTTTGGCATCTACACACGCTTCAAATACCCATAGCCATCAAGTTAAAGAAAGGAAGGTCTAATCCCACCGTCCAGATATCCTCCCGTCCACCCGCTCTACATAGCAATGCAGATAGCTGTTGCTCATCCAGTTGTCCCACTCCCTGCCCCCATTGAAATACCTATACCTGGATTCTACCAATGTATAGAAATTCACCACCTCCCCATAATTACCCCTTTCCCAGCATTTTGACAGGGTTTACCTCCCTGGTAATCACCCACTGCACTCCACTGTTCTACTACAGCTAGTACCAGCACTCGTCTCAGGGTGATCATGACACTTCCTCCCGAAATACAGATGTTCCCCGGAGTTAGTCCTGAACCCAATGTTCACCCTCCCTGGGGACTTCTTCAGCTGCGCTCATCACTACAGCTGATTGCAGACCTCAGCCCTGGCTGCCAGATCCTCTAGACATGCTTCCTGGTTCTTGCCCCTCTCCGCCCCACACAGAATGCCCCACGACCAGAAATGTTACAGATTAATCCTCAAACGGTCTTACACATTCTAAAATCCAGGTTTAACACTGAACGGGATTAAACGTCCACAAATCCCACTAGCCATCACCCAAAGAGTACTTAAGCTCATCTTGGAGGATGAATAAACCCCAAAACACCCCTTCCCTAAAGCACTTCACCAGTTCTCTCCTACTATGGAGCTGCAGAAAGCCCACACAGGAGGAAAACCCATGTTTCTACCAGCAAATAGCTCAGCTCCCCATTCCAGATGCTCTGAACTACTTGCACCCCCTATGGGACAGCAAAGGAATTGGTAGTCACCCACTGCTTGCGCAACTTGGTCAGTGGTGGCCCAGTATTGTAGCTTAACCAGCCTCGTATCCTACTTTGGAACAGGTTACAGCACTGGAGAAAGGTTTACACCCACCTTGGGCTGAAGCCTGGTTCCTGCACCAGCCATATTGGTAAGAAGCCTTTGCTGGCCTAAAAACCTGCCACCAGGTGCACACAACACCCATATGAATTCAGACAACTGAACAGCTAAAAACACCTTTATTGATTCGTTTCAAAAGAATAAAACTAGGATATAAAAAGGTAGTGCAAGGGCAGGGCATTCACAAGTTTAAATCCAACAACATAGTTACTGCTCGAGGCAAAGTAGTAACTTTAAACCTAGTCTCCCTGCCTTAGACAGAGAAGACAGCATGAAGACTGTCAAGGAGCACAATGCAGAGTTTATAGTAGCAGTGCAGTCAGGGTAGCCATGGCCTACACGTAGTTCTTGCTAGAGTAGTTACTCATGGCCTGGGAGGGCGCAGCGGTGTACCGGGCAGAAAAGTTCTCTTCTTTTTTGGGGCATGAGCAGCACAGCAGGCCACCCCCGAGCAGTAACAAGGCGGCAGAGGCCCAGCCCATATACATGGAAGCCCCCAGCTCCCGCTTCTGGGCTTCGACCACCAGTGGGTTGTAGAAGTCACGAATGACCGAGTTGGCGGACCAGCAGACCGGGATGAGCATCAGGACGCCGGAAATGATGAAGATGATGCCAGACATGACGCAGATCTTGGCCTTAGTATTCTCTTCCTCCACACATTTGGTGCACTTGGCGCCAATGACGCTGGCGAGCAGGGCCAAGATGGCGACGAGGATTGAGATGACAGTCAGGGCTCGCGCCGCCTGCAGGTCCTGGGGCAAGGCAAGCATGGAGTCATAGATCTTGCACTGCATCTGGCCAGTACTCTGCACAATGCAGTTCATCCAGAGGCCCTCCCACATGATCTGCGCCACCACAATGCTGTTACCGATGAAGGCCGTGACTCTCCACATGGGCAGAGCGCAGGTGATGATAGTACCGATCCAGCCAATGAGGGCCAGGGCCATGCCGAGGATCTGGAGCCCAGTGGAAGCCATGTTAGTTGATTTATAAGAGATAGAATCTGCCAACAGAAAAACAAAAAAATAGTAATCAAGCCAGAAGAAGATGTCAGTACATTTTAAAAAAATTAAACACCAAACACGACATCCAGCCCTAGTCAAATCAAGAGATTCAAAATATTTCCAGAGCTTATGGTTGTGCTTTGTTAACTTCCCAAGTCCAAAAAATCAAAGTCTTCCTGAGCCTCAAACAGCATTTGCCTTTTCTTGGGTTCAAATATTACCAGGAGACATGCCAAAGTGTTTTAGGGGGGCTAATAAGACCTTCCTATCTGCTGGAAGGGAGTGGCATTATCTGACAGTAATTGGATTTTTGTAACGTTTAGAGATTGCTCGAGACCACGTGGCTGGAAGAGGACATAATGCTCATCTTGAGGCAAACCTATCCCTCAAGAAGGCAGGAAAGATGGGGCACAGCCATATGCCAAGCAATGGCAGAATTTTAACTATAGCCCAGCCTTCGGGGACAGCAGGCCAGGCAACAAAATACGCTGCCAAGTAGTAACAGAACTTGCCCATCAGGGGGGAGGGTGAAGATACTAAGCTAGGCCACCTAATAGACCATAAAACCCCCAATATTACCTATAAACCAAACTTCTGTTCATGGATGAAACACCCACATTCTTGGCACACAGGAGTAACTGTGCGGTTATGAGCATACCACCCGCCTCCTCAACAAAACTGATCTGGTCCTCGCTTGGTTCTAAGTTGTACATTCCCAGCACAGACCTCACCTTACATGAGCACTGCATGTCCCTTCTGAACCCTTGCCTAGATCCCCCAAGGCCAGAGGGGCACATGAACCACATGCTACCTTGCGACTCAGAGCAAGAGCCCCCCCCCCCCCTTCCAAAAAAAGCCTAGTGTTCCATTTAATCACTAGATTAAATGTACAATAAACTAGCTGGAGGTGCTAAACATTGACCAGCTACTCACTGACCTTAGTGGACGTTGAGGCAATCCTGAATGGATTTTTATGCGAGTAGCCTTTGGAGAGGAGCTGGCTTAAATTCAGGCAGGATCGTCACCTAGACCAGCACCTTTAGATTGCGTACCCCCTGCAAAATACACGGTGTAGTAGAACGTAATTTAAACAACTGGCTGTGCTATACACTTAATTCAGACTGATGCAGTTTCGAAAAAACACCAAATGACATGTAGCTTTTAAGTTGCACTTAAATCATGGTTACAAACATGGAACAGCCCAATAATCCTTCAAAGTGGGGAAGTGAATGGACAAAAAGAAAGCTATGGTACCCGCCGGATGGGAAGCAACAACGGACCGTGATCTACTGAGAAAGAATTATGATGTCATACTGATGCACACATCTCATACTCAATGAGACACTTCCACACTCTTTGGACTGCTCAATTTCTCACCTAAATCTCCTCATATCTGCCGACTGGTCTCAAATGTGTTCTTGCACATAAAAGGCATTGCAGCATATTGTCTAAATTACGATTTTGCACCCTAATGTGCTTTTGCCAAAATACGAAGCCAAAAGATTTCCACCCTCACGCTGATTTTGCACCTCAAGAAGAGATACTACCAATGCACCCCTGTGATATTACTAATGCATGCTCTGAGATATCCCACCGATGCATGTTGCAGCCGTCCCTCACTTAATCAGCTTCTCCGGATCAATACCTTGCCTGCTGTTCCTATGGCCACCAGCGAATCTCAAAGTATAAAGTTTTACATCAGAGTCCAGTAAGCACACAGTACCCCTGACCCGATCCCCTCCTAACCTTAAATATCAAACACAGAGTCATGGCGGCCAAAGGGAAAATATTAGTCGGTGACTAAAACCAGCCTCAAAATAGGAGTGTTAAAACACCAGCAAGCCACCCTCCCCACTTGAGGTAACTTTCTGGACTGATACAATAGTCTTATTCTTCTGAAACGTTTCTCCACTAAAGGATTTTGGTGTTCAAGGCAATCCCGGTTTAACCCAACTTAGAAATGTTGGGTTACACAACACCCTGTATGAAAACAAGAGCATGATCCGATCCTTGGGCATCAACTGGTGTACTTGTTCAGCCCTGAAGGCCATAATCTCTTCTACTGTGGCTAAGGATGCCAGCTGCACCACCACTGACCCACCTTCCACCCCACAGCTCCCCTCAGGAAACCAGTCCTTAATAATGGCAGCATCATTCAAGGTAGTCTGGACCATAACTTGGGAGACACTTGAAGAGAAACGCCACTGAGGACCAACCCCACTGTTCTCCCAGCAGCCACCACACCACCTCAAGAGAAGCCTCCCTCTGCAAAATAACGTCCTTATTTAGTCCAGCTACACCAAAACGGAATAGAAACGGATGCAACAGGACAGCCACCCACAGGAGGTACAATTCGCATAATATGAGATTACACCCTTCGTGCTCCATTATAACTCATCCTGACCACAGCATACAATACTCTGCTAGCCAAAATTAGCTGCTTAACATCTAACTGCACCTGCCTCACTTGCAGGAGATGCTACAAAGTCTGTAAACTACACTTTCCATCCAACAAGTAGTCTTCCCATGAGTGGTCTCCTACACCCCCCCCCCCCCCCTCCCCTACTCCTGAAGCACCCAACATGCACATCAACCCCAGTGCTTCAGAGCAGTCAAACATGCACATTAGCTCACAAACACTCTGGCCCAGCTCTGGGCAGTGTGGTTCATGGGAACTGATCAAAGCCAGGTTTTGGAGGGCAAATGGAATTTGCAGTTGAGGGCACAGACTGCAACTCAAGAAATCAGCTTTGATGCTCAGAAGTCGATGGGTTGACATTCGCAGATTCCTCCAAGGTTGCCTGACAGTGTCCTTTCAACCTGCCCGAGCAGGAAGAGGGGAATCCGCTCCTCCGTGTTGCATACAGTGGCAGGACAAATAGGCAGGACATTGTACCAGTGATTACAATGCCACATCATGGTCTATGCTCAATAACTGTGGTAAAGGCAACTAGAGAGTAGCTCTAAAGCATTTTAATGGTGTGAATGTAGGTGGTTTGTTCAGCTTCACCCCGATTGGGTGGACTGCACCACTTGTGGTTGTACTGACAAGTGGTTTGCAGCGACTCGGTCAGAGATGCCAAAGAGGCATTACTTTCCAGGATTCTTCTTGGTTGAGGCTTCAGTTCGGGGCGGGGACATTCTGGCCAATATGTGAAGTTAATCTGTATATGCCCATTAAGGCATTAGAGAATAGGCAATTAGCAAGGGTCGAGAGGGCGTTACCGCCACAGAGGGAGTTTGTTTTGGGATATGCGACCTACGATACGTTTAGAGTGAGGTGCACTCCCAGTGTGGGGAATGACAACATTACAGAAACAATGAAGTCATTCATAATGGCAGATGGACCAAGGGTAGAGGACATTGTTCAAGGATAAGCGGGCTTTGAAGAGGGTGGGGGTCAAAGAGCATTGGGCAGGAACGCACACAGTATGGACAGAGCATGTGCCTACCAGAGGCTATAGAAAGTACAAGGATGTTTTGTGCCATCTAATACGTGCAGCCCGAAACATATTCAGTATACTATATTGAGGGATGGTGGGGTTCAATTTTCACTCCTAAGTAGCGAACACTATTTGCTAGAATTCAGGGGTATTTAAATGCTTCCAATGAGAATAGTCTGAGCAGTCTTAAAGGGACTAGTTAGTTGCTGCTATTAGTAGCAACTGGGGAGAAGACGATTGATGTAGGTTATGAGTACCTCAAGTAGGTGGGATGAGACGGTAAAATAGGTGGAGATACTTCAAGTTCTCAGGTGCAGAATTAAGTTAAAGTACTTTAGGAGGGCTAGCAGCTGTCCTAGGTGGACAGACCAGCAAGCTCTGCGGGTGGGGGCGCTGGAAGATAGTCCCCAAGTATGGGCCAAGAAGTGTAGGTAGACAAGACGTATTTAATCAAGGAGTGTAGCTTGGCCAGTAAAATGGTGGGGGTGAACAAATTATGAGAAGCAGGGCATGGGGGGCGCTTAAGGAGCAGTGGAAAAAGTGAGAGGAGTGGGAATTGTTAGGAGTACTTAAACTCATTTTGTAAAATAACCAACATGTTTTAAGACCTGCAAAAACAGACATTTATTAGAGTGTGTGTGTGTGGGAGCGGGGGGGTAACCCCCCCGATCTAATCCAAAATGTTTTGTGACCCATTCACTTGCATGAATTACACTCCTAAACATCTAGCCTCGCCCTTACTCGAGAGACAACAGGTGGATAGTCCGTGTTAAGGTGTGCCTTTATTATAAACTCAGTCTGAGTGCTACACCACAGGAGCCTTGTTGTACACAGTAGTTTATTTTGGCGCCGCGTCGCCCAACTCTGATGGACAGGAGCAGGCGCCATCTTCTATTTCTATAAAGTGGCTCGTGCCTTTGTGCAGTGGCGTCCGATTTCCAGTGAATCGGACACCAGTCGGTATCCCCGCAGCCAGAAGAGCCGCAGCAGAACATCGCGCAACCAGAACACGTCCAACAGCGCGGGGTGTCCATAGCAGCGGGTCGTAGTTATCAATAGCTCCGTCCGGGACCTAAGTCTACAAGGGGCCCTACTGACCAAATTATGGCCGAGTTTTATTACAAAGCTGAGCGGGGCGGCACTATTCCTTGCCCGCGCGAGGGGCTAGGGCATCGTTGCTACGCCACTGACTGGCACATTAATTAAATCGGGTGTATTACGGTGTTTTCAGTGGAGAAGGCTTTAGCTGGCACGAACACAGTGGATGGATGCACTGTAGCGTCATGGCTCCTGGAGGCCCCAAGTGTTTGTAGAAAGCGACAATTGGTTCTTTCAGCGTGCAAGGCGTCTCTACATGTCCTCGATGTTAACACCCAGAAGCCATTGATAAGGTACTTACGTGCTCAACTGCAACAGAAGCTAAGTATCAAGTATTTAACGGGCAAGAACCTTGTCAGGGTGGGTGTCATCACTGGGAGAAACCCTGGAAGGAAGGCCAAGCTGAAACCCACACACCCGGGCGTCGTGTAGTTCCTAGAAACGAACTCGTTCGCTTCACAGGTCTCATATTTAAGAGAGATCGATTGCTCACAAATGAGGACAGCGAGTGAATATATTTGATAGAGCTGACAACTTCCCTCCAAAATCTGAGACAAAGAATGCATCTTAATCTCCGCTTTACCGAGCTCTCAAGTTTCCCAGTTTCATGATAAGATCCTTTGGGTGTTTCCATTTTTTCCCCTCAGTTTTATATGGCGCGAATGTCGCTACAGGGTATTGGATTTACATGAGCTAAAGATTCTATCACAAATGGTCCGTGTTTTTCGGAGACCGGGCGGGGTTCATTAGTCCAGAATTCAAGTAAGGCGAGCTGACGCTGGGACTCGAGCCAGGAACCAAATGGTCGGCAGGTGTGACAATTATGCCACATCGCTTTACAGTTTGTCACTTTTTTTGCAGGTTTATATAGCGCGAACTCGACTCTAAGGTATTGGAGCGCTTTACACGAGCACCAGTTACGTTACACAAGGACACATTCATTTTTTGGGTAGGCACGGGGAGATTAAGTTATTTACCCAGAATCACAGGATGTGGAGTCGACCCCGAGGCTCGAACCTTGGTTTCGCAGCTCCAAGGTCGGCAGTCTAGCCGTGAGACTACATCCTCTTCCCATTATAACTAAAGTAACCAAATTTCAAGGAGAGAAAAAAAAACACCGCACTAGACAATAAAACTACTAACGAATAGAATCCTACCAAAACTTACGTCCCTCCCACCTTCGTCTGATGGCCCGGGTGTCAGCGACATCTAGCGGCCAGAGGATGCGACCATTGGAGGGAGTCATTCAGAAAATAGAAGCAGCTTTTTTTGTGCTTTGAATTTAATGCCTACATTTCACTAAAGGAAGGAATTAAATTAACATTTCTAGTGTAGGCCGGGGAGGAGTACTGAAAGCGTAGAGATGCAGTCACTTTTGGCCTCCAGCCCTCTTCTCGAAAAGATGCATTTTGTTGAAGTCCTAAAGAACCTCGGGGGGTCTCGTTTATAGGTATGTAGATGTCCATCCGCTACCCCATTTATTGCAGCAGGGGGTGCGTGGGGGTCGGGGAATGTGGCTCCCTTGTTACTAGGGATAAGAGATTAGGAACCAGGCTTGCCAAGTACATATCCTGGTTAGCACGTGGGTTAAGTAATTAACTGCAATGCAGTCCATGGTGACATGAATCACTTAATACCCTCATCCAGAGGTAAAATACGCGCCCCCCCGACTCACAAACCGCTAGCTGAAGGGGGTGGAAGAGACAGACTTGGAGGCGTAACCGCAGAATAAGAGGTGCGCACCTTTTATCACTTTCACCTAAGTAGTCTATAGACGGGAGGCAGAGGAGAGAATCTGCTCTCATGGTTAAGGGCAACATCGCTACCCATTACAAACCAGCAGGCGTAGCCCATCTAGTACATTGACGAGTAGAAGCCTGTAAAAGCCACCGATGGGAGATTAAAACACAAGAAGCCGCGCTTGTGCACCAGAGAAGTGCACGAAAGTTCACGGGGGGTCGGGTCCTTATACACCACATTGTATGTTTACGGGGAGCTGGGCGCCAAGCTACACTTATTTCCAAAAATCAATGTTAGGTCCCCCCCAAAATCAAGCCTTGTAATATAGGAAAGGAAATTATTAATGGAGACATGCAGAAAACACAGTGGGGGGGGGGGCGCACACACACACCACTATTCAAAAGTAGAGTAGGGTTAACAGAACACCCCCTTACCGCATACCGTGCAAGTCAAGCGCGCGAACAGAGGTGGAAAGGAGCACTTACTATATCGCAGGCCCTTAAATCTACAGACCTGGCTGTTAAATAAAAACGGGTCATTATAATACATCACCAACACGCCAATGAGAAAGATATCAAACAAAAAGAAAGGGCAAGAAAATGAGAGCGCAAAAACCGCTAAACTGGGTTCCTGAGCTTCCACACTGTCCACTCAAGTGGAGCAGGAGCAGTCACACACCTCACCTGAAGAAGAACCAGTTCTCTCTGCCGGAAACAAATTCCCAATCTCCCCCCAGGGCTTATATTGTTGGCCCACCCCTCTACCATTACCGATGACGTCACACGCCTTTCACCCACCTGGGGGCCATCCTGGGACATTCCGAATCATTTCCAACCAACCCCGCCCCCACCGAAACTAGGGCATCCCGTGTTGTGACTTTCAAACCACGGGCTGGACCGCGGGAGGGGCTGTACATTGTCTTCCTTGCATTGTTTCACTACTCGCACAAACTAGTGAAGGCGGAGTCCGCACACCACGCGCGACAAGTGAATGTGTATCACCCCACGTGGGGTTCAGCAGTGCTCTTTAGTTTCCCAGTTCCACAGGTAAGTATGTCTATCGCCGAAGGTTATTCTGGGATTTGTAGTCCAGTCGATACTATTTTAATAACAGCACTTCAAATACCAGAATGCAAAGAAAAACCTGGTTTGGAGGAACTGCTCATGAGTGGAATTGGGCGATGTTTTAAAAGGAGATATAGAATTGCAGGAAATCACTATTTAGAGTACCTGCTTACTCCCGAGAACTGCCGGTACTCTCCCATTAAATGTATTGTAGCAGTGCTAAGAAGTGCAGGTACTCAGTACTGGACAGTACCTGCTTATTTAAAGCACTGGAACTGGAGCATTGAGAATAACTCCTTGGTGACCCCCGAATGCGCTTGGAAGCCTCTGCAAAAGGTATGAAGGTGAAGCACTTTACAAAGGCACATATGTGACACCTTCAGCCAGCCCCGACTTTATAGTCTATTGTGCTTTTCAACCCATACTCCTCTGTAGTGAAACATGGCACCCTAAGCTCCAGTATTGAAAGTGCTGCAGGGTGAAAAGTAGGGAGTCGTAGGGTGCCTTTTATGCCCCCCATGCAGCAGTGCAGATTGTCACACGTACGCAGTCTAATAATGCATTCCTGTCTAAACAAAGAGCTTATTCAGGCTCTCATGCATCTATTGGTGGGTGAGGGGGGCATGCATGTGTTTGTGTCATACCTCATGGAGGGACATGTAACATGAGGCCCATGTTTCAGTGATGTACACTGAGAGGTATTCTTCGAGCAATGCGAGGCCTGCAGACCACAGCGAGGAGAATTGCGAGGCTTTCAAACCCCTGAAGTGCAGTGTGATATGCTTATACCTCATTGAAGCACTGTCTGCAGTGTTAGGCTCTCATGCCTAGGGGAGGAGTATTTGCATAGTTACAGGGGCGCAACTAGACCCGAACTTCGGGGGGGGTCTAAAACTCCCAGCCAGGGCTGGCCCGAGCCCTGGTCGCACAGTCTTTTTTGGCGCCCCCCCATTTCCTCCTTCTCCATGAATTCCCTCACTAGCACTCACCAACAATGCACCTCATCTCTCTACAGCCCCTTTCTGACAAACATTTCATTTTTTTATAGCGCTAATCATAGTTTACTCACACTCAGTTCTGTGATCTGCATGGTACACGTTTCTTGTAGCAGGCACATTAACCCTCTGCACTGTGTGGGTGGCAGGAGTGCCCATGGGAGTGCACAGTGAGCGATGCAACGGTGTGAGAGTAGGGTAAGAGGAGTGACTGCAGGGTGTGAGGTGACCATATGAATTTGGGTGCGGATGTAAGTGCAGAGTGGGACGAATGAATGTATGGTTAGTGATGGGCTTGTTTGAGTGAGATTGCAGATTGAGCAGTGAGGGGGACAAGTGAGTGAAGTGTCACATGAGTGCAGGGTGAGTAGTGTGCTCGTGTGACTGCAGGGTGAGGTACAGGGTGAACAGCGGAAGTGCATTGTGAATGCAGAGTGATCACTGTGAGTGCAGGGTGAGCGGGTGAATGGTGTGAGTGCATGGTGATCAGTGTGAGTGAATTGTGATCGCTGTGAGTGCAGGGTGAGCGTGAAAGTGAAGGGCGAGAATGAGGAGTGAGTTGTCTGAATGCAGGGTGCATTCCCAGACACTTGAAGTAACTCAGCATGGTATTGACGGCGGCGTAGGGTTTCAGATATAAGTTAAACTATTGTTATTATGCAGGGCTTTAAGTGGGATGGAAAAACTGGAGGGGTTTCTCAAAGGGACGTGGCCGATATAATTAAGGGCGTGGCTTAAAACATTTATTCTAAAAATCTGTGCTCAGCATAATGTGCTGCCCGACTGGTATTTCGCTGCTTCTGTTATTGCCTCCACATAAGTAACATTACACCTACAACAACCCAGGACTATTGGCTTTGTCAAAGGTTGTTAGTTGCATAAGATAAATATACTACATGCATACATACAACTATAGCTGCGTTGTATATAATATTGAAAATGCTTTAGTTCTTGCGCAAGAGGTTGTGGCGTAATGGCTAGAGTTGCCAACTTTGGAGCTAAGGAAGCAGATTTGAGTCTCAGCGTCGGCTCAACATCCTGTGTTTCTGGGCAAATCACTTAATCGTCCATGCCTACCAAAAAATAAATGAAGATGTCCTTGTTGGTGCTCATGTAAAGCACGTCGAGTTTATCAATACAGAACTGCAAAAAAAAAAAAAAGTTACATCAAAAGAGTGAACTGCTGCAGAGTTAAGATTTTTTTTACTATTCTGAGTGTGAGGGTGAAAATGGAGAACCCGATAGGGACCCATCGCGGTGCCTGATTTTAAGAACTGCTGGTGCTGAGCTCAGGGAAATGCTCGTGATGGGATGGGAATGTAAAGGTAGAAGTAGTGATAATTACAATATTTACAATGATGAGAAAGACTTGTCTAACAATGTTTGAATAGCTAACTAGTCGAATCACAAGTAGCGAGACGTTATGAATACGTATGTTATCATCCGCATCTGGGCATAGATAGCAAGTACAGGTCAAAGTAAAGGAAAAGTCGACGTTCCGACCCCAAAGAATGACGGAATGCCAGTGGTTCCTTAAATCGGGGTCTTCCACAGGACAGAGAAAAAGAGCAACCTCAATACAACACTGCTACGCAGGCGGTGAGAAACTTGAGGGAAGGGGCTGTGAAGCTCCTAATCCAGAAAATGACACCCACGCGTCTAGACGCACACAGAGTTTGTATTTTGAACTAAAGATACACACAGATCATTCTATTAATAGTGATTAATGTCACTTAAATTGCACCTCACTCAAATAATTGAGAATTTTGGCAATACTTCCCCGAAGCCTTCATTTTCACAGCAACTCAAGTCTCAAACTGGACCTCTGTGATTATGCGCAGTGTGTGTCATTTTCTGGATTAGAAGCTTCACAGCCCCTCCCCTCAAGTTTCTAACCGCCTGCGTAGCAGTGTTGTATTGAGGTTGCTCTTTTTCTCTGTCCTGTTTAAGACCCCGATTTAAGGAACCGCTGGCCTTCCGTCATTCTTTGGGGTCGAAACGTCGACTTTTCCTTTACTTTGACCTGTACTTGCTATCTATGCCCAGATGCGGATGATAACATACGTATTCATAACGTCTCGCTACTTGGGATTCGACTTGTTAGCCATTCAAACATTGTTAGACAAGTCTTTCTCATCATTGTAAATATTGTAATTATCACTACTTCTACCTTTACATTCCCATCCCATCACGAGCATTTCCCTGAGCACTTGTTTCACTTCACGTTTATTGGAGCAACAATTGATATTGAAAATTATGGATGAATCTACATTATAAAATCCTTGAAAAATGTTCAATATTTTGTCATTGCTTAATTAATTGCTGAATGTGGGTGTCATACCAAGATTCTTTACAAATATTGGTCGGTCAGACCATCTGTTGTTTATACTATTATTGGCCCAGGTCCGACTGAACACTGGGTTCCCCTATTGTTGTAACAAGTAATCTAGACCAGTGGTTCCCAAACTGGGGTCCGCGGACCCCCAGGGGTCCCTGACACATTCCCAGGGGGTCCGCAGGCAGCTGTCTTAAAAACAATGCAAAGTTCCTTGTATAATCTGCAGTTTTACGACAACAATAAAAGTGTCAAGATAACTCGAGTGATTAATGTACCTGCTGGAGAGAGATGGTAGGTAGCGCAGAGGGTTAATATGCCTGCTCCAAAGAACGTGTACCATGCATTTTTAATAAAACAGTATTTTATGTGCATAGCTGGGTTATTGCTTTTGTCACAGAGATTATTTTGTTACTGTGCAGTTCATAAGTTACAATCATAATCTAGCAACGTCAGCTATGAACTGCCGTCAAAGAGCTGCATACAAACTGCATTGTACAAGTTAGTATGCCATCTTTTTTCCCAGTCTTTCATTATCCTGATGCTGCCAAAAGGTATGTTTGAGTAGATTTAAATTGTTATAATTAAAGTCAACGCTAACCACTGTGTTACATTCTGAAACCAGATTTTGTGCTTCTCCAAATCAAGCACTCTTAAAAAATGCTTACCAGTATGGATGACATGTGAATCCTACACCTTGAAGTCCCCTTTCCCCTATGTAACATTCTATACACTGATTTACACACGTATGATTCTTTTGGGGAGATTTACTAAGCTTTGCGCCATGTTTGCGTCACAAAAGTGACACAAAACGACGCAAAATCTTTTTTTGTAATTTACTTTCCAGCACTAAACTTGTTCCCATGCAACCACCCAGGTTTCTCACGCTAAACCCAATTTACTAAAAACAGTAGATTGGGTTTAGCGTGAGAACACTGCGCCCTTTTCAACTAGGCACAAGGAAGGAGAAATGCTTTCATTTCTCCTTCCTTTTCCGACTTTGCATGCGTGCTGCACTGTGCAGCACGCCTATAAAGTGGGAAAAGCTTTCCCTCGTGTCTAGCATAGTATTTTGTACAGGAAGGGTACCCTTCCTGTACAAAACCTATGCTGCACTCATGCACACACCTTAGCGCTACAGCGATAAGGTGTGTGCATGGCGCGGGGCTACTGAAATCAGCGCCGGCGCAAGAAAAAAGGGAGGAGAGAGCCATAGCTTTGGAAATATCGCGCTCCCCTGCTCCCTCCCTGTCGCGCAACGCAGCGCAGCCTCGCGGGGGGCTGCGCTGCATTGCGCAACTTTTTTGTAAATCTCCCCCATTGTTTCTGTATGTGTGTGATGTAAAGTGCTCTGACACCCTACACTAGTATGAGAGATGCTATAAAACAAATGAAATACATGTGACAGAAGTGCTATGGGAAGAAGAGAGGCACTGTTGGAGGATGATAGGGAGGGATTCATGGAAGAGCCCCAAAAAGATTGTTGTATTGGTGCATAGTAAGGTCATCATTTACTATGCTTTGAAAGCGAATACAATTCAATATATAATTACAAAGGTGTTGTAGAATGCACCATTTTTCACCAAATTTTCTTGGTGGGAGAGCCCCCAAAGTCCGCTTTGTAATGGCCAGGCTCACTCACTGCACTTGGTGTGCACCGTACGGGGACTGGCCTGACAACATTTGCCAGGGCTGCTTTGGGTTCCAGTCCGGCCCCGTCAGGAGCAGGATCCTCATACTCTAAAATAAAGCCAAATATTGAAAAGTTAGTCGCCGAGATGCAGCACCAACCTTCCTATTAAAAACTTTCGATTTTGCAAATTTTTTCAATATAAAATTCTAAAAGCTTTAGTAATTTGGGTATCTGTTTGGTGTGCACACGTGTTTATTTTTTTCGAATTACTGTTTTAATGTTTGAAATTTAAATCGTACGAATTGCTTGGGGGTCCTCGGCTTCCAGTAGTGACTCAATAGGGGTCCTCAGGAGTCAAAAGTTTGGGAACCACTGATCTAGACTATGGCTTTAAGCTCCTCTCATGTTTTCTATTGGCTAATGTTAATGCCCCTTGTAAATGACTGCTTCTGATTGGTGAATATGGTTATTTCGTCCCGCTTTTTGCTGTTTTGGACCCTCCCAGCAGACTGCCCCTGTTACATGTGTTTTAACTTTTCTTTTAATTTATGTTTGTTTGTGGCACTATTTTCTTTTTTGTTTGCCTCGAGAGCTCACTCCCGCCTGGGCAGCAGATAGAACGCATAGGAGAGCGGGGCAGCTTTGCCAGCAAACACCGCATAATCTGATGCTTGAATCTTACTTCACTTTTCACTTTTGTTCTCATCTGGTCGTTGTTGACACAGCGCGCTTCACCCTTTAACATGGCGGGCACAATTATTTTTAAATTCACCCCCTCACTTGGCACTCCGGGACCAAGGACCGGAGAAAGTTCTGCGTGTTATTGCGGTCAGACACATACCCACAAAGAAGTATTAAAGCTAGCACGTGGACTGTTTCAACTTTGAGACGTGGTTTGTTGTGTTTGGCAGTCCGCGGGTCCCACAGGGCTGACAAGTCGAGTTGGCGCCCAACCCCTCTTAATGTGTGCACGGTACCCTAGAAGTACGAGCTGTTAGCGACGATGGAGACTGTGCGGAGATGTTAGCCCATTCTTTACTCGTCTGTAGTCTTTAAAATGTGTGTGATACTCTTAGCGCATGCGCAAATTCGTGTTCTCTGCTTCATGTCCTGTAGCCTTAAAATAAGCTGACACCCTTGTTTTTTTTTTATTTAAAAGCATATGCGCACTGGGCGTTAAAATACTTTGCTGCACATGCACATTGTGTGTGTCCGCATGTACAGATTTCCTATACAGGCTGGTTCCGGGTGACACCATCACATGGGGTGACACCGTGAGCCTCTGCTTTAAAGCAGAGGCTCACGGTGTCACCCCATGTGATGGTGTCACCCGGTGCGGTCCGCACCCCCCGCACCCCCCTAGTGACGCCACTGGGTAAGTGCCTGATGTTTTCGACAGCCCTTTCCCCTAGTCGTGTTTAGCGACTCCACAGCACTTTAGTTCCTTAAGAGCTTGGGTCGCTCTCTTTCTCTCAGCCCCTCGTTCCCACCACAAGCACCTTGGGCCAGGCCGCTGTCGGTGGCCTCCAAAGTGACTGCCCTTTCTGCAGCTGGGACTCCCCGTGATTTCTATTTCTGCGTAAGCCATATGCTGCCTTCCCCCGCAGTCTAGGGTGACCAGATTCTCAAAACAAAAAACGGGGACAGTTCATAGACATAGAAGTAGGACTACAGTTTGCAGTAACGGTCGACATAAAAGTAGGACTATTTGACAGTTATCATAGACACGGAAAAGGGACTAAAATGACAGCCGCCTCCACAGACACAGATGAAGAATTACAGACAAATCATATGTGTGACACAGACTTAGCCGAGAAGCGTCGAGGTTTCAGTGACCGTCACCCGGGTGACCCGCTAATTGCACGGTGTGATATCCTTACTTGGTGACACTCATGGCTCCCTGTGGATTGCAAAGTATGACTCACTGCACAGCCTGGACAACACGGCCTGGAGGCGCGGATTGAGCAGCAAACCCGAATTGCCGGGGCACGCAGTGGCTCGCGGCCTGAGCCTGCCAGTGCCTGCAGCCTGGCCAGCCTTGGCAGAGTGTGTTACAGCCCAAGTAAGTTTAAGTTTTAAGCCTGGGTGCCAATGGCAGCGCGCGATCAGGCAGCTGCAGCGCCTGCGGTGTTATGCAAAACGGTGAAATGTGTTGCAAGACTGGCGCCGCGTGAAGTTGTTGAGGCCTCTCTGACATAGGTTCCCTGTTGGGCCGGGTCACTCACATGACGTCAGAGAGTGGCCCCGAGTCCTGATGTTCTCCTGACTTCAATTTGCTGGGAAGGAGGGGGGCACTGCAAAGGCTGGCAATCTTTGTTGATTTTTCTGCTGGCCCATCCAACAACAGTAGCCACCAGAGTGTTTGGGCCTCGCACATCTTTTTTGTGCTGGGTCCCACCTTGGAGAGAGGCACAGGGTCACTCATGTGACATCAGAGGGTGGCCCCGAGTCCTGATGTTCTCCTGACTTTAGTTTGCAGGGAAGGAGGGGGCCACCACAAAGGCTGGCAATCTTTGTTGTTTCTCTGCTGGCCTATCCAACAACAGTAGCCACCAGTGTTAGCAGGGCCTCGCACATCCTGTTTGGGCTGGGTCCCACCTTGGAGAGAGGCCCTGGACTGAGTGATGCTCTCTGCGCAGCATCATTAATTATTAGGGAGGAACCAGAGGGTCCAGTACAAGTCAGCAAAGGCTGAAGGTCCACGCCTCAAAAAATAAAAAAACACAAAAAATAAAAAACAGCTCCTGACTTAGTGTGCAGAGAGAGCCTTGATTTAATATGTTGCAAGGGAGTTTCCTGATATTTGTACGATTCTAAGTATATTTACTTGGACATGAGCATAAATGAAAGTTGTTTAACCATTATTTCTTACGCTTTGCAGCAGCTAACATAGAGTTTCTAGTTGCTCAAATGGGTGTCATATCTGATATTTACAAGTTTCCCTCGTTTTAATATCTTGATTTTGCTTGCAGGAAAGTGCCACTCATATTCGTTAAAATGTCACTCATAATTACTCTGAAATTATGAAAATGTCACACATAGAAATCTGAAACCTTGGCAACTATGCATGTAACATTACACCTACAACAAGCCAGGACTATTCGCTTTGTCAGATGTTCTTAGCTGCATAAGATAAATAAGCAACAAACTTGGGCTTTGTTATACATAACATTGAAAATGCTTCATTTCTGGGATGATGAGACTGTGAAAGAACTATAACGGGTCTCTTTGAAGGCAGTGAAGGGTGGTATTGCTGCAGCAGTAAGATTGTTTTTTCATCCTGAGGGCAAAAATGGACATCCCACTAGAGACTCGTCTCAGCACCTGTGCTAAGTAAGCAGAGAAATGTCCCGGTTTTTAAATCGTGTTTCAGTGCGAGACACTATTTAAAAACCCGGACATTTCTCCGTTTAACCCGGACACTGCACAAAAACTGGGACATTTCTGTAATTAGGAGCAAAGTGTCGGGACACGGGGACACTGCTCCGAAAACAGGGACCGTCCGGGGAAAACCGGGACGTCTGGTCACCCTACCGCAGTCCCACCTCGTAACAAATGCTTGCTTCCTCGTTGGTCCCTCTCCTTTTAGTTTTAAAGGAGAGACGTGACCCCAGCACTACGTCTGACCGCGACCTAGTGTCTCTTTAGACTGCCAACCTCTCTGGTATGCTTAAAAATGCTGCTTCAAAACTTTTAACTAACCAGAACGAATGCATATGCAAATTTGCATTCTCTAAACATATGCTAAGCATACTTTATTAACTGCAGTATTAATAGTTGTACATATTGTACCTAGGTGATTCCTGAACGCAATCGTGTAACAGCTTCAAGAATGAGAATACCTGTACATTAATATGTAATTATGCTATCTAGCATTAATGTTTCAATGCCTTTAAATTATATACGTTTTGTGTAGCTTCTGATTTTGTTTTGAGACCATGCATCCTAAGACTCAAACGAGTGCTAAAGCCACCCTTAATTCTAATTGGACACTTAAACACTCATCAAAATTTAGATGTAATATGGAATGGTATTTACCACACGTGGAAAATACCATTATCACATTACTCTTGGTTTCAATCCCCGAGAAAACTTTTTTTGCCCGGGGATCGGAATTTAACTTTACACTTTTAAGGAAGGTGTAAGTGTAAGACTTGATAGCGATCAACCTGTATTGGGCATCTGGAAATGTATCTCTGTTCACCTTGGCACGGGATGTTATATCACCTAGTTACCTTAACCGCCATACTGTGTCTTCCATCATTATGAGTATATTTCACCCAGCAATATAAATATCGCCCTAGCTGCAAAATAATTTGCTCAGAAACATTTAGTAAAAAAACTCTCCATTCTGCATTGGTCTAAATCTTGAGGAAAATGGTTTATTTTCGCAGTGTATT
Source organism: Calotriton arnoldi (assembly GCA_963921515.1). NCBI lineage: Eukaryota > Metazoa > Chordata > Amphibia > Caudata > Salamandridae > Calotriton > Calotriton arnoldi. The sequence goes on along the minus strand of CAWUFW010001892.1, from coordinate 1,110,180 downwards.
GTACACGAAACAAAACGTTTGGATTGGCTGGAAATCCAGTATACGTCAATGTAGGAAAGTAGGATCTGCTTCTTATGGTTCCCCCCACTTTTTGCTGATTGCACCACTGTTTTTGACTAGTCTGGCTGGAATCCTGCTAATCAGGACCCCAACCTATCTGCTTTCTCCCTAAAATGTTATGTCATGTACTTAGGATCACTCCAGATTGGATACTGGGGTACCCTTATAAGTACCTAGTATATGGTACACATGTACCCAGGGCATAGGTACCCCAGAGGTCTCCCATGGGTTGCAGCATGTATCATGCCACCCTTGAGAGACAATGCAAAATGGAACTAAAGGCCTGCCATTGCAGCCTGTGTAAGCTGGTGCATGCACCACTTACGAAAGATATAGGTTCACTATATCTATAGGTCACTACACTTAAAACCTATAAGTCACCCTTATAGCAGACCTTAACAATCCTGAAGGCAGGGTGCTGGGTTTTACTTGAGAAGGTGCCCCTGCATGAGCAGAGCCCCTCTGCCGGCTTCGGAGACCATTCTCCCGGGTTGTCTGTGACTCAGCCACACATATAGGTAGAGGTGCATTATAACCTCGCAGTAAATGCTATCTCGACAACGGCTGAAACAAAACATGTTGAGTTTGGTATCAAACACCTTGGAATCATACTTCCACACCGGTAACCAGTGTGGAAGGTATGATTCCACCCTTCTGAAGCAAGCTTCGTGGGTCCCTGGTCTTCCCGGTACCAGCCTTCTCGACCTGGACAGCACAAAATGGTTGCTGCCGACCAGAGACACATTTCTGCCCTCCTGCTGCTGAGCCAAGCTCGAGCAGTGGAAGGCAGCACAATAGGCATCCTGTCACAGGGAGGTGTGACCACCTCCCTGACAGGATTTAGTGTATTGGAGCTGGGTGGGTGCACTTCCAAAGTGCCTGAAAGTCTGCACGAGGGGCACATTTGGTTCCCTGTTCATAGTCCATCTCAAACCAGTTCTGGGAGCCGTTGGCTCCTGCTCTGGCGCGAAACTGGACAAAGACATGGGTGTAACCAACCCTCTGTCCTGACCCTCCCCTGGGAGGGTCCCCTGAATCTTTCCATCCCTCACCTGTGGGTACAAAAGGGCTTACCTGGCTGTAGGACCCTAGATTCGACGTGGACAAGATTCTGAACAAGAAACCACTGACCTTCGGCCGTCTGGACACTCTGGACACTCTGGACTTCGCTGGACTTCGACTGGGCCCGACTTCATCTCCCTCTCCATCCAAAGCATCGTCTGTGCCCGTGCACCAAACAGGCTCCGTGCAGGACATTTGGAGCATCAAGGACAACTGAAGTATCTCCCTTGGGGTGAAGGAGTCACTCCCCTGCATTTGCAGGCACCATAACGCAGCTGTCCTGTCTGCTGATCCTGAGCTCCTGCGGACTTTGAAGGCTCCAGCCACACAGGAGGTGGGTTCCTACGTTCCTTGAGGTCGCGCTGCCCTCTCACCAAGTTTAAAGCCAGTATCCCTCGTGAGGAGTGCATAACCCGAACCCCTGTGCACCGCATACTTTTGCAATTGCATATGCTTGTTTGTGTCCCCCAACTTCCTGCATTGGGCTGTCGATAGCCCCAACCTCTGTGCACATTTCGTACCAAGGACTTTGGCCTCCTCACACTCTGTGTCCTGCAAGCTGTTGTTTGGTGAAACTGCTAGAGGTCCCCTCGCGACTCCTGTGCCTTAGGCCTGTGGGTCCATTTGAGGGGCAATCCTGATTTTCTTGGGCTCCCCTGGTTGCTCCAGGCCTGCCCTGACTCCCCTAGCTGTGGTGAGTCCTCTGGTCCTTGCTGGGCCAGACCGTAACCTTTCTTGACCTTCTTCGTGGGTTGCTGTTGCCAAGGCTTGTTGGTGCTCCCGCCGGACATCGACCCCTCAGCACTCAACATCCTTCGTGGTACAGCTGGAATCCGGCTCCTGGTCATCCTCGACGTCTCCTGGTCCCTGCAAGCTGTAGAGTCAAGGTTTCCTTCTTTGCACCTGAAACACCCGACCTCGGTGGGCATTCGTCTTCCGAGCCCCTGGTCACTCCTAAGTGAGTCAGACTCTGTCCCCTCTGTTTTCAGGTTCCTTCCATCAAGAATCCACCAGCGGATTCCACCGGACACTTTTCTTCTTTCCACCAGTGGCATTTCTTTGAAGACTCCCATTGAGAACGACAGCGGTTTCCGACGCCACTTCAGACCTATGCACCCGGCTTCCCTGGGATAGGTAACTCTGGTACTTCGGTATCCACAGGTGGGGTGGCTCTCCAACCTTCTATGTTCCAAAGGGTTTTCTCGTAATCCACCGGGAAGGGTCCTTTAACTTTAAAATTGCAACAGCGACTCTCCTATTGAATTGCAAGTAGCTCGCTGTCGTGTTCTCACACTGCACCCGTCCTTCGTGGGGTCCCTACTTACTCACCTTGGGTGGTTCCTTGGGGTCTGAGCGATTCTACACTCTCTAGACTCTGTCCTGACTCGAGTCATGGTTCTTATACCACTATTTTAGTATATGGTTTGGTCTCCCCCTGGAGCCCACTGTGTATTAGTGCAACTTACGATTGTTTCTGTGCTAAAGTATTGTGTGCTTTGTGTTTATCTGCGTGTAGCAGATACTGTGAGGTATTTAAGGTGTTATAATAATAAATATATATTCTTATAACTACTGTGTGGTTCTCCTTTCATTTAACCAATACAATAAGATTGCATTCTGGTAAAACAAGCTGCTTAACATTCCTTCAAGACTAAGCCTGAAGGCTGCTCTCCACAGCTACCATTTGGATAGCTTTCATAAGGTTATCTTTGACCTCTTAATTCACCATAAGGGTTGTTTGGACTGGTGCAAGGTGGCCACTTTAATTAGTGGACATCATATACCAGGCCAACTTCTCACTGTCAATGTCTATTTGTCTGGTTTTACCGACCACATCCGAGTTTCTGTGTTTACCCTCCTGTTGCTCTGTCGCAGCTTGGCTGGTATCGGAAGGCAGAAAACTGTATTGTTTCTAATTGTTTTGTTTTAGGTCTCGCTCAACCACAACTTTAGTGTCTTTCAAGCTTCATGTAATATATTTGAAAAAAAGACATACTTCTCCTTGCTCCCTTCCTTTAGGCTGCACTCTGGTCTGCACAAGCAGTCACCATAGCTTCTGACCTGCTGTTCTCCAAGTGACTTCCATGTTGCACAAAGGCACTGGAGGGGCAATTACCTCACATACTGTCTTTTCTTCTTTCTGCCTTTTCTGATACTTTGCTTCTTCAGAATCATGAGCTATTTTAACTTCCTAGTTTACATGAGCTCGTCTTCAATGCAATGATGTGTCCCAGTGCACAGAGGGAGGCTGGATCAAGGCTGGGTCTCCTGATCAGGTTTATTGTAGACCCAGGTTAGCAGGAGTAAGTCAGGGATATAATGCACGCTTCACCAGCAGCAACATGTGAAGGTGCTTTCTCCCAAGGACCTGGGCGAATGTGGTCCTAACTCCTTTGTTGCTTTCATTTACCCTTTTCTAGTCTGAGGTTAGTAGGAGTAAGTCAGAAACATAATGCATGCTTCACCAACATCAAGATGTTACTTTGGTTGCTCCCAAGGACCTGGGTGGATGTGGTCATAACTCCCTTGTCGTTTCCATCTAACTTTTTGTAGACCCAGGTTAGCAGGAGTAAGTCATGTATATAATGCACGCTTCACAAACAGCAAGATGTGACAGTGCTTGCTCCCAAGAACCTGTGCAGATGTGGTCGTAACTCCTTTGTTGCTTCTGTTTACCTGTTTGTAGACCGAGGTTAGCAGGAGTAAGTCATGGATATAATGCATGCATCACCAACAGCAAGATGTAACGGTTCTTGCTTCCAAGGACCTGGGCGGATGTAGTCGTAACTCCTTTGTTGTTTTCGTTTACCCATTTCTTTCTGAGAGCTGGAAACATTGACTCCCAAGTAGATGGAGACCTGGGCTGTTCTGCTCTAATCTCTTCCTCACAAACTCACAACCGCCCTCTGTTTCCCACTCCCTCTCATATTCCTTCTCCCGTGCCCCATGTTTCTCTAACCATTCCTTTCACCCTGTCACTCACACACATTCCTCTCTAAACCCTCTTTCGCTCTCTCTGTCTCTCACACACATATCCTGCTCCGGTATCACACTCTCTCCTGTCATGCATTATCCCCAACACTTTACAGCAACTTCTTCCCTATTTTTTAATTCCTTTTGCCATTTGTGTTATTTATTTTCCAGCTCCCTTCCCTATTGCCTATTTACTGGTTCACCAGCACCGCAAGGTCATACGAATGCCAATAGTGCTATGCAAATGTGATCACTGCACTGCAAACAGAAAAACAAAAGTAAAAAACATTGTCATTTACAACGCTAATAGCTCTAACTTTCACGAATGCGAGACTGATTGCATTGCAAATGCTTGTTTCAGTAATAGTACTAGGTATGCTTGAAATTGGACCTTCACGACCCCCGTTATGTGTCTGGGCCCAGTCCCAGCATGCTTAGCGTTATTGGCTGTATTTCTCAAACTGGCTAAAAGCTGCTCAAGTTGACACCATGTGCGCAATCCATTCAACTATCGCGGCACCTGAGAGACTGGGCAAACCACATGCAGCTGAGCGACGCATGGTGAAGTCAACACCCCGAAACGCACTCATACTCGCATTATTCCTTGCTTTATTGATGCAATATATTGCTCTGTGGAAGCCTTGTCTAGGGTAACGCACACGGAATACCTAGCACATGCACTTTCTGATCATAACCCATTACAGTTACACCTCTCGTGGGGCACTCGCAGAGCTAGGATTCCGACCTGGCGTCTCCCCCGTCTTGGCGCTTAGGGACACGACATTTCGCTCTGCCATCTCACAAACGATCACCACATATTTCCAGAATAATACAGGCACCGCCTCCAACAGAGGCATAGAATGGGATGCATTCAAATTGGTCACTCGGGGACATGCCATTAAAACAACATACGGTTCCCGCATGGCGCTAACGTCGGACCTACAAAAGCACGAGTCGGACATCTAAAGATGTGAAAGCCTGGCACCCACAGGCCCCCAGGTGGCTCCTCAGCTAGCTAAGGTGCGGTTAGCATACAAGGAGACTTTAGATAGTCTTTGTGCACTGGACTACAAACAATATTGAGCTCGACAACACACAGAGGGTGACAAAGCAGGTAAAATGCTAGCTTGGCTCTTGAAAACTGACGTTTCACAACCTCCCATTACGGCGATATATAAAAATGAGGGCATGTTGGTAAATACACAAGCGGCAATTAACGACTTCTTTTACAAGTATTACACTTTCTTGTACAGGGCACCTATCACTGACAATCTCCCACACATTCAACGATTTTTGGCACAGGTGCAACTTCCGCAGGTCACACAGCCCCAACATGACTCCCCCTAGGAACCTATCACAGAGGACGAAATACTCAACGCCATCAAGCAACTAGCGGCGGGTAAGACCCTGGGCACTGATGGTTTGCCTTCAGAGTTTTACTCTACTTACTCAGAACAACTAGTACCCCAGCTCTCTAGTGTATACAAGGACGCATATGAGAGGGGAGAGCTCCCATCATCCTTGAGAGAAGCGCTATTAGTGGTGTTGCCTAAACCGGGTAGGGATACGCTGCAGATGGCATCATATCGGCCCCTGTCATTATTAAACGCCGATTATAAAATATTGGAGAAAATACTGGCTTAGAGGCTAATAGACACAGCATCCCTTCTGCTACATGAAGACCAAAATGGCTTCATTCCAGGGAGAAGTACTGGTCTGAATTTGCGCCTTCTGTTTAAGCTGCTGGAATGGGCCTGTGCGGAACCTGACACCCCATGGCTAGCAGCCTTGGATATTGAAAAGGCGTTTGACACCTTGGGCTGGCAGTATCTGCTGGATGTGCTTGGTAAATTTGGTATTGGACCTAAATACTTATGCTGAGTGCGCATATTATACACAAACCCGCAGGCAAAGGTAAAAACAGGTCGAGACATCTCTCCACAGTTCGGTATAGAGCGTGGCACCAGACAGGGCTGCCCCCTATCAACTATTTTGTTTGCATTTGCCTTGGAGCCCTTGGCATGCAAACTGCGCCAGCGGGTGCTGGACTGGGGGATCCATGCAGACAGGCAATGGCATATAATTTTGTTGTATGCAGACGATGCGCTAGTTTACCTCCGGGACGAAAGCGCCGTGCTGCAAGAACTGATCGAGGTCTTAGATACCCATGCTCAGGCCTCGGGCCTTCAGGTTAACTGGTCTTAATCAGTAGTCTTTCCCATGAGAGCGATTCCATCAGATCAAAGACAGTCCATGCCTCGTACCCCGTTGGAGTGGGCGTTCAACACTTTCAAGGATCTGGGTGTGCAAATATATCATTCTAGTTCAGATATCATAGATGGGAACCTAGGTAGAGCAATGTCCAGAGCACGCGCAGCCTTACCGTTTTGGCGTAAGCTCCCCTTGTCCCCTATGGGCAGAGTGGCCATTGCTAAAATGCTTTTACTTCCGCGACTACTTTACTTCTTTACCGCCCTCCCTCATAGGCTGCCGCAGAATATATTTAAAGACCTGGAAGCACTCCTTGTTGCATTGATATGGGGGGGCTCAAGGTCCAGAGTGGCACTCCGCAAATTGTACCTTCCACTTACAGAGGGAGGACTGGGGGCACCAAACTATGAGCATTACTATGATGCAGCACAGCTCCAGTGGCCAATGAGATGGCTAGCAAGTGCGCATGTTGCTGAGATGTCTAGCTTGCCAATGCCGTTAAGACGTACAGCTATAATAGAATGGCTATCGGGATCCACAACTCTGCTACAGAGAAAACAGGGTAACCTACTAATGACGGCAGCTAGACACAGCTGGTTAAGATACGTGTGGCCCAAGGGTCAACCGACATCATATGCACCTATGCTACCACTGGGGATTCTACCGGGCTCATTTGCTTGCCACGACCACCCGGAACTAGAGTCCTGGGCTGCGGTGGGATTGGACACCTGGGGCGACTTATTCGTAGATTCACAACTACAGAACCTTGAGGGGTTAATGGAGGACTTCGGGATATCACAGGGAGCGTTCATGCTTTATGCACAACTAGCACGACAATTCCTCCAAACATGGGGGAACGATGATAAAGAACCTGACACATCGCAGATATTGCAAACCTTACTTACGCATGGTAGAGGCAGGCATGTAGTGACAGCGATTTATAGTTCCCTTAGACCCGATCCTATTTCCCTGCTAGCAACACTTCGTGCATATTGGGACTCCGAGTTGTCAGCCACCATAAGTGATAAGCAATGGGCACAGTGTATAGGGGACCCTAAAATTATATCCACGAATGCTAGACTGAAATATACACAATTTAATTACTTACACCATACATATTTAACGCAAAACAGACTAGCCCGTATGTACCCCACCTCTGTTGACGTTTGTCCTGTCTGCTCAGCAACAGACGCAAAGTTCCTTCACATGGTCTGGTCATGCCCTTGCCTTAGTATTAACTGGAATGAGGATGCAACATCACTAGGGGAAGCAAGTGACACAACACTACCTGCGCAAGGCCTACACTTTCTACTTGGTATCACCAAGCGCACTGCTGCACGAAAAAACCTTAATAAATTTCTGGACCTAGCTTTGGCACTGGCAAAGGGGAGAATAGCAATGTTGTGGAAATCGAGTGCTGCTCCCAGCATACGTAGTTGGCTGTTGGACCTCCGCAAGGCACTAGTGGCGGAACATACGGCGCAAGCACTTAAGGCACCCTGTATCCCCCCACAGACTAGATCCATGCAATGGCAAGAATACCCGTTGTTTGTAGAAGGCAGATTAAATGCATCCGGTTTAACCCAGGGATGAGACGGTTCCTCGTTCTGGACATTTGTTATAATAAGCTGCCATATAGGCGCGAGCATGTTAGGCCCCTCCTCAGGTATGCCCTAACTGGCAAAGAGCTCAGGCTTCCGCGTGTATGCAGTGGAGTGGTACGCGCGACATTCCCCTTCTCGCCGTCTCTAAACGTGCACACATAAGCAATCACCCTTGCTCATGCACTGTACATGTGGGTTAGATGAGATTGTATAGTTCGGTGTAATTTGCAGTCTGTTTGGTGGAAAATACAGAGGCAAGCGAAGTCTATAGCTTTATGTTGATTACAATGTTGATAGCATATAATGACATATACGAAATGTTGGTCATGTTTCCTGTCACCAGCGAGCAATGCTGCCTGGTACCCCCCCCAAGTGTTGAGTCCGTAAAAGTCACTGCGATGTTTTGTATACTAAAGCTGGCAAAAATTGTACTATGCATAACTTGTGGAAAACCAATAAAGACGATTTAAAAAATATATATATATCACAGCGCTTGAGGCTTGCACATGCACACAGAAGGGAGGTGGAATGGAATGAGATAAGGAATAATAACTCATGCATCAATAGGATGAATAATAGCATGTCACAATAAATACAGGCACTATATCTATCTCCATATAAGAATGCATTGCACCCTCCTAGCCGCCTCTCAGGTTAATTCATGTGAGCGCCATCGGCTCGAGTGCACCCTCCTACTTCTAGCTGAACTCTTGTTCAAGAGCGCCATATTGCATTGGGCACCCACGCACCGCTATAAACAGTTGTCACGCTGCTCATTGTGTGACGTGGCCTGTGGCCCGCCCACTGTGCGGACATTTGATTATCTAGCCACCAAACAGTGGAACTGTCTTCCCTCTGCAATCCACCTCACGGATTCTCTTGTTGCTGTAAGGATCCACCTGAATGTTCAATCTTCACTAACTTCGTACCTTGGTCTGCCTTATCTTATTTCATTCAGTCTTGCAGCTCCAGGATGCTTTCAGAGGTAGCAGTTGCGCTTTAAAAATCTCTTTTCACTTATTCATTCACTTGTTACTTATTTATTCTAAACTCCTTGGGGTGTTCTAGCCCAGGCATTCTCAGTTTAAGGCCGCAGCAAGGTCCCAAACCTGCTTGGGCAACAATAGGTGGACACCATGCCCCTCTCAAGCACGCCACTAAACCATAGAGTTGTGCTCATTGATCAATTCTTCACATCATGCCACGTAGGACCTGATTTTGATCATGGCGGATGGGTTACTCCGACACAACGGTGACGGATATCCTGTCCGATGGGATCTATTTTTCGGTGGACGGGATATCCATCACCGTTGTGATGGAGTAACCCATTCACCAAGATCTGAATCAGGCTAGTAGTCATATCACACTTTGAATGGTGTTCTTTAGCTAATGTGCACCTTGGTTATTGTTGCTGTACTACAAATTGCACTTTGCTGAAGTCGCACATGCTTTTTGCACACAGAGATTTGTTGTTTAGCTAAATTTGCACCCTGATTAATGCTGATTTACAAAAAATGTGCAGGCAAGTAAAATGTGATACTCAGCTATATTTGCACCATGATTGTTTGCTGAAGTTGCACATGCCTTTTTTGCACACTGAGATTTGATACTTAGCTACATTTGAGCCCTCTTTATTGCTTCTTTAGTAGGGTTTGCTCTGTTTTGAGAAAGTTGCACTTGACCTTGAAGAGAATGAAACTTCCTTATTTCATAAAAACTGCACTTTGTTGTTTTAAACCACCCTGCTTAGTGCGGACTAGTTAACAAATCGTGCTACCCAACATAACCCTCCACAATGAGAAATACAAACCTGTGTTTTTTCTTTGCTGATCCCTCCTAGGAAATTAACTTTGACCACGGTCCCCTTGTTGCATGTGGTCGATGGCTTCCTCAATCGAAATCAAAGCCTCTGGCTGCAGTATCTTTCACATTATCTACCTCACTGGAAGAATGTCTCTAAGAGCTTCAACAACCGGACTCTCACCTCTGATCCTGAGACTCTCTTTGCAAATAAATATTAAAGCCAGAATGATGCTGAAGAAAACATTACTTACCTTCAGTAACGATATTTCTGGTGGGTACTCCATTTCCCTTCACATTTCTCATCTTTAGAATATCCCAGGTCTCAGACGGAATCCGGAATATTTTCAATAGCTCTCCACACTGGTGGGTGATGCTGGCTCCACTATGGTGCCGTAAATTACACCTGATGTCATTGGAGCCACAAAGCATCCTCTCTGGTGCCCTGAGGTCATTTTCCCTTTCATTTGTTATGCACCTTTGAGGTGCACATAATGAGAAAGACATCAGATTGACATGGTGTAATACAACATCCAGACAGGAACCTTATTATGGTAACTAAATTAGCAAACCAGCCTTCAAAGTAGGGGGGAAGGGTAGGGTCGGTGAGGAATCTGCAGGTAGACAGAGTATACATCAGAAAGATCGTTACAGAAGGTAAGTAACTTTTTCTTCTCATGGATACTTCTACCTGCATGCTTCCTCGCCTTTGGAATAGATTCCACAAGTGGTGCCCAACGAGGAGATGGGTTTGAAAGTCTGTTAAGCTAAGAAGTCTTAAAGGGCAGAACTTGCGAAGTGGCCTTCCCTCCATACCACCAAATCTAAACAGTAATGCTTTGTGAAGGTATTGAGGGAGGGCATGCAATGGGGACTCTCCTTGCCAGAGCTGAAGTAGATGATTGAACCTCTGTGGAGTGAGCTCTGATGTCCTCTTGGGGTTCCTTGTGAGCCAAGGCATAGCATATCTTAATACCTAAGATGATCCACCTTGATAGGGCTGTCTTCATTTTCTGGACAGCTTTGACTTTCACCTTGCCACAGTAGCCTTTGAAAAGCCTAATCGATTTGGAAGTCATTGGTACAGTCAGTGTAAAAACGAATCACCAGCTTGGGATTCAGCCTATGGGCGCTTCACTTCGTATGTAGTGGGGTGCCGAGAAGGAAAGAAAGCAGACGAGGTGATGGACTACACACAACAAAAAGCCGATGAACCAGCGCTGTACTCCGAGGGGAATTACCAAAGGAACTGGTAGAGTCTATGTGCCCTGTGTAAATGTTCCAACTAAAAGTAGCATATTACAAAAAACATGTCAGGTAAGCCCGTACTTACCTATCAAGGGTTCCTGCTTCATCCTCGGGCTTCCAGAATTATTCTGAGGGTGAATGGAGTTCCTAAATGCATGGAAACACTTTGACCCTCTTATTTGGTGAAAATGGGACCCCCAAAGTGTGATTTAAAAATCTCCTGGGTATCTTGAATATACTGTTCTTCCCAGAGTACTGAAGAGATGATTAAAATGAAATGCACTGAGACTGAGAATCAGGCTGTGGATACACAAGAATTATCTTGACATCCTGTTCTCTGCCTTTCAGGTGTCTCACTGAATGTTATATGTAAGCCCAGGAGAACTGCCAAACAGGCTTTGACAGTATATAATGTCAAAAAGGCTGCTCACAACTCCGACCCTGCATATTCTGGCAGGTTCAGAGGAGTGATCTCTTCCATTCAGGTCAGTCTATTGTTGGCTCCTGGGAGTCATTTCACAGCTTTTTCACATCTATTCAAATGCTAAACGGGGGCTGGGAGAAGTTTGAAATCAAATGCAGATTAGCCTCCCAGAACTTCAGGCAGGGGAAAGATAACTTTCTAAAACATACTTTTTCCTAATTTTTATTAGGGAATCCAACTTTACAAATTAACTGGATTTTTAATTACTATTAAAAATAGTTGTTTGTTTTTCTAGCTAATCCCATTTCCAAGATACGATATTATGATCTTTTGTCTGGACTGTGGTATCCTACAGACACAGCTTGACCTATTTCAGTGTAAAATAGCTTTTGGGTACTAGTCACTGTAAGGTCACGTTAACATTAAGTTTCTACATACTTTTAAATACCATGCACCCTGCCTTGCCGGCAACAAGACCTACATAGGAGTGACTTATTGTTATTTAAAGGGGAGGTTTTGACCTGTCAAAATGGTTTATTTTGGACAAGGCGAATTGTAGTTTTTATTACAGTTAGGCTACACTGGTAGGTCTGCAGCCGTGTTTGCACTTCCACTGTAGTGGATGGCATAATAGGTGCTGCAATCCACTGGTGGCATTTAACTTCCAGGCCCAGTGTACACTTTGTGTCATATACTAGGGACTTGTAGATAAGTTGAATATGCCAATCATTTGTTTACCAATTTCATCATGTTGAAAGGGGAGCACAGGCGCTTTACTACTGGTTAGCAGACGTAAAGTGCACAGAGTTCTCCTGCCAGTGAAACAGTCAAGGCAAAAGCCTACACAAAACGTGGGCATACTTACAAAGTGTATGCAGTAAGAGTTGCTGAAAAGGGGTATGTCACTGTGAACTTGAAGCAAAGACGGTACCATAGGAGGTGCAGGTTTGTGAAGAGCCTGGCTGTTCAGTGAATGCAGGTGCATGTGTACTAAGTTGGCTTGGGAGCAAAGGGCAGACAGGTAAGAAGTCACATTGACTCTGTGGGCTAATAGTGCATATTACGACCTCTGAAGGGCCATACTGGAGGAGTTGACGGGTATCTGGGGGTTCAAAATGAGGCTCTGGTGGCTTGAGGAGATGCTTTGAATAAGGGGCATAGCAGAGAGCATCAATAGGCAAACAGGTAATTTGGAGGGCACTGTGATAGGCTGTACAAGTGTTTGTGGGGCTGGCATGAGTAGGTGGAGCTAATGTGGGCCAACCAAAAGCTACTCCTCGTTAGATAAGGGTTCCTCATGTTGACTATGGGTCTTTTGATTTCTCAAAGCGTGGGTAGATCCAATACAGGAGAAGTGATTGAAAGACTACAGGCCGGTCAGTGAGCCAATTGAGGACCGATAGCCAGTTCAGATTCAGCATTTTTCTAATGATCAACCATTAGACTATGGCGGATCACCTTAGGATTGGTTAAGGGTCTTAATGGGATATGAACTTAGCTAAGGTCTGGCTTGGGATCTCATACAAGGACCTGAGCAGGGTATGTAAAGATAGGGAGAAGCTGTGGAAACTGAAGGGCAGCTAGGAGGTGGCAGGCTCTTTGATGTAAATTGAGGTGCCCTCTGTTGGTGGAGTCACTAGCACAGATTTAGACCATAATGACCATATTTACAGCGCGAAAGGCGGTTGCCCTGATTTCAGGTGTTTTGTCCGGATTTTAGGCTGCCTTTGTGCTACAAAACAACAGTAATTAATAATAGAAAAGCAAAGGGACCCTGTCAGGAAATGAGGCGTATTATATTATCCTGTGTCAAAACGTGGCTCCTGAGCTGGTTCAAAACTTGTGGAAAACGCTTTCCCTCTTTATTTGAGCTTGTAGGAAACTTTGCCAGATCTTTCAAACTCTCCTCCACCCCTTGGAAAAGTGTTTGCAGTCTTTGGAGACAGTACTCTGGAGTCCAACAATGTCCACAGAAAATTCTTTTTGGGAGCAAGAACTTCTTTTCTAAGTGTCTACCTATGCGGATTCTCAGAGGTCTTAACTTCAACAATTGTATGGTACTGCGAAACTCAAGTTCTGGATCCCACCGCTAGGCACCAATGTGAGGAAATGAGCCCTATTATATGGTGTGGTTGTGCGACCTAACTGTGTAATACACTTATCAGCCCCTTTAGGTCCAGTAGGTTTTGTCTGTAATACCCTCAGCTCAACCCTGGTTAGCTGTGTCACTGAGCAGCAAGGCTTACACAGAGGAACACGTGTTAAGCATTTACACAGCACCAACACTGTTAAGAACAAAACACAATCATGAACATTCTGCGCCATCTTGTCTGATGAAAGTTCCTACGTGCACATAAACTACAGTCATTCTGATTTACCACAGCCATTTTGTACTCTGTTGGTCACCTTCATTTCACCCTGTCCTCTAGCAGCCTTCTGACTCTCTGACCAAACCTGATATGTGTGCTGGGGGCTATAAACTATTTCCACGACAAACATCAACATCACCTGCTGCCTCAAACTCGTCTTTCCTCTCATCCCTGCACAAACGGGTTACAAATACCAAACAGACTCTTGCAAACATGGTTTATTGCACTACACACAGCAAGACTGGTTTTTTGCCAACAATGGGACCTGTTCTTATCAACAGAACGGACTCTTAGATCTGGCCGGTCTCACTCGCTTTTAGACCCTGAAGCAAGGTCCAGCTGCAATTAAATTGTCTGTTTTTGACCTGGGTGGGAGGAGAGTTAATGTTGGGCTTGTGTAACCATGTTGATAAAACAATGTCGGCTTGTGTGACAACCTGCCCGGGGCGGAGACTCCAAGCTTGTAACCATGATAAAAGAAACAAATACATTGTGTAAAACTGTATAAAAGGAAGAGCCAGAAGCATTGCCAGTAGAACACCTCCCTGAAGACATCCTGGTGTCAGCAGTTGACGTGGTCTCCTCTAAGAGTAATAAACCTTTTTCTTGCCTTCCAGCTTCCAGCACCTGCCTCGTTATTTTAGATAGTGAATCCAAAGTGGATTAAAGGTGACTTTGCGCCGGGCAGCATTGGGGATCCCAGGAGACTCGCTGCTTTTCACAAATTGGCGACCCAACGGGGGCCCATCAGAGACACATGGGTCCAGTAGAGAGGTCCTAACGACGGAGTGAACGACTAAATGATTGGAGTGCACCTGCCTGAAAGAGACCCTCGTCTGGCTGCCAATTGACTGAACTTCACCGGTTCCGAACGGACCTCTCTCGAGTGACCTGCGGTCCTGACTGGGGCCTTACAGGAACGCCGCATTGATTGTTGGAGTAAGAGGACAACCAGGCGCTGGAAGGGGAATACGAAGAACTGTCCATACGGTCCGGGTAAGGTCGTGAGAAAACATGACTTAAATTGATTGATTGATAGAAATACTAGTATTCCTTTTTGAGTTATTTGAGACATTCCCTGCTTGCAAACAACGTAGAATAGGAATATTCTCTCTTTGCAGACAGTGAAGGACAGGTAGTGCAGACTTTTGTCTAACATTAATTGAGATATTCATTTTGACCGCTAAATATGTCATGCCTGTTTTCTCTAGATTGTTTGATTGTTTTGGACCGGACCGTTTGTTAGAGGTCAGTCATCCGGCACCGCCGGAAGGCACCCCTAACAAGGACATGTACGTAAAATATGGATTAGCCACCGTAGCTTATAGCAAACTATGGCATAAGTACACTAGGAAGGACCGGGTAAATCAGTGGCCACTGACGGGATCTTTCGATCCCGCTAAAATAGAAACGTTAGAATTAGCTCTCCACAAAAAGAAAGCTAGACCAGCCATGTTTGATAGTTTTGGTTTATGGCGAAAAGAAGCAGCTCAACGAAAGAAAAGAGACGAAGCTAGACAAGATAAAGAAACGCGAAAATCAGCTTACCAAGCCTGTAAAAAGTTAGAAGAAGAACTAAAAGAAAAGGAAATCGATAAAAAGGAACAGGAATCAAAAATATCAGGTCAATGCCCTGTTAGAACGCCCTTAACTCTTTACCCCGAGTTACCAGCAAAACAGGGGGTAGATGATGATTTATTGTTAGGTCCCCCAATGATATACATGCCACCTCCTTATGCCCCTACTCATCCCGTAGTACAACGCCAGGACCCCCAAAGTATAGCTGGAGATGGCACGATCGCCTCAGTCTCCACCACCTCTGCTCCCACCCACACCAAATGCCTCATCAAAGGAGGCAGTAGTAGAGGTAGGAACCAAGGAAAAAGGAGCGCCCAGGGTCCAGCGATTAAGTAAAAATGAGCGAGCAGGCATTGATAAAGTAGTTAAATCCCTCATAAATAGGAAGGAGACAGAAGAGCATGTAACTGACATATGCAACTCCTATGTTGAAAACCGCAAACGATACTTTATTGTACGTCTCTGTTACCACACCCTTACTGCATATGAAGAGAAGTACCAAAACGTAGGGCCCGAGCGATTAGTGGCTCTCTACAGGAAGGTAGACATCGGAGATGAAGGCGACAACGATGTTGCAGAACTATTTTCATCCACACTAGAAGTATTGCGTCACCTCATAGAACAAGGACAGATAGATAGGGACAGGACAACTAAGGTAGCAGGACCCCCAGTGGAAAAAACAGATAGCATGATGCCAATAAAAGAAGCTGCCCCTTACTGGGTACCTCCTAGAGGACAAGGGACTAATGACGATATAAACCATCAAGACGCTAGAGGAAGGGTGGTCTACAATTGGGTGTATCAGCCATGGGACAGACAGGACATCCTGACCTTCCGTAAATCTTTGCCGGATTTACGAAAGAACCCCACCGCCTTTACGCCGAGCTAGGTACCGCTCTGGGATCAACAATAATGACACTTGCCGACATTGACTTGTTCTTCGGGTTATGTTTGCCAGCAGATGTGTGGAAACAGGTTAAGAAAGTAAACCATACCGAACTGTTTGGTCATACCTGGGAACAACTCGACACACTAGATAAACAGCGGAACCCTGGTCAAAAACCAGTTAAAGCAATATTAGACCTCCCTGACAAAATAGTGCAGAAAGTGAAAACGCTGATCCCAGAGAAAAAGATAGACTGGTCCATAGTAACCGCAAGCCGCCAGAAACCACAAGAGGACGTCTCAGAGTACTTCTCCAGATTTGAAACTGTGTTCTCTGATTACAGTGGACAAGACATGTCCACCGCAACCGGACACCACTTATTTGTGCAGAACTACGTCAAAGGATTACTGCCAGATGTATCCCAGAAACTACAAGCCAGCGAAAGTAGTTGGGCAGCATCTAAACCGACGGCCATTCTCCAAATGGCCCAGTATTACGAGCATCAGAGAAACGAAAATGACAGGGCTACAGAAAGGAAAAAGAAGGACTTGAAGGAAAGGGTAATGATAGCACAACTCCAGGGGGCGAATACAGGAAGGGAGCAATATAGGGGAGGAAACCAGCAGAATACCCCTAGAGTACAGCCACCTAGGAACAATCCATCTACATCATATGTAGGACGCCAAGACCTAGGACAGGATCAATGTGCATTTTGCAAAAAATATGGACACTGGAAATCCCAATGCCCGGCTTTGTTAGGAGCTGCTAGGGGCAGAGGGGCGAGGGAAATAGCAAGTGGACAGAGAGGAAGAGGACGTGGGAGAGGGTACGCGAGTGAAGCAAGCGAGGAAAGGCCAGGAAGAGTGAACGCATTTGACCATCCCAGACAGAATCAGTACCAACAGACAGATTATGACAATACGTACGACTTTGCATAGGACAGCCAGGGGCAAGGAAGGGATCCAGTCAAGCTCTGCGTTGATCAGCAAGGCCCTTATGTTACCGCTGAGGTCCTGGGCACAAGGTCGCCATTTTTGGTAGACACAGGAGCAACACGTAGTGCACTATCCAAACGACTGATTCCAAGGGCACCCTTGTCAGGCTCACATGTGACCTCAATAGGATTTGACGGTACGCCCTCCACCAACCCTTTGTCCCGACCCATCCCTTTTAATCTTGACAGCAATGGCGTCGAAACAACATTCCTCCTCTCATCTAACACCCCAGACGCCATTATGGACCTCGACCTTTTGAAACACTTCCATGCGACTATCAGATGCTCACCAGACGGAGTGCGTGTCATCCTGTATGACAACCCCCAACGCCATAGAGAGAACCCTTTTCAGCACATGTTTTCCATCTCTGAGACTGACACATCCCTACTGGACACTTTGCCATCACACTTATGGGCTAGGGCTGATTCAGACGTAGGACGAATGATGATTGACCCAGTACACGTAACAATACGACAGGACGCAACCCTACCGAAGGTACCGCAGTACAAAATATCGCCAGAGGGTGAGAAAGCACTAACAGAGATCATACACTCTTTGGTAGAGGCAGGGGTGGTAGAGGAAGTAGTGAGAAACATTTGTAACAGTCCCATACTACCGATTGTAAAGAGACAGGGAGAGGGAGATGGGAAAGCCTACCGCTTCATCATTGACCTGCGGGAGGTAAACAAAATCGTAGTACCACAATACCCAGTAGTTTCCGACATCACGACAATTTTGACTTTAATCCCCTCCACTGCCACCACCTTCACTGTGATCGACCTCAAGAACGCCTTCTTTTCCATACCTATACACGAGGACAGCCGCTATCTTTTTGGATTTACCCTAAATTCCCGTTCGTATAGATTTTGTAGAGCACCTCAGGGGTACACTGAGAACCCAAGTATCTATAGCCAGGCGCTTAAAAGACAGTTGGACGCCATACAATTGCCAGATGGAGTGGCACTAATACAATATGTAGACGACATCCTTCTAGCAGCAGACACCATACCAATAGCCGTCACAGCCACCATCAAACTACTCCATTTCCTTGCTGAGAATGGTCACAAGGTCTCCCGAAAGAAACTGCAGTTCTGTAAATCACAAGTGACCTATTTGGGTCACCTTTTATCAAAAGAAGGAGAAAACTCACGCCTGACAGGATCCAGACAATTCTAGACACCCCTGTCCCCAAAAATCAGAAGCAAGTCCGCTCTTTGATAGGCCTCACCTCGTTTTGCAGACAGTGGTTACCGAACTTTAGCCTCATTGTCAAACCCCTTCTCTCCCTCCTAGCTAAGGACATCCCCTCACCTCTCCCCTGGACCCCCGAATGCCAGACAGCCTTTAAAGAACTACGCAATACCCTTTGCTCAGCACCAGTCCTAGGAACCCCAGATTACTCCAAACCATTCTTCCTCTACACACACGAAAGGGAGGGATGTGCATTGTCTGTCCTAACACAATCAATTGGTCACAAACAATGCCCTTGTGCATATTTTTCTGCCACCCTCGATCCAGTAGCCAGAGCACTGCCAGCGTGCCTGCGCGCTGTGGCAGCTGCAGCGGTATCAATACGCCAGAGCGAAGGAATAGTGCTCTCCAATCCAGTCACTGTTTTAGTACCCCATGCAGTCGACACACTACTGAACCAGACCAAAACCCAACACTTGACTAGCGCCCGACTGACAGGATATGAGTTGACCGCACATTACCCTAAAGCGATGCACCACCCTCAATCCAGCCACACTGTTACCCCTACCCGAGAACGATTCTAACGTGGCTCCACTACACGACTGTGTGACACTAACCGATGAACAAACAAAAAGTAGAGTAGACCTCAGAGACACCGCCTTTCTAGAGCCAGATGGAGAACTATGGGTGGATGGTTCGTGCATCAAACTCCCCGACGGCACCACCTCAGCTGCATACGCTGTCACCACAGCCCGAACCATTCTAGAAACAGCCCGTATTGCCCAACGTTCCGCCCAGGCAGCAGAACTCATTGCCCTCACACGAGCATGTATTTTAGCAGCTGGCACGACAGTTAACATATACACCGACAGCCAATACGCCTTCGGGGTGGTTCACCATTTCGGGATTCTATGGAAAGAAAGAGGGTTCCTGACTTCACACGGTACACCCATCCTGCATGGAGATTTAGTCTCCGCCTTGACGGAAGCAGTCCTCCTCCCCAAAAAGCTAGCAGTGATAAAATGCCAAGCACATAGGAAAGTGACAGATCTCATTGGACAGGGAAATGCGCTAGCAGACGTTACTGCCCGAGCCACAGCAGAAGACAGAACCATGACACGAATGTATGTGACCAGGTCACAAGCTGAACAATGGACTGATGCTAGGACCACTGTAAGGGACATACAGACTACAGGCACACAAGACGAATTGACCGAGTGGGAAAAGGTGGGACTAAAAGACGAGGAAAATTGCTGGAGAACTAAAGACGGAAATAAATGGCTGTTACCCAATGCCTACCTCATCCCCATATTGACCATGGCACATTTACCAGCACACATAGGCTCCACCCCCATGATTGAACTAATCACAAGAGTATGGCATAATGTCAAGATAACAGAATCTGCAAAGCGCCTAGTACAACAATGTATAGTATGCCTACAACACAACCCAGGGAAAGGGACAGTAGTACCACAGGGAGGGTTTGGAGTCCCTGATCACCCCTTTGAAGTCCTTCAAATGGATTACATCCAACTAGAGAGATGCCATGGTCTAAAATATGTCCTGGTGGTTGTGTGCGCTTTAGCAAATGGGTGGAGGCATATCCCACCCGCGACAATACTGCCATAGCCACTGCAAAAGTATTGTTGAAAGAATTCTTCCCCGGTACGGCCTTTGCAGAATTTTATGGAGCGATCAACGGCCCACACTTCGTAGCCGAAGTGATACAGAACATACTGAAAGGGTTGGGGGTAAAACAAAATTCCATGCCGTCTTCCACCCCCAATCAGCGGGCCTGGTAGAGAGACACAATGCAACATTGAAACTAAAGCTAGCCAAAATAGTTGCCACAACCGGGTTGAAATGGCCCGACGCCCTTCCATTGGCATTGCTATCAATGCGCTCCACCCCGACCAAACACAGACTGACCCCGTATGAAGTGGTCTTCGGCAGGCCTATGAACATTTGGGCGGCACCAAGACCCACCTCCATTAACGATGTCCCGAACATATTAATGTCAGACTATCTGCATAAATTGACAAACGAGCTAACAATTATCCACCAACAGGTGCAGCAAGCCTTGCCTGACATATCCAGGGGCCCAGGACATGTGATAAAGCCTGGGGACTTCATCCTAGTTCGCAACTTCCAAAGAACGAAGAATCTGGAGCCCAGGTGGACGGGCCCCTGGCAAGTCTTGATCACCACTCGAACTGCCCTCCGAGTGGAAGGAAAAAAAAAAATTGGCTGCACGCCCACCACTGCAAGAAAGTCCCTCCAACGCTGGCAACCTGTGAAGAGGTGGAGGTGCAAGAGGAAGTACTCGCAAAAGACCGACCAGCTCTGAGGTGCTACCCACAAGAAGACACCCTCCAACTGTCTGAATTTCCCGACCCCACGGTGCCATCCAAGGAAGGGTACAACCTAAGATCGACGAAAAGGGGGAGCTCCAACAACCAGGCCACTAACTGAGTCAGAGTCTCAGATCGGTAGCACAGCCAAACGACGCTACCAGGAAAAACACCAGACAAAAGTCTGTGGTCCTAACAGTTGGTGAGCTCCTCGAAGATGATGGAAGAAACGGAACACCTGCAAAGCCACCGCAAAGACACCAAGACTTTTGAACTGCACAGTACAAAGACAATTGCACTTGTGGCTGCATTTCTCACCTGCCTCCTGCTAATGGTCACACTCTGGATCATTGAAGAGAATGCACCTGCATACAGAACATTGTCACCAACCATGCAACCAATCACAAAGAAAGAACACTACCTGGTATCACTACCGCCACATCTCCGAGAACGACGCAAAGAATTCTGGAATAATTCTTTCGTACAGATGCTGCACCAGCACAATCTTGCCACCAATGCCACTAACTGTTGGGTCTGTGGGCTGCTACCACATGCCACTGAACATTCCATCCCTTTCATCCCTTCACCCTTTTCTGTTCATGGATCTTGCCTTGCCTGGATGATGCTCCTACAAGAAAGTTTCAAAGACAATGCCACTTCTGATGGGACAATCGCTCAGTTCTACAACGAGTTCTGGCTAAACCAAACAGGAAGAACAGCAGCTCCCTTTTGCCCTCACACCTCCAATACGACATTCCCAATGAATGTCCCCTCCAAAGAAGGAGTGGAAATACAAGTGTTCAATAATCCTGTCAGAGCCACATTTTCCTACCTGAAGAAAAGAACTGCTGCAACAATGACTGTGGCCCTATCTGTGGTGAACGTCTCTGGCCTTGTATGCATTGAAGGCCGTGGGACTAAGAATGTGGGTCACAGCACTTGTAACATTGTAAGGACTTTGAACACTGCCAATCCTCCAGCATTTGTTGCATCACCCAATATGTACTTTGTCTGTGGAACCAAAGCCTACACCTGGCTCCCAAGAAACTGGGGGCACGTGCTACATCGCCTTTGTTTTGCCACCGACCTACACAGCCCCTGCAGAGCATCATCGAGAAAAGCGTTCTAAAGACACTGATCAAGCAGACTCTGCCGCATCACAGTTCGTTGACGCAGCAAAAGGGCTCATCCCGCTATGGGGTCCGATGGCAAACAGCCGAGCCATCAGACATCTGTCTCAAGCGGTAGAAACCGCCCTGAACGTCACAGCTGGCATCCTCACCAACAACACTGCCGAGCTTCAAGCGGTCCGTCTGGTGGCCCTACAAAACCGCATGGTCCTGGACATGGTACTAGCGGATCGTGGAGGAGCATGTCGCATCATTGGTGCCAGTTGCTGCATATACATCCCTGATAATTCACCCTCTGTCTATGAAGCAATCGAACATCTCCACAGACTGTCTTCAGAAATTCATCAAGGATCAGAGACTTGGACAATTGGAAGTTGGCTTTGGGGCATCTTAAAGGACTGGGGTTGAAAAATATCAATGTTTCTCTTGGTCCCAGTATTGGCAATATGTGGTTGCTGTTTGGGTGTACACTGTATACCACCTTTGTGTTCTCTTTGCATAAGTGCCTTGCGCCCTAAGACTATGGACACTCAGTTAACAAAAATGAGAGTAATGTATGAACAAGAAATACAGGACATTATGGAGATCGAAATAGACTGACAAGATGGCTAGTTATGTTCAAAGGGGCGACTGTTAAGAACAAAACACAATCATGAACATTCTGCGCCATCTTGTCTGATGAAAGTTCCTACGTGCACATAAACTACAGTCATTCTGATTTACCACAGCCATTTTGTACTCTGTTGGTCACCTTCATTTCACCCTGTCCTCTAGCAGCCTTCTGACTCTCTGACCAAACCTGATATGTGTGCTGGGGGCTATAAACTATTTCCACGACAAACATCAACATCACCTGCTGCCTCAAACTCGTCTTTCCTCTCATCCCTGCACAAACGGGTTACAAATACCAAACAGACTCTTGCAAACATGGTTTATTGCACTACACACAGCAAGACTGGTTTTTTGCCAACAATGGGACCTGTTCTTATCAACAGAACGGACTCTTAGATCTGGCCGGTCTCACTCGTTTTTAGACCCTGAAGCAAGGTCCAGCTGCAATTAAATTGTCTGTTTTTGACCTGGGTGGGAGGAGAGTTAATGTTGGGCTTGTGTAACCATGTTGATAAAACAATGTCGGCTTGTGTGACAACCTGCCCGGGACGGAGACTCCAAGCTTGTAACCATGATAAAAGAAACAAATACATTGTGTAAAACTGTATAAAAGGAAGAGCCAGAAGCATTGCCAGTAGAACACCTCCCTGAAGACATCCTGGTGTCAGCAGTTGACGTGGTCTCCTCTAAGAGTAATAAACCTTTTTCTTGCCTTCCAGCTTCCAGCGCCTGCCTCGTTATTTTAGATAGTGAATCCAAAGTGGATTAAAGGTGACTTTGCGCCGGGCAGCATTGGGGATCCCAGGAGACTCGCTGCTTTTCACAACACAATTGAAGAAGAAATTGACACAACACTCAAGAAATCTGACACCAATTTAAAAACAATAGACTGTATTTTTATAAGAATTTGGACACTAGAATGAAAAAGTTCCACCAAGAGGTTCCGGGTACATTGATTTGACAAGAAATAATAAACCAAAGCAACATCAGTCAACTGCGAACAAGCCATGGCAAAGTCAACAAATTGGACACAAAAACATTTTCAAGGAAGCCATAGGTAAGCGTCTCTGCAATCGGTTAGAAGTACTTGGGGTGACCAATTCCGGCAGGGAGCTAGTCAAGGGGACCAGCAAGTTCCTCAAGAACAGTTACTTTCATAGCTGAAGCAGTCCTTCCAGGCACTTCATCTGTGTTGCAGTTGATTCCTGTAGAGTGGTCCTGATGCAAGGGATGAAGGATGCTGATGATGCTCTAAGGATGCTGTGGATGCAACACTGGCGATGGGAGTCTTCCTGCAGGGATTCCTCAGTTCGCACAGCAATGGCAAGGGGGTCCTATTTGCAGGGCCGACGTCTCATGAAGTTCTCTCTGGGCTGACTGAAGTCCAGCCGACACTGGACTACCAGTCACGCATCATTGCGGTCACAGGCCAATCCTTCCTGAGTCGACAACTCACCTTCTGAGGGTCCTAGCAACTCTCCGACAGCCCTCCCAGGCTCAACGAACTCAGGTGGAACTCTGTGCATCGGATCTTGGTGCTCGGTGCTGCACGGCGGTGGTGGTAGCCGCTTGAAGACTTTGGGCTACCAACTTGCCCCAGCAGGCTTCTTCAGCTGTTGTGTCCCTGTGCTGCAAACAGGAGACCAGTTAGCTGCTCCTTGGTGTTCTCTTGGCTTGACTGGGCTCTGAGCGGGACACAGCCAGCACAGTCCCTTTCTTCACTAGTCACCGGATGCAGCAGGTGGCATTCTTGACGGCGCAGGAGTTTTAAAGGCAACAGAGCTGCACACTGCCACAAGTTACATTAATTTCAACTTAAGATACAAGTCGAGCTTAATGTAACTAGCTGTTTGATACCTTGGAGTGCTCACATTGGTTGAACCATTCCGGTGTTAGCACAGCTGAAGGGTTTAGCGTGTAACCATGTACTCGCCAGTTGGGCAACCAAGTCTTTCCACCGTATAACAGTTGCATCACATGTTTCACTGGCAGGACATGTAAAGTGCATGTCCTGCCTGTGTCATATGCTGCACCCTGCCTTTAGGGCTCAGTATGCCTGCCAGAGGGGTGACTTATACACATGTCCAGGGGAAGTGGTGGCTTAACCATTGCTTTCAATGGCAAAGTCTAGCTAGCAGTGCACGGCTGCTCCATCAATCTGCCATAGCGGACTAGAGGACTTGTTTTACTTGGGGGACCTCCAGAGGGGCACAATCAGTGCTGCAAGCCCTGCGGCACCCTTCTAACTTATATGACCTGGGTACCATTTACTTGGGACTTACAGGTATGTAAGCCATTTCCAATTGGATACAGCCAATTTTACATATATTTTTGGGTCAGGGCACTGGAACTGAGGTCTGGTTAGCAGGCCTCAGTGCACTCCGAGTCAAAAAACCATCAGCATCACTTGAAAAACTTGGAGGTGACAATACAAAAAGAGGCATTTCCTTACATGCCCACTCTTTAACTGCATCATTAGACAGGCAATGAGTGAAACCTTTTTCAAAAGACGCATCAAAATAGCTATTTGCTACTATTTTGCCTCCAAACCCTGCAGACAATGGGTTACTGCCCAGATGTTTTCAGGATAAATATTATAAAAACCTTCACGCAATCGCTAAAAAGTGCAGAGTATTTCAAAAGATAATGTGCGAGGATACCTAAAATACAAGGAGAGACAGCAGCAATTATTTAGTATAGAATATGTGGCATCCTGTCTTCATAGAAAAAAAACATGCATTGGCAAGCCCATAAATCTGGAGGCGGCTGCCAGTCTTTAAGCTTTGTCTATCCTTATTTTCTCGTGTTTTTGCAAAATGTTATTGTTGAGAAAACTACAAGGCCCTCGTCAATCTTAAAAATAACAATTGGCTAAAAGCCAAAATATTTTGTGGGCACCAGACAGCACACAGTGATATAGTAATCCCTAGCACTAAAGGGAAATAACTCTGTGCGTAGACGTGCTTCTTATAAAAGGGTATAATTGCTTCACTCACATTGAAGTTAGCCAATGGCTGAAGTGAGATGACCCACAGCCCATTCTGTATGCTCTGATATAGTGATGTTTAACCTTTTCACTTCTGTGGACCCCTATTTAATCATTACTGGAGTCGGCGGACCCCCAACTGAATCATTACTGGAATCCATAAACCCTCACTGAGTTATTATTGGAAGCTGGTGAACCCAGCTAAAGCAATTTTGATTAGTTGATCCTCAAAACAATATGCAAAAATACAGAAACAGGCATTCATGACAAAAGTACACAAATGATAAAATATTTAATTTAATTAACAATATATTTCAAAAAATCATTTTAATAGGAAGGATGAGGCTTTTCTAAATTCAACTGAATCCTCCCATGGTGTAGTATATATTCTTTTTGATGTATTTGCACTGCTCCAACAAATCAATCTGAGGACACCAACTTAGTTTTTAGGCTCCAAATGCAAATTCCTTCACATACAACATTTTACAATTTTCAATTTTACATTTTGTTTCTTTGTTTACATACACTTTATTAGTTTGTTAATATAATTTCATTTTCTAAGCCCCCGTCAGAGAACTTTATAGCACACACATTATACAGAGACAATAAATCATATAAGAGCGTAATTCAATGTATAGGTAATGTTACATAAGACAATGAGATTTACAACGTGTAGGAGTCACATGTCATCTATGTTGGTAGGCAGTATATTTTAAGAGTGCTAGGTCTGGAGACGCACAAACTCAGGTAATGTAAAACACAACAGTGGATATTGGTTGGCTTTACTAATAATGTATTTCTATCGAAAAGAACCCTTTCTTAGCAACATTAATATAACGAAAGTCTGTGGGGGGGAACGTAAGATTCTAAAACTCTGCCTTGCAGTTTGCTTCCAGTTCTTTGATGCGATTTATAACACACTGTGCGACATTAGAAAGACTGTAACTTATGAAATGCAAGTAACAACAAGCATTGGCAAAGCCAGTAGGTCGTGCCTTTGTGAGATTTATTGGCTTTGCGAATGGTTTTTTAACTATCTTGCAAATGGCTGAAAGCAATGTAAAAAAAACTGTATGACACAGACAACGTTGTCTGCCTTATAGCGCTTTTTATTTTATGTTCAGTTATGCCGCACTGAAGCTAGCACTGCTGTATAATATGGCAAAAAAACATTGACAAAGCCAAAACATCTCGCATAGGCAAGACCCATTGTCTTTGCCAATGCTTGGTATGGAATGCCAAATGGTAAGTTATAAGAATTTATATAGTGTTTACAAAGGCTGAAGTGCTAATGTTACAGAATGGAAAATGCCCTTGCCACAGTGTTAGTGTGTCCAGGTTCAGAAGCCTTTTAGGACCATACAAAAACTGTGAAAATGTGCCATATAAATACATTGAATGTAACATAAGTTATAGGTAAACAGAAAAGTCCAAAAAGGTTACAGCTTCTAATACAGTAATGCTTTAGGCTATGTGTTACTTTGGGTGCAATGGTTACAAAATAATCAAAAGAGCACTCCTGACTGCTCGATTAATAGTAAAATATAGCAATATTCTGTGTTCAGTGGGTTTCCTAGACCTTTTGGCTCCTGTGCCGCTGCACCATTCAAATCATGACCCTAGTGCCCACAAGGTAACTGCACTTGTGACTGCTTGTTTAGTAGTAACATATAGCACTAATAAGGTGTTCAGTGGGTTTCCTAGACCTTTTGGTGCCGGTGCCACTGCACCATTCAAATCATGACCCTAGTGCCTGCAAGGACAAATGAGGAAATGGTTTATATTCAGTAATATGTGTTCCAAAAAAGGCAGTGTGGCTGGCTCTTTCCTATGAAAAGATCTTATCCTGTGCTTGACAGTGAATGGGTTTAAATTGTGTAAGATCACCATATGTTAGACTGAGACTGAAATGTGGTTTTGTACATCGTGCCTTAAAAAGCAGTTTCACAAATTTAATGGACTCAGCAAAGAGGAGAAATTTTGCAAAAAACGTGCAAATGTTTTGTGCAGCTGAAGAAAGAGATAGCTTTTGAAATGGACATGTCTAAATGAATTTTTTTAAAAGGGCACAAACTAGGTCTATGGAGAAAGTATGCTGCATTCCTCTTTCTTATAAACGCTCTCACTTTGAAGTCAGCCGAAAGCAAAATAAACACCAGGCTTGCACAAAAACACAGCTTGACATTTGACCTCGGTGTTTGAATGAACAGCACGTGACGAGATGACAAGATTTAAAGGCCTGTTTATTACAATAAACAAGTTCATGGAAGAATACTGTATACACGGCTTTAGCATGGGGAGGTACGAACTCAAGCTGCACAGCCTAAAGCAAATAAAGCTAGCAAGCGGAAAGGCAAAAAACGTGAGTTACAAAGCCAATAGCAAGCAATGGGCAGAATGCATTCCCAGGCCAACTTTCTGAAAGTCCCCAAATTGTCTTTCGCATAGCCAGACAGCTGCGATGTCTGGTAGAAGGCGACCTAAAAAGGACTGCTCTAACAAAAGCAGCAACTGACCTATCTACATAAAACACTATCATGTAACCCTTATGTTACTTGTGCTTTGCAGCATGCACAATAACACTGTGTGCCACTTATGAGTCAAAACTATAACTGGAGAAAACACTCATCTCTACAGCAGGCACATTAATCAGTTGAAAAATGCTGGGCACACAAGGAACTCTGCAGCAGGTACATTTAATATCATAAGACATTTCAAAATGCGGCACCCCCTCCCCCTGCCGCCCTGTGCAGTGGCACCGCCATAAAGCCTGCACTGAATGGGACCGTCCTCCGCATGGTATACAGGCATGCACCCCTGCCCCCAGGTGACCGAACTGCATGACATACTGGCGCCCTGACTATTCAGCAGCCGAGTTAACATGCTAATCTACCATAGCCGCTGCGGCATATGCCGGTCTCTGGCAATGCTAAAGTCCAGAATTGGTTCTGTGAACTCAAGGGGCTCACCAAGCATGCCTGCTGTTGTTGACATAGGACTTCTGTCCATTCATGGGCTGTTGGCATGAAACAGTAGTGACGAAGTACCTGTTTTTATGAATTGATAGCCCTAAACTGACTTTTTTTGTCATTGCAGTGCACAGCAGACGGCTCCCACTTGGATAAATGTTCTGCTTTACTGATGAGACACCCAGACCCTCACGCTGACATTGTGTGAGTGTGACCACTGCATGTGCAGTGTGTAGGTGGTGCACATAGATGACAGCGAGTCTGTGTGCAATAGGATGTTTTGCTGGGAACAGTGGCATCCGGTTTTTGATAGCTGCTGGTTTACCATGGCAGAAGGTGGAGGGTGGATACAGTCTCTCCAGATAACGGAAGCATATCGACTGTGTTCATTGAGAACCAGGCTATCAATTTCAGGAAAATAGAGACGGGTCTATCCTTGAAAACTCTGAAGACCTCTTAGCAAGGAATTGCTTATTAAAATGTCTTGAGCACTGCTGTTTAATAGATGGTAACGGACAAGCAGCAAATGATGTTCTTAAACGCAGTACTGTTTTTAGCTGGCCCGGTCTTGGTCTGTCGCAGATTGCAACTTCAGGAACACTGATGGCACACACGCCATCGCCTCCACGGACTACATCCTCCTCGGGGACCTGAACTTCCACCTCGAGAACAACAAGGACACCAACTCCACCACCCTGATCGACAACCTCGCCACCCTCGGACTCAGACAGCTCGTGACTACACCCACCCACGCCGCCGGCCACACGCTAGACTCCATCTTTTCCGCAAGCCCACACGTCTCCTTCAACCACACCTCCGAACCCCACTGGACTGACCACCACTGCATCCACTTCACCTACAGGAAGCCCACCACGCACCACCGCACCGAACAAATGCCTCGCCGCTGCTGGAGCAGAGTCACCGAAGACCAGCTAACCACAACCCTCGCCCTGAGCCCACCCGCCGAACCCTCCGACCCCAACACCGCCGCCCGCAACCTCAGACAGTGGATCGACGACTGCGCCAACACCCTCGCCCCGCTCAAGAATCCGCCCAACAGCCACACCAGCAAGAAAGCCACCTGGTTCACCGAAGACCTCCAGGCCTCCAAACGAACATGCCGAAAACTGGAGAAGATCTGGCTCCACGAACGGACAGCGGACAGCTACGCCGCCCACAAGAGCGCCACCCGCAGTCACCATCACCTCATCAGATCCGCCAAAAGGGCCTCACTCAAAGACCGCCTAGACAACAACGCACACAACAGCAAAGAGCTCTTCAACATCGTGAAGGAACTCTCCAACCCCAGCTCCAACACCTACGACATCCCGCCGTCGCGAGACCTGTGCGACTCACTGGCCACCTTCTTCCACCGCAAAATCGCCGACATCCATGACAGCTTCAACACCACGACCGCCCCGGCAACCACCGAGACCACTGCCCCCACAACCACCAACCGCCTGCTCTCCTGGACCAACATCAACGACGAGGACACCAGCGAGATCATGAACACCATCCACTCCGGCTCACCGCTAGACCCGTGCCCTCACCACGTCTTCAACAAAGCCAGTACAGCCATCGCGCCCCATCTCCGGAAAATAATCAACATCTCCTTCGAGACAGCAACCTTCCCGGAAAGCTGGAAGCACGCCGAGATCACCGCCTTACTCAAGAAACCCAAGGCAGACCCCAAGGACCTCAAGAACTTCCGACCCATCTCTCTGCTCCCGTTCCCCGCGAAGGTCACCGAGAAAATCGTCAACAAACAACTGACCCGCTACCTCGAGGAGAACAACATCCTGGACCCTTCCCAGTCCGGCTTCCGCAGCAACCACAGCACCGAAACCGCCCTCATCGCCGCCACCGATGACATCAGGACCCTGCTAGACAACGGAGAAACAGCAGCCCTCATCCTCCTGGACCTATCAGCCGCCTTCGACACGGTCTGCCACCACACACTACGAACACGCCTTCACGACGCCGGGATCCAAGAGAAGGCCCTGGACTGGACCACATCCTTCCTCTCCGGCAGAACACAAAGCGTCCGCTTCGCCCCCTTCCGATCCAAAGCCACCAAGATCATCTGCGGCGTACCCCAAGGCTCCTCCCTCAGCCCAACGCTGTTCAACATCTACATGGCACCCCTCGCCCACGTCGCCCGACAGCACAACCTCAACATCATCTCCTACGCCGACGACACCCAGCTGATCCTCTCCCTCACCAAAGACCCTCACACCGCCAAAGCCCACCTCCACGAAGGAATGAAGGCCGTCGCCGAATGGATGAGTACCAGCAGCCTGAAGCTGAACTCGGACAAGACGGAGGTCCTCATCCTTGGTTCCAACCCTTCAGCATGGGACGACTCCTGGTGGCCAACATCACTGGGAACAGCCCCGACACCCACCGACCACGCACGCAACCTAGGGGTCATCCTCGACCCCACCCTCTCCATGACTAAGCAGGTCAACGCCGTTTCCTCATCCTGCTTCAACACCCTCCGAATGCTCCGCAGGATCTTCAAGTGGATCCCCACCGAAACAAGAAAAACAGTCACCCAGGCCCTCGTCACCAGCAGGCTGGACTACGGAAACGCCCTCTACGCAGGAACGACGGCTAAGCTCCTGAGACGGCTGCAACGCATCCAGAACGCCTCTGCACGTCTTATCCTCGACATCCCCCGACGCAGCCACATCACACCCCACCTGAGAGACCTGCACTGGCTCCCTGTCAACAAGAGGATAACCTTCAAGCTCCTCACCCACGCACACAAAGCACTCCACAACTCCGGACCAGCCTACCTCAACAGACGACTCAGCTTCTACACCCCCACCCGCCAGCTCCGCTCCACCAGCCTCGCCCTCGCCACAGTCCCCCGCATCCGGAAAACGACCGCCGGCGGCAGATCCTTCTCCCACCTCGCCGCCAAGACCTGGAACACCCTCCCCACCAACCTTCGGCAGACCCAAGACCTACTGGCCTTCAGAAGACTCCTCAAGACCTGGCTCTTCGATCAGTAGCAGCACCACCCCCCTCTTCCCCCAGCGCCTTGAGACCCTCGCGGGTATGTAGTGCGCTTTATAAGTGACATGATTGATTGATGGCAGCCAAGTGCAGAGACTTCACTGTGCCCGTTTGTGATGCTCCTGCTTGGATCGAGCATCAGTCCCAGCTTCTGCGGTAGCCATGTTGTGCAAAGAGCGTCTCTGTGCTGCAGCCAAAAGGGGAAGCAGCCTTTACAAGGAGGTTTTTACCTCGTTGTGCCTTTACCATGCATATTTATACCCCGTGCATGCCTTTACCAGGGATTTAAGGTAAGTTGAGGGTGTGTCTCCCCCCACAAAGACATTGTTTTTATAAATAAAAACAATGTGTGGTAATGGCATGCGTTGTAAAAGCATGTTCTTGGTTAAAAATGCGTGGTAAAGGCATACGATGTCTTTACCTGCGTTGTACCATCGTACAACCAGCCAAAAGCTGCCATTTGAAAAGGAAGCACTCGACACCAGTTCTAGAACCGTCGATGATGGATCTACATCTACTGCCTGAACAAAGGAGCATAAAAGTGAGACACAAGCCACCCCACTCCAGTTTCGTGTTCTTCTCGCCCAAGGAAAGGGGTGCTGCTCAGAGTACTCGAAGACGTGCTGAGACCTGGCCTGGTGTCTGCATGACATCTAGCCGAATGGGGGGCGAAGAGCCTGAATTTTACTCAACTTTCTGGAGAAGCTGTGGCGTGGGTATGCCAAACACCTACAAAACCTACCTGCTGTAGAGGGGAGGATCAGAGCCTGTCCAGGAGCCCAGCCACATGGAAGACCTGGGAGAGAGGAAGCATCGCTCAGACTGACAGTCATCCGGTCCCCCACAACTTGGCTTGGACTGCGTGAAGAAACTGATGGCAAATGAAGGCTATCTGGCAACCTTGCAGTGCGCCCTGAAGGACTGGCACTGCCAGTGCTGTGCATTCCCCAAGAGCCCTGACTGAGTGTCCGAGCCTCTCAGCAGCAGGAGTGAAGAGTGAGACACGCCACAGTCACGCGAAGCCATGACAGTGGGAGTCAGGCAAGTGCACCACTCAGCACTAGCCGGGCCATCTCGGTTGAGCAGGTCATGGCCCAGCCTCAAAGGACTCGGGAAGCGCACACAGAACCCGGCCACAAGACCGCGCCCTTGGGAGGGAGACTTCCTCAGGCTTAGGGACCCTTCAAACTGACTTCTAGGCTGTAGGTGTGATAACTATTTAGAGAGCTGTGACTTATCCTACACAAAACCGAATCACATGAAGGCATCATAAACATTGGGTAACATCTCCCAATGAAGAGGGCATCACCGAGGGAGCAGAGTTCAAGGAAGAGCCAAAGGACACGACCATTGACTGTGTAGTATTCCTTCTGCTGTACTATTTTTTTTCTACTGAAGGTCAGCACGGAGCTAGGCAGCGAGTTGTGTGCCTTTGCCCTCTATGCTGGCCCCCTGAGATGCTTTTGGCTGCTCACCCCAAGTGCAGCACGGTTGGGTGTACTTGGTCAATATTTCAAAACCATGTGTCGGACCCCCAGCAACTTGGATTTACTCAGTTGGATCTGTAAATAAAGAAAAAATGCAAACTTTAAGCAGGCAGGGCAACACGGGCCCGCAAGGTGGGGGGGAACAGAGAAAAGCAAACGGCCGAGAGCAATGTTGAGCTGGAGGGGGCACTTGGGTGCGAGTAACATGGGTGAAGAAGCACATAAAAGCAAATTTGTTACAGATGGAAGGTGGGGGCACACGGGCAAGAGAAGCACAAGGGGAAGGAAGAGAAACATGCCAAGGAGACAGCTGGAAAATACGTGCTTTCGATCTAGAACTAGGAGGCAAGATGGCAGCTGCTCCGGCGGCCGAGTGAGCACTTGCAGCTGACCGCCCTCCACAAACTCCCCAAACTTTGTCGAACCTGATGCGGTTCAAGAGCCAACAAAGCGGAGATTAATATGGATTAATGCAGACTCGTGAAGGCTACAGATATATAGCGCTATAACAAATAGTCCCGCGCAACCCACTTCAATAATGATCAATTATGTCAAATGATTTCAAAACAATTCCTCTGAGTTTCAAGTTGCTTTATTCTTTTGATCTTTTGTTCTTCAGTAGTCCCTTCATGCCAACACGTGTTCGTCAGACCGACGTTAAGACATCACTGACTTCATCAGGGCTCATCCAAAATTTGTCAAAGTTGGTATCATATATTAAAATAGTGGAATACACCTCTATATCTCCAAAAGTATCCCTACTCGGGCCAACGCTCGTAAGCTGTCATATTATCCTCGGAATCGGAGAGTACTCCTCCTAGTATCCATCCCGGCGTGGATATATAGCGCTTGTTAAACGAGAAATGCTTTGGAGTGTACTCACGTATCGCTCTTCAATGCTGTCTAGTCCCCGGACTCCGTTTCTACGGCTGGTGTGGTGTTTGTCTCAAGGAGCCCGCCGAGCCGTTTCTGGGATCTGGCGAGAAGCGGATGGAGTAAAGATGCCTCCTAAAGGCACCCGAGGAGCCAAGCAGCGCGGCGGAGACCTCACAGCGACCTCATCGAAGCAGGCAGAAAGCGCCCAAGAGAGACGACAGGCTGCTGCTGTTTCAGGAAGTAACACGCAAATCGGGAACAGTCGAACTGCGGGGCCAGGGAAGAAGACCCCCCGCTATCTTTTTCACTGCCAGGAAAGGAAAGAATTGTAAATTGGATGGTCTCATGATGGAAGAGGCAGGTGTGACTACACATCGGGACGAGGTGAGCTGTGGGAACGCAGGGGCTTCTGATTACACTCTGAAGGCAGCAGCGAACAAAACAAACCATGGAGGGCAGGGGGGTACTGACCCTGTATTGCACACCCCAGGGGGTCGGCGATGGGACAGGGGGACATCATATTGCAAACCACACTACGGTGGGGGTAGAACATGGTGTAAATATTGCAGAATTACCAGGTGGTAACCCAGAGTTGGATAAAAGAGCCTGTGATACGCTGCCAATGGGAGATCAGGTTGATCAGAGCAAATCCCAAGAACTGTCTGAGGCAGATTTGGGCGATCACTTTTTCTCACTGTCTGATCACTCTCTCATCAGGTGATGAGTCTGTACAGTTATCTGATGGCCGCTCCGGCTCACCAAGCGGACAGTGGAGTGAGTCTAGCAGTACACATCAAGATGAGACACCGGTGAATTGGACCAGAATGTCTGGCCCAGATACTATACGGGAAAAAAAACCTCCAACAGTGACACCCAGAGAGGCGACTGGTGCAGCGGCTTCAACTATTCAAATACAGCCTCCTATGTTCAAGCTAGGTCCAACTGCATCCTCAGAGGTAATGCGACAAGAGCAGCATAACTCATTAGATCACACGGAAGAAATCTCCCTGGCCGTCATTTATGAGACAATGTCACAGAGAGGAAACCCGGGCAGAGAGCCAGAAAACGCAGGGAGTGTGTCGAAAGCTACAAAATTTACTTCGGCGAGTGGCCAAGTCCTGTTCCGAATTTCCTGAGCGGATAACGGAAGCTGAGAATAGGATCTCCATTCTTGAGGATGAAATGACTGCTCAGAAAGCGGTGACAGATGACCTGACAATGCAGCGTAGTGATATGGCTTGGAAACTTGAAGACATGGAAAATCGGCTCCGCCGAAATAACTTAAGAATTCTGGGAATGCCTGAAGGCATTGAAGGGTCTGACCCGCGGAAATTTGTGGTAGGACTATATACAGAAGCCTTCCCGGAGCTGACTCATTGGGCATGGGACAATGAGGTGCAACGGGCCCATCGGTTCCCCTTTCAGCAGAATTACAATCAGGGGGCCAGCAAACCTGTTCAACCTAGAGCAATTCTTATTTGTCTGTCTAATTTTCTATCTAGGCAGGCTCTGTACGACCTGGCCAGGACAGATAGGAAGAGAAAGGGGAACGGGTTTGAATTATTTGTTCGTCCTGACTATTGTCATCAAACGGTGGGAAAAAAGGTGGCAATTCGGGCAACTAATCTCTCCATTTCAGGTTAAAGGTGCCCAAGCATTCCTCCTGAATCCTGCCAAACTCAAGATTATACACAAGGACAATACCCGGTTTTTTACATCTGAGTTCAAGGCTAAAGAATACCTCCATGACATTAAATCTTAATTTTTAGACCAGATTAAGATCTCATCTATATCAGAAGGATGCTATATATCCATATTCTTAGTATGTGAGATATCTACAAATATATGTTCCAATTGCGTCTTCATTTCTTCTTTTTTTGTAAGCACCTGTTGGGATGAGCCTGAGTACTCGGGCTTAATAGCACAATGGTGGGGAGAATCTGGGGGGGGGGGGCGGTCTG
Source organism: Calotriton arnoldi (assembly GCA_963921515.1). Lineage (NCBI taxonomy): Eukaryota > Metazoa > Chordata > Amphibia > Caudata > Salamandridae > Calotriton > Calotriton arnoldi. The sequence continues at coordinate 1,074,386 of CAWUFW010001892.1, read as the reverse complement.
CGTTGGGGCATGGCTCTCCATCATCCAAGACCTATGGGTCTTGTAGCCTCTATGGTTGGGTGGGCAGGGGGGGGGGGTCTCTGCTGGCAGAAGAGACACAGGGGTGGGGAACGCGGGGGTGGCTGCTGTGGGGGCACAGGGATTGAAAAATGTTGTAAAAAAGCCAATAAATGAGTTCAAGCAAACGAGAAGAAGTGATCTGGTATACTGGGAGAGAGAGAGTTGTTTTTTTTAGCTTTGAAGAAGGTTAATGATGAATATGTTTTCGGTATGTTCATTTAATGTTCGGGGTCTCAATGAGAGGGGCTAAGCGGCAAAGGGTAGCGCAAGAAATTAAAAACATGTCCCCTAATGTGATCTGTCTTCAAGAGACACATATCCCCTGGACTAAGCATAAGGTGTTAACAGAGGTAGGGTATAAACTACTGGCATGCACATCACAAGGGACCACAACTAGAGGGGTGGCCATTTTAGCTAAAAGAAACAATGTAATGGTAGGGAAAAGCCTTGCTGACAAATGTGGTCGCTGGGTAATTGTTGAATGTGTTGTCGCTACTAAAAAGTTTACAATTTGCTCGGTGTACGGATCAAACCATGATGAAGCTCAGATACTAGATTATTTGAACACAGAATTAGCCTCTTGGGTATCTCCCCTGATACTGTGCGGGGATTTTAACATTCAGCTTGAAGAAGTCACCCAGGGCCCCTTTAGAGATAAGTATTATGGTCGGAAACCCAAGGTTTAAGGCTTTACAGCAACTTATGTATGAGCATGGGCTGGTTGACGCTTGGCCTAGATTAAAACAATCCGATCCCGGATATACGCATTATTCTTGTCCACATCAGAAGTTAGCAAGGCTTGATTATTTTCTGGTCACAAACATTTTTAGCTGAAGCACAGATACAGATTTTCCCGAGAATTACCTCGGATCATAATCCACTACTACTAAAAATTAAAATGCAAGGAGTGGTACGAGCCCGGGGACCTTTACCTTTGATCGGAAGCTATTGCTAAACGACCAGTTTGTTAGTCATATACTACAGTGGCTAAAGCAATTCCTTGCCATAAACCGGAATTCTACTAAAAGTGGTATTGTGTGGGATGTTTTAAGAGCCGGACTCAGAGGGGAAATTTTGAGCTTTGGATTACATGCTCAAAAGCAGCAGAGACAGTTTACTCGGGGACTGTACGACAACCTCCAACAAGCTGAATATGTGTTAATGCATGCCGTGAGGGAGAAGGTGGATAGCTCTCAGGCACAAACTGAGGTAGCACGCTGCAAGGCCAAGATAAATGGAGAATGGGCTAAAGATAATGCTAACCAATATCAAACATTCAGACGGGATTGATATGAGTACAGAGAGTGGACAGGAAGGTGCTTGGCTAAGAAAATCAGGAGCAGAGAGGTAAAAGATGCAATTACTGCAATTAAAGATGTCAATGGGAAAATTGTAGAAACACCGGCAGAGATCCTAGAGGTTTTTAGAGTTTTCTATGAGGGGTTATATACGGAGGATTATGTGAATCAGGATAGATCTAAAGCATTTTATAAAGATCCACATAGGAAGAGATTAAGTGTGGAAGATTGTGAATACTTGGAAGAACCCATAACCCTGGAAGAGTTAGAGGCGGCGGCTGGATCGCTAGCAACAGGGAAAGCTGCTGGGCCCGATAAGCTCCCACTTGAATTTTATAAGATCTTTCTAACCGAGATACAAGTAGATATGCTTACGGTTCTTCACGAGGCATAGAAAGGGGATGCCCCAGCGTCATGGGATGAAGCAAGTATAGTTATCTTTCTAAAAAAAAAAAAAGATAAACCATCTACGTTACCGGGGTCATATCGACCCATTTAGCTTTTAAACTGCAATGGGAGATATATGCAAAAATTCTGGCAACACGCCTCTCCCGAGTGTTAACTCCCATAGTCTCGGTCCGTCAGCATGGTTTTATCCCAGGAAGAGGCACGGTCAATCACGTTAGCAGGGTAGTCACTATGTTGGACTCCGCTAATGTACGGAAAACGCCGTGTGGAGTGGTGCTACTCGATGCAGAGAAAGCGTTTGACCGTGTCTCTTGGGAGTTCTTATGGGCAACTATGTGATGGCAAGGCTTTGGATCTGGGTTTATTCAAGCTTTTCAGACTATGTATAGATCACCCAAGGCAAAAATATGCGCGTTGGGACTGGAGTCTGACTGTCACAATATCAAGAGGCACCCGGCAAGGGTGTCCTTGTTCCCCCTTATAATTTGCCCTCTACATTAATCCTTTTTTGAACTTATTGGAAAACAGGTTAAATGCTCGGATGGCGAGACCCGAGATGGAGGTTACTATATTAGCATATGCAGACATTGCGGTTGTCTCACCAGACCCAGTCAAAACCTTGATAGAGATCGAACAATTAGCAGCGGTATTTGGGGAAAGATCCAGATTTAAATTAAATATAACAAAAACGCAAATAATTTGTACAGAGCAAGTACGTATTAATGATCCTAGGGTTACAGAGGAGGCTACATATTTGGGGATTCGTATCAACGCATGCCTGGACAAGATGGTATTATCTAACTGGGAACCCCTGGTGCGGAAAATTTAAAAAAAAAAAAAGGATTTGGACAGAATTGAAAGCCTACATCCATCAATAGTAGGCAGACGTAATGTTTTAAAAATGGATGTCTTGCCTAAAGTGCTGTATTATTTTAGATGCGTCCCCCTGGAACTTACAAGGAAGCAACTTCAGAAATTGCAATCCATTTGTAGTAGCTTTTTGTGGGCGCAAGATAAGCCCCGTCAAGCAATGGGGTACATGAACTTACCACGATCTTGAGGGGGGTGGGCCGTTCCCAATTTTCTGTTTTATTATTGGGTGTGTTTATTACAACAAATGGGCATTCTGTTGGTTGGGGGAAGGTGAGGGAAAGGTAGAAGAGTCCCCGAATATTTTTCAGATGCTGTTGGGTTCAAAAACAGAGAGGAACTTCCTCCAAAACTTAGAGCCCAGCTACTATTAAAAAAAAAAAAAACACTTGATTCAAGGTTCAGGCTACCCATAAAGTATGGCTGCAGATTCGAAAGTATTTGAAGATCGGTAAACTTAACTTCTATACACCTACCTCCTCCCTAGCACTACCTCCCTCTATCTTCTCCGACACCGTCATGGCTAGATGGAGACGAAAGGGACTTATGACCTTGGGGGATTTGATCGACAATAGTGGTATCAAGGCCTACTCTTCGCTGGTATCCGAATAGGATCTCCCTAAAACTGATTTTTTTAAATATCTACAAATTCGAGATTTAACAAAATGAGTAGATGTAATGAATCTGGCTAAAAAAAGTAACCTGCTGGAGGCAATCAGGAAGCGAGGGAGGATTGGCACCCTGTATCAAAGTCTTATTGAATTACAAGGTGACGATCTTGAAATACAGAATCTCAAATGGAACACTAAACTAGATCAGGGAGGGAATATCCTACAAGAATCAATTGTATTGGCAGATAAGCTTTTGATTTCCTCTAGCCTCAATTCGCAACATTATAAAACCAGATTTAATTTATATTATACGCCTGCCAAAATTGCAAGGGGGGGGGTAAATGTACACGCTGTGGGATGGACCAAGCTGATAGTCTTCACATGTTTTTTGAATGTCCAGGTCTGAGACCACTGATAAATAAAATTGAGGCTTTCTTGACAGGTGTCAGGGGTACAGATTGAGAATACATCTATGTGGATGATGTTGGGAGTATTGGAGGAATAATTAGTCGCACAGGGGATGTACAAATTCAGGTACTTTATATTTATAGCTGTGGCAGTGACTAGCCTGTGCATAGCGTCACTATGGAGGCAGAAAGAGCCACCATCCTTTGAAATGTGGAGGGGCAGACTATATGCCATATGTAATCTAGAACATAGCATTTACGCCCTTAAGGGGCTACAGAAACGTAGGTTAGGTATTAAGATATGGGGGGCGTTAGTGGAGTATCTGAAATAACTATGATCTAGACCTACCCTTGTGTGATGCATATATATGTTTTGGTGACTCAAGGATGAAGATAGAGAAATACTATATAAGTGCTAAGTACAAGTTATGACGCTTCCTATATGTTTATATGTTCTTGCCATCTCTCTTTTCTTGCCATTTTCTTTTTTTTGGCTTCTCTCATTCTGGCTGTTTGTTCTGGTTTTGATATTACGTATATTTGAGTCTTGTTTAAAACCATAGTGGGACTAAATGTATGTTTTGATCCCTCCTGTTTTGTACTTGTTTAAATACTCTTGTAAATGTATAATGTGGCTTACAATTTTTTTTTTTTTAAAAGGAACATTTTTACCTAAAATTGAGTAGTGAAAGTACAAGTACATTGGTGGTTTTGCTTTAGAGGAACAAATTAGATGATCTAGGCAAGCCAATGATTTAGAAGCAGGCACCTGACAGACAACAAAGCCAACCAGTGGTAAGCAATGGGTGGGCTGCATGTTCTTGGTAAACCCACAAGTCTGTGGCAGCTGTGCACTGGTAAAGCCGATGGATGTCACCTGTGTGAGACCCATCAGCTTCGCAGAGGTCTTTTTAGCCATGTTGTGGAGCAGCATGTCTAAAAGATGTGAAAAAATAGATTAAAGTTGTTTTTATAATGTGTAATCACGCAGGAAGTCCGATAAAATGAAAAACAGAACTCGTGTCCTTATACCAACGGTAGATTCGCGGGTAAGAAAAAAAAGAAGCATCAACGAGAATTAAAAAAAATTTTTTTTAAAAAAAAACAAAAACACATTTTAAAAGAGGCATGTAGGTTAGTTTAATTAGAGGCAACGGGTGCAATTACTCAAACATGTAACGAGTAAAGTGAACAACTCTAGCAAGTGCTCCACAGTCCGAGCTTTCTTCCCAGTACCATGCCAAAAAGTTGGTAGACAGATCCCTGTAGCAGTTATCTTCGCCCAACTCATCACTGCATAGAATTGACAGACAGATATATAGTAAAATACTCCAAAGGCGAATGGCAATCCTAGGGCAACCCAAATGTCTCCTAGCAGCTAGTTTAGCCTTTCATTTTTCCCCCCCAGAGTTAATAAAAATAATCCCACTATCCTGGTTAAGGATTACTCCCGTTTACCTTGCTACTGAACGACGATACTATGGCAAAGTGGGAGTGTGTAAAGTTTATATAAAAAAAAGTGAGGAGTCTTGCAAAGGGATGAGCTACTTTCATGTGGGCGGAGCTTACGCTCCAGATTTTGCTTTTAGAAAAGGTGGAAGCTCTACTGCATCTGTAGAACCAACTAAGCAAAGATGGGGCACTCTGGCCAACCGAGGTATGATCTTTGACAATCTACTGCAAGGTGAGGTTACAAGGGAGGACAGCTGTTCTTCGGAGGGACGAGTGACTCGGAGCCCACGGAGGGGCACAGATCCTCCAGTGTAGGCTTCTGCCCCACTAGAAGCGCACTGTTGTAGTCAGATAAGTCATGTAAGTGGGCATGGAATGTTCATTGCTCCAGGGTAGTGAAGACATGCAGCCTGGATTGGTGATACTTGGCAAAAAGTTATTAACTTGAGCAAAGAAATTAGAAAGTGTCTTGGCAATGTGCAGCATCTCTTCTCTACCCACCCCCCCCCCCCAAGAGTAAAAGTTATTATCTTAACGTCCGAGCTGAAGTTTGCCTCTTTAGGCCCTGCATAAAGATCGGTCCAAAACGACCACGCAGAGCAGTGAGGGAGCAATCATGGAGGGGGGGAGGGGGTTGATGGCACAAGCAACATTGGGGAGGGGCACTCCAGACACGCAACAATGCAGGAGGAAGAGGTGCAAGTAGAGAGGAAAAAAAAAAAACAAAAAAAAAAAACACACACTTCTGAAAGCGTTAGACAGTGGAAGGGCACAAGGCAAGTGAACAGCGATTGACCCATGATCCAGGGAAGAGGTACACATGGAGCTGAAGTGAAGCAGGCGCTTGCTGAATAAATAGAAGCAAGGAAATGAGTGACAGTGAAGCCAACCAATGGTACACAGTGAGCGGGGTCTGAACCCCCCCCCCCCCCCCCCCCAGCAAACAAAATAACTCACAAGCAACAGCACAGCACCTGTGCCATCTTGAATGAGGGGGGGTCGGCACACATGCAAACTGTATAAGAGGCAAACATATTCAGACATTGAATTGCATAAAACCACCGACAGTGGTCTCAAAACCCTTACATTCTATGGGGGGGGGGGACGATCTGATATTCTATGGTGGGCCTGTCATTGTATAAATTGTTTTGAGCCATGAAAAGATTGGTCAAAGAAAAGCATCTTCCTATAGGGTGAAGTTTTGGAAAAGTGGTGGGCCCGGGCACAAGAAGCAAAACAAGCATTTGCAATAGGTCTTGCATTACTACTAGTTTGAGGTATTGGCGTTGTAGATAATGCAACACCAATAGCTCATACTTTCAGTAATGCAAGACCTAGTGCACTGCGAATGCTTGCGTAGTGAGCCAGCATTGTATGTCTCAGTGCAGTACTGCAAGCTGCTCCTAGAGGTCCCTAGTGAGCAAGGCACTAGCACTGCATGTCTACAAAGTTGGAGTTATTGGCATTATGTTTTTTTACATAGCCATGTTGCAGGGTGGAGTACCATATGTGGCCAAAAGGGGACCTCTTTTGGTCCCATGGTAGTGCACCCCGCAGAAGATATGGTAAATCCACCCTACCCATAATGCATTGCATGCAAGACAGTACGAGGAGTACATTCATATGTACAATTAGTAGCTTTGAAATGTGACAAAAGAATTGTTATATTGATTTGCTGATTAGGTTGTACTCTGTGTGGAGCTGATGAAGGGAAATTTATAGATGGTCTCGTATACATGAGAGATGTTCTAGTGAGTGAAGTACCCACTGCCAGCCTAGCTTCGGACCAAGTGTGTGTCCTGCCTGAAGCCTTAAGAAAATAGTGCCTTGAGGCTGCAATTAAAACCTAGGAAGTAACACATGTAACAGGGGGGTGTCCTCATGGGAGGTTACAAGAGACATGGCGGTACTAAGGAGGGACTACCAAGCCTAATGACCGATGAAAGCCACCATCTACAAAGGACAGGCGCCAACTAAAAAGATGGACAGAAAGTGGGTGAAGCTTTTTGTCCATATCCTGACTACATCAGGTCTTGAAGAGGCAGCACTGCATAGACGAGACCTAAAAAAAGATGGACACCCACACAAGATGGAGCGGCATAGGAACATTTAAAAAGAAACAAACACTAAAGTACCACAATTAAAGCGCTATAAGTGCTGTAGAATATTCAGAAATTAATCAGTACCTAGTCGATGCTCCTCTAAAAGGAGGAGGTAAACCTTGAGAAGTGGTGTGCGAAAAACCGCAGGTCCTCCCACCATGGTGTAAAGCCCTTTCGAAAGGTCCTGAATAAGTTGACGGATGTAAGTTACAGAACTGAAGCCCATTTCTCGCCAACCTGCTCCCAAGGACTGGCACAGCATTAATAAGGCGGATTTTAAGGACGTCACTCATGGCAAAATTGCCAGATAAGTATATGGAAATACAGATTACATGAGTGTAACTCATTGAATAAGGATGGAAGAACGCACTGAACCGCCATACAATTGACTGGTAAACGTCCATTTTATTAGTCAATTTTTTATTTTTTTTAAAAAAGCAAAGATACAAAAAAAAGTACATAACACTGCGAGTCAGAATATTCACTGTATAAAATAAAGGAAGTTGCTGCGCCAAACAAAAGTGACAATTATCTACAAACTCTTTCCCCTCGTGATAAAAAGTCTGTGGCAAACTAGAGAGTACCAAGTCCGTGCGGTGGGGGAGGTGGAAGTCATTCATAGTACTCGTAGTCCTACACGTAGTTCTTGCTGGGGTAGTCACTTCTGGGCTGTGAAGCGGCCGCGTTGTATCTTGCAGAGTAATTGTCGTCCTTTCTGGGGCAAGAGCAGCACAGCAGGCCACCCCCGAGCAGTAACAAGGCGGCAGAGGCCCAGCCCATATACAGGGAAGCCCCCAGCTCCCGCTTCTGGGCTTCGACCACCAGTGGGTTGTAGAAGTCTCGAATGACCGAGTTGGCGGACCAGCAGACCGGGATGAGCATCAGGACGCCAGAAATGATGAAGATGATGCCAGACACGACGCAGATCTTGGCCTTCGTATTCTCCTCCTCCACGCAGTTTGTGCACTTGGCGCCAATGACGCTGGCGAGCAGGGCCAAGATGGCGACGAGGATAGCAATGACGGTGAGAGCACGCGCCGCCTGCAGGTCCTGGGGCAAGGCCAGCATGGAGTCGTAGATCTTGCACTGCATCTGGCCGGTGCTCTGCACGATGCAGTTCATCCACAGGCCCTCCCAGATGATCTGCGCCACCACAATGCTGTTACCGATGAAGGCCGTGACTCTCCACATGGGCAGAGCGCAGGTGACGATAGTACCGATCCAGCCAATGAGAGCCAGGGCCATGCCGAGGATCTGGAGCCCAGTGGAAGCCATCTTGTCTTGCAGTAGATTGTGTATTAAACCTGCAAGAAAGAAAAAAAACGTTAGAAAGATATCCACGCACAACTTAGAAGGCACCCCTCCCGCAGCAACACAACCAGAGGCCGGCTGAACCTCAAGACAAAAATGAAATAATTTGTTTAATCGAAATGTGTACATGGCAGAACAAAGCCTTTTATCAATGCCCTATGTGGCGCCATGGTTAAAACCCTGGTGCACTGGGTGCCAGAGATAGATGCCGCCATGCTTTACCAACCCAGGTATTCCGCTAGGGGGCATTGTACATGCAGAGGCCAGCTTGGCCTTTACGCCAGAAGCACACGGCCCATGTATGCAACTGCTACACACGATTAAATGCACATATTAAAGCCTCTCAAAATTACCGTTTTGAGTCATACCTTATAAACAGGGGCGTAAATAGAAATGGCCCACCTACGGGGTCAGGGGTCTATGTTACCATCCTGGGCGCAGCGTGTGCAGTGGCGCCAGAGGGACTCCGCCACGATGCGTTGATGTATTTTATTACCAGAAGATCGGTAAGGGGGCATTTTTATTGCCACAATACAGCTTTTTTAAACACAAAAGTATAGACAATATTCACAACTGAGGGCGATTTCAACGTGCCCACCTTGGACAAACCCACTGTTTGTGGACAAATCACCCCCCCCCACAAGAGCGGGTCCCCTACGGCCAAGCGTAGTGGTGGAAAAGCCGGGCTAGAAACAGACACGGGCCGCTGGAAGCACCGTGGGAAAGCGGGATCCGGCAGTGGGACGGCGCCATGGTTACCCCCACCCCGCGCCCCCTCATAGCTCCTGAAGCACTTCAGCGCTTTCCAGAGAGCGGCGGCCCGTCTCTTATCCGCGGGATGGAGTGAGTGATTAGGGCGTGAGAAACACCGAGATGGGCTCGACGGCACCACCAGTGCAAAGCACCGGCACTTACTGTACCTCAACATGCTCCGACTCAGAGCGAGAGAAACGTGGGGCGAAAACCCGTGACAACAGCAGACAGTAAGGAGGAGAAAGAACCTGCAAGAGTGAGGCGGGCGAAGGAACGGGAGAGTCTGGTGGTGGATTAAGGAGGAACGAGCGAAATCCAGTGTTAAGCACCTATGCAGCGGCAGGCTTCTGGCCCAGCACTCAATTCTTCTGCAAATGAGGTACCCGACACAGCCCTCTTGGAATACTAGTTCCTAGAAGAGAAGCAAGGCCTTAGCGCTGACCTGGCGCCAGATAGAAGTCCACGGAAATCCCCTCCTCACCTGCTTCCCCCAGTTTTAATTCAACTTGGGAGAGGATGTGGTCTCACGGCTAGACTGCCGACTTTGGAGCTGGGAAACAAGGTTCGAGTTTAGGGGCCGACTCCACATCCTGCGATTCTGGGCAATCCCTTAATCTCCCCGTGCCTACCAAAAAAATGTGTCCTTTTGTAACCTAACTGGTGCTCGTGTAAAGCGCTCTAATAACTTCGGGTCGAGTTCGCGCTATATAAAGTCTACAAAAAAAAAAAAAAAAAACTTGGGGAGAGGATGCTAGAGCAGTCGACCTCAAAGCTGGGGAACCGGGTTCGAGTCTCGGCAACGACGCTCGACATCCTGCGATTCTGGGCAAATCACTTAGTCTCCCGTGCCCAACAAAAATGAATGTGTCCATCTGTGGTGAAACTGGTGCTCATGTAATGCGCTCCGATGTCTCGGGTCTAGTTCGCGCTATATAGAACTCGCAAAAAAAAAAAAATCCTCAGGTAACTTACCATCACCGACGGCGGGGTGGCTTCTCCTACGAACAAGCCTAGCCATCTTACAGAGCCATCTTACAGAGACTGAGCTCGGGCCCGTGTCACCCAGGGTCTGCTAGTTTGGCCCAATCCTACCAACCCGCACCGGCTTTCTTGGCCCCGTTAAAGGGTCTTTCTATGCAGGGCAGCGACGCCCCTGTCGTAGGGATGCTGGGTCCGGGCAGAGACGCATTACCTCACGCCGGGGCACTTAGACATTTTGGAGAGAAGTGGATCTGACCCCCTTCCCGTTACTCAGAGGCGCCTCCTGAAGATCCCCTACCTGCGGAGAGGCTGGGCCTGCCCTTGCCTGGGTACGCGTAGTTTAGGTGGCGCTACGAGTGAAGGATGCCGAGGATAGCGCTTCAGCGTAGAGCATTAAAGGCGCTGTTCGCGTAAACAAAAAGCTCCCCCCCCGAGGAACCCAAGGTGCAAATCACAGGAGGAGCCAGCAGCAGTGTCCATCGGTGAAGACAAAATAGCGCGCTAGTGTGCCCCTCACACAAGAAGACGGCAAAACACTCTAAATTGTACATGTCATGAATGTAGGCAAACAGGATACAAACGAACCCATTAGTAGCTCCTAAAAACTCTAGTCAGTGAGTAAACAAACAGCGGAGCCTGTGACAAAAAAACATCCCCACACACGGCCCCCTCGCACCTACCTGCACCACCAGGAGCCTTCAGCTGCAGTTCTGCCCGAGAAGAGAAGTCTTGGGTTGGCTCCCCCTCCGGAATTTATATGGGCGGCCGCCCCGCCCCCGCCCCCACCATCACTGCACTCACCAGCGCCTCATCACAGGTGTCGAGCCGCCCTGGCTAAACCCATGCCTTCCGGGGCTGGGCATGATGAAACCGGAGGAGGGGCAGGACACTCTCTCGGGAGGTCGGGCCATCCTCCCAGGAGGGGAGTGGTCCGCTCCCAAACTCGCAGAAACCGACCTTGCAGCACCCTCTACCCCCAACCTGAGGGGGCTGTCGGGTTGAGCGCTCACTTGTCCTCTGGCCTCTAATAATTCACTTATTTCAACACCGCCGACCTTTTCTCAGACGTAAACACGCGTAGCAACAGGTGCTTGCTTCCCTGTGTATTCCCCGGCCACACCCCGTGCGTTACTTTACATCAGGCCTGGTTTGTAACACAATATTCCTGCTTGGACAGTTAGTCGATTCTACTATAAAAATAGGTTATATTACAATTCAGGTTACCCGGCACCGTAATGTTACCGAGGAGGCATCGCGCCCTGGCTGGGTTTTTAACAACCTTATGCATGCAGGGAGTTATAGTACAGGTTCGTGCAAGCACTGCCTTGTAAGGACAAAGTCGAGGGGTGTTGTAGTCAGCCCTCTGTGACATGGGGTCACCTGATAACCGAAACAACCCCTGCATGCGAAGGTCTCTTGGGCGGAAGGCCGGACTGGTGCCCGATTGCGCAAGGTGCTGTGCCCGGGGGATATGGTTGCCACCTTTCTAAAAGAAAAAAAAACACGGCCATTTGTTGTTTTAAGATCCCAAACAGGATACCAAACAAGATCGCATGCGTTCATCGTTTTTCTGCCTTGGTTTACTTTAATTATTAGTCAGAGATCGTTAACGTGGCTCTAGAACATATTTAAACGTGTTTTCTATTTATTTTTGCTGTTTGAAGTATGTATAGATAAGATCTAAAAATATCGGCTTTGGGTGATTTTGCTTATTTTTGTACCGGCCGGGACATTAAAGTACCGGTGGAGTCGGTAGAAACCCGGTCAGGTCACCTGAGCCTCAGGTGGCACCCCTACGAGGGAGCTGGGAGGCACAATTGAGCGCCTGCATAAGTTGACGAGAACTATGCTGAAACACTTGTCCCTCCGTTGTTATACATCCTCCTGTCAATGAAACGCAGGGTCGAGTCCTAGAACCTAGAGCTTTCATGATGTCAAATGTCCTAGTTGAATAGCTTACCGCTTATGTGCGCTTTTGTTGCATTGTGGGACTTGTGGTCTTTTCCACTGTACAAACGCAGTTCAACAGAGGGGCAGATTTACAAGCCCCTTGCGCCACTTTTGCGTCATTTGTAACATGGGAAAAGTGACGTAAGGGTGGCGCAAGGGCCTTGTAAATAAGCCCCAGAGTATGTAAAATAAGAACTGCGGCTGGGCTGGTCTTTAGAGCTCTGTATAGTTCCGTCAGAGGGAGGCGGTCGTACCTCAGTGAGGTGCACCACATATATTTTTGCGTGGGTTAGTTTGAGACACCCTGTCATACCTCAGATGCGCGCAATGGAGGGCTCATATGCCTCAGTGAGGTGCCGTACACTGCCAGGTTTAAATGTACTGAAGAGCTGCTCCGTGATGCTCCCTAAAGTGAGGCGCACACTTCTGTTTTTTCGGTCTCATATATCTCACTTTAAAGCCCGCGTGCTTTGGCTGGTGTTCTCCCTGGCAGGGCAGAGAAGCTCCCTGAAGCGATCGAAACCTGCGGAGGGAGGGTGGTCGGGTTGGAGTGGGGGAGGGGCAGTTTCGGTTTGTTGGGTATCTGCTCCCCCCACAGATCTTTGTTCCCTAGACCCCTCCCCGCTGAGCGTGCAACCACGGGGCCCCCAGCTCCTCCCACAGGGTCCTTTGTGTAAGCAGGGGGAGCTTCTCACCTTGTTCGTAAAACCTGTTCTATTGATATGTGTAAATCAATACCCCTCCCCTCTTCCCCTCCTGCCTGGCAGGCTGGGAGCCTTCCTTCATTCATTAACTCAAAAGTGCCCTCTTAGTGCGTTTCTGCCTCTTCCAGTGCGCCTTGCGTAACAAAAGGAAACCCTGCTCCCCCCGCTTCAGGCATTCTTCTGGACAACGAACCTTGTTCTTCTGATGTGTATTTAAAGTTAAGAACCATAAATAAATGCCACCAAGAGAGCCCTTATCATTAGGGGGGGTCTGCAAAATAATTGTGGCACATCAAACAAAAAAAGTACCAGAATACAAAACAAAAAGCTTACACGTATATGACGTATTCAGAAATTGTCAGGGACAAGAGGAGATCTCCAGGACCGCATGTCTCAGAATGGACTGGGCCTCGCTGGGAGGGAAGACCTACGGATCGCGTGACGCAGGTGGTCTGCGCCTAGTGACATATATGATCGAGGGAGGGTGCACCGCCTCTCCGGGTGCACCTTTTCTGTTAGCCCCCGTCTGGGGCCGTGGGGGCTGCAGTTGCTTGTCTCTACTGTCCCTGGTTCCGTTGCTCTGGAAACTTGGCCGGGTTCAAGCCCTTCAGGACTTGGCTGTCAGTGGGAGCGGCGGCGAGCAGTCACCGGCATCTGGGGGAGGTTAGTGTGGAGGGTGCAATGCGCCCAAACCTCAGCAGACACCCATCCATGCAATAGCAGGCTTGTCCAGAGCAGCGCTCCTTTCCTCAGAAAGAAAAGTACTTTATTACTCAAAAGACTCATTTCTGCACATTTATACAAATAGTATCAAATACCTGATATGTGAGTGAGAGGGTAACATATCCAGTGGCGTAACAAAGGCCCCTGCAGCCCGGCGGTGCGGGGGCCCCCAAGATTCACGCCCCTCCACCCTCAGCACAGTACCCTTGCCACAGAACTTCTGACTGATTTGGGGACTTCATGTAGTTTGCAGGGGGTCTTCCTCAAGTTTCATTGCTGACCATTGCTCTGTGGTTTGTAACCCACAGTTACTTGCTTCCTATTTGCTGGCTTTATATGTTTTAGGCTGTCCAGCTTGAGTTCATCCTCTGTGGAGCACTACCTGTTTACTGTATCCTTCCGAATGTTCGCTTTCTGTAAACAGTCCTAAACATCTTGTTCTTATCTTGTCACATTTGCTGCACGTTCAAAGACAGAGGTCAAAGGTCAGGCTCTGTCTTCTGAGGGAGCTTGGTGTTTGCTTTTCTTTCTCTGATAATGTGACAATCCACATTTCAAGAGATCAACAACCACTACAAAACCCCACAAACCACGCCTCTACACCCTTCTACCTCAACTGCCACACAATGGCACCTTCACTCTCGCACAAAACACCACTCTGTCCTATACCACTATCAAATCCACACATCACCAACACAACACAAACCCACATTATACATATCAGGGCACAAGTCCTAAAAAAAGAAGTGGGGGGACGCTGACGTCACGACAGGAAGTGACGTCACGAAAGGTGGCTTGCACCATCAGACTCATTGCCTCCCCTCGCTCACCCCTTAGATGCGATTGCATCAGAGAAGCCAGCGTTCTGAATGAGCTCCGATCTCGCCCCAGAGAGGCCAAAGAGTGACTGTGTGGCTCCATTTGCTCCAGTTATCGAGCTCCCGGTAAAATAAGTGGGGGGACGCCGTCCACCCGCGTGGTACCCCGACTCGAGCCCTGATACATATTCTTAATCCCTTAAAACACACACTCCCTGTTCATAGGAAACACCAGCTCTACCCTCTGTTTGTTCCTAATAGACCCCTTTCCATCACCAGCAAACCTATACTCAACCCTCTCTCATATCATCCACCAACAACCCCTTCTCCTCTTTTTGCCAAAAACACAGAACCAAACAATCCTTACACTCCACTCCACCACACATCTTACCTCTTCCAGTTATCAAATCTAACACAAACACTCATAACTCCAGCGGATCTGCCTCCATAAGGGCGGAGGAGCGTCGCCCACCCTGCTGCCAGCGTAGCACACATGAAAAATAAAACGGTAATAAAATAATTTTATTACCGTTTTATTTTTCAGTGCAGTTGGCCAGACCGAGCCAAGTGTTGGGGCGGGGCCATCACTGCTGACTAGCAGCAAGGTTGGAGGAATGGTGCACACCTAAAGTTTAAAGTGTGCATGTCACTTTAGCCGGCTGTCTTGTGATGGCCAGCTTGACATGCGTCCCTTAAACTTTCTCCAACCCGAGCTGTCTTAGACAGCTGGGTGGAGAGCAAGCACAGGCCTGCAGTGCCTGTAGGAGCGCTGAGCCAGCCTTCTCCAAACAATCCTGGCTCTTTTCTCATGCACCAGTACATGTCCTACCTTTAACGTACACTGCACCCTGCCCATGTGGGTACCTTGGGCCTACCTGAGGGGTGCCTTGCATGTAAGAAAAGGGAAGGTTAGGGCCTGGCAAGTGGGTGTACTTGCCAGGTCGACATGACAGTAAAAACTACGCACAGACAATGTAGTGGCAGGTCTGAGACACCTTTGAAAGATCACTTGTGTGGGAGGCACAGCCAGTGCTGCAAGCCCACTAGTAGCATTTGATTTACATGCCCTGGGAACACATAGTGCACTGTACTAGGGAATTACCAGTAAATCAAATATCCCAATCATGGAAAACAAATCATTACACAATTTACCATAGGAGCACTTGCGCTTTAGCACTGAATAACAGTGAAAAAGTGCTCAGAAACGCTAAACCAGCAAAAACGAGTCCAGCATACCATCAAAAACAGGAGGCCAGAGGGCAAAAAGACAGAGGAAACACCCAAAAGTTGCCAGGTCTAACAGAAAGCCACTCTGTTCCTCTTCTAGCAAGCAAGAGCATTTTTTATGCTCTTGCTTGCTAGAAGCGGAGCGTTTGCTATGGCTTGGTGGGAGCGGAAAAGCACCCGACAAGCCATAGCAAATCGCTATGTCCTGGGGGTGAGCACACCGGGACATAGCAGGAGCTGGCCCTGGGGGGTGGCGGTCCCCAGGGCCATCCACGCCCCCCCTTCCTTATTAGCAAAATGCCCTGGCCCAACTGGCGGCCGATAACTAACAAAGCGCAAGACTCCATGCTTCGTTTTTTTTTATTTAGCCTGATCCGCTAAAAAAAATGCTTTTTTGGACCTTGTGGGGTCCATGTGGCCCCCCCCCTCCCCCAAGATGCCTAGGGGTTCAGGATATTTCTACCCTGCCCCCTTTTATCTTTTATTAAATGTTTGATGGCCGCCAACACTTGCTGGTTTGAAGTGTTGGCAGCCAATCAGATCTCAGCACGAGATCGGGAGGGGTCACGGATCATCCACATCCCTATATATACAGCTGGAAATTTCTTTAAATAATTCTGCAACTACTGAACGTATTTACGCCAAATCACAAAAAGGCATTTTACTGGACCAATATCTACCTTTCGTCCAAATTTGGTGTAATTCCGTTCAGATGTTTGAGCTGTAGCCACTTCTAAAATTCCTATGGAAATTAATATGGGGAAAACACGTGTTCGGACCCCCCCTTTGGATGAGACAAGTGACACAGAAGCCAACCTTAGATTCTGGCAACAATGGGTTGGCTGAGGAATGTGGTCAAGTGGTAGCAGGACAGGTTTCCGCCAACCCGAGCTAGGAGGTTTCCCCGCCACAGTTGCCTCGACGGAAAGGCACATTGTAATTGGGACAGCCGGAATCTTGGAGGGACCCCACTGACAGCTGCTTCTGCCTCTGACGCCGTCGACGCGGGAGAAACTTTCTGGCGGAGGCGACGGGACTGTGATGGTCTTCCCTCCAAGGACCCGCCAACATCTCATTCGAGTGGGCAGACCGCCAAGCCAGCGGGAAGACAGCCGAAAAAGTGATGGTGGGAGAAGTTCCCCCAACATCTAAATCAGGCCCTATGTCTGTGTAAATGTAAGGGTTATTTAAATCGAAAATGTGTTGTCTGTAATGGCAGTGCGCTACCACACCATGCATGCTCCACACTAAGCCACTCCACTCTATACCGCTACACTCTACTCTATGCCCCTCCACTCTACACCACGCCACTCTAAGACACAGCACTCCATTCTACGACATGCCACTCCGTTCTATGACACTCCACGACACGCCACTCCACTCCACTCTACGACATGCCACTCCACTCTACACCACTCCACTCTAAGATACTCTGTGACATGCCACCCCAGTATATGCAATGCCACTCTACTCCACGACACAACACCCTAAACCATTCTTCTCTATGTCCCTCCACTCTTCACTCCCCACCCCACTCCACTCCAATCTACCACAATCTACCTCACCCCACTACACGCCAGTCTTCCCCAATCTACTCCAGTCTGCCATTCCGCTCCACTCCATTCTAATCTACACCACTCCATTCACTCCAATTTACCCTACTCCATTCCAGTCTACCCCACAACAATTCAGTCTATCCCACTCCACTCCACCCCAATCTACCACACTCCACTCTACTCCACTCCACTCCACTCTACCCCACTCTACTCCAGTCTACCTCACTACAATCTACTGCACTCCACCCCAACCTGCCCCACTCCAATGCAATCTACACCACTACAATCTACCCCACTCTGCTCCAATCCACTCCAATCTACCCCAATATAATCCACTCCAATGCACTCCACTCCAGTCTACCACACTCCACTTCAAACTATCTCTATCCCACTCCACCCCAATTTACCCCAATTCATCAACTCCACCCCAATCTACCCCTTCAACTCTAATCTACCCCACTCCACTTCAATCTCCACTCCAATCTACCCCACTCCACACAATTCCAATCTACCCCACTCCAATCAACCACAATCTACCCCACTGCAATCCACCCAATCTACTCCACTCCACTCTACCTCAGTCTACCCCACTCCACTCTCTCACAATCTACCACACTTCACTCCATTCCAGTCTATCTAATTCCAATCTACCCCTCTCCACTCTACCCCACACCACTCCAATCACTCTAATCTAACCCACTCATCCCCAAGCCACCCTACTCCAATCTACCTCACCCACACAATCTACCCTACCCCACTTCAATCTACCACACTCCACTCCACTCTACCCCAATTTACCCCACTCTACTCCAATCTACTCCAATCCAATACACACCAATCTACTCCACTCCAATCTACCCCACTCCATTCCACTCAAATCACTCAACTCAATGTAACCCAATCCACCCCTCTCCACTCCAACCTACACTACTCCACTCTACACCAATCTACCCCACTCTGCTCCAATCTACCCCAATCTACTCCAACTACTCTAATCTACCCCACTCCATTCCAATCTAAACCAACCCCTCTCAACTACCTCAATCCACCACACTCTAATCTACCCCAGCCCACCCCACTCCACCCCAATCTATCTGACTCCACTCCAACCTACCCCACTCCAGTCTACCCCACATCACTCCACTACACCCCAATCTACCCCACTCCATGTGCAGTGGTTCCAGCGTTCTCAGACAGGAACAATATGACCCACAGTATCAATAAAGGGAGCTGCCCGCTTCTTTTAAAGTAATGGAGGACCGCCAACCCGCTGATCCCTGATTCCTGTTCCAGGGTGTACCGAGGTTGTACCGAGGGGTAAAAATCCACAACAGCCGCGATTGCTGCGATTTGCGCTACTGGCGCGCCACTGCTGCCGCTGTTGCTGTTGCCATCAGCCGCGACTCTGCATCCACGCGGCTGACTCGGCTTTGGATCTTGGCCTCGGATCTTGGAGTTTTGAGGACAGCGAAGCAGCGGATAGTAGGCGCCCAGCTCAACTCAATCTAGCTCAGTCCATCCATCGGTAAGGAGGCAGCGTAAGGTGAGCTTTGGGAGGCTTTTCATCCAGCAGGGTGGTGTGCAAGGTTGGTTGGTTCTGGCTCTGGCAAGCGCGGCCGCCATTAGCGGGCGGCCAGTAAGTGAGTGCCCTTGGCTGGATTCGCGGAGGCGGCCTGACTAGGTCGGGTGCGGCTTGCGGTTCCGCCTTGTGAGCCCCGCTAGTCTCTGTTTTTACCCCTGTGCCCTACCTGCTCACACCTGCTCACAGCCTGCCTACAGTCTGCCCACGATTACATCTACACTTACAGCCTTCCGCTTTTCAGAGCTTTTCATAGCTACTTTGTTTTACGACAGTCTCAACGGCCCCAACAGTGGATCGTGTGGCAAGCAACCCCCGGCCTCCAAAAACACCGGCCTCTAAATACTGGGATGGGAGCTTGGTGATCTTGCGGAGAGAGTGGTGCTCTCAGAGGCTTTTGAAATCAGGGAAACCGCAGCAGAACCTCCTCGTGTCCCCTCAAAACTTGGGAGGCATATGGAAGGACAGTCTATACAATCTACACAATCTACAATGCAACCAAGGAAACTCCCCCGGGAGAAAGGGTACCACCCTTCGAGTTGACATCACCCAGGATCCACCTGGAGAGCCTCAGCAGTCGCTGCCACTTCGAGACAAATCATCATTATCGGGAGGCCAACTATCACAAGTACGGATCAACGAGTTTTTTAGTAAAGCCTCACCTCAGTCTTAGACCCAGACCGGCTCAGTCCTTTTAGCGACAACGCAGCCTGGGCCAGAAACGCAGGTCTGCTTTCAGCTTCCCTCTCCCAACTCCGCCCCTATTGATGGACCACTCTTTGCAGACTCTCGCTCCTGTTCGCCTAAGGCCCAGGTATCTTCTGAGAGTCTCCAGCAGTCTAGGCTCCCCCAGGCTGGCTCCATTTCAATCCAGGTTGCTTCCATCGATTCATTAAGAGCCTATTCCTCCGGTTCTAGTTCTGGAGATCTCACTGCCCTAGATTCTACAACACTTACTGCAACACTCACTGCAACCAACCTGCAAGCACAAGCTTGCGATAGTCCGCTTGCTTTCTCTTTTCTTCAAGAAGGCAGCGAGAATTCCGTAGCACCTCATACACTCCCCAAGCCTATTCTTTGTTGCAATCTGGGCGCTCATCTAAGTGACCTTACTGACTCTCTGTCTCCCAGCAAGAGGACTACGTATGATAGCCCCTTTGAACTGAAAAACCTTTCTGATCGGTTCCTTGCCTCCCTAGAAGCCCGAATTGAGGCCTCCCTTGCGCAAACTCCAGGCTTCAGCTCTCATCATAACTCTTTCATCGCAGCGCAAGCAGACATGGTCTCGTCTACACCGCCGGGTCCCATGAGTCCTCTTTCGATCTCATTGACGTCCTTGCATGTAAAACAAGACTCTATCGCAACCGCCTTATTATGGCAATCTCAGAAGATGGACCTTCAGATCGATCTAATTCAAACCTTGGCCTCAACCTTGGCCGATTTAGACTCTAGGATAAGCTCTCTTGAAAGGCCAATAGGGCCCTCCGATGGTACCATTGCCTGTCCTTGCTCTCCAATAATCAATAAACTCTCATCCCTTCCAGAAATTTTGGGCTCGCTTCTGGACTGCGTGAAGCTTCACATTAACAGCAGTGGAAAACCTAAACTTTTTCAAAGGGCTCAAATTGGGCCCCCCTCCAAACAGTTTTCATGCCCTGCAACTAATGACAAATTGCTATCACCTAGAAGAACTATTTTTTCCTCTTTGGATCCAGACCCTAATGAGTCAACTTCCACCTCTCCTCAGTCAAAGGGGACCGGCATCAGCGATCTCAAAGCTGGACCGGCGCCTCTTAGCGCCCTTAGTCCAACGGCCACTCTAGTGGCTCCCAAGCATTCCGGTCTCGCTGACCTAGCTCCCTTAAATGCCCCCCTCTTGCCCTCCACTCTCCCAATAAAACCACCGACTTCTAGAAGGGACAAAAAGAAACTTAAAAAACAAACAAAAAAACAACGTCTCGCAAAACGGAGATCGGGGCTAGTCGGGGCAGGGGCTACTACTAAACCAGACTCTGAAGATAAAGAGCTCTCCCATTTTCCTATTTTTAACCAGGTTCAAAAATAAAAATGACAATCCCTGACCCTAGACCCGTTCTTACTGACAATAATGATCTTACCGATAATCCTTTGATAAACATCCAGGAAGCCCCTGAGGCGATTTCTATGGTCCCCGGCGTCACCGAGTTGTATTCAACTATCACGAAGCCTGTGTCTTCGTTAACTCAAACTATGGGGGCACCCGCACAAGGTCAATGTTCGGGCACGCAAGACACTACTGCTCAGTCAGTAGGGGAAGCCCCAATCGTACGGAGCGGTTTGAACAAATGTATGGGAAACATAAGTCATAACATCGCCGTTTCACACGTTACAACTGTCTGCGGCCCGATGGGCCTCTCTTTGCGGGATCCAACAGTCGACTCGACTACAACCCTTCGGGCTTATTCTCCACAAAGGCCAATCCCTTTTCAGTCTCAACTGCCACAGGCCTCGGTGGGGCAAAGTCTACTAGAAGGGTAACATTTCTTATCTGATGTTACTCCTTTTCACTTTAAGGCCCCTCAGTTCCCCCTGGACGCAGATGGGTTGCAGAACTACCAAGGCCCTGAAAATCAGGCAGATCTTGTTTTCATTCCTCACTATGCTCACAAGGGCCCACATGATATTCTTAATGGAACCAACCTTCTTCGCCTATTCAAGCACGCCCCGGTGCTTACGGGGATAACTTCCTCAGAGCTCATGGCAGTCAAGTTTGTCTTAATATCGGGGAAAGGGGTCTCAGAAGCAACTGGTACAACGTGGATACGAGAATCCCTAAGGGACTTAATTCTTGGGGAGGCCAGGCTCTTCGCAGACTGGAGTATTGAACTCTGGGTCCCACCTCAACAAAAATATCCCCACGTACTTCTTCAGAACGATCAAGTGACGCCTCACATAAGTGTCCTGAAAGGATCACGGGGAGCAACCTCCGACTGGCTGCCAGATGCATCTAAAGTGGACAACTTTATCAACATTTCATACAACAATAATCAACGTTCGGTGAAGTGTAAATCAAATCTTCCTGCCCCCCATATTACTCACTCCCACCATGGGTATCCTCACCGAGAGCCACCACTTACCTGCTCCCAGCAGTACTCTTCCTAACGGTTCAGTCAAGAGGTTAGACTCTAAACTGACCATTTCTTCCTGGAACGCTGCCGGGTTGAAGTCAACTCTCTCATCTAAATCTGCTGTGGAATACTTGAGTAAAAGTGACATTATTTGCTTTCAAGAGACTTGGTCTTTGTCCCCATCAGTTTTTCATGGGTATTATGAACTCTTTCAATCAGCATCCCGGACCAATTCTTTCGGCAGACCTTCTGGGGGTCTTTCCACTTTCATAAAACATTCTTGTAAGATTGCAGTTAACCCCCTTGATCGGAACTTTTCGGCTGGGCAAATCTTATTAATTACAGGTCTCTCAACTCCATCCAGGGACTTTCATCTTCTTTTAATTAATTGTTATCATAATACAGTTAAAACCTCAAAGTCACTGGCAACAGCCCTGTTGATTAAGCATCCGGAAGAGCTTCTACTCGAGTTCGCCTCTGCTGAAGTTCTGTTATTAGGCGATTTCAACATCAGGGGCTTGGGTCTTAATGACCATTTAGCAACTAAATCGAAAGAGCAAGAAGCCATGAACACTTTATTAACTAACTATAACCTTCGCTCTGCGAAGCAACTCGCATTGGCACAAGATCCCAACGTTCATCTATCCACAACATTCAAGAATCTCTCGACCATTGATTATATTTTCTTATCACCGTTTCTGGCTGGGCACTTAGTCAAACTGGAGATTGCTACCCGCATAGAGAGTGACCATAATCCCTTGACTGTAACAATGGACCTACAAGTTCCTGTTGCTGCTGAAATTATCGAAGTGGGGCATTCAACGGAAACCGAATTACATACACTAGTCAGAAGAATCAAATGGGACTCTTTGGGTGTTGTCAAGGTGGGCTCCTGGCTCACGGAAATAACTTCAAACCTCACTCAATACTCCCCCACTGACTACCATCACAGGTGGGATTTAGCCATTATTAATTTAAGAGACCTTTTAACGGGCCCTGAAATTCATCGTAGTCACTCTGGGCCTCCCCCGCGGCGGCCCCTTAACCCGGTCTTAGTTTCCCAAAGAAAAGCCTTAAGGAGGGCCGTGCGCCTGCACAAACTTAAAGCTACAGAGCTCTCCGCTAACAATATGGCCCTACTACGTAAAACCTACGAAAAATCAACATGGGAAGCTAAGAAACAAAAAGAACAGAAGGACTGGCTAAAAATATCCGGTCTGCTAAAGGAAAAAAACCGGACTCATTTTTGGAACTACATAAACAAACTTCGTTCCTCCAACAAGAGCAGGGGGAACGCAGTGTCTGAAGAAGGCTGGTCTCGGTATGTCATCCAACAATACTGCTGTGAAGGCTTCGTCTCCGCGGAGTTCGAAATCAGAGATTTCTCCGATTACACGCCGATGGACACCTGTGTGTTGACCACCCTGGCCCAGGTCGGCAGGTTCTTGAAATCCATGAAAAACGAGGGTGCCCCAGGGCCCAATGGCCTCCCATCTGCCGTATTCAAAAGTGCACCGGAAGAGTGGGCCATGCTATTATTCCCCCTATATAACCATGCATTCACTACTTTCCAGACGCCAGATTCTTGGAAAGGCTCGATTTTATGCCCAATTTTAAAAAAAGGTGATCCATCTCTCCCATGTAATTACCGACTCATAGCCCTACTGGACCTTGAGGCCAAGGTTTACTCTCGGTGTCTTCTCAAGTTATTAGAAGACTGGGTTGTGGAAAACAATATTCTACCCTATTTTCAAACTGGGTTTCGAGCTTCTGCCTCCACAATCGACAACATCACTGCCTTGGCCATTCTGAGCCAACAAGCAGCACAAAGAGGTCGGCTTCCCCTTAATTGCTGCTTTATAGACTACAGTGCCGCTTTCGATAAAGGGTCCCGTAACACCCTTTGGAGAAAACTAGACAAGTGGGGTATCCCTGGGAGCCTTCTTGGTGCCCTTATTTCCTTGCATAAGAACACATGGGTACAAATTAGAACTGGCCCCAAGACCGTCTCTGCAAAAATTTCAACACTAGACGGCCTAAAGCAAGGATGCGTGCTCGCACCCCTCCTGTTTAACCTGTATACCGCCGACCTGGGGAGATTCTTGGAGCAAAGTAGTCTGCTTCCACCAAAATTGGGGCATGCAAAAACGAATTTGCACATTTTGCAGTATGCTGATGACATTGTCATCATGGACCAGACCAAGTCCGGCCTTCAACGAGCCTTGAGCAAGCTTAGCGAATACAACGCAGCTAATGCTCTCAAAACCAATCAGGATAAGACAGAGGTCTTGATCTTTGGCCGCTGCAAAAAAAAGAAAACTTTAACATGGAATATCGGGCCTGCTAAGATTAAATCAACATCAAAATACAATTACCTGGGGGTTTGGTTCAGTGAGTCTTCCAGACCATCAGTCCATCTAGCAGCTCTGAAAAAGAGAGCTGGAGCAATAACATACAGCCTGACTCGACTAAACCAATCCCTGAGTAGTCCCTCTGCAGAACCCATATTGAAGGTGATTAAAGCTACTCTTCTTCCCGCCCTAACTTATGGGCATCAGGCCTTCCCTGATGCATGTTCGGCTAGTTTTGACCACGCCCAGATTACCACTTACAAAAAAATCTTCCGCCTTCCGAATTATATTCACAGGGCAAGACTATGACTGGAGCTGGGCCTTACAAGACAATCCATCTCCTGCGTGGCAGACACCTTGAAGTACTAAATAAGGGTTCTAAAAGCAGCTGACAATACTCTTAAGGCCCGGTTGAAAGAAACCCTTGCCTGCCCTGGGAACCCATGGAATCGTCAAATTGTAAAAGCTTTAACTGTATTACACATTGATGAAACATCACTTACAGCAGACTCCATTCCCTACACAGTCTGGAAAAGGGTTATCAATAAGCAGGCAAGACAAATCTCTTACCAGAAGGACATCCAGGCCTTAAATACGTCTACAATCCTGCGTCCCTTAAATGAATCGTACCTTCCTGGGTTACCGCAGCTATATCTTTCTGACAGTTTAAATGCAGTGGCCCGCAAAAATATAATGTTTATGCGTCTTCTAGGACTGCGCTCCATTGCTTTTAATCGATGGGCACCATCAGGCGAGGAGGGGGCCTGCAGACTGTGTTACTACAGGTCCGAATCATGGCTACATCTTTTGTGCTGCTGCCCTGCCCTAGATGCCCCTAGAAGGCTCCTCCTCAAACCACAATATCTCAAGAAGGGCATCCACACTTGATGGGAGGCTTCTGCTCTCTGTTTTACTTGTACCGACATATAAATGCTTGCAAGTTCCGGAAAATATGTGAGACTTTTGGATAACCTGCTCTCTCCTTCTCCTGCTGCCCAACAATCGGCCCCTCCTCCCTAAAAACTTATTACAGACTATTTTGCAAAATGTTTTAGCTTTTTTTCATTAGATTGAGCTACAAGATCCATTTTATCTTTGAATTTGCTGCTTTGAATTACTGTTACGGCCACTGTATAAGAGTGTATTGTTTGTAACATGCGTCCTAAACCTGACTGTTGTTCCGTCTCGTTTTTTTAATACGGTTAAGACGCCACGGAGACGCCTACACTGCAATGGTTTTAATTAACTGTGCTAATTTAATAAATACTGAAATACCCCACTCCACTCCATTCTACCCCACTCCATTTGAAATTACCCCACTCCATCCCAATCTACTCCAATCTACCCCAATCCACTCTAATCTACCCCACTCCAATCTACCCTAAACCAATCAACTACAATTTACCCCACTCCACTCCAATCTACCCCAATGTCCTCTCCACTCCAATTAGCCCCACTTCAATCTCCCCACTCCACTCCTCTCCAATCTACCCCACTCCACTCCTTTCCATTCCAAGCTACCTCAATAAACTCCACTCCAATCTACTACACAATCTACCCCACTCCACTCCACCACAATCTATCCCACTCCACTCAAATCTACCCCACTTCAATCTACCCCACTAAACTCCAGTCTAACCCCAGTCTAGTCTACCCCAACCGATCCCGCTCCACTCTACACCACAACACTCCAATCTACCCCACTCCAATCTACTGCAATATACCCCACTCCACTCAAATCTACCTCATTCCACTCCAACCTAACCCAATTGACATCAATCTACCCCATTCCACCCCACTCTATCCCAATCTAACCCACTCCAATCTACTGCAGTCTACTCCACTCCAACCTATCCCACTCCAATCTACCCCTCTCACCTGCACTCTATCCTAATATACCCCACTCCAATCTACCCCACTTCAACTGTCTGTAATGGCAGTGCACTAGCACACCATGCATACGCCACTCCACTCTACTCCACTCTATGTACCTCTACTCTACACCACGCCACTCCACGACATGCCACTCCATTCCACGGAATGCCACTCCACTCTACGACATTCCACTCTACTCTACTCTCCTCTACTCCACTCCACGCCACTGCACTCCACACCACACCACTGTACTCTATGGCCCTCCACTCTATGCCCCTCACTCCAATCCAGTCTACTCCACTCCAATCTACTCCACACCACTTCACTAAAATCTACCCCACTCCATTCCAATCTACCCCACTACACTTCAGTCTATTACAATATGCTCCACTCCACCCCAATGTACCCCACTCCACTCCACCCCAATTCACTCCACTTCACTCCACTCCAATCTTCCCGACTCCATTCAGTCTACCCCACTACATTCCAATCTACCCCACTCCACTTTACCCAATCAACCGCACTCCACTCAAATGCACTCCAATCTACTGCAATGTACCCCACTCCACTTC
Source organism: Calotriton arnoldi (assembly GCA_963921515.1). Lineage (NCBI taxonomy): Eukaryota > Metazoa > Chordata > Amphibia > Caudata > Salamandridae > Calotriton > Calotriton arnoldi. Next base: position 1,047,671 of record CAWUFW010001892.1, on the reverse strand, counting down.
AGTCTACTCCACTCCAGTCCACCCCACTTCAATCTACACTAATCCATCCCAATCTAACTCACTCCAATCAACCCCATCCACTTCAATCTAGCCCACTCTACCCCACTTCCCTCAAATCTACCCCAATTCACAGACTGCACTCCAATCTACCCCACTCCACCCCAATATGCTCCACTCCAATCTACCCCACTCCACTCTAATCTACCCACTCCAATCTCCACTCCCAATCTATCCCACTCCACTCCAATCTACCCCACTCCAATCTATCACATTCTACAACCTCTGCTCCATTCTACTCCAGTCCAGTCTACCCCTATCTACCCACTGCAAGTCACCCAGTCTACTCTTCTCCACTCTTCCCCATTCTGCCCACTCCACTCTACCCTGCTCTACTACACTCTCCCCAATCTACCCAAATCCAATCTCCCACAATGCACCCCACTACACTCTACACGACTTCACTCCAATCTAACCCACTACACCCACTATCCTAATTCACCCCACTCCAATCTACCCCACTTCATTCCACTCCAATCTACCCCACTCGACTCAATCTAACTCACTCTATCCCACTCCACTCTAATCTAACCGACTCCACTCCAGTCTACCCCACTCCAATCTACCCCACTCCACTCCAAACTATCCCAATCCACCACACTGCAGTCTACCCCAATCCACCCTAATCTACCCGACGCCACTCCAATCTACCCAACTCCACTCAAATCTACCCAACTCCACTCCAATCTACCCCACTCCAATCCACTCTAATGTACCCCACTCCAATCTATCCCACTCCAGTCTAGCTCAGTTTACCACACTCCACTCCAGTCTACCCCATTCCACTCCAATCTCCTCTCCTCCCCAATCTATCCCGCTCCACTCCAATATACTCCAATATATGCCACTCCAATTTACCACAATCTACCCCACTCCACTCCCATCTACCCCACTCCACTCTTTCCTACCCCAGTCTACCCCACTCTATTCCACTCTACTCCAATCTACCCCACTCCAATTTACGCAATCTACCCCACTCCATTCAGATTGACCCCACTCCAATCTAACCCAATTGACACCAATCTACCCCACTCCATCCCAATCTACCCCACTCCACTCCCATCTACCCCACTCCACTCTACCACAATCTACCCCACTCCACTCCAGTCTCCACACCACTCCAATCTATCTGTTCAACCCCACTCCAATGTACCCCAATCCACCCCAATCTGTTCCACTCCACTCCAATCTTTCCTAATATACTCCACTCCAAAATACCCGTCCATTCCACTCTACCCCAATCCATTCCACTCTACCCCAATCTACAATCTACCCCACTCCACTAAAATCTACCTCACACCACTCAACTCCAATATCACCCAGTTGACCCCAATCCATTCCCACTCTAATCCAATACACCCCTCTCCAGTCTACCACACTCCACTCCAATCTACCCCACTACATCCCAATCTACCCCAATCCACCCAACTCCACCCAGCTCTATCCCACCCCAGTTTACCCCACTTCAATATACCCCACTCAAATCTACCCAATGTACCCCACCACTCCAATCTGCCCCAATCCACCCACTCCACTCAAATCTACCCCACTCCTATCCACGCAATCTACCCCATTCCACTCCAATCTACCCCACTCACTCCCCTCCAGTTGACCCCACTCCACTCCAACTCAATCTACCCCACTCCAATCTAACCCAATCTACCCTTTTACACTCCAATCTACCCCACTCTACTCCAATCTATGCTACTCTCTTCCACTCAACCCCAATCTACCCCACTCCACTCTACCCCAATCTGCCCCACCCCACCCCACTCCACTCTAGTCTACCCCCATGGAACTCATATCTATCCCACTCCACTTCAATCTACCCCAATCTACTCCACTACTATCTAGCCCCCTCTACACCAGTCTACCCCACTCCATTCAACTCCACTCTAATCTACCCCAATCTATGCCACTCCACTCCAATCTAACTCAATTAACTCCTATCCACCCCACTTCAATCTACCCATCCCTACTCCAATCACCCCACTCCATTGTACCCCATTCCAATCAACCCCAATCTACCCCATTCCACTCAATATACTCCACTCCATTCTAATCTACCCCAATCTACCCAACTCTGCCCCATCCCAATATACCCCACTCCAATATATCCCACTCCAATATACCCAATCTATCCCAATCCACTCTACCCCAATCCACTCTACTCCAATCTACTCCACTCCAGTCAAATCTATCCTAATCTACCCAACTCCATTCCAATCTACCCCACTCCAATACACTCAATATACTCCAATCCAATCTACCCCAATCTGCCAAACTCCACTCCAATCTACCCCACTCCACTGCAATTGAACGCAGTCCACTCCGTTCTACCCCACTCCACTCTGCCCCACTCCACTCCAATCTACCCCAATCCACCCTACTCCACTCTACCCCAATCTACACCACTCCACTCCAATCTACCTCACTCCATTCTACTCCAATCTATCTCACTCCAATCTACCCCAATCCAGTTCAATCTCCCCCAGTCTACCCCATTCAGCTTCACTCCAGTCTACCCCAATCTCGCTACTTCACTCCAATCTACCTCACTCCACCCCAATATACACCAATCTAATCTACTCCTCTCCAATCTACCACACTCCAATCTACTCCAATCTATCTCACTCCAATCTACCCCAATCCACTCCAATCTACCCCAGTCTACCCCATTCCGCTCCACTCCAGTCTACCCCAATCTCCCCACTTCACTCCAATCTACCCCACTCCACCCCAATCTACCCCACTCCACCCCAATATACACCAATCTAATCTACTCCACTCCAATCTACCACTCTCCAATCTACCACTCCAATTTACCCCACCCCCCTCTCCAATCTACCCGACCCCACTCCACTCCAATCTACTCCACACAACTCCAATCTATCCAGTAGTCCTCTGTCACTATCAGGAGCTTGTTTGGTGCACCCCTTCATGTCTATGACAAGTACAGGACCAGACTCTCATGAAAGGCAGGCTTAAGCCTTTGTGCACAGGCTAGATTAGCATGAGGCTAGGGCCAAAATCGAGAAACCCGATATTCACAGTTGGGCATGCAGTGCATGGGACATGACTGAACACCATGGAGGGGACATTCCCATCCTAATATTCCCCCATTCACATGGCTGTGCTCCTAAGCACGTTTCTTTATTGAGTGCAGTGGGCCATCATGGCTGCCGTTTGCAACACTTAGTACAGATGAGGCCTCCACGTAAACATATCATGGAAATAAAATACCCTCACATCAGCAGCATGTCCCAAATGCACTCTTCTACATTCGCTATAGGCACACACACAAGGCCACATGGCGTACTCTTCCTCGCTGAGGTAGGTTGCACTACATGACTGCGTGTCCCAAAATGCTGCCTGTAATTCCCAAATATAGATGCCTCCACAGGACAACATGTCACAGAATGCATTATTCATACTCAGTCTTGTGGACCCTCTGCCCTCCCGCCTTCTCCCCCTGACTCTACCTGTTCCGCACCTGGCCTCATGCAATGTAGATGATTCACTTGGAGAGCTTCAAATCCAAATTCTGAAGGCCATACCAAGCGCTCTCATTACTCACCTCCACGCATGGGTGCTCACCCATCCCAGGTTTTTTCTTTTCATTCCTGGACATTTTGTCCTGATTAACTAATTGTATAAACAGGGCTACAAATCCCAAGATGCAAAGCAAGAAAAGTGCCCTAGATTAGCTCCTCACAAATGGAACTGGGAAACTTAAGACTGCTCTAGAGGCCTTACCTGAGGAGGATTGTGCACCTCAGAAGGCAACCTCTTGATTTTTTAATCCAATTCTGGGGCATAATCTAGAGAGCTGCCCAGTTCTTGAGACCACATCTGGAGTATCATTGTCTTTCAGGTAGTAAGTCCTAGAGTTCACACGGCCACATCAAGAGAAATGTTTTTAGTTCTGTATAGGGTCACTAGATGTCTCCATGTCAACAGGGCGACACTTTTCCACTCCTGGACTTTACTTTTGAGTACCAGTGTATTTTGGGAGTTCTAGTCTTGGGTAATTTTAATTGAATAATTACACAAGAGAGGGTTAACTTTTCAAATTGTGATCTCTTAGAGTCTAACGAGTCAGTTGCCTGGTCCCAATATACCGCAAGATGGTGGGGGATCCAAAACCAGCTGAATTAGTGTAATCCTGGCATCTCTTGGATATATAGAAGGATCTTCACCCACAGGTACCAACAGTGACATGCTTCATCATGGGATCGCCACCCACTACACCTAATGTGAGAGGGTGGGCTTAACGCAGTTTGTAAAGTGGAGCTCTTTTGCTAAGGGATTACAAGTGCAAGTTAAAATCGCCTTCAGGATCCTAAATCCTTTTTAGGATCAAGGTCCTTTGAAGAGGATAAAAACAGTGGGTATGATACCCCTAACATCAATGGGTTGACATGTTTCAGCCTGTTTCTAGGGCCACCAAGGGGAAGCAGGCTTTCTTCAGGACCAAAAGATTCTGTAGAATCCCTACAATATGTGGTTGGCAATGGAAACTTAGAAAATTAGGTCACACAGACATCATGAAGCATGCAAACATGCAGACCATAGTGGACCTTTTCCTCTTTTAGGTCTCCGAAGCAAAAAAAACAAAAACACAATCATATTTCTGTTAAGAGGTATGTCTGGAACCTCTGTATGGTATTGTGTCATGCTTAGGCACACCTTAGTTGATGTGTGCAACAGGGCATGCAGACACGTGAGTTTCCCCTCCAACATGTCAGACATGACATATATATACATGTAAAAACATTTAAAAGCACACACAGAAAGGTAAATAAAGAGCAAGATAAATTTCCAGATAGTGTCCAGCATGCACACACAGGTGTAAATAAAGATGGGAGTATCCCTATGATCTACATCTCCTATATATTAGTAAAGCTTCATAAGCTAGTGGGGGTGGGCAATCCCAGTAGTCACACTGTGTAGAGATAAAAGAGAATGTGAGCTTTTGTCTCTTTGTATAAAGGACAGTTTGCCTCCTGTTGCCGCTTTATCTGAAGAACCCCCTGCCCTTACTTCGTCAAGGGACATCGTCCTCCCATTCACCTACTTGGATGTTGGCTGCATTCGGGCCGAGCCATATTTTAAGCGAAGTACGGAAGTGGTTGTAGGGCATCAGGTGACATGCGAGTGTCACAAGATCGGTTGTCAAACTCCATAGTGACTAGCCGGGGCGCATTGGTGTAGAGGTGCTCAGGGCCATAAGGGCTTCTCTATTGGATTTCAGTGAGTGAGTGAGAAGGGGCGAGGAGGTTGGGAATGGTAGTCCTGCCTCCCACTCGTGTTGTGATCGTATTAGTGTAGAGGTGCTCATAGGCCTCGGGCCTTCTCTGTTGATTTGAAGAGAGTCACATGGGGCGGGGAGTTTGGGAACTGTAGTCCTGCCTCCCGCTCATGTTGTGACTGATTGTATAGCAGTAAAGCTGCAATCGAGTGTACTTCTAGGCAATGTGGTTCCTATGTTGAAGATCCATTAGAAGGGTAACTGGTTATTAATGCATAACCTAGGGTCATTGTGGGGGGGCATATTTGCTATCAGAATAGTGGTGCTTTAGTGAAACCTCTTCGTGAATCAGAGGTTGTGGCGCAATGAAGATTTTTGTACAGACGCAGTGGGGGATTCTTATAAAATATTTTTGTGCAATTATACACACATTGATTTAAAATAATAGTAAATGAGGTTATATACATGCACCCTCCGATGCCTTCGGTGATGGAGGATGTTTTGTTTATGAGTAATGAATGTAACCTGGGTTTGTGTCCAGTTATAGTATATCTACCAAGATATGTCATTGTTAAGTCCTTTTTGTGCATGGATAGTTTGTAAATCCAGCGTTGCTTTTTCTCGAAAAGTATTTTCTCCAGATTTCTGCTTTCTGCAATTACATGTTCTAGGATGACCCATTTAAGATCTTTCACGGAGTGCCTAGTGTTTATGTAATGTTCCGCCATTTTGGTAGTATTGCGTCTGCAACTGATGTTACTTCTCTGCTCACATATACTTGTGCTTATTTTTCTGGTTGCATTGCCTATGTATTTGAGATTGCATGGGCAGGTTGTCATGTATATCACTTGCTTCGTGTTGCAGTTCGTATGTTTCCTCAGTTTCCAGGGAGAGCGTGGACCTAAATCAATTTCTTTTAGTGGGTGCCATCAAATGGCATACACTACACTGGCCACATTGGTAGTGACCTACTACTCCTGGAAGACCTAAGGCATTGTGTATGGTGTTAGTTGTTTTTATTTTGAGTTTGGCTTTGGGGTGTATCAGTGTGTCTCTCAGGTTTCTTGCTCTTTTATGTGAGAATAGGGGGTAATCCCAATGTCTAGGTACTGTATTGAGAATACGCCAGTTGCTTTTGATGATCCTCTTTATGCTATCAGAGGCAAGGTGCTGTAAACGGATGAATTGCCCATAGGGTAGGTTTTCCCGTAGTGGTCGGGGGAGAAAAGCTGTTGAAGCATAACAAGCAGTTTTTTGCAGCTGGCTTCTGCTGGTCAGTAGCGGCCCATCCTCTGCCAAAGTGGCGGGGTGGGCTGGGCCGGAGGAGGGAGGTGGGAAGGGTTCAGGGCACCAAAAAAAAAAAACGTACCTTAACAACGCTGCCACTGTCTCCCGCTGCATCGTGCTCTTCCTGCTTTTGGGCACAGGACCCCAGACTGCACTACGGCAAATCCTGACGCTGCATGAAAGCAGCATTGGGATTGGCCTGAGCGCCAGCAGCTTGCGCTCCCAGGCAGACTAGGAGTCTGTGCCTGCTCTCTCCAGCCCCAGCAACGCAGCTGGGGCTGGAGAGAGCTTCACTGCGCATGAGGGTTTGGCCAGCCTCAGACGGCCGGCCAAACCCTCATGCGCAGTGAAGGGAGTGCCCACCACTCCCCCACCAAGCAGTGTCATCCCCTGGACCTGCCCCCCAAGAATCGTCAGAGTCCTGGGGGCAGGTCCAGGGGATTAAAATAAAATGGGTTTAAAACCCGTTTTATTGTCGTTTTATTTGCTGGTGGTGGCAGGGGGGGCAGCGCTCCTCCGCTCTAATGGAGCAGCCACACCTGCTGGTGGTATCAGCCTGTAGAGTTCCCGTTTTGGGAAAGATTTCCACATCTAAAAAAGTCCATGATTTTTACTGATGGTGTAGGTAAATCTCAAATTTTTGTCTTGGTTATTCAACCAAGTAATGAATTAAAAGAGCTGTGAGACGTACAACCCGGCCACACTAGGGGCAAAGGTACTCCCCATAGAAGCACCGTGGGGTTGGAGAAAGGGAGTTCCTTCAAACACAAAGAAATTTCTTGTCAGGGCTAAGTGGGGTCTCTTTAAACCAGCAGAGAAGCCCAGAGGCCTATGAGCACCTCTACACCAATATGATCACAACACGAGCAGGAGGCGGAACTACCATCCCCAGCCTCCTCGTCCCTTCTGACTCATTGCAATCCAATAGAGAAGCCTTTACGTCCATGAGCAGCTCTACACCAATGCGCCCCGGCTATTCATTATGATGTCTTGCAACCGATCATGTGACACTTGCATGTCTCATGATGCCCTACAACCACTTCTGTACTTTACTTAAAAAGTGGCTCAGCCCAAACGCAACTAACATCCAAGGTGTGCAGGGAGCCAAGCACGTGAAAGGGAAGCCGATTTCCTTTGATGAAGTAAGTGCGGGGCTCTTCAGATTAAGCGGTAACCTGAGGCAAACTGCCTTTTATACAAAGAAAAAAAAGCTCACGTTCTCTTTTATCTCCTCAGAGTGTGACTACAGGGATCACCTGTCCCTACTTCCCTATGAAGCCTTACTAAAATATAGGAGATGTAGGTCATAGGGATACTCCTCTCTTAATTTACACCTGTGAGTGCATGCTGGACATTATCTGCAAATTTATCTTGCTGTTATTTACCTTTCTGTGTGTGCTTTTATATGTTTTTATGTGTGTGTATGTGTCATGTCTGATGTATTGGAGGGGTAACTCACGTGTCTGCATGCCCTGTTGCACATGTCAACAAAGGTGTGCCTAAGCAGGAGCCAAAACCATACTAAGGGGCCATAAATACCCCTTTAACAGAAATACAAATGTGTTTTTTTGTTTCAGAGACCAAAAGAGAAAAAGGTCCACTATGGTCTGTATGTCTGCATGCTTCATGATGTAGATACTGTGTGACCTAATTTTCTAAGTTGGCATTACCAACCACATATCGTAGGGATTCTACGGAAACGTCTCCTGAAGAGAGCCTGCTGACCCTTGGTGTCTGTTACACCTAAAACCAAAAATAAAGCATTGAACACTGTCAGGAGTAGAGACATACTCACCCTCAGTACAATTCCGGACTCTCCATGTGGAGTAGAGAAGCTGTTGTCTTTATTCCATTCCCTCATGATGTGCTAGGGAAAGCAGTCCTGCCAAGTGTCACACATCAGGCGTGACGCTAACGCATTTCAGTGTGGTGTTCCGCATCACCGCACTGAAATGCATTGTCACGCATTTGCCCCTGTCTCTCTGCTGACGCGCGGCGGCGCTGAAACTGGCTAAATTAAAGCCAGGGTGCTGCTAGCGTGCGCTGCCTGGCTGGTGGTGGTGCCTCTCTGACCTGTGGGGGGGGCATGGGCGGCTGCTCTGTGACAGTAATTGACATCGGATCCTGCTGCTCTGAGAGCCCGTGCGTGCGCGCACTAAGCTACAATGTTGCAAAACTGCTCCCGCCGCGGAGCTGACCACATCGCGAGACTCACCCCTGCCCAATTAAAATTACCGGGACCCCGGGGCCTGCCCTCTCAGACATACAAGTTGTGCGTTAACTGGCTGCCGCTGTGGCTGGCAGTGCGGCGCCTGGCGCGATTATCTCATGTCCTCCTGGTTTAACAGGAAGCAGCCGCAGGAAGTGTGAGGCTCGGAGGCTGAGAAGAAGCGGTCGGCGGCGGGACTCTGAGTGGCAGTCTCACACCATGGCAGCGCCGCATGAGATGCCGCTGCACAGCGTGTGCGGGGAGACTGGCGCCCGCTGCAGTGTGCACACTGCTGCTGCAGGCTGGCATGTGCTGCGCCGGCCGCCGTCCACGAGAGGCAGGCGCACATCTCACCCCCGCCGTCCGGCTCAGTCCTGGGCTCACCGCCGTGCCACGGGCAGGAGAGAGAGAACAAGTTGCACTACTCTCAGTAAGCATTCTTTTCGTCTTTTTCTAACGCGGCTCGTCATGACATTCTTCATGTCTGCAGCCAGCAGACTCTCATGCAGGTGGACTTACAGCAGCCCTGAGACGGGCTCTCAGCACAAGCCCCACTGACACGTCACCAGTGAAGCGCTCCGATGGGCAGACACACTCCCCCAGGCATTGTGAACTGGCAGCCTGGGGAAGTCGCGCACTAAGTCTCTGACTTTACTGAAGTTCATTCTGACTGCTGCTGGCATATGCTTTAACAGTAATAGGCCGTAATTCCAATTAGTTTACACCAAAATGGGTCGGAGGCATAGTTTTCTTAATTTATATTTCAGTCATTTGAAACGCACAAAAATGTCATGCGTGTAGGTAACTTGTTACTTCCACAAAGAGTGAATGAATGCCTGAAATAATTTGAGATGAATGTTGTGTCTTCAGGGACTTTTTAGAATTTCTTGTTGATCAAATGGGTGTAATTTCTGATACGTATGTTTCCCTATATGTTTCGTTTTGCTCACGAAAAAATGTCACTCATATTCATTGAAATGTCACTCATAATTACACTGAAATTATGAAAATGTCACACATAGCAATCTGAAACCTTGGCAGCTATGGGAAACAAGAGCGTCGGGAATCGGCTCGCGGCAGCAATTTCCTGGCGTGTTTCCCGGAGCGGGAGCCGGATCCCACCATGGCCCACTGAGCTCTTCTGGAGACGTTTAATCTTGCCTTGATTTATAAACATTTGTTGAGCCTGTGAAGATGGAAATAGGGCGCTTAGCTGTTCTGGAGAACTCATTAAGGGGATGTTGCCTCATTGGAGTGGAGAGGCGGCCATAAATTGAGTATTGTGTCCTGTTCTCGAGACTAAATGTGAACTATAGTACTCGTGTTTGTAAGCAGCAGCCTGAGAAGTGTGAGCAATTCTGAAGGCCGTTCTTGGAGCCCAGAATCCAGTTACAGAGCTCGAATTCTAAATTTATTTTCTGGAGAATTATGCCCCGGCCTGGACGATCATGCAGTGTATTCTGTCAAGTTCCAGAGGCCTCATCCAGAGTATTTTTTCCAAGTTCTATTGGTTTAATCTAGAATAGTGTGTATCGTTCTATAACCCTAGTTCGGGGGTTTCTGCCCAGTTCTGGAGGGCTCATGTAATGCAGTCCTGCCAAGTGTCACACATCAGGCGTGACGCTAACGCATTTCAGTGTGGTGTTCCGCATCACCGCACTGAAATGCATTGTCACGCATTTGCCCCTGACTCTCTGCTGACGCGCGGCGGCGCTGAAACTGGCTAAATTAAAGCCAGGGTGCTGCTAGCGTGCGCTGCCTGGCTGGTGGTGGTGCCTCTCTGACCTGTGGGGGGGGGGGCATGGGCGGCTGCTCTGTGACAGTAATTGACATCGGATCCTGCTGCTCTGAGAGCCCGTGCGTGCGCGCACTAAGCTACAATGTTGCAAAACTGCTCCCGCCGCGGAGCTGACCACATCGCGAGACTCACCCCTGCCCAATTAAAATTACCGGGACCCGGGGCCTGCCCTCTCAGACATACAAGTTGTGCGTTAACTGGCTGCCGCTGTGGCTGGCAGTGCGGCGCCTGGCGCGATTATCTCATGTCCTCCTGGTTTAACAGGAAGCAGCCGCAGGAAGTATGAGGCTCGGAGGCTGAGAAGAAGCGGTCGGCGGCGGGACTCTGAGTGGCAGTCTCACACCATGGCAGCGCCGCATGAGATGCCGCTGCGCAGCGTGTGCGGGGAGACTGGAGCCCGCTGCAGTGTGCACACTGCTGCTGCAGGCTGGCATGTGCTGCGCCGGCCGCCGTCCACGAGAGGCAGGCGCACACCTCACCCCCGCCGTCCGGCTCAGTCCTGGGCTCACCGCCGTGCCACGGGCAGGAGAGAGAGAACAAGTTGCACTACTCTCAGTAAGCATTCTTTTCGTCTTTTTCTAACGCGGCTCGTCATGACATTCTTCATGTCTGCAGCCAGCAGACTCTCATGCAGGTGGACTTACAGCAGCCCTGAGACGGGCTCTCAGCACAAGCCCCACTGACACGTCACCAGTGAAGCGCTCCGATGGGCAGACACACTCCCCAGGCATTGTGAACTGGCAGCCTGGGAAGTCGCGCACTAAGTCTCTGACTGTACTGAAGTTCATTCTGACTGCTGCTGGCATATGCTTTAACAGTAATAGGCCGTAATTCCAATTAGTTTACACCAAAATGGGTCGGAGGCATAGTTTTCTTAATTTATATTTCAGTCATTTGAAACGCACAAAAATGTCATGCGTGTAGGTAACTTGTTACTTCCACAAAGAGTGAATGAATGCCTGAAATAATTTGAGATGAATGTTGTGTCTTCAGGGACTTTTAGAATTTCTTGTTGATCAAATGGGTGTAATTTCTGATACGTATGTTTCCCTATATGTTTCGTTTTGCTCACGAAAAATGTCACTCATATTCATTGAAATGTCACTCATAATTACACTGAAATTATGAAAATGTCACACATAGCAATCTGAAACCTTGGCAGCTATGGGAAAGTAACATTCAGTTAAGCAAGAGGGTGGACGAGGGTTGAGCCAACTATAAACTCCCATGAGCCTTGTAGACAATCAAGGCCTTGGCCACTCGGCGATTTAATCTGTAATCCCTATAAATAGCTCTTCCGGATATACGGCAGCGGGAGTTTTATGAGTGTATTCCTGTTTGTTTTGCCGCCGGAGGCTCCATCCTGCTGCTCGGGGTGGTAAGGGTGCTCTGCCCAGACTCTTTTGTTTCCCTCATTGCATTTCATTTTGATGATAATATACGTGTGCCTTGGAGGTTTGTCTGCTTCACGTTAATTATTGAGCATTTTGAAGAAACCTTTTGTTGGTGACTTCGGCGTTCTTCTCCCCCGTGGGTTTCATTGTGAGAAGTGGCCAGTGGCGTAACGAAACTTGAGGGGGCCCCCATGCAGGGTACGTGGAGGGGCCCCCTCCGGACTCAATCTGGATCTCTCCGGCCGAAGTGCGGTGCTGAGGGGGCCCCCTGGAGGTTGGGGGGCCCCCCTGCACCGCGGGGGCTGCGGGGGGCCTGTGTTACGCGCATTCAAGAGGTCTGGGGCCATCATTACTTCTTCCTGGATGTCCATTTCAACGCTCATACAACTATGGATGGTCAATATCTGATGGTTTAAAGACGAGGGAAACTATTGTTTCAGCCCCTTTGATATTTGCTTGGAAAAGATATAACGAGACTGTTTTGTGTTATAAACAGTGTGGTGCTTTGCTATGAAGCCGCTGTATTGGCAAATGACAATCGAATGAGAAAAGGCTATGATATGGAATATGCGCACCTTTCTTGTAATGGTGATATTTATTATGTTATTTTCTTTTGCCATTTACAGGGTGTGTAGAGTCCTGGAACAGTGGTTCTTTCCCAGTGAGGCAAGGCACCACTCTAGGATTGGAGCAAAGAGTCTGGCCCTTAGGTGGCGGACCTCCTTCTTAGACAATAGAGGACATGAGGTTTGGCTTCCTCCGTTTGCTTCCGGCCATAGGGCAATGTCAGCTGGGGCCCGCAGGGCTGTGCCCTCATCCCAGACTCTGTTTAATGTCTATCTTACCCTACTTGCTTTAGTAGTTGAGTCGTTTGGAACCAAGATTGTATCGTATGCAGATGATACGCAGATCCTCTTCTTTAAAGATGGGGAGTATCTGGTTTTCGACTCTATTAAATCGTGCCTAACTGCCATGTTTGTCTAGTTGCATCAGAAACAACTGATGTGTAATACCGACAAAACTGAAATACTCTTTTTTGGCACTACGGCACCTACCAAATGGCCGGCATATTGGCCAGATGGCTCTGTTCCACCTGCATCTTTCACGGAGACAGCCAAGAATTTGGGAGTTAAGTTTGACAATTGCTTATCTTTCCAACCCCAGATCAGTGCTGTGACTGGAATGTGTTTTGGTATCTTGCAGGCTTTGAAAACGTTTTTGTTCTTTCTGTCCTTTTCGGCCAGGAAAACAGTTATCCAGGCTTTGAGAACATCTCGCCTGGATTATTCTAATGCCTTATATCTCGGTCTTCCAAAGTGTGCCATTCACAGACTTCAAATGGTGCAAAACGCCACAGCACGACTTCTACTGAATTTGCTGAAGAGAACTAGGATTTCTAGGCATCTTTCTTCCTTGCACTGGTTATCAGTAAGGAAGATAATTTTGTTTAAAACACTGGTGTTTTTCGTGCTTTGCACAATATTGGTCCATGTTACCTGGCCTCCCGTATTCATTTTAACAATCCTACCAGGAGCATCCTGTCCTCGCATTTGGCTTTTGCTAAAGTGCCGAGAGTGAGGATGACAAGGATTGGTGGACGCTCTTTTTCCGGGCCGTCTGCATGGAATTCTCTTCTGCTGCACCTGGGGCAGGAAAGTTCAGAACTTGCTTTTAGGAAAAGGTTAAAAACTTGGTCATTCACTCTGTAATCTTCTACTTGCTGTTAGACTAGTGCAGGGACCCTCCTAGGAGCATCTGTGCACTTTTTATAAGTCTGTCTTCATCATCATCATCATAACCTCTTTGTTTTTGATAGGTAATTACTGTAACCATCAAGGTGATATAGATATCATATAGTTGTAGTACCTGAGTAATACTTTCTTAATATTTCAGCTACCTTGAAGTATTTGGGCATATTTCCACTTACCTTTTGCTTGGTCGTATGTTCATACTAATTCCTTTAGTTCTATTTCTCTCTCGGGGCCAGCTTGTTACCTTCTTCTTCCCATGATTCCACAGTCCTGTTTCCCAGAGGGCCTTGGGAAGGTTTTTGTTTTACCATTCTAAGATGGCGACCTATCCTATTCTTTGCATTTTCTTTTCCCTATCCAAGATGGCGACTGCTTACTTCCTGTTACGTCATTTCCTGTCTATGGGTACATAAGGGGTTGAATCCTTCATTTCCTTGTGTTGCAACATTTCTTGCTCCTGCTGGTGCGTCCTCGCTCCTGTTGGTGCTTCTTACTCCTGTTTGGTGTAATTTTTCTTCCTGTTGGTTCACTTTTGTTTACTTTTGGTGCCTCCTGTCCAGTTTGGTTTCCTTGAAGCCTTCTGCTCTTTCCTGGAATTTGTGTCTTCAAGTCCCCTCTCCTTGCTGGTGTTCTGCCTTGTTTTTTGGTCTTCTCCTTCCTTTCCGTTCCTGGAGTCTCCACCTGCAACAGAGGTTTTTCCCTACTAGGTTTTTTCCTCTTGGGACTCCTTCTGGAAGGTACAGTCTGCTCTGGCTTTTCATTGTCGGCAGCACCGTGGCTACTGGAAAGGGTCGCCCATACCTCGGACAGACCAGAACCTTCAAGAACCGAAGTCGGGAATCATTCCAGCACACCAAAACTGGTAAGAAGAATTTCCAATCGTGACAAATCCTGAGAAAACCTACATTGTAGAAGCCGTTGCTTCTGAAGTAGCTATAGGATCTATCTTATCACAAAGAAATGAAAAATCAGGACAAATGCACCCGGTGACGTATATGTCACGGAAACTGAATGAGGCAGAATCACACTACACAATTGCCGAGAAGGAATTGTTGGCCATAAAAAAGGCTTTCAGTGAGTGGAGGCACTACCTGATGGTGTCCAAACATCAAGAAACCATACAGGTGCCCACAGATCAAAAAACTCAATCAATATTGAGCCCAACTCAAAATATTTGTGCTATACAAACAAAACAAGTTTTACACAAGATAGAAAAATCTGTACGAACATCCAGATGGAAACATTAGCTTAGAATTCATCCTAACTGGAAACTACAGAAAGGACTTCCTATGTGCGGAAAACAATTGTTGATTCCGTCCAAAACTCAACAAAAAGAAGTTCTTAATTGGTGTCATGATGTACCTAGCACAGCACACAATGGGGTAGAAAAAACTTTTAACTGAATACTGGGAGAATTTTGGTGGTCAACAGTGAGAAAAGATGGGGGGCGTGGCCAAGATGGTGGCGAGTGCGGATGCACAGCACTGAGCTCTGCCCGCGGCCAGCCAGAAAAATCCTGTAAAAGCGAGGAATGAGCCATCTATCCGGGGTTCGGACGGGGGGTGCACACTCCCCACACGTACACTGAACCCCCAGTGTGCGAGCGGAGAAGAACCGGGCGGAACGTCTGAGACGCGGCGGTGGGGCCGCCGGCGACAGCGGCTCCGGATAGAGACTGTGCAATCTGTTGGCATCGATTGGCAAGAGAGGCGGAGGCTGCCATCGGCCTCGACGATGCGGGACGCAGCAGTGCCTCCCTCTTCGCTAGACCCGAGAACGGGGGCGGAGAGGACCGCAGGCACTGCATGCGCACATTGGAGGTGAGCGCTTAACGGACCCGGGCGCGCCAGCGCCGGTGCTGCGTCTCTGATGGCTGGGGCCTGTCCGGGCCCGAGCCCACTGCGGAGCGCTTTGACTTTACCCTTCCCCTCCTGGGCAGTCTGCGGGGCCTCGGCCTCGATCGATCGGGGCAAACGCACACTGGAACTCTCCCACCCCCCATCCACCGGATTGAGCTTGAGCAGGAGCCGAGCGCCCCACAGTGCTAGCGCGCACACAGCGCATCAATGGAGAGCCCTGGCCTCACCTGCAAAAATAAAACCAGGCCCTCGTCGACATTGAGGAAGTGCACTCCCCGCTATCTTCTCTAGCGCCTGGAATATTGCACGCGTGGAAGGCTCGGTGAACTGCACTACTCCCTAGAGTGCGCCCACAGGGGCGGAGAGTGAACGGGAGTCTGCAATATGGTGGGACACCACGGAGGCCCCTAAATATTTGCTGCTATTCTCGTCAGCCCTGTGGCCGGTGCAGGGGTGAGCAAATGAGCTGGAAGAGGGCACGTATGAGAATCTCAGGCATAGGGTTTAGTGCCATACCCTCCCTGCCACGCTCACTGAGAACTCGGTCCGGACGCCTGGCTTTCCCCTAGTGCGCGAGGGTCCATAGTTCTTCAAACCTGTAACGGACGACTGGGTAACGGAGGTATAGGACTTGCCCTCCACCCCTCACAAAGCTAGAGGCTCTGCTGGTGCTCTGCATACCTGCCATAAGGTGACACTGGAGCGAAGGAGCTGGGCCATTGAGCACAAGGTGAGCGGCAGAGCGAGGGCAGTGAAACCCGACCTCCCGCGAGGCACAGGTGATGGGACTCTGAAAAAGCACACAGAAAACCGCCACGTGAGTAGAACCTAGTGCCCCCCTTATAGCTTGCGAATCAACCCAGCGCCCAGACCACGATGGGGAAACCGCGAGTGGACAAACTGCACCCACCAGAGGCGGAGGCATCGGCGCCCACACCGGTTGGACGAAACCCAGTATAACTGGATGTCCTTACTGTGCGAGACCCACCAGATCACTCGCATCGGTTCGATGAACTTATGGCAGCGATACTGGACATTAAAACCACGCTAGGCCCCAAAATTGACACACTATGCCTGGATATGGGCTTTCTGCGAGAAGACCACAAGAAACTCAAGGCCAGGGTGGAGGAGTCGGAATCGGCTCTGGCTGCCATGCGGCCCACTGTGTCCACGACCACCGACCAACTCAAATCACTGCAGCAAGAGGTAGAATATCTGGCGAACCGGCTTGAAGACCAAGAAGGTCGCTCTCGGAACAACAACATCTGTGTTGTGGGCCTGCCAGAGCGAATAGAAGGACCAGCCATGGATCTATATCTAGAAAACTGGATCTCCAACGAAATCCTGCAGGGCAGGGTCTCAAAATTCTTCTCCGTAGAAAGGGCACATAGGGTCCCGGGTGGCCCTCCACGTCCAAGAAACCCACCCCGACCAGTTGTGGCACATTTGTTCAACTATCGGGACAGAGACCATGTCCTCCAAGTAACCAGAGCCAAGGGACCCTGGCAGGTGGAGAACGTAACAGTACATATCTACCCGGACTACACACTGGCTGTCCAGCGTCGAAGAGCCTCATACACGGAGGTCAAGCGCTGCCTGAGGGAACACCAGATACAGTATGCGCTGCAATATCCAGCTAAACTGTGCATCCGCAGTAAGGAGTCCAATATCTACTGTTCCACTCCAGAAAAAGCCTGGTCCTGGATGGATCAAAATGGTCTTGCACACCCACCCCCCACCACACAGATAGAATTAAGACCGCCCTGGAAACTAGTGGGAGCACGAAGGGGCCGGAGAAGAAGCAAGATACAACGGCCCACCAAAACGCAGCTGGCAGAGGAGTCAGCACAGGCCATAAAGACAGCGGAATATCTCAACAACGCCATAGCACTGTCGAGATCAGAATCGGAATCAGATGATGGGCACAACCGCCAGTTACCCCTAACAGACTCACAAAATGCAGAGCTATGCGGAGAAGGGCCGGAGTTGACCCCGCAAATGGCGAACGACATCGGGTGAAACGCAGCAGGGTGAAAAACCTTGCGGTAGTGAACCCGTGATCAGGCATCTAGGGACAGGAGAACCTGGGGGACACTTTGCATATCCTTTTCTATGTATGCATGCAGTCGGGGGTTGGAAGAAGAGGGGGCACTAATGGATTGTTGGATGGAATTTGTAATGTATTTCACAGCTCCGAATACAGGGGGCCGATTCACGAGGTATCATACTATCGATTGAACATGGTGGCCAAGGCTAAGCTTGTGGTAGATCACAGCTGCGCCCCTGAAGTCGTTAAGTAGCTGAGAAAGCAACTGTTTTATAAGAAGTTAATAAGCATATCAGTGCATGTGGCCAATTGGCCGTTGGCAAGCCGGCCTTGCGGGGGAGGGGGGGGAGTTGGAGAATTGTTATCATTTGTTAACGCGATCTCTATTTCCTGTTACGCAGAGTGCAGGCTGCAATTGGACAACATGGCATATAGCAGGACGATTGTGGGGCTGGGGGCCGGGAGAGGGGGATGGGTAGCTAACCGGGGAGGTGCGGAACTGAAGAGCACTTATACATGTTCGCGTGTAAGGTTTAAATGGCTAATAACGAGTACACAATCTGAACCTGGAACGTGCGGGGGCTAGCAGGGTGTGTTAAAAGGCACAAAATATACCAATATCTGCGTCCCACAAGGTCTCCATTGCATTACTACAAGAGACGCACCTTACCATACAGACACTGGCCTCACTGCGCAAGCGTTGGAGGGGCTGGTCATAGGTACCACATATTCCGGTTATGCTTGGGGCGCCCTTATATGGGTGGCGCCGGGCATACCCCTTAAGGTGGGACACTCTCGAATCGACCCTCAGGGACGTTATGTGACCCTGGAAGGCCAACTGGATGGAAACCCACTGGCACTAATCTCCTTATACGCCCCGAACTCTGGGCAAGCACAATTCCTACAATCACTCACACCATCTCTGCTATCCGACCTTACAGCGCCGGCACTGTGTGGGGGGGGATTATAATTGTACAAATGACCTTGATCTAGATCGCTCACACCCGACACTCCTGGAGGCACAATCCATCCAGGTCTCGAGACAGCTGAGGGACTGGATAGATCATATGCAACTGAAAGATGCGTGGCTTACTCAACACCCTGACTTACTCATATATTCCCACTACTCCTCGTTGCACGACTTGCATATGCGGATCGACGCAATATATTGCTCCACGGAAGCACTGACTAGGGTGACACACTCGGAATATTTAGCGTGGACGCTTTCGGACCACAACCCAGTGCAGCTGCACCTAGCATGGGGCGCTCGCAGAGCTAGGATACCGATATGGCGCCTGCCCGTCGATGCACTTAAGGACACGGCATTCCGCTCTGCCGTATCGCAGGCAATAACTACATACTTCCAGGAGAATACGGGTACTGCCTCCAATAGGGGCGTAGAATGGGATGCTTTTAAAACAGTCACCAGGGGGCATGCCATTAAAACAACATACGGTATACGCCTGGCACTAGCGGCGGACATGCATAGCCACGAGGCAGAAATTCAGCGATGTGAAAACCTGCTGCCCGCAGACCCTCTGATGGCTCCTCAGCTGGCCAAGGTGCAGCTTGCATACAAGGAGGCTTCAGACAGTCTCTGTGCGCTGGACTACAAACACTATATAGCCCGACAACACACAGAAGGAGATAAAGCGGGTAGAATGATAGCTTGGCTCCTGAAATCCGATACCTCCCAGTCTCCAATCACAGCACTATATAACACCGAAGGGGTGCTAGTGAACACGCAGGCGGCAATCAATGACGCCTTCTATAAATACTACACAACCTTGTTTAGGGCGCCGGTAGCCAACAACCTCCCCTGCATACAGCGCTTCCTTGGTCCGGTGCAGCTTCCACAGGTCACGAAACCCCAATACGACACACTAGAGGAACCCCTTACAGGGCACGAAATATCTGACGCCATTAAGCAGCTGGTGACGGGTAAGTCCCCCAGCACTGATGGCTGGCTGTCAGAATTTTACTCTGCATACTCCGACCAACTTGTACCCCAATTGATGAACGTCTATAAGGACGCTTATGACAGAGGGGAGCTGCCTGCGTCGCTAAGAGAAGCAATGTTAGTAGTGTTACCTAAGCCGGGTAGGGATCCGCTGTTGATGGGATCATATCGTCCCCTGTCTTTATTAAATGCCGACTATAAAATACTGGGAAAGGTGCTGGCCAATAGGCTGATGGATACAGCAACCCTTCTAATACATGAGGACCAAAACAGCTTTATTCCGGGGAGAAGTACCAGACTGAACCTGTGTCGGTTATTCAAGCTATTAGACTGAGCCCGGGCGGAGCCTGACACACCTTGGCTGGCAGCATTAGACATAGAAAAGGCATTCGATACCCTGGGATGGCAATATTTACTGAAGGTGCTGGGCAAATTTGGCAGCGGACCTAAATACCTGCGCTGGGTGCGTATACTATACACCAATCCGCAGGCACAAGTGAGGACAGGTCGCGACATATCCCCACAGTTTGTCATTGAACGTGGCACCAGACAGGGCTGTTCTGTCACCTATTCTATTCGCATTTGCTATGGAGCCCTTAGCATGCAAGCTGCGACAACAGGTGCTGGAGTGGGGTATCCACGCAGATAGGCAATGGCATATAATCTTGTTATATGCAGATGACGAATTGGTTTACCTTCGGGGGAGGGCGCTGTACTGAAGGATCTGATGACGCTTTTGGATGCTCACGCACAGGCCTCAGGCCTTCGGGTTAACTGGCCTAAGTCAGTGATTTTTACCATGAAAGCGATCCCACCGGATCGGAGGCGGGATGTGCCCAGGGCCCCACTGCAATGGGCATTTGATACTTTTAAGTACCTGGGCGTGCAGATTTACCACTCCAATGCAGATATCATCGAGGGGAATCTAGGTAGGACAGTCTCCAGAGCACGTGCAGCAATGCCGTTCTGGCGAGGTCTTCCCCTGTCCCCTATGGGAAGAGTGGCTATTGCCAAAATTCTGCATCTCCCAAGGCTCCTCTACTTCTTTACTGCCCTTCCACATAGGCTGCCTCGTAGCATGTTTAGGGAATTGGAGGCGCTCTTGGTGGTGCTAGTGTGGGGAAACTCTAGGTCTCAAGTGGCCCTACATAAACTCTTTTTACCGCTCACAGACGGGGGACTGGGAGCGCCAAATTATGAACATTATTACGCTGCTGCACAGCTCCATTGGCCAATGAGATGGCTAGCGAGCGCCCAGGTGACAGAGATGTCTAGCTGGGCAATCCCCTTAAGGCGCACAGCTATAATAGAATGGTTATCGGGCGCCACATCCCCGTTGCAAAAACAGCACGGCAATTTACTGATGTCGGCGGCAAGGCGCAGTTGGCTGAGATACGTGCTGCCTAAAAAACAGGCGCCACCGTATGCGCCTATGCTACCGCTCGAGCTCCTACCCGGAATTAGAGACCTGGGCAGAGGTGGGATTGGACACCTGGGGCGACTTGTTCGTGGATGCGCACCTGCAGAGCCTGGATGGGCTGGTAGAGGACTTTGGTGTCCCACAAGGAACCTTCATGCTTTACGCACTACTGGCAAGGCAATTTCACCAAACATGGGGGAATGCTGATTCGGAACAGGCGACTTCACAGGTCCTGCAGACCCTGCTGACAGACGGAAAGGGCAGACACGCGGTGACAGCAAAATTTAACTCCCTGAGGCCTGGCCCCAATCACCTACTGGCAAAATTACGCGAGTCATGGGATTCCTAGTTATCAATCATCATGAGTGATAAACAGTGGGCACAGTGTATTGGGTATCCCAAAAGTATATCCACGAATGCTAGACTGAAATGCACGCAATTCAATTATTTACATCACACATACTTAACGCCGCATAGACTGGCCCGTATGTACCCCACATCGGTCGACATATGTCCTTGTTGTTCAGGAGCGGACGCAAAGTTCATCCACATGGTCTGGTCGTGCCCTAGCCTCGGGGAATACTGGGGTGAGATTGCGGCGACGCTGCGGGAAGCGACTGACACCATAATTCCAGTGCAGGCCTTACATTTTCTACTGGGTGTCACCAAGCGTACCACAATGCGGAAAAATTTCAATAAATTCTTGGACTTGGCTCTGGTGTTAGTAAAACGGAGAATTGCCATGTCCTGGAAGTTGAGCGCAGCTCCCGATACACATATATGGTTGTTAGATCGTCGTAAAGCACTGGTGGCGGAACATACGACACAAGGCACCTCGCGATCCCACACAGACCAACCCCATGCCGTGGTGAGAGTACTTGTCATTTGTGGAAGGCAAACTACAGGCATCTACCCCCTCCGGGGTGTGAATCTCTTCCTCTCTCTCTCTCTCTCTCCCCCCCTTGCCCTCCCCCTTTTCCTTCTCCCCTTTCCCTTCTACCTGCTGTTCCCGCTACCTTCTGAAAAGTATATTCATGTGCAGCCGCCCTAGCTCATATCGGATCCACAACAGAAGGTACATAAGGGTTAGTTGAGATCGATTTGTTAGTGTTTATCGTGAATTGTTTGGTGTGTATGCATAAGAGGTAAAATGTAGAGAAAAGTCAGTTGATATGTTTATCTTTTGACTACAAAGCGGACAATATATGTAGACAAGTACAAAAGATTAGATATGGTTCCTCACTCTAATGACACCAATGCCTAGTGTAGCCTGGTTCCCCACCAAGCGTCATAGGAGTAAATGTCACTGTACTGTTTTTCATTTTGTAGTATAACAATGTTGGCAGATTGTATCATATATACACATGTGAAAACGCCAAATAAAGATGATTTGAAAAAAAACAGTGAGAAAAGATGTACAGCGATGGGTCCAGGAATGTATAATATGCGCTCAGGCAAAGACAGATCACCAAAAACCACAAGGGTTACTGCAACTGTTGCCTACCCCAGAAAACCCTTGGGAAACCATATCATTAGATTTTATCATAGGGTTGCCTAAGGATCATGGATATACGACAATCTTGGTGGTAGTTGATAGCCTGACAAAAATGGGACATTTCATTGCGTGTGCAAAGTTACCGTCAGCGAGTCAACTCGCCCACTTATTGTTAATTCACATTATTCGTTTTTATGGTTTGCCCAAGACCATTGTATGTGACAGGGGAACCCAATTCACAGCACAATTTTGGAAGGTTTGGTGTACAGCCTTACACATGACCTCTGCTGAGTCTACAAGTTTTCATCCTCAGACTGATAGTCAGACAGAAAGATTGAATCAAACCTCAACAGTACTTCCGCTGTTATGTAGAGGAAAACACTGACTCATGGGTGGATTTACTGTGGGTAGCAGAAATAGCATATAACAGTGCACAACACCGCTCAACGAAAATCACTCCGTTTTACAGCTCACATGGGTTCCATCCTTGTTTCATAGAATTGGAACATCCCTCAGATACCTCTAACTTACCTGAAGCCCATAAAAGAGTAACACACATACAAAAGACATTGAAACAAACTCTGGTGAACCTACAAGAAGCCAAGATACATTACAAAAAGACAGCAGACAAACATAGGAGAACAGGGCAAGTATTTCAAAAAGGAGATGCGATATGGTTGTCCACCAGAAATCTTTGTTTTGGAAGATATAGCATTTTCAACCCACGGTCTATTGGACAATACAAGATCATGAAATGCATAAGCCCTGTAGCTGTTCGATTGGCATTGCCTAAGTCACTAAAAATACATCCTTTCTTTCACATTTCATTACTGAAACCTTCAAATACCAGGGTTAAAAAGATACCTCCTCCTGTGTGGGTTGACAATGAACCAGAATATGAGGTTGGTAAAATTCTGGATTCCAGAAAAAGGAGATCAAAGCTGTGGTATCTTGTTGCATGGAATAGTTATGGGGCTGAAAAGAATTTGTGGGAACCTGCCACGGGTGTACATGTGTCACATCTCATATGTTCCTATTATGCTAGATGCCCTACTAAACCTGGACCCTTTCAGCGTTCCCCAGGAAATGGATAATATGTTACACCTAAAACCAAACATAGAGGATAGAATGCTGTCAGAAGTAGAAACATACTCATCCTCAGTAAAAATCCGGAATCTCCATGTGGAGTAAAGAAGTTGTTGTCTTTATTCCATACCCTCACGATGTGGTGGGGAGTCTAACATTTAGTTAAATCAAGAGGTTGGGCGAGGGTTGAGCCAACTACAACTCCCATGAGCCTTGTAGACAATCAAGGCCTTGATTGGCCGCTCGGCAATTTAACCCGGAAGCTCTATAAATAGTTATTCCGCATATACAGCAGCGCAGATTATTTGAGTGTATTCTTGTTTGTTCTGCCGCAGAGGCTCCGTCCCATTGCTCGGGTGGTAAAGATGCTCAGTACCAGACTCTTTGTTTTCCTTATTGCATTTTGTTTTGATGAAATACGTGTGCCTTGGGGGTTTGTCTGCTTCACTTTAATTGTTGAGCATTTAAGAGAAACCTTTTGTTGGTGACTTCGGCGTTCTTCAACCCGTGGGTTTCATTGTGAAAATGCATTCAAGAAGTTTGGGGCTATCATTACTTCTTCCTGGATGTCCATTTCAATGGTCATATAACTATGGATGGACAATATCGGATGGTTTAAAGGCAAGGAAAACTATTGTTTCAGCCCATTTGATATTTACTTGGAAAATATATAACAAGACTTTTATGTGTTATAAACAGCGTGGTACTTTGCTATGAAGCCGCTGTATTTGCAAATGACAATCGAATGAGAAAGCGCTATGATAAGGAATATGTGAATCTTTTTTGTTGTGGTGATATTTATTATGTTATTTTCTTTTTTCCAATTAACAGGGTGTATAGAGTCCTGGAATAGTGATTATTCCCCGTGAGGCAAGGCACATCTTTCCTTTTGGTAGGTATTTACAGTAGCCATCAAGGTGATATAGATATCATATAGTTGTAGTACCCGAGTAATACTTTATTAATATTTCAGCTACCTTGAAGAAAGGCGTATCATAGGAACTGATTTGAAATTGTTAGTCTTCAACTCTTAAAGTTTATATTTTAAGTTTCAGGTAAAGAATGGTTAAAATGGATAGATAATTATGTAGTAATTCTAACTTTGGAGTACTAACCTATACCTACTTGTTTTCCAGATCTCCTTCCCTGCTGTTCCCTTCTCTTCCTTCCCTCGATTGATCACCTTAAACTTCTGTGCTGTAATAGCAATCTGAATCTAGGCTATCAAGAGGTGGACCTATTAAGCAACGAGCCGACCCTGAGGGTTTGATCACGACGGCGTTACAGTGGTACTAAAAACAGGCTGAAACATGTTGACCCATTGATGTTAGGGTTCATCATATCCACTAAACATCCCACTGTTTTTATCCTCACCAAAGGCCTTTGATAGTAAAAAGGATTTAGGATCCAGAAGGTGATTTTGACTTGCTTTTGTAATCCCTTAGCAAAAGAGCTCTGCTTACAAACTGCGTTGATCCCACCCACTCTCATTAGATGTAGTGGGTGAGGATCCAATGATGAAGCATGCCACTGGTGGTACCTGTGGGTGAGGATCCTACTAATATCCAAGAGATGCCAGGATCACACTAATTCACCTGGGTGCGGATCCTCCACCATCTTGAGAGCAGGCAAATGACCTTTTAGACTCTAAGAGATCACGATTTGAAAGATTAACCCTCTCTTGTATAATTATTTGGTATATCCATGGAGGCTGAGGGTTGCCCCTATTTAGCTTCTCACTCCCCCTTTGGTTATTTTCTAGTTTTAATTGAGCCAATTGGATCACATGATAACAATGAGCAAAGCAAAGTCTAGGAATGGAAGAGTGGTGTCCTGGTTACATGGAGCCAGATGATCACCCTAGTTCTGTAGCATCATCACAGGTGAAATGTCCAGCTCTTGCGGTGGCACCTTGAATGGTGGGTCAAGCCTGCATGTATTTTGGTCTGTCATGAAAATGTTCATGGAAGTGTCCATTTCTGGGGCACTGGAAGAAGGGTCAAACACCGGCCCAGAGGAATGCTTCCAATATGGTAGAAGGTAATCATAAGGCGAAGATACACTATTACTCAAATTCTATGCTGTACTTTATTGTGTTGTGACTATATACAGTGCTCTCAGGTTGCTAGCTCCATGTGTGAGTAGCTCATCCAGTCCAATGTTTTCCGTTCGGATTCTAGCTTTTGTAGCCCTATTATAGCGGGATACACTGGACCACAAATCCCAGAATGCAAACCAAAACCTGGACTATGTGAGCTACTCTCCTATGGACCTGGGAAACTTGAGAGCTTTGTATATATTGCCTGTAGATTTCTTGGTCCTCTTAGTGTCAGGCATGCTCATAAGCCATTGGGGCTGTCTAAGCCATCACTAGCTGATCAGCAGCTTTTTGCCACCTCACAGTTTGCACCTAGCAAGATTGTCAAATTCTGTTCTTGAATAAGCTCTTAAAAGTCATTTTTCATTATAAATCCTCCAAAGCTGTGGCTCCTTACTATTTTATAGCTGTCCCGGAGGAAAATAAAGTGAGTTTCACACACACTTCCTTAGTTAAACATGACAGTGACTCCTCCCCAACTTTTAGTAATTTTAGGCAGCTTACAGTAGACTAAATAATTCTTTGTTTAAAAACTATCAAGTCTGGATCTCCCACTGATTCCCGTCCTCCTGAGGTGCTGCACTCGGTCTCAGATACTATTACATTACACTTTACTCCATTAATAAACAAGATTTTGGAAACCGGCTGTATTCCAGCACTCTGGAAAAAAAATTCCACTATTACCCCTAATAAAAAAGCCAAGCCAGGATCCTACTGAAGAAAAGAATTACAGGCCTATCTCAAGCCTACCACTACCAGCTAAAATTCTGGAAAGAGTAATGAATCAAGAGATTATCATTTTTCTTGATAGAAACAACTGCCTTGGACCTACTCAACATGGGTTTAGGCCCATGGCACAGTACAGAATATGCCCTTCTGGCAGCCACAGAGGAGATTAGGTCAATTGTGGACAAAGGAGACAGTGCGGCCCTGGTCTAACTGGACCTATCGGCCACATTTGACACGGTGGACCACTGCTCCCTTATGAAGCTCCTTGAAACAATAGGCATAAAAGTGCCAGCTCTCATTCTTATTAGATCTTTTCTCACGAATAGAGAACAAGTGGTCTCCCTTGGGGAATTCACTTCCTCCACTTTTAGGCTCCTGTGTGGGGTCCCTCAGGGATCTTCGCTGGGCCCAACTCTTTTTAATGTTTATATCACTCCCCTAATTAAACTGATTAGCTCCTTTGGGTTGTAAGTGTGTTTTTACGTAGATGATACCCAATTAGTGGCATCCATCTCATCTGAGCCCGACAAAGTGGCTGCTCAGTGTAAGGCATGCATGAACAGCATAGCCCAATGGATGAACCTAAACCTTTTAAAATTGAACTCTGACAAGACAGAGGTCTTGCTGTTTGGCAACAATGACAACTTCTGGAACTCGATCTGGTGGCCACCCAACTTAGAACCCCTACCAGTACCAACAGAGAAAGCTAGAAACCTAGGTGTTGTGTTCGATATATGATTAACATTTGTGGAACACTCTAATCAGGTTACACCCTTGTGTTTCTTTATGTTGAGGATCTTGAGAAAAAGTCTCCCATATCTTCCACTTGAGTTGAAAAAAACAGTTATCCTAGCAGTTGTCATCTCCAAAATTGATTACTACAATGTATTATTTGTAGGATCTCAATCAAGAGTCCTCAATAAACTTCAGACGCTCCAAAATGCAGCATTCAGAGTTCTTCTAAATCTTCCAAAATTCTGCTTGGTCACTAAAACTATAAAAGAGTTACATTGGCTCCCTATCCGAGCACGCATTCAATTTAAAGCACTCTGCTGGGTACACGAAGAAGGTCCATTATTTCTTCGTGACATCTTCAAGTGGTACATCCCCCCTCTAACACAGCCAAGAAGGTGCAAGTGCCCAGAATTAAAACAGTTAATTGGGGGGGAGACGGTTCTCCTACTCTGCTTCCAAATGATGGAACCTGCTTCCAGACCACCTGAGAACCCAAGATAACCTTCTAAAATTTAGTAAAGATCTAAAAACGGGGTTGTTTAACTCCTCCATCTAACTGCACGTTGATAATCATAATGCACTGTCTCTTAATATATGATAGCGATCTTCTATCATACTCTCTGTTCATCTAGTTTGCTTCCGTGCTCAAGGATGTAAGGATGCTAGTGCCAAGACGCCTTTTTGGTATTAGCGGGCTTTATAAAACCCTTATAACATAACATCATCTACAAGATCCACATTAAATTGCTCACAGAATTTTTTCTCTTGCTTGCAAGTCTGTCTGGTTTTTTTCTCCTTCCCCATGTGATTTACCACCCCTTCCTTCCTGAATTATATTGTAGTTGTTATTAAATAGTGTTTTATATCCGTGACAAGGCACTGAGGCCCATTAGCAGTTGAGTAGCACTGCTTCATGGAGGACTGTTTGGAAGGAAGAGCTACATTTTAATGTGCCCTATTTGCAGTGCTATAAATGAGCCGATGATCACAGGTACTGAGTAGCTGCACTTCTTTCATTTGAAAGGAAGACTACCTGCATGTCTGGCATGGACATCATTTGGGGGGGTCATCAGGGGTCGCAGCTGCGACCCTTGGCTTGCCCCTTGCGAACCCTGGCCTCAGAGGTGGCAAAATCAGTGCCAAAAACACAGAGACTCTGCGCTTCTTATTTATAGCACATTATTTTCTATTAATATCCTATTATTTACTATTAGTGTAATAAAAAATGGAACACACTTAGCTGAAACGGAACCTTTTGTAGCATCTGTGGTAAGTAAAAATGTTTTTAAATGTATGTTGTGGGCGTGCTTGCGGGTGAGTGTGTTAATGTGAGATAAGAGCATGTGTGTGTGAGCATGGGTCTGTATGTGTAAGAATGCGTGTGAATAAAAGTGAGAGATTCAGTTGCAGTAAGTGAGTGAGATCGTGTGAGATTGAGGCCCAAATTTACTTTCTTTGACATAAGGCAAAGGTGCACCAAAGAGGCTGCGCTGCCTTGCGCCAAAGGGAGAAAGAACAAATTCATCATATCTACTAAGATATGGTGCATTGTTTTTCTCCCTCTGTGATGCTGCACTTTTGTCAGCCACATGCCAAATGCACACACCCTTGCGCCATAGTGCAAAGGGGTGTGAAGCAAACCCTTCCAGTACAAAAACTATGCTTTAAGGCTGTTCCCACTATGTATGTGTGCTGTACACTGGAGCACACATGCAAAGTTGGAAAACCAAGGAGAAATTAAAACATTTCTCCTCATTATACCTGCCTCGAGGACTTATATGATTTTGGTGCAAATTCCTCTTTACCAATGTTTGTAAGTAGGGATTCCATGGGTGGTTGCATGTAGGCCTGGGCGGAACCCCACAAAGTGACCGGAAAACTCTGCTGCGCTACGCGGTGTCCCACAAATGGCGGAGTGCATTACGGTGCACCATTTGCCCTGATTTTTAGCGCCCGGTGTTTGTTCCGAGCTGGAAAATCAGCACGAACTGCACCTTGCGCAGTGCAAGAGGGCGCTGCTTCTATCTGCTCTCGAGTAGATGTTCTAGTCGAGCGGCAGCTTCCTCAACACGAACGGAATGTTTATCAACGTGAGCGGTAGCAGCCATCCGTCACCGCCCGCATTGAGAAATCTCGCCGTTAGGTGGTCTGGAGTAAGATTTTCCTCGCTTGCACTTGCCAACTTAACGTTGGCAAGCGGGAGCGAGGAAAAAAACTCTGCTCTGCTATGCGGAGTGGAGTTTTTCGAAACTCCACGCCACTGTTCACTGTAAGGTGTGCGTGCGCGCACCTATGTCACTCCCAGCGTGCAGTGTCTTTGAGGCGCGCACACACAGCACATCCATCCCCCGAGAGGCAAGTATTCATGTTAATCGCGGCGCCCTGTAGAAGCATGATGGGCGTTGCGATCAACATGAGAACTTTAACAAAAGCAGACAATCTGCCCCCAGATGCGCTCTATTAAGAAAGGGCATGCAGCGAGCCTAAAAGCACGACCTGTGCTTTCACAATCACTAATATATATTAGTGATTGTGAAACGTGTGCTTTCACAATCACTATTATATATTAGTGATTGTGAAAGCACATGTCGTGCTTTTAGGTTTGCTGCATGCCTTTTGTTAATAGATCGCGGCAGATTGTGTGCCTTTTTCAAAGTTTTCATGTTAATTGCAGCCCCGTTGTGAGAAGGTGGGTTGGTATATGCTGTCCACTAGTTAAAGTGGGCACCTTGTACCAGGCCACATGACCCTTATGATGTATGAGGTCAAAGATAACCTTTAGAAAGCTATACTAGTGGTAGCTGTGGAGAGCAGCCTTCAGGCTTAATCTTGAAGGAATGTAAAGCAGCTTGTTTTACCAGAATATCACCTCCTGAATGGCCAAATGAAAGGAGAACCACACAGTAGTTATATAAAAATATGTATTTATTAATATAACACTCTCTACTAATCTCTACACGAGATTAGAACATAAAGCACACAATACTGTAACGATAGAACATTCGTAAGTAGCACAATACACAGCGGGCTCCAGGGGGAGACCGAACCATATACTAAAAAAATGGTATAACAATCACGACTTGACTAACACAGTGCCTAGAGCACGCAGAATCGCTGGGACCCCAAGGAACCACCCCGAGGAGTGACACAGGGAGCCCACGGAGGACGGGTGAAGTGAGGAAACACGACCGCGTGTTCCGTGCAACTCTATGGGAAAGTCGCGGTTGTAAATTTACAAGTTAAGGACACTTCTAAGAGGACTTCGAGCAAACCCTTTGGAACATAGGAGGTTCTAAGGCCAAACCACCAGTGAGTATCGAGGTACCCGTGTTACCTATCCCAGAGGAGCCGGGTGCATAGGGGTCAATTGGTGTCGGAAACCTTCGTCGTTTTCAATGGAGGAGTGCAAAGAAGTCCTGCTGCCAGGAGGGCGAAGAGTGTCCGGTGGAATCCAAGCCTGGATTCGAGGTGAGAGGAACCTGAAAGCAGAGGGGACAGAGTCTGGGTCACTTCAGGTGACCAGGGGCTCGGTAGTCGAATGCCCACCGATGTCGAGTGCTTCAGGAGTGAAGAAGGGTTGCTTGACTCTGCAGCCACGGGGCCAGGAGATGCCGAAGACAACCAGAGTCCAGAGGTGAGCTGTCCCACAAAGGATGATGAGTGCTGAGGGGTTGATGTCCGGCTGGAGCACCAACAAGCCTTGGCAACGGCAACCCACGCGGTCAGAGGAAACAGGTTACGGTGTGGACCAGCAAGGTCCAGGTGACTCTCCAAGCACTGGAGAGTCAGGGCACGTCTGGAGCAACCAGGCAAGCCCAAGAATTAACAAGGTGACCCTCGCCAGGACCGACAGGCCAACCGACCAGGGATCGCGAGGAGACCTCAAGCAAGTTTGCAAAGTACCAACCCACAGGACACTCGTGGAGTGGAGGCCGGAAATCTTCGGTGCAAATACTGCTTGGGGTTGGGACTACAGGGAGTCCAATGCACAAGCTCGGGAATCGTCACTAAGCAAATGCAACTGCAAATGTATGCGGTTCACAGGTGTTCAGGTTGCACGGTCCCCACGAGGGAGACTGGTCTCAGAATTGCTGAGAGGGCAGATCAACCTCTAGGACCTCGGGAACCCACCTCCTGTGTTTCTGAAATCTTCGGAGTCCTCAGGAGCTCGGGAGAAGCAAACCGGTCAGATGCGTTTAGGTGCCTGCTTTTGCAGGGGAGTAACTCCTTTACTCCAAGGGAGATTCTTCAATCGTACAGCATCGTGCAGGCAGTCGAAGTACTTGGTTTCTTCTTAGCAGAATCTTGTCCAGGTAAAATCTGAAGTCCTGTAGTCAGTTTGCCCACTTTATACCCATGGGAAGGGGTTGGAAAGATTCTGTGGACCCTCCTAGGGGAGGGGCAGGACAGAGGGGTGGCTACACCCATGTCGTTTGTCCAGTTTCACACCAGAGCAGGAGCCAATGGCTCCCAGAACTGGTTTGAGCTGGACTATACACAGGGACACCAAATGTGCCCCCAGTGCAGACTTTCTGGCACTCTCAGAGTGCACCCACCCAGCCCCAATACACTAAACCCTGTCTGGGAGGTGGTCACACCTCCCTGTGACAGGATGCCTATTGTCATGCCTTCCTCTGCTCGAGCTTGGCTCAGCAGCAGGAGAGCAGAATCATGTCTGTAGCTGGCAGCATCCATTTTGCGCTGCCCAGGTCGAGAAAGCTGGTACCGGGTAGACCGGTGACCCACAGTAGTGGTTCTAGAAGGGTGGAATCAGTATGATTCCAAGGTGTTTGACACCAAACACGACATGTTTCTAAGCAGCCGTTTAAAAGTTAGCATTTACTGCGAGGTTATAATGCACTTAAACATATATGTCTGGCTGCATCACAGACAACCCCGGAGAATGGTCTCCGAAGGCTGCAGAGGGGCTCTGCTCATGCAGGGGCACCCTCTCACGTAAAACCCAGCACCCTGCCTTCAGGATTGATAAGGCCTGCCATAGGGGTGACTGATAGGTTTTTAAGTGTAGTGATTTAGATAGATATAGTGAACCTATATCTTAAGTAAGTGGTGCAAGCACCAGCTTACACAGTCTGCGGTAGCAGGCCTGTCATGTCAATTTGAGTGGCCTCTCAGGGGTGGCATAATACATGCTTCCACCCATGGGAGGTCTCTGGGGTACCTATGCCCTGGGTACATGGTGTACCATATACTAGGGACATATAAGAGTACCCCAGTATCCAATCTGGAGTGTACCTAAAGTACATGCAATCAATTTATAGGAGAAAGCAGATAGACTGGGGTCCTGAATAGCAGGATCCCAGTCAGTCTAAGTCAAAAACAGTGATACATCAGCAAAAAGTGGGGGTAACCATGAGAAGCAGATACTACTTTCCTACACCCGTGTATTAGCATGTCAGGCGTTGCAATTAACATGAAAACTTTCAAAAAGGCACGCAATCTGCCGCGCTCTATCAACAAATGTTAGTGATTGTGAAAGCACACGTGGTGCTTCTGGACTTGCTGCATTCCTCAGACCAGAAACAAATATCTCCATTTCTGAGTGTAAATTCAACGTTGTTATTTATACAACATTGACTACCATTTTAAATGTAATCACTCACACATAGAATAACATCAGTATGGTGACAGCTGGTAAAAGTCAACAAGCTTGAAAGTTCGTGGGGGCTTGGGGGAGATCGTGTAGCAGACATGCAACGTTTGGAAACAGTTCAATAGGAAAATGCATCTACTGGTAAGATAGCTCAGCAGGTAGGAACCTGTGGCTGACATCTGTGTGGGATCTGTAGGACAGTGGAACGAGTGCTGATAGGACTGACTAATGCTTTTGTCCTTCTGAGATGGATTGCATGAGTAGGAAATCCAGCGAGTTATTGAAAAATGTGTTAAAAACCTAGTCAATAACCATGCATACAAAGCACTGCACAGCACAGGGCCAGTTGTTACTATATTATATTATGTAAGTAACAACCATTGACAAAGCCAATAGTCCTGGCACGTTGCAGTTATAATGTTACTCGTTGTATTATGTCAGGATGCAATGACAGAGGCTGCACAATACCAGTCGGGTGGCACACTATACTAAGCACAGATTTTTAGATTACGTGTTTTTAAGCCACGTCCTTAATTACATCAGCCATGCCCCTTAGAGAGACCCCCCAGTTTTTTCATCCCATTTAAAGCCCTGAGCCAGCCTAAAAGCACCATGTGTGCTTTCAGAATCACTAACATATATTAGTGATTCTGAAAGCACACGTAGTGGACTTCTATGTACATTCCTCCCCCTGCGTATCCAGGAAATCATCTTCAGAACTGATAAGTGAACTAATGATTGTCAGTTTTGAAGAGTGGACTGATCCCCTTTCCTGGTAGAGCCAGCTCTGTTCTGCAGAGAGTCTTGCCCTGATGACCTTGAATAATTCTTAAACTGATTGTTGCAAATAGCATTTTCCTTTCATTTATTTTAATCTGGGTAATGTGTGAGAGTCTATTACAGACTTTTTATGACAAATGTGTTTTTGTTTCGTGCAACATTCATAAAAAAATGTTTCTTTTAGATCCAAACAGGATCTCAGATATGAGAAATGGGAGGGTGTCACAGTGATTATTTGCAGTAGTATTAGTGAGCTTCTACTGTGTTACAATATTGAAAAAATACATCACTCTCCCTGAATATTAACTATAAACACATTTAGAATTTGAACCAGTGTGTATGTCCACTGTTTGTGATCTGGCCACAGAGGACACGAGAGAGCTGAAACTGGATCATAAATTCAAAGCTGATCCGCACAAGGGCCCCCAAAATACGTTTGGCCTAGGGTGCTCAAAATCCTTAAGATGTCCCTGAGCCGCTGATGTGTAGTTAGTTAGGAAACCAGAGGCTCACTGGCGCTGTGGAATGAGGCAGGTTGCCCCGGTTTCCTAATATATCTTAGTGTAGCTTTGTCATGGTTGCAGATGCTCTGCGCTGCACCTGTCCATTTCCAACATGACACAACCAGTGTATGTCAGTCACCAATACGAAGGCCTTCCCCAGGGCTGGACTGGCCGTAGCAGGCAAACAGCAAGTGACCCCGGGCCTGAGTGTCAGATAAGAGTGAGTAAGATTAAGAGCGCATGCAAGTGAGTGAGTAAGAATGAATAAGAATGAGTGTAAGGGGATGTAAGAGAGTGTGAGTGTGATGTTAAGGTCATGTGAAATGCCTTCCTGGAAATATTCTGAGTCAAGGGTCATATGATGTCACTTCCCGTGATGTCAATAAGGTCAAAGGGCATGTAATGCCACTTCCTCTTCCTCTGGCATTTTGGTGAATCGACTCCCATGACTTCTCGGTGAGAGTTCAATAGCACACAGGTACTCTTGGCCAGTGAGTACCTACACTTCTGCAATACCATCTCTAACACTGCCTATGTAGGATGCTTTTTGGTGTCGTGAGAGACGAAAGTGGTGTTCATATCTTGTTTTCGGTCCTTATGTCCCTGGGCCCAGGCATTTAGGAAGGAAGAGGTGTGAGACATAGAGCACACGCATTCTATGGATTGTGCCTCGTCCCAGTCCTTACAATATGAGTGCACCCCTTGTTCCACAGGACCACTCAGTGCCTCTGGCATTCCATCAACACGTTTTTGTGCTCTGTACAGCCACTTTTTACCCAGTATAACAGCATTTCCATTAAAAGATAACTCCCCGGTTTTCTGTGGTTGCTCCTAGTTCACCTGCAGGTGGCGGGAACCCTAGGCTGAGGGCTAAACCATCCTGAAAGGGTGCAGGGGAAGTGCAGCAGTGGCAGGCTCCAGTGCTTAATTTGTGAAACACTTAAGTCCCAGGCCCAAAGGTTTTGACCACTGTCAGCAATATTAAAGGTGCAGAATAGCAAGGCTGCGCAGTCTTGATTCCACCTCATGCCTCTTTCATCCACCACCCCTGTCCGTGTATCTCTTTCAGGTTCTTTTTCATACCTGCTTTCTCCCTTTGTCACTGTTTTTAAGTCTTTCGCTTCCTCTTTCTTTTCCCCTTTTGTGTTTTTCTCTCTTGCTCTGGGTGAAAGTTTGATGAGGAAAAAAATAAGCGCCGGTCCCCAAAAATGAGTGCCGGCGGGCCCCACCTGCAGCCACCGGCTCAAATTAACCACAGGTGGCAGCAAAGCAGGAAGTTTGGGTGGGCGTCCATGCCTCCTTAGTGAAACTGAAGCAGAAGTGCACTATTCAACGATTCATTTATTTATGCCTTAAATGTCTTATAAAGCGCCAACTCCACCCGAGCGGGATTCAGAAGGTTGTGCAGGTACGGTAGAGGTTTGCAGTGGTACAGGTGCACCACAGAGAGGCCCAGCCAGCTTGCACGGTATAAGAGCAAACAATGCGTACAATAGACAGCTTACATGGTATGGAGCAAACAATGCTTACAATAACCTTAACAGGTCTCAATTGCAGTGCTTCGGAGAATGGACAAAAAACAGTCAAAATAAGCTTTCTCGGTACAGGTGAAAGCACCTGGATTGTGAAGTCATATTTGGACAGTCAGCTGAGAGAGAGGCAGAGTTACAAGGCACAGAGTAGGCACTTAGCTAAGGGTGGACAAAGAGACAGGTACTTTTGATTGGATCTGTGAGAGCCAAAAGATACCTTGGACCAGACCCCCAGTCCTTAGCTAAATAAACCTCCTAGGAATCATGCACCATTCCCTATACCCAGACTTACCCCAAAGCATGCACTAATGCACAGTACTCACAAAAGCAAACACCAAAAATGTCACACTCATCTCACACGCTGGGGTATATGTGCCCCCAACAGTTCCAACGCGCTCGTTCATACTCATTAACATACTCTCTACAATCAACCACGCACCTGGGATAGCTGACAGCATCACACAACTCAATCTAGATGCAGTCTTCATTCAAAAGACTTGGCTGACCCCCTCTTTCACATACATCTTATATGTTCTCATCCCAGCAGGAAACAACATCCAACGTGCAAACCACATGCACAAGACAGCAGGAGGACTGGCTGTCACCCAGATGTCTACCTGGCTGTGCGCTTTAACTGAACTCACAACCCCAAGTCATTCCAGCTCCTCACTTGGGAAGGGCTGCTCTCAGCATCCTGGACAGCTCCATCATACCTGACATTCAGACCCCCCAGACCCAGCAGGTACTTCAGCAAAGACATCTCTGACCTCGCCTTCTGTACCATCATCCAGTACACCCAACCCACATCCCTCGGAGATTATAACTTCTGTGCTGGGATGTATGACGTTACAACGCAAACTATTACAATGCATGCCTTTACAACGCAGTTTTTACAATGCAACTTCCATTACAACGCATGCCATTACAACGCAAGCCATTACAACGCAAGTTCCATTACAACGAAATGTACTATTCTAACACCTACTGGTGCTTACCTCAGGGAAGGTTCTGGTCAGTGAGGGATATGCGTTGTAGTGGCATGCGTTGTAATGGAACTTGCTTTGTATTGACTGCGTTGTAATGGGTGTTTCCCTCTGTGCTGACTACGGCCCTCAGATAGTGAAATGTCCCTCTGCATACTCCTAAACACACTGGACTTCAAACAGTAGATGACCAAACCTGCCCACTGTAATGGCAACACTCTGACCTCATCATAACAGCGTCCCCGTCAAGTCACTGCACGCCCTGATGCTTCTTGACTGGACAAGCCACGTCACCGTCCCATTTTCAGTCCTACATGTCACATCAACTTACCCAGGTGAATAGAAGAGCAGAAAACAATGCGCACCGCTCTCACAGGGCACAGCGGCCTAGCTGGGGCGAGGATCAAAGGCGCGTCTGCCAGCTCTAGCACACTTTGTTGTTCCTGTGGCGCCCCTTGCCTGGCACCTACTCAGGTCAGGCCAGCTGCATACATTCACAGCTGTAATGCGAGCATTTCAGGTGTAGAAGCAGCCCTCCAAGTCCTCACCAGCACACCGGGTGACTGCAATCTTGCGAATTCGTTTTTGCACTTAACTGCAAAGTGCATCACAATTCATTGCTGGCCTTGCAGGTAAGATGCCCAGTCTGGTCTTATTATCCAGGGTGCCAGGGGGCAGGCTGTTCTGAAAGCGAGGCATGGCGCTGGACGCAGACCACCAATCACTGCTGCTGTCAGGCTTTAGCTGTCACTACAGCTCTGCCAGCTTGTTCATGCCAGCCAACAGGGCGCCCAGCAGTGACCCCTAGTGCCTGCAGATGCTGTGCCTGTGAAGGTATATTATGCAATGGGCTGCTCTGGCAATCAGGGGAACCTGGACCGTGCAAAACTAAACCGGATAGACAGGTTTCTTTGGGATTATTGTGGTGAATGTTTAGGCTTTTAAAAGTTAATGTATAACCGGGTGACTCTCTATGAATCACCCCTATGCAAAGCAGAGGAAGGATGTTCTGTCATCTTGTTCTGATCCCCATATCATCCTTGCCGCAAACTGTATACACATTACATGCAATGGAAAAAAATGACAGAACTATTATGGATACACGAGAAATTAAAACAAAATGTATGTCTGTTAGACTTGGCATCTTTTGGCGTGTTTCCCCTGACTTTTTGCTTTCTGACCTCCCGGTTTTGACTCTGTTCTTGCTGGTGTAATGATTCTGCGCACTTTCCTCACTGCGGTCCAGTGGGAAAGTGCAAGTGCTCCTGTATAAAATGTGTTATGGATTGGTGTTTCCATGATTGGCCTATTTGGTTTATGTGTCAGTCCCTTGTAAAGTGCACTGCGAGTGCCAGGGCCTATAGACCAAATGCTGTTGGTGGGCTGCAGCACTGGATTGTGCCACCCACGCAAACAGCCCGTAAAGTGTAACTCGGGCCTGCCACCGCAGAGCCTGTGCGCAGCCTGGGGCTGCCATGTCGACTTGGCAAGTGCACACACTTGCAAGTCCCTAAACCTTCCCTTTGCTACATGTTAGTCACCCCTAAGGTAGGCCCAAGGTACCCCTGTGGGCAGGGTGCGTTGTATGCGAAAGGTAGGACATGCCCGGGTGTGTGCGGCATGTCCTGATAGTGAATTACAGCCTAGTTCGTTTTTCACTATTGCAAGGCTACCTGTTCTCCATAGGCCAGAACGGGCAGTTTTGATTATTACAGCTTATAATCCTAACTGACCCGGGAACATGGTAGAAATTCGAGTTTAGTATGCCTGGACTCAGAATGATAAAATGCATCTTTTAGTGAAGTTGGTTTTAACATTCTGTGTTTGAAAATACCACTTTTAGAAAGTGGGTATTTTCTTGTCTAACCATCCAAGCCTGCCTCTGCGAGGTTGTGTATTCCTTGTCTGGAGTGTGAGTGACAGGGGCTGGGGGATGCCAGGAGACAGGGTGAGTCAGCACAGGGCTGAATAGCAAGATCTACATGTAGATGGGTGGGAGGGGTCGCACCTGGGCCCTGAATAGGACAGTGCCTTCCCTTCACAATGCTGGCTCCACCTCCTGTGGTGCGTCTGATGTCCCTGGCCTACTCACTGAAAGAAGGGACGGAGACTTGTCAACAAAGTGCTCCAGAACTGGTTTGGACTAGGCAAAGGCCTCTCTGCCTTCAGAGAACAAAGGAATTTGGGATATAAATATTGGGGCCCTGACCCCATGAATTTAGATCTCGCTGGAATCAAGGAACCTGCCAAGACGAAGAGCTGGAAGAGCTGCCAGGAGGAGTACTGCCCCTTTGCTGTGTTGTTGCTTTGTTGGGTTGGCCTGCAGCTGCTGCTTCTGCCTTGGGCAGTGAAAGGACTGAACTTTCTACAAACTTGTGCTGAGTATCTCCAAGGGCCTGGAACCGAGCTGGCCTCCTGTTAAGAAGTCTCAGGGACTACAAAGACTTCACAAGCCTCTGGGTACCGCTTCTGGAACGCTGTTTCAGTTGCCACAGAGGAAGGGAACCGCAACCGACTCCGTCAACCGAATCCATCCCTGGCCGGTGACCTGTTTGCACCGCAGACCGCATCGCCCCGCTTCGCATCGCAACCCTGGTCTCACCGTGGGCGACGTCCGACGCCGCCAACATCGAGCCGCTGCTTGCACCGTGACCTGTGGGCACCGCAGTTCGCATCGCATCGCTTCACTGAACCAACCGGACCCGACCGACGAGGTCGCTGCAACTGGCTCAAGAGTCGTGACCGCACTGCATTTGGGGCACCGCTCGCACGTCTGCGACGCACCGCTCCGACTCGCACCGCTGTCCGACGCCAGCTCCCGCCCTCCGGCTAGGTCGCCTGCATCGCAACCTGTCAGCACCGCATCGAGCATCGTCTCACCCTGCATCGCACGCCTTGGACTCACCGACTCCGTCTGCACGACGCTCATCGAGCCGCGGCCTGCACCGCATCGAGGGACTCCGCACCTTGCATCGCTCCGTCTTGCACCGCAACCGCGACGAACGCCGACCGGCTCGTACACTCCGTACCAGCCACAACGAGAAAGGTACTGTAACCGAGTCTGTTCATGACTCTGCTGGCCCGTATCGACGCGGTCGGCTGGAACTGTTAGACTCTGTGGTTTTCAGCATCACGGTAGGCTCGGACGGAGCTACCGACTCGTACGAACTTTGCTTTTGTGCTATTCCTGCAAAGAAGAAGTTACCGTATCAAGCATTCGTTTTTAAAGTATAGTATTGTGGATTTTTGTCGTAATTGGTCTTGTCTTGAGTATATAAAATATTGGTTATTTTTCTAAACTGGTGTGGTGTCCGTTTGTAGTGCTTACACTGTATTACTGTTGGTTATGTGCAAATGCTTTACACACTGCCTCTGAATTAAGCCTGACTGCTCGTGCCAAGCTACCACGAGGGTGAGCAGGGGTTACTTCACGAGTGTAACACCCTTACCCTGACTAGGAAGAAGGGTCCCTACTTGGACAAAGGTGCAAGCCCTTGCCAACTAGAGATCCCATTTCTAACATTGGTTGTCAGCGGTGAGGATAGGACTTGTGTTTGCACTTGACTTACAGTGATTGGTGTGCACTACTACCATATCGCAGACCATTACGTACCACATACTGGTTCTTTTTCTTTTGGCCTATTTTTGATCTTGCCAGTTTTCAACTCACTACTTTTGTCATGCCTGACACAGCTGCATCATCCGTTGCATCTCTGGAAATTATCTTTGAGGAGGATAGGTTGGAAACCTACGCCGTAAAGGAACTACGAGCGATTTGTAAAACCTGAAAGTCCAAATTAAAGGCCTCACAAGGAAGGAGGAGCTACAGAAGGCGCTGAGGGCCTGGGTAGCAGCCAGACATGCCAGTGGGCAGCCTGGTAATCTCAGTGAGGAGGTGGAGGAACCTATTTCCAGGGTGGATATGCTTTTGGGTAGGGGAGAACCCGCCAGGTCAGGCAGCAGCAGTCTGTCCCCAGAGGAGCTGGAGGACAGGCGGGAGGCAAGGCAGTTTGAGCTGCAGAAGCTCAGGCTGGAGAGTGAGCGGGAGGAGAAGAGATTGGCCATAGAGGAGAGGAAGATGCTCTTAGAGCATGAGAGAGAACTGAAGGAGCTAGAACTTAGGAGTAAGTCAGGCTCAGATGGTGGCAGCAATTCGTCCAGAAAGGCAGACAGGATTGTGCACATTCCCAAGAACGTGGGCAAGGAGTTCAAGAAGGGGATGACATACAAAGGTGGTTTCAGGGTTATGAGGCAGCCATACACATGAATGGGGTCCCTGAGGAGAATTGGGGAGCAGGATTGTGGCCACTTTTCCCTGAAGAAGCAAGGGATGCTCTGATAGCTTTGGGTAAGGGGTTTCACCTCACCTATGCTGACATGAAGGATGCCCTTCTCACGAAATATGGTCTTACTCCTGAAAAGTACAGGGATCAGTTCAGGTCCAGTAAGAAGTCTGATGCCAACACTTGGTTGGAATGTGTGGATGTGTTCTGCAGGTCGCTGGATGGTTGGGTGAAGGGCAGTAGCGTAACAGATTTTCAGGGGCTCTACAACTTGATTGCATGGGAGCACTTGTCTAGTCTATGTTTTGCAGATCTGCGCCAGCACCTAGTTGATAGTAAGCTAACTGACCCCAGGAAGCTTGCTATGGAAGCGGACCGCTGGGTGAGTACCAGGGTCCACAAGAAAGCGTTTGGGGGAGACTCAGCCAAAGGTGGGCAGGGTCCCCAGCAGAAAGGTGGGGGACAAGGGTAAAGCACAGGAGTTCTCTAAAGGGCCCCAAACTAGTACCCAGGGTAAAGGTTCCCAGCCCCCGCTGATAAGAAGAAAGGGGTCTCCACAGGGAAGCCTGTTGAGACCGGCCCCGCAAGTGTTATGCATGTGACCAGGTAGGTCACTTTAAGGGGACCCCAAGTGCCCGAAGGGGACACAGCCACCCACTGGTGGACAGTCCAAAGTGTTGGCTAGTGTAGCGCTCGGGAGGAGGGGTGCCCACAGGAGGGTGGGGATCCCGCAGAAATGACCCTTGTCTCACTAGGGGACAGTGAGATGGTCCCAGGAAACCAGGTGCCCCCTAACACAAAGAAATATAGCACCTGGGTGACCATTAATGGGAACAGGGTAGAGGCTCTCAGAGATACTGGAGCCAGTGTGACCTCAGTCCGGTGTCACCTGGTGTCTGAGAAGCAAGTAGTCCCCGGGCATTCCACCAAGTAGTTGCTGTAGACAACTCAGAGCGCCAATGTATGGTGGCGCAGGTTCCCTTTGAATGGGGGGTCTCAGGTCCCTTGAGGGTGGTTGTGAGCCCTACCATGCCTGTAGATTGTCTGCTAGGAAACGACCTGGAGCAGTCCTTATGGAAGGAGGTTGAGCTCAGGTCTCACTTGGAGATGCTTGGGTTGCCAGAGTGGGCATGCGTGTCTACTCGGTCAATGGCAGCCAAAAAGGGTGATCAAGAGGACTTGGAGCCTGAAACAGTGGCCCAAGTCCCTGCCAAGAGAAAGAGGCGTTGGGCGCGGAAACCGGCCCCCGAAGTTCCCACGGACCGGGAGGAGGCGGACCTCGAGGGGACGCCCGGTGCCTACAGGGGAGCAGGTAGCCGAACTGGGAGACATCTCTGAGCTGACCCATTGGCAGCAAGAAGGGGGTCCCACCAGGGAGGAGTTCTGCAGGGAGCAGAACGAGTGCCCTACTCTGGAGGGTCTGCGGCGGCAGGCTGCAGACCAGGCAGCTGGCAATCAGTCCGGGTCACATCTGATCTACTGGGAGAGTGGTCTCCTATACAGTGAGCCTAAGGTTGCTGAGCCTGGGTCAGCCCGTGTGCTGGTGGTACCCCAGCGCTTCAGGACCTTCCTACTGGGTCTGGCTCATGACGTGCCTTTGGCAGGACATTTGGGGCAGGACAAGACCTTTGACAGGCTTGTCACCCACTTCTTTTGGCCCCAAATGCGAAGGCAGTCAGATGCACACTGTAGGTCTTGCCAAACTTGCCAGGCAAGTGGTAAGAGTGGGAGGAAGGTCAAAGCTCCTCTCCAACCTTTTCCTGTAGTTGGAACACCCTTTGAAAGGGTAGGGATGGATATTGTGGGGCCACTGGATCCCAAGACAGCCATGGGCAACAGGTACATCCTGGTCTTGGTGGACCATGCCACCCGGTACCCGGAGGCAATCCCTCTCAGGACAACGACGGCGCCAGTGGTGGGCCGGGCGTTAATGGGGATCTTTTCCCGTGTGGGATTCCCCAGAGAGGTGGTTTCTGATAGGGGGACCAATTTCATATCGAAGTATATGACATCCCTGTGGAAGGAGTGTGGTGTAACCTACAAGTTCACCACTCCTTACCACCCACAAGGAAACGGTCTGGTGGAGAGATTCAACCAGACCTTGAAAGGCATGATCCAGGGTCTAACAGAACCCATGAGGCGTAAGTGGGACGTCCTCTTGCCATGCCTACTCTTTGCATACAGGGAGGTGCCTCAGAAGTCTCTTGGGTACAGCCCCTTTGAGCTCCTGTATGGCCACCCTGTCAGAGGACCTCTGAGTTTGGTAAGGAAGGCTGGGAGGCAGCTCCCAGGAAAACTCCCCAGGATGTATTTAGATACATGCTGGCCTTTAGAAACCAAACTGCCCGCTTCAGGAAACTCGCTCAGGCGAACCTAGAAGCAAGCCAGGAAGAAATGAAGAGATGGTATGACCAGAATGCCACTCTGGTCGAATTTCAACCTGGGCAAAAGTGTGGGTCATGGCCCCAGTGGTACCTTGTGCCTTGCAGGACAAGTGGACTGGGCCATATGAGGTAAAAGAGCGCAAAAGTGACGTCACCTACCTGGTGGATTTGCAGGCTCCAAGGAACCCTTTGAGGGTCCTTCACGTGAACCGCCTCAAGCCCCACTTCGAGAGGTCCGAAGTGAGTATGCTCTTGGCGACAGATGATGGGGTGGAAGAGGAGAGTGAGCCTCTCCTGACCTCCTGTCTACCAAGGAGCATGATGGGTCAGTAGAGGGGTGATCCTCTCCCCTACTCTGACTCAGGAGCAGCAGGGGGACTGTCGCCAGTTGTTGGGACAGTTCGCCCACTGTTCTCTCTGACCCCCGGTGTTACTCACTGGTGTACCCATGACGTGGACACTGGTGACAGCCCTCCTGTGAAGCACAAGATTTACAGGTTGACTGACCGGGTCAGAGCCAGCATCAAGGAGGAGGTCTCTAAGATGTTGACGTTAGGGGTGATTGAGCCCTCCCACAGTCCTTGGGCCAGCCCAGTGGTCTTGGTCCCAAAGGCTGCGGCGCCCGGTGCCACTCCAGAACTCCGGTTTTGTGTGGACTACCGTGGGCTCAATGCCGTCACCAGGACTGACGCGCACCCCATCCCCAGAGCTGATGAGCTCATTGATCGGTTGGGAGCTGCCCGGTTCCTCAGCACGTTTGATTTAACGTCTGGGTACTGGCAGATTGCCTTAACCGATGGGGCCAAGGAGAGATCAGCGTTCTCAACCCCAGAAGGTCATTACCAATTCCGGGTGATGCCCTTTGGGTTGAAGAATGCCCCTGCCACCTTTCAGAGGTTGGTCAATCAGGTGTTGGCCGGGCTGGAGGATTTCAGTGCCGCCTACCTGGATGACATTGCTGTGTTCAGTTCCAGCTGGGAAGAACATTTACAGCACCTTGAGAAAGTGTTGAGGGCTCTGCAAGGTGCAGGCCTCACGATCAAGGCCAGTAAGTGCCAGATCGGGCAGGGTTCTGTGGTGTACTTGGGACACCAGGTAGGAAGCGGCCAGGTGGCGCCCTACAACCCAAGATTGACACCATTCTGGCTTGGGAGCCCCCAAGACCCAGACAGAGGTGAGAGCCTTCTTAGGTCTCACCGGTTACTATAGGAGATTTGTTAAGGGCTATGGCACCATCGTTGTCCCCTTAACAGAGCTGACCTCTAAGAGGCAGCCCAGGAAA
Source organism: Calotriton arnoldi (assembly GCA_963921515.1). Taxonomy (NCBI): domain Eukaryota; kingdom Metazoa; phylum Chordata; class Amphibia; order Caudata; family Salamandridae; genus Calotriton; species Calotriton arnoldi. The sequence continues at coordinate 1,003,134 of CAWUFW010001892.1, read as the reverse complement.
GTGATCTGGACTGAGTCCTGCCAGAAAGCTTTTGATGCCCTGAAGGCAGCCATGTGCACGGCACCCGTGCTCAAGGCACCTGACTTCTCCAAGGAATTCGTCGTGCAGACTGACGCTTCAGAGCATGGTGTGGGAGCGGTGCTCTCACAACTGAACAAAGAGGGCCTGGATCAGCCTGTAGTCTTCCTTAGCAGGAGACTACTTCCCAGGGAACAGAGGTGGAGTGCCATAGAAAGGGAAGCTTTTGCTGTGGTCTGGGCACTGAAGAAGTTGAGACCATACCTGTTTGGGACTCACTTCCGGGTTCAGACAGACCACAGGCCCCTCAGATGGTTGATGCAAATGAGGGGTGAGAATCCAAAACTGCTGAGGTGGTCCATCTCCCTACAGGGAATGGACTTTACGGTGGAGCACCGTCCTGGTACAGAACACGCCAACGCAGATGGTCTGTCCAGGTTTTTCCGCCTTAGTGAAGAGAACTCCAATGGGGTTGGGTAGTTCTCCCTACTCTCAGCTGGAGGGGACATGTGTTAGACTTGGCATCTTTTGGCGTGTTTCCCCTGACTTTTTGCTTTCTGACCTCCCGGTTTTGACTCTGTTTTTGCTGGTGTAATGATTCTGCGCACTTTCCTCACTGCGGTCCAGTGGGAAAGTGCAAGTGCTCCTGTATAAAATGTGTTATGGATTGGTGTTTCCATGATTGGCCTATTTGGTTTATGTGTCAGTCCCTTGTAAAGTGCACTGCGAGTGCCAGGGCCTATAGACCAAATGCTGTTGGTGGGCTGCAGCACTGGATTGTGCCACCCACGCAAACAGCCCGTAAAGTGTAACTCGGGCCTGCCACCGCAGAGCCTGTGCGCAGCCTGGGGCTGCCATGTCGACTTGGCAAGTGCACACACTTGCAAGTCCCTAAACCTTCCCTTTGCTACATGTTAGTCACCCCTAAGGTAGGCCCAAGGTACCCCTGTGGGCAGGGTGCGTTGTATGCGAAAGGTAGGACATGCCCGGGTGTGTGCGGCATGTCCTGATAGTGAATTACAGCCTAGTTCGTTTTCACTATTGCAAGGCTACCTGTTCCCCATAGGCCAGAACGGGCAGTTTTGATTATTACAGCTTATAATCCTAACTGACCCCGGGAACATGGTAGAAATTCGAGTTTAGTATGCCTGGACTCAGAATGATAAAATGCATCTTTTAGTGAAGTTGGTTTTAACATTCTGTGTTTGAAAATACCACTTTTAGAAAGTGGGTATTTTCTTGTCTAACCATCCAAGCCTGCCTCTGCGAGGTTGTGTATTCCTTGTCTGGAGTGTGAGTGACAGGGGCTGGGGGATGCCAGGAGACAGGGTGAGTCAGCACAGGGCTGAATAGCAAGATCTACATGTAGATGGGTGGGAGGGGTCGCACCTGGGCCCTGAATAGGACAGTGCCTTCCCTTCACAATGCTGGCTCCACCTCCTGTGGTGCGTCTGATGTCCCTGGCCTACTCACTGAAAGAAGGGACGGAGACTTGTCAACAAAGTGCTCCAGAACTGGTTTGGACTAGGCAAAGGCCTCTCTGCCTTCAGAGAACAAAGGAATTTGGGATATAAATATTGGGGCCCTGACCCCATGAATTTAGATCTCGCTGGAATCAAGGAACCTGCCAAGACGAAGAGCTGGAAGAGCTGCCAGGAGGAGTACTTCCCCTTTGCTGTGTTGTTGCTTTGTTGGGTTGGCCTGCAGCTGCTGCTTCTGCCTTGGGCAGTGAAAGGACTGAACTTTCTACAAACTTGTGCTGAGTATCTCCAAGGGCCTGGAACCGAGCTGGCCTCCTGTTAAGAAGTCTCAGGGACTACAAAGACTTCACAAGCCTCTGGGTACCGCTTCTGGAACGCTGTTTCAGTTGCCACAGAGGAAGGGAACCGCAACCGACTCCGTCAACCGAATCCATCCCTGGCCGGTGACCTGCTTGCACACGCAGACCGCATCGCCCCGCTCGCATCGCAACCCTGGTCTCACCGTGGCGACGTCCGACGCCGCCAACATCGAGCCGCTGCTTGCACCGTGACCTGTGGGCACCGCAGTTCGCATCGCATCGCTTCACTGAACCAACCGGACCCGACCGACGAGGTCGCTGCAACTGGCTCAAGAGTCGTGACCGCACCGCATTTGGGGCACCGCTCGCACGTCTGTGACGCACCGCTCCGACTCGCACCGCTGTCCGACGCCAGCTCCCGCCCTCCGGCTAGGTCGCCTGCATCGCAACCTGTCAGCACCGCATCGAGCATCGTCTCACCCTGCATCGCCAGCCTTGGACTCACCGACTCCGTCTGCACGACGCTCATCGAGCCGCTGCCTGCACTGCATCGAGGGACACCGCACCTTGCATCGCTCCGTCTTGCACCGCAACCGCGACGAACGCCGACCGGCTCGTACACTCCGTACCAGCCACAACGAGAAAGGTACTGTAACCGAGTCTGTTCATGACTCTGCTGGCCCGTATCGACGCGGTCGGCTGGAACTGTTAGACTCTGTGGTTTTTAGCATCACGGTAGGCTCGGACGGAGCTACCGACTCGTACGAACTTTGCTTTTGTGCTATTCCTGCAAAGAAGAAGTTACCGTATCAAGCATTCGTTTTTAAAGTATAGTATTGTGGATTTTTGTCGTAATTGGTCTTGTCTTGAGTATATAAAATATTGGTTATTTTTCTAAACTGGTGTGGTGTCCGTTTGTAGTGCTTACACTGTATTACTGTTGGTTATGTGCAAATGCTTTACACACTGCCTCTGAATTAAGCCTGACTGCTCGTGCCAAGCTACCACGAGGGTGAGCAGGGGTTACTTCACGAGTGTAACACCCTTACCCTGACTAGGAAGAAGGGTCCCTACTTGGACAAAGGTGCAAGCCCTTGCCAACTAGAGATCCCATTTATAACAATGTCTAAATACCTAACACTATTACTGTGACACATGTATTCAGTTGCTAAAAATGTGATGTTTGTGTTTGGACTGTGTAAAGGAATGCCCTTCCTATGCTGTCTGTTTGAAATCGTCATGAGAAATCTAGTTCTCTCCCTTTATAACTCTTTGAAATTATATTTTTAATCTGTATTCTATTCCTTTAATATGCTCAATTTGGCTTGTTTTAAAAGTGTTCTGAGCCAATTCCACCAGACAGGGCCGGCCTTAGTGCTGGTGGCGCCCGGTGCGACAATTTTGTTTTGGTGCCCCCACCCCATGACCTCCTCCTCAGATTCCCTCACTACCACCCAGCAAAAGTGCCCCTTATCTCTCCATAGCTCCTCTTTCACATACATTTCATTTGTTTTGAAGCGCTGGCAAAGGCTGGCTTTACTGTTCCACTCAGCTATCCATATAAAATACAGATCTGTTCTTTACAGCAGGCATATTAACCCTCTGCGCTACTTTATGGTGACTCAAAACTGGACTAGACAATACTCCATCTCTCTCTCTCTCTCTCTAGCAGGAACATTAATTACAAGAGTTATCTTGACGTTTTTACTGCTGCCTGAAAGCTTGATGCACAAGAAACTCTGCCTGCTTTTAAATCTTAAATTATTACTAAACACTGTGCCTCCCATCACCCGCCCCTTAGGTCAATGCCCCACCCCCCCCAGGTCAGCGCCCAGTGCGGCCACATCAGCCGCAACGCCCTAAAGCCAGCCCTGCCGCCAGATTCCCAATCAAAGGATTAGGTTCAGGGCCGGACTGGCCGTAGCAGGCACCGGGCGTTTCCCCGGTGGGCTGCCAAGGTGGGGGCCGGTTTTGGGCCCCTGGGGGGCCGTTTTGTTACCGGGGGCCTGCAATATCGGCCCCGGTAACAAAATCGGCCGAAACCGGCCCTTGCAAACAGCTCGGCCGCACCCACTCAGCACCCCCAGGGGGGCCGGCCGAGCAGTTTGCCAGGGCCGGTTTCGGTTCCCAGTCCGGCCCTGATTAGGTTTTCCTACTATATTGTATTTTACATGCATTTGTGTAGCCTTTCATGCCCCTGATGTGCTACAGAACTTTGCTGATTGGAAGCAAGCTACTCCATAGTTGTGCTTTGGTTAAACGGGTGTTGATTTGTTGTGTGGTCTACGCTTGAAATGTTTTGGTGCTATGTGCAATGTTGTGCTCTTGTTGTGCTATGTGCTACTGCATGTGGTGATATGGTAGAATGGAGAGGTGTGCGAGATGTGCCGCTTAAGCTTATAAGGTGTTTTGTCTGCGTGGAAGGCTGTAGGAAAGCGAGTGTGACCTATTGAGACAGTGTTCTTTTGTGGGGAATGATGGTCAGAAGCTTCTTTTATCATGTTGCCACGACCGTAGTCTGCATTTATGCTGGAGTGGAGCAGGGAAAGCGAGAGACAGAGATGCATGTGACAGAGCGGGGACTTCTGTATCTCAATCTTTGGGTGTAATCATTAAGTAACCCCTGCCACTGGTCATATGGACCTTTGATGGTCGACAAAGAGAAATGAGGAGCAACCATCTACATAAACAATACATCATTAAAGATTTATTATTGATTCAATAAAAATAGTTTGTGTGAGTTAAAGGGTTTTATTTTCAGATCTTTTAAGTTTTTATCTATTTATTTATTATACATTAATCTTTAGATTTCAGCATTAGAAGATTATATAATCTATCAATCCATATTTGATTATAAAATAGAACAGTATGTTCGTCAAAATCACAGTGAAAATAGTGATAATACAACAAGCGTGTTCCATAATGGAAATTCTCTATTCTAAATAGAATTTGGATTAAGAGAAGAAAGGTGTCAGTTGAGAAACCCATAAAGAGTTCTGATTTAGAGAGATCAATGCATAAGCATAAAGTTGTTGCAGATCAGACTTGAAATGTATTCTCAGTCATGATTCAGCAGACATATAGAATTAGGCTAAGTAACCTCTCATGTAGGGCAGTCTAGGAGATAGGAGACAAGTTTCAAGTCAGAATGTTGGAGAAAGGAATTCCGTAAGATCTGCTCTGCTTACTCTAGGAACACACACTAATGTAAACACACAAATTCTAAGTTGCAACATTATTTTCTTTCTTCTTCTCCATCCACCAATAGAATATCAGCAGACTCCTGGGAGCCGGTTCACTCCCCATGCTCTCACCAGAGCATAATTGACTTTCAGATATTAGTCCTAAGAACGTTTACAAAGTTATTTTCTTGTGGTCCAAAACTTCTTCTCATGAAACATTCTTCCTGCCGCTATCGTCTCCTCTCAATGAGAACCTCACTATCGGTTGTCTAATACAAACCAAGTGTCTATTCACTAGCTAACAGTAGGCTTCTGAAGTTGCAACATCTGCAGCAAAGAGAAGAAAAAGATCTTGCACAAACAACTATTCAATGTGAAAAACAGGCCTTTTAGTGTTAATTCATTATTTTTCATTTAATATGACATCAACAGTTCGGCTAACTTAGTCCAGTACTTTATTTATGTGCAGGCCTATAATACTTATGTACGGTTACCTACTACAATTTTTTCATTTTTGCATGTATTATTTTAAACGTAAACTTGTGCACATTATTAATATAAGTGTTTTAAATAGCAGATAACATTTGATGCAGCACATGTGCTATCACCTGCTAGCCTTATCAGAGATTTGGTTCCAGTTCTAGGGTTGGTACGGTCCTGTGTTCTCCACAATCCATATTTCATATGGCACAGGACTCGGTTTTGCAGTTTGGTATAACCTTCATTATCTGTTCAGGAAGTGCCAGGTGTTTATTGCTAACCACAATTCCAGGTGGACTTGAATTTTCTGTCTTTGCCAGAAGAGAGTTCCATAATTTTGAGGCCCCAACAGAGAAGGAGGTTCCATTGATACATTCCTTCTTATTGGGAGGGGTGGTCAGCCGAGGTTCCGGTCTAGAGGAGGAGGAGGCTTGAGATCTTTGATTAGCTTTGCAGCTTTACTTGGATGAAAGTTGTGCTTTTGTTGGAAACAGCTTTGTGAGCACTGCAGAGTGTGTTGAGGGTGGAATGCCTGGCGTTTGGTATCCAGTGAAGTGCTTGGAGGGCTGGCACAGTGGTCACTAGGTAAAGGCGTAGGAAGTTCTTCACGCATCATTCTGGAATCTTTGCCGTCTTTGGAGTACTAGGGGTGGGGCTCTGAGATACAGTCCATTTGCAAAGTCTACACAAGACATGACAGAAGGATGATAGCTTGTCGCTTCAGTGTGAATCTAAGACGAATGAAGATGCATGTGCAAATAGCATTTATTGTAGGTTAATTTACTTGGGAGATTCAAGGTCACTCCTAGATTTCTTTTTTATAACACATTTTAATCAATCCTGTCCACCCCCATCCTACAACTTGACAATAGTCATGACAACAGTCAACGACCAAACCAGAAAATCAGAGCGTCCATTGTTCACTCCTAGATTTCTAACCTCAAGTGTTGTTCCCGATTCAAGGCAATTGTAATCTATTATTCTTTCATTCTGCATATTTTAGGTAGGTGCTGAAGAGGACAGAGGAATGTTTCAGACTTGAGATATGCTAAAAACAGTGTTGAAAGGGGGTGTGTTGAAAGGAAGTGATGTACATGGGAGAGCACACGATTCTAGATCTGTCTTGGAGATGTAATGACTTTCCATCTAGGATCATTCCTCGGAGGGCAAGTTCCTCAAGCCTAGTAGGAGGCAGTGATAGTGGACTATATGAAGTGGGGCAGAGTGGTCCAGCAATGTAGCTGACATATGTGGTTGAAATATATCATTTGGATCTCTTTAAAAATCCTCAAGCGGGCACCATCCCTCAAACGCTCCTTCAGAGGATTGGTCCCCTCTCACCTATTGCCCATGCTCAGCTCACTTACACAGAGACTGAGGCCCTAATGGTGATGTAACCTTGCCACTGGGTCTGCCACACACTTGTCTATTGCACAACTTCCATGGTATTTTCATAGCTCGTTAAAATGGCACAACGTCATGGATTGTGCAACAATTTCAGCACTCCGCTCCTTTACCTGTGCAAGGCCTTTGACACTCCTAGTAACTGCAGGGGTGCAATCGTGTGGTAAAAATATTGCTTTCTAGCATTCCTCCACTGAACCTTGCCTTTAAAAGCTACGCTAGAGAGAGGTAAAAATGCAGGGCCCTCTTGGGGCCCGTGCTTAGATTTTTTCATTGTAATACTCAACCAGTGCTTAATTTGAACCAATAGTTTTCGGTGCTCGGCACCTGCACTTAATTCTCAACACCGGCGCTTGTGGCAGCTGCCAAGGTGGCGCTGTCTGGCTGATTTGGAGATGACCACAACAACAGGTAATTATTCATTCAGTATACATTAAAAATGACTATTATCTGCCGCCCAAGCCATTCTTATAAGTTTGGGGGACTGAATAGTCCTAATTGTCACACTTGTAGGAGTGTGATGGTTAGTAGTTGTGTTGTTACTATTATTGGCTATTATCAGAGAACAGTGGTCCCTAGACAAACAACAATGGCGTGGGGAAAAAGAATATAGACCCTGTCAGTGCTATATTTGTTAAACCTGTCCAGCCGGACAGAGATTTAATGTTAGGTATTTTGAATCAAACATGGATTATACAAGAAACAATTTAAGTGGGACACAAGCCTGCATCCTACTTAGTCATGGCAGACAAACAATGGGGAACAGAAAAAGGCACCGCGAACACCATTGCACGTTGCCAGCCACACGGGACCGGACCCAGACAATCCCTACCCAAACCTGGAGACCGCCGGCGCGGCTCCCCGCCATACATCTCACATCCCCATTGTGTTGTGAGTAATTGCACGCCTACGAGCGCCTTGATATCACCCATCATGTATGGGTCTCCCTCCCAGATACTGCGCCGCCCATTCTGATGCCCTCAAGCAGTCCGGTCCCATCATTGCATAATTCTAGCCTCGCATGTGGTCCAGCTGATTGCCATTGTGCCTTTTGCTGCTCTCTATTCTCTACCTACGCTGGATCCGACTATGTTTATTACAGGCAAATGTACACAGGCATGCTATTTCTAAATGTCCTGATGATGATCCATTTATGTTCTGTATGGATCGAAACGCCGTCGACACGCTATACACCTTATACACTGCTTTAACTTGCCATTCATGTGTAAAGGTGTTGTCTTTGTTGATTTGTTTGCTTTATTGAAAATGTGTCTTTAACAAACGTTCAGTTCTGCCTGAGCCTTTTTCTGTTCCCCATTGTTTGTCTGCCGTGACTAAGTAGGATGCAGGCTTGTGTCCCACTTAAATTGTTTCTTGTATAATCCATGTTTGATTCAAAATACCTAACATTAAATCTCTGTCCGGCTGGACAGGTTTAACAAATATAGCACTGACCGGGTCTATATTCATTTTCCCCACGCCATTGTTGTTTGTCTAGGGACCACTGTTCGCTGATAATAGCTAATCTCCCAAGGTCCCTGGTTTACTTTACTTGGGTTCCCTTGTTTTTTACAACACGTTACTATTATTGGCAACATGGGAGGGGCAATGTGTGGTGCAAGTGGCAGTGGCCTCCTGACGAGAGCCCCAGCACTTATTTTTTTTTTTACAAATTAAGCACCGTAGTGAACGAGGTTTATTTACACTGCTTTAGTTGCCTTTATATGCCCTATGTCTTGTTCATTATGACTTAAAATGTATTACAAATGTATACTTTATTAAACGGACATGTATTTGTGACACATTACTACCAATAATGGGCGGTACATTTTCCATGTGCTCGTATGCCAGGTCGTCATTTTCAGACAGGTGCATCTGTGCGAAGTCCACAAACCTCCATTTGGCTACAGACCAGTAGGATGCTAGTATGTTTTGGGCGGGTGTATTGGGAGTTAGATGTATGTGTTTGGAGACTGCCAGGTTTCCAGCCACTGTCACACTCACGAGCTGTTCAAAATGCAAAATGGTTTTAAAGATCGGTTTTGCTTGAGCCAACATCAACAGAAACTACAATGAAAGTTACTGCAAAAATGAACATTTTTGTTGTTGTTGTTCTGGCATAACTGTAGATGACTGATGGGTGGAATAAATCTGATAATAAAATAACAAATATAAGATATATCTAGATAGATAGACAGACAGACAGACAGACAGACAGATAGATAGATAGATAGATAGATAGATAGATAGATAGATAGATAGATAGATAGATAGATAACTGCATGGTTACTGCTGGCTCTGGTACATAGATATTAGATGTCCATATGCTTCCAACTCACAAGTCAGCACTGAAGTCGATGAGTGGGTGAGTAGGTCAAACACAACTTGTTAGGACATTACTACTCAGTCTTGGTATATCCATTCATGCCCCTGTCAAGTCTCTTTTCCTCTTCTCTTACGCTTGAGGTGCTTGTCAGCTTCTTGGTTATTGAGGTCCCAATTATTCCTCTTGAGGCGAGTCTCCATAGGGCCCTGGAGGTATAGAAGCTAATCTGTACCAGCATACTTCAGTAACAGCAGCATTCTCCCCAGTCAACCATTGGATTCACACACCCTGCCCTATTGATTCCGTAGACCCCACTTGTTTGAAGGGATACAAAGTAATCTATACGAGGACCCTATAGAACTGCAGTCTTCCCACTAACTGGTGGGAAGGGTGGGTTTTGCAGAAATCTACCCTTGTTCCTCCTGCACTTTTTTACCCTGTCCCTGAATCTCTCTGGTGTATTTCCTACAGTTTTACCCCTGGCACACAGTACCTTTCCTATTGGCCTTGGAAGAAGATTGTGTCCATCTTCAAGCCCTCTTTAAAGGGAGACTTCGACTTCCTTTCCTTGTTGGCATTCGGGATGTTTTCACCAAGGCATTCCCTGTGGTGTTCCATGCGGTTTCTCTCTCTTGTCATCCTAAGCCCCAGCAGTATGTGATGTAAGTGGTATAGGTATGGGGGTTAGTGGCCTTTCCCACACCAGTTTACTGCTGCACCCGCCAAGGAAACCAGAAATGCGGAGACCAGGTTCTAAGTCCCAAGGGATCAGGTGCCGCAATACCCTGCAGCAGTGAAGATATATCTTTCCTGTCGTGCCATCTGTAGGTAGAACATCTTTGTAGATGAGAATCCACTGGAGAGGAAGCTGGTGCCTGGGAAACTGGCAGAGTTGAAATGCTGTAAACTCCATTCCCTTGCACCCGTCGTAAACAATATCCAAAGTTATCACTAAGTCACAACTTTGATATGAAAGTAAAGTTAAAACCATAACCCCTCAGAAAACCATCACCATGTAAGATTTAAGTTTGAAATGTTAAAAACTAGAATCCTTTGTATTAAAAAATCTGCACGACCCATCACCAAAGAAGAAAGAAGACCAGCCTAAAATTTAAAGGAGTAAAGGAAAGAAAAAGCCTACTTTTGAAACCTTCCCCAGTGAACATTCACCATGTGTTCCAAATAAATAGATACTAAAAGGCAATCCTTCAAGAAGGAAAAAGGCGCCATAAAGGACTAAGATGCAGAGAACAGAATAATTCCCTTTAAAAGGTATTTTAACCCAAAAGTATAGTGGTAAGAACTGCGTAGCAGATAATTCATCTAGACGGTAGATCAAAGTTTTATTTAGAGTAGAACAACTTAAGAAATATAAACAAGAAAGCTTTTAATGTATACGCACTGATGTCTGTTGAGCAAAAAGAGAGGCAACAACAGGCTCAAGTTAGTACTAACCCTGGGCGTAGTTCGCGTAGTAGCGCTACGCGTAGCTACGCGAAGTGCACTTCGCACTACACGAGCTACGCGTAGCACTACGCGAACTGCGTAGTGCGGTAGGAAATGCTGTTTGCAATGATTGCACAGTGCCGGATGCTTGTCCGCACTGTGCAATCATTGTAAACGGCATCTTGCACAGTGCAAGCGAGTCGTTTTCTGCCGCTCGAGTAGATTTGTACTCAAGCGGCAGTTTTCTCAACGCGGACTGGTAGTTTCTCATCGCGAGCGGTCGCGAGCATACGCGACCACTCGCAATGAGAAACCTGACCTCCCCGCGTTGAGAATCTCGCCGGGAGGTTTATTTTCCATGCTCGCGATCGGCAACTTGATGTTGCTGATCGCGAACGAGGAAAAAGTCTTGCCGGGATGTCATTTTGCTCGCTCGCGGTCGCCAACTTGACGTTGAGGACCGCGAGCAAGCAAAAAATGCCCGCTACGCATTTTTGCACTGTGCTACGTGCAATTCACGTTGCGTGTAGTTGCGCCAACTACGCGAGCGTAGCGTAGTTTTCCGCCCAGGCCTAGTTAGTACAAGTCAGCAACTTATCTACTGACCTGTTATCGTAATTTTCAAAACTCAATATAAGTAGGAATGCTACACGTCATCAAATTCATCATTGAATATGGTAGGAGGAGTCTGAATGTTCCATTTGGGCTACGTATCCCAGAGTCTCGAGTGAACAACTGTAATAGCATAAAGCCAAACTTGTAGCTCCTAAATCCAGACGTTGTGTTCCCAATACCCCATCTCCCTAAAGGAGAATTCAATACAGCAGTAAAGAGTGAACCTACCCAAATACGTAAGAGATCTATCCCACCACTGGTAAGGGGGATCACGTCCAAAATTACAAGTGTCCAAATGGTCCACAGTCACTATTTATGAACACCTGATAATAAGTAAATATTCAGACTCAAATTAGGTAAGGGGACTCAAAATATCTCAGCTTATAAGTAAATAGAAGAACAAATTTGAAAAGAAAAAAGAGAAAATCCCAATGTTAAATATCTCAAACAAAAAACCAAAAGACTTGGAAAAATATTGTAAAAGTTCCCTATATCTTAGTTAAAGAAAAATGAAGAAAGATTATGAAGCGACCTCCTACGATGATAAACTAGGAGATTTGTGAAGACTCGCTAATTACCCTGGACCTTGATAAGTCGTAAACCTGTTAAGAAAATAGCAAAAGGGGGGAATTAAAACATTACTAAAAACAATTACCAAAACATAGGTGATTTTGTTCCATTATCAATAACCGACTGGGTCCAACACTTTTGAAGCCAGAACGATTGAAATGAGCAACTATGGAGTGTGCAAGAGTCCTGCAGTAGCGGACGCTGGTATTGCAAAGTGGTGGAGCGGGGGAGGAGGAGTGGGAGGATACAAACTAAAGAAAATAAAAATATAAATATTAAAATTACACTTAACTGCTCTGATGGCCGCCGCCTTCCTCCCGATCATCACCTCCCGGATCTCCAGGAACTACTACACACTGCAGGCTCCCAGCTCCCAATCCCAGCGCTGCTCACATGCTGGAAATGCTATTCCCAGCATGTGAGCAGCGCTGGGATTGGTCTGAGCGCCTGGGTTCGGCGCTCAGACTTGGACTGGAAGCCAGTGTTGGTTTCTCCACCCAGCTGTACAACACAGCTAGGTGGGAAAAGGCTAAATGCGCATGACGGTTTGGTGGGCCCAAGAGGGCCGACCAAACCGTCCTGCCCACTTGGCAGTGCCCACCACTCCCCCCTCCTCCCTGGTCCTCCAGCTGCAGGGTCAGGGTGAATGGCCCGCCCCTCCCTCGATCTGAGCCTGTAGGACAACAAATAAAATGATAATAAAAATGTTTTTTAATCATTTTATTTGTGTTGGTGGCCTCTGCTGGCTTTGAGCAGGGGGGCGACGCTACACGCCATAGCGGATGAGCCGCCCCTGTAAAATACCTTAAACAAGGCTTTTTTCACCTGTCACAGTAGGTGTGATGTTTAACACCCTAAAGATCTGCACCACCATATAAACAGTGGCGCAAACCAAATTTTAAAAAAACCAAAAAACTGTAAAGTTAACAATATATGTGGATGTACAACTAGAAACTTAACCGCAAAGCAAAACATAATGTTCATCATTCCAGTACTGAGATCTTTTTTTTTTCTTCCACATGCCATGTTTCATTGTGTCAAGTTTTAAAGCGCCCAGAAGCATAAACCACCAAATGAAGCCCTGTGTGCACACTTAGAATTTATAATATCAGTACACCAATTGCGAGCGCATCTGATTACATAGGTGTCGCCAGTGTATAAATACTGTTGCATGTTGGACGCAGCTATCCCAAAGCCACGTATAAATGCAAGACAAACGCGGCCCAATCCGAGTTGAAGGCCTCATTACAAGTAGATTTAACACAACAACAAAGGGAACAACTAGGGGAAAAAATCTTCTCGAGGTGAAAAATCAGTTGCATCTCTGTGATATCTTTTTTCTGGATGATTTATTCACCAGGAGGATAGAGCATCATCAATTGGTAAAAGCCAATCATTTTGAACATTTCAATTAAATAGTACAGGTGAAACTCTGAATTAGTATTTCATGAATCTGTTTTTCTATGAAATCCCATACAACTGTTCCTGAGTGCATGAGGGTACCGGAGGCTTGGCGTCCAAAGTGTATAGAGAGAGCGGTCTCCTCATCCCACACATGTCCTTGTGCAGCTTTTTCCTTTCCGCCCTTCCTGCACGTCATTGTACCAGATATGTATGTGACTAGCTTGGATCATCAAAACCATCAAGGACACTCGGAAGGGCCCTTTGTGCTGCCCTCAGCGGATCAAAACAGGTTCAACGGGTCAACCTGCGGACTGCAAAAAAACCCAGTACCATAACAAAGGCAGGGCCACATCTATACATAAACAAGAGATGTGCTGAGTGCCTAACCTGACCCTAACTGGAGTCAGCACCGGCAGAAGGCTGGTGAAGCACAACTTGTAGGAAAGTGGGTTTCTGTTGCAGTAACCCCTCCCCCCCCCCCACTTTTTGCCAGACTACTGATGCACTTTGACTTGATGTGCCCTGGGTCCCTGCCAATCAGGTTCCTAGGGCCTGTGTTCTTTCCCCAAAACTAACCCAATTGGCATATCTGGCCACAGGTCAGCCCCTGGTAAATGGTACTACAGGTACCCAGGGCACTGTGACCAGGGAAGACCTCTAAGGGCTGCAGCACTTATTGTGCCATCCTTAGAGGTCCTGTACTTTTACACTCACACACTGCCTTTGCAGGCTGCGTGTTTTGGTGCAGAACAAAGTGAAGCGTCGACATGGCACACATCTCTGTGTGCCATGCCTACAACCCACTGCCCTGGCATAGATCAGTCACCCCTCTAGCTGGGTGCACTATACCAGTGGTGAGGGTACAGGAGCATGAGCCCTGTACCCCTACAGTGTCTAAGTCCATTCTTAGACATTGTAAGTGCAGTGCTGCCATTAAGAGTATATGGTGCTGGGAGTTTGTCATTACAAACTCCACAGCACCATAATGGCTACACTGAAAACTGAGAAGTTTGGTATCAAACTTCTCAGCACATTGAACCCACACTGATGCCAGTGTGGGATTTAATGAAAATGCACACAGAGGGCATCTTAGAGATGCCCCTGAAAACTAACCTACCACTAGTGTCCAGGCTGAGTGGCTGCTTTCAGCTGCCACCACCAGCCATGTTTCTGGGCCCCTGGGTCGAGAGCCTGCTGCTCTCTGGGGCCTGAAACAATGCACATCCTGGGACGAGGTGCCAAGCCTCCTCCCCCAGGATGGGCAGGGTTCACGAAGGGGAAGCTTCAAAGGCTTGCCGCCTTTGTGAGCTTCCCCAGGCCACTTGCTGCTTTCATCAACTGGTCCCCACTGGTTCTGAGCCCCACTTTGGGCGGGAGAACCGGCGGGAAAAACAAGTGAGGAAGAGAGGTGTGCCTACCTCTGCCAACTCCACCACTCAGGTGGGGGAGGCGAGGTGAAGCACAACTCTCAGTCCCTGCCATCTTGCAGATGGGGGGACTCAGCCAACCAGGGACAGGCTCATGTCCCCCTCCCACTGGAGGGTGGCATAATAGGGGGTGTACCCACCCCAGGGAAGGGACCCATTGGTCCCAACCTTTTTACCTACCTGTAACGCCCCTAAATCTAGTATTTAGGGGCACCCCTGAACCTTGCTTCCTCAGACCAGAACCTGCAACAAGAAAAGAAGAAGAAGGACCGAATAGCCGTGCCGAAGCTAACAAGAGGAAAACGCCCACTGACTTGGCCCCAGCCCTACCGGCCTGTCTCCACCTCGAACCTGCTCCTGCGAAATCCCGGAGTGTGCTGCAACCAGCAACCTCGAAAACCCCAGGGGACCTGCCTGCCTTCAACCACAAAGACTGTGTCTCCCGTGAACACCGGATTTGTTCATCTGCAACCTCTGACTCCGGTCCGACACCCCGAATCCGCACCACTCTGCACCCGCCGTCCACGGCCCGAGCTCGAGTGGGCAAACACCACGAGGAGGTCCCCCCGGTGATCCTAACCCGAGATCCGGCGACCCCTGACCTGCCTCAAGCCTCCAGACGATGCCTGCAGCCTAAATCCGGAAGGTCCCCCCAACCGCGACCAGGAGCTGGTAAGAATATCCGACCCTAAAAGGCACCCCTGCACCCGACTCCCCACGGCCTTGGGTGGCCAAACCGACGGTGCCTAACCAACTCCCAACTTACCTCTCGAAGTGGTGGTCACACCCAGAAAACCTTCGTCCCCAAGCCTGCAGTGCCTTTGCAAACCGAAGGTTCCCCATTGCAAACAACAGAGCGCCCGACGTCGAAACAGCACCCTGCATCCGGCCTCCCTAGTGCCGCTGAGGGTGCACCTTTGGTGCTACTTTGTTTCCCCATTTGCCCTGAGCTAAAGTCCAGGAGCTTTGCTCCCACAACCAAGTGGCCTGCTCGTCAGCAGCCACCAACCGGAGGTCCCCTATCCCCCATTGGATAACATTGGGCCTCAGCACTCTGCACCCGGCCGTCCTAGTGCCGCTTAGGGTGTAACAAGAGTGCATCCCTGACCCTGGGGGACCCCTGAGACTAACCCCAGAACTTCAACCCCCACTACCAAATACTTACCTTAAAACCGATAACACTATTTTCCTCCATAGGATAACATTGACTGTTTTTCTTGGAAAAGTTTTTAAGTGTGGAGGTTGAAAACCTAAAGAAATTCTTTAAAATTGTACTATTTAACAAAAACGATTTTACTTACCTGTTTACAGGAAATGCCCCAGAGTAGTATCCAGGTATACTACTCTGTGTAAGAAAAGTAATCTCAAAAGTAATTTACCTGTAATCTTACTGAAAATCCTATACAAAGTATATGTACTGTATTTACAAAGCATTGCATTTCTCAGAAACAATACTGTAAGTCAAAACAAAGTGCATTTACAATTGCAATCCAAACGGTGTTACAAACTGTATATTTACTGCAAAGTACTTATCACTTACCTGTGCCAGGCTTGCTTGGTTCTAGGAAATAAAATAACTAAAAGAATATTTTTATACAAAAACAATTGGTCTGAAGTTCAGTCTTTGAGTGTGTGAATTAATTTCCCTATTGACATGCGCCGGCCAGGTACCCTTGCACCATGGTGCAAGGATGACTGCGTCATGGGGAGATTGTTTTTGTGCAGAAAGGGGCACCTTCCTGCACAAAAACAATCAATTGAGGTGATTTCTTCTTCCAATGTGTGCTGTAGAATGCAGCACGCATTGAAAGAGGAAAAAACCGAGGAGAAATTAAAACATTTCTCCTCGTTTCGCCTCGCCATGCCACCCCTGGGGTGGCTTAGCATTCTGACGCATTACCAGGTTTACGATTGCTTGTAAATCTGGAAATGCATCAGTGGACATGGGTGTTGCATGGGAACACCCGCAGCAACACTCATGTCACGCCACTAACACGCAAAGTGTTGTGTGAAAAGGGGCGATATTTACAAGCACACGTAAAGCCATGCAGGGTGGCTTTACGGGTGCTTGTAAATATCACGCAGCAGGTTGGACCGCCGCTGCGTCACACAACGTGATGCACCGGCCGCGCAAGGGGCTTGTAAATACGCTCCTAAAAACGTAATGCAGTGGCATAGCGGGGGGACAGTCCGCCCTGGGCGGCACGAGTTTTGGGGGAGTGGCGGCGGCCTCCCTCACCCCCCTCTAACCTGTGGCTGCCCCCATCGCTCCTACCGGCGGCCGGCGCTGCCAGGCAGCAAAAGCAGTTTCTAGCTACGCCACTGACGTAATGGCATTTTCTTTACCTGGAGACTGAAGTGGTAGAGACTTGCCTGGCACTTCCACCCAAGCAGGGACCCCAGCGCTGCCAAATGACCACTTGTTTAGACCCAAGCGAGGCTGTTCTTACAGCGCAGACAGCTGCTGTGGCGACCCAGTACCCAGTCAGCCATACGTTTAAAGGGTACTCGGAGCATTCATTGCGTTCAGTTCAGCACCATAGGCTCTTGCTGGTTTTGTGCTCTACTTTAAATGGTATGCTGAGCTTTATGTTTTTCTTTAGAGATTCCATTCCCTTTTCTCGTCTGCACCAATTCGAACTGAACTATTTGCACTATGTTTTCTATTGTGGTCGTAGGTTAATCCTGCAGTCCACCTCTCGCTTCGTGTCTGCCTCCCACCGGCCCCTCTTCCCGTCAATTTATCAATTCTCCATGGGCATCAAGATAAAGGGTGCAGAGATTTAAAGTGTCTTTAGGAGGTGTCTTCCTATTTTGAGGCTCTTAGGGGCTTATTTACAGGCCCAGTGCGCCGCCAGAGCGTCACTTTTTTTTTAATGTTCCAGCGGCGCATAGTGCAGACTCATATCTACAAGGCCCCGGAAAGCCACCCTGCGTGGCTTTTCATGGCCTCGTAGATATGGTGTAAGGCAACGCAGCGCAAGTTGCTGCGTTGCCTCACACTGCCTCGGGGAGGCGTGCCATGGGCGTTGCGCCAGGTGCTCCCACTCAACGCCCATGATTTTTTACACATTCTCAGATTTACAGCATAGCGTAAATCTGGGAATGCGTCAAAACCCTGCACCTCCCCAGGGGTGGCATAACAGTTGTTTTTGTGAAAGAAGGTGTCCCCTCCTGCACAAAAACAACCCGATTTCAACACAGGCACCCTTGCGCCAAGGTGCAAGGGTGCCTGCATTGGCGCTAGGCAGCCATTTGTGCGCCAGCGCAGTGTAAGAGGACAGGAATGCGTCGTATATCACAGATTCAGTGAATTCCTGCTGTTTTCTTTTGACACAGGGCAGCGCACCAAAGTGACGTGTAGCTCTGCAATGCGTCAAATTATTGTAAATAAGGCCCTTAGTGCCTAGGTTAAGCTAGTTTTGTTCGGCTTAGATGTAGTTGTTGTGTTAGTTTTGTTTGTAGGATTTTGCTGGGACATGGTAATTTTGAGATCAGAATGTAACTGGCGACAATGTTTTGTGCTGAAGATAATTCTATGTGGCCTGCTGCCATGAACGAGAGGAAAGAGCCCAGCTGGTGGTGAAGTACTATGCTATTCCGTTTGTGTGATGCCCACTTTTTTGTCTTCAACCAAAAGTTGTTACCAGACTATGACATTGCCGATCTTACCCACTTACTCTGTGGAGCCTAGGCAGTGCTTCTGCTCACAGAGATTGTTGCATCGTGCCCTGGGTCCATATATCCAGTTTCTCATCACCATAGGCCCCAGTAACCAGGGACTACAGCTACATGTGAACCCCTTTAACTGAAACCCTTCCTTGCCAGCTGCAACTCCACTGATTCCATAATTCCCATAAGTGCCTGCTGAAGAGTGCTCACAGCGTATGCCCAAATCCAGCACTCACAAAGGTGTTAGTGCAGTTTGTCTGCATGAGAACTGTTTAACTTAAGTTGCTAAAACCTATATGGATTATATATCACTGCACTATTTGAGTAGAAGCCTTATAAGATTTTGTAAAGTTATAACACTGCCCAGGGTCATATTGAGTGTGTACTGTTCAAGTGTTACCAGTGTCTGACTTTCTACTCACAACACCCTTGAAAAGTAAGACTGGACAGAGCTCTCTCGTGGCCCCTTGACAGTCAAAGCCAAAGGGGCAGAGAGCAACCACTCCAACCTGTATGTGTCCATCCCATTTGCAAGATGCAGCACAGGCTTGGGTAGGAATGTTTGTGCAGAGATCTTCTTTGGCATTTCCTTTCACCAGTACTGAGAGTGTCCTTACACCATTGGTGCTGCTGACAGCCCTACAGAGGCACTCTTTTTAACCAGATTCTGGTGTCAATATACAGTTTTTGTTTTTTTCTTCAGGAAAATAGGCTTAGTTGACATCACCTCAAGTGGCGTCCATTTTGTTTGGATGTCAAGAAAGAGCTGCGGCCATGACACTGGGTGATGGGTTTTCTTCACTATGAGCTTGGAATACTCCTTGACTTAGGTTACAGTACCAGCAGGTATAGAGGGTCGATCTACCAGGACAGTGGAAGCCTCCTGTGCAGAGACTCAGGTGTCTCCTACGTGATACTTGCAGAGCGGCCATGTCGGCCACTCCCGAGATATTTGTCGCGCATGACAGGATGATGATGGAGAAAGGAGGACCATCTTATTCTGGAAAAAGTGTGTTGCGGAATGCTTTCTAACGATGTCATTTAATAACGTTGGTTTTCAAGTTCATGGAAGTTGCAGCATCTTCACCATGGTCTGTGGTTTGTCCAAATCACTGGTCAATTGGTTACACCTCATTCTGTAAGGACTGACAGAGGGATAGGAGATGTTCATTAGTCCTAGTTGCACCTTTCCTCGTCACAGTCTTTGCATCCCGCCCTACAACCTTGTTGCCACCTCGGTTTTGTATTCTGAGTCTTTGTTATGGTCATGAAGGTAAGTGCACACAAAAATGTTGATTTTATGCGGCTCCTGGGAGAGGAGGTCTTTTCTTAGTTTCAGGGATGTGACAAGGAATAATGAAGATTGCAGGGGAGTAATAAAAACATTCTCTGCTTTCCTACTGTCAGAACCCCTTTCAGAGGGCCATGAGGCAAGCAGGAGCTTCCCGGCCTAACTGTGAAGGTTGTGGCCTTTTACTCCTGATGTCCCCGGACCTGACCTTCTATGGATCCTGAACAACAGAGACAATGCTACCCCTTCAGCACTTGGCTCTCAGTGGTAGAGCGGGTCAAGCAGTCAAAGGCTCTTAACTGGGAAGTAGATACGAGGTATGTGAGGGCTCATAACTCAAAATACCCCCAGTGACTCCAATAAGATGATTGTCCAGTCGAATACTGATCTTTGGCGTAAAAAGCAATATTTATTATACACGCTAAACACAGCACACTAAATAATCCACCCAAGAAGTATCTCAAGACTAGCGACATGCGCTCGTCAGGGCAATACCTCCCCCTTACGGGTCCTCTTGCTCCTCCCTCTCCTCCTCATGCTATAGTTAGCGCCCTTGGCAGATTTTAGTGGGTGACCTCAGCCCGTACTAGCAATGTGGTTCAAAGCCTGGCTTTGGGCTTGTGAGTTTTGAGCTCTCCGGGTGGAAAACCGCTGAGCTCAAACAAGTCTTACATGGGCATGTTGCCCTGCTTCCACCTCGCCCCAACCGCAGCCTTCAGAAGAGTCCAGGAGCTGGGGTACTTCTCTCCGACGTGCACCACAATGAGTAGCTCGCACCACTTCCTTCCCGCAGTTGGCGGGGTCGGCGCGCTGCGCCGTTGATAGATGACCATGGATTCCTTCTTCGCAGTTCCTCACCAGTAAGTGGGTGAAGTAATGGTGCTCTTGCAGACGGCTTTTGGACTTGTTCCCAAGTCCCTCTGTTGGTCGCGGGGACTCCTCCCACACAGTGATGGCCCCAATGATCCTAGGAGCTCCTTCCTGGCAAATGGGGGTCACAAAGATGGGCGGCAGTCTCAATCAGGTCAGATCGTTCAGGCAACTGCCCCAACAGTCTCAGTGGCTCCCTTGAGGCATATGGGAGTCACAGGGGCATAACGCAAGCTCCAGTAGTGTCTGCAGTGCATAGGGACCCCAAAATCCTCCACCCCATGGCCAATGAATATCTGTGCGATATGGAGACTCTAGGACCTCTGTTAACATTCTGCATACGCATGCACTGGGGGGGGCTGGGTCACAGTCACAGGTGACAGCCCACAGTCTCAGTTGCACAGGTGCCGGCCTGACAGTCACAGTGGCAACGGACAACGCTCCCCAGTAGTCCCGGTGGCCCTTCCTGGCACACAGGAGTCAGGCGAAGGCCTGCAACTTCATGGCAGCTCCGATGGGGGCTGCTGACTTCCGCAAGGCAGCAGGCATTTCTCTCGCAACACTGATCCTGACTGTAACGGGCACCTCACACTCTGCTTGCCAGGATCCACTTGCCAGAATCCCAACTGGGCCTTGCCCCATACAGGCTCTCACCCCCTCAAAGGGCATGCTGGCCTTGGAAGGCAGGCAGGCAGGCAGAAGATTGGTGCTTCAAGCACAGGGCAAGTGTTCTTGGCTTCTGGTTGATGGCCCTTACCGAGATGGGAGACTGGCAGAACTTGGTCACCAGGCCTGGTTCTAGTAGAAAGAACGCTTGGCCATCTTCCCTTTCCTGATGAGATAGTGCAGTTCAACAAAGTATGGGGCTTATGCTCCCACCTTTAGAGTCCAAATCTACATGCATATGTGATTTAGTGTCTGGCCTTTGAAATTCGTGTTGGGGGTGACAGCTCCTTTGATGTGCACTCTCTTCTGCAATGCCATTTGTCCAAGGACAGTCTGCCAAAATGGAAATAGCTCCAATTCTGAGTGACCCACAACACAGGCCAAGGGAGTAACTGGGGATCTCAACATGCCCTCAATAGCCACTGAAATAAGCCCTATAAAGGTTCGAAGGGCTAAGCCTTCCTCTCTATCAAGATTCCCTGGTAGTACCAACCTTATCAGTCCCAACATCTCCCTGACAATGAGCCCAGGCCCCACTGACCTGTAACTCTTCCTCGAATCAAAGACACCTTTGTTGTGCACAGAGGATGCTCAACTCCTCTCCCTTCACTGTGTGTGTTCCACCCCAGTCCTCAGGAATGTCAGTAATACACATCTCCAGTTTGAGGAGTGCAGTCCTCACCTCTCCAGCCTTTCCAGGCCCTGAACCATCCAAAATGGAACCCAGAGGTCTCCATGTGATGTTCAAATTACAGGCACACAAACTCAACCCAGCACACACATGCAAGTATCATGCAGTGTCCGGCGGTACATGCAATCAATGCAGGCCAAGAGTGAGTTAAGTATGCAGGTGGTAGGATTTGGAACCTCTGGAACTACTGTTTGGCCGTGCATGCAAAGGCTACGGGTAGCAGAAATGACATTGAGTCACCCCTAGAGAACACTGTCCTCTCAAGAGGAGAGAAAACTATACTGAGATCAATGAATGCACTTCATGAAAAGTCTGAACAGAAATCCAATCAAATAGAAGCTGCTAGGAATAGTAGAGGTAAAGTTTGAATGCCTAGCTGACCGAGTGTACCAACTGGAGCAGGCAAGAGCACACAATTGTGAGCAATGGAGTCCATCATAACGAAAATGGTAGAGTTTAAACAAAGTGCCATTGCTGGACTAGTGTGCTGGAACAAAGCATTTGACAGTATTGTTGCAGGGTGAAAAAAAACCTTTAAAAATGAAAAGACACAGACTCCTCTTTGACAGTGTAAAGACAGCTCTTTACTGTCGCGACAGGGAGACTGACCCTTCCTTACACAGACAGGCAGCCAGTCTGCATTTGATACATCACAAGCAGCTCCATTTATACACAGTTGAACAATGAGGGTTACTAGAGTCCAGAAGTAGATCATTTCATCAGTTACAGATTTATATATGCAGATTGTAAGAAACATGACGTCACCTGTGATCCTTGACTTTAGCCTAATTCAATACATAGCCTTTAATGCGGTTTCTAACAATGCTTAAAAACGTAGCCATTCTTTGTTGGTGAACATATGTGTGTTCGTTGTAAATGCTGCTTTAGGGTTTGTGTGCTTTATCATTGTGCACCTAAGACCTCTGTGTGTTCTAAGCTAATTGGATTTCCTGCACCCATTGTCTAATAATGTTCCAATCTATTGGGAAACATGAAGTCCGTGCCGGTGAGCCTGTGTGCTAAAGCCATACATTCTTTTATGCTTGCTAAACACGAGTTGGCCTTTAACTGAAGCACTTTCAAGTTACTCATTCCATTGTGTCCTCAAGTGAATTCTTCACCTTTCTCTTGTAAGCACACAATTTGGGCCTACACTGTTCTTTAACCATGGACAGTTGTGTGCTTTTTGCTGGTATCTGTTGTCGCGCTATCATTTTTTACATTTTCTACTGTGTTCATATTTTACATTTCCACAACAATATGCTACGGGGACATCACCTTAGGATACTGGGACTTCCTATGACAGTGGAGGAGCTCACTGATCTCAGTTTTGAAAACGATCCTGTGATAAATGATGGGGTATTTAGAGTATGGACCAACGGGGACAATACGCAAAGCCTATAGGCTACTAGTGAGAAGAGGTAGGGAATAGTCGACTGTAAGCAGCCCGGTGATGGCTGTCCTGTATTCCCCAGAGAGCCGAGAGACTTCTAACAGCAGTGCTGAGGGTAAATAGTGTGGAGTTTGCTAATCGTTGACTACTCTTCTTCAGGGGCGGCTCCTCCACAATGGCAGAGGAGCGTCGCCCCACTGGCTCAGAGCGATCAGCAAGGAAATAAAACGATACTTCATTATTGTTTTATTTTTAAGCCGCTGGCTCAGCCAGTGTGTGCAGGGAGGGGTGGTGCTGGGGCATGGGGGGGTGGGAGTGCTATGAGCACTCCCTACGTGCTCATGTGTGTGTACGGCCGTCTCAGGCCGACCAAAACAGACATGCGCACTTAAATACAGCCGAGTTAGAGAAACCCCACAGACTCACTGACCTGAGCGGAGCGTCCTTCCAGCCGGCTCAGGCCAATCCCGTGCTGCTCTGCAATGCGGGGATTGGGCAGGGAGTCTGTGATGTAGTCACAGTGTCTGCTGGGACAAGGAAGTCTCAGCACCGAGGCATGACGCAGGAGGCGGCCGGCAGGAGATAAGTTAACCCCTTCCGTGCGCGCGGAATTTCCGCGCTGTGTGGGCGTTTCCATTAGTGGGCGGGGATTCGAACGGCTCCCGGCCGTCGTGCGCACACGCCCACCGTGACGCATGACGGCCGGGAGCCGTCATGAGCATACAAGGGGTCAAATTTTCTGAATTTAAAAATAATTATTGTTATAGTCCCCCCTCCCCCGCGCCCCCTCCGCGCTCCCCCCTCCCGTGCCCCCTCTGCACTCCCCCCTCCCGTGCCCCCCGCCTTCGCGCCCACAAGCGCACCACCCGCCCGACCACTTTTAGTATGTGGCAGCCTCCACCGCTCTTCTTTCCTGACATGAGCCCCATCACCCTGGTAAGGAAGAGATCACCTATGGAAGATCATAGGGCTCTCGCAGCTAAAGGCATCCAAGCATCTGTTGTGTTCCCACTACAGCTTATGATGCCCCACCTGAGCAAAAAATATGTGTTTTGTCTGTCGTCTGTGGAGGGTCTGGAGGGGAATGGCGAACAAGGAGCTGAGTATATTGTTTACAGGGGTAGTGGAATTTTCTTAGGTGGGGAATAGTCTGATTGACCGACCTTTGTTTGTTTGGGTAGTATTTCTCGGGTGGGAGCGATAGGAACTTTTAGTCGAGAACTGCGATCCATTTCATTACCTTGTCTCTCCGCTGCCCTTTGTCTTCCCCTCTTTAGGCTCGTTTTGAGCCTCTGAGTTTTGTTGGTTTTATGTAGTGGTAAGGTGACTTGGTTTTAATGTTTCTGTGACAGTCACTATTGTTTTCTAGGGTCAACTTTCTCCATGAATGGCAATGTACTGTTATGTGCTCCTGAGACTATATTGATTAGGCATGGCTGTGAGCTCCTGGTTCCAATTAAAACAAGCATTGGCAAAGACAATAGGTCTCGCCTATGTGAGAGCTATTGGCTTGGCAATGTATTTTAGCCATTATGTACACCAGTGTTGCTGCTGTTCAGCATGGCTAAATGTTAGTGGTGTGGAGTGGGGTGGGTTAGACTGGAGTGGGGTAGATTGGGGTAGAGTGGGATGGGGTAGATTGCGAAAGAGTGTAGTGGGGTAGATTGACGTAGAGTGGAGTGGGGGTAGAATGGGATAGAATGGTGTGGGGTGGATTGGAGTTGACTGGAGTGGGGTAGAGTGGAGTGGGGGAGTTGGGTAGATTAGTGGGGTAGATTGCATTGGAGTGGGGTAGATTGTAGTAGAGTAGATTGGAGTGCGGTAGATAGGAGTAGGGTAGATTGGGGTAAGGTGGAGTGGGATGTATTGGGTAGATTAGAGTGGAGTGGGGTAGTTTGGGGAAGAGGAGAGTTGGGTAGAATGGAGTGGAGTCAGGTAGATTGGAGTGAAGTGGGGTAGATTGGATTGGGCTAGATTGGATGGATTATAGTAGGGTAGAATGGAATTGAGTTGGGGTAGTTTGGAGTGGGGTAGATTGGGCTGGAGTGGAGTGAGGTAGATTGGAGTGGTGTGGGTTAGAGTGGGGTAGATCAGGGTAGAGTGGAGGAGGATATACTGGGGTAGATTGGGGAAGAGGGGAGTGCAGTGGATTGGGGTAGATTGGAGTGGGGTAGATTAGAGTGGAGTGGTGTAGAGTCGAGTGGGGTAGATTGGAGCGGGATAGATTGGGTGGGTTATGGAAGGGTAGTTTGGAGTGAAGAGGGGCAGACTGGAGTGAGATAGATAGGAGTGGGGTAGTTTGGACTGAGGTTTGGAGTCCCCTGGGGACCCCTTCCCGTTTGCGAATGGGTTACGACCCATTTAAAATGAGTGGTAAACTGCGAGTGTTTTGCGGCCGCAAAACAATCTTACATTGAAGTACGAGTTGCTATTAGGAAGGGACACCCTTGGCACGCCCCTTCCTAAAAGCGGGTTGCAAACCCGCTTTTGCGAGTCGGTATTAGGTTACCGACTAGCAAATAGGGTTTGTAAATAGGGAAGACCTATTTTGCTGTCGCTAACAGGCTGATTTCCCGTTTGCGAGCGCAAAAATGGTCGTACATCTGGCCCAAAGAGTGTTAGCCGTAGATTTATTGATGGTTTCATATTGTACAATTTGGTTTTTATAGTGTAAAATGCCTACATTTTCCTACAAGTTGCCTGAGGCACTGAAAATGTATAGTGAGGTAGGTGCAGTTAATTGTATGTTCCTTCTCTTAGAAAAAAACGAAACAATATTAACCAAAACACTATTGATTTTAAGAATGAGTATCCTTAAGATCAATAATGTTTTGGTTAATATTGTTTTTTTAACGAAAGATTATTATTTTAATTTTTACTTTTCTAGCAATCACACACTACAGTACATTTAGAAGACATTCAGGCTTTGCTAAAAGCCTTCTTTTGTGGGTGACACAAGTACTAAATCATCAGCCACTTAGGGCCAGATCTAGAGTTTGGTGGACAGTACTCCATCCGCCAATGGTTTTCTTGAACCAGCAGGACCAGTTGCTTCATTTATTCTCTTTATTGCTTTTACTATTTTTAGATGTTTTTTTAAATCTGTAGAAACCTTAGAATGGCCTGTTAGAAAAGATGATTTGTGTTTTAAAGAAAAATAAATATATTTTGTAATTTCTAGTTAATAGGTGACAAGTGGGAATATTTTTAAACTGGGATTTATAAACTACCCTCACTTTCCACAGTCATGCATGGCCAGATGCCTCACATCATGGCTTCGGAGTCCAAAATCTTTCTTGCAGCCCAACGAAGGGGCATATTTACAAGCCCCTATCGCTACCACAATGTCACTTTTAGTGACGCTGTGGTGGCAATAGGGGCTTCGCCTTATTTACAAGGCAGCATTAAGCCACTTAACGTGGCTTAACACTGCCTTGTAAATAAGGCCCCCTTTCACACTGCACTCAGCGTGAAAGTGTAGGGCAATGGGTGTTGCTGTGGGGTTCCACCTCAACACCGATTGATTTTGACGCTGCCCCTATTTACAAGGGTGGCGTAAATAGGAGGCAGCGCCAAAATTAAGACCTGGGAAAACCTGGTCTTACCGCGGTGCAATGAGGAGAAATGTTTAATTTCTCCTCGTTTTTGCTGTTTTCATGTGTGCTGCCTTGTGCAGCACACATAGAAACAGCAAATTGCCATTCATTGTGTATGTAAGAAAGGTGACCCTTCCTGCACATAAGCAATAAAAAAAAAAATGATGTTTTGAAACTTCTATGTGTGCTGCAGAAGTTTCAAAACACCATGAATGATTGTTTATGTGCAGGAAGGGACACCTACCTGTACATAAACAATCATTTCCCCCAATGTAGACACCTTGCAGTATGGTGCAAGGGTGCCTGCGTTGGCGCTAGGCAGCTGATCTCAGCGCCAGCACCTAGGGAAAACGCAGAGGTGCGCTGCATTCTTGTGAATACAGCGCATCCCTGTGTTTTCAGAATGGAGAAGGATGGCGTTAGCAATGTTTGCTTAACGCCACGCTTCTCCATTCTATTGTAAATATGCCCTGAAGTCTCTTACGCATTTGTGAATTTTTATAATCTGTATTACCACTGATTGATTGGTCTGCTTATGATAGATTCTGATGAGTTACATATATACCAGAATCGGTCAAATTAAGCCTAGAAGTGTTTGCATGCTTGCGCCACATTCCCAGCGTTCAAACACGCCCATGGGCTATAGAATAGCACACTAAAAAAAAAAAAGTGCGTTTCTTTGATTGCATCATGTAGCCATCATACCATTTTTGTAAGGCCAAGGTTGATTTTACAAGTAGAATGGTTTAATAGTTCATGCAAATTTAGGTTATGATTTGTACTGTTTATTAAAAATAACTTTCTCCCTAATGAATGTCTGTATTCTTTCATTTTGTCTAGTACAGAAGAGTTTCCATATTGTGGTTGCTACTCGAAATAGGGGATTTTGACCTATATAATACGGTACTAAGGACAGACAACTGCATTTTCCATTTGCTTTGATTTTTTTTCTTTTTATTGCTAGAGCTATTCTTTTATGAGCTGTTGCAGTGTTTACTTATTATGGTTGAAATTTGTGATCGCTCTTTTTTGGGGACGCGCCTAACAAATTCCTGGAGGCGTCTTTGCATCTGTTGCCACAGGTGAGGTTTAGCTGTCTTTTTATTTATTTATTTTACTGTTGTGAACTTTCCTTTTACTACAAACTATTTATTTACTTGTGTACAGATACAAGAGATGTTAGACGGGAGCTGCTCTGTTAGAAACTCTGGCATGGTAAATAAATCTGCTTTCACAAACTTCTGTCCTGCACTGCCCTCTTATGGACAAAGTTGAGCATAGCACCTTGTTAAGTTTTTTGTTTTTTGGTCTCACCTATACAGCTTTTAGCTATCTGTTGTTTGTCGAATACCTATTTATTTATGCTTTTTTATACATCGCGAACTTTACCAGAAGGTGTCAGAGCGCTTTACAATATAACCAGTTACATTACATAAGGACTTCAGAGGAGATGGATTACATATAAGATAAATGAGTCTAGACCAGGCTTCTCCAACGAGTAGCTCGTGAGCTACTGGTAGCTCTCCAGCTACCTGTAAGTAGTTCTCCTGTGTGCAGCCCAGCCTATTCTATTTGAAAGCTATCGCTTGGTTGACTATATGTATACCAAAATGAAAAAGAATGTATTTGAGATTAAAACATTTGTAATTGCGGAACTCATAAGCTAATGTTTAAAGAAAAAATGTTGAATTTCCAAACTATATTTAAAGCTCATATTGAAGTGATAGATCATGCAGCTTTAAGGATATTTATTACTAATACTATTAACTTGGTGCTGAAGGCATTGTAGATATGGCTGTTTATTACCCATATAAAGGCATTCAAAATTGATAAAGGCTTTTTTACATTACTGTTAGCAATCATGCCTGCACAGAGGTGATCACTCCTGGTAATTAGGCATATGGTGGCCACTGAAACAGTTTTGACTGATGTGGTCACTATTATACTACTAATAATATTAATAGCTCAGGATGATTTCTATTGACCATAAGTAGCTCTTATTACAGAAAAGGTTCGAGAACCCTGGTCTAGACACAGAAGGAAAACGTTACAATGGTGTTTACGAAAGATTTAATTTAAGCAATTTAAACTAAGAGTGTAGATATAATCTGCCAGTATTGGTAGGAAGTGAGCACAAAAAATATAGACATAACATAATGATATTATATAGCATAACATTATGGTCTGGGCTGGTTGTGGTTAGATCGAAGATAAGTCCAAACAACATCCAAGGGCCCCAGCCGCTAGCCCTTTCCCCACTGTCACGCTACACAGGTGGGAGCAAGCCAGGCTGTAGTCAAAGTGCCCCAGGCGGGACAACCTTGCCGGTTGTCCCCCGGCACTGCACCAGGCATCAGGGAGGCGCGGCAGTCTGGCCTCTTCACCGTGGGTCGGTTGAGCGCCACAGGCTAGGGGAAGTTGGATCACAGAGGGGCGCACCGATGGTCTCCTCACCTCCAATATGGCCGTCATACTCTCACCATTCCCCACACTGGCAGCTTGCAGCATCCCAGAGACTGGAGAGTCAGCAGCAGCCCGCCCCCGCAGTTGGTC
The DNA here is from genome assembly GCA_963921515.1 of Calotriton arnoldi. Classification (NCBI taxonomy): domain Eukaryota; kingdom Metazoa; phylum Chordata; class Amphibia; order Caudata; family Salamandridae; genus Calotriton; species Calotriton arnoldi. The sequence goes on along the minus strand of CAWUFW010001892.1, from coordinate 973,750 downwards.
CTGGCTCGAGTTCATCCCCTTCCAGTGAGATGGGGACTCGCCTCTCCCCCAGCGGGGGGACGGGAACAGCAGGGGAAGCATTGCCGGTGCCCATCTGCTGGCACTCAGCAGGCAGTGGAGGAGGGCGTCGGCGGGCTCTCCCACTCCGTCTGGATACAGGGCATGGGAGCGGCAGCGGGCTCCCGTAGCTAGGGCTTGCCCAGATCCCATTCTCCTGGTAGCAAGCAGGGTGGAACTGGAAGGCAGCACTGGCGGCACCCGCCTCACCGTTGCTGCACCATCCTTGCCGTGAACCCCGCCCTTGCCGTGAACCCCGCCTTGCTAGTTTTGGCCCTGCAGGATCGTGTGGCGGCTTCCCACGGATCCCAAGGGATGGAGGCTCCAAGGGGGGGACCACTCCTGGGGCCACTCCCTATGGCGATCCCCGGTCAAGGAGCCCGCAACGGGAGCTCCCTTGAAGTGGCTTTTTGGTCAGTCTGTTCCCTTACTATTGGTTTGCCTTCTTCTCAATCGCATTCGCTTGCTTCTTATTCAATGTTTTTCTTTCCTCTTCTTCTGCTGGTGCCTCCCCTGGAGCACAACTTCTTAACTACCCTGTTGATTGGATAATTTGTATCTTTCCTCTGCTTACATTTAGCGAACTTCTTTTTCTTTCAACACTCCATGCAAGGGCATGTTTTCTTGATCTCTCCCTCATGTGCTGCTTCTCCACTGAAATCCCTGTGTTGCTCACTCCTCCCCATACCACATCCCCATCCCCATCACTGCCCATCCGTCTTGGGCTTCTATTTATTTTTTTATTTCATACAGGTCCTTCCATGCACACAGATCCTTTGTTGCTCTCCCCATTGCTGCCACAGCTAACACCACCCCACGTTGCTTCTCCTTCCACGTCCCACTTACAAAATAATTAAATGAATAAAAATCTATTTTGAAGTGATTGACAGTTGTAACCTAAAGCCAGACCGCTCCTTTCTGGAAAACAGCACAGTGGCCCCCTCTTTTTTTGTTGGTAGTTACCAGTCCAAGATGGCCATCCACCATCCATCTCCTTGGAATGGTAAATAAAAACAAAAATCAAAATGGCCACCACATCAGGACACATGCGCACTCACACATGATGACACTAGGGTCGCCGTAGCATCGTGACGAATACATCTGCATGCATGGTCTTGCATATATGTGTATGCCTCATTATAGGGAGTTTTTAATTATTTGTTTTTGCTGAAGCTGTTCAGCATCAGCAATAACCATGTTTTGTTTATGCCAATGTCAAACAAAATTAGCAAAAAAAGCACTGGGAGCAGCACAGAACTGCAGTGTCATGTGAATGTACATGAAATTCTTAGGAAATTTAGGCTGTAGTTTCCAGAGGAGCTGGACCCAAAACTCTAGACGTGGCCTATAGGACTGGATACAATGCACCATATGAGGCCTCGATGATACAGATGTGGCTTGCAAAACTGTGCACAATATTCCACGTTTCAGTTTGTTTGCCCTTGTGAATGCCATTTTTACACTAATGTGCTGCAATAAGTACTTGCAAGAAGAATATGGTAACCAGTGCAGGGATTGCCTTGAGCATTAATACTCCTCCAAGGCCAGCATGAAGGGAGGCTAGTAAAATGCTGTGGCCATGGAGGAATGAGGCAGCTCACCATTGGCAAAATTAGCGTGTGCTTCCTCGCTCTTCTCTTGCCTGCACCATTTGGTAGGCCAAAAATCTATCCCGTACCCTTGGGCGAGGCGGGTGTAGAAATATACGCCATCCCACCTTGGCAGGTGTGTTGAGGACTATATCCCCACCCTTTGGCACGGCAGAGGGGGATCTAAAACACCAAACTCCATTGGACAAGGCAAAGTTGTAAACAGAAATACCTCCCATCCCCTCACCTGCCATTGGGCATTATGGGTGGAGAAACATTCCCACTGACGATTGCTGGCGGGGGGAGGGGGAGGGGGTTACCCTGTCCACCCATGAGCAACTTTGATGGGGAAAGATGGGGTATTCAAAAATGTACCTCCAGCACAACAAAGCTAGAATTATATTTCCACTTGACCTTTGGCAAGGTATAGGAGAAATATAGACCTTTGTGCCCCTGGGAAAGGCAGGGGGGGTACACCTCACCCCCACCCTTGGTCAATGTAGGAGTCTAAAAAAATTAATCTTCTGCCTTTCATAAGCCCATACACAACATTCAGAACCCCCACACATGTCACCAGTCACCCACACATCCATCATCAAACCCCCTACACCCACAATAAGACACCCATACACTTACCAGCATAGTCCCACACCTGTTAAGTTTCCTGGAACTCTCCCATGTGGAAACAACCACTGTTTGGAAGGCACAGGTACAAAGAGAGTTGTACAGCTAAGCAGCAGAGAACGGCAAAAGGCACCTGGTGGAAGGATATAGGTTCAGGAGTAGGATCTGGGTATTAGAACACAGTGGGAGACACCAGAAATTGTCTGGATCCACACATCAGAGGATAGCAGAAGTTCTAGCAGCACTGCACAGTGAATCACTGGTTCCACCAGGAAGTATACATTAACTCACTTAGCATTATGTAAACATATACTATCAATACATAAAACAACCTTTCACATATCCATAGCCTAAAAAAAGTTCCCTATCAAACCAAGATTTGCTTTCACTATCATCTTTCACCACTGGCATATTCCTTTAGCCTTAACTTCCACCTAATGCCACACTATAAAATCCATGTCTGTCCAAAATATAGGGGCCTATTCAGAAACTGAATTTTGTAGTACATAGTACTAATACCTCAAAATGCTATTAGCAAACTTCGCAGTGGAGGTCGAAGCCTCAGCCCCTCATATCTTTTATGTATGGAAATCTCTGCCCCGACTGCAGAAATCTCTGCACATATAACTATACACTTTAGTAGTAAATGGGGAAGGGACAGAGGGGAATAGCTGTAACATGGGGAATATTTAATACTAAAGGAGAGGGGGTAAAAGAGGGCAAGGAGTGGTTAAGGGAGGGTAAGAGAGGGACATACACCCACCCACAAGAGAGTAAGCCCTAATGCTATTCACACACTTTCCTTCTATAGTTACTACAGCTAAAAATGACCCAAAACAGTTGTAATTGTACACCAGCTCATAGCTGGAGGAGGTCCAACACCACACATAGCCATTCACTGGTACAGCAACACCTTCCAATAGAAAATAACGAATGGAGGGCCTTAAAATAAACCCCATAGGTAGTAATGGTAAAATAAATAAAATTGTTGAAACTATTTAACTATTTACCAAGTACTGTAATGCTAATTTATATCAAAATAATTAAATTACTTATAATTATATACTTCACTTTTAATCGTTTTTCATACATAATAAACATACGTATTTTGTGAGTTTGTGGGGGAATTATTTTTCTCAATTTAAACTACAGGAAAAAGTACGTTATTTTAATTTAATATAGTCTAAATATTTAAATATTTTATTTAAAATGAAAGTTATTAATGCTGTAACAATATTATTATTGATATGCCTTTAAAATAAATAAATATGATTAACATTAATAATTAAACAATTATATTTGTATACATTTTTTACACCTTCAATAAACTTTGAAACTTTCCCCGTACTTCTCTATATGGAGATCTCCACCTTGATTGTGAAGGTCTCTGCCAGATGTGCAGAACATCAAATACAGTCGTACACTCGCTAGTGGTACCTGTGCAGTCATATTTGATGTTTTTACTGATGCCACCCCCTATTTCAGGGCGTAGAAACATACAAGTCAACATTTGTGATCAACTGTGCACTCAAAAATAGTGAATAGCCAAAAGAAGTACATTTACTCAAAAGTGTAAGAGCAAATTTACTCGTAGTAAATTTGCACATATAAATTTACCTTTGTGAATAGTTTCATAATTTTTAAACAACATAATCCTCATTCTTTTTCTGTTTTTCCATGCAACACATAGATTACTGCTGTGTAGCTCTACTAGAATTGCTGTTGCCCTCCAGTGCAAGGGACACTCACCACCCATGTAAACCCAATGTTTGCATACATTCAAAGGAAAAAACAGCACATCGAATAAGCTGACGGTACATGGCGCATAAGTGGGTGAGCATTGGGCTAACCCACTTTTAGAAATCTCCCTCTGGCCTATCACATATGCTGAGAAGAGATATTTTAAGAAAAGACCTTCATCCCCACACACGCCTGACCTGGCCTCAACCAATTGAGATTAGTAGCACATCCCGGCCTGGAGTGTTATAAAAACTCCCCAAACTACTGGGAGGAATAGGTGGACTCCCTCTCACATGATTAAAAAAGCTCTCCCTCTTTGCCGAAGGGCAGGCATTTACATTTAGAGTAGAATTAAGAATTAATGCCCCCCATTCCACATTGGCAAAAGAGTGGGTGGGACATTTGGACACCGGTCTGGCTTTGTCCAAATGTGTTTGTTTACGTGTCTCCAGCCCCTTCCTGCTTTGTGCATGTGCAAGACAGAGGGGGTACTTGTTACATACTTGTAAGCTACACCCGCATGCATTATCTAAATGTTAGGTGGGGTAATTGCCTTGCCAAAGGTGTGTGCTTTATTTTCTGCATAAAGCCCCTCCTCCTTGGGCAAGGATGAGGTGTTGGGTTTCCAAAAAAGAAAGGCAGCACATTTGATGCTAAATGACACAGCTGTCTGGGGCATATACCAGCCACCCTGAAGCCCAGTTTGTAATTGCAAACCCTCCAAAGCTTCCTAGGACCTCATTTCTTGCCTTGGTGCCTGATCCTCACTGGACACAGCATTTTGAGGGCCACATAACTTCACAAGCAGTTAATGTAACTCTTCCGAGGTACTAAACTGTAGGGGCACCTATCTTTTAAATGGCTGGCCACAGTTGGGATTTTGATCTGTGGGGCCCTCCATGGGATCTATGAAACCCACTGGTTCCCAATTTAACTCGGGACTGGGATTTGGATTTAGGATCCAACTGTAAATAGGAACTACAGTATGCCCAGAAAACGGAATGCTGGAAAGATGGGTTAACCTGTTTCTAAACCACTCTGAGCATCCTTATATAACTGTAAATTATCCTAAGACATGGGTTAAAAGGGAAAACCAAGCCCCTGACAACTGGATACAAGTCCATGCACAAAGTATGAGGCTGGTAGTATTAGGGTGGGCTATGGATGTCGGGTCATACGCCAATGATGCCCATTTGATACTTGGACTTGATAAATCTCCTGTGCAGTGTCAGGGAATCTACATTCTTGCCTACAGGATTCCCAGGCAAGGAGGAGTAATAGCTTTCAGAGACTGAATATTTTTAAGATGTAAGTGAATGGTCTGGGTCATAACAAAGCATGTACCCTCTCTTGCTCTGGCCTGTAGTATGGAAGTTGCTCCACTATCCGCCCTCAAGGTTAAGAGTTTCAGTTTCCTTCTAGATAGTAACTTGAGTATAAGGGGACTTGTCAATATAGTTGTACCCTCAAGCTACCATTCGATGATACTTATGAAATATATACCAGCATTTGTAAAGCGCACAGCTACCTCCGGAGAGGTGTCCCGGCGCTGGGGGCCGTCGGGAAGATTAAGCGAGCTATTGCCCAGAGTCACATGGTGCTGGGCTAACCTGCCGCTGGCGCCGGGGATCGTGAACCCCATGGTCTGGAGTCAGTCACCCTGGCCGCTGCGCCACACCTCTTCCATTTACCATTTGTTCCCCAACATCTGAGGGTGGTAGTGGTGAGGGCTCAAATTCTTTCTAGAATTGGTAATGCCCAAGCATGCTGTTTGGATCTCCCTTCCTCCGCTATGTAGTGACTAGGAGGAGTCCAAAATATGGCAGTTTGGTTATTCCATCATTTCTGGAAACTTGGATGGGTGTCTAAAGCACATAAAGGTGTGCACTGTCTCCTAGTATTACAATAAACTAGTTTATGTTTCTATATGTTGCCCGCAGAGCCTTCTATAGACATTGCCCCAATGGTATCCAAGATAAATTTCGAAGATATACCCCTATGACTCCATCTTGCTGTTCCACAGTTCAGGTATACAAAGTGGAATGGCAGATCAATTTCAGTCATGGTTCCTCAACTCTTCTGCAGGCTACCATTGAGATACATGAAACTTCTAACCTTGAATCATTACGCACAGCACTTAAGACATATCATGTTTCCTGAAGCTTCTGCCTTCTGGGTTTGCCCTTAAGCTGGGAAACATTTTCAGCACAAAGATGCTATTGGGTAAATGTGCAGTTCAAAACGTCTTCACTCACTCACTCACTCACTCATTCACTCACTTAGAGTAATAAAGGAGCACCCTCTCGCAATGTATAAGATCTCTTCCAGGTCTTGAACACTCTTTCAAAGCAGATGTCTTTGGACCAGCTCAGGCCACTTGAACTGCAAGGCCTTCCTGGCTTCTGGGCAGTTTACCCCTAACAAACCATGTCTATGCAAGCTTCATTCTATTGGACAGGCTTTGTTCTTGTGGTCAGTAGTCAGCTCTTCCTCATGCAGTGGGCAGTACAACTGCCCCTTCTTTTAGGCGGGTCACAGGCAGCAGGGTTTCTTTCAGACTGCTTGGCTTGGTCTTAGACTTGAAAGAAACAGCAAACCATAGATACTTGCGCCTCTTAAACATTCATGTGTATTTGTGCAACAGAGCTTCTCCTTGAACCTGAAAGAAAATACAACCAGTATTTATCTAAAGCTGGTGGTAATGGCAGGAAGTTAAGGTGAATCTCCCCCACCTTTGGCAGAAGAGGGGAGGAAACAAGCACCAACAGATATGGGGAAGTGGCTTCCATAAGAGGCCGGCCAGACACTCCAGACCAAGGGCCAGATGTACGTAGCAATGGTTGTAAAATACTGGTCAGAATTTGCGATCAGAATTTTTGGGACCATTGTGGTAAATTGCGAATCGACCCATGTGCTAATAGGTCGGTTCACAAATTACCGATTCCTAGTGGTTTGCAATTCGGCCTACCTCATGAATATTAATGAGGTAGGTTGCAAATTGCAACCCACTAGTAATCACAGCCATCACAAAGATGGAGGACTTCTGGGATCAGCAGATCATCACGTCTGTGATTGCTTTTAAATAAAGCATTTTTTTTTATGCAACCCATGGGAGCACTGCCTAATCTTAAAAAAAATGTTTGTCAATATTCACAAGGAGGAAGGGGTCCTTCCCATTTGCAATTGCCTTTATGTTTTGCGAATGGAATTTGGTCGCAAAACATTAATACATACCAATAAGAATCGATATTTCTAAGGGACGCCCTAAACATGCCCTTCCAAATACAGATTAACACTTTGGTCACAAACCCAAATTGCAATTTGGTAACATGTTACTGAATCCCATTTTGTGCATACAGAAAAGCCTTAATGTAGTCACAAACAGACCGATTCCGCGAATTAGACCTTTTGCAACTGAAAAAGCTACATACATTTGGCCCCAAGTCTCTCAATTGCTCGTCTACGTCCAGTACAACAGAGAGGAAATGAAGCAAAGGGTCTGTTGCTGATCATATGTATTGGGCCCTCCAGGATGTGAATGCATAATCCTTATCCTCCCTAAATATCCAAGCAGACTGTGAGAGGAGCTACCAGGCTTAGGACCATGAACCTTGGCATGTCTGTGGAGGACAAAGACAACCTGAAGGGGAGCAAGCATTTTGTGCAGTATTTGTCACATCCTAATACAGCATTTGCTTCCCTAAACGTCTCCCAATCCTGTAAACACACATATAATATGCCATATACTCACAGTACATACTGGGGGAAGTAAGGACTCAGTTATGAAGAACTGGACTTACTTTAAAGAAGGAGCTCTATGCTTTCTCCCTATAGGTACAGTGGTGAAAAATGTCTGTCCACTAATTTTGGCATCAGTTGCATCAAACATCAGCCTTTTCATTTTCTGGTTTGACGTAGCTTCCTTCATCTGTGGGTGGAGGCAGTGCTTTAAATGGGCCGGTACTCACCGGTACTGAGTACCGGCACTTTTCAATTTTCTTCCCTTGAGTACCAGAGCTTTTCATTAGAGAAGGAGAGTACCGGTACTCACAGGGGCTTAGCAGCACACAGTTCTTAGCGATTCCCGGACTGTCAGTGAATCACAGAGAACCTGATTGGCTGGCTGTGGCGTGTGATCAGGCAGCAAAGCTTGCGCTGCAATCGGCAGAGAGCAGTATCTTCACTTGCTTGAATGAATGAACGTGTGCACAATAATCGTGTCTTGCATCGCCATCTTGCACACAACCCCCCATTCTCATTGCCCGATTTGGTTAAGATTAGTCTTGTTGTGCAGGCTGATGTATGCACAATCGGTCTGCCCGTCCTGGTCTGTTCCGATGTGCTTTGGAGCAGGCTGATTGTGTGCCCGACCAACATTAATCTGCATTGAGCTTTATCTCGCCTGTCATGATGGACAGAGGGGAAAGAGGTGGGCCTGCGCTTCTCCACAACTGCTTGGTTTAAAGAGAGAGAAAAGGGAGAGAGGTAGGGAGATAGAGTGATGCAGAAAGAGGACAGAGTGATTGGTAAAGACAGGGAAAAGAGATGAAAAGCTCTAGAAAGACAAGAGAATGAAGTAAGGCAACTGAGTGAAGAAGGAGAGCAACATAGGAGAGAAAGAGACTGGGCAAGGGAGAGTAAGACAGACAAGGCAGAGGAGAAAAAGGAGAAGTGTGAGAAAAACAGGTGCAAGACATGAGGGACAGAAAGTAGAAACTAGCATGGGAAAGGTTTAGGCATGTGAGATAGACAAAAGTCAAGGGGTGAGAATAAGTGGGTGGGCATGGAAAATAGGTGTTTCATGGGTTGGAGGAGGAGAGACATCAGGAAGAAAGAAAGGGTAAAATGCTTGTGGACACCATGTAGCAACGCATCACCAAGGGAATCTCGAAAGGCTCTTGTTGTTCTTTGCTTGGTTATCTGGCAACTCTAACATAACCTTTAAGTGGTTCAGTGTTTGAATAAGAGTCCTGCAAGAATTCCGTAGGGGTGTGAGCAATCTATTCTAATGTATACACCTCATACGCTTTGCAGCTCCCATTTAAATGCTGATCTATAAACAAATATAAAGGATATAGATGTAATTATAAAATCGGCTTCAAATGGAAAACATACTTTTTTTTAGAGAGTTTTATTCTCATCAATATCTGTGCCACAGCTGCAACCTTCAAAACAGCTGACCCTGTACTATGATTCTTTGAATGGCACATTGCCCTGTCCCTTCAGTATGCACATGCCTACCTGTCGGGATGGGCCTCTATCCCATGCTCTTGACTGTGTGCATAACTGTGCAAGTGAGTAGGGCTTCGACTTGAGGCCACAGCCAAATCTGTAATCAAGGAAAGCTACATCTATTGTACATCCTTCAACAGTTGAGAACCCCAGAGTCTCACAGGGCCTGTTTTGCGTGCCCCACGTGGGCAAATCACTTGACCTCAGTCAGAATCTTATTGAAGAGTGAACTCAAAAATGTTCTCCAACCTACCACCCCATATGTAATGCTTCTTTCTCTCTTCTGAACCATCACTCCTTATACAAACTTGCAGTGAGGCAACTTCTCTTTTGCTCTCAAAATTTGTCAATCTCCTAACTAGAAAGGGATCATGGTTTATTATTGCGCATGTTTCTTTCACAAATTGCCCACAGTATGCATAATTGTGCATAATGTGACAATACAAATAGCTTTCATGAGCCATAAGCGCAGAGTCAAATTGCACACAGGAAATTTGAAAGTTACCGTTAAAATTACCCTTTTGTACACGCAGAGACACAAAGAATGCTCTACAGATGGCAGAACAGTTGCTGATTTACTGTGCACAGTTGCACACCAAGAAAATCCTAAATGTTTGTCTCCCAACCACGCCCTTAGCCACGCCCCAATCCCCGCCCCTTCCGTTGAAGCTGGTGAGTACCTGCACTTATTTTTTTCCATTTAAAGCACTGGGTGGAGGCACACTCTGGATGCACTCAAAAGGCCAGGTAACCTGGTGCACTGATCTACAACATCAGCCAAATATGGACCATTATAATGAACACAGACTGCCAAATCCACTGGAGGAAAAAATAATCACAGAGTGGCCCAAAAAAGTTTAAGCGTGCAGGGTGACATAGCTTTCCTTGCCATTTAATGATGTGTGTCCGTATTGCATGTTAACCTCCTTGTGAAACATATTTGCTTCTAGGCCAAGGCCAGTGAAAGTCACATTATGCTGTCACCTTGGTAATGGGACTAAATTTGATGTTCCTATGAGCAATCTGGCACTCGTTTGCTAGTGGAACCCTAAGCAGTTTCTAAGAAATGCATTGACATAGCTCATAGCCTGGGGGCAGTTCCACTGTCCATGCACAAATCGTTCAGTTGCCCATGGACTTTCAATGCAATACAAAAGCCATGATAAAGAGGACACGTGCCAGTCCAGGGCCTGTTGGATAAGAATTTAGATCGCTGCAGTATTTTCTTACTAATGTGACGGCCATGGCTACCTGGATGATCTGTCACTTTTTCTCAGAGGGAGTGGGAGAATGCCACCTTTTTTATGATGTCTCCTTTTATGCTAGTTAGAGACACGTGGGGGTGGGGGAGAAGATGATGGCTCTTCTGGAACAATCCTCCTTGGCATGCCAACTTTTTTCGCTGTACTTCCTGGATATAGTCGCGCACCTATCAAAGATCAATAGTACTGGGATAAGGAGGCTCAAACAACTAGCCTGCAGAGCATCACCTCCCTGCTACGTCTGAAATGGCGTATGTGCGATTTCATCTGCCATTCTCCAGGGATACCTGAGGCTGCACTTGCTCTCTCACCAGACTCTGCATCCCAGAAGTTTCGCTTCTCCAGTCCATTTCCGCACAGGAGCCTCTGTTTGTTCCTTCATTTTATTTTTATAACAAAATGTATCCAGTACCAAGTGACTACCCAGCTAAGGCTGCCTCCTTGAATTGTGAAATGCTTGCATTAATCTCAGCCACTTGTGATTACTTAGAGGCGTCCCTGCCACACACTTGGGACATTCCATCATATTAGGGCCTCCTCCAAGGCTGCTTCAGGACTGTAGTGTGTGTCCAACGTTCCTGAGGACTCCTGACCAGGGTTTCAGATCACAGTGGGATCACTGACTTGCCCCCCACCCCAATCATCCTATTGCAACGCTGAGAAGGGGCACCTAGCGAGTGAAAACAGGGCTCAAGCTAGCAGACACCCTACCCAGCACAGAGATCCCATGCCGCATGGTGCTTGTACACATACATGGTTATTTGGCTAGGGATATTGGCCTGTCTTCTTAAATAGGGAGTGGATGAGGGAGTAAAAAAAGGTGGAGATATCTGGCTTTAGCTTGCAAGATAAACATTCCATACCAGAATTCATAAATTTTGTGCAGAAATTGGTGAAATAACAGAGTTCCGCATTATATTCCCCATTTCAAAGGTTTAAAAATGCTATAATACTACCAGATATCAGTAACATTGGATGGGGTATTACCACACTTTTTTTTTTTACCAGGCCAGTCGTTATAAGGGCCATGGTGCTCCGAGCTGTCTGTAAAGTGTGGTTCTGCAAGAGTGTGGTCGCCATTGCTGAAGAGGCTAATGTTTGCTTGCCACTGGGGTTTCAAGAGCTGTAAAGTTGTTTTGCTGAACTCCACTATTTCATATATTTGTAGGGCTGTATTGGTTTTGTGGGGTCAAATCGTGCTGTGGGGGAGTGTCACACTGCCAGGTACATGGCTTTGTGTGGTGTTGTGTGTCTGCTTAAAGTGTTCTGCTGATTTTGACCTTTAGTGTGTGTTATCTTGGCTGAGGTGGCGAGCATTGAGATATGGCTTAGCAGGTTCAGTGTGCTAAAGCATTTGAAGTTTTTCAAGTCTCAGGTGGAGGTATGACATGCAATGCATTACTTTCATTTGGAGTATCTGTAGTGGGATGGTCCCACGTGTTGTGATGACATAGTAGACGTAGCCGAGCTGAGTTTCAGGTAGTTTATTAAGTCCATAAGAAGAGTAATTACTAAGCCATACAGCGAGCCCCACCAGGAGCAGCCTGCTAGCTGCTCAGCCCATCTTCCAACAGACTCACTCCCACCAGGCACCCAAGCATTCCACTCATGTCAATCACACCAACATTCTACACAGAACACTCACACTGGCTGAGCAGCTAGGTACAAGGTGAAAGGGAACAATATAACATAACACGAGGATACTACAGTATCTCCATGAATAAATAATTGCTTGCAATCAATACGTTAGCGGCCTTTCACATGGGGAAACAGCAGATGGTGCTGTGTTCGTAGCACTGGGATGCTATAAAGACTACCAACCAATATGATAGGAGGAGAGAGATGATGGGTTTTGGGGGGCGGGCGATCCAACAGAGATTCATTATGAAGAAATGGGGTTCACCTGAACGGAAATGTTTGATAGGAGTGAATTAAATGCGAAACAAGAAGCCCAGGCTGAACTTTCCATTTACTGTATTTCCAAAGGATGCTTGCACACTTCCTGTCCATGTTGTAACAGCTCTGTGGTTTTTCAAAACTTTTGCCCGTGCCCTATTCTGTACTTTGGAAAGGGTGTGCAGCTGCTGCTTGTGCTCCAACCAGTTCTTCGTGTGCAATGCAGACTTGGACTGTTGCTGCTAAGATTCAAGACTCGGGGGCATATTCAATCAATCAATCAGGGATTTGTTAAGCGCACTACTCACCCGTGAGGGTCTCAATCCTATTTACAAGCCCCTAACGCCACCAGAGCATCACTTTTTCTGACGCTCTGGTGGGGTTGCTCTCAACCTAATATTTACAAGGTGGCGTTAAGCCACTTAACGTGGCTTAACGGCACGCCACCTTGTTAATATTCCCCTTTCCGCAGCAGTCTGCTGCGGCAAAGGGGCGGGCAATGGGTGTTGCTGTGGGCGTTCACCACAACACCCATTGCTTTTTGACACTGCCCTATATTTGCAAGGTATGGGGCAGCGCCAAAAATAAGACCATGTAATACCCAGTCTTAAACAGCCGATACAAGGAGAAATGTTGTATTTTGCTCTTTCCACGTGTGTTGCATTCTGCAGCACACATAGAAACAGCAAATCGCCTGTAAAGATTGTTTATGTGCAGGAAGGTGTCCCTTCCTGCACATAAACAGTGCCCCTGCAGCGCAGGCACCCTTGCAACATGGCGCAAGAGTGCCTGCGCTGGCGCTAGGCAGCTTTTTTAGCGCCAGCGCTAGGAGAAATGCAGGGATGCACCGTATTTTTGTAAATACAGTGCCTCCCTGCATTTAAAAAATGTTGGAGCGTGGCGTTAGCAATTTTGGAGTAACACCGCACTCCGACATTTTTTTGTTAATATCCCCTCGGTGAGTTACTCCAAACAAGGCCCCAAAGAAGCAGACTCAGGAAGAGGGCCCCTGAAAGGATAAAGTAGTCCGAGAGGGAGGGTGAGGGTTATGGGAAGGAAGAGGCAAAGGAAACACTGGCATATCTTCTCTTCCATCATGCTGCGGGCCTTAAGGAACATAGGATGGCGGACGGTAACCCGAGAGTTCAGTGGAAAAAGGGGCAGCACCCGATTCGCATCTCCATTAATAAGACTGTGAGGCCCTCGGAGGTGCAGCTCGCCCAAGAGTGATCCTGGGCACAAGAACATGTGCATTAATCCTCTTACTCCACAGCCAATGTCAGATTATTTTATAGTGTAGATTTATAGTGACAATATCATTTCATTTGCATGACTTATTTTTTCTGACAAGTCACAACATGTCACAACTTTGCGTACTATGTACCCAATCTCATCTATACCCGGCAATGATGTGTGGCTTGAGCCTCTGGCTGCCGGAGACGGTTTTCTTGAGTGGGAGGGAGTGGTAGGAATGAAAGACCAGATGTACTATCATAGTTGTCACAAAAGTGGATGCAAATTGTGCACCAAATTTGTCGCCAGTCGCAGGGGATTGCAGAGCAACATGCCTAATGAATATTAATTTGGTAGGTTGCAATGTTGCGATCCCCTGTGACTGGATACAAGCACAGTAATGGTGGTCTGCAATGGTTTGCAGCTGGAATTGCTGTCACAAACCATTGATGCACTGCACACCAAATTGTAATTTGGAAGGAACAACCCTTTTATGCCCCTTCCAAATTGAGAATTGGTGTGGGTCACAAAACCCATTTTACAAGTTCGAAACACTTTTCAGACTTATAAAATCGGTTTTGTACATAAGAAACAGCCATTTTGTAGTTACAAACCCCGAGATTTTGCAAACCACAGGGTTGCAATTGCAAATTTGCTTTGTGCATCTTGCCCGAAGTTCTCAACAGCAGGTCAAGGCAACCAGACAATCATATAAATATTGGATGCCAGTCAAAGCCATGTCTCGAATCCTCCTGCAGGTCACCAGTCTTACTCCAATTAGCATGTTGTGTGGAACGTATGTTTTCTCGCACGTGATGACATTTCTCCTCCTGATCTCCTCTCTGACACAGTCCAAAGTCAACAGGATCACGCCACCATCCTGAAAGTACATGAGAAAAATATTCATGTCACAAGGATGATAAAACACTTATTTTGCAGTATAAATAGCCACTCACCGGTATGGTGAGTAGTGGTGGTAAAGTTTCCAGCCCCAGTAAAAAAACATCAATGCACTGTGAGGCCCGCAGTCATGGCTTACCTCAATTGAAACAACCAGAAATTGATGTTTTTGTTCTGTTTGGTGACCATGTCACCATCAAAATCTTAAAGGTTCAAATCTGCTCTGATTTTCATAGACTTGACAATAGTCACATAGTACTCATTTTGCTGGTGGTGCCTGGGCCCCAATCACGAGGTGGGAGCATACAATCTCTGTGCAAGCATGCACCCAAAGGCACTGAGAGAGCGTGAAGCCAACCTACATATAGCATCACACAAGGAAGGATTTAAGTCAAAATACAAATCTGATATCCCTTCCAAGGCAAGATACCTAATGATGTTATGTATACCCTTATGTAGTTGATCTCCCCTTAGGGAGGAATACCTATGGTGTCCGCACCATCACTTCTCATCAAAACCAATACAGTAAACACAACAAGAAGGATTTTCAAGCAGGATGGTTGGAACTCCTCTTCTGTACTTAAACCCATTTTGCAAAAACTACAGCTGTCGTAGATAAATTTCTCCTCCGTGAGTTACTGCTGAAGCTCTAAACCTCTAAAGTACCTCCAAAAGGTTCTTTGGTGAGGATGGTGCCATCCAACTCTGAGGTGGTGCTGGCCATCTTGGCCCCAGGCAAGTCCACTCTACCTTTGTCTCTGGCTTGATCATGCCACTGGAGTTAACACTAATAAGGTCTGAGAGGCTACCCACCTAGGTTTCAGCATCCACTGCATCAGCCATGGTCCCTCATAGCACTGCTACTCATATCTGCTTTTTAGAGCTGGGTATAGACTATATAGCAAACTACATACAATTACGCACAGGGGTGTTATGTTCACCCCTCCTGGCAGTGAACGTACGTTGGATCAAGCAAGTAAGTAAACCAGGACACAATGAGGTAGTGCTCGTCTTAGGCTCGACTGCATGCCGAGCCTCTTTATTTTACTTCGCTCGTCCCTACGTCACAGTCGTAACTGTCGGGACTTACGCCCAGAGGGGGAGTTACACAAAAGCCCCTGGGGCGACTAATCACATTGGTATGCCCCACAAGTAACACAGCACACTCCTCCAAAACCTGCAAAGACAAAAACCAACACAAAATGCCACCATTACCGTGCCAAAACAAACATACAATTAAACAATAAGTGTTCATTTCATAAAGGTAGATCAATATGTTACAAAGTTCTTCAAACGCAACGACCATGACGGCATGCCCTACTTTTAAGGAGCTAGATCTCGCTCCACGCCTCATTGATACCTTGTCATTCTTCAGCTTGCGTTGCCGCAGTCTGTCCGCCACCAGCTCTTGTTTGGCGGATACCACTTCGGGGTGCAGAATCACATCACCCATTGGTCGGTTCATGCACAAGGACATGGGGCTTACTTGGGTGGTAGAGTGAGGGGTCATTCGATACTCTATGAGGAAGCCATACAAAGCACAATCCAACTCCTGTCTTTCTGCCACCGCGATCCTGATGGCCTTGTTAAGAGTGCGCATGAAGCGCTCTGCCTCTCCATTGGCCTGAGGCCATAGGGGTGTGACTTTCCGGTGACGGATTCCCCTGGACTTGAGGTACTCTGCAAATTCCTGGCTTGAGAAAGGAGGGCCATTATCGGTACGATGTTCTTTAAACAATCCATGGGTTGCCATAATTTTCTCAAAACGAGGAATAGTCTGGATGGCCACGGTGGACTTCATAATTTCAATCTCGGGATACTTGGAGAAATCGTCAATGACCACCAACATATAACGCCCATCTGGGAGACTTCCGAAATCTGCGCTTGCAAGCTGCCAGGGAAATGGTGGAATCACTTCCGTAAGGATGGGTGCTGGTGGATCAGCAGGCCCGGCCGCTTGACAAAGTGAGCACCTCCTCACCGTTTGTTCCACTAGGGCATCCAGACTGGGAAACCACACCTTGCACCTTAGTCTGGATTTCATTTTGACGACCCCTTGAAGAGCTAAGTGGGCCAAGTCCACCACCCTCTGCTGCAGACATCCAGGAATCACCAACCATGGACCTCTCATCAAACACCCTTCTGGGGATATTATCAACTCACCCCTCACATTGTGAAGGGACACCAGTGTAGACCTTGCGTCCTCAGTGCAATACACTGTTTTGTCCAACAAGATGCCCCATTTCCCGGATCTCACAGCAGAGAGGCAGAGTTGGAGGCACTCATCCCCATTTGTGGATTCCAGGATCTCATCCAAAGATATAGGAAGGGGCCTGGATCGTTCCACTACCAGGCGCATGTATTCCTCAGTTTCTTCTGCCTCCGTCTCCTCGCTCCGAGTGGCTGGACGGGCGTGCCTCGAGAGATAGTCCGTCGGGTTTTGAGTTACCAGACGGAATACAACAGTGAAACATTAGTCTTGTAATTGAAGAATACATTTTTCGATTCAGGGTGGGGGCTTAGATGATGACCCCATGAACAATGGAATGAGAGGTTTGTGATCCGTGTGCACAGTAAACGGCTGTCCATACAATTATAATTGAAAATGGCGGCACCCCCAGTGGATAGCTATGGCCTCCTTTTCAATATGCGAGTACCTCTGTTCCATCACTGTTAACGCTCGACTGGCATATGCCACCGGGGCCCATTCTCCACTGCCTTGCTGTTGAGAAAGCACCGCCCCCAGTCCGATGGGACTGGCATCCACGGACAACTCTGACTCCTTCGCCGGATCGAAATACACCAATGTCGTATCTGCCGACAGGGCTTGCTTAGTGGCCTGAAAGGCGCTCTCCTGCTCCGGTCCCCAATTCCAGATAACATTGGATTTAGTTAATTCTCTCAACGGAGCAGTAAGATCGGTTAGGTTGCGAATGAAACGGCCACAGTAATTCACCATTCCTATAAAGCTTCTTACGCCAGTTACATTGATGGGGGCAGGAGCTGTTCGTATATCCTGGAGTTTTAGGGGGTCCGGTGACACCCCATCTTGTGAAAAGTGTTAGCCAAAAAACGATATCTCCTTTTTAAGAAAGTCACACTTTTCTCTATGGAGGGTAAGTCCGTTCTCCATCAATCGTTGAAAGACAGCCTTTAGGTGGGAAAAATGCTCCTCCAGGGTGGGGGCGTGCACCAGAATGTCATCACTGACATTGAACACACCGTCGAGGCCGGAAAGGACCCCCCCCTGATTGTGTCCTGGAAGACCTCCGCAGCACTGGAGATTCCAAAACTTAAACGTTTGTACCTCCTCAGTCCCACAAGGGTGAAAAACGTGGTGATCGCACGAGAGGCAGGGTCTAGCATCAGCTGATGATAACCGGCACGTAGATCCATCTTCGAAAACCATCTCGACCCACTAACCTCGACCACAATGTCATCTACTGTAGGGGTAAGGTGCCTTTCGCGCTTGATGGCGAGGTTAGGTAGGCGCATATCCACGCAGATCCGAACCTCTCCTGGCTTCTTGTGTTTCCGGGCCACTACAATTGGAGACACCCAGGGAGTCAGGCCGTCCACCCTCTCAATAAAACCCGCCTGTTCAAGTTTGGCCAGTTCCTCCTCCACCTTCGGCCGAAGATGGAATGCCACCCTCCTGTGTCGTAAGGCCACAGGCTGAATCGACTCGTCGATATGAAGTTTTATCAGGTGATCTTTTAAACAGCCATGCCCTCAAACAGCGGTGCAAACTGTGTCATCATGTCCTCCACATTCTCTTGATGCACACTGAGTGCGAAGGTGACCAACTCAAGTAGTTCTGCCATCCGGCAACTCAGCAGCATGCCTTGGCCCCCTTTTGTGACATATATTTTAGTCTTTATTGATCAAGCTCCATGTGCCACTTCAGCGGTGAACACTCCTGCCAGCGGAAGAGGATCAGTGGACCCACAGGCATAGACTCTGGTGGTAGTATGGCTCAGGACCGGTGAAACGGGTAATGTGAGCATCATTGAACGGGCCATTATATTGATAGATGCCCCCGTGTCAATCAGGGCCTGCACCTGGTGGCCCTCCACCATCACACTGCTCTTTGGGATATGTTTCCGCAGGTAACCTCCCGGTTGCAAGGCATGGATAACATGAACAGCTCCCTCCACGTCGTCGTCGTCCATGTCTCCTTCCTCAACCGGACGATCATTGGCATACACCTGGTTGAGCGGTTTAGGTCGAGGATACCTTGACATCGGTGCGGAGCGACAGAGCTGTGCAAAATGATTAATCTTACTACAGTTTGAACTTCTTTTCCCATATGCAGGACACGGGCCTTTGTGAGGGAATGGTCCTCCACAGCCATAACAGGTTCTTGGTTCCAACAACGTTTTATTCCTCTGTTTCCTCCTGTCTGGGGTCCTGGCAGTAACAGTATTGACCGGCTCCAGTTTTACCATGTGTTGGAGTGCCCGTACCCTCGACAGTTCTTTGGATCTGCCCCTAGTCAGCATGTCGGCCATTGACATGCCCGGGACTTGCAGGATAGCTTCACGTAGCTTAGTAGACGAACAGCCTTGTATAAATTGGGCTCGGATCTCATCCGCCGCATCAGGCAACGTGCATGTGCTAGCTAAGTCTCTCAGTCGCGCATAGAACGCGTCAACTGACTCATCTGGTAGCTGCCTGGCTTGACGTAGCAGAAACCGCTCATAATTGGGGTTCGCTAGCGGTTCAAAATGGGCTGTGAGTGCTCGTTTCAATGTAACGAAGGTTACATTGAAAGGCCCGCCTCAACCACCGATTTACCCAATCTGTGGATAGCTGGTCCCCCTAAATGTAATAGCATGGGATGCCTTCGTTCCTCATCCAGGTCAATGGCAGCAAAGTAAGTCTATAAGCGATCCACCCAGTCCTTCCACTTAGCTGCCTGAGCTGAAGGAGGGCCATCAAGCAGAAACGGCTCCACAGGGGGAATGGCCGACATAGCGCTGGGGTTAGACTTGGCACCGGTGACTGGGTGTCACAGTTAATGGGTACAACAAAACGACCCCCCCCCGGCCCAGGTCCTGGCCGCTATAAACAAGCACTGTCCCTTGACCACCTTTTTGAAGTACGAGGAAGTACGAGGGGGGCTCCAAACAAACATGCACTCCTCCCCCACAGGAAACCGGAAAGCACTAAGCACTTGCCTGCCAAAACGGAGACCAAGTCCTGCACTGCAAGGCCGGGCGAAGGGCTGTGGGTTGCCAGGCCACTCCACTTTCCCGTGCAAGGAAACGTTCGCAGTCCACAACGCACTCCGGCGTCCTCCGGCAGCCCCTCACAGCACGAGCAGACGGCTCCCAGCTGGAGCCGCTCATCCACAGCAGCCACGTCATCCAGGATAGCAGGCCACGCCCCCTAGCAGCGAACGCGGCCAGCCGACCACCAGAGGAACCCACCAGCAGAGCCGAGCGCCGCACAAGGAGTGCAGGCCCACACACCAACACAGGCCGCACCGCAGGGACGGAACACAGACAGGCTCGCTCCCCGACCACCGCAGCACATCCACAGGCAACGGGACGGGAACAAAAGCAGACACGGGAACCACCCGCTTCATCACCAATTGTTATGTTCACCTCTCCTGACGGTGAACTTACGTTGGATCAAGCAAGTAAGTAAACCAGGACACAATGAGGTAGTGCTCTTCTTACGCTCGTCTGCATGCCGAGCCTCTTTATTTTACTTCGCTCGTCCCTACATCACAGTCGTGACTATCGGGACTTACGCCCAGAGGAGGAGTTACACAAACACCCCATGGGCGACTAATCACATTGGTATGCCCCACAAGTAACACAGCACAAGGGGGACCCTGAAATGCACTGTTGCAAATCACATGCTGTAAGAAAGTGGCTCTGCATATACTGAACCAAAGTAAGGTTCAGTGTGCACAGAGTCCACAGTCCCCAGAGGTTTGGCAGAGGCTAAAGTTAGATATAACCTTACTCTCTAAAGTGGTAGCTTGGTAGAGCAGTAAGGCAGTATCAGAGGACAGTGTAAAGCATTTGATGTACACACTCAGTCAGCAAATGAATCCACACACTCAAGAACTGAACTCTAGGCCAATTGTTTTGTATAAAAAAATATACTGTTGTTTTATTTCTAGAACCAAGCAAGCCTGGCACAGGTAAGCATAAAAATACTTTTCAGTAGTAAATTACTTGTATGAACACAGTTCAAAATTGCAGTGTAACTTGTACTGGTTTTGGTTACAGTTTTAAGTAAGCAGTTTGCAACACATTGCAGGTATAGTACATTCAATTGAATGGGCATTTTAAGTAAAATGCAGTTAATTACTTCTCAGATTACTTTTGCTAACACAGGACTGGATCCTAGATTCAGCCCTGGGACATTTCCTGAAAACAGGTGAGTAAATGCGTTTTGGTTAAAGGTACGATTTTTAAAGAATATTATTGCATTTCAAAAGTTGACACTTAGAAACTTTTTCACATAGAATCACCAATGTTATCCTATGGAAGGAAATTCAATTCACAGGTAAGTTACTTTAACGTTACTTTTGTAATCCAGTGCTGGACTCCTAGATTCAGCACTGGGACATTTACTTAAAACAGGTAAGTAATTACGTTTTTGTAGTTTGTACGATTTTTAAAGAATATTCTTGTATTTCAAAAGTTGACACTTAGAAACTTTTTCACAAAGAACCACAAATGTTATCCTATGGAAGGAAATTCAATTCACAGGTAAGTTACTTTTTAGTTACTTTTCTTACTCAGTGCTGGACACCTAGGTTCAGCACTGGGACCTTTCCTGCAAACAGTTGAGAAAATTCGGTTAGGTTATTTGTGCGATTTTTAAGGAATATTCTTAGTTTTCAAAAGTCGACACAGAAACTTTTTGGGAGAAAAAGTGTCAATGTTATCCTATGGAAGGAAATTCAAGTTACCGGTAAGTACAGTTATGATTACTTTTCAGGGTCAGTGCTGGGCACCAAGATCCAGCACTGGGATCTCTCCTGATAACAGGTGAGTAAATTCGTTTTCGTGATTCGGCTGATTTAAGATGAATATTTAAAAGTTTCAAAACTCGACACTTAGAAGAAATTTCAAGTGAAACCAACCAATGTTACCCTATGGAGAAAATGTAGGTTATCGGCTTTTGGGTAAGTACTTGGCTGGTAGAGTTAAGGTTCTGGGCATAGACTCAGGGGTCTCCAAGGGTCAGTGATGCACTGTTGTTGCACCCTCAGCGGCACTAGGGCGGCCGGGTGCAGAGTGTTGAGGCCCAATGTTATCCTATGGAGGATAGGGGGACTCCGGTTGGTGGCTGCTGGCAAGCAGGCCACGGGGTTGTGGGAGCAAAGCTCCTAGGGTTAAGCTCAGGGCAAGTTGGGGACCAAGTTAGCACAAAAGGGGCACCTCCAGCGGCACTAGGGCGGCCGGGTGCAGGGTGCTGTTTTGAGGTCGGGTGCCCTGTTGATTTCAATGGAGATTTTCGGTTTTGGTTTTCAGCTGCAGGCTCGGTCCAGGAAGACTTCCAGGAGGAACCAACAGCTGGGCAGGTAAGTTGGAGGGCTCGGGGACGTAGGTGCACCTCGGGTTCTTTTCTCCAGGGCGCAGGGCGGCTGGATGCAGGGGTGTCTTTTGAGGTCAGATTTCACCTTACCGGGCCACTCGCGGTTGGGGGGGTCTCCGTGCAGAGGCTGCAGGCGACGTCGGGGAGTCCTGGAGGGGTCAACCCACGGTGGACTCGGACTCTGGGGTGCTGGGGGACCTCGCTGGGACCGGTGGGCCACTTGAACTCGGGCTGTAGGCGACGGGTGCAGTGGTGGTTCCAGGCGTCGGGTTTCTTTTTCCTCAGCAGGCTCGGAGTCTTTGTTTGGTGTTTCTTTTGAACAGAGCTGCTGTTCACAGGAGATCCGGTCTTTGTTGAAGGCAGTCAGTCCTCCCCGGGGTTCTAGAGGTCGCTGGCTGCAGGACAAGACGATTTTTGGCGCAGGATCTCTGGAAACTGCAGACTGGCCGGTAGGGCTGGGGCCAAGTCAGTTGTTCTCTGCAGTCTCCTCTGCTGGGCGTCTTCTTTCGTCCTTTTTCTTCTTAGGTTGCGGGAATCTGAGGAAGGAAGGTTCAGGGTGCCCCTAAATACTAAATTTAGGGGCGTTACAGGTAGGTAAAGGGCAGGGACCAATGGGTCCCTTCCCTGGGGTGGAGTACACCCCTATCCTGCCCCTCTCCTGTGGGAGGGGGCAGTAGCCTAGTCCTGATTGGGCAGGGCTCCCCATCCTCAAGATGGCGAGAGCCCGGAGTTGTGCTTCACCTCGCCTCCCCCACCTGAGGGGTGGGGTTGGCAGAGGCTGGCACATCCCCTTTCCTCCCTTGGGGTTTCCAGCCAGTCTTCCCGCCAGAGAGGGGGTCAGAACCGGTGGGGGCCAGTTGCTGAGTACAGCGAGTGGCCTGGAGAAGCTCACAAAGGCGGCATGCCTTTAAAGCTTCCCCTGCCCATCCTGGGGGAGGAGACCTAGCACCTCGCCCAGGATGTGCATTGTTGCAGGCCTAGGAGAGCGGATGGCTCTCCACCCAGGGGTCCAGCAACATGTCTGCTGTGTGACAGCCGGGGCAGCCCCTCAGACAAGACGTGGATTGTAGGTTAGGTTCAGGGGGCAACTCTAAGTTGCCCTCTGTCGTGCATTTTACATTAAATCCCACACTGGCATCAGTGTGGGTTTAATGTGCTGAGAAGTTTGATACCAAACTTCTCAGTCTTCAGTGTAGCCATTGTGGAGTTCGTAATGACAACCTCCCAGCACCATATACTCTTAATGGCATCACTGCACTTACAGTGCCCAGGAATGGCCCTGGGTACTGTAGGGGCACAGGGCTCAGGCACCTGTGCCCACACCACTGGCATAGTGCACCCAGCTAGAGGGGTGACTGAGGTATGCCAGGGCAGTGTGTTTGTGGGCATGGCACACAGGGATGTGTGCCATGTCGACTCTCTGTTTAGTTCTGCACCAAGACACTCAGCCTGCAAAGGCAGGGTGTGTGTGTCAGGGTACAGGGCCTCTAAGGCTGGCACAATAAGTGCTGCAGCCCTTAGGGGCCTTCTCTGGTCACAGTGCCCTGGGTACCTAGGGTACCATTTACCAGGGGCTTACCTGTGGCCAGAGATGCCAATTGGGTTTAGGCTTTAGTACAGTTTTTAGGGAAGGAACACAGGCCCTGGGTACCTGATTGGCAGGGACCCAGGGCACACCAAGGAAAAGTGCATCAGTTATCAGGCAAAAAGTGGGGGGGTTACTGCAACAGAAACCCACTTTCCTACACATGCTAATTATTTCAACTCCAGATATTGAGCCCCATCTAATCCGGTTTCATAACAGTCAACATAGAATTCTTCTGACTTGCATGAGAGTGAACACAGTGCATCGCTTGGTTGCTTTCCCTAAACCTTTGCTTTATATTAGACATTGCTTGTGTGTTCGTGATTCTTGTTCTTGACAATCGACGATTCATTTTCTGTTCTTTTTCAAATTTTATGTGCTGATTAGGAGGTGATATTTGGTTCCCATTTTAAGAAGTGCTAATGTTCGGCAGTGCAGGCAAGAGTTGATTTTCATTTAATTGCTGCCATCAGATCAAGTGTTTTGGGATGTTGTAAAGATCATCCCAATTGTGATAAGAATGAGAAAGGATTTATTATAATTGAATCAATTCATGTTGATGAATTGTTTCATATCCCTTCCATACTACTGTTTCATGTCCTGACAAACTTTTTTATATATCGCCATTGATTAACGTGGTTTTTGTAATGTGTACCATGCTTTTATGTGAATGCTGAGAGTTTTATACATTGTTCTTTATTATGCATTTATTTCTTTTATGGTTAAAAGTCTTAAACAAATAAAGTGATACGACTCTCCCATGCATAAATCGCTGTCAGTCTGACACTACAATATGGGAACTTACCACAGACCTTTAAATGTCAACAGTAATTCCAGGTTCTGAGACAGTCCATCAGACATTGACCTTAAAGAACTCCTGATCGAGGTGAAACCCAGGCTCAAATATATCGATGCCAAGCTAGACATCCTCACCTCCCAATTGGACCATATGAAACAACATGTGGATAAACATGAGGACAGACCTGACCATTTAGAAACTAGAGTCTCCAATGTGGACAACGTCCAATCTGAGTCCAAGGAACACATGCTGAGAATAGATAAAGTCCTGGACATTATACAGGCTAACAATGAGGACTTGGAAGCGCGGTCACGCCGGAGTAATCCGAATCGTTGGCCTTCCAGAATCTACTGCCATCAATAAAATGGAGGACTTTGTGGAAACCCTACTGCGTGAATTTTTCGGCGAGGCCTTGTCCCCGGTCTTCATAGTGGAACAAGCACACTGTCATTGGGGCCGCGCCACGTCACCTTGTGGCAAAACTACTGAATTACAGAGACTGTGACACCATCCTGCGCCTCGCCCACGACAGATGAACTATTGCCTATTAAGGAAGCGAGCTATCATTCTATTCCGACTTCACCTTATCTGTCCAGGCTGCACGTCGGGAGTTCCTCCCAGCCAAAAGGATCCTACAAAAGGCAAACATACCCTACGCTCTCATGTACTCGGCATAACTATGAATTTCGTTTGAAGAGAAGCCACACCACTTCACAGATGCCAAGTCCGTTCTAAAGTTCGCCAAGCACATCCAGAGGATCTCTCCGTGAATCTGCATGCAATCCTCTCAGCACAAACGACTGAGGGACACTTCACGAGCTCCCCAGAGAACCAGCATGGTTGACATGCCTGGTGCCGGCCGGCGATGGGCGGTTCCCTTACACCCGAGCAGCTGGACTGTGTTTTAATTTACTGCTCCTCGGGGGGACTGCCGTCCTTCACACTATGTTCATTAGCTCTATTGAGTCTGCTCTTTCACCTGGGGTATTGGATACCCATTCGGCCACCTTGTCTGACCGACAGAGATGTTCGCCCGGCTTCCCTCTGCCTCCAGGGATGCCTCCCGTCTTCTTCCTTGTTTTTCTATTGTAACGTTGGGATGTAGGGAGGGAATGTTCTTCTCAACCTGGGACTTGGGTTGGAGTAGGCGGTGGGAGGGTTTGGGTTGTTGATTTCTTTGCTGTCTGCAATTGTATTGTTCTTCCCCCCTTTCCCCAGCACAATATACTGCGCCACCTTCCTCTCCTCAGAGAGGATGCTTCTCAAGACATAGCCATGCCCGACTCCAGCATCCTATCCCTCCAGTGCCATGACCTCCACTAAGTGCCTTAAATGGAACATCTGTGGCCTGAACGACCATAGAAAAGCCCGCTTGATACATGCGTACCTCAAACGACACCAAGTAGATACCTGTTTCCTTCAGGAACTACACCTCACTCAGCCCCTAGCATGGGGCTATGCACACACTGGTGCGGGGAGACACACACTTCTTTATATTCCATTAATGCTAGAGGTATTGCCATATTGCTAGGTAGAGGCCTGCAGTGGCAGACTCGCTGTGCCATCTGTGCAGATAGTGGTAGGTACGTGCTGATTGCCAGTACTCTGCACCACCAACCAGTTATATTAGCCGCTGTCTATAGCCCTAACACGGATGACCCAGACGTTTTTAACTGAGATCTGGCAATTGCTATCCAGTCTTGGACCAGGAGCAATTATATGATGAGGTGACTTCAATGTTGCACTGGACGACCAGCTCGACAGGTGCGGAACCTCTAGACATTCACACCCTCATGTTGCGTTGACCCTTAACACTCTTATACACGGCAACTGCTTACAAGACATCTGGCGACACAAGCATACTACCACTACAGAGGGCACCTGTATTACGGCTCACCATAATGCATGGTCCAGGATTGACTATTGGCTGGTTTCGCGGGATGCTCAGACCTGGGTCACACACATATCACATCTCCCTCACACTCTCTCCAACCATGCCCCTGTTATGCTGAAGATCAAGATCCCCCCATCGGTTCCCCGTGCTTTTTACTTGTCATCTGTCCTCTGGAGCGCTGCACGACGCAGCTTTCAGCAAGGAGATCCACACCACCATAACAGAGTTCTTCACACACAATGTGGGCTCCGTCGATTCCCCATCCACACTCTTTGAGGCTTTTAAGGTGGTCGTCAATGGTGTGTGCATCGCTAAGCAATCTGGGGTGCTCAAGGCTATATCCGGAAGACTCGCCCTCTTGGAATGGGAAGTCCAAGCCTTAGAATAGGAATATTTCGGCTCCCACAGCGTGGCTACGCTGGCCGAGAAGTTGGGGGCAGATTGGAGGAATTCTCTGAGGAAGCCATATGCGACACACACTATCTAGACAGGGAGGCGTGCGCTCGTCATTATGGGGAGGGCGATCACCCGGGAAGGACACTCGCTGGCTTATTGTGCAAGCCACAAGCTTCTACATATGTGGTTGAACTGCAAGATGATCATCAAGTCCTCCAGTCCAAAAAAAAAAAAAGTAATTCCAGGTTCTGTGAAAACACCCCCCACACTCACAGTGTGCGGCATGCCCCAAACAGTGCACCCCAGACCTTTCCAGCACTGTGTCTCAGCAAATACCCATATGCCTTGTGCACTGGTCCTACTCATCACAATCTTTTCCCAGCCAACCCACTGTGTGCACTAGTTATCCTACACTGGGGACTTCCCCAGTGGTGTACTCCAGAATCCTGACCTCCAATAGTGTTTGCCCTCTCCACTCATCCATCCATGAGGTACGCCGGAACAGTCAGATTAACTAGTGGTCCTGCAAGCGTCAGCTGGTGTAGGGGCTTGGAAGACGAGGAGGCCTTCCAGTGGGATCTTGGTGTTGCACTGGCGAAGGAGCCTCTGAGTGCCAGTTGCATAGCACAGATGGTTATTGATGAAGTTAACAATCCCTACTTGCAAGTGAGTTCTCATGGTCAGAGTTGTTTGCAGTACCACTTTGGTGAGGGTGCAGAGATTCATGTTGAGTGGTGATATGACATAACAAAATAATCTCCCAATCAGTACCCCTGAAAAAAGAGGATGAGGGAAAACACGACAGGCTGGGAACCTATGACATGGTAGCAGAAAAGTGGTGGTACACACCCGGGGAGTAGGAAAACTACTACTGCTTACATTATTTAATATCTAAGAGGCTCTGGGTGAGCTGGGACACACCACTGTAATCAAGCCTGAGTTACATCACGCGAATGCTGGTACATATTCCCATAGTTGAAAAGTCAATACATCCTTTAAACAGAAAGATCCAAATACATCCGAATAATAGGTCTTTTAAAAACCATACTACCTTCAAAATAATAAGTCTGATAAGTGGTAATTGCCTCAAAACCTTTAAACAGAATCTACCTCCAACCATACTAGATTCAAATCAACAAATGTCATTCTGTACCAGACTAGAAGTGGTTTTCTAATCAGTCCTCAAACTTGCTTCACAGTTTTCGAATAGTTGCTAAAACCTCAGTGGTCCTCAAGTCATTCTTATCAAGATGGAGAATGAGCTTGTTGAAACACTGTAAAGGCATGCACTAAGAAAAGATATGCTTTCTCCCGTCTGACCGATGCTGCAGGGTCAAAATATTTCACAACTATTAATCTAATACAAAACTTTCACAAAAATAAAAAATGACAGCTTTATAAAATTGTTATTATGGGATTTTCACAGCAAGGAAGAGTGTACAGCTACATACCTGAAAATTGACTTCAAGCACAGAAGACAGCAAGCTGTAGAGAATCTTATAATGATTCCTTAAGTGCCCAATGTATACATCCCATTTTATTGGCACAAAAGGGCTCTAGGGAACATATAAAGGTGCCTAGGACAAGAAGGGGTTAACTTCCTTGATATGGTCTAAAAGTATGGGCAACCCTCAAGCTAGTTAAGCTTTAGCACAAGGGTGCATCGCAAAGCAGAAAACAAAAGTTTAAGACAAAACTCTGGTTCTTTGCTGTGTGATGTTGTAGTCTGCCTGTCAGACAGGTTTCCATTTTTCATTGCCAGCTTAGATAAATCATAGCCTGTTAAATGGCTAGCATATGGTTAAGAACATTTACTGCAGTCATATTCTGCCATTCATAGTGGGTTTAATGGACGGAATTTTTGACATGAGACATACAAATGTAAGCTTAATCAAAACAGACATGATCACCCTTTAATACATTGGTAATCAATGAATTGAATAGGGCATACTTATCTGAGACTTCAAGGTTTTGCACATAAAACATGACCTCTTACGTCAACTACTTCTGATGTTTTTCTATCTCATCAAGGACCATCTAATTGCTCAAAGATCCAAGCAAAGAGGGTTGTCTGGAGGTAACGGACAACAGTAGTTTGAAAAAAATGTAACCGCAAACTGACATAAACCTTGATTTCATCTAACCTGTAAGTGAACAGAACAAACAGAATAGATTCATGGCGGTTAAAAGAACAGTGTTATAAAAACACTCCCAATTTTACTATATTTTTTGACATTTCCATCTGAATTTATCAATAATTATGTTTTACTCATTTTCTAACTTATCTTTATTTATCATTATTTATTATGTGTACTGTAAAATATGAAGTTGAAGGAAGTGGCCTGTTTAGGGTCACCCGGGTCACTCGCGACCACCTCTCAGCCTTCCATACAAATGAAGAGTCGGTCAGACAGTAGAGAATACAAACCAAAGATATTTATTAATGGTACACTCGAGTGGAGTCCGGTCTGACCAGCCTCCTTAGATTGCGGCAGAGGGACTGACTTCTGCCAACATGGTAACACATAATGTACATCTTCAGAACCACTAAAGACACGCCCAGGCTGGAAATTTCCAGTGGTAGCTGGTGAACAAAGGAGATACAGAAGGATGAGTTGCAATCCTGGGACCGGGTACATGCTATCTCAGCCTCAAGGTTACTTTGCCTGCGCCCGCCGCTCTAAGGGTGGAAGCAGGCCTATCTACGGGGAAAGGTATTCACTAGCAAAAACAGTGTATTCATTAGCACAGTGAAACTCAGCCTTGAAGAAACAAAAAAAAACTATCGCAGCTGCTTTCAGCTGAAGTAGACAGAGAGTGAGACAGAAGTTAGTTGCGATCATAGCTCATAATGGAGGCTCAACTTAAAATGGTGCAGCGAATGCTAACTTTACATAGAGCAATATGCAAGCAAAACAAATGCATAACATTTACATTTCAACAGACCCTCCTTTTAGCAGAAGCTAACCATTTAAAGTTGAGAAAATAGGGAGTGTAGCATAGCATGTATACAACAAATAGTCTTCAGAATTCAGAGCAATCCATGTATTCAGCATCAAGGGAAGAGGAGTCCTCAAATATACCCTCGTCTATCTGCATAAAGCTATCTATTTTTTTCTGAGTCATAATCACAGCATTAGTATCATGGATGGGCGTCCTCTGCTTTGGGGTGAGGAGTGTGACATAATAAGAGCAACAGGCCGGAAGACACTGTATACAGAGGCAACATGTGAGGAAAATACCAGCGACTACAGCTAAGAAAGCAAAAATCTTCCAACACCAAGACGTAAACAGATTCCAAAACCACCCAGATAGGGTCCAAGAACCATTTTCTTGGTGTATGTCAGATGAAAGCCTATGCAACTTCTGTATAGCAGCATATACATTGGGGGCGTGGTCTGGTATGTACACACAGCAGCTACTGCCAATTACGCGACAGGCCCCTCCCCGATCAGCAAGGATGACGTCTAACACCATCCGGTTTTGTAATGTAACAAGCCTCGTAGCCTGAAGCTCAGCAGTGATATTAGTCCGAATTCCCGCTGTTGTATTAATAACCCCTTCTACATCTCTCGTGAGCTGACAAATGTTAAGACTATTGGACATGGGGCCCCAAAAGGGTACAATACCCTTCATGGCATCTACAAACTGTTGCAAAGTGGTATCTCTCTGATCTATATCTTCTGTGTTAATAACCCTTCTAACTCGGAGCAAGTGTACACTCCGACGCTGCAATTGGTGATCTTTATGGTAACTGGGTGGGGCAACATACACCGGGGGAAGAAGAAAAGAGAGGGTACATCTGTCAGACCATCCCCTAGGGAGCCAGACATATGCCTGGGATCCACAGACAAAATAGACGTTTGGGGGTAAGATCAGAGGGGGACTATTGATCGTGCTGAGTGGGTAAGTGAAATTGCTTCTGCTTTTCCGCACCTCTATCTCCCCCTTCTCTTGGACACAAAAGGCAGCTGTAGAGCTGACCAAGGATACCGGTATTGGTTTGTCCTTAGTGACATTAAGGTCTTGAAATGATTGGAAGTACTCAGAGGTATTAAACTTCTCGAAATCGGCCATTTCCATTTGAAGCCATGTATTATTCTTCACCTTATCATATTTGCTCATACAGAAGTCTGGGGACAAAGTACCAGAGAAATTTTGACCTTCCTTGCCTATAGGAGTAAACCAATGATGGAAGCGTATATAATCAACCACAGTGCGAGAATCAGCAGATGTCATAACCTGAGTGGACTGGTGAAAATGGTAGTGCACCATGACAAACAGTTCAAACCATCCCTCACAACTTCCCAGGTACGACAAAGGCATGGACAACAGGTTATCGCTTTTGTGAGTAACTGAGGGGAGCAGGCCACAGACCCAGCAATTTGTTGTCTTAGACACATCATTAGCTTGGTGCAACATTTGTATAAAAACATTATCAGTGTAAGTCTTTCGGTGTTCCCCTTTATGAGGAGCCAAAGTAACAAACGTGTTCAGGGGGAACAGGAGTTGTCCCAATCAAAGAACGTGCAGGATACTTCTCCTCTAAGAACCACGATATCCGTAATACAAATATCAATGCTATTGCAATTATAGATGCAAAAACTATTTTACCTTTTGTGACCAACCCCGCTCTGGGCGCGGGGTGCAAACGGCTGTTCTTCTTCAGAAATGGGCCGACCAAACGGATACATTGTGGAACCAGAGAAAAAGGAAAAGGGATGCAATAAAACTGATGGCAAGGACAAGTGTTCCCAGTGTCCGTCAGAGCCTCACTGGTAGACTCCTATTGTTCATCAACGTTGGCGCTCTTGAGCACCGGCAGTGGAGCTGTTCGATCCTAGCTCTTGAAGAAATCCCACATCGTCCAGGATACCGTACCCCCCTCCAGGGAAGCACGTTCGGTCTATCCTGTCCAATGTCCAAACAATGCACCAATTTCGCCCTTCCCTAAACTACTGTTGGCACCATAGGTAAGGTACACCCTGACTTGCGCAGTCCATCCCTACTAATCTGACTTCTCCTTTGGTGCACTGTTCCTCCGTTGGGGGCGCAAATTGTACCTGGCTACTACAGGCACAGAGGGGTCAGTAAAAAGGGGCTCAGACAGAGAGGGGCCAGTGGAAAGGGGCTCTTGAATTGCCTTAATCTCCGGGGGCACTGCTGCATTTAGTACCTCATTGTTCTCTGCCTCCGTTTGGGTCCATGTGAGCTTGGCATCCGAAAAGGGGACAAATCGTGGGACTTGCTCCCACTCCAAGTCCCCAATTCCTTCCTTGACCCACTGATCAAAGGGCAAGGGTAGAGGCACTCTGCGGCAGTGTTGACTATGAATCCAGTTCTTTCAGCCGGTGACCTTAACTGCAGTGCGGGTGGCAAGGAGGACCTGGACTGGTCCCTTCCACCTTGGCTCCAAGTTCTTTCTCCTCTGAAAATTTCGGATTAGAATAAAATCACCAGGCCGAATATCATGTCCTGGTCCCTCGGGTACTGGCGGAAGAGAGTCCTGGATCTGTTGGTGAATAGAACGCAGACTTTTAGTTAACTCATACAGATAGTCCACTAACAGAGGATATTCAATTTCGGAGAACAAACGAGGATCCAGGACGACCCAGACATTTGCCGGGCGGCCGAACACGACCTTGTGGGGTGACAGTCCTGTCCTAGAATGCACTGTAGTTCTTGTGGACAAAAGGGCCAATGGTAAAGCATCTGGCCACTGCAACCCAGTGCTCTCCTGAATCTTTGCCAATTTCAGTTTGAGAGTACCATTGTACTTCTCAACCAAACCTGTGGACTGGGGGTGGTTTGCAGCATGAAACTTCTGTCTGATATGTAGTCCCTCACAAACTAACTGAATTACTTTAGCATTAAAGTGACTTCCATTATCACTCCAAATCAAACGGGGCAAGCCGAAGCGAGGAAAGAACTCCTTCAGGAGTACTTTTGCAGTCGCTATGGCTGTATTTTCTTTCGTGGGGTAGGCCTCAACCCATTTACTGAATGCACAAACAACCACTAACACATATTTCAAATTAAAGGACAAATAGGTGGTGGGGTTTAGAATGCGCAATATGGTTTACCCTAATATTAGTCAAAACCCATCATTCATTAGACTGCTCTTTAAGGACATCAAACAACGACCACCTGACGTTGTTAAATAGGTGAAGACAATGTCAACACACATATAAAGTCAAACAGAATAAATGTCCTGAGCAATATTCCTATTTGCACCATCAATAAATCCACAATGGTCTTCTTCAGTGTTCTTTATTTTTCAAATCAGATGAGTATTTCAATTTTCATTTTCATTGTTTCCACAACTGATAGCCACACAAATGCCAACACGTGTTTCGTCTTATATGGGCTTTCACCCAAGACTTCCTCAGGGCACGGTCACTTATTATCCAAATGAATTAGAAACCGGGATGTCTGCTTATAAACGAGATATAGCACTTGCAACAATTAAAAACCCAAAAAGAAATATCATTCTTTTAGAAGCCATTCCATACGTTCCAGCAGCGACAATCTTATCAGTATGTTGCAGACACGTAAAATATACAGTATTCGTATAAAGAAGAAAAAGAAGAAATATCCGTTACACGGAGAGTACTCCGTCTAAAAGTCAGACTTGGGTTTTTAATTGTTGCAAGTGCTATATCTCGTTTATAAGCAGACATCCCGGTTTCTAATTCATTTGGATAATAAGTGACCGTGCCCTGAGGAAGTCTTGGGTGAAAGCCCATATAAGACGAAACACGTGTTGGCATTTGTGTGGCTATCAGTTGTGGAAACAATGAAAATGAAAATTGAAATACTCATCTGATTTGAAAAATAAAGAACACTGAAGAAGACCATTGTGGATTTATTGATGGTGCAAATAGGAATATTGCTCAGGACATTTATTCTGTTTGACATATTTCAAATTGTTGACTAGATCCATCTCTATATAAGCTATCTGAAGGACCTCAAAAGGGAAAGTGGAAGGTGCAAAATTACCAGGTGGCATAGGGGGACCCTTTTCCAGGATTGTGCATCATACACACCAAACAATATTTGACCAAATGAGCGGCAGTCTTTGAGATATTATCATTTTGCCATACAGGGTCTAACAACTTACAAATACCTTTAGCACTGATATGAGCTGGCCTGTGCGCCATGGTGACTACGGGAAGAACATATGCATCTGGTAGCATCCATCTCTTTTTCCCTGACTTATCAGTCCAACACCCCTCCTCATCCAAACGTGCTGTGCTTTCCTGCCATATTGCTAATTCCTCAATTGTTGCCTCACTCTGTATCTCCTTGACATTCTCCAGCGTATCCTCAAACATGGTGACCTCGGGCACCCACCTAGCGGGACCTGCTAAAACATCCTTTTCATCTTCGTTTGGGCTGTCTCCTTTGCTGTCTGATCTGCAAAGGCATTCCCCTTACCCACATTGTCAGTAATTGCCTTGTGGGCGCTGCACTTTACTATCGCAAATTTCTTGGGCAGTGTCAAAGCCGACAAAAGCCTATGTATAAGGGGGCCATGCTGGATCTTCATCCCATGGGAAGTGAGGAACCCTCTCTCTGCCCAGAGCCGTCCAAAATTATGGGCGACTCCGAAGGTATACTGACTGTCAGTATAGATATTGACAGCCAGTTCCTCACTCAACTCACAGGCTCGAATAAGGGCAACGAGCTCTGCAGCTTGGGCCGACTGATAGGGAACTCGTGACGTCTCAACTACCGTGTACAGTGTTGTGCTTGCGTATGCGGCGGTTGTAGTGCCATCTGGTAACTTAAAACAAGAGCCATCGACATATAGTTCCCCTGGGGGGTCAGATAAGGGAACATCAGTCAGATCTACCCGTCCTTTCGTCTCCTCCTCCGTCCAGAAGATACAATCATGTATGTCAATTTCCTCACTCTCAGAAGGGAGGGGTAGCAACGTGGCTGGGTTCAGAGTGGCACATCTTTTAATCGTGACATGTGGTGCAAAGCGAGTTAGCTCATAACCGGTCAGACGTGCACTGGTGAGGTGCTGTGTCTTGGTCTTATTCAAAAGGGTATCCACAACATAGGGGACCATGACTGTGAGGTCAGTATCAAGTACGAGCCCAGCCGATTGCCTTATGGAGACGGCCACAGTCGCGACCGCTCTTAGACAGCTCGGGAGGGCTCTTGCGACAGGGTCGAGAAGAGCAGAAAAATAAGCACATGGCCGTTGCTTACCTCCAAAGACCTGTGTTAAGACAGAAAGCGCACAGCCAGCCATCTCGTGTACGTACAACACGAACGGCTTCGCATAATCAGGCATACCAAGCACAGGCGCAGAGCAAAGCACAACTTTTAATTGCTCAAAAGACTGCTGACATTCAGGCGTACAAGGCAAGGGTTCATGCACATCTTTAGTGGTTAGTGCAAGCAGGGGTTTTGTTTGTAACGAGTAGTTAGGGATCCATTGGCGACAATAGGAAGTAATGCCAATAAAAGCGCCCACATCCCTCTGAGTTTTAGGGATAGGCATTTATCAATGGTACTGATGCGCTCAGGGGTCAATCTCCTACCCTCCTTCAACAGTAGGTGACCTAAGTTGGTGACCTCCTGTCGACAATATTGAAATTTGGAAAGGGACACTTTATGTCCGTGGTGTGCCAAATGCAACAACAATTTAATCGTACTGTCTTTGCAACCCTTTTCAGTGTCAGAAGCGATGAGAAGGTCATCTACATATTGGAGCAATACATTACCTGAGGGAAGCTCGAGGGAGTCCAATTGGGCTTTTAAAGCTTGACTATATATACTAGGGCTCTCAGTATAGCCCTGAGGAGCTCGACAGAATCTAAAACTTCTGCCAGCTAGTGTAAAACCGAACAAGTACCTGCTATCTGGATCGATCAGAATACTAAAGAATGCATTTTTTAGATCAATGACAGAGAAGAATTTAGCAGTAGAAGGAATCATCGTCAAAAGGGCAGTAATGTCAGAGACCACCGGGAACTGAGGAACCACTATTTTATTAACTTCGCGCAAGTCAGTCACAAAACTATAAACATCTGGATGATCATCAGAGGAGCTCGAAGGTGCCCTCTTAAGAATGGGAAGAATGGGGCTATTACACACATTAGCAGTCGTCTCTTCAACAACTCCTGACTTAATCAGGTCCTGTATAATTTGCAACAAGGCTTGCTCCCCTGCTTGCGGTATTTTGTACTAAGGAATACGAGGCAAAATGGCATTGTCTTTAATTTTGATGGAAACTGGGGGTATCGTCCATAGTCCTACGTCCGTGTCACAGGTTGCCCACAACGTGGGCGGCATGTCCTTAAATTCAACAGGGAGGTGCGCATCTTTGGACAGATACTGCTTAGTGCTGACCACATTCGGGCCCATTGTCATGTAAACACCTTCCGGGGAACAATAAATGGTAGCATGCAACTTCTTTAATAAATCTAAGCCCATAAGATTTTCACTGCAATTAGATGTCAACAAAAATGGCGAATCCACAGTAATAGGACCTATAGTCAGTGTAAGAGGTTTGGAAATGAGGCTCACAACCGGTACACCATAAAATCCTACCGAAACATTATTATGGCCAGACAGAGCTGCCCCGGGGACTAGTGAACGAGAAATAGAGCTATTCATTGCACCTGTATCCACCCAAAATTCCTTAGCTGAGTCATGCAAATCTGGAGTAAGGTAAGGACTGCGCTGATCTACAGGTATCTGAACTGGTCCCTCACTCTGTCCCTGGCTGTCCTAGCTGTGAGACATTTCTATCACCTCGTCTATGTCATAGTCGTCATGATAATACTGTCTGCCCCTATTGTCATCGAAGTAGTTACTATCGGGACGATCCTGTGAGGCTGTGCCATGCTGAGCCCTGTCCTGTCCACCAGCTCCACGACCCCATCCACGAGAACCTCGTCCTCTAGGGGCCGCGACTTTCTGCAACAACACCGGACACTCGCTACGCCAATGTCCCTCCTCTTTACAATACGCACACTGATTCAGCCCTACAGGCGTAGTATTCCGGCTAGTACATGGAAGCAGCCGGTCTGAACCACCACGTCCTCTACCATTCCGCCTAGAAGCCTGCTGCAACAACACCTTCGTCTTCAAGTCTTCATGCTTTTTCTCCGTCTTCTCCTTGTCCTCATTTTCCCTATGCTCATAATACTGTGCCATGTTCAAAATAACAGAGGGGGAAGAAGTGGACCAAGTACTTTCAGAAGCCTGCAACGAGTCGTGATCTCCGGTAGTAAATTCGACACAAACCTATTAACAAACAATCGGACACCTCCATCAAAAGACAAATCCTGCCCACTGTAGTCCAAAAATACACCTTCAAACCGAGTGAAAAAATCTGACGCACTCTCGTCTTTCTTCTGACGACAAGCTGAGAGCTTGTCCCAATCTACCTCTCTTGGCGGGATGAGAGAATGCATATAAGTAATAATACGGCCTGGCAAGGCAAGTATCGCCGCTCTAGGCTTCTCACCGGGCTTCCTCTCCTGATCCTATGCCTTTATTTGATCCCAGGTACCCCCCAATTCTGCAACATGATCTTGCGTGTGCACTTGTCTCCAAATATCAACCGGAACCAACAAGCCAAAGAACATCTCAATATCCACAAGTCATAACCGTCGAGGATGCAGCCTCAGTCAATTCTTTATAATATGCTGTCAGGTTTTTCCTAGGATCAGGCAACTGAGTCCTAAGGGACAAAACTTCACTCCTTTTCCATGGAGTGTAAACCCACTGTTCTTGAAACCGGGCCTCTACCCGTGGTCTAGTAACCACATTATGCTGATCCCATAACTCTGGTACTTCAGGGTGGTATATGGGATGGACTTCCCTCATCAGAAACTGGGATACCGTCTTCGGGCTCTTCTCAAGCAGCCTATTCCGATAAGCGACCAGCGTTGCGACATTACTAAAAACCTCACCAGGTGCCATATCAGCAGCATATACATGATCCCTAATATCATAAATAATCTGGGGTGCTACATCATTAAAACACTGTTCCCACAGTCCAATCAAAGTAGCCGACATGTGCTTAAGGGCATGCTGCTGCACAAATGGCTCATAATCTTTCATCACACTCCACACATCTTCCACACTGTAAATAGGCTTACGAGCCCACTGGGCAGCCTGATTGGCTACCACCTTTTTCTCTTCATCTCCTACATCCGATCGTATCAATGTCCGCCCCAATTGCTCCCTGACTGTCGCCCAGTCTTCGTCCCCTAGTCTACGTACAGGCGTTCCACTGCTCAATAACGTCGGGGGATGGAAGAACAGGGTGGGAGTAGCAACAGAAGCAACAGGCACCAACGTCGCTGCCGGCTGCGACGTAGGTGTAAGGGCTGGCGAGAGAGATGCCGAAACAATAGGCGTAGCAGGGAGACTGGCAGTCATCGTAGCCATAGAAGGCGAAGTCAAAGAAAGGACAGGAGGCGCTGTGGCCGAAACAGCTTGATCAATAGCAGAAGAGACAGAAGCAGCAGAGACAGAAGGAATGGATGACTGAGGCTGTGGCATGGCAGGGTATATTTTCTGTGGGGCGTATGGAGGTGGAGGTCAAGTATCTAACAATTCCTCCACAAATGTGTCATTTTCTTCTCGGGCAAAATAAGACTTTTCACATTGTAATTGAAATCTCCTATCAGCACCCTCTATTCTTTTTTCTATTTTCTCTCTATCATGCGCTACAGCTTTCTGAGTCAATGTCTGCATTCTCCCCTTCCGGGCCTCTTTCTCTGCTTTCATTCGTCTCTGTTTAGCCTCCTTTTGCCATGTTCTGAGGGAAACAAACATCAACTGCCTACTTCTTTTCGCAAACAATTTCTCCTGTAGAAAATTAATTTTCTGTTCATCAAAAGTGCCCGTCAACGGCCACTGCAACTCGGCATTGTCCCTCGTATATTTGTGCCATAACGTACTAAACATAATAGGGCCAAGGCCATGTTTCACGTACATATCGAAATTTGGAGTGCCTTCTGGAGGCGTTGGCTGACTTTCTTCCAATCGAGCATCAGCAGAACAACAACGACAGCCCAAACAAAACACTTTACTAAGACACGGCATGTTCAAAAGAAAACAAGTTTACTATTTATGTCTAGCAGATATTTGCAAATATCCTTACCAAAAGTCTGTTCTCTAATCTCATCAAATACAAATCAAAAAAGGTACCATGTTCATAAAGAACTCAAACAAATTCAAGCGCTTGTCGAAAGATGGTCCTCAGACCGTGTCAAATACAAATCAAAATGGCGGCATATCCACAAAAACTAAAGCAAACTCACCTGGTGCACACAGGTCAAACAAATTTATTCTCCACTGCCGACTCTTCGGACCAAACGGTCAGATCCAAGGGTTTCGCCGTTCAGGACCCCAGTCGGGATGATCACTGGGTGAGGCACCGCCCGGTCAGACAGACGGGGCAGCTGCGAGTACCAGACTCTCTCGTGCAGGGATCCCCGGTCCGCCCATCCGACCCGACGTGGCCCGACCTCCTCACCCGTCCGCGGGCAAGGATGGGTCACCCAATGGAGTCCCTGTTCGGGCGCCAAATGAAGGAAGCGGCCCGATTAGGATCACCCAGGTCACTCGCAACCACCTCTCAGCCTTCCATACAAATGAAGAGTCGGTCAGACAGTAGAGAATACAAACCAAAGATATTTATTAATGGTACACTCAAGTGGAGTCCGGTCTGACCAGCCTCCTTAGATTGCGGCAGAGGGACTGACTTCTGTCAACATGGTAACACATAATGTATATCTTCAGAACCACTAAAGACAAGCCCAGGTTGGAAATTTCCAGTTGGTAGCTGGTGAACAAAGGAGATACAGAAGGATGAGTTGCAATCCTGGGACCAGGTACATGCTATCTCAGCGTCAAGGTTACTTTGCATGCGCCCGCCGCTCTAAGGGTGGGAGCAGGCCTATCTACGGGGAAAGGTATTCAATAGCAAAAACAGTGTATTCATTAGCACAGCGAAACTCAGCCTTGAAGAAACAAAAAAAAACTATTGCAGCTGCTTTCAGCTGAAGTAGACAGAGAGTGAGACAGAAGTTAGATGCGATTATAGCTCATAATGGCGGCTCAACTTAAAATGGTGCTGCGAATGCTAACTTTACATAGAGCAATATGCAAGCAAAACAAATGCATAACATTTACATTTCAACAAAGTGGCGACTAGTACATTTCCACAATTATTTAAGCAATACATTTAAGCTCAGACTTGTATGTTTGTAGGGGTTTAGGGCTCCCAACAATAACATATACTGCAACAACTCCCATCAGAAAGTACTAGCACTTGCCTTTCACTTGTTGGTGTACACTTGCCCCTCCTTGTTTCTAACACCAGACGTCCGATGCGTGTGATGCTTGTGACATTGCTCCACTGTTTCACCTCTGTTTCTTCACTCCCAGTCGCAGACACTCAATGTTCCATCTGGACCTGCTACTTTGGTGAGGGTGTGTGTGTGCTAAACATCGTATTTGCAGCCCCACTGCTGGTGGTTTTTCCTGTGCTTTTGCTTGTTAGTATGCTGTGAGCTGTGCCAGGTTCTGTCTATTTCCTGACAATCACTCCAGACAGATTTGCGGTCTGCTGGGCAGCTGTTGGCCCTCTGAGCTTGGTTTCTCTGGCCTCCTAGGTTGGTCGATAGATGGACTAACAGCAGCAACTCGTGTCGCTGTTCAAGTAACAGCGCAGCGAAGGCTCACCCCAACTCTCGGGGGGAGGGGGAGGGGGACTGCTAGGCTAAAAGGATCGAAGTAGCGAAATAGCATGACAAGAGCGGTGGGAGCAAAAGTACTTGTCCCAACTGGCTCACTTTTACCACCATAATTGTACACAGTTAAACCACAATCAACAGACACCCAGGATCTACCATAAAAGCAGCACCCCTGTATTGAGTGGAAGAGTCTGGATATGATAGGATCCAGATCCAGGAGAATAATTGGAGCATGGAAACAAGGAGGTGAGGGGGCACCATTAAAACTTTCCTTTTTAAGTCTCACCTAAGTAGCGCATGCGCTGACTCTCAAGACATGATGTATCTAGTGTATGGGCTTTCAGCACGCCCATCCATTTCGATTTGTTCCTTCATGTGCCATTTGAAATTCCCTTGCTTTCGTTGGTGAATAGTGTAAATTTGGCCCTCCTTTTGCTGTTTTTGATAACACCCTGGAGACTGTCTCTGTTACATGGATCACTTCACTATCGGCCATATAAGTTAGTTTCGACGCACTACCTTTTCTTTTGCCTGGTCTCGTTTTGGCTTTCCGAACGCGCTTAGCAGAGGGCTGCAAATCATGTCCTTATCTTGTTTTCCCCTGTCTTTGGTTTCATAAATCCTTTTTCAGTCAGAGGCTATGTTGTTTTTCATTTTTTAACACATTTGGTTTAATTAATTCAATTGTCCAAACCTTAAATAATATACTTACTTAATGGAAGTGTAGTTTAAGAAGACGGCCGACAGTAGGATCAACCTATTTCCATTGTGCTTTTTTTTTTTTTTTTTTTTTTTTTTGTCCTCATATTACCAAATCTCTTAATGGGATTCCTCCAATCACTCCATGCCAACCTTTACTAGCCCTTGGGAGAGGCAAAGAGAGAGAAAGGAAACTTTCCTCCAAGATGATACCGTTACCTTCTCCCACTCCTGTTCACATTTCTAGGGGCCCCGGGATGTTACTTAGGAGGCCAGGACCGACGGTACATTGGCTTAATCATTGGACCCACTTTCCTTCTTTCTCCAGTTTAACAAAGCAGCCCAGATCTTAACTTTACTTCTTGGGTCACAAGCCATATCTGATTCGCTAGTGTAGATAATGCTCTTCAAACATTCAGCAAAAGTCGGGGAGTTTCCGATTTCCACCCCTACAAATTTCTCTCCTTGCCAGGATTACCACATAAAATATAAAGTTGGATGCAGGTGCATTCACATGATAGTCATTCGATAGACCGAAGAAAATTAAACTGGTACTTACATCCGTCGGTCTCTGCAGCACAACTTCCAGAAATCCACATACCTCCATCCAGTAAGATTTAATTCTTGGACATTCCATAAACATATGAATATCATCTGCTGCTGGATGGTTGCACCTAGGGCAACTATATACATTCCCTGTCACCTTAGATAACTTTTTTGGAGACCAATAAACTCTATAAGCAGTATACAAATGATTCCTCCTAAGTGCGGCTGGTTTTACTATAGCCTGCAACATAGAAAAAGAGTCAGACCATATTTTATAAACATCAGTTTCACTTTCTCCATATTCATCGCCCCACAATCTTATAACTTCAGACTCCCCATCATCCTCAGCATCTAATAGAGCCCGATACCAGAACGAAACCTCCCTTTTCCATGTGCCCGTCCTAGTAACTAAACCCGCTTTCAAATTTACCTCCTCCTTATGCCACTTCTGCATCGCCCACCATGACGATATCTGATAAAACTTAAACCTCGTCAGTGTTCCTCCGGTTAACCTGCAAAGTGCCTCCCAACTTATGAGCTTAGAATCCTCTTGCAGGTCACCCCAGCACCTTATACCTCCCATGAGAAATTAAAAATCCAGAATAAAACCTTACAAGAAGACCTAGAGAGATTGGAGATGCAGGCAAGGCGTAATAACCTAAGAGTTCTCAAAATTCCGGAAGGTGCGGAAGGAGGAGATATAAAGGCATTTATTTGTAAAATCCTCAGGGAAGGAATTCTGAAGGACAGGCCGGACATAGATTTGGACAAAGAGATTCAGAGAGTTCATAGAGACCCTTTTAAACTACATCCGGCCAGAAAAGCTCCAAGGAAAATTCTGATCAATTTCCTTACCTATGCAGTTAAAGAGAGCTTTAAAAGAAACTGCATTACAACTTGACTCAGTTAACTATCAAATCAGGTCGGATCTTGGAAAGAGAACGGCGCAAAGGCAGTGGGACCTTGGAACTAGAATGCCTGAGCTCAGAAGTCGGGGGGCGCAGGTTCAAATGAAATTTCCGGCCATGTTAAAAATAATGTGGTTAAACAAGATGTATAACTTTAGCTCTCCTGAGGAAGTAGATATTTTCTTAGCCCAAATGAAGAAGTAGATCAGATTTAGACCAGTTTAGACTCAGGAATGTATAATAGATAGATAACACTGATTAGATTAAATTAGGGGGCAGTTAGGGGTTAGGAGGTGGTAGGGATGCGGTGTAGATAATAGTGGGAAAAAAGAAGGGGGGGGGGAAAAAAACAAAAAAAAAAAAAAACATAAAAATATACATAAAAGTAGATAAACAATAAAAAGTTTAGTGGAACTTAATATAGTTTAATATGTATTTGTGGGTTTATTTATAGGAGTAGATGCTTCGAGCTGCAAAGGGAGGGTCCCGAATAGGCGGTTTTAATCGCCGAAGGAATAGTGGGAGGGTTCCTTATGGGAGGGTGGGATGGGGGAGCACAGGGTGTTGGGAGCAAGGGGGAAAAATAAAAATTCAGTCCTCATACAAATCCTAAAGTTTCAGAGTTGCGAGAGAAGAGCCTAGGGGGTTGTAAGGATGAATAGGCTAAATAAAGTTAAATTAATAACATGGAATGTGAATGGATTGAGGAGTAGGAGAAAGAATTTTTGAAGAACAGTGAGGCACATATCTGTCTCTTGGAAGAAACCCATCTTGAGGCCCACGAGTGTAAACAAGGGTTTAGCAAGGTAAGATGGATTCAGGAGGTGCTTTGTTCAGACCAAAGAGGAAGTACTAGAGGAGTAGCACTGATCATAAGGAGCAATGCAGGTATAAATGTGGTAAAGCAAGACACGGATCAGTCAGGGAGATGGTTGGTGGCTACTTTGACAGTTTGGGGAGCACCTCTAGTTTGCGTAGCGTATTATGGGCCAAATGAAGATAATCCAGGGGCACTTTTAAAACTTGAGGTTAGTCTGTTGAACACTACTGCACCGATTATAATTGGGGGGACTTCAATTTGGTTTTAAACAAAGAGAGAGACCGTACTTCAAAAGCAAAATACAATAGTCCTCCAAAAATGTTTGCTGCGTTAAAAAACATAATTAAAGATTTTAACTTGCTAGATATTTGGAGGAGTAAGAACGGGGAAACTAGAGATTTTACGTTCTACAGTAAAAAGTACAAGCATCACTCGAGAATTGATTATTTTCTTATAGATCAGGTGCTGTCTTCGGAAATCGAGGTAATAAACCACATTCCTGCTATATTATCAGACCATTCAGCAGTAGCTATGACCCTGGGGCTTAAGCAAAGAGAGATACAAAAAGGTGGACTCTAGATAGGACCATGTTATTGGATGAAGAAGTGATTACGGAGATAGGAGATAAAACCGATGAGTACTTCAAT
Source organism: Calotriton arnoldi (assembly GCA_963921515.1). Taxonomy (NCBI): domain Eukaryota; kingdom Metazoa; phylum Chordata; class Amphibia; order Caudata; family Salamandridae; genus Calotriton; species Calotriton arnoldi. The sequence continues at coordinate 929,627 of CAWUFW010001892.1, read as the reverse complement.
TTTAATAACGGCACAGCCAAAGAACAGACAGTGTGGGAGGCTTTTAAAGCCTATATAAGGGGATACTTAGTTCCATAATGATAGGAAGAAGGAAAGCTCTGAAAAATGAAGAAGCAGATAGGATAAGTAAGATTAAGGAAAAAGAAATAGATTTACAGAAAGCATCAATGGAGACCTTGAGTACAGTACCATGTTTGGAAAAAGAGTTGGAGACTCTACGGGCTGAATTTCAAGCTGACTTAGATAAGAAGCTTTTGGATAGGTGGAAAGCTAGTAAGCTTCAGCACTTTGCATACGGAGAGAAATGTGGTTCTCTATTAGCATGGAAGGCGAAAACGGATAGGGCAAGGAACCTGATAAAGATTTTAATCAAAAGAGGGTCAGGAGGAATAATATATGAGGATGATAAAATTCGTGAGGAGGCTAGAAGTTTTATGAGTGATCTATATAAGGAGGATATCGGACCAGGACAAAAGGTAGTTCAGGAGTATCTAAAGTTAACAACGCTCCCTCAGTTGACAGAAGAATATAAGGTATTGTTGCAAGCAAGTATTACTGAAGAAGAAGTTAGAGTACAATGCAACAAAATGGTCAGGGGAAAAGCTGCAGGCCCAGATGGGCTCCCAATTGAGTTATATGTAGGAATTTTAGATAAGGTAGTGCCAATTTTAAAGAACCTGTTTAATAAAATCTATATTGGGGGTGAAAACACACCAGGTTCATGGGCAGAAGCTACGGTGACCCTGATATTAAAACCTAATAAAGACCCACAGAAAATAGAGTCTTATAGACCAATATCCTTATTAAATTCAGATTATAAGCTCTTTACAGGTATATTGGCAGCACGGGTGGCAAAGGTTATAAAAGCGGTAGTTCACTCAGATCAGAGAGGTTTTATACCAGGGAGGCAGTTGAATGAGCTTACTTTTCAGGTAATGGGGGCCATAGACATGGCTGAGGTAAAGAAGGCTCCTCTGACGATAGTAGCAATAGATGCTGCAAAAGCTTTTGACCAGGTTAACTGGGCATATCTGTGGGAGACATTAAAAAGTTTTGGTTTCCCTAACAATTTTGCTCAGGCGATGAAGAGTTTATATTTTAGCCCTAAAGCGAAGGTGTTGGTAAATGGGGCCCTGACAGATTGGTTTAATATTACACGAGGCACTAGACAGGGGTGCCCTCTGTCACCACTTTTATTTAATCTGTATATTGAGCCATTTGTCAGCTGGCTCAGGGTAGATCCTATTATTCACCCCTTTATAATGGGAAAGTTAGAACTTAAACTTGCTCTCTATGCAGATGATTTGCTTTTATACACAACAAATCCTGCAGAGGCAATCCCCAGACTTATCGAGAAGGCAGAGAGGTTTGGTGAAGTCTCGGGTATAAAATTAATAAAGACAAAACTGAAATAATGGAATGGAATCAAGTAAGGGGAAGTCAGGGGGTAAAAAGTCAAATGAGGTATTTAGGGGTTCAGTTAGTGCAGAAACTAGAGGATATTCCCAAAGTTAATTGGAAGAGGGTTTCTAAAGAGGTGGCTAGTTTACTTACACGATGGGCAAACCTCCCTTTGAACATCTATGGGAGGGTTAACCTTGTAAAAATGATAATCCTACCCAAAATCACCTTTCTATATAATTCAGTCCCACTCTTATTTAGGATAGAAGATATAGCTGAAGCTACAAGGCAAAATAGGTACTTTTATTTGGGCTTCGAAGGCCCTAGAATAGCCTGGAAAAAGTTAAGAAGAGGTCTTACAGCAGGTGGGTTAGCACTACCAGACCTACTCACATATTGTTATGCTTTTCATTTTAAAAACTTCAGGATGTTGGCTAATAAAACGGATTCCTCATCATTAGGTCTACTGTTTGAGGCTATGTTAAAAGATGTGGAGCAAGGGCAGGAATATTTCCTATACAAGTATGGAGATCCGAAGTTCTATAAAAAGTCAGGCTAAAGATTCTGGGAGCTGCTTTAAAGATTTGGATGTATGTAAGAAGAAGAATGAAAATTCCATATTATGCAGCACAGGCCCCAGTTTGGGATTCCCCCGGCACCCCGGAATGCCTACAAGATCAACTTAGTCAGCCATTTCCATTGTGCTTTTGATAGCTTGATTATTTGGATATGATTAAAGAGGCAAACATGCTGTTATTGCTCAGTTTTATGAAAATGGAAGCAGCTTTAAGTTGTGATCTTTCAACTTTTGATGCTTTCTTTTAGGTTTCAATCATTGGTGAATTAAAACCAATATCAAAGGATGCCTCCTCATGCTCTCCAAACTCGGCATGTAGACATGTAACACCACCTCAGCATCAGCGCATCACCACCTCAGCATCAGTGCAGCACCACTTCAGCATCAGTCAGCACCACTTCAGCAGCACCACCAAAGCACCACCTGAGTATCACTCAGCAGCACCTGAGCACCACCACAACACCAGCACAGCACCACCTCAGCATCACTCAGCCCCAGCGCAGCTACACCGCACCAGCACAGCACCACCTACGCATCACTGAGCACCACCTCAGTATCACTCAGCAACCCCTGAGCACCACCTTCAGCACCAGTGCAGCACTCCTCAGCACCAGCACAGAATCTGTGCAGCACCACCTTAGCATTAGCGCAACACCATCTCAGCATCAGAACACCACCTCGTCATCAGTGCACCACCACCAGTGCAGCACCAACTCAGTATCAGCGAGACACTACCTCAGCATCAGGGCACCACCACCAGCGCAGCCCCACCTCAGCACCAGCGCAGCCCCACCTCAGCACAGCATCAACTGAGCATCGCTCATCACCATCTGAGCACAAGTGCAGTACCACCACCTCAACATGACTCAGCTCCACCACATCATCACTCAGCACCACCACAGCATCCCTCAGCACCACCTCAGTATCACTCAGCACCACCTCAGCATCAGCACAGCACCACCACAGTACCCCCTCAGCACAGCAGCATCTCAGCATCAGCACAGCACCACCTCCTCATCAGTGCACCACCACCAGTGCAGCACCAACTCATAAGCAGAACAGCACCAGCTCAGCAGCAGCACAGCACCCCCTCAACATCAGCACAGCACCATCTTAGCATCAGCACAGCACCATCTCAGCATCAGCACAGCACCACCTCTGTATCAGTGCACCACCACCACCAGTGCAGCCCCACCTCAGCATCAGTGCAGCCCCACCTCAGCAGCAACTCAGCACCACCTGAACATCAGCACAGTATCACCTGAGCACCACCATAGCATCACTCAGCACCACCTGAGCACCACCTCTACACAAGCACAATACCAGTTCATAATCACTCAGAACCACCTCAGCATCAGCGCAGCATCTGCACAGCACCACCTCAGCATCCGTGCAGCACCATCTCAGCATCAGCACAGCACCCCCTACTCATCAGTACACCACCACAACTGCAGCACCAACTTAGCATCAGTGCAACACCACCTCAGCACCAGTGCAGCACCACTCAACATAAGCACAGCACCACCTCCTTATCAGTGCACCACTGCCAGTGTAGCCCCACCTTAGCACCAGTGCAGCAACACCGCAGCAGTAACTCCACACCAACGCACCACCTCAGCAACAGTGCAGCATCACCTCAAAACGGCATCACTCATCACCACCTGAACATCCGCGCAGCACCACCACCTCAACATGACTGAGCACCACCACAGCATCACTCAGAGCCACCACAGAATCACTCAGCATCACTCAGCACCACCTCAACATCAGCACAGCACCATCTCAGCATCAGCACAGCATTAACTCCTCATCTGTTACACCACCACCAGTGCAGCAGCAACTTAGCATCAGCGCAGCACCACCTTGGCATCAGCACAGCACCACTCCGCATCAGTGCACCACCAGAAGCACGGCCCCACCTCAACACCAGAGAAGCCCCACCTCAGCACCAACACAGCACCACTTCAGCATCAGTGCAGTACCACCGCACTACATCAGCACCAGCACGGCACCACCTGTGCACCAGCACCACCTCACTACCAGCACAGCACCTCCTCAGCATCAGTAAATCACCACCTCAGTATCAGTGTAGCACCAGCACAGTATCACTCAGCGCGACCACAGCATCACTCAGCACCAGCGCAGCATCTCCGCAGCATCTCCTCAGCATCAAACACCATCACAGCACCACCACAGCATCAGCACAGTGCCACCTCCGCATCAGTGCACCACCAACACAGCATCAGCGCAGCACCACCTCATCAGCGCAGCACCAGTGCAGCATCAACTCAGCATCACTTAGCACCACCTGAGCAGCAGCACAGCACCACTAAAGCATTACTTAGCATCACCTCAGTATCCCTCAGCACACCTGAGCACCACCTCCGCACAAGCACATCACCACCTCAGTATCACTCAGCACCAGCGCAGCACCACCTCAGCATGAGCACAGCACCACCTCCTCATCAATACACCACCACCAGTGCATCACCACCTCAGCATCAGCAAAGCATCACCTCAATATCAGCACAGCCCCACCTCAGCCCTACCTCAGCACCAGCGCAACCCCACCTCAGCAGCAATTCAGCACCAATGCAGCACTACTTCAGCATCAGCACAGCATCATCTCAGCACAGCACCAACTCAGCATCACTCAGTACCACCTCAGCACCAGCGCAGCACCACCACCTCAGCATCACTCAGCACCACCTCAGTATCACTCAGCATCACCCGAGCACCACAGCACCAACTCAGCATCAGCACAACTCCATCTCAGCATCAGCATATCACCACCTCCTCATCAGTGCACCACCACCACCAGTGCAGCTCCAACTCCGGATCAGAGCACCACCTCAGCACCAGTGCAGCACCACCTCAACATCAGCACAGCACAGCACCATCTCAGCATCAGAACAGCACCACCTCCGCATCAGTGCACCACCAGTAGCTCAGCCCCACCTTAGCAACAGTGCAGCCCCACTTCAGCAGCAACTCAGCACCAACGCAGCACCACTTCAGCATCAGTGCAGCACTACCTCAGCATCAGCGCCTCACCTCTGCACAGCATCAACTCAGCATCACTCTGTATCACCTGAGCACCAGCGCTGCACCACCACCTCAGCATGACTCAGCAACACAGCATCACTCAGCACCAGCACAGCATCACTCAGCACCACCGCAGCATCTTCTCAGTGTGAGAAGTTGGCCTGGTATATGCTGTCCACTAACTAAAGTGGGCACCCTGTACCAGTCCAAACAACCCCTTAATGCGATAGGTCAAAGACAACCTTTATTGATAGCTATCCTAATGGTAGCTATGGAGAGCAGCCTTCAGGCTAAGTCTTGAAGGAATGTAAAGCAGCTTGTTTTACCAGTCTATAATCTCTTGAGTGACCAAATGAAAGAGGACCACACCAGGTATATATATAAAATATATGTATTTAGTCTTAAACACACCCCTCTAGTCTCTTTATGAGGCTAGAGTTCGGAGTACATAGGTTACAAGTCAATTATCAACAGTAATAGCACAAATACACGTTTGGGCCCTAGGGGCGTACCAAACCATATACCAATAAAGTGGTATAAGAACCACGACTGAGCTAGACACTAGGCCTAGAGCCTGTAGAAGTGCTTGGACCACAAGGAACCACCCAAGGTAGTGACACAGGGGACCCACGGGGGACGCGTGCAGTGTGGGAACACAGCCGCGAATCACCGTTAACTTCTATGGGGAACGTCGCGGTTGGATTTTTAAAAGGAAAGGACACTTAGAAGAGGACTCGGAGCAAACCCCTTTATATCTAGGCAGTTCTAGAGTCAATACCCACGGGAGCACTGGAGTACTCGAGTTACCTCACCCAGGGAAGCCGGGTGCATAGGTGTCTTTTGGAGTCGGGTTTCGTCGTCGATTTCAATGGCGATCTGCTGCAAAGTGCTGCTGGCGACCAAGTCGAAAGTGTCCGGGTGGATCCAAGGATGGATCTGAGATCTGAAGAACCTGAAAGCAGAGGGGACAGAGTCTGGGTCACTAGCCAGTGACCAGGAAGGCGATGAGCAGATGCCCACCGATGTCGGGTGCTTCAGGTAGGTTGACGGGCGTCTTGACTCTTCAGCCACGAGGTCCAGGAGGTGTCGACGACGACCAGGAGCTGGATTCGAGCTGTCCCATGACGTCTGTCGAGTGCTGGGGTGTCGGCGACCGGATTGGACCCAACAAGCCTTGGCAACGGCAAGTCACGTAGAAACAGAGAAAGGACTTTGGTGCAGACCAGCCAGGTCTGAGGGACTCACCCAGCGAGGGTAAGTCAGGGCACGTCTGGAGCAACCAGGAAAGCCCAAGCAGAAGAAGAGTTGCCTTCGGGAGGACCCACTAGCCAACGGACTAGCGATCGCGAAGGAGCCTCGAGTGGACACACTTGGAGCTGCTCACAGGACACTCGTGGAGTGGAGGCCAGAGATCTTCGGTGCAGTCGGTGCTCGTGGCTGGGGCTACTCGGAGCCCAAAGCACAACTTCGAGGGAGACCAGGAAGAGGATGCACTTGCAAAAGTTCTCGGTGTCCAGGGGTCACGGTTCCACGTTACCCACGACAGCTACGTGCCTCAGCTTCGCTGGGGTCTCAGGGCAGCCTCGGGGAAGTCTGGAAATCCACCTCTGGTGATGCAAAGACTTTGGCGTCCGGCGGGAGCTTCAGCGATGCAGACCGGACAGTTGCTTCTTTGGTGCCTGCCAAGCAGTGGAGTCACTCCTTGACCCCAAGGGAGATTCTTCAGTCCTGTAATCTTCAAGTAGAGCGTCGAAGGTCCAGGATTCACGTTCAGAGTTTCATCCAGGGATAATCTAAAATCCTGTTGCCAGGGTTCCCTTACTTATACTAAGAAAAGGGGTTGGACTAACTCTGGGGACCCACCTATGGGAGGGTTTGGAAAGAGGGTTGGCTACACCCATTTCCTTTGTCCAGTTTCGCGCCAGAGCAGGGGCTGGCAGCCCCTGCAACCGGTTTGAACTGGGGTATGCACGAGGACACCAAATGTGCCCCCAGTGCAGGACTTCAAAGCACTCAGAGAGTGCACCACCCAGCCCTAATCCACTAAGGCCTGTCTGGGAGGTGGTAACACCTCCCTGAGACAGGAAACCTATTGTCCAGGCCTCCCCTGCCGGAGTTTCGGTCAGCAGCAGGAGGCCAGACTCGTGTCTGTGGCTGCAGCATCCATTTTGTGATGCCAGGCTCTGGTTAGATGGTACCGGGTATACCGGTGCTGCCATGTCTTTCCCTCTAGAAGGGTGGGATCATACTCCCACACCAGTTACTGGTGTGGGGGTATGATTCCAAGGTGTTTGACACCAAACACGACATGTTTCCGTGCCGCCATCCCAAAGTTAGCATTTACCGTTTAGATATAATGCACTTAAGAGTATATGGTCAGGCTGCACCACAGACAACCCCGGAGAGGAGATTCCGAAGGCTGCAGAGGGGCTCTGCTCATGCATGGGCACCCTCTCACATAAAAACCAAGCACCCTGCCTTCAGGATTGATAAGGCCTGCCATAGGGGTGACTGATAGGTTTGTATGTGCAGTGATAGGTGAGATATAGTGAACCTATATCTCTGTAAGGGGTGCATGCACCACCTCACTCAGGCTGCAGTAGCAGTCCTGTGGTGTCATTTTGGAGGGCCTTCCAGGGGTGCACAATACATGCTTCAACCCCTGGTAGGCCTCTGGGGTACCTATGCCCTGGGTACATAGTATACCATATACTAGGGACTTATAAGGGCACCCCAGAATCCAATCTGAAGTGTACTTAAGGTACAGGGAATCAATCTAGAGAGGAAGCAGCTAGGCTGGAGTCCTGGATAGCAGGTTCCCAGCCAAACTAAGTCAAAAACCATCAAAACACCAGAAAAAAAGTGGGGGCAACCATGTAGTCAGATTCCACCTTCCTGCACTCAGCATCAGTCAATACCACCACAGCACCACCTCAGCATCAGCACAGCACCCTTCCACATCAGTGCATAACCACCAGCGCATCACCAACTCCACATCAGCGCAGCACCATCTCAACACCACCTCAACATCAACACAGCACCACTTCAGCATCACTTCAGCATCACCTCAGCACCAGTGCAGCACCAACTCAGCATCACTCAATACCACCTCAGCACTAGGACAGCACCACCTAAGCACCACCTCAGTATCACTCAGCACCACCTCCACACAAGCACACCACCACCTCAGCCCCACCTCAGTATCACTCAGCACCACCTCAGCACCATCGTAGCTCCACCTGAGCACCACCTCAGCATCTGCACAACACCACCTCTTCATCAGTGCAGCACCACCAGTGTAGCACCAACGCAGCATCAGCAGAGCACCACATCAGCACCAGTGCAGCACCACCTCAACATCAGCACAGCACTATGTCAGCATCAGCATCAGCACAGCACCACCGCTGCATCAGTGCACCACCACCAGCGAAGCCCCACCTCAGCACCAGTGCAGCCTCACCTCAGCCCCAGTGCAACCCCACCTCAGCAGCAATTCAGCACCAACGCAGCACCACTTCAGCATCAGTGCATCACCTCAGCATCAGCACAACATCACCTCAGCACAGCACCAACTCAGCACCACCAAAGCACCAGCGCACCACCACCACCTCAGCATGACTCAAATCCACCTCAGCGTGACTCAGCTTCAGCACAGCACCATCTCAGCATCAGCAAAGCACCACCTCCTCATCAGTGCACCACCACCAGTGCAGCACCACCTCAGCTTCAGCATCAGAGCAGCACCACCTCAGCACCAGCACAGCACCACCTCAACATCAGCACAGCACCATCTCAGCATTAGTACAGCACCACCTATGCATCAGTGCACAACCACCAGCGCGGCCCCAACTCAGCACCAGCGCAGCACCACCTCAGCACCAGCGTAGCCCCATCTCAGCAGCTATTTACCAACGCAAAGTTGATAATTAGTCTGTTAGACATTGAGTCTGCAAACTACTCTGCACTTCTAAGTAGGCAGTCTCCAAATATAAAAAAGAGCAAATGGATTGAAGGATTATAAAATCCTCAAGGCCTTGCATACAATAAAGATCACATGGAGAAAATTGAATTACGTTTTTCAACTGAAGGAAGAAGTCTGTACACAACTATCTCAACCACTCAAAATAAACAGAATTTACAAAAAGAGGATTGGTCTTTGATAGTTGGGGCACTGACAAACCCCAAAATAAAATCAGAACTACACAAGCCAAATCAAGAAATTTAAAAACAAATCTTAATGAAAAGCAATGTACATCTGGAACAACTTATTTTTTTTCTTCTCTCATGGAATGTAGCTGGGATACATACATTAACTCAAAGTACAGTAACAAGACCTTTTATTCAAATGTTAAAGTTGATTTGTCTTTAACAGCTGTGGCCCAAAGAACAGTTTGTACTTCCTCAAAATAACTCATGGATTAAACATGCCATAAAATTAAGTGAACATGGCAGACTGTTGGGGTCCGAGAAATTCTAATATTAAGTCTAAAATATAACTGACATTTAATGTCTGTCCATTCAGATTACATCATAGCACTTAAAATACAAAACCACAAGGAACATCATGAAATTCATGGTGTATAATGTCTATATTACACTAGACAAGGTACAGAAAGCAACAATTCAAACACTCTTACTAAAACATATAATAACACAATTAGTTAGTCAAGACAATCTTAATCAGGTAGTGACGTGACTTCAATGAAGTGTCAGACCTAAGAAATAATACTCTTGATATGTTTGAAGCACTTAGAATAGAATGAGACATCCAAGAAATGAGTTCAATGTTCACAGACAAAAGAAATAGAAGTGCACAATTCTTGACCAAATTGCTTTTAACCCTAATAGTAAATTTTAGTGATCAGATACCCCAGCAAAAGCAACGCATTTAGTAGAGTCTAAGGAAACCACCTAGATTATAACTTAGTTACAACTTCTTTACTAAAAACAAGTTCATTGAGAGAATAGAGAGTGGCTGTCATCCTCAATCTGTCAAATTTAAGCAGGAAATAAATCAAACACAACCATATAAGGCCATAGGGGTGCTGGAAGAATTAATTGCTATGAGGAGGCTTGAATGGACAAAGGATGCTAGTGAATAATAAGCAAGGTGGGAGGCAAATCAAAGAGTACAGATGGACAAGACTATCAATTACTGAAACAGGAAGGGAGAGCTGCAAATCTGGGAAAACATACTAGCATCACTATTGAATGACCCTTTAAAAGAAAATCTTGAGAAAAGAATAACGAAGAAAGATCTTAATGAGAGAGGAACAAACCAGTGGTATACACCAGAATTGAATCTTAAGAAAGCAATTTTAAATCAACTAATAAAAGGGCAGAAAGTATGTAATCTATGGGACTTAAATAGGGACCTCATCAAAAGTAAAAGGTGCTAAAAAAAAGAATGCTGGGAGGCAAAAATATTTTTTTTAATAAAAAGGTGGGACGCTATAAGAAGGTGGTCTAAAACTCATGATTCAAGGCGGTTCTAGCATTTAACAGCTAAACTGTACAACACCGAAAGCAATTATGATGGCAATGCACCCCAAGCGGTGACATGGACAGCGTAGGTAACAGATCTACCCTATGATGCATCAGCAAACACTTGGAAGCTTAGTATATGGATAGTAGCGCAACTACTGGGATAATGGAAAAGATGGTCTCGGAAAGTAAAACCATCATGAACCACCAGGTACCAGGCCAGAACGGAATTCCCAACAAAGTAATACAAGACCTTGGGTGAGGCCTCTTCCAGCACTGTTTGCTACTTGTCTAGAATCTGAAGTGATGCTGGATTCCTGGAACGGGCCAATTGTACATTTACTCTATAATAAAGGAAACTGAGAACAGCTAAAAGATTATAGAACTATAGTTCCACTGGATTTTAAGGCTAATGGTCTGACAAAATTCTTCTTGAATTAGAGGAATGGGGATGTCAAGCAAATTTATAGCCAATTTTTCAAACAGTTTTTAGAAGAGGATCTGAGACTATGGACAACGTCATGACAATAAATATTTAAGCATAGAAAGCCGTAGAAAAAGGGCCTGACGTTTATGCAGAGCTATGGTTGCAACTTACAACTTGGGGAATTTTCCCTTCTCTTTTAAAGGTTAGTCGACTGTTATGCACTGAAACATGGGTGAGGATTAAAGACTGATATGGTGAAAGAGTTAGCAAAAAGCTTCCAAAGAACAGAGGTCTCAAACAAGAATGTGTTTAAATCGGCCTTGGCTGTCAGTGCTTCCAGGCGCTATTCTTCTGAGCGCCTGCCCCTGAGTTTTCCAGTTCGTAAGGGTGCTGTTCTGCTACGCCTATTCTGTATGGAAAGGAAGCTTGCACTGCTGCTGCTTCATATGTATCTTTACTGTGAGGGAGGAAAGAATACACTGATTGAGTTGTACTGTGGGAGTGTGATTGAATCTTGCACTGTTGCAGCTACCACGAGTACATACTTTTTACTGACACAATAGCTTGCACTGCTTCTGTCCCTGCTATGCATGCCCTCTGAAGATGGTCTCTTTGCTTGCCAGGCGTCCCAATGACAACAAGAGGCAGAGAATTTGTGATAGACCAAAAAAGGCTGCATGCTGACAGTGGGGGCTGGTTAACTTTTAAAGCAGTGATTGTAAATCATCCCCCCACCAAAAACGCAGATTTAGCGAAGCAAATATGCCTGAAATCCTTCAGGAGTTCTTCCTCCTACATCAGAAAAATTGTAAAATAAAATTGAACAAAGCGGTCCACTTTACAGCTCAAATCTGTAATGCATTGGCTAACACATCATAAGTTTAGCAGACACACTTGGAACATCCCAGTGCTTTCATCATTGTCAAGTAAGACTGACCTTTCTCCAGGGGTGTACAGGTGAAGGAAGGATAGCACCCTCCTCACGAACACAGAACGTGTTAGAAAACTGAGGTGAAAGGGGCTTTTACAGCACGGCTACTCTTTTTTTTTTTTTAAACATATGTATTATGAGCATATATAGAATCCTTCTTCACTTCCACATTCCACTTCCTTCTCTTTTCTCCATTCTGGCCGTTCCTATCAGACTCTTGCCCACTGACCATCTATTTGGAAGGGGCAGGAGAGGAACATGAAATAATAACCATATCGCAAATGCTCTCTGGCACCAGGAAATCACAACTCACCATGAAGTGTCAATGAAATACTTATTTATCTCAAAGTTGTTCCTTCCTCATGATGCTATATGGCTCGGTCGGTGCCTCAAAGCACTATCACGAGATCGAGGAGATACAGGAAGAGAAAGAAAATCTGCTCACAAAGGGGTAGATCTACAAGGAAGTGCCACAGCGTGGCAACGCAAGCCCTTTGGCTGCGCCATGCTGCGGCACTTCCGAAGCACAGGGATGCGACATATTTACAAGAATATGTCGCATCTCTGTGCTTCCCCCTGCGCTGGCGCACAAACTGCAGCCATGCGCTGGCGCAGGCACCCTTCCTTGCACCATGGTGCAAGGATGCCTGCGTCGTAGGGAGATTGTTTTTGTGCAGGAAGGGGCACCTTCCTGCACAAAAACAATCACTACAGGCATTTTCCTCTTTCAATGCGTGCTGTAGAATGCAGCACGCATTGAAAGAGGAAAAACGAGGAGAAATGAAAACATTTCTCCTCGTTGCGCTCGCTACGCCACCTCTAGGGTGGCGTAGCATTCAGACGCATCTCCAGATTTACGATTTCTCGTAAATCTGGAGATGTGTCTTGTTCCATGAGTGTTGCGTGGGAACACCCACAGCAACACCCATGGAACGCCCCTACAACGCAAAGTGCTGCGTGTGAAGGGGCCGTATTTACAAGGAGAGGAAAAGTCACGCAGGGTGGCTTTTCCTGTCCTTGTAAATATGGAGGAGCCCCCTGCACCACCAGTGCGTCACGAAAAGTGATGTACTGGTGGCGCAGGGGGCTTGTAAATCTGCCCCATAGTGTCTACAGTGAAAGCAACAGACCACTGGAGCTTAAGTAAGCATCAGTAAACAGGTCAAAATCTTGTCTAATGAGTTAGGTCTTGAGAGATATCTTCAGTGCATGGGAGAAGAAGCAAAGTCCAGAGGCACGAGCCCTCAGCATGGAATAAATTATCCTCAAAACGTTTGTATCTCATCTGATGTGTGGAAAAACTGCTTTGTGCATCTGACCATAGGCATCTAGTCAGCCAGTTAGACAACAGCAAATTGGAGAGATATGTTATGCAGATTTGTAGAGCGCACTATCACCCGGAAGAGTATCCTGGTGCTGAGGAATGTGCTCGGCCTTTGAGGACCATGGGCTCTTGAACTCGATTCTTGTTTGACTGGTAGCCAACAAAGGATTATCAGTCAAGGAGCTATAGGAGTGGTGTGCTTAAGGGAAAGGATAGATGGGATGCAACGTTTTACATCCTATTTTGCTTAGTCATAAATTATATCAATCATGTTGCAACAGTCAGATATATAGCTAACCGCTGCAAACACTAAAACCAAGAAATAAATGGGAGGAGAGGATACATGGTGGAATGTGCTTCTAGTTACATTCTTCAACTGTGAGATCAATGACATGCTTGCTTCAAGAACAAGAATGTTGAAGCCGTTTTGTGAGAGTCAAGGGTGGGACTGTGGAAGGAGGTGAGTGGAAGGGAAATAAAGACAATCATTGTATTTACTGTAGATATTTATTAATGATGCACTTATTCTGTTCCCAGCTATCAGCTTGTCATTTTCTGAAAATGTGAACTCAAATATCAGCATTTCATGTTTGCAACATATTTTTTTCTAGCTTATTGGCTTTCATGTGTTTGAAAATTAATACGCCCTAAATTACAAGCTTTTCATTTTTAGAATATAAGCTTCTTCTACCCCCATTAAAGTGTGTAGTTGTCTTAAAATACACTGTTTGTCCCAAACTACCAGCTTTTATTTTTTAGTAAATATAGTAGTTTGGTCCCCATGCATAGGGTTTTTGCTATCATCAGATACTCATATTCAGTATTAGCCCCAATGGTCAGATGCTGCTGTAACACAGTGTGAGATAGCACCTCCAAGCAGTGACGCATACACGCATGCCCTGACCTCGCATTGGAGGACAGGGCGGGTGGAAAACACTGCAGCAGCTTTTGATACAGTGGGCTGATATTGCAGCACTGCTGCAAAACCGGCACCCTGTACCAAAAATGGCCCCCACCGGTCCAAAACCGGCCCCCACCCTTCTGGCCCACCGAGAAAACGCCTGGTGCCCGCTACGGCCGGTCCAGCCCTGATCCTGAATAATGCCGCAATAGTTTAACTTATATCTGAAACCCCGCCGCCAGCCCTCAATAACATGCTGAGTTACTTCAAGTGTCTGGGAATGCACCCTGCATTCAGACAACTTACTCCTCATTCTCGCCCTTCACTTTCACACTCACCCTGCACTCACAGCGATCACAATGCACTCACACTGATCACCATGCACTCACACCATTCACCCTGCACTCACAGTGACCACACTGCACTTATGCCACTCGCCATGAACTCACACCGTTCTCCCTCCACTTACCCTGTGGTCACATGAGCACACCGTTCACTCTGCACTCAAAGTGATCACTCTGCACTCACAATGAACTTGCGCTGTTCACCCTGTACCTCACCCTGCAGTCAAACGAGCAGCGGATGCTACCGGACGGGATGGTGCGTCGGGGGGCAGGGCGGAGAGGAATCCAATAAAAAAAGACTTACCTTTACGGCTGGACGGCTGCCGCCTCTCCTCCGTCCTCTTCATCTTCCTGTCCCGGCCGGCAGCAGGAAGCACCCAGGCACACAGGCTCTCCTGAGCCAATCACAACACTGCAATGCAGCATTGTGATTGGTCTGAGCGCCGTGGATCTGCGCTCAGACTGGAACAGGGAGCCTGTGCATGTTCCTCATCAGGCTGTGTAATGCAGCCTGGTAGGAACCTGCAAAGTGCGCATGATCTACTGTTTGGTCAGCCCAAGAGGGCCTGCCAAACAGTTCATGCGCACTTAGGGAGTGCACACCACTCCTTCCCTGCTCTGGCCAGCCCCGCCCGCCCCACCACTGACTTCAATAGGGAAAATAAAATGATAATAACGATACATTATTATAATTTTATTTTTCCATTTGAGCAGTGGGGCGACGTTCATCCGCCTTAGCGGAGGAGCCGCCACTGCTGCACTCATGTGACACTTTACTCACCTGTCTCCCTCACTGCTCACTTTGCAATCTCACTCATAGAAGCCCGTCACTAACCATACATTCATTCGTCCCACTCTGCACTTACATCCGCACCCAAATTCATATGGTCACCTCACTCACCCTGCAGTCACTCCTCTCACCCTACTCTCACACTGTTGCATCGCTCACCGTGCACTAATTAGCATGCTACAAAGAACGAGTACCATGCAGATCACAGAACTGAGTGTGAGTAAACTACGAGTAGTCCTATAAAAAAATGAAATGTTTGTCAGAAAGGGGCTATAGAGAGATGAGGTGCATTGTTGGCGAGTGGTAGTGAGGGAATTCATGGAGGAGGAGCGCCAAAAAAGACTGTTGCACTGTGCGCAACCAGTGCTAGGGCCAGCCCTGGCTGGGAGTCTTAGACCCTCCCACAAAGTTCGGTTCTAGTTGCGCCTCTGCTGGCAACGAGGACAGATCCGGCCCCACAATATGGTCTCCTCGGCTTTCTGCCACCTGTTTGTCCAGTACAGCCTGCGCCACAAGCCCCACATCGAGCCGCCCTCATCTCATCTATGTGAGTGTGTGCTCGGTGCTTACCAAC
This sequence comes from Calotriton arnoldi, assembly GCA_963921515.1. Taxonomy (NCBI): domain Eukaryota; kingdom Metazoa; phylum Chordata; class Amphibia; order Caudata; family Salamandridae; genus Calotriton; species Calotriton arnoldi. The sequence continues at coordinate 913,829 of CAWUFW010001892.1, read as the reverse complement.
GCTTGTGCCTTCACCCTATCAACCCGTACAGGCTGGCGTGTGCAGCATCGGGTGCAAGCACCGCTCTCAACATGGGCACCCTCACCCAGATGACCCTGCAACGCCCACGTCCATAGCCTAGCACGACCGCTATTCTAACCGTGAGTTTGCATTTTCCTGTACACTCTGCCAGTATTCCAGCCTTCCTGCCCGGCACTCTTCGCCGTACCCCTGCTGCGCACTCTCCAGTTCTTTATCCTATGCCACCATGAGTGCCAACCTCCAAGGCAACGCGCAGGCCGCACCTCCACATCGCCTCCTCCCCGCCCGTGCTGTGGGTATCACAGTACTTGATTGGTAAAAATAATAAGTGCAAGGGCCCTCGTCAAGAGGCCACTGAAGCTAGCACCACCCATTGCCTCTGCCAGCGCTTCTAACAACAGTACCAACTCAACTACTAACCATCACAGCTTACAAGTGCGAAAATTTTGACTATTTCAGGCCACCCAAAGCTATAAGAATAGCTTGGGTGGTCAGGTATTAGTCATTTTTAATGTATGTTGAATTACTAAACAACTGTTGTAGAACACATCACAAAATTAGGCTATCAGCGCCGCCATGTGGCGGGGTGTCATAAAATCCGGTGTTGACAGTTAAGAGCCGGTGCCAAGCACCAGAAACCACCGGCTCAAATTAAGCACTGGGTAGCATGTCCAACCCACTACCCTCCTTCAGTGGACTCTGCGACTCAGCCATCACCGCGCCTCGTTGGCTCACCTCGGTGGCTCACCTTGAAGACTATTTCAAGGCCATCACGGAAGCCAATGGCAATACAAAACACTTCCTCCTCCTACATTATGCTGGGGAAGAGATCTTCAAGTTGTTTTGCAACCTCCCCAACACCGGTGCTGACGATGACTACGACGGCAGTATCAGAGCCCTAAATGCGCACTTTGACCCTCAGATGAACCCTGATTTTGAGCGATTTAAGTTGCATCAAGCTCGCCAGCAGGAATGCGAATCCATCAACCTCTTCTACGCTCACCTGTGCGAGATGTCAAGCATGACCATGGAGGATCATCCCCAGAAGAAAGTGTGTGCCCAGATCATACAGGGCTGCTGGCTGGCTACGCTGAGACGTCACCTCCTCCGCCAGCCCAGCCTGCCCTTTGATGACATCCTCATGCTCGCTTGCTCTCATGAACTCTCCAACGATCGTGCTGAACATATTGAGCTGATGTTTCAAAAGCTTTCCACCACACCAGAGCCAGCCCACGGCCCATCAAAGTCGAAACGGCTGATGTCCTCACCAGAGGACCTCCCCGCTAGCTCAAATCCTGAGCCAAGGTCAGGTAAAGCCTGCCTGCGAGACCAATGACTGCGGTCTCCTCACCCGCTCCACAACTGCCCAGCCAGGGGCAAGACCTGCTCCGCGTGCCTTTGGCCAAACCATTTTGCCAAAGTCTGCAGAGGGGATGCCGGTTGTTCGCTCCCCGAGGCCGCAGCATGCCACACCCACAAGGAGTGAGAACAGTCACCCATGACCTCATGCCCACTCTGGAAAGCATACTACCCACCTTCGGGTCAGGGTAGGACGATGTCTGAGCTGAGGAAGAGTACGACATCTTCCTCATCTCCTTTGCTCTGATGACAGGACACCCACTGCGCCGAATCCAACCCACCTGCCAGGTCCTCATCAAGGACACTCCTATCACCTCCCTCATCACACAGGTGCCTCTGAAAACATTACCAGACGATGGCACTTTAACACCCTGGCCCGCGACCTCACCTATGGCCCACGTCAGCACGCATCTTCGCATTTGGGAGCACCGTTGGGCGGCATTTTCACCTGTGTAACATCTTATGGTGCTCACTCATTCCCAGCCAAGTTCTTCGTCACCTCCACAGACTCGGAAATGCTCATCAGTTGTGACACAGCTGATCAACTTCAACGTATTCATTTCACCACAGCCCTGGGCAACCTCTCAGGAGAAGTAGACAGACTCCTCCTCGAGTTTCCCCGTCTGTCCACCGGCCTGGGCTGCCAAAAGAGTCCACCCAGCTCGCTTCACATTGACCCCCAGATCGCCTGATTGCACTCTGCCAACGCAGAATTGCTTTCCATCTCTGTCCAGCGGTGGAGGCAGAGCTTCAAAAACTGGAATAGGCGGGGGTCAATGAAAAGGTGTCTGGAATCACCCCATGGGTGTCTCCCATGATTGTCGCCAACAAGCCCAAGCATCCAGGCTGCATCCGGGTCAGCATAGACATGCACCTGCCCAACACGGCGATTAAAAGAGAACAGCATATATCACCCACTACTGATGACCTCATAGCTGACATCAACAAATCAACCTGGTTCTCCAAATTAGACCTGAACTCAGGCTACCACCAGCTTGAGCTCCACGAGGACAGCAGGTATATTACAATTTTCTCCACTCATGTTGGCCTCTGCCTCTACTGCTGGCTCAACTTTGGGATATCCTCAGCTGCAGAAGTATTCCAAAATGCTATCCATGAAGTTTTGACAGGCCTCAATGGCGTCATCAACGCCAGTGATGACATCCTCATCCATGCACTCACTCTTGACAGCCACCGGCACTGCCTGCATGCTGCCCTCTCCAAGATCTAATCTGCTGGCCTCACCCTCAACCAGCCAAAATGCCAGTTCTCCAACAAGAGATGGGGCTCTTCGGCTATATCTTTTCCTAAGACGGTGCCAAGGTCAAGCCGTCCAAGTGCATCGACATAAAAGAGGCGGCAACTCCGTCATCAATAGCTGAAGTTCGAAGTTCTTGGGCCTTGCAACCTATTGCAGTAGATTCATCCCCAACTTAGCAACACTGGCAGGCCTGCTGAAACACCTTACCAAAGCATCACTATCGTGGGTGTGGATCCGACAGAGGAAAACGCTTTCCAAGCAATCAAAGAGGCACTCCTCCAAGACACTGTTACTGCTTACTTTGACCCCGCCAAAGGCTCAGAGCTGTTAGTTGATGCCAGCCCCATTGGTCTGGGAGCCGTACTCATGAAACACCCGAGACGACCACTGGGCCCCGGTCGCCTTTGCCAGAATAGCTCTCACAGAGACAGAAAAACGATATGCACACATCGAAAAAGAAGCCCTCGCCGTCAAGGGGAGCTGTCATCATTTCTACCTTTATTTGTATGGCCGCCCCTTCAGAGTCGTCACAGACCACAAGCTGCTGCTGTCTCTGTTTGCTGGGACTGCCTCACATCTGCCGCCCAGGATCGAGAAATGGGCCTGCAGCTTCAGAATTACCAACTCACAGTGAAATACAAACACGGGTGCGGCAACCCAGCCAACTGCCTTTCTATAGATCTATGACAGGCAGCGAGGAATCGAACCACCCTTACGCTCGAAGCAGATGAATATGCCTGCTGGGTGGCAGAGCTCGCCTGCCCTAACACCATCTCCCTTCAAGGTATTGCTGAAGCCACCACACTGGATCATGCACTCCAAAAGGCGCAGGAGGCTGTGCTCTCTAGGAAGCGGGAGGACTTCCTCCAGGATCTGATGAAGTATGACATCACCCAACAGGAGTTGTCTGCCCTCTGGAATGTCCGCCAAGAGCTGAGTGCTGCGCCATCAGGCCCCTTCCTGCGTGGACACAGAATCACTGTCCCTTGGTCACTGCAACCGACGATGTTAACTCTAGCACACAGCAGGGGCGAGGCCGAACTGTCGACTGTCATGGCCGCACGGGGATGAAGCTCCGGAAGCAACAGCCCATACTGAGAGCAGCGGCATCCATCACAGCCTCAACCGACCAATGATGGGGAGATTTTGTGCCCACATAACCCAGGGAATGCAGCAAGCCTCTTACCCATGACTGGGACCCCCTCCGGCCGCCTAATGTTGCAGCGGTGACGGCATGGTCCAGTCCGCCTCACAGGCCCCGCTGCAACAGGGGCAGCGGGTGAGCCTGAGGCCGGGGCTATGGTGCCTCGCTGGGCTTCTCCCTACCTTTCTACAGTACCTCCAGACCTGCGGAGCGGGTTGCGGCAGCTCGGAGGCCATCACGACCCACCTCGGAGGCACCGCGGTGACAGGGGCTGTAGGTGAGCCTGAAGCGGTATCAGAGATGTACCACTGGGCCCCCCTGCTGGGCCGGGATCACTAGTGGGTCTTGCACCTGACCGCCCCTTCTCTGCTGGGACCTGCAGGGGCCTGAGCGAGCGCGTCCACATGCTCGGCCGCTGGGGCTGGGCGCGGCCTGTGTCTCCATCTGCCACGGCTGGCCTCCCTCTGCGTGGTAAGGCCTGGCGCACGGAATCCAGCTTCTCCCTATCTGCAGGGCAACACCGCCCTGACACGCGCCTGCCGCAGGGTTGTCGGCGCCTTGCAACTGGGGTGCCTGATCGTTCCACCGCAGTGAGTACACATCTTCAGCACTCCCACTGCTTCCACTGGCTGCACAACTTGTTGCTCGCTCCATTGTCGTGCCGCTCTGCCCGCGCCGCCCGCAACAGCGCTTTCGACCCCGCCCGCAACCTCCTGCACAAGCCCCGCCTGCCGACCTCTGTCAGCGAGCGAAGGAGGCGCTTGAGGACATCAAAAGGGAGAGGTCCGCGAGGGAGACACGCTTTGCATTCCGTTACGGACCCTCGCCAGGCCTCCCTTGGATTCCCTGTTTCGTTCCCTGTACTTACCTCCATTCCTGCATCAGCGCTGGAGAGTAGAGACGTCTTTGGCGTTCCTCTCCCGGCGTCTTCAGAGCTCTGTTGATTCTGGTTTGCCGTTCCTTCTTCCGGGGCATAGTTTCAGCGTCAGCGCTTCCTCGTCGGACAGCCTAATTCTTTTCTCACTTTGAGCAGCTTTCTCTAACGCTGCCATTACGATACCTGCATATTTAAAAAATACAAGAAAAGGAGGTATTTTAAGAATCATGGTTCTTGGCTACGGTAGGAAAAAAGCTATTTAAGTGTTCTGTGGCAACCATTATACTTATCTGAGTTTTTACTCCTTCATTGTTGTGGAGTGTATTCTCTGTCCTGAACTTGCCTTGCTTCACGATTGCTTCATCTCTCTTGCTGCAAAACAAAAAGGAGATTGATTTTAACCACTTATTCCTGATTGTACTTACCCATTCCGACCCTGCACCTTTTTTGTGCAACATTTTTTCCTTCTCCTGACTAGGAAAATAATTTTGGGGTTTTTTCCTAGTTCTCAGGCGATATATGTATTTTTTCATGGGTCTGATAGGTCCGAATGGTGGTTGCCGTTAAGGTTAGTATGTTTCACGCTTATCATTGTTTAAAGCTTAAATTCTGCAGTCCATATGAATAATAAGGGTATGTTTACTTTTTAGATACTCTCTGTGAGTCTCACGTTTTAGTTATTCAATGTCTCCTAAATACTACTGGCAGAACATTCAACAGGTAGATCCCTAGAGTAGCCAAAATGTCTATATAATAGTCTCATAGTTCTCAACTCATACTTACGTTTGTGTCTTTTCCCATTTGGAAACATTGCGACACCACACCAGACAGACCAGTGGAGTCTACTCCTTTCCCCTTTCCTTGTTTTGTTTCCCCCTCTTCCCCACCTTCTCTTTTTTTGCTTTGACTTTGTTGGGCGAAGGAGGTGGGCGAGGGAAGTTGGGACCCAGCATCTGTTCCGTCCACTTCGCCCCTGCGGAAAACCCAGCTGAACCTCACATCCATAATACCCAGGGGTGTGAAGCAGCACCATCACCACTGCTCTGTTGCCCCTTGGCTGTTTCATGAACTGCATCAGCAGCGACGTCATCACCCTGCTTACCTCATCATTGACACTGCTCCATGTGTGCCCCCCCTTGCCGTTCAGGGTCTGAGCAGGGAGCCTTTTCTGCAGTAGCGTTTCAAGCCGCCTCGCCTTGCACCGCCCTCCTGTTCGTCACCTGGCTCTCCTCACCTGCAATTCCTGGCCTCTCTCCAGGCGCTTCTCAGTCATTGGTCGCGGAGACCCTAAACAGCGCAGGCTCACATTTGATCGGGCTAAATCAACGGGCCGTCCTGGCCCCTCATCAGACATCGAGGACGACAATGACTCGGTCGGTCACGCTGACCCCCACCAAGGGTATGGCCTCAATCCTGGTGGAATGCGGGTCAGCTTCCGTGCCATAGATTTTTTTTATATGTTCATTTATTTTCCACACATCTAGAGACAGTTATCTCAACTAATATTCTCCTCTTCGTGCTTTCTTCTTTCCATGTGACAGGGAGTTAGGGACCACCGGATCTTTCTTCGGCCCTCGGAACAAAATATAAAGGCCACTGGTAAGTGTACAAATCTTATGCATTCAATTATTTGGTTTTTCAAGGGGAAGATTTTGTTAGTGTGGAGAGTTCTCCTAGAAACAAAAATGTACTTCCTATCCCTTCACGTCCACCGCGTGATAAGGTTTTTTTCCAAAAGTAGAAACGCTGACAGAGATTAAAAAAACAGACAATGCAGTCCATTACGTTTTGAAAGAAAACTCTGACTACCTTCTCTGTACAATTGTTAACCCTTTAATTAATCACTCATTGGGTTCACAACAATATCTCTTAAAAAGAATAAAGAAATGAGGACTGTCTTAATTCCCTCACCATAGCGATCAGAGAGAGATGTTTCATCACGAAGGATGGTTATGAGAAAAAAATATATATATATTTTCTTAAAGGAAAGTAAACCCACTTCCCCACAACTCATGTACATTTAGGCTTTTCCTAGTGGGAGTCCTCTCCCCTCCCGTTTGCTATGCCTCCCCGGGAATTGCGACCGTACCTGGCTGAGCCACGCTCCTCCTAGAGCGCGGCTGGGCAAAGCGTATGTCCAGTGGCCTCCTGTGGCGTTTTCCCCTCTTCGGTCTTCAACCGGGTCGGTCTTCTTGTAGGCCTGGCAATTCGGTGTCGTTCTCTCAAGCAAGACTTGTTGATCTGGTCCCTCTGTAACGTATTCGATTTCTTGCAACAATTTCTCTTCCTCTCCTTCTCTCGTTTCTCTTCCGGCTGTCTCCCGGCCGGCGTCTGACATTTGCCTTGAAGTTGATGGGGATTTAAAGGGTCTGCATCCTGTATCCTCTATGGGAGTTACTTCCCACTTCCTGTCTGTAGTACCAATGGTGGCATTTCCTTCCTAATTTCTCGTTTTTTTCTGCCTGACCTTTCACGGCAGTCTGCAGATGAGAAACAAGGGATTTAGAGTCCGGTACAGTTCAACCCGTCCAGGGCCATGGTGGGTCATCCTCCAACTCTTCAGGGGGATTCACATAATCCTTACCCTTGTGGCAACCTGAAACTTCTCATCTGGAACATCCGTGGGTTGAATAAACCTCGGAAGGGCAAACTGGTACTATCATATCTTACCAGACACGGTGTCAAAATTGCATTCCTGAAGGAGACGCACCCCCCTGTCATCTCCCTCCTTTGCCACATCCTAGGGACCACACAGATACTTTGCTAGCTATAGCTTACTCCAGAGGATTCTGCATACTCATACATAAAATACTCCTATTTATGCACCATATCGCTATAGCTGACGATCAAGGCCACTATCTTTTGGTGACAGGGACAATGCTGAGGCGGACGCTTCTTTTCCTAAACCTATATGCCCCAATATCAAAGACACCCTTTTCTACCAAAGCATATCCACTATTTTAGACAAGTTTGAGGCGGATGTCATCATCCTGGGTGGTGACCTGAACCTACTTCTAGATCCTGCCCTGGACTCTTCCAGTACCTGCCCCGGTGGCAAACCCAGCTCTGTACGCACTCTTCAAGACACAATCCATAAGTATGCTCTTAAGGACATCTGGTGTTTTCACCGTCCCACCACTCCAGGCTATATCTTTTACTCCGTGCCACACGCAGTTTGGACGCAGTTGGACTATTGGTTCGTCTCGGCAGGCGGTACCCCTTGGCCTCGGGATATACAAGTACTACCGCACTCTCAGACCACGCACCAGTTCGGTTGCTAATCACTCTTCCGTATGTCGGGGGTTGGGAGCATCATTGGTCCTTTCCCTTGTCTGCTCTGCTGGATGTAGTTTTCCGCTCTGACCTACAGGATGCCATAACTGAGTACTTTGAGATCAACACAGGTTCTGTCAACCGATACACTGCACTCTGGGATGCCTTCAAGGCATATATTTGCTGTATTTGAATTTCGAAACCCACTGGGGTGCTGCATGATATTCGTGGCAACCTGGCGTATGTGAAGGCCATGCTTGGGGACATCGATAGAGAGAATATCCCTCAACCCTCCCCGGCATCTCTACATAAACACTCAGTCCTGCTAGAGGAATTCCGTGATCTGGCTGAAAGGGAGGTCTCCTTCCATGGCAAATACCCAGCAGTGCGACGTTATGGTGAGGGCGAGCGCCCCGGGCGAACGATGACTCACCTCCTGCACCCTTCTCGAGGTACGGGACACATTGCGGAACTTGTCCTTGATGACGGCCCCAGAATCACAAATAATGAGTATAATACACTAAATAGTCTCATATTATACATCTTTATATACTTCCCGCCTGTTGTCCGAGCCTGCAGAGCGGCAGTCCTACCTTAAGGAGATTTCCATGGTCTGGCTTACTACTGGCCAATCGGAGTTCCTGAATGAACCAGTCTCTGCTGAGGAAATAGCCCAGGCGATTGACTCTTTGGATGGCACAGAGGCCCCCGGCCTTGATGGCCTCACTAACGCCTTCTACAAAACATACAAAAACATCTTGATCCCACTTCTAGTGGAGGTTTACAAAGAGGTCCTTGAGAATGGGATACTTCCCCCCACTATGTGAGAGGCGGCAATCTCCCTGTTGCTCAAACCCGGAAAATACCCCACATGCTGTTCATCCTACAGGCTACTCTCATTAGTCAATTTTGACAATAAAATCCTGGCTAAAGCAAAGACTAACAGATTATCATTGCTGCTCGAACAAGTGCTTTCTCCTGTGCAGTCGGGTTTTATACCTCACAGGTCCACCTCACTCAATCTTCATGCTGTCTTCTCCGTTCTGAATAGGGTGTCTCCGGACACATCAGCTGTGGTCTGAAGCAGGGTCTATTTTTACCATATAGTGCCCCAAGCCCATTCTGTCCACATCTGAAGCATAAGAGTCTCAATTGTCCCTGCCAGCCCATTGACAGGGTTGTGTTAAAATTGTCCACACTGCATTGAGCGTCTAAAGAGGCAGTAGGCCCCATACCTCTTCGTGTACATCTCTCTGTCTGTCATTTAGAAGAACAAAATTGGCCAAGAGTAGGAGTGGGGGCCAACTGGGACTTTCCATAGCTTTAGAAATTACCAGTGACGTCTAACATTTTGTATTCTTCTGCTTTCTTAAAACGTTTCCGAGAAGTGACGCAAATCCTGTTCGATAAATGTTCAATTTCATTATGATTTACGGTCAAACATCAAGTGACCTTTTGGTAAACTTTTGTAATGTAGGTGTCACTTCTGTGTTCCAAATATTTCCGAGAAGTGGCCAAAGGTCTGCGGTCAATAGTTCCTCATTTAAAGAGTATAAATGATCTGCCCACAGTCCATTCGTCGAACTACCTCGCACAAATGACCCCTTGGGTCATGACGCATGTGTAGTTTCCCTCAGCCATCTTCTCTAGTGTCTTTGGCTGAGGCTATAATGCTTATTGTATTTTGAAAATGTTTTCTTCTCTCTCTCCTCTGCATTACCATTGATTTAGAAATATATTTGCATTGCATGAGTTTGTTCTTTACTTAAAAAAGTGTTTTTGATGCCAAGTCTTTGCTGAGACTGCATAACCATTGATCAAAGTGTGTCTTTACACTTCTTGTTGAAGTGGTTTCATTGTAATAAAGTACAAACAATCCTGATTCAGTTCCTGTCTCTCACACATGTATTTTCTTGTTTAAGATACTGCACCCCTGCAAATTAAGCTGGTGCATTCCCGCCCCCCCCCCCCCCAAAGAGAGGAAAATCTCACCCTTTAACATCTGGCGACCACGGATCACGTGCTAGCTTTCCTGCCGGCATCCTGTGATAGCGGACGGAGTGATTGCCCCCTTCCGGTGCCTCTTCCTGACTGTGCAGACACAACACGCTCACGGGTAAGTCTTAGAGAAAGAGTTTATTTCTCTCTTGATCTCTTGGCCTTCTCCCGATGTGCTGTTTTGCCTGTATTAGTTAGGTTGAGCATCTGTTAGGTGCATCTCTATCCAAGCGCACAGTTCTTTGCTTAAAGGGTATCTTGCCACGTTAGAACGCCTCTTCTTCTTTAACAACGTGTGAACAACAGGCACTGAGTCAGGAGTTAGTGTAATACTTTTTTGACTGTTTAAATCGTGAGTTTTTATATAAAGAGATATATTTCCACATATTGCCTGTCTACAAGAGACAGGACACCTGTGCAGGAAGGTAAGGGGAAATTGCGTCTTGCGTTTCCCTGCTTTTTGCGGGTCCTGAGCGGGTCAGGGCCTCCGACCCTAATTGTCAGTTTACGTCTTGTGGCTGGCACAAGAGGGTTGTGATAACAGTTATCAGACGTCTCCAGCTTTTGCGAGGGACTGTCAGTACATATATTTATAATGTTCCTATCTCCTGGGAACTATTAGAGTACAATGTTTTGGTTCTTCTTTCACTTTCGGAATTAATTGATTTTTCGAGGTTTTGCAAAATTATTATTTTTGGGTTCTTCCCAACGTCCCTAAGAAGTGTACTAGGTTTCCTGTTTTCGGGATGTTTGCATACATATGCTCAATATTTGTGTTCCCACCACCTCATGTATGGTTGGACATAAAAAAATAAAAAAAGAAGGGAGTACAACTAGATTCCCTAGCTTTTATCTATAGGCAGGCTGTAACAGGGAAAAATGTCATACCACAGGCCCTACTACAAGTTTCCCACACGTTTGGATCAATGATGGACTACGTGTCCACTGTGATATTCAAGCAGCAACAAATTTCAGCAATGCCTGAACGGACTGCTTAAAAATAAAATAAGCAAGATAAGTGCCACAATTGAGGGAAAGAAAGAAAGAATAAATAAATAAATAATTAAGAAAAAATAAAAATAGTTTATTGCCCATGGATCACCCTCGTTTCACTCAGAAATATTCCAAGTTCTGATCACCACTTAACACCCCATCAGCTTGTCACTGAACAATTAATAATCAGTACCAGCAACTAGACCTAAAAGTTAAAGTGAAAGTTCTTCTGTAATTATGAAAAATGAAATGTAAAAGTTTTTGTATAAGTTAACACGCGCTGCGAAGTTTCTTTCTACTCAGGTATACAGGCGGAAGGAGAAGGGCCCCATCTATCATAGGCTTCCACATATCCGTCCTGGAACACAGATTTTTGTCCAGAAAAATGTCAGACGGTGATCCACATTTTAAAAGGACTTTTTAAAGTAATAGACTCTTCACCAACTACTGTCCGCATTGCCGAGAGGAAGGCATCGTGTTTCCATTGACTGTCCAAGAAGAAGAAGACGATGATCGTTTGGTGGTCTATGGACTCAGCCGCTGCCACACAGATGTGTCTTATGCGAAGTTATGTATTTGTATTATAATATTTTACATTATTGTCGGAGTGGCACTAGGAAGATTTAATTAGTTCACTGTATTAATAGAAAGGCTTGTATTCCTCAAAATGTTGAAGTTGCCAATACCACTGTGCACCCCATGTCACCTCCCAATTTACCTGCTAGCACATGTACTGAATATGGCCCCCGTAGGAATGCAAAAGGTTCAACATCCTCTGCCAGTACCGTCAGCACCCCAAATACTTATGCGCAACCTGTGTCCTAATCCCCTTCCCCTGTTGGAAGTATTAATGCAATAATGTGAATACTGCCCAAGCAGTTAGACAGCATACTGCTCATGACTCCCTTCACAACAACATGTGGTAAAGTCAGATGACAATAGTAGGTAGACAGAAGACTAAGGAATACTGTTATATGACTCATACATTCCCCATGCAGTAGGCACAGATAGACTGATTTTCCTAAGGGAAATACTACCACACACTGTAGAATATCTCCTACACCTGTGCCTCTACAGAATACAGGGGCAAGTTCAGATTATTGAGGCCAACATCTCTGAAGTGTTGGTAAATAGAACAGTATGGGACCACACCCCAATGATGCATGAGGTTATCACTGACAATTCCAGAATAGAGGGGGAGGTAACAAGGATATTTTAGATAGGAGTTCCTGATGTTGACTTTAGTGTAGCTTTTGGTAGGGACAGTGGGTTTATGATAACAGGATCACTATCAGACTGTCATGGCTCTTTGCCCCACACCCTACATTGCCCATGTCAGAATAGAACTGCTTTATGCTTATTTGCACAAATTTACGTCCATGACAAATGGAGTACCCCAGGTTACTTGAGGTATAGAGCAGCGTCCTTAGGGCCACATAGGGTAGACTCAGATTATAAAGATTGGATAGACTGGAAGTATACTTGGGGTGGGGAGAAAATGTCCAACATTATGAAAAGATTAAAAATTAAAGTCACCTCTTCTCTGTTTTCTAGGAAATGGCACAGTACCTGTGGGTCGCAACTCTGGATGCAACAGCACCATTTTTAATTCGGATATGAAATATGGCACCTCCAGCCTAATGGATTTTTACTGGGCCTGCTGAGAACGTCTCTATCTCCAACAGCCTCCTCGAAGGAGCAGCCTGTGCTCACTAGAACAATGCACAAAGTGTCCCTGATCGTTCCAGCAGCCAATATCTCCCACATCCATGCCCATCTATGGCTCTGTTACCTTGCTCCTCCGACATTGGCGGTATGCTGAGTACTAAGGGAGGACAGCCTTCAAAGACATACCGAAGGAGTTTTGCCTATTGAACAGGGTCTAGCTCTTTTTTCCAACACCATCATTGTGATATCCCAGATCAAGGAAAACGCACTCTGGCTTCGAAATATCAAGAGGAGGGTATGCCTTCGGATAGGGAGTTTGTGCTGAAGAGTGCCAACGATTAAGAAAATGGCTCCATCACCAAGGCCATCAAGGACTTGAACAACAAAGAAAAGAAAATGATTGCTGGAGGAGGTGCCACAGCAGACACAGCCACTGATTGGTTGAACTTTGACTGGATACCTTCGTGGCTGTCTGCCATTCTAAAAGTTTTTGCTGTTGCTCCTCTGTTGTACTGTGCAGTTGTTCTGTCATTTTGATAGAAATACTGATAGTAAATTAGTAGGTATGAATTAGGTAGGAATAGGGAACATTCAGAAAGCCTATATCTAGGAAAAAGGATAGAACAGGGAATGAGAATAACTTAGCACTTATAGAAGTAGTAGAAGTAACAACAATAGGACTACACTAAATGCAGCCTGCTACCATTACCAAATGCCAGGTCAATAGCCCCCAACTCACCACTAGTAGATGCTAACTGAGATAGGATTTAAATATGGATCCACCATTACCTACACAGACAGCATATATATCCCTCATTGACATACCTGAAGGAGAGTATATTGAGTTAAGGAAGACGGAGGTGAGCCAATGTTCCAAAGTAAATGACACCCCTGGGATACACCAACTAGAAGGAGGGACTGCAAGGTATGCTGTAAGAATTTTGTTCAAGAACGAACAAGAGGAGGGAATAAAGCAGGGGCTATTTATACCATATAGTGCCCCAAGCCCATTCTGTCCACATCTGAAGCATAAGAGTCTCAATTGTCCCTGCCAGCCCATTGACAGGGTTGTGTTAAAATTGTCCACACTGCATTGAGCGTCTAAAGAGGCAGTAGGCCCCATACCTCTTCGTGTACATCTCTCTGTCTGTCATTTAGAAGAACAAAATTGGCCAAGAGTAGGAGTGGGGGCCAACTGGGACTTTCCATAGCTTTAGAAATTACCAGTGACGTCTAACATTTTGTATTCTTCTGCTTTCTTAAAATGTTTCCGAGAAGTGACGCAAATCCTGTTCGATAAATGTTCAATTTCATTATGATTTACGGTCAAACATCAAGTGACCTTTTGGTAAACTTTTGTAATGTAGGTGTCACTTCTGTGTTCCAAATATTTCCGAGAAGTGGCCAAAGGTCTGCGGTCAATAGTTCCTCATTTAAAGAGTATAGATGATCTGCCCACAGTCCATTCGTCGAACTACCTCGCACAAATGACCCCTTGGGTCATGACGCATGTGTAGTTTCCCTCAGCCATCTTCTCTAACGTCTTTGGCTGAGGCTATAATGCTTATTGTATTTTGAAAATATTTTCTTCTCTCTCTCCTCTGCATTACCATTGATTTAGAAATATATTTGCATTGCATGAGTTTGTTCTTTACTTAAAAAAGTGTTTTTGATGCCAAGTCTTTGCTGAGACTGCATAACCATTGATCAAAGTGTGTCTTTACACTTCTTGTTGAAGTGGTTTCATTGTAATAAAGTACAAACAATCCTGATTCAGTTCCTGTCTCTCACATATGTATTTTCTTGTTTAAGATACAGCACCCCTGCAAATTAAGCTGGTGCATTCCCCCCCCCCCATAGAGAGGTAAATCTCACCCTTTAACAGGTCGCCCTTTTGAATGTGAAGAAAGTCATTCGACTTCGTAGAATGGCTTTTCCTTCATGCGACATTGCGGAAACTTGGCATTCTTCACAGATTCACGGACCTCATTTCATTGTTATATTCCAACTCCACAGCTCGTATTCGTATCAATGGCTACATTTTGAAGCATTTTACTATATCCAGGGTCACCAGGCAGGGCTGCCCGTTCTCACCTTTATTATAGCCATGGACCCCTTAATACACCACCTACAGGAGCGCCATATGCATCGGGGTCTTTAATTTAAACCCGGACCGCTACTTATTTCAATGTATGCTGATGACATTCTGTTGTTCATTCGGCACCCCTCTGATAACCTGACCCCTATAGTGCGAGAAATTGTCCGGTTTGGAGACCTATCTGGCCTATGCATCAATTGGGCGAAATCTGAACTGTTTCCCCTCAATGACACTACCACTTCCCCCATTTGCGAATACTCTATTGAATGGTTCACCGACTCCACTAAATACCTGGGCATTGTCTTACATAAGGACAGGAAACAAGCCATTTGTTTAAATTACGGTCCTGCCATGGACAGACTCTTGACACCAGTAGATCGCTGGATACAACTCCCCCTTTCCATGGCGGGCCACATCGCTATCATAAAAATGATGGTCCTCCCTCGCTTTTTGTATTTATTTGCAAATATCCCTATTCCTTTGATGAATTCTTTCTTTCTGACGCTACATAGCCTACTTCTGAAGTTGGTATGGGCGGGCCACAGACCCCGGGTTGCCTGGGGCACCCTCACTCTTCCATATGATTGTGGCAGCTTTGCCATCCCAGATTTCCCTATCTATTTCTTAGTTGCCCAAGTTCATTTTGCATATTATTAGTTTCACCCACATGCCCGACTGCCCTACGCCAGACCGGAACAAAATCTAGCGGATCCTACACCCTTAAATACCCTACTGCCGCAGGGTCTTAAGCTGGACCCCACGTATATCCGAACTTTGTCAAACACCTGCTGGGCATGGCAAAGGTTTTGGGTGGTATGCTGGGCTTCGGCTTTCTATATTCTCCTGAACTCCCCATCTTTGCAAATCCTTGGCTACCACTAACAACTGAAAAGCTAGTACAGCCCACCTTGACCCAGCATGGTCTTCACACCTTTGGGGATCTGTTCCCCGACGGGCTCGCCTTATCACTCACCACTGAGGCTACTTATGCTGACATTACATTCATGGATAGATTTATCTTTAATAAACGTAATGGCACATTACGATCTTGCATGCCTTCCTACCCCTTTGCCCAAGACGACTTTCTCCCTCTCACTCTCTTGATAGAGGACCCGGACGGGTCACACCTGATCACCAAGCTCTACCGTGCCTGCATGGCTTTAAAACACACTAACTATGGGGGGGGGGGGTGCAACGACGCTGGGAGGAAGACCTGGGCCACCCATTAACAAAAAGGATTGGGCCTTCTGCTGTGCGCAGATTAAATTAGCATCCCCCAATCACCGCCACAAACTACTCCATTTCCGATTCCTACACAGATCCTACACCACTCCTGCTGGACTTACCAAGATTGTCCCCTCCAGGTCATCCCTATGTCCTAAATGCCGATTCCCTGGAGCGGATTTCCCCCACTTGACTTGGACCTGTCCAGCTATCGCAACTAACTGGTCTGAATTGTTCAGTACCCTTTCTCACATGATCTCCCTAACATTAAACCCCTCGCCTTCTTTAGCACTGTTTGGGAATGTTTAACCCGTCCCTATAACAGATCGCAGATTTACTGCCATCGCTTTATTATTAGCGAAACAAGAGATCACAATTCGCTGGGGCAATGCCTGGCTACGAAGCATGACATACTGTGACCTAACTAGCGAGGTCTACGCCGTACTACAACCTCCCTCTGCCAGACCAAAGGACATATGGAGCCTCTTTATTCATACCTGCTTACCCTGGACTCTGACTCCACGGTGTCTACACCTCTAACACTCATGCCTGCCCTATCCACAGGTCACACCAGCCAAGATACGGCTACATGACTACCTACCTACTATCGCATCTTCTCTCCTCTCTGGGGGCCTCCCCACTATCCCCCTATTTAAACTCCGCTCGTTTTTTCCTTTCTCTTTTAGCAATGTAATATAGCTACAATTTATGGTCAAGTCGAGATATGCTTATACACAAACACCATGATGTCTTGGACCTAGTCTCCTACTCTTTTCTTGTATAGTAACTCTGAAAAATTGTTAAATAAAGCTTTTTAAAAAAAAACAACTCTAGCACATAGTGGCCACCAAGGTGCCACGAAGACCAAATGAGGCAGAAATTATGGTTCCCTGCCTTAGATGCTGAGGATGATGAAATGGTCGCACTGTGTCCCTGGTGCAAGCCTGAAAGCTACCGGACAAACCTCCCCCGAATCCTGACTGACAGCCCGAGTGAGGGGCCATGGTGTTAAATCACCGTGGATTTTGGGAGTCTAACGGCCAGCCAGCACATGCTGGTCTTCTCAGACACTTTCTCCAAGCTCTCCATTGTTGAGATCTTACAAGCTATGTAATTGTCCACACCAGGAGCCTCGACAAGGTCTTCGCCATCTTTGGAGTCCCCACACTTTTAAGAGCGATAATGGGGCCCCATTTTATAGTCTGGATTTGAAGGAATACCTACAATTCTTAGCCAATGAACACAGGAAGATCATAGACTGGTGGCAGCAAGCCAACAGAGAGGTGGAAAAGCTGTTATACACCCTCAACCATCCGGATCGGGTGTGCACAGCAGGTCGACATTGAGGAAGCACTCCACAAAGGCCTCAGAGGATACAGACGAACTCCCAATAGCACAACCCACAGAGAGCCAGCCAACATCATGTTTACATATGCCGTCTGGGACAACATACTCCATGCATCAACATGGACCCCAGAACCGGTTGATGTTGTAGCCACACGGTTAAGGAGAACGAAGAACAATGATAGAGCCAGCCAAGCGCGCCACGCCAAAACATCAGACATCTGTGAGGGAGACTGGGTCTTGGTGTGAGACTGACATCCTTGAGGGAAGTTCTGACTCCCCTTTGAAGTCCGCCCACTTCTTGTGGTCGCCTGAAAGGGCACATTGGTGACTGCCAGAAACAACTCAGGCTGCGTCACAAGAAATATATCTGCTCTCACCAAATGGCGCCATCCAATTGCATGCCACTCAGACCATCAATCCCCCTAAAACACCCAGGTGACTAGAGAAGAATCGCACAACACTGAAGTTGATCAACTAAGTCACAGTCCTGAGCCACCTACCGTAAGCCCACCTACCCAACGGGAAACACCACCTGCTGAAACACCCAAGCCCACTAGGATGTCTCCACCGACCAGGAATCACCATTACAACCTGAGGCACCATATCACAAGACCTAAACGACTTGAGGACTGCATGTGTGAGGAGAGCCTGGAAAGCCTAGTGAAGTGTATACATATCTTTAAAGTATTTCTTTTAGGTCTTCTCCTACATGTGTTTACATTCTAGAATAGATTGTCCTCGCAGATGGTACCTGCCATCATAAACATGTGTACCTTTGAATGTTTAGCCCGAGCCTGTGTTCTCGTTCAGTGGGATCGGAATGCTTCTGCCTGGCAGTTGCAGTTGGATTCACCTTGAACAGGGACGCACTCCCGTGGGTTACTGCTTCTGGAAATACACGAAGTTGAAGAAAAGTACTTTTCAAGTTTCCGGCTTCTTCATTTCGACTCACTTTACATCTAGTTATCATCACGACTGGCTCGCAGAACTCAAGGGGTTCCACGCACATTGCTTGGACTATGCCATCTTGTCTTTGTGGAAAGTTTTGGAGGAATGTCACAGCGTGAGGCTGCGCCTCCATGCTGTGAAGCATACGGGCACTCATGCCCTGACCTAGCGTTGGAGGTCAGGGCAGTTAATTAAAGAGAGATGAACCCCGCCCAAGAGCGGGTTCTAAAAGCGGATTTAAACCTGTACCTTGGCCTATCGTTTCAATTATTTAGCGCAAGCGCACCAAGCCTGACGGCCGGGCCTGGGCCATTACTGTTGTGAGCTGGTATCGGGGGAATACGCGCTGCGTAGCGGGGCGCTAAATAAATCAGACGCGACACCAATTCAGTGCTCACATGGAGCGGACTGCAGTCACCGGGGTCCGCCCCTTCCCTTTATTCACCCACGTCACGCCGGCCGGCGTGAGCGCAGGGGTGTGCTTCGGAAGCGTGCGTTGGCAGCCGCCAACTAGCACGCTAACTCGTCACATCCCATCCCAACTCAGTCCTTGACTGCTTCCCCAGAGTCACTGGTTTCACTTACTTGGCACGCAAAGTCTCTGAGTCGAGTGCTGGGCCGGGGATTGTCTCTCAAGGCATACCTGTGACCGCTTCGGCTGGGCCTGGGTTCAGCTGTTGGGTCAGCGGGCACGGGCAGTCCCTCCGGAGCTTCGCAGGTCACTGCCAGATCCCTGGGTGGTGAGTCTTGCCCGGGATCGCTGCCCAGTGCTTCACTGGGTCCCTGGATGCTGGTGTCTGGTTCACTAGGATCATCACCTGGTTCGACAGCTGGAGCTGGGCCGTCGATCCTTTTGAACCATGAAACGTTGCGGGTCAGTCTCTCCTCCTTTCGCAACGGTCACCATGGTCCCTTTCACTTCGGGTACAGTCCAGTATCCAGGCTCATAGCGAGTCCGAAACTTCCCACCTGGCCTCCGGTCTCTTATGATCACAGTGTCCCCGCGGCATAGCTGACGGGATACGGACCTCCTTGTCCGGCTGGCCGCCAGGTTGTGTTCTTCCCTCTCCTATGGGCACCCTCCTCGTCGAACGGCGGGGGTGCCCAGCCTGGTGCAGTGGGGAGGCTGTCGCGGCGGGTTCCATTGAACATCAATGCCCATGGAGCTTGACGTGTGGAGCTGTGGGGAGTGCTCCGGTATTCTCGGAGGAACTTCTGTAGGTGTTGCTCGGGATCGACTTGCTCTGCAACGGCGATGCGGATGGTCTTGTTGATGGTTCTCATGAATCGTTCAATCTCACCGTTTGCTTGTGGCCACTGTGGGGTGATGCGCCTATGCCGGACGCCGTGATGTTGCAAGAACTCCTGGAATTCGTGCCCGTGGAACGGGGGCCCGTTGTCGCTCCGGACTTCTTCAGGGCACCCGAACATGGCAAATATTTTGTCCAGCGCCGGGCCCACCTGGGAGAACGCTGTGGAGTTGACAACTTCTACCAGCGGGTATTTGGAATAGCTGTCGATTAGGGCTAGGGTAAGCCTGCCATCCGGGAAGCTTCCGAAATCGATGCTTATCTTCTCCCAGGGCTTTTTCCCTTGTTCTTCTGTTTGGATCGGCGCCGGTCTTTCAGGGGCACTTGTTATTTGGCAAGAGGGACATCTCCGGACTAGTTCCGCGACTCGGGTGTCCAATCCTGGGAACCAGACTTTTTCTCGCATTCTTGCTTTCATTTTCTCTATGCCTTGGTGCCCGCCATGGGCTAACTGAGTAGCTCGTAGTTGGAGGGACGCAGGGATGACAACTCGTGGCCCTCTCAGTAGGATCCCATTTTGGGTAATCTTAGTTCATTCCTGACTCTCCACATGTGCAGGAGACTCTCCTTTTCTGGGCCCGACCATGAATTGGCTGACTGTAGGAATTGATGCCAGTGTCCTCCTTGGACGGCTGTCCGAACTTTGGCAATTACTGAGTCCACTTCTGCGGCGGCGGCCACTTCTTCAAGTGTTATTGCGCGGGGGCAGGTGAGTGTTGAGATCATGTTTATGTGTGCCTCCGTCGCATCTGTGTCCGGTTCTTCACCTTCGCCTTTGTGAGGGTCTGGATGTCTCGAAAGGAAATCGGCGGGGTTTTTGGCTCTGGGTCGATAGGCTACCTCCATTTCATATTGTTGGAGGCCATAGCCCATTGCTCGATGCGTGGAGGTGGGTGGGGCGATGAGCCTCGGAATAGCGGTACTAGGGGTTGGTGGTCCGTGATGATCTTGAACGGGTGTCCGCAGACGTATAGGTGGAAGTGCTGGCACGCCCAGCGGATTGATAGGGTTTCCCTCTCGATCTGGGCATAGCGCTTCTCGGTTGGTGAAAGCGCTTTGCTGGCGTATGCGAGTGCGGCCCACCGTCCCGGTTCTTGCTCCTGGGTGAGGACGGCCCCCAAGCCGACGGGGCTGGCATCAACTAATATTTCGGTCCGCTTGGCTGGATTGAAGTATACCAGAGTCGTCTGATCAAGGAGGGCGCTCTTGATGGCTTGGAAGGCCACTTCCTCAGTGTGTCCCCATTGCCACATGGCGTCAACTCGAGTGAGGTTTCGAAGGGGCTCTGCAATGGTGGCGAGGTCTGGAATGAAACGGCCACAATATGTCGCCATCCCAAGGAAGCTGCGCACTTCGGCTACTGTCAGTGGCGCTGGCGCGTTCTTGATGGCTTGGGATTTCCGTGGGTCCACTTGGATTCCTTCCTGTGTGAACGTGTAACCAAAGAATTCTATCCGTTGCTGAAACAGCAGGCATTTCTCTCTGTGCAGAGTGACCCCATGGTCCTGGAGCCTCTTCAGCGTGGCCCTTAGGTGCTTGTAGTGCTCCTCCGCGGTCCGTGAATGGATGAGGATATCATCACTCACATTCAGCACGTTGGGAATTCCGACCAGGATCTCTTTGACGGCGTTCTGAAAAAGTTTGGCGGCTGATGATATGCCGAAGTTTAGGCGTTTTGATCGCCTGAGTCCTAGGTGGGTGCTGAATGTGGTGATGTACCTGCTTTCCTTGGCAAGAGCCAGCTGGTGATAGCCCGCATTCAGGTCCAGCTTCAAGAAACATTTGGACCCATTTAGATCGGCCACGATGTCGTCCATTGTTGGTGTTATATGCCGTTCACGCCTGATCGCTTTGTTAGGGAGGCGCATGTCTATGCAGACTCTTATCTTCCCTGGTTGGCGGGGCTTCTCAGCGATCACCATCGGGGACACCCATGGCGTGGGTCCAGAGACCTTATCTATGACCCCTTGATCTTCCAGTTTCTGCAGCTCTTCTTCTACCACGGGGCGGAGGTGGAAGGGGATCCTTCTATGCCTTAGGGCCATTGGTTTGACGGTCTGGTCTATGTGTTGCTTGATTGGAGCCCTTTTTATCCGTCCTAGTCCGGTGAAGAGATCTTTGAACTGGTCAAGCAGGTCTTTCGTCTGGTCAGCCTGCACGCTCTTTGCAAATGTTATCAGCCCCAGATCTTCAGCTGCATGGCTGCTTAACAGTGTGTCAGCTTCCTGGTTGATGACATGGATGTCGATAGTGATTTCGGCATCCTCGTGCTGCACAGGCACAGTCATTTTTCCTCGGAGTGGTAGGGGTGACGTGCTTCCATACGCGAAGATTTTCGTTTTCGATGGCCGGAGTTCTGGTTTTGGCCTTAGCTTATTATATTGTTGGATCCCCATGACGGTGACTGATGCACCTGTATCGATGACTGCACTGACTTCCGATCCCGCTATGTGTATCTTGCATCTGGGCTGAGGCCGCCTCCGTCTCTTTAAGGCTTGCGTGAACGAGACTAGATATGTTTCTTCTTCGTCATCAGACGATGTGTTATGTCTTTGGTAGACGTTTCGTTCACTCCTCTTCTCCTTCTGCGAGGATGCTAGCGAGATGTTCGACAGTTGGCGAACTAGTTTCCGCCCCGGCATGGGCCGTCTCCCCTCCTTTCGTTGCAGTTTCTTTCAGCACACTGATGCAAAGTGATTTGCAACACCGCAGTTGGTGCACGTCTTCCCTCTGGCTGGGCATGACTGGGACGGGTGTTCTTCGTACTCGCAGTTACCACATTGGCATTTTGGGGTTGTAGGCGGGCGGTCTCGTGGTTTCCTGTCTTTCTCTTTCGCTCTCACTGCGTCGGTCCGTTCTGTCTTTACAGTAATGCTTTTGTCTGGGTTGCGCATTAACGCAAGGTCCATCTCCTCAGCGCGCACGGCTGAGAGGTCATGTGACCGTGCCATCACTAGTATGTCTGCCATCGGTATATTCAGTTGGCGCAATATGAGGCCCCGCAGTGTCTTGCTGCGGATTCCCAGGATCAGTTGGGCTCTGATTTCTTCCGCTGCTCTGTCGCCTGCGAGGTGTGTGCTAGCGAGTTCTCGCAGCCTCGCATGAAACATGTCCACTGATTACCCCTCTTTCTGCCTTGCTTGTCACAGCTTAAAGTGTTCAAAATCTGGATTGAACTGTGGATCGAAGTGCGCATTAAGCGCCGCTACTGCCGCTGCGTAGTCTCCAGGGGGGCCTGTATTGGGGAGGTGCTTGAAAAGCAGGTATATCTCTTCCCCCGCATAGTGGAGCAGCAGCGACCGTTTTACAGCGCCATCCGTTTCCCTGGTGGCGATGAAATAGTTTTCAAGGCGTCCCAGCAAGACTTGCCAGCTTGGAGACACAGTGGCTGGGTCAGCTGACTCACTGAAAGGCGGCAAAACTCTGGATGGTGGGTGCTGTGGCATGACTCTCACTGCGGCTTGCGCGGCATCCCCTTGATCGCCCATGATTTGGGGGTTTGTTACTGGAATGAGGCCCCTGCAGGTGCTGTGTCACCCTCGATGGACTGAGATGGCCAGAGGTGGGCGCTGTTGGGCGTGTGCGGCCTAGTGTGGTCGGTGGCACGTGAGTGTGCTCTCTGCGGGACCACCCTCCGTGAAAACCAAGGGTCTGGTAGGTCCTTGCGCGTTTTGCGCGATCCCTGCTTACTTGGTTTCGCTGTGTGCACTTTCCGGCCAGAGATGCTCGTCTGGGGAGAAGGCCTGCCACCCTTGTGGCAGTAGCTGCAATGCGCGCCTCGCCGGCGGGTCAGCGTTTCCTTCTACGGGCTTCTGCCGGTTGTCGGCGCCGTGCTGGGCTTACTGCTGCCTGGAGCGTGGTTCGCTCCGCTCTCGTCGCCAGTGTTGTGAGCTGGTATCGGGGGAATACGCGCTGCGTAGCGGGACGCTAAATGAATCAGACGCGACACCAATTCAGTGCTCACATGGAGCGGACTGCCGTCACCGGGGTCCGCCCCTTCCCTTTATTCACCCACGTCATGCCGGCCGGCGTGAGCGCAGGGGTGCGCTTCAGAAGCGTGCGTTGGAAGCCGCCAACTAGCACGCTAACTCGTCACAATTACCACAGCTGCCTCACATGCCAGGGATGCCCAACAGACACCAAGATCGTTAAAAGTGACTACAAGCTAGCCTGTGAATGCCAGAAAAGCCAATATAACAAGCACCCTCAGCAGATACCCGTTTTATTCTAGGAATAGTCACCAGATACCAGAATTGCCAGTCAATACTTTGACTTGCCTGTTGTGGGTGTATGGACTTTATTCCATGTTTTTGACCCAGCCCACGGTTTGGGCCCCATCACTCTGTATGGATCAGTCACTCATAACAAACTACAAGTGATAAAAGGGCCCAAACCAGAGCTGATGGCAAGGGAAGATAAGGCTGGACACGTTGCACGATAAACCTCAAAACGAAGCTCCGCTCTATTGTTTTCCTCTCTTCTTAGTACTGGCAGCACCCATTCCCATCTTATCAGAAACTGGATCAGCCAATGGAAATGTCACACTTTGCCTATGACGCGAAAGGCTGGGCAGTGCAAAGGATTTAGACGGGAGCGTCTCCTGCTGCGGGCTGAGGCTGCTTAAGAGTTGGTGGAGAGGCACTGAACTCGAGGTAGGATAGAAAGTCTAGTTAGCCCACACTGGACAATGTGTTCGTCAGAGAAATGCCAACTAAAGACTTTTGTCTAAAGTTCGTCCTCCTTCACACATACAGCAGTCGTCCGAAGCGCAACGCTACCGCCACGGAACCGCCTCCTCTTCTTGTCCCTCCCTTCTCTCATGCACCTGGAGCCAGCTACGCGGACACAGCCCGGCTTACATTTATTACCAGTCCGTAATTAGCTCAATTTAGATTACCCGCCAGATGAGCCCCCCCCCCAGTTTTGCCAGTCAGCAGGCAGAAGGCGGCTCTAAGACAATGTTTACATACCCTAGAAGCACGTGCGGAATGAACAACCAATGAGCGCTTCGATATATTGTGTAGCGTACTAGGATTGGATGAAGTGTCGCCAGCGTTCCAATCCCAGGTCACCGTACATATTACCACTCCCTCCGATTTCTAGAACACGATCAGGCATGGCATTGGCTATTATGCGACCCGGAAGTACTGTCTTTACGGACAACGGACATTGTGCTGAATGTACGTGCGGCGGTGCGGTCCGTGTAAGTGGTGGCCATGTGGTTATCTTGGTGAAAAAGACCCGTCCCTTTTAAGTAGAAGGAATACTTCAGCGGAGCCAAAATGAAGCTGGTCAGCAAGGACATCGAGAAAGACAATACCGGGTGAGGGATCTTGTCCATAGAACCCTAAAAGATGCAAATGTCAAAAGTGTTGTCAGTCTCCTTCACCACTGGATTGCAGTTTGGCACCGTTAATGGTGTTAGTCGATAATTATACTTCCAGCATGGGTGCCAGACTTCCTATGAGAGGCTTTCTCATTGCTGGCATGATGTGCACAGCTGCCACGTTTCGGTTTTCTTGTGCGTGACGTTTCCTTGATTTCGATGTGCTCATATATGGCATATCAGTGTCTGATGCATAGGCATAGTTGCCACGTTTTGAGTTTGCTTATGTGTGACCTTTTCATATTTTTACTCTGCCAGTTATTGACATTTCCTGGCCTATGTGTGACACTTTGAGTGACAATTTGTAGCTAACTCAGTTTTTAACATCTATCATAAAAATGCAACCCGGCTACAACAGGTATCGTATATTCCGTAGCCGCTTCTAGCATCACGATTTCCATGCGAACATCGTTTCCATGTCCCGTACCAGTATCCCTCTCGTGGCTGCACAGATACCCTCCTGGTTCTATACAAACACAACGTCATCCAGTTCCCCTGCAAATATTGCCTTCCCACTGGCTTGCCTGCAGGCACGAGCTGCCACGTAAAAATGTTGCAGGATTTGGCGCCACTGGCTGAATTCTTGTTTTGAAACACAGATCAGCCAATGCTGTGAATTGCTGGTTTGGGGGCTACCTACAGTATATCAGAAGTTTACCTTGCAGATGTCACTGAGGGGTGCAGTTCTCATATGTTTCCACATCCTCCTACATTAGAGTTTTATAGATGTAACTGTTATGTTATATTGATTTGTATAGTGCACTAATCACCTGAGAGGGTATCCAGGTGCTTGGGCGGGTGTGTGGTCCTCGACGTGCTTATACGAAGAGCCAGGTAGGTCTTCAGCTTCTTGTGGAACTCAAGAAGTGACGAGGAGGCTCTGGTGTGTTGAGGGAGGTCGTTCCTTGTCTTGGGTGCGATGTAGGCGAATGAGCGACCTCCAGTTTTGCTTTTGCGGATGCTGGTTATGTGTGACAGTGAGGCAGAGTGTAGGTGTCTGGTGGGTTGGTGAAAGTGTATGCGTCTGTTTAGGTATTTCGGTCCTGTGTTGTGTAGGGCTATGGATGTGTGCGTCAGAAGTTTGAATTGGCTGCACTTGTGAATGGGAACCAGTGAAGCTTCCTGAGGTGCAGTGTGATGTGGGTGTGGCGTGGGAAATAGAGTATGACTCTTGCGCAGTGTTCTGGATGGTCTGGAGTCTGTGTAGGAGTTGTTTGAAGATTCCGGCATAGAGAGTGTTGCCGTAGTCCAACCTGCTTGTGATGAGTGCTTGTGTGACAGTCCGTCTGGTGTTCTGAGGCAACCATTTGAAGATCTTTTGCAGCATGCATAGGATGTGGAAGGCGTAGGTGCACACTGCGTTAATTTATGTCCTGCAATAGTATGTTATCTAGTCTATACTTTGCAGATACATTATGGTACTTGGAAGTCCTTTGGATTTTTTAAAACCAGACTTGGAGAACACAATATTGACAAAATATATTTTTAATGTTCGTAATTTGGGTGCTTGAAGGTTCAACTGACTGATACTTTCCATCTTAAACTATGTATTTTGGGTGCAATCCTGCTCCTAAAGAAATATGATTTGTATGTATGATAGTCACTTTGCTCCATATCACAACATGGTTGATAAATTAAATACAGGAACTGGAAACACAATGCCTAGATGATACAGAGTGAGGAGTTTCCCTACATGTGATATTAATCAAACCAGCATGTAAACTGTACAGACAACTGGGAAGTTGGTGCTGGAGGCACTTGCTTTGAGTGTCAAATTTCATGCTACAAGGACGACTGGTAACGTTCTGGACCAAAGTTAGATATGCCAGTGGTTCAGCGTTTCATTTTTTATGACTTCCTTATACATACTTTGTGACACAGATGATAGTTTTTAGGTCGAGCCTAGAGGCAGCGCGCATGCGCTGCTCGCTCTGCGAGGCATGCTGTAGTAGAGTATGCACTGGGAGCCCCTCCCACTCCCCGCCCATATTTTTAATTGGCTTGTGTCATTGTCCTTCGTAAGCGCTGGTTTCCGATTCATTATGAGGCTTGTTAGTCCCGCCTTGTCTCCATTTGTTTCCGCCCATAAGGACTGGACCTTTTACTTGGCTCGTTACACGGTCTGCTTTATCTAGTGGGTGAGCACTATTTTTAGGTCGAGCATTCGAGACCTCTTGTATATACTTTAGTATATACTTATATGTGTATGTAATTTGTGAGCTCTAGAGATCAGCTCCAGGACTTGTCTGCTTCCACTTAGGGACTTTTTTTTTTTCTATTCAACTGCCTCTATTTAACTTCTTGATAGAAAATGACCAGTAGAGGTCAGTAAAATACCAGAATTGCTTTCTGCTGAGGGACTTTCTTTTTTTAAATTTTTCTGGCAACTTCTTCTATTTAACTTTCTTGATAGAAAACGACCAGCAGGGGTCAGTAAAATACCAGAATCACTTTAGCATTTTCTAGACTCCAGTCCATAGAAATTGTCTTCCACAAGCACCCGTAGACAATAATATTTTTTTCAAATCTTGTATTTTCAGTGATATGACCACCGAAGGCCCTGATTTTATATTCAAAACAGAGCTTTGGGCTATACCATTTCCTGCTGAAAGGCAATATTTCTCTCCATGTGTTCCCATAACTGGTGTGTCACGCAGTTTGGTGCTTACTTTCCCTCCATGTTAAAGAACAGTAGATGTTTCAGCACCCAGGCTAATGTGCTGCATAGCTAAATAAGGTCCCAAAGGCGAGACCGATTGCATTGCAAATGGATGCGTGGAGAACGAAAGGAGCAGGGATTGTGGCTGTGTCTCTGTTGGTCTCACAGTTCCACTGTGGCATGTGGTGCTTTTTGCTGATCTCACAGAATGAAAGCAGCGCTGGAGCTCAGGAGGGAAAAGACACACAATTGATGGACGGAATGCAGAGCAAATCAAAACATTCACCCCCAGTCAAGAGATCTGGGTTAAATCCATCATTCTTTTGCTCACCATGCCACCCTAGTTTAGACCTGGCCATATGCAAATCAGTCTTGACCCTGTGCCTCATGGGAACAGTCCAGCCCGAACTGACAAGCCAGGTCCTCCCTGGACCGGAAACAAGCATCCTAGGACCGGTTTCGGGGTTTCACCCCTCATCAGCCAGGATAGCTTGAATCCAGTGCCACAGTGAGCCCAGGACCCACGTCTGGGCATACCCGGCGCACTTAGGGCGAGACAGCAAAAGACACATAATTGATGGACGGAATGCAGAGCAAATCAAAACATTCACCCCCAGTCAAGAGATCTGGGTTAAATCCATCATTCTTTTGCTCACCATGCCTCCACGGTTTAGACCTGGACATATGGAGGGTGGCAGGAAGTGAGGTATAATAAAATAATATAGAATAATATAATAAAAGACCCAGGAACATTTGCTAATTTGATTAACTATAAATATATAAATGGAATAAATTGTGATTTCAAGCCCACCGTGCTAGGACCGCAGCT
The DNA here is from genome assembly GCA_963921515.1 of Calotriton arnoldi. Classification (NCBI taxonomy): domain Eukaryota; kingdom Metazoa; phylum Chordata; class Amphibia; order Caudata; family Salamandridae; genus Calotriton; species Calotriton arnoldi. Next base: position 885,434 of record CAWUFW010001892.1, on the reverse strand, counting down.
TTTATTTAAAAGATTGAGCTGCATCGTTCCTGTGAATTTATTTGCCTTCCATTTTTTTCCTGTAAGAATTAAAAACACACCCTGTTGTGCTTTAGTTGAATCAGTGCAAGCACTTGCATCTTGGACCTGTTGTGTATAAAGACGTGTTTCACTGTTTGTAATGATTATGTGCTAGAAAAAAGGGAGGGCGTCCAAATTCCTTGGAGGCTGTCATCTTTTTTTAGAGTCCCATAAATAGTTCAGATAAATATGCTTTCTGAAATAACCCACACATATGCTGATGTTGGCACCTTTTCTGGGTCTCATTTACGCGAGTTTAAGCTATTGGCATTGTAAAGGACAATGCCTTTTATTTATGTTTTAAAAACGAAAACAAAAGGAAAAGGCATTGTCATTTACAATGCCAATAGCTCAAACTCGGGTAAATGCGAGACCTATTGCATTGCAAATGCTTGTTGTGTTTTTAGAATGTGTTTCTTTATATTCTCCTCCAACGGCCCAGCAGAGGCTCAACTCCTGGTATACTGGACAGGGCACAGACAGTAAAGAATCCATATGTCTGGACAATCAAAACAACAGCCTATGCTAGTAAACATGGCAACTTCTCAACCCCGGTCTCTGCAGGGCAACCCTATAGGTCTCGAGATGACAGCGTGCACTGGCTGTAAATTACACTGCTGTGTTAGAGCACCTCGAGCAGTGTCTAGTTTGCATGACTAATGCGTTTCAGTGCGGTGATGCAGTGTCAGGCACTGAAATGTGTTAGTCTAACCCATTAAGCGTGGTACTTGGCAGGACTGTACAGAGTGGCCAACTTTCGATTACCACTTTGTAGAACACTGTGCATGTGCGCATTCACTAGAAGACATTTGTTGCGGAGCCAGTGTGACTGCGTGTCATGGGGCAATTTTCTGGAGTTTCACTCCGTTCCCACCTCCATTCAGTCAGGCCCTTTGTTATGAAGGTTCATAGTCAATGAAGCCAGAAACTACGTGATAATAACGTTTTAGTAAGGTATAACAGAACAAAATTAAGAAGATAAAATCTGGAAAACAATTATAATTAGTAAGGGATAAAATCATTGACTTTTGCAGGGACCCCGAATGACCAATTACATGTAAATATGGGACACAAGATCCTTGCAAAACATGAGTGGCATCACTAACGGTGACGGCATCAGAACATACAGGGAGACTAACATCGTCATAACATATATCAGAACTCCCAGGTGCATTTGATGAACTCAAGGTACTAACTTCAGCCCTACTGTCAACCGGACAGTAGTCTAACCAAAAATAAGTTCCAGCTTGCTCCACTATTTTAGATTTTTTGAGGATGTCCATTTGCTCTGGGTTGAGCACAACAATTGAACCTTGATTCCACCAACCCCTATATTTGAGCAACACAGCAGTGGCAGAACCATTTTGACTTATACAGCCTCTATAAAAGAAGATTATCTTTTACTCTTTACAGGTTTTCTAATGAGAACTAATCACTTACATTTTTTCCCCCTTTAGTTCTGGTAGCTGTGTCTTGTTAAGTTTTACTCTGAAGTTGTTTTCTTCGACAACCATTCTTTCACAATAACATCATTGCAAAGAGGTGCACCACTTTTAGTGACCCACCTGGGTGTCAGATGGGTCTGACCTTCTCTTCCCCTCAACAAATTAAAAGGAGAAAAAAACAGTACAAGAGTGTGGGGTGTTTGGGATAACACCATACCCTTTTCCCTCAGATAAATTACCACATTCAAATTTGATGCTAAAGCCGATTGTATGCTTTCTTTCAAGACCCGTTAGTGCGCTCAACTTGGTCATTGGAATATGGACAATATAAGAGTACCTTTACTTACTCAAACCCATAATATTTAATAAGCACAAAATACCTCCACACCAATTGTCCCATTGTCTGACACCAGTTGTTTTATAACACCTTCAATGCAAAAGATTTGTAACAAAAAATTAAATAACGCCACCTGAGGTTGGACTGTCCAAGAAGAAATAATGCACATCTTTTGTAAAGTAATCTGTTAAAACAGTCCGTTACCTCTTATCATATGCTAAAGAGTTGTAACATTTAACTAAGTCAATAGAATTTTTTAACCATGACCTTGGTGGGAGCCGATCCCTAATATTTTAAACTTCCCAATTTTTTACAAAATCAATTTGGCTCCAAAATCTCCAATAGATTTAGCCATTAGAGACTACAATCCTCTTCAGAAAAATATATACTTTAATAGAATAAAACAGAATAAATGTGTAAGCATCAATTACCGAGTTCTAGAATAAAAATAAGAGCTGCTGACTCAAGAGCTGGGGATCCCGGTTCGAGTCTCGATCGCGCAACATCCTGTGATTCTATGCAAAACACTTAATCTCTCTGGGTGATAAATTGTTATATAAATGAATATGCTGCAATAGTAAAAGGCAAATCTTTATGAAAATATAATTCCACCAAAGCGGATGTTAACAGTATTTTGGAGGTGGGAAACTGATCAGAAAAGCAGATGAGGAACAAGCATTGGTAAATGCAGGAAAATAGGCTACATCCAATAGAAATGGAGGAAAGGTAAGTGGCACGCACAGGAACCAATGAGAAGCCAGGAAAGAGAGGATGCTGGATGTAAGTCCCTTTTAAGTTTATATTAAAACAATAGATTTCTCAAGCACAGAGCAAGTGAAACCTAATTACCCACGTGATTCTAAAACCCAAGAGTTTTATACGCAATTCACTCAAGCTATTAATAGAGTTTACAAATTCAGCATGGTATGATCATGGTTAGGGTCGCATTGGCAAATCAGAAGCAGCCACGTAATGTTTTAAAATCTTTAGTACTGACCCATTTCTTAAGGTAAGAGAAGTCTTCCACCTACTCCCTCAGCAACTGCGATCCGGAGATGTTCAGCACAAAATGAAACATTTCTTGCACAATGGCTCATATAATTAGCACATCTACAACAGAACTTCTAGCGACACTCAAATTGTGATCTCTGTGGAGGAGAACTGGGAGGAAGTCTCTGCTAGATTTAATGCATGCATGACTGCAACAACAGACTGGATGGGCTCCCAGGTTCTGAAAGTGGATTCCGATAAAACTGAGGTTCTTATATTCGGACGAGACCCCTAGTTTTGGAATTTTTCATGGTGGCCACAATCTTTAGGATCTTTGCCATGCCCAGTCACCAAGTTATGAATTAAGGCGGCTACTTCGACGCCAACCTCTTGTTTAGGGACCAGACAAACCATCTCTCTGTTGAAAAAAACGACGCTGGAGGCGTCAAAGCCTAAAAACGTTCGACCAATCTCCCTTCCCTTTCGAAAATCACAGAATCACACGTCAACACCATTTTAACCCAATACTTGGAAGTTAACTCGATACTAGATCCATCTCAAAACGGTTTCCGGCCTCGGCACAGTACTGAGTCTGCGCTGCTTGCGGTTATGGAGCAGCTACGGGCTTCTCTGGATGAGGGTAGAACCTCGGCACTGATTCTGCTTGATCTGAGCGCAGCCTTCGACACAGTCTTCCATAAGATCCTGCTATTCCGGCTGAGGGAGATCGGCATCGATGGCAAGGCCCTCTCTTGGTGCTCCTCTTTTCTGGCCGATCGGACCTTTCAAGTCATCGCCCCCCCCCCCCCCCCATTTTCCTCCCATATCCATTCGCTGCGCTGTGGTGTCCCCCAGGGCTCAGCACTGAGCCCCACTCTATTTAATATCTACATCCGACCTCTGGCTCTGATGGCTAAGGCCCGGAACATCTCTCTGGTGTCCTATGCGGATGACACTCAGTTGGTGCTTACCAGCAACCCTAGCCAGGATTCAGCAAAATTCCAGGAAGATCTAACTGCCATCTCTGATTGGATGGCTAACAAATACCTCCAATTGAACTCTAACTCCACCAAATCTGAAGTCCTTCTGGTGGGTAGGGACTCCCCATCTCTGGGGCAGCCAGTGGTGGCCCCCTGCACTTGGTGCACCCCCCCTACCTAAATTTGTGGTCAAGAACCTGGGAGTCTGGGTTGACCGCGCCCTCTCTTTTGAGGCACACACTAAATCAGTGGCAGGCACCTGCTTTGGTTTGCTACGTGGCCTAAAGCCTATCCTGGGACTTTCCGACTCTCGCATCTGGCAGTCGATAGTCCAATCCACCGCCCTGGCTAGATTGGACTACTGCAAAGCGTTGCTCCTGGGCTCCAATAAATCAGTGATCACCAGGCTCCAACGTGTCCAGAACGCTGCAGTCTGCGCTCTGTTCGCACTTCCTAAGCACTGTCACGTCTCCGACTTCCTCCGCCGGCTGCATTGGCTGCCATTAGAACAGAGAATTTACTTCAAAACTCTCTGCATCATCCATAAGATCTTTCTGGGCCTTGGCCCTAGGATTTTCAGCGATATGTGCTCTCTTTATGCATCAATCTGCGCTCAGCGGATTTGCATCTGGCCCGAGTGCCTCGGGTATGCAGGGCCAGAGCGGGTGGCCGCTCGTTCAAGGCATTGCCGCCTGCCCTTTGGAACTCTCTACCCGCAGTATTTCAGATCACTGGAATTCTAGAAAGACTGTGAAGACCTGGCTATTTTTCAATCACTAGCTTCCTCTTCTTCCCACTCTACCAGACAGTCAGCGCTGGGACACCCCATTGCTGAGGCAGCCATGCGCTTTATAAATATTTTAACATAACATCTCACGTCATACTACTTCTTGATCCTGAAAATTCTCAAGAAAGTCCTCTCTTTTCTACCACCTGAGTTCCCAAAATCGGTGGTCGTTGCACTGGTCCTATCAAGGTTAGACTATTGTAACGCCCTGTACATGGGAGCTCAGCAAGTCATCCTAACGAGACTGCCGAGGCTGCAAAATGCAGCTGTCCATCCTCTTACCAACTCAAAAAGGTTTGATCACGTTCACAAAGTCAGACAAAACCTGCCCTGGCTCCCTGTTAAAAAGAGGGTAGCCTTTAAGGCACTCTGTTTAACACACAGAGCTCTCCATCAGCAAGGCCCAGAGTTTTTCAGACAAACTCTCTCATGGTACACCCCTACAAGAGTACTGAGGTCATCGTCGGCCAATAAAGTACAGATCCCTTTTATCAAGAAAGTGTCTTGGGGAGGTAGAAGTTTGGTCTACAATGCGGCTAAGTTATGGAACCAAATGCCCCGGTATTCGAGGGCCCAAGGCGACCCCTCTACATTTAGAAAATCATTAAAGACTTGGCTCTTCACTCTCCCCTTATAGTTTCTTCCATTGCCTCCTTGAGAAAGTCAAGGCCAAGACGCCCAAGGGCAGACGCCGCACTCTATAAATTTAAAATCAAATTAATCAAATCAAATTCCCTAATAGAGAAAACACATGCAACATCCACAGCTGACCGAGTTTCATGGATTTTTGGGAGAGGATGCCAATACATAACTATTTTATTATTAAGAGAATGCAAATCCACACAGACAGATCTTGCCTGTTTTTTTTTTTGATGGCTGAACCCATTCAGAAGAATCTGTGGGTTCAATTATTCCTTCTTCAAATATGGTATCAGGAGCTTTTTAAGGTTCCGCTTCCACTTAACGGTACTGACCGAACCTTATGAATTACTGTACAGCTCACTTTAAGCTAAATTTTCTGCTTACAGCCACTTACACGCGCAACATGATTTTCAGATATTTCCTTGTGTTTCCCCAGAATCTACTTATTTCTATATCATTTACCATAAGTATTGAAATGGGAATATGCATTTTCCCAAGGGTCATAGCAGTCAGTACCTGGCCTCAGTATGGTGCTCAATCTCCCCAAATCTTGCAATCCTACAATATCTCTACTCCTTTTGCAACATAAATCTTTTGTAGAAATAGAATGGCCCATGAATTCAGGACTGTTTGCAAAATAACCAAGCATAGTTATGTTAGCAGTTTGTAGATCGTTTGGTTACTCCATTACGGAGTGTCCCAGTGCTGAATTCCGATAGACCAAGATGGTGACTGGGCTGCCTCTACTGGTGGTTTGACCTTCTCCTAAACCGCCAGGTTTTTATGTGTTTTTGGAAGGATGCTTCTGAAGGCTCTAGTCTGAGATGCAAAGGAAGTAGGTTCCACTGTTTGGCTACCAGTTGCCTAAAAGAACTGCCACCAAGGCGCTTTCAATTGAATTTGGGAATGCTGACCAATCCTGCACCAGCTGATCTTAGACAGCGTTTTGGGTGATATGGTAAGATCATAGGCAGACGATTACTCGGGCCTTTGCCCTGCAGGATTTTGTGAACATAGCATAGGGCTTTAAAGCATAGATATATCAAACCCACCAAAATCTGATATCTTAATCAGTGAGTCCAAATCTATCATAAGTCATGTCTACACTAACAATTTTAACCTGTCATAAGGGTCCCTTAAACCTATTAACTGGCTTGTTCATGCATTCATCTTCAACAGTAAATACCAAATTGTAAATTAAAATTTGTTTAGCATCTTTAACTGCGTTAACATTTACAGACATCGTACATCACCCACTCCTACAGAAACTCTGAAAGAGTCCGTCTATCTTACACCTGTTACATCCTTTTCCAATTTAAGGACAATTGCAATTATTTATTAAGTGCAACTTAGATGAACACTTATAGCACATACATTTTTCTTGCCATTGTTTTTTTTTATGCTTGTCTCTGTCCTATATAGCACATACTGAAGTTGTTGCAAATGAATCCTCCTTTCCTAATGCCTTCAATGATACTGTCTTTCATTCAATCCTTTTAGCTATGGTCAAAACGTCTGCTAAAGTACCATTACAACATAGTAAAAGTCGCTCTTGGATCTTTTTGAGGCATTATTAACCCCTTCCGTGCTCGCGTCGGCCAACGGCCGTCGCGAGCACTACCTCCCCAGTGCTGCGAACGACCGTTGGCCGACGCAGCCCCGCCCACTCCGTGGAACGCCCACACCGCGGCGGAATTGCCGCCGCGGTAAACGGGTTAATAGAGATTGGTCACAAATGTAAACGTCAACAAGATCTCCGAATTCACAAGATGCTGCCAGGGTTCTCAAAGCTGTTATGTATTTCTCAATTGACCATCAAAAGATTGTCAAAAATCTCCTGTCTTACAGCTCCTAACAGTCCAAACAACAAAGCTATTTTACTTTCAGATACAAATACTTTGCCATTAATAGATATTAAATACTTCTCAGATGCACATTGCTACTATTTCCATTTGTGACTAGGTGTGCCAGGATTTTATTGCAAAGAATTTGGTTGGTTAAAACTCTGTGTCCTAGCCATGTCAGTCTCAGTAATAGATTAATAATACAAATATGGACTACACGTGCTGCTATTGTGGTACTCTTCTTTATTTTTTATTTATAGTCGACACATGATGCCTGCCACAAGGTGCATGGATGTTTGGGGGGCACTACAGATGTCCCCCAGGCCTCTTAGCGGAGGGAGTGGGCCTTGCTAGGAGCCCCCCAAAGTCAATTTCTCTTTGCCATTCTATGGCGGTCGGTCCGCCACAGAAAGGCAGACCGAAAGGGACATCATAATCTCTACTGTGGTGTCTGCGAAGGCACCTCCCTTATTGTAGGGATTACATTCCGACCGCTGGGCGGATGGGCTCTTCGAGCTCGTCGGAACAGCAGTGGTCGGTCCCTCCGCACACTGCCTCCAACTGCCGCATCATAATGCGGCGGGTGGAACACGGGGGCAGATGTCGGTCAGATCGCCAACCGATCCAACAGACATCGTAATCTGACCCTATATTTCTTTTACACTTGTCAGGCCACATATTTCTTTTACACTGCCAGTCCACATAAGACAGCCATAGGTCCAACCACAAGGGGTCCCTGTACCTTTATGATGAAGAGCAAATGCTTCAACTCTAGGAATGCTTAAAAACCCCATAAAAGTTTCCTCCGGTCACGTTGTATAGACCCCAGGAAACAAAGGGTTACTTTTAATAAATTATGTTTGGGGGGCTGCTGATAAACCTTCAGCTCCCCACAACACTTGTGTAACATGTTGATGGTGCCCCTGCCCAGATTGGGGCACAATAAGCTGGAAAGAATATGTAAATTAGCCACATAGGGCATTATGGGGCGGTCCTTTTAGGGAGCAGTTAATAATAAATGAGCTGCTCCGGCTGCTTATTTATTAAACCTTTTGGCAGCCTTGCGCCACATTATTTATTGTTTTTTGATACCGAAGTCCCACTCTGGACATCCACAGCAACATCTTTCTTTGGGGGGACCTTGGAGGGAGCCCCAAGCCCCACCACCTCCCAGCCCCTATCCCCTGAGAGCCGGCAACCATTCTCTTTGTGCATCTGCCGGGCGGGAGCTGCCTTCTTTCTTTCTCTCACTGGGAGTGGCCAAAAGACAGTTTGACTCTGTCCCGGGGATGGGGTCCTTGGGGCAAACCTGTATCGGGCCTGAGGCCCCCGGGACCATAAGTTAGCAACTGGGAAGGGGGCCTCACGCCCTCTTTCCCAAATAAAAAGTAAATATGCTCAGTCCCCCAGGTCTTAGCCCACCCGTAGGGAAGTTTAGAGAAATTCGGGGGCCTGCCTTTTTTTTGTTTCTCCCCTGGTCTTTAGGTTGTCCCACAGGACCGCAAAAAAAACTGGGATATTACATTTTGGCCCCAGGTAGGATCCCTCTGAGACCCCTCCCACAAGGCCTAGGTGTCAGGATATCTCTACCATGCCCCCTTATTTCTTTTTTGTAAGACAATTTCAGGACATGGGACACAGTCCCCAAGTGATATAATTGCTGCTCTAACCTTTCTGGTAATTTTGCGGCCAGCCACTCGGAGCACTCGCTCCAAAAAAGCTTGCTCAACCAACCAGGAGACTTGAATTTCTGAACTGCTGCTTAATTGTCAATATATCTATACATTTTGAACCATAATTTCTCAAAAACTACTGAACAGATTCCAAACAAATTATAAAAAGCACACTCTCTGGGTAGAGATCTAGCTTTTCGCAAATTTGGTGTAATTCCATTCAGCCATTTTGGCTGTAGTGCTGTCAAAATTCCCTATTGAAATTGCATGGTGGAAAAACGTTTTTTAGGACACCTCTTTTTCTCATTCCATCTCATCTCACCACAAAACTTTCCTAGAAGAAGCTGAAGTGGATGAACTATAATTTGGAAACTTTCATGAAGATTTGTCAAACAACGACAAATTATTAGCGAAACAAAACACGCTCTTCCTATAGAAAGTCTGATCTAACTGTAACTACACTGTGGCGACTGCCACTGTGCGATATAAATATAATTTTTTTCTTGTCACCAGGGTGCCTCTCATGATGAATGAGATTACATTTTGTTCTTTCTCATTTAAGGAGAAAGGTTAAAACGGGGTAACAAAGTGTTAGAAGTCCTAAGAAGTGTTTTGTTGACTGTTTAAAGCACATGCTAAGTAATGTACACATGGGAAGGTGCAAAGCTTTTGCTCTTATATAGAGTTCAAATCACTTGTATGTTGGCAGCTATTGGGTAAAAAATATCTGCTTTCATTTTCTGACCTACCTTTATTTCGCCAGTAGGTATATCTAGACTCTGGTTGTACTGTAGATCATGTAAATTAAACTACACAGAGGGTACAAAGGGTTTCCTTTCACTTACTGCTGCAGGTTTTGATAATAGCAAATATGACTCGCCATAATGAGACTAACTTTATCCTCTTCTCTCCCCCTTTTCTGTTCCTCTCCAGACAAGTGACGTTGATCCCAGATGAAGCCGAAGACATGTGGCACACATACAACCTGCTGCAAGTGGGGGACAGCCTGCGCGCCTCCACCATCCGGTATGTTGAGAGCATTTTGAGGGGAGAGACTAATGACCAGCATCGCTGCACTAGCGCATAAGGTTTGGGGGGGAGACAGCATCAACACCTGCACCGTCAGATGTGAAATAACCAATAACTCTACCCTGATCTCAGATCTGTCAGAGACTCTGATGTCATTCTTTCTAAACTGAGCTTTTCTTTACCACTGACTGTTATGCCCTGCATAGTTATTCTATGTTCTACGTTTCACCTATTCTTCCTGCTGCTCAGCCAGTGTGCATGACAGTTAGAGAGGGGCTGAGCAGCAGGCAGGCTGCTCCTGGTGGGGTTTGCTACTACAAGGTGTTTCCTACTACCTGGAAATAATGGCTTGACTACTGGTTAATCTACTTATACTTCACCTGTTACCTGGACTACCTGTCTGTTGTACTTACCAACCATCTGGATGTACTTGAACCGACTACTGATTAAAGGTACATGTTAAATCTACTTGGCTACCAGCGTCTACTTTCTGCCACAGACCACAACACTGACCTTCTGATATTAGGATGCCTTTAAAAACTCATTTGATTTCCACAATGCAGAACCATGCCTCCATGTTATGCTCAGGGCAACAATTAGAAAAAGTGATTTGTTGATTAGATTGACGCAGGTACGCAACTACAATCTAGAAAATAAGGCAATTTATCATACTCTGAACAAATTCCTAAGCCCAACAACGTAAAAGAAGCTTTTTGTCTGCTTCTAGAGAAGTGTATTTTTGATTTTCTATAAACTTTTCAACCATGTATCTGGAGAATTCTCCCCCTTTTCCCCTTCTCAGGCACCATGTGATGGACGGAATTAACGTTTATTCAGAAAACCTTGGATATCAACCATTTATTCTGTTTCACTCAGTCTTAATATCGGCCCTGACATAAGGGATAAGATCACAACGGTCTTGGACTGGCCCACCTGCCCTTCCCGGCTTTCAGCCAGTGTCTCAAACGAGCACTTGATTTTCATATTAAGAAGAGCTGTCCTGGCTCCTCTTTGGGTGACTGCCCTGGTTGACTACTCAAGCGGCTACCTGAGATAATTGCTCCTCTTGTACCCACTACTAATTAATTCAGCTTTAGCTCTGGGGAAAAATTATCTTCAGGTATAAAGGCAATAGTATACCCGCCTCTTGAAAATTCTTCAGAGTTCAGACAGTTTCGCTGATTTCGAATTTCCCCTGTTGGGGAAAGGTCATTGAAAGTAACAACATTTGTGGATTCACATAGTCTCCTTCACACTTGTCAAGCTGCTTTAGGCCAAAGCACAATATTAAATTAGTTCTTCTAACCTGCCAATGAGCTGCTTTAGGATGACCTGGTGCATCACTGCACAGATTCTTGCCCTTTCGTATAATAAATAGAGAGTGATGAGAATGGTGGAGATCTGTGCTGTCTTAATCGGGGACCTGACAGGTGAGTATGTCTCCTTGGTACATCATGGTCGGTGGTAGAATACCTTCCTAATTAATTCACTCAAATACTAAATGATATACAGGTTTACACAGGAAAGAAGCCGGGTTCATGCTGACCCAACTGTTTCTAATATGTAACCCCAAATAGATTAAAAAGTGTGAGCATGGGGTGAACTGGAAAACAAAGTTCTCCTATGCTGTGCTGTTGGAGGATTGTGTGAGGCCCTTAATGAGATTGATTGAAGTTCTTAGAAGGTCTTTGTGGACTGTGTGTGTTTGTGGAATGGGAGGGGGCTAAGGGACTTAGTAAAGTCATGTTGTATAATTGCAAAGTAATTATGCACCCTAGGTGTCTTCACACTGCTGCTGGTAAATAAAGACGAGCATTTCTGGGGAGGGAACATGTTGTGGTTTTGTGCCCCTTACACCAGAAGGATTCTTCAAATTCCTATAGGGGACCAAGGGAAGGAGATGTTTCCATTAACTAACCACTCTAGTATGCTGTCTAATCCACTTACGTGCCCTTGGCTATTTGTGTTTTTGTGTGGGGAAAAAAAAGACCGGTTTTTGCTATTCAAAATCAAAACTATAGATTTTGCAGAAGTTGTTCCTCTAGAGCAGTGGTTCTTAACCTTATGACTTCTGTGGACCCTCACTTAATCATTCCTGGAATCCTGAGACCCCCAATGAATAATTATTGGAATCCGGGGACACCGGCCTAAGCAATTTCAATGATTTGAACCACAAAACACAAAATTACGGAAATAAGCTTTCATCATGCAAATACACCAATGATGATTTTTTTTATTTAATTCACAATGAAATCTAGAAAACAAATCCAAATTTTAATTCCAACTGGAGGTTGGAGCTTTTCTAAATTCAATTGAGGCCATCCATCGTCCATACTATATTCTATTAAATGCACTTGTACTGCTCCCACAAATAAATATGAGGATATGAACTTAATTTTTAGCCTCTAATTTCAAATTCTTTCACATTTACAAAACATTTTAACATTTCAAATTTTGCTACTTTATTTATGTTCACTTTATTAATCTGTTAATAGCATTTTATTTTCCAAGCAGTGTGTGAGTAGGCGTCGCGGACCCCCAGGGGCCCCCGACCATCGTTAAGAACCACTGCTCTACAGGGATTTAGAGAGCAGACTACCCCAGCTTCCTTTACTCAGTGCAGGTATCGCCCATACAGCAGCAGTACAATCTTTTACAAACAGAATAAGCACAACAAAGGCAGAAGTAATGTGGGGATTCTCTCTCTTTCTCTGACACACACGCACGCTGTACAGCATGGAACAAAAGTGTTCAGGCCAAATACCTTAGTACACCATAACAAGCAGCAATGAACATGTCACTTGCACACAAAACAGGTATAAGGGCAGCAACAGTGAAAGCTTCTCTTGCACATACCAAACAGATGCAATAATGGCAGAAGTGCGAGCGTCCCTCGCTCATAGGATAAGTACAGTACAGGCTGGAGAAATGCCAGCTTCTTTAAAGCACAAAATGGCTATTATGATAGTAGGCCTCCTAAGGTTCCCTCACAAAGAAACGGCATGTATAGTATCTGTACAATTTTCACCCATCAACCAGCTAGAGCACAAGCAGCAGTCATGCACACCTCCCTCACATAGAATTGGTAGAGCAGTAATACTCAAAGTATGGCTTGGGGGCTGCATGCGACCCCACCCCCCGGTAAACAGCAGCGCTGGGTTGCTGTTTACTTGAGGGAGCTCTAATATTCCAGAAGATGTCAATTAAAGGGGCAACTAAACTAACTTATTAACTAAAATAAAAGAAAAGAAGTAAAGGTGTCTTGCATCACTTAACTTTAGGAACACATTCTTTTTTTAAAGACCTCTTGCAACAAATGGGAACAAAATTTGAAAGTCTCTACAAAAATCCCAAAAAGTGCATTTCTTTAAAATGTAGAAACGTTTCACCTTAGTATATTAGTGCATTCAGAAGTATTTTCTTAAAGTTATAGTTTGCAAACATGAATTTAGAAGCATTCATTCTTACCCCAAACCCTGGCAACAATGCAAATATTGAACTAAGAGGTCACCATCCGAGTGGACTGGGTTGCTATTATATATGGACAACACCTGCCACCCTGCTGGCATCAATGCAGACCTCGGTCACACAACAGACCAAACTTTTTGGCCCCCTGGAAAATGTTTGCGAGTACCTATAGTGTAGAGCATGTATAGATTGTGTAAACTTTATTCCTAGGCAGAGCCGTCCCAGCTTGCCACCAGCCATGCCAGCTTCTTTTTACACTCTTGCGTGCAGTAGTCGCACAACAACCGATCACACTTGGCACGTCTAGTGTTCAGTGATGTGGCATCATTTGAACAGAGGTTATCTATGAAATTCTGAGGATCAAGACCTTGCCTTGCAATCTTGATTGAGTGGTTAATTTGATGTTTCCTTTCTTTTTTCTCTTGTGTTCTAGAAAGGTGCAAACCGAGTCGGTGACAGGTAGCGTGGGCAGCAACCGGGTGCGGACAACATTGACTATCTGCGTAGAGACTATAGACTTTGACACACAGGCCTGTCAGCTAAGGGTGAAGGGTACCAACATTCAGGAGAACGACTATGTGAAGGTGAGCAATGGACATTCGGATGACCAGTGTGAGAGGCACCAACAACCAGTGGATGGATTGAGGTTAGGGAGGGCAAGAGGCTATCATCATGTATCCCAGTGAGTCCATGGTGGGGATGAGATTAGAAGTACAGGAAGGAGAAGGTACTTTTTGGAGAACACATTTTGTGTCAGTAACTGAGCTCGGGTTAAAACTGTGTGGAATTTGCCATACTTGACACAGAGCAGAAGAAACAGAACCAGGGTTAGACTGAAGCACAGGGAGATGGAGGAACTGTCCCGAGGTCGCTGATAGATTAGAAGTGAGCTTGCCTTGCAGTATCACTTTAACTCACTGTTGGCAGCAATGAATTATTGGGGTTGAATGCATTGACCTTTTTACTTCGACCCAGGCGGCAAGCAAATTAACTTTCCAGGCAATACCCCTTTGAGTTTGTAGTAATTTTGCAGGGCTTGAACCGTTGAAAGTCAGAAGTGCGTGACATGGTCCTGACCTCTTCAGTATGTTTTTCGTGTGCTGAGATCAAATCCAATCTCTCTGAATCCTAGCATGCAAATGCTATGTTTCACGTTTCTATTTGTGTAACTTTAGTGATTACCTAAGCAGTATTTGTCTGACTAGTCAAACTGTTATCTGTACTTTATCTTTTGCATGTCTGACCCTCCCTAAACTGCCTCTGACTGTTCTCCAGCAATACAAACTATTCAGTCACATATCTGCTTAGAGGCCCAATGTCCAGGGTTAACCCCCCAGCCAGCTCTTGAATATTAGCAAACTTCACTTGCTGAAATGTGGAAGCCCAACTTGTAATGGAAAAAAGCAAAACTATCAAAAGGCAGTGTGCTGTGAGTAAACAGCCTAAACTGGGTTACGGTGTTTACACATGGGATGTGGCTACTTAGCAGACTGCAGTCACCTGTCTGGATCATCTCTGAAAAGTGAACACCCGTAAAAGGCAAGTAGGGAAAGAGTAGCAATCAGTTGCAAGGCTAGGAGACCTTGTTCAGATTAATTTAATGACACTGAAAGCTTAATAGAGCTAGGCACAGTCAGTCATGTGTTAGAACCATCTCTGAAAGGCTGACTGAACCATGGCAGAATTTATTCCAGATCAGCCTTGCAATGGAAATGGCGATAGAGTTCAGGCAGGGTCTGGTGTGTCCCATGCACTCACACATCTAGCTCCCTGTGCCCCAGCACTATACTGCATCTCATGATAAAAAAATGAAGTAAAGCTGTAACATTTAATAGAATCAAATAATTTTCCATTGGGATTTATTTATACTCCACTTCCATCTGGTGCAAAAGTGTATGCACTCAATTCTTTACTTGTAAAATAATCAGAAAAAGGTACAGGAGCCCCACTTTTTGTATAAAATTACATTTGTTGTCTAGTAACAATACATGGCTCATCAACCACAAAGTTTTCACAAATATTTTTTAGTGCAGTCAATGCAGTGCTCAAACTGTGAACAGAAATATATATAACAATATATAGAATGACACTAAACAGATCCATGGGTGCTCAACATTTTGAAAAGCAAAAAATGTAGAGGTCCTGTCCTTACATATACAGTATCTCTTGGTGTACTCTAAGATACACCCTAGGGAGAGGATGTCGGCATTTCGACCCAGTGCTATTTATCAGGTCGCATCAGGACAATGTGACGTTTTGACCTGGGACTATTTAATCTAGTCTCATCAGTCAAACACACACACACATCATGTGCAAGATAAATTAAAAAAATACAAGTAGAAAAAAGAAAACATGATGTCATGTAAACACGGTGGGCATACGCTTGTAATAATGAAACTAAACAAAGCAGCTGGTGTCTGTCTTGTAGAGGTATTGTAATTGTTGTTTTTAAAGTTCCAGCATGGATGCCACAGAATATAATGGCCATATGTGAACTATAATGGCCATATTGGAACTGTAAAATAATGAACTGTGGACACCAGCATTCCAATATGGCCTCCTGGTTTAGAGGAAGTGATTGCGTGGGATGCAGCACAGTGCAAGTGAAATGCGTGGCATGCAAGCAAATGAAAAAGGGGACTATAAAGAGAGAAAATTGAAAACTAAGCGACTGGCCAACCAGCCCTGACAACGAAGCTCAATGAATTTCAAGTGGATCTACACATGTGATCACTCACCATGCACTGCTTATGACCTCCCATGTTACAACACTCACGGCATGTTCTATGACATCATTGATAATATCACTGATGATAACTAAATTACATCATTGATGACACTGTGCATGGCATTACATGAGTTGTAGTTTCTTGAGTTAATTAAAACTGGCGAATTCCAGTTTTTAAAATTTTTAAATGCTATGCTTAAACTGCCATTTTCACCCAACGATAACGTCTCTATAACCTTTGGAGTTTCTTAAATGTTACTCTAACCATTGTTATTTATCCAGTATATATATATAACCAACAGGGGGGCTCCGGCCTCACCATGCTCTGGGACGTAGGGACACCCTTGGTCCTCTTCTCCACAGCCCAGGGGCGACAGGTGCAGAGGTGTCTTTAGGTGTCAGGTTTTTCTTACCGGGAGCAGTTGTGGTAGAGTGGGCCTGCGTGCAGAGGCTCCAGGCAACGTCGGAGAGTTGACTTGGGGCGAAACCACGGTGGACCCGGTCTCTGGAAGGCTGGGGGACCATGATGAAACTATTGGCCCACTTCAACTCTGGCTTGGAGCGACAAGTGCAGTGATGTCTTCAGACGTCGGGTTTCTGCGGTCACAAAGTCCTCATGGGAGTCTTTGGATGCCTGCAGGTTGCAGGGAAGCAGGTCAGCTACTTCTTGGTTCCTGGGTGAAGTGCTTGCAGGTCAGCAGACAGGGCGGCAGGCCTGGCGCCCAAATCAGTTGCTGGGTTTTCAGTCCTTTCTGGATGCGACTCTTCATGTCCTTCTTTGTCTTTCAGGTCGGCAGGATCTGCTTTCCTGGTGTCAGGGGCTCCCCTAAATACTGAATTATGGGCGTTAGGGGAGTGTAGGGTAGTAGCCAATGGGCTACTTACCCATGGGGTCACTATGCCCCCTATATGACCACTTCCTGTGGGAAGTGGGCATAACCCTATCCCAGAGTTCCTAAGTGTGCCAACACAAAGATGGCCACTTCTGAAAAGTCGTACCCACATCAGGGTAGGCCACCTTAGGGGTGGTACTAGCCTGGGGGTGGGCACGTCTACCTGACTAGCCAATTTCCCACCTGTCCAGGTGCCAAATGGCACTGGACAAAGGGGGGGGGGGGTTCAGCCTCCTTTCAGGGGAGCCAGATTCACATTTCAAAGGCGTGAGCTTCTTTGAAGCTCACCGGCCTAAGAGTGCTGATCAGTAGGTCATCCTGAGGGAGGGGGTGTTAACGCCCTCTTCCCATGCAGTCTTTGTTTCCGACCTCCTGAGTGCACAGGCCCTCACCCTGGGAGGTCAGAAATCTGTCTCAGGTGGCGGGCTGGCAGAGACCAGTCAGCCAACACACCAGAGGCTGGTAGGTTTTCAGGGGGCACCTCTAAGGTGCCCTCTATCTGCATGTATTCACAAATCCACAACTGGAATCAGGGTGGGTTTGTGAATACAAGATGTTTAATACCATACACCCCTATTTTCAGTGAAGCCATTATATAACTGGAGAACTCATTTTCACCAGTGTCCAGCAAATGTTCTAAAATGGCTTCCTTGTTCACTTGTACTGGCAGTAATGGAACTGACCAGCACTGGGGCATATCTGCTCAGGCAGGTATGCCCTCACATGTAGTATTAAGCACCCTGCCTTGGGGCTGCAAGGCCTGCTGTAGGAGTGACTTACAAATACTATATGCTGTGTTATGAGACATGACACACAGGGATGTGTGTCATGCCATGTTTTCACTTTTGTCAGTACCAAAACACACAGCCTGTGATGGCAGCCAAGCATGAGTTTGGTGAGGGGTCCCTTAGGGTGGCACAATTCGTGCAGCAGCAGCCCTTGGGGGACACACTTTAGTACCCCAGGCCCTAGGTACCAGGGGTACCACTTACTAGGGACTTACAGAGGGTGCTAAAGGTATTGCCAATTAGGGGACACAATTGTACAGTTTTGGAAAAGAGAGCTGGCCCTGGGGACCTGGTTAGCAGGAACCCAGTGCACTTCCAGTAGAAATCACATCATGTACCAGGCACAATGTGGGGGTGACCATGTCAAAAATGAGTACTTTCCTACAGGTAACAAATAGAAGTTTATACTTTGCACATCTGCATATATGTTTTACACCAGGGTATTTCACTAAAACCAAGATACACAGAGTTATATTTCTGCAGTATGATAAAATCACATTGACCTTCTGACTATTCTAAGAGATGTTTCCTGTGTAAAGTAATTGTTATATGCAATATCTGAGGCAGTAAAAAGTGTTTTTCTCCTATCAGTTTTGCAGTACTGAGGTATTAAACGTGAATGTACTGTGGTAATAAACTTGAAGTTGACCTTTGCACTGTAGTACTAAATGTGGGAATGTATGTGACTTGTGTGTCTGTAGAGAGAGAGAGATATATAGATAGATAGATAGATCGATAGTAAAGGTTACGTTGACAATTGAAAAAGCCCTTAGAATCTGTATTTAAGATGGGCAACACATGATGTACACCTTAATTCGTACCCCATGGCATGTTATCCTATTGGTTGACCTTCTTTTTAGATCTGGCTTGAACTTGACAGTGCAGCAGTCACCATACTTTGTAATCTACTGAAAAAGAGCTTTAGGAAGCACTGCTGATAGAGGGCCTTTGGCTCTGTCACATTGTTAATTAACTCCAGTATAGATTTTGATTGTAGAGCAGTTGTCTGCTTCAGCTGAAAGTGCTTTTACTATTCCATTTTTGCCTTGTGGGAAAGTTTATGTATGTTCAACACAGCAATACTGAGTTTGTTATGGAAACAAGCTATTGGCCTGATTCGTTTATTATAAAATGCTACAATCAAGACAGTAGCGTTGGTAACACACCCACACAGACACACACACATACACACCCACGGGTATTGAAAATCACCAAAGAGTTCCATGACCAAATAGAGGAATGAGACCAAAGGTCTTGGAACTTTGAAGTGACTTTTAATATCCTTTTAACATAGGGTATTTTATTCCTTGTAATACATGGTCACACCATAACTCTTCCAGCAAACCTATGAAATCTTTGGTATCTTGCTTTTTCGTGTGAAAGAGATGGTATGATTGCCAACATGAAGAATAAAATCAAAATCTGTAGGGCAAAAAGAAACGCACCAAAAACTGTTAGTAATTTGTTGCAAAAAGATCCACTCCTTCCTCTCCGGCAGAACGCAGCGGGTCAGACTCCCCCCCCCCCTCCCCCCTCCTCTCGGACCCCACACCTACCACCTGCGGAGTCCCCCAGGGGTCCTCCCTCAGCCCCACGCTCTTCAACATCTACATGGCTCCGCTCGCCCCCATTGTCAGAACCTACGGACTCAACATTGTGTCATACGCAGACGACACCCAACTCATCCTCTCCTTATCCAACGAACCCAACACCGCCAGACACAACTTTCAAGAAGGCATGGAAGCCGTCGCCAAATGGATGAAAAGCAGCTGCCTACAACTCAACACCGACAAAACAGAAGTACTCATCTTGGGCCTAAACCCCGACGCCTGGAACGACACCTGGTGGCCCCCCGCCCTCAGAAGCCCACCCACCCCAACGGACCACGCACGCAACCTTGGAATCATCCTGGACCCGAGCTCAAAATGGACCGCCAGATCAACTCCATCGCATCCTCCTGCTTCCACACCCTCCGCCTCCTACGTAAGACCTTCAAATGGATCCCCCTTGAGCACAGAAAGACCGTCACTCACGCCCTCGTCACCAGCAGACTAGACTACGGCAACACACTCTACGCCGGAATAAACAAAAACCTCACCCGCAAGCTACAAAACATCCAGAACGCCGCCGCAAGACTGGTCCTCAACCTGCCAAGACACTGCCACATCTCCCAGCACCTGCGAGCACTCCACTGGCTCCCCATCGAGGCTAGAATCACCTTCAAGATTCTCACCCACGCACACAAGGCACACCACGACACCGGACCAGCATACCTAAACAGCCGACTCAAATTCCACGCACCCCAAAGGACCCTACGATCAGCCCAGCTCTCCTACGCCGTGGTCCCCCGCACCAGAAAGACCAGATCGGGAGGCCGCTCCTTCTCCTTCCTCGCGGCCAGAGCCTGGAACACCCTTCCGCTCCACCTCAGACAGACAACTTCGCTCCCAGTCTTTGCGAGGAACCTCAAGACCTGACTCTTCGATAGACCCCCTCCTTGATGGACTGGAACCTGCACCCCTCTCCCCCTCCCTCCAGCGCCTTGAGACCCTGACGGGTGAGTAGTCGCGCTATAACAAACTGATTGATTGAAAGATATTTTATTCAGTGTAATGTTAGATAAAAAACCTGTTGTAGCACAGAATGTGTACAAACATGCAGAGCGATTTCTATCTTTTCTGTAATGGCCTATGGCATGCAAAAATTAAACTTTGGCATAAATATCTCCTTTCTGTTGATTTACCGCTCCTTTTTAGACAAAAAAATCAGAAGGAAAAGTATGTTGCTTTTTTCTTTGTTTAAACTGCAGCCGTAAATATGCTCTGTCTCATACCTTTCGCCTTGGCTGCTGGCAACAGGCACTGTGATGTCACACCTCGACTTTAATAAGGAAATTAGAGACTGCTTTAATGCAGGGATTGCAGGCTCCCTTGTATGCTATACAGTAATACTATACAGGCACACATGGAATACTCCTTAAGAAAACAGAAACATTCGGATCCCTTAATAATGCAGGCACACACAGACTCCTTAACAATTAGGTTGCCTGGAGGCCTGGTCGGCCTAGTAACTTTATTAAGTTACTTGACGAATAGGTCAAATGGCAGTTTTGTTTTTCCCCCTCAGGCCTGGGTCAAGCCAGCCAGTTCATAATAGTAGTGGAGCGAGGTGTCTGGGTTGGCCCTAAAAGTCAAACTTTAAGTCATCAGAAGGATCGTAGCGTAAACAGCATAGTCGATCTATTTGCCATTTGCAAATGGCTCATTTTGTTATATTACTCCTCTGAACAACATTTGTTAAAACACGTATTGGTAAAGCCTATAGGCCTGGCTTTAATGTCGCAGTTAATCTAAACACAGTCCTTTACAAATGCTGTTTGCATATGTTGTATGCATAAATGCTGTTAACATGTTAAAGCAAGCCCTGTTCACTTTGCCAATGCTGGGTAAAAAAACAATAAAAGATTAGTTTCTGTAATCAATGTATAGAGGAGTTAAGGAATTGAATGTGACCAATAGCTTGATGATTGAGCATACTTTTCAGATGTAAAATAGTTCGTAATGTATTCCAATGGAAGCATTCCTGTGCACTATTTAAATAAGCAATATTATAATTTTGGAATGATATAGTCTTTGAACATACACTGATTGGTTGCCTTTGAAGAGCTGAATAAGTACTCCGTGTTCAATCAAGTTAACTTGGAACATAAATGCTTGCACATGTTAAATCGAGCGGACCCTATTTATAAATGTATTGCACATATAACATAGACAACATTAAACAGAGCACTGTATGTACATCCAGTACAGCTTGGAGGCAATATCTAGTTGGACCTCAGAGTTCACAATTGCACCTGATTCTTCTCTATATATAACTATATACCACACCACAGTAAAACAACATACTAAACTAACACCCACTCAACACTACTAATGTCTACAACAAATATGATCAAACATGCACATGAAAGTATCCTTTTATTCCATGTGCACTACTGATTATCCATCTTAACAAACCAGAAATCAGAATCCAGTCTGTAACGGGATCCGCAATACTAGGGCGTGAAGATATCTGAACTCCATACAGCACAGCATGGCCATCTAAATGGCTGACGGTGCACAGCACCAGTCTCAGTAAAAGAACTGTGATGATACTCTTCAAAGGGGAGAAAAGCACAAGAGAGAATGCAAAGCATAAAGCAATCTAGCAAACTGTGTGAATTAAAAATCAATTTGTGTTGTTTCCATGATGTAAAGTTAGTTGTAGAGAACACTGAGCAGTCTCTTCACGTTTTATTATCAATGGGCCCCTCTAAATTAAACAAAACGTTTTGAGGAAATCCTCCATACCTCAAAGGTGACAATTAAATACATCCGCAAATGAAGGCGGCCAGAGGTGCCAAAGCACTAGCTGTCTGCTGACAGTCATTCAGTGTGGCAGATCTGTGAAATGCTGTAGTTATGCCATACGGTTGTTCAATATTTAAACTGGAGTGGGACTTGATGAAGTTCAAGGAAAACACACATATCTTGGAATTAACTTTACCAAGTATCACATACTTTCCATTTTTGATTCAGTCAACAGGACACTTTCTTTCTTTCCAAAACTCAAAACGTCTCTAGGTACTGGAGATAGTATTCAGTACCCAAGATGCTGGGTTTAGATTTGAAGTGGCTCAGCAGTTCCAAGGGACTGGGGCAGAGGTAGACGTTTGGCCTGAAGCCTGGCTCAGCCTTCGTTCGTTCATCAAGAAACCTCAGTCAGTTTGGGGCTCATGGGGTCCAGTGGACTGCTCTGATTTTATACCCTTTGTAGCAGGGACCAGATATGGGGCATAACAGATTTCATCGAGGTCATGCAGCACGTTGATGATAGAGCCAGGGTTAGAGGTACAAGAGGGATGGGGCTTGTCTGAAGTCACTCAAGGCTTGAAGAGAGAGGACAGGCCCTGCAACCCCTATCCAATGGGTATATTTGTGCAATGGAAGAGGCCTATGCATGTGAAGTTTGACTGGGCAGTAAGTGCCTTAGTCTAGACCAAGGAACCTTAAGGATAATGTTTCCAGTAAAAACGGGTGGAGGGTGACAGTCGGCTATAATCTGTGCCTCTGTTCCATCAATGAATGTTCCCTTTGTGCCCTTTTCAGATGGGGGCTTACCACACAATTGAGCTGGAGCTCAACCGCAAGTTCACTCTGGCCAAGAAGCAGTGGGACAGTGTGGTGCTGGAACGGATAGGTGAGTGTGACCGAAGCGTTGTGAATCCACCAAAGTATGGCACATGTGGTTGAGTGATATGTGGAGCTGGAGAGGACAGCCGAGCATGGCAAACACTAGTGAGTTTGGCGCAGTGTGGTATTGCTGCATGTTGGTGAGTGTAGCAGCACATGGATTACTGTTTCAGAGATCCTTTTGAGCCTAGTGCTGGAGTGGGGTAGATACGTTCTAGTAGTAACCACTGGATAATGCAGCCTCCTATTAATCTTTAGAATATCTGTGTCCTTCCTTTCCTGTCACTTGTTGCTTATTCTCCTTTACTTCCTCGGCCTTTCCTTTCCATCCCCTTTCCCCATTGCCATATTTCATTCTTTACCTCCGTTGATTTCCTATGTATATGTGTCTTCCCACTCCTTTCCTCCAACCTCGACATGTTTAGATTCCAATGACTCTCCTCACAGGGCATGAGGTTTAATCAAACGTCTCACCATTTTGGTCACCTGCCTATTGTCTGCTTCTTTTAGAGCTGCCCTTCAGAGGTGGATAACATGCTCCTGGTTCTGTTTCTAAAAGAGGGCCTGCTAGTCAGGCGTTTGCCTCCAGAGCTTCATTCAGTATTGCATTTGTGAACATCAGAGTAGGGCACGTTTCATAACTTGGTCCTGTTAATACATTGAAATGCAGTTTTCTGGCATAGTGTAGCTGGTTCAGTGAATTATTTAAAATGTTCTGAAACGTTGTCTACTCCTTTAGAGGTCTGCATTCAGATGTGAATGACAGTGCCTGGAAACTTATTCAGTTTTGATCTTAACATGCAACAAGAATGTTTCTGATTTCCACCCCTAGCCCCCCCACACCTTTTGTCTGTGTAACTGGTTTTAATGGTCTTACTTGTCAGACCAATTCTACACATCTTTTCATCAATTTGTACTGATTCATAATCGTCCATCAGCCAGGGCACTGCCTTCCAAAGGAGAGTGTTATCTGGCATCTAACTAAATGGACGGTTTGGCTCCAAGTACACGCTTTATAAAAATGATGATTCTTTTGCTACTTGTGAACAGTAATTCTCACTTTATAAGGGTGTCCATCTTGGTTTACAAGCCTAGATTCTGTGATTGTTGAAAGGACTCGTATCAAGGCATGATTAAACACTAACACAGAGCTCTATTGAGAGCGCTCAGTTTCCCCTTGAAACGTCCTCCTGTGTCAAGGACACTGTTGTGCCCTGTGAAGGTAGAAACCAGGTGCCAGGATGTATTTTCAAATCTTCTTTATTTAGTCTTGAGTCCAAGTTACATCAGTCTTGAGTCCAGCCAGCACTGGTGTGGTACCAGCCCCACCAGGAGCAGCCTGCCTAGCTGCTCAGCCCATCTCTAACTGACAACAATCATCCACACAGACACCCAAGCATTCCACGCATCACAGGCACACCAACATTCCATAACCAACTCACACTCTGGCTGAGCAGCTAGGGTCAGCAGGGCTGGAGTACATGCAAATACAACTTAGTAGGGTATAACATTATCCCTTTTTCTTCAGAAGAAAACGAAAAATGAAAATATGTAACAGGAAAGAACTATAAACAGGAAAAATGAATAATGGTACGAAACTCTAGGATGCAGCAATAAAGACAGAACATCACAAGAGAGAGAACCATTAAGATAAGAAAGGATGGTTAAGATACGACTACAAAAACAAGAGCAACAATACCCCCATCCTCCCCCATAAAAATGAGCATTTTGAAGCATAAGTAAATTGTAAAATCTGTGAAAATACAAAAAGTAACATTTGTAGAAAAACGTAAGACTATGTACTGTGACGCAAAGGGGAACACACCCCGCAACACCAATCCCAAAACTAAGGGAACAAACATGTATATGAGTCATCACCCATAGAAACGCCCGTGTAGGGCTGTACCTTGGTACTGCGCGCAACTGTAAATGGAGACTAAGTCCAAAGCCCAACCCAGTGTAAGGGTTAACCAAGATCCATTATAGAAACTAACCCATGCCCAACCCCCTTGTAGAGGTTACATACCCCCATGAAGGAGTAACAAACCGTGAAATGTGATGGGAAAGTTAGCCCACAACCATCCCTCGTGTATGGGAACAATGTGATGACCACCCACAAGAAATCAAGGAAGACCCATCCTCAGAAAAGCGTAAACCTGTGGTATCACGACATCAAATGTGCTGTAGAAGAAACGCCTATTAACTTAAACTCTAAGTAATGAGGACACTATAGCTTTTATACACAATACTATAGGCAAAACATACAATCATGCCCCTAAAGAAACTAGGATGCCCAAATGCGACACGCCGGTGAACGATCTCTCACCCGAGTTGTGCTTGAGGAGTGGACTTGCTGCAACACCATAAACATTAGCAGAAAGGTAGACAATAGCATAACGACAGTCACAACCAAAGACTTGAGGAAAGCGCTCCTTGGCTCTTCATGAAACATGAGGCAAAAAGATGGATTCCGGAAGAAGACTGTCTATAATGAGCCAACGGAGGTAAAAAAAAAACGGCAATGTGAAATCAGCTCCGACATACATGAAACGGAGGATTCCACTCAGAGAATGTCCAGACGACGGTATAATGTCACGTCCAAACACAAAAGTTCCGCGTAATACACGGACACCATGAGGCCACCAAGAACGGTTATTTCACGAAGACAGATAAATGTACCTTTACTTTTCTTCTATACTGGAACCAACCAAACACTGTATCAGAAAAGATTGATAGTGGGCTTTCAATGAAGATATGATCTTGAAACCTGCCACGCCGTACTGGACCACCCTGAATGCAGCTTGACATCACCCAACTCTGTGCAAAAACGCACACCTACGTGCGTGAAATGACGTTGACCATAGATCATGCTTTATTTGTAGAGACCCAAACAGCGTGATTGGCAGACAGAGCGCGGTTGGCAACTCGGCAGAAAACAACGGAGAACCTAACCGCTGCCAACCACAAGATGGCGGCACGTAAGCAGACGTGCTGTCGGATGGCTCTCAGCACGACTGTGCATCCGGCTTCTGGAGGCAGCGAGACAGCGCGAACAAGAAGGGACGTCACACGGAATCCAAGGAGACCTGAAGAAACACAAAGAGGAGGTAAGCTTGCGCGCGGACAGAGGACGGCACGCGCCAAGATTTTCAAACCGCTAAGCAGCGGTTGAACTGTCAAAAGTAAAGCGCTGCCGGTAATGATTAAAAATAAGGCTCACCACTTAATATCTCCAAACTCAGCATTTTATTCGGCCGCATAACATGTAGAAAAGGCACATCCGATGTTAAGTACTCCCAGGCATCATGCAAATAGAGCACTATCGTGCTGCTGGTAGAGCAGAGTCTAATGAAAACACTCGCAATAGAGCTTCTCATATTCCCGAAAAACACTATTCTTGGCAAAACCACACTGCTCTTGTGTGGCGCCATTGCGCACTCACCTAGGTTCAGGTACAAACATGACAAAGTAGGACATCAAGAGTTGACCATATGAGCAGGCGCTGCACGCAGTGTATTGTGACTGCTGCACTCACGTTGGTTCAGGTTGAAGTATGACAAAATTAGGCATCAGGAATTGTATATTAGTGCAGGCACAGCACGCAGTCTGATGTGACTTCTGAAGACGAAGACAAACAAGACAAAAGTTACCCTGAAGTCACTGTAGTATTAAAGTCACTGTAGATAGATGTGGCTGTACACCAGAAGTGGCTGTAGTGCAACTACACCTCCAACTCACTGTAACTTTGTAATTCCATTAGAGTATGATGTGGCTGGAACACCAGATGTGGCTGTAGTTTAACTACTCCTCCAACTCACTGTAGTCCATTAGAGTATTCCAGGCTGTAGTGTCAGTTGGTGATGACACTGTTCGGTGGGGCTGTCCGTTGGTAAGGACACTGGTGGGGCTGGCGCTAGCTTGCCTGGAGATGCATACTTTGTTGAAGAAATTGCTTCTAGGATCACTTGGTTTCTCTTGTAGTTTCTTTGTAGACCCTTTTGGTTTCTGTACTGACTTTGAAGACGCTGGGTTCCAAGTCCGCTCGTCGCCAAAATATGTTGTGCCCTGTGAAGGTAGAAACCAGGTGCCAGGATGTATTTTCAAATCTTCTTTATTTAGTCTTAAGTCCAAGTTACATCAGTCTTGAGTCCAGCCAGCACTGGTGTGGTACCAGCCCCACCAGGAGCAGCCTGCCTAGCTGCTCAGCCCATCTCTAACTGACAACACTCATCCACACAGACACCCAAGCATTCCACGCATCACAGGCACACCAACATTCCATAACCAACTCACACTCTGGCTGAGCAGCTAGGGTCAGCGGGGCTGGAGTACATGCAAATACAACTTAGTAGGGTATAACAGACACACTATTCGAATTAGAGGAACTATAATTAGAGGGTATTGAGGTATTTGCTCCCAGCGTTGGGTTTGAGAATTGCAGGCCTGCTGTCACGTTTATATAAAAGTTATACCCTCAGAGTGGTTGATGCATGACAATGTGGTGGTTACAGGCTTTTGCCACCAAGCTGCTCTGCACTAAGAAATTGTACCAGTAAAACAGAGAGGACAGAGATTGCTTTTTATAGTTCAGATGAGCTTGCAAGGATTTTCTGTCTGAAGGAGCATCATGCTACCTTCCTTGACCCGAAGGAGTCCCTCATCCACAAGTACTGACTTTGACTATATACGTTTGTCGACCTATGAAATATCAATGCTTTGCAGAAGATTATAATTGTCTCCCAAATGCTTGATGTCTTCAATCTCATTGCTGAATTGCAGCTCTAAAGTCCTTTATTCCTTTGCTTGTGGTTAGGACGCTCCTATTTATACTGAGAATGAGTTATTTGTGAACTAATAACAGAGCACACATTGCCACGCTTCTTGTCTCCTAGTAATGGAGTCCTGAACAGAGAGTGGAGCGAGTGGGATATCGCAGACAGCTGTCCACCTCCGAGGCAGGCTCCGCATATTCCATGGTGCCCCGCATGAGCAATCTCTTAACTTGATCTATTTATATTTTTATCAGTCTTCAGCTGTCAAATGACCACTGTGTAAGAGGCAGACATGCCAAATGACTTGCACCTCTATCCTTGTTAAGTGAATCCTTGGAGACCTCTCCTGTGCAGAACAAAGTAGTCTGAAGTTATTTTTATTTATCTGTATACTGTGAACCTAGACTTGGGGCAGCATAGCACTTCCTGTGGGGCGGGCACGTATGTGTGTAGCTACGAGTCACGGAACTACAGAAGTACGCAAAGATGACACGGAGGATGATGCGTGATGGAACGAACTGGCCAACAGTAACTGTTATTCAAACTAAGTGACGCCAATAATAACAGTCTTATAACATTCTGGCTACAATTTAAGTAACCAGGAAGAGTCTGTTGGAAAGAGGCACAAGAGAACAAGCTATTTATGTTTACATTGGGTTTTAGAGTCAAGAGTGCTTCATTTAAGATGCTCTTTGATAAAATTCTTACTTTGTTTGTTGGAGTCTTTTTTTTTTTTTCTTTACAAAATGTATCCCTCAAGTAGGAAGTCAGTAGTTTTCAAAGAATCATTGATGCAATTAATACAATTCTTGTTGTAATTCCGTAGCTTGGTTAAAGTTTATTTTTTTCTTTTGAAAAAAGAAATGTATCTTTCTTTCCGAACTTCAATTTTGACATAGCAGGACTCCATCATAATTTATATTTTGAATGTATGGAAGTGCCCTCTGGTTTTATCTGGGTCAATCTGAGACCCACCCTGCCTCTGAAAGTGTTTAACACCTCTCGCTATCACTCTACCTCCCCACCACTCCAACATTGCTTTCATCCGCCCCCACAAGAGCAGATGTGTGGCCCAGTGTGTTATATGTAACTCTTGGGTACCATTCTGATCCTAACCATCCCCTTTTTTGTCCTTTGCTCTTTCATCAGAACAAGCCTGTGACCCAGCCTTTGGTGCGGATGTAGCTGCTGTGGTGATGCAGGAGGGTCTTGCCAACATCTGTTTGGTGACGCCCAGCATGACGCTGCTGCGGGCCAAAGTGGAGACCACCATCCCTAGAAAACGGAGGGGAAATTGCACGCAGCATGATAAGGTAAAGGAGTTTGTTGTTTGGGAGCCTTCCCTGGGGGAGATATTTGGGCATGCATCCCTCATAGAGTGGCAAGGATTAGCTGAGGTGGGGCATGTGTTCCACACTGAGGCTGGAGTAAAGATGTAATAGATAGCTTTATTGTACCTGGTTCCAGAAGCCTCCATCCTTAATGCTAAGTTCTGTTAATTGGGTTTCCGCAGATAGCAGTGGCTATAGTAGTACCACACCAGCCAGTAATGTTAAAATGTAGTTCTATTCTAAAGCAAACTATGTTGCTGAAAAGCAGAAATGTAAGAATAACATGAGCATAATGCATTAAGTTGGAAGACAGGAAGTGGATCCTAAACAGTTATGAATGAAGTATCTAGCACCTTGCTTCCGCCTCTCCTGTCACAAAAAATACTAAGTATGTAATTCAGTGGCAATCAATCCATCAGCAATTGATGCTTTGTCAACTGAATCTGCAGCAAGATCTGGTAGCGGCCTCAAAATCCACACATTTTGCAGAGCAGGGTTGGCATTTGGAGGAGTGCTTGGCTAGGTGATGCCCAGCTGAAGTAACACCCACCACAGCCTTTCTTGAGTGCATGAAACCAACAGAGCAGCCAGTGATGCTATAACCGTAAGTTAATTCGGTCTTTCAATACCACAGGTTAGGGTGCGCCTTAGCGTGCGCATACCGCCGTGGTATTTTGGTCCTGACGAATGCCTCGCTAAGGGCGAAAGGAGGCAGAAACATGTTGACCATACACTATTTTTTACACTAGGATGTATCTGGTCAATTTAACCAGTTCTTAAACATCCACCACACTGCTTTTAAACCTGTGCCTAGTTTTCCACTAATAAATTGTTTTGGATAAACCAAGGCATTTTTAAATCATTTTCACTCACTTTTTTCACACTTGCATCACCAAAAAAACCCAGGCGTCGTAGCACACCAGGGAGGCACTCTGCCTCTCTGGTGGGAACCCAATGATGAAGCATGTCACCAACCAGGTTGGTGAGTGAGGGTTCTTTTTAAAAACAAGAGTGACTCCTCTTGCTGGCTCTTCTTCTTTGTTGGTTGCACTCTTCTGTTGTTTATTTGATTCAGTATGGCATAAAACCAACATCACTGAATCACAGGCCTAATCTAATTGGTTTTAACTCAGCAGGCATGATTTAGGAAAGTTATCCACTCTAGCCACAAGGATAACTCAGAATGCTTTACGCCAGTTGCTCTGAAGAAGCTAAGTGACCTGATGATATTTGCTTAGTAAAGGCCTGTAGATCCAGTGGCCGATCCTGCATACCCCTGAGGCAGATAAAGAAGTCATAAGTAAGCAAAAAAGCATTGGCAAAGCTAATAGATTTCGCCTTTCAATGACCTTTTGACTTTGCCACTGTTTGCCGATGTGGAAGAGCAACTGGGAACATAGGTCTGGGAGGCAGTGGAAAAGTTGGAATTGAAGGGCTTGACAAATATTTTTTTCTAAAAAGCCACCTAAAGCGGGATGGGGAATGCAATAGACCGGCTTGGAGAGATGTGGGGAGCAACACAGAGAGCAAGGGGGGGAAGAGGTATTTGAGGGGAAGCAGCACATGAGCACAAGACAATGCATGAACTCTGATGAGTGCTGAAATCAAAAGAAAAACATACTTTCCTAAATGTGAACAGTGGAAGGACACAAGTCATCCCATCAAAGGCATGGTAAAGAATATGTGCTCCAGGGGAAGGACAAATGCAAGAAAAGGAAGAAAAGACATTGATTAAGAAGCAAGCTATTGTTATTGAGTTCTCTTACATTCTGTTTCTCTGATATTGTACCCTACGTTGTTTTAGTTTGTAATATAACAACAAATGCTGAAGGCATGCAGGTGTTTCAAGAGCTGTTGTAAAAGTACCTTCGCACACTGTGCAAAACCAGTTGTATTTTTCAGGCTCACAGTATTGCAGTTAGATAACGCCTCATGTTGTGGTACAATACAATTGCTGTGAAAAGGATCTAGGCAGGCAGAAATGAAGCCCTTAAAGATGCTATATTGCATCAATTCCGACAAATACAATGTCTGTGCCACAATACTGTTGCCCTCGCTGGTTGTAATTGGCTCACCATGTGTCTCTGTGACCAATAAGAAGCAGCTGGAGAAATCTGTAAGAGTTCTGAATGGTACTAATATAGCTAAGTGCTGTTTGTGAGTCTGTGCCTGTTCTCTCTCAAGCAGACTCCGCAGCTGCCAATCAAGGAATTTCAGAGGGAACGAAAGCAGATGTTGGTATGGCAGGGTCGGGCCACCTCTCTGTTCCATACCGCAACACAAAAAGCCCATTCTATACCAAAGAAAAGTTTCGATTAGCTAGCGATCATCTCTCTCAGTGAGTCTCCACCACGAGAGCCAGCGAGGAATCAGAATTGTTTGACACAAAACCCTGAATGGATTTAAAAAGTAATGTGAATGCGAGAGAGTGAAGAAGCGGCAGTAGCAGAGGCTCCTCTGCAAAACAAATGTGCTTGTGAAAAATAAATTAGTGGGGCGGGCCTCTTCCAAGTGTAGAACATGGTATTCTGAACAAGTCTTCTTCCCCTCCATTTCACTCTGTGTTTACAGGAACAAACATGCATTGGAAAAGTCAATAGATTCACAATGCTTGCTTGTTCCTGTAAACATGTTCTGTTGTGTTGTATGTTGTGTACTGTTGTGATATGTTATA
Source organism: Calotriton arnoldi (assembly GCA_963921515.1). Taxonomy (NCBI): domain Eukaryota; kingdom Metazoa; phylum Chordata; class Amphibia; order Caudata; family Salamandridae; genus Calotriton; species Calotriton arnoldi. Next base: position 853,762 of record CAWUFW010001892.1, on the reverse strand, counting down.
TGGTATGTTATATGATCTATGATATCTTATATAAGTTATATTATATGAAATATGTTATGTTATGTGGTCTAGCGGAACTAATTACCCATGAGGGTATCCAAGCGTAAGACTGAAGGTGTTGAGTGTCCGCTCCGGTGAGTTAGTCAAAGGGATGGATCTTCAACTTCTTGCGGTATTCAAGAAGTGAGGAGGAGGCCCTGATGTGTTGAGGGAGGTTGTTCTAGGTCTTGGGTATGATGTAGGAGAAAGCTAGACTTACTGTTCTGCTTTTGGGGATAAGGGGGGGGGTGAGTGAGAGAGATGTTGAGCGTAGGCATCTGATGGGTTGGTGGAAGTGAAGGCGGTGAACCGTGGGGGACTCCTCAGATCAGATTCTTGGGTTCCAATGTGTAGGGTGGTAGTTTGACTCGCTGTGTTCTTCCTGTGAGGAAGGAGCTTATCCAGTTGAGGGCCAGTCCTTGGATGCCTATGTTGCGTAGTTTTCTGTTGAGTGTGTGGTGGGAGACTGTATCAAAGGCGTTTGAGTAGGATGAGCGCTGCGGTTTCTCCACAGTCCAGTATTGTGCCAATGTCACCTGTGGCCGCTATGAGTGATGTTTTTGTGCTGTAGTGGCTCCGCAAACCTGACTGGGTGTGGTATAGTAGGTTGTGGCTTTCAAGGTGGTTGGTGAGTTCTTTATTGATGGCCTTCTCCATCACTTTGGCTGGGTATGGGAGCAAGGAGAGGGGTCAATCGTTGCTCAGTTCGCTGGGGTCAGCCTATGGTTGTTTGAGGATGTTTTTGGGGGGGTTTTATATAAGGCGAACTCAACCTGATGTTATCAGAGCGCTTTACATGAGCACCAGTTGCGTTACAGACGGACACATTCATTTTGTTAGACACGGGGAGATTACGTGATTTGCCCAGAATCACAGGATGTTGAGCGTCCCTGCCGAGACTCAAACCCGATTTCCCCAGCTTCAAGGTCGACCGCTCTAGCTGTTAGGCCACATTCTCTCCAAACTGGCAACATGCCTTACTGCTCTGTTCTGGATCCTCTGCAGTTTGTTGACAATTACCTCAGGGAGCCTAGGATAAATAGCGTTAATTGTAATTGCACCCACCACCGAAGCATGCAACTGAAGAATGAAGAGGCAAGACTAGAGGTACATAGAAATAAACCACACTAGTAGCCTGCTATACATCACTCTCAAACACAATTTGTCAGCACAAGGCCTGAGAGATACGGCACAACACCATGTTGTGTTATCAATACATCTAATGCTCATAGAAAGATACACACATGGATGAATGAGTTAGCTGAATGCATCATGGGATCTGAACAAAGAATTGCACATGAGTGGAGGTAACTCACCATCACACTCAGTAACCGGTTTCAAGACATCAAACTAGCCACCGCCTGGGGAGCCAAGTCTCAAAAACATTTATGAGTATGTGAACTAATACTACAGGACTACTCCTTTAACATACTGTTACATGCTTTTGTGAATTGGCCAATGGCGGCTCGTGGCATTTGCAAGTGGTGGAGCATAAATTTGGGTATGACTTTTATATAGTGAGCGACGCGAGCAAGCTTAATTGACAAACATGGGGTCCAGAGTGGGTCCTCCTGCCAAGAAAAAATTGAAAGAAGATTGGCAAATAGTGAATTTTAAAGCAAATTAATTTAAGTGATAAAGCAAGGCTTATAAAGCAGTGGGAACATATAGTCTTGAAATATTAAACACATTAAAATCTGCCCCATATCTCACTGAATTAATATGCTCAACAGTTACTGTAATGTGCAAATTAAACAGCGTGACAACTTCAGCCCTTTAAAGTGTGTGCTTGCCCAGTGTCTTGCACTGCATGCGGCATCAACTTTGGAAAAAATGCTCTAACCAGGCTTCGCAAAGCATCCACAGCTGCTGGCTGCAATCTGTCATATAGAAGTATGCCCAGACACGTCTTTAAGTGGGTTGAAAAAAGTGGGGGCTCTCTAAAAGGTAACATGTAAAAGACATTTCTGTGATTCCCATAGTGTGCCACCCAACCGTTATTTTGGTCTCTGAGATGTAATTGCATCCAGATATACAACACAACAGCTGACATACACTTAAAACCTTTCAGTACGATTGGCTTTGTCAATGGTTGTTAGCTGTTTAAGGTGAATGAGTAAAAACAATAATTTGTTATAAAAAATTAACTTCGGAAAGGTTTAAATTCTGAAATTGTGAGTGTGAATTAAATAGTACTAAGGCCTGTGGAAGGAGTTTTGACCTTCAGGTATGTGTGCTTTATTAGATATGTATGCTCTTTTTCTCTGCATATCTCACCCATTTGCACATCTCCAACCACCTCTGTTTCCTCTTCAGCACCCTCTTTTCACTCTTCCTCGAATGCATTTTCTCGCATCTCCCTCACTTCACCACGTCCAAGCACACACTGCACTCACTCACTCACTCACATTTAAACAAGTTTTTTCCCTTTGCCTTGTAAATATTTTGACATCTGTGTACCCCCTTCACACACATTTCCACAGAATTTCAATTGCAACTGGAATTCATGACCATTGTTCTGCGTGCTTTGCAGAGAGGCCAACCCACTGACAGGCACTTTGCTAAGGCTTCAGCCTCCGCATCCGAGCTCTCAATCAAAACCCCTTACACAGCTCAAAGTATGCATGGAAAAAATACAGAAACACAACATGATAAAATAGCTAACTCTTGGGGAATGCAAGATTAAGTAAACCATAAGAGAGGAACTAAATCGCTGACGTGCATTGCCTTAACATTTTTTAACATTCATTGTTAGTAAATCAATCCATGTTTTTGGCATTAATGTTAAGGGCATGAAGATTGTGCCAGTTTTATCTCCATACAGCAGATACCTGTCTTTACTATAAGCACATATACCTCCCTTTGCGCTCGATTTGGATCAACTTCACAAGGGAACAAAAACCCTGCTTGTCTTTTGGATTAATTTTACTGGGGAACAAATATAGCAGCTCCACTTCTAAAAGGGCCAGCGATGTGCAACCAGGGCCTGGTGTGTCACAGTGGGGGAGACTAGCGTGACCAGGGGCTCTCTGCACAATTTACATAATGCAAGATTAGCATTATAACTCTTACCATTACTGAGGACAAGGCATCAAAACTCATGTGCCTGCATCCACTCCTATGGGTGACAAATGGAAAAGGGTGGGATCTATGCCTGCGAATGACGGACGGCTGCCCTCATGCAGGGACGGAGACTCTGACGCCCGAAACAGTTACACTGAAAGCGTCACTGGCCTATAGTGGATACTACCCCAGACTACAATGGCAATGAAGGGCTTTAGAACGGTAAGCCAGGCATTGTGCGTCACTGTGCAGAAAGTTGATTTGCTGCTTGGCTTCCATCTCCTGCTCCAGAGCAAGGCAGGGAGGCAGCCTGGGACAGACAGCCCAGACTTAAATGCATAGATTTGTTTAGAGATAACGATTGCATCTTTAAATAAATCGATCTATTTATTTTTGTGCAGGAATGTGTAGAAATTTCAGTGGGGCGCAGCCCCAGAGCCCCAATAGAGAAACGTCCCCATAGAGCCTACGTCTACATGAAACAGCATGCATACTGGAGTTAAAGGGCACAGAGTGAAACGGCTATTTGCTCAGGAAAGCTGTATGAGATTGTAGGAATCCAGATTTGACATCTGTCTGCCATCCTTATTGCGATTGGTTCAGCTGTGGAGCAGAACTTTTGTTAGCAAAATTCCTCAGTTACAGATATGGGGTGATGATCTGAAAGCAGCCAGAGCAATTGGTTACATTTTTCAACAGGTATCTAAAAACTCACCACACCTAAGTTTCAGTGTGGTGAGATGCAATTGACCCCAGCATAACCTGCTCAAGAAGAAAAATAACTATATGTGGATTTTTGTATTCTAAAAAGTGTAGTAGTAATAAAAGCGGGGACACGTTTCTAAACTGATCTGGAATAAAACATGCTTTAGAGCGAGCAACGGCAAAGGAACCGTAGCAAGAAAAATGAGATGATTTTAGAGCAATGAAGTGGGTTTGAGCGAAAGATTAGGACTTTAGGAAGAGAAATGCAAGAACCATTGCCGGTGGTGATGGATGGACAGAAAGCAGAGGTGTTTCTTTGTACTATAATGTTATGGGGATGGTAGCCGTTAACTGTCTTGGGGAAAGCCGAAGAGATGTCTTGAACTAAACACAGTGTGTGAGGAAATGGGATGTATTATATGGTGTGGTGGTGCAACATCAATGTGTAATACACTTCAATCCCTTTAGGGTGCTTAGGTTTTGTCTGTCAAACCCTCAGCTCAACCCTGGGCAGCTGTGGCACTGAGGAGCAAGGTTTGCACATAGGAACACTTGTAAAGCATTTAAACTGCAGCAAAACAATTAAAGAAGAAATCGACACAACACTAAGAAATTCCCACACCAATTTATGAAAATAGATTGTATTTTGATAAGAATTTAGACACTAGAACAAATAAGCTCCACCAGAGGGTCCCAGAAATGTGGATTTTGCAAGTAATAATAAATCAAAGCAATTTCACTCAACCGCGAACAAGCCTTAACAAAGTCTATGAATTGGACACTTAGACACTTTTTCAAGAAAATGTAGGTAAGTGTCTCTGCGGTCGGTTAGAAGTACTTGGGGCGACCAACTCCAGCAGGGAGCTAATCAGGGGGACCAGCAAGGTCCTTAAGAACAGTTACCTTTACAGAAGAAGAAGTCCTTCAGCAGTTCCAGACATTTTAGCCGCGTTGCAATGGATTCCTATGGAGTGGTACTGGTGCAAGGGATGAAGTATGCTGAAGATGCTCTGAGGATGCTGTGGGTGTGACGCGGTCGACAGGGTCTTCCTGCAGGGATTCCCCGGTCCACAAAGATGGTGAGAATGTCCTGTTTGTAGTGTTGACGTCTCACAAAGTCCTCTCCGGTCTAGCCGAAGTCCAGTCGCCACTGGACTACCAGTCGCCTGTTGTCACCGTCACAGGCCAATCCTTCCTGAGTCAATAATTTGCCTTCTGAGGGTCCCAGAACTCTCCGACAGCACTCCCAGGTTCAGCCAACTCGGTTGTAACTGTGCTGCGGCTCTTGGTCCTTGATGCTGCACGGCAGCGGTGTTAGCGGTTTGAAGACTTTTGGCTACCAACTTGCCCCAGCAGGCTTCTTCAGCTGTTGTGTCTTTGTGCTGTGAACAGGAGGCCAGTCGGTTGGCCCTTGGAGTCTCTTGGCTTGACTGGGTTCTGGAGACAACTCCTTCTTTGAGCAGGACATGGCAGGCACAGTCCCTCTCTTCGCTAGCCACCAGGTGCAGTCTTCGTCAGTGCAGCCTCTCTTTGCTGGTCTCTAGGTGCAGCATGTCAGTCCTCCTTCGGTCCTTCTTCCAAGTTGGTCGAGATGTGAGGTCTGGGTGCCAGAGGTGCCATTGTTATGCTCTGTAAGTGCCCTCAGGACTGGATGCGTTTGATAGCTAATAGGCTTCCAGGTAACCACCCACCTGGTTACCACTTCCTGTGGAGTGTGGCATCTGGCTATCCCAGGATGCACCATTCTGCCCACTCCCAAGACCTCTCTCTCTCTGTTCAGGCCTCATTATTCCTCCCCCCCCCCTGGGGTGTGGCTATCTCAGGGCTACACGCCCTTGGGGAAACCAGTATGGCAACTGGTTTCCCCTCTCTGCTCCCCAAGCCAGCCTGTCTACCTCAACAGTGGGGCAGCCACCTTCCCTGGTGTTGCACATCTGCCCTTCAAAGGCGGCTTCACCTATGAAGCCTGCCATTTGGGGCTAATACCCAAGTAGCTTCCTGCAGGAGGGAGGTGATATCTCCCTGGTCTGCAATCCCTCATTGTTCTTCTGCCTGAGAGTTGTTGGCACATCTCTCCAGGAGGGCAGAAAGATGTCTTGTGGAACAGGCTCCATGTGTGCCGGGGAAGGCACAGAAGTTTTGAAAGCAACAAAGTGACAGCTTTGCGAAAGCTGCACAGTGCAACAAGTTACATTAATTTTGACTTGAAATACAAGTCAGGTTTAATGTAGCAGTTGTTTGATACCTTGGAGTGCCCACTTTGGTTGCACCGTTTAGGAGTTAGCACAGCTGAGGGGTCAGCAGGCAACCCTGTACCCGCCAATTTGTCAACCAAGTCTTTCCACAATAAAAAATGTTTTTTGTGTAAAATACATGTCCTGCTGTGTCATATGTTGCACCATGTCTTTAGGACTTGATAGGCCTGCCAGAGGGGTGACTTACACACGTATACAGGGGAAGTGGTGGCTTTTCCATTGCTTTCAATGGCAAAGTCGGGCTAACAGTGCACGACTGCTCTACCAGCCGTCAGTGGTGGACTGGGGGACCTGTTTTACTTTGGGACCTCGAGGGCGGCACAATCAGTACTGCAAGCCTTGGGGTACCCTTCCAACTTACATGCCTTGGGTTCCAGGGTACCACTTACTAGGGCTTACAGATAAGTTAGCCATTTCCAGTTGGATATAGCGCATTCAACATACACTTTTGGGTCATGGCACTGAGGTCTGGTTAGCAGGCCTCAGTGCACTCCCAGAGTTGATAAACCAGCAGCATCAGTCGAAAAACTTGGGAATGATCATACAAAAAGATGCATTTCCTTACACGGTGGATTTTTTATTCCCAAAAAAATACAAGCCGAACTGATATTTTTCATGTTCATGCAACTCTCTTTGGGATTTAAACCTGATTCAACAGGTGGTTTAATTGTCTATGAAAGTACATCAGCACAGTGTATGGCGCTAAACCAGTGCCTCTCAACTTTTTATGTAGAACCTAGACCCAATTTTTAGAACAATAAACGTTTATGGCCCACCTAGCTTTAATCGACATGAGGAGGGCAATTTTTTCAATGTAAGTAAATCACTGTGTGGTAGCTCACTGTCATTTGCAGACAGCACATTTTCCATTGAAATGGATACTAAATATGCACAGACATATAGTTTTACTGATAAACTATATTGCACACAAATGATAGTGTGTGGAAATCGGCTTTCAGTTAATATTTATCATTTGTGTCCTGATTTGTTTTGATCCTATTAAAATCTTTGTTTCCATCACACTTCAGAATTACAAAACAGTGTGCTTCATTTTTGCTTCCCTAACTGCTGAATGTGTACAGTTCATTTACAGGTATTTACATTTTATGGTGTGCTACAAAAAATGACATCCTACAGCCTTTCCTTTTACACTTCTGTGCCATAGCAAGATTGTCACACAATTCCCTTTACTTTTCTTTCTTTCACTGCAAATTGAGAGTAGTTTGTAAAGGCTAATGCCCATGTTAAAAATAATAAGCAGCAATTTGTCAGAAGACATAGCATGGCATATGACCTCTGTCTTTGAAGCACATCAAATGTGAGAAGATAAATACAGAATTTAAAGACCTCTTTATTTCTTGCTTGGGCTTCGCGACCCTCCAAAAATCAGCTCAAGAACTGCCCTTAATAATACCTGTTTTCTGAATGTCAATGATCCAGACAAAGCAACTAGATGAGTGCATGTATTATATACCTGTCTAGTACACCCAGTGAGGAGATGTGGCCTAGTGCCTCGAGCTGCCACCCTTGGAACCCGGAGAACCAGGTTTAAAACCTGGCCTTAGCACTTAACTCAACATCATGTGATTCTGGTCAAATTACTTAATCTCCTTCTGCCTAAACGTGTGTAAAGTGATATTTGTGTAATCCCCGCTTGATGTACATGATCTTGTAGATCGACTCCAAACCCTTCATGCAATGTACAGTGCTGCATTGCTTCGCAGCAAGTTTTGCACTATATAAATATCAGTACATGCATACTTGTACGGGCCTCAACGTGAACAGGCCAAATTGTAGAACAAGATTCAACTCTTTAACACCTGCTCAACAAAAAATGGCCTATCACTTTAGTCTTGTGGCTTTGGGATATCACTCTCACCCCAATGTTTGGGAATGTTTTTTTCTTCAGAAGAACATCTTGGACTGTCATTAACAAACAAAATATTCCTTCCTTTGTGAAGGATCTGAGGACACAGATACAATTTTCATATTTGGATTTTGATCCTGTAAAGAAAACATGCATATAGGAAACATTTGATCTTTTTTTTAATACATCCAATTGGGGCTGAAATTCACCATTAATTAAAATTTGCCTTGCAAGTCCCACTTTAATTCTATCCCAGAAGGTAGAAACAAAGATAGAAATGATGCTTATAGGAAATGGTAGTTATCGTTATTGCACTTTACATGACAAAATATTTATGCAGACTCATTAATGAATGTAGTAGCCTCACTGTCCCAAAATGCATTTGATTTTGAAGCACATTTTTTGCTTTAGGATGTCCAATCTCCTTTAATCCTTCCTAAAAAGGTCAGGAACATATATTTGAAAATTCTATTGTTTTCCTAGCCGCAATGCTGCTATACTGATGGCCTGCGTTGTCTATATTCCTTTAGAGCAGAATAGAGATATGAAATCATATCCTTACCAAGCTGTTTATTATACTGTATCATGAATATTGCCCCTTGAGGGTCAAGGGGACTTTGACGAATTTGAAGAGGCTATGAGGATGGAAACAAGATTCAAACCAAATGTTAGTGTAGCTTTAGACAGATACAACTTCAGTACTAGGGCACAATGAGAGGGTAAATCATTTGATTGATTTTTGACCGCATTGAAAGTCTTGTCAATGCCATTAATTTTGGTAGTATGGTAGATTAAATATGTGGGGACTAGATTATTGATAATGCCATTAGTAAAAAAACAAGAGCAATTGTAGGTCTTGAGAGATTCTAAATTACAAGAAGCCATAGCAACAGCTAAAGCCGTTGAACAGTCAGAGAAGTAGATGCAAACTGCTGAGGAGGGAAAGAATGCATTAAACGGAACAGAAATCTGCAGTGTGGGTGGGACTCATAATCACTTAGAGTATAACAAAACTAAGGGGGGGGCAAAGGATTGGTATGCTAAAAGTGTGAAGGGAACAGCCATTTAGCGATTTTGAAATTTTGTCCTGCAGTTGGTAAAGAATTCAAGTTATGTGGGAGATTCGGACATTTTGCTGAAGTATGTAGGGAATGGGACAATCGCAAAATGAGGAAAGGAAATGTGGCTTGTATGAGTGAACATGATGAAATTAAAATATTTGCAGTTCTATCTGATGTGAATGTCTATTTGAAGAGGCAAAAGGTATTGTCAGCAAGTGTGTGAGAAGTCAGCAAGTGTGAGTGACGATTTGTTCTCCACCTAAATAAACTTTAGAACTCCTAGCAGATTTAGGTTCTCTGTGGACCATTACTACAAGGGATCTATTCAGAGAAAAGTTTGGAGACCTGATTCTAGAAGATTATATTGAACCATCTGATATTTTAGAAGAATCTTAAATAGTACCAAGATTGATATGGTAGGATTCCCTAAAGTTAGTTTGATATTCAAGGAAAGGAGTGCTGACAGAAAATTATATGTAGCGAGCAAAGAGTTTATTGTGCTGTGTTAGAAAGATCTGTGTAAATTGGGCATTATATTAAACACCAGGAACAAAGCACAAGTGCTTGTGGTTAATGATTCAGACAAGGGAAATTGGATAACTGAGCAATTTCCCAATGTTGATTTTTGGAGAATGTGGGATTATTAAAAGGGTTTTCGCACCAAATGAAACTGAGAAGACAGTGTCTGCAAAACAGAAGTGCCTGTGAATACCAGCAATGAATTGAAAATCCTTTTGGAAAATTTGATCAAGGAAGGTATGATTGATGGGATAGACTCATTACAAAGGGTATCTCCTAAAATTCTTGCTAGAAAAACAGATAAAAGCTTACGGTTTTGTGTGGACCTTAGAGCAATAGAAACAAATATTATTACTGATTGTCATCATCTGCCAAATATAAATGTGTTAATTTTCTACATTGAAAGAGCCAAGTGGTTTTTCGACATTGGATCTGCGCTCTGCATACCATCAAGCGTTATTGACTCCTGAGTCCAGGCATCTTCATGCTTTTCTAATACTATGTGGCTTGTATCAATTTAAAACTATGCCTTTTGGATTAGCCTTGGCTGCCTCAGTTTTTCAAAGAGCTGTGTTCCACATTTTCAGAGACATAGAAAAGTATGTAAAATGTTTCCAAGACAATATCCTCATTTACTGTAGTTCTGAACAACACATTAACCTCATGAAGGAAGTGTACAAATGTCTAAAAAGACATGGTTATTTCACAACAAAGTAGAATATTTGGGACACGGTTTGTCTGGAAATGAGGTGGCACCAACATCTTCTCTGGTTGATTCCATTAAAGGATGTCCCAGCCCCTAACAATAAGGAGAAACTGCTTTCCCTTCACAGGTCTTTGTGAATATTCTAGTGTGTTTGTTAGTAATTTTGCAGAAAGAATGGAGCCTATCAAGTAGTTACTAATGAAGAATATTGAGATTGTGTGGTGAGATGCACAACAAAAGGCGTTTTAACAAGCAAAAAAGAATATTGAGGCACCAATCCTTAAACCTTTCAGTGTAGGAAAGCAATGTATAATAACTCAGGGTGTAAGTTTGTATGGATTTGGGACTGTCCTATCACAAAGAGCAGGGGAGCAGAAGTGGAATGGGTCCAGAAATTTGAATACTGCAGAGAGGGGATATATAGTAATTGAAAGAGAATTGTTGGCATGTGCATGGGCAATGGAGAATTTTCAAAACTATGTGCGGGGTACTTGGTTTCTTTGAAGTACGAATCACAAGCCGCTAGTTCCCATTTCTTGTCCAGAAAGCAGGTGGAATGCAACTACTAAATTAGGATCTAAGTCGCAAGAGTATTGTTTCCTTGTGGAGTATGTGCCTTGTAAAATAAGTGTGACAGCTGATTGTCTTTCAATATTACCTTTAGAAGTTTGTAGCATAGATGGGAAATTTGACAATAAAAAGGATGTCGAAGTATTGGAAACATTATGAGGAATAATTTCTCCAGTTGTGAGAGCTGTCTGTAAAGAAGATTGGAAAAATAAGGAGGATGTATTGAGTTGCAAAGTTAAGGATTGTGGTGGGAAGGTTGGCCAGAACTAAAATATATTCCGACAGAAACTTTAGCGGTGTGGAATGTAGCCAATGAACTCGAAGCAGAAGGATTTTGTTGTTTAAAGGTGCGAAATGTGTCCCTCCATCAAATATGTGACAAAGAATTCTTCAAGTGGCCTATGAAGGACATTCAGGTGTGTATTCCTTGAGGAGAAGACTTGGAGAACTTTTTGGTGGCCTGGCAATGATAAGATGGCAAACAGGTGTGTAACAGAATGTCCAGAGTGTGTAAGTTGTGACAGGATGGTTAAACTTAACTCTGTGCCCCTCATTCCAACTTGGGAAGAAATTGCTTTTAATATTTCAGATCCATGCCATAATTTGCCAGCTAATGCCAGATTTGCACTAGTATTAGTAGGTAACCGTTCCAAATGGCCCGAAGTAAAATTTGTAGGAAAGGCCACAACTAGTGTAATAATGAATTTCTTTAAAGACATGTTGAGTAGGAAAGGACACCCTGGTTCCCTAGTTACAGATAATGGCATATAATGTAAGTCACAAATGAGATGGAAGAGTTCCTGATGTGGAATTAAACATATTACTACTGCCTTATATGAACCTCTATGTAACCATCAAGGGAAAGACTTAACAGGGTTCTCAAAGATTGCATAGAATGGGCGCACACTTTTGAGCATGAGTGAAAGGATTTAGTAAGTGAAAAATTGTGGTTGTATGGAATTGCCCCTCATACCGTCACTTAAATAAGTCCCTTCCAATTACTGAACGGTAGAGAGCTAGTCACCAAATTGAAACTCTGGTGGTTCAAGGAGATGAGCTCTAAAAGTTCTCTTAGTTGCAACCAGGATGTAGTAGCTAAGAAAATAGCAACAAGACTGGAACGGATGAAAACAAGTTTGTCTGTGGTAAACCTATGATAACTCCAGATGTTGAAGTGGGAGACTGGGTAAGAATTTTAAAACCAAGTTGGGTCAAAATAGGAGATTCTAAATTTAGTAGTTAATTTAGGATTGTGAAGGTAAATCCTCACAAAGGTGTGACTCAAGATAGTTATATTTGGAACGTCAGGCGTATTGTGAAGAGTGAAATGAAGGCGGTTCCCAGTAAAATCTTGGAAGGATCCTCCTTGTTGAGGATTGATTTTTAGCTGAGTCCTTATACACGAGATAATAGGACTGGTACTGATGATCATGACTGAGATTCCAGTGCTGCTGTGCTTGATGAAGGTACCAGTTTCCCTGGTGAATGTACCAGTCATCAAAAGGACATTATAGCTCCAGATAAGGATGCAGTTGCCAACAAAGTTAAGCATGATGGCAGAGTTAAGACTCGGTTTGTAAAACTTAGCTGATATTATCCATTTTATTTTGGTACATTTTTCACCAAACAAATCTTTATTGACTTTTAGTTCATATTTTGTATTGGTTTCATTGATACTATTTTCATACATCGTTTCTTCTTTTAGAAAGGGAGATGTGTTTTATACTGAGTGTGTTAGTTATTCTTCTATATTAACTTCTGAGGAGTATATTTTTTTAATAAGTTTTTTTATTTCTTTTTGATTGAGCAAGACCTACCAAAAGCTACGTCTAGCGCAAAACATGTCCATAGTGTTAGCAATTCGGCATCATCCCTCCACATTGCCACCCAAAGCCATATGACAATATCCCAAGGATCAGGGAGCCGTGTCGTTTGCAGATGTCAGTAGGTCAAGAAACCTGTTTGTCACCCTATTAAGTCTCAACAGGTTGTGGGATCGAAAGAGCGTATCTTATTGTCCATAAGCCAGGACCTACATGGGCAAGGTTTTAAGTAGATCCCTCGATGGTCTGCCCAGTTTTTCCAGATTTTTACATACTTATGGGGGCATCCTCTAGCCTGATATATACAGTGCGCTCTAGGCCCATACAGAAGTCCATGCCCTTCGCCCATCCTTACCAGGACGGGGCTCTGCATTCTTCCACGCCCTCGCAATGTCTTGCTTAGCCGCAAGCAATCCCAGCCAAAGCAACACCCTCTGATACCCATTGCCTTCTACAGTCTCCACAATATGTAACAGGATGAACTTTGCTTCCCTGGCGACCCTCCAGCCCAACATTATCCCCAAAGTCCGCAGCACTCCCTCCAGAAGTGAGATAGGACGGGACCGCTCCAGAAGGTATGTAATAGATCCCGGTCATTGTCGCCACAGAGCAAACAGTTCCTGGAGCTAATCAGTCCCATACGAGATAGACTTGTCCAAGTAAGGTACATGCGGTGGAGTATTTTAAGTTGGATAAGACTGAACTGAGCGGCCACTACTGTCTCCCTTGGGGCTACCAATGCCTCTCTCCAGTCCTCATCCTCAATCTGCCTAGATCTCGGGACCATGCCTCCCTCACAGTCACCATTGGGCTGGCTGTTGGTGCAGCAGTGTTTGATAAAGAGGAGATAGTTTGTGTGTTTTGATGACAGTCAGCGGGATTTTCGCCCCCAATGGTAAATAGGCTGGGATTTCAGTGTCTGTGGGTAAGTAGGGGGCAAGGGCGTGTTTTAATTGAAGATAGTGTTAGAACTGGGAGTGATTCATATCATTTTCCGTATGTAGTTCTGAGAACGCCTGAAGGAACCCGTGCGAGATGCCATACGCCAGCGTTGTGATGTCGATGGCATCCCATTCAGCAAATCTGTGGATCGCCGATAACTGGGGAAGTCTGGTCCCCATCCACAGCGTGGTCTCTAGCGTCAGCCCGTCTCGTGACCTTCGTTGCCTCTTTCCATATGGTCAGTACCACTCGTGTGGAGGCAGACATAGTGCACAACCCATCTCCACCACATAGCAGGCGTGGTCGGTGATCATGAACCAGGACCCATCTCTCCACCGAGTAGGCCGTGTCTCCAAACCCTTCAAACCACCAGTCATTAAGCGCCATAAGGTGCGTCGCTCTATAATATAGCAGTAGGTCCGGAGTGGTGAAGCCCCCCTCAAAGGCGGGTTTTGCAAGAGTGATGCAGGCCATCACTCTTGCAAATCCCCCATTTTGCTCTCCATCGTCACTTTGAAGACTTGAATGGTGTGGAGAATAGAATCTTTCTGGAGGCCCTCTGGACGAGCATCCCCACCTCCCGCGGCGCTGGCCTCTCCCAGTGCCACGGCTGGTGTAGTATATTTATCAATCTATCAATGTTGAGCCGCCGGGGCCGAAGGCTTGTCGTGTGCCATGACGATGTGTAAGCAGCCTAGCCCCCTCTGGGAGTGAGTGAGAACTCCAAGTGAGTAGCCTCGCCCCTCACCTCGAGACAGACCCTGTCACCACATGAGCCCAACTCCTCCTCGCTGTCTGTCCACACAAGGGCAGCAGAGGCAAGAGGCCCTGCGGCTCGATGCCACCGCAATCACGGGGGGGGGGCCCCTTCTCCACTTTATCGACAGCTCTGCACAGGGAGCAAGAACAGCATCAGCAGGCGACGGGGCTAGGAGAGGTGCAGCACAGAGGGGCCCTCTGCAGATGGGGCACTCGGGCCCAGTATCAGGGACTGTGAGAAAGTGCCCTCTTTCTGCATGGTTGCCCCCACTTTTTGCTGAATTGCGGATGTGCTTTGACGGAGTGTGCCCTGGGCTCCTGCTAATCAGGTACCCAGGGCCTATGTTCTTTCCCAAAAACTGCATTGAAGCCTAAACCCAATTGGCATCTCTGGCCACAGGTCAGCCCCCGGTAAATGGTACCACAGGTACCCAGGGCACTGTGACCAGAGAAGGCCTCTAAGGGCTGCAGCACTTATTGTGCCACCCTTAGAGGTCCTGTACCCTTACACACACACACTGCCTTTGCAGGCTGCGTTTTTTGGTGCAGAACAAAGTGAAGAGTCACCATGGCACACATCTCTGTGTGCCATGCCTACAACCCACTGCCCTGGCATAGATCAGTCACCCCTCTAGCTGGGTGCACTATACCAGTGGTGAGGGTACAGGTGCATGAGCCCTGTACCACTACAGTGTCTAAGTCCATTCTTAGACATTGTAAGTGCAGTGCTGCCATTAAGAGTATATGGTGCTGGGAGTTTGTCATTACGAACTCCACAGCACCATAATGGCTACACTGAAAACTGAGAAGTTTGGTATCAAACTTCTCAGCACATTAAACCCACACTGATGCCAGTGTGGGATTTAATGAAAAATGCACACAGAGGGCATCTTAGAGATGCCCCCTGAAAACGAACCCACCACTAGTGTCCAGGCCGAGTGGCTGCTTTCAGCTGCCACCACCAGACATGTTTCTGGCCCCTGGGTCGAGAGCCTGCTGCTCTCTGGGGCCTGAAACAATGCACATCCTGGGACGAGGTGCCAAGCCTCCTCCCCCAGGATGGGCAGGGTTCACGAAGGGGAAGCTTCAAAGCTTGCCGCCACTGTGAGCTTCCCCAGGCCATTTGCTGCTTTCAGCAACTGGTCCCCACTGGTTCTGACCCCCACTTTGGGCGGGAGAACCGGCGGGACAAACAAGTGAGGAATAGAGGTGTGCCCACCTCTGCCAACTCCACCCCTCAGGTGGGGGAGGCGAGGTGAAGCACAATTCCCAGTCCCCACCATCTTGCAGATGGGAGGACTCCGCCAACCAGGGACAGGCTCATGCCCCCCTCCCACTGGAGGGTGGCATAATAGGGGGTTTACCCACCTCAGGGAAGGGACCCATTGGTCCCTGCCTTTTACCTACCTGTAACACCCCTAAATCTAGTATTTAGGGGCACCCCTGAACCTTGCTTCCTCAGACAAGAAGAAACTAAAAGAAGAAGAAGAAGGACCGAACAGCCGTGCAGCAGCTAACAAGAGGAAGACGCCCACTGACTTGGCCCCAGCCCTACCGGCCTGTCTCCACCTCGAACCTGCTCCTGCGAAATTCCGGTGTGTCCTGCAGCCAGCAACCTCAAAAACCCCGGAGGACCTGCCTGCCTTCAACTCCAAAGACTTTGTCTCCCGTGAACACCGGATTTGTTCATCTGCAACCTCTGGCTCCGGCCGGACACCGTAAATCCGCCCCACTCTGCACCCGCCATCCACGGCCCGAGCTCGAGTGGGCAAACACCACGAGGAGGTCCCCCCGGCGATCCTGACCCGAGATCCGGCGACTCCTGACCTGCCTCAAGCCTCCAGCCGACGCCTGCAGCCTAAATCCAGAGGGTCCCCCCAACCGCGACCAGGAGCTGGTAAGAAGATCCGACCCCAGAGGCACCCCTGCACCCGACGCCCCACGGCCTTGGGTGCCCAAACCAACGGTGCCTAACCAACCCCTAACTTCCCAACTTACCTCTCGAAGTGGTGGTCGCACCCAGAAGACCTTCGTCCCCAAGCCTGCAGTGCCTTTGCAAACCGGAGGTTCCTCATTGAAAACAACAGGGCGCCCGACGTCGAAACAGCACCCTGCACCCGGCCGCCCTAGTGCCGCTGAGGGTGCACCTTTGGTGCTTCTTTGTTTCCCCATTTGCCCTGAGCTAAAGCTTTGCTCCCACAACCAAGTGGCCTGCTTGCCAGCAGCCACCAACCGGAGGCCCCCTACCCCCATTGGATAACATTGGGCCTCAGGACTCTGCACCCGGCCGCCCTAGTGCCGCTGAGGGTGTAACTAGAGTGCATCCTTGACCCTGGGGGACCCCTGAGTCTAACCCCAGAACCTCAACTCCCACTACCAAATACTTACCTCAAATCCGATAACACTATTTCCCTCCATAGGATAACATTGACTGTTTTTCTTGGAAAAGTTTCCAAGTGTGGAGTTTGAAAACCTAAAGAAATTCTTTAAAATTGCACTAACTAACAAAAACGATTTTACTTAACTGTTTGCAGGAAATGTCCCAGAGTAGTATCTAGGTATACTACTCGGAGTAAGAAAAGTAATCTCAAAAGTAACTTACCTGTAATTTTACTGAAAAGCCCATTCAAGTCTATGTACTGTATTTACAAAGTATTGCATTTCTCTGAAACCATACTGTAAGTCAAAACAAAGTGCATATACAATTTCAATCCAAACTGTATTACAACTGTATATTTACTGCAAAGTACTTATCACTTAAATGTGCCAGGCTTGCTTGGTTCTAGAAAATAAAATAACTAAAAGAATATTTAACAATTGGTCTGAAGTTCAGTCTTTGAGTGTGTGAATTCATTTGCTGACTGAGTGTGTACAACAAATGCTTAACACTGTCCTCTGATACTGCCTTACTGCTCGACCACACTACCACAAATAGAGAGTGAGGTGCTATGTAACTTTACCTCTGCCTACCTTTGGGGATCCACTGGACTCTGTGCACACTATAACTCACTTTGGTATAGTATACACAGAGCCAGCTTCCTACAGGGACCAGCTGAGGATGTAGGGAACTGGGGGGCACGGAGGTATATGAGATGAAGGGGAAGAAACGAGGGAAGGGTGGCACAGCGGGCCACGTAATCCACTCAGCCCTGGCTACCGCCACACATGTCCCATGGCATATTTTAATGGCAATGCCCTGTCTCATAGTCAAGGGGCAGAGGCCACTCCCAAAATACAGTCTCACCACGGGGCCCAGTGCCCCTCTCACCTCGAGTCGGGCGCAGATCTTGTCCTCCGACCCAGTCCGCGTCCGCCTGTGCCCGGATGCGGCTCTCGCTGCCATCCCCGGTATGTACTGTTGGGCCCAATGAAGCTCTGCCGTCCTCGGCGGACCCATCGGGAGGCAAGGGGTCGCCACATCTGAGGGCTCGATCCATCGTGGAGAGCCCTGGCGAAAAGGCACCAGGCAAGGTGGATGATTGTGTGGTGGTGCGGAGCTCTTCTGCAGAGTGGCTGCCATGACAGTCTTCCAAGCCACTCAACTACTGAGGAATATTGATAAAATGTGAATATAATGTTTGGCTCATCAGTTTAGGACTGTGCTGATGAAAGAAGGTCTTACCTGATTCTGCGTCTTCCACATCAATGTGATACATAGCCCTTATTTTAACCCATGGATTCAATAATAACCTCTGCCATTTCAAAAGAAAATGCATGCACTCTGTTCAAGAAGCTTTGCCAAACAGCTGCAAACATCTTTAAAGGCAACAGCTTCTGTTTCCCACATCAGCCATTATGACTTCAACTTTTGCAGTTGTCCTGTGCAATTTGCTGACCTGCTTCATAGGGTCAAAAGGCAAGCTTTTGAAACAATTTCAGAGGTTCAGATCTCTTTGGATCACTTTTTTTTTTTTATTTATTTTTTTTAGCTCTGCCAAAGATTCTGCAGATTTCTTGCCCTTTGCCAAACCTCATACAGGAGCACTCTTTGTTGCTATACTCCTTTCACCTTGTCCAAATGTCCCATAGAACATTGTAGACCGATCACTCTCATACAGATGAAGAAATCAATGTAGATGCAAAACAAATGATGGATGGAAATACTTGAATTAATCTGAATCTGTAATCTGAGCGCATTCATCCCACTTTTTTGTTTTTTACATTTACAATAATATGCATATCAGCTGTGGTTGTACTCCAGTTTGAACAGTGCAACCTGTACTGCTATTCACCATCCTGTCTGAACTATTTGGTTTCCTTGTGGCACTCCCACGTCATACTTTTCTGAGGGATAATATACAGGAATCTGTCTTCTTGTGCTAATTCCCAAATTTTTTCCTGGAATTCCACCCAAATATCTGGTTGAAATGCCACTTGCCAGCAGAGTTGTATATCACCAGAAACTTTATGCTGCTAAAATTGATACTGTGGCGAAAATCTCTAGAAAGTAAGTGCACATATGTATGTATAGATTTACTATTCTTAAGTCCTCATCTATCAATCAATCAGGGTTTGTAAAGCGCAACTACTCACAGTGAGGGTCTCAGGGTGCTGGGGGAGGAGGGTGGCGGCTCACTTGAGTGCTGGGGCCATCCGAAGAGCCAGGTCTTGAGGTCCTTCCTGAACTGGGGCAATGTTGGTGCTTGCCGGAGGTGGAGCGGGAGGTCGTTCCAGGCTTTGGCTGCGAGGTAGGAGAAGGACTTTCCTCCCGTTCTAGTCTTGTAGATACGTGGGGCGGTGGCCAAAGAGAGCTCGGCTGATCAGAGGTGTGTTTTGGGTGCGTGGAAGGAGAGGCTGTTGTTCATGTATGTGGGTCCGGTGTACATACCTTGAAGACTGACTGACCGAGTGAGTGTGTATGTGTGTGTGTATGTATGTATGTGTATATATATATATATATATAATCAGTAATATATGTGGAATTAAATATAGTAAACCTTTACAAATTTTTATATGCTTAATGATATTTTGGCCCTCATTATTTTGCCCACGATAGTCTGGTAGCGCAATATATTCTCGCGTTACTGGGCCAATTAGCAGGCCACTTGTAATGAGGACCTGTGAAGGCTCTTCTTTTGGCAGCCTTTCTTTACAGGACTATGGTTGTGAATATCCTTTATGGCCTCTGCATACATTTAATGTAAGTCAATTTAAGTCCCATTTGGAGTTGCAAACCTCTGGTGCCTTCTCTGTTTTCTCTGTGGGGCTCCCTGTGTGTGTTTTGTCCAAAGGGCAAGGTGGTGGTTAATTGTAACTTCCTGTACCAGCCATGGAACCTGTGCCAAAGAGGAGAATCCTGTGCCATCTGCCCACGGACCTACTCTACCTGTTTTTGTCGCCCAGTCCTGGCCTTTCAGTACACTCCTGTTTGTGTGTTTGACACAGCGGAATACCCTTCTGTATTTCAGCAGTTCAGAAAAACCGCTGCACTATGAGTACTTCTTATCCAAATAGAAACATTTTAGCTGCCTTTTCCACATTGATGTACATGGATGTGTATTTTTAATGCATGCAATGTGCTTATGTTTGGTTCCAGGCCTAGAACAAAAGTCATTTGAGGTTTTTCTGAGCATGTGCATGTGGCCATCTACTCTAATTCCCTCCCTGTGTTCTTATGTCCCTGCCAGAAGGTGCATCAGCCATATGAGAGGATAGTGGGGGTGGGAGGAGCGCCACTTACTTTGTCTGTTCCTCAGCACTTGGCTTCTGTCTGGTGTTCTTGTGATACTGTTACAGTACGTTTCACCTGGAACCAACATTGATAAATCTCTTTCCTCTGCAGGCTTTGGAGCGGTTTTATGAACAGGTGATGCAAGGGATCCTCCGACATATAAACTTTGAAGGTGAGCTTCTCTGCAAAAAATCGTCTTTTGGAGACTGATCAAGTGGGTCTGCCTTACTCCTTCCTTACAAAAAAAAGAGCCTTAAGGTTTTAGTCTCAGACACTATGACCGTTTCTCTGGTTTCACAGGTCTCCGTACTCTGAAATATTTTAGGTTACACATCTTTGTATGCCTTGATAGCAGACCTATTGTTCCTATTATGCAAATCAAGGCCTCCACAGGAGAGTTATCAGTTATCACTTGTGTGAACAGTTCCTACAGGCTCAGATCGCAGAGCTATGTCTTCAGTTGTTCCGAGTTTAGAGGACTCAGACAATAATGCTATCTTTCTGGTTGGGAAGGTTTTACAGGCTATGACAGAACAGCTATCCCTTAGATTATGAAGCTGTTCTGTTACAGGTTCACCCTCGTTCAAAATTTGCCAGGTTTGGTCCACATGCATCTGATATCCCTCTGGTAATACAGCTGTAACAGACTAGAGCAGCATTTCTAACTCCTAGGTTACATAGATTTTACAGAATCAGAACTGCTTTTGTGGTATAACAGTATGAAGTAAAAACTTCACTTGCACATTGATGAAAGTTGAATTTTAGATACTGACCTGCATCTCACACCCTTCCTTCCCTCTGTTTCCTTCATCCTTTGTTTCTTCACTCTTCCATCTCTCCTTTATTTATTTTTCCTCTTCTTCTGTCTTTTCACCTCCCCCGCCTTCCTTGCTCTTGTAATTCTACCATCCTGCTCCACTTCTTCATATTTCTCCTCTCCTTCATCCTTCTTTCACTCTTCATGTTCCACCATTCTGTTGTCACCTCCTTCCTTCACCCTGTCCTGTACTCCCACTTTATTCCAATTCTTCTACTTTCTGTAACTCTTCCCCAAACCCACTCATTTCTCCACACACTTTTTCCAATCCTCCCTTCACTCTCTCCTTTTTCACCCTGTCTTTCTCCACGTTTCCTTCCAATTCTCACTCGTAACTTCCTTCCTGTAATCCCTTTCTTTAACTCATCTTGTTCCTCCACTCTGCCCTTCTTCCTGAATTTTTTTTGTCGTCTTCTGCCTTACACCTATTCTCCCCTCTTCTATCTCTCCTTACTCCGTTGCCTTCTTCCTTTCTTCATTTCACACTCCTCTTCTCCATTTCTCCACTTTTCTTTTCCCCTTCGGATCTTCTCCTTCCACTCTTTCCCTCTACCCTCCAAACCTTTCTTCACTCTCTCCTTTCTCTTTTCGATACTGTTCTCTTCTCCATCCTCTATTCTGCCTCTTTCCCCTCGCCCCATCTTTCCATTGTTCTCTTCCTTCCACCTCCACTTTCTCTCTTGTCAGTGCCTTCCCTTCTCCTCCCTCCTAACTCCACTTGCCTCTGGTGTCCACAGTGGTGAAGTGTGTGCTCATAGCCAGTCCAGGCTTCGTTCGTGATCAATTCTTCGACTACATGTTCCAGCAGGCGGTGAAGATGGACAACAAACTGCTGCTGGAGAATAGGTCAAAGTTCATGCAGGTGCATGCCTCGTCCGGGCACAAGTACTCTCTAAAAGGTGAGATTCCTCACTATCGATCATCTCTTTGCTCCCATGTAGTCCCGTCTGAAAAAATAGTGGTCCCTTAAATATTAAGATCTTTCTCATCATCCACCCTGAGCACAAGCACTTCCTCAAAGGTGATGCCTCACCCTTTAACATTCTTGCCAAAACAAGGTTGAAAAGTGAAGCCCCCCCCCTTACACATGTACTCCCTAAGGTAAGCTGTTAGCCACCCCAAGTCCGTGTCCCTTACCCATATTGTCCACCCAGCCCTTCTGCACGTTGAGTTGTGGGCAGGTTCTCGCTTCTTATTTCGGCCATGCAGCCTACAGGCTGGTGGTGGTTACTGATTTATCTGACTATTTTGCTCCTCCATAAGAAATTTTTGACCTGTGTTGTGAAGATGCCTTCTCCCTTCCGTTTGTGATGGCCTCTTTCTTTGCCCATCCTAGAGGTCCTGTCTGACCCAGCTGTCACCAGCCGCCTAGCAGATACCAAGGTAAGCCTGCAGACTGTATTTGCACTTTTTTGCCCTTTGAGCAGGCATTTTCCTATGTGGCACACTTTATCACAGGCAGACCCACAACTTTCCTTTTGCATGTTATCTGTGATTTGTGCTTTCTCTCTATCCTTCTGGAAGGAGCAATTGTAGGCCTTTTTATACCTAAAAGAATGGGTATCAGAGTCCTTTCACCTCTTCTAGCTGTATCAGCTGTGGTGGCAAGACTCACGTATTGGCTTCAGGCCTTCATACCTGCAGTTAGACATGGAATCAACTGACTCACACCATTAGGAACGTACTGAATAACATGTTTACAAGCTGTAAGTTCCCTGCATCCCAGACAGGATTCCTCCCACTACCAACCCTCAACCTTTCCAGGTGCCAAGTTGCTTACGTCAATGATTTTATACTTTTTATACGCAATAAGCGACAGACTAAATTAAGCCGGTTAAACAAAGATTCATATTCACTTTCTTGAAATTCAAAGAAATAAGAAATCTGCTAACACTTTGTGGAAGGTAGCCAAATCAGGCTATACCTAAACGTACAAAAACTACAGAGATAATATGGAAAGGGAGTATATTTAAAAAGACTGGATGCGGATAAACAGAAGAGTTTTCACAATATCCTGTTCTGAATAGTTGATCTTGTGGTCACTAAAAAGACATTAAAAATCAGTCTGGATCGTATGTGCAAAACACAATCTGTATGTCACTCTGAAGGTCTTTAGAATTGCCTACTAGAATTAGAATAAATCTCTTGGTTAAGAAAGTTCAGGCCGCTGCTGTCCATTCTTTTGTTGTAGCTGTCTGTCTTGCTTGGTTGCCACACTTTAGACCTGTATGTGCACAGATTTTAGTACTTGGGGATTGGGGTGAGTGTTTGGAAGAGACAGAGGTTTTCCTGTGCTGGTTTTTTTCTTTTTTTCTAGTGCAAAATGCTTCTTCGCATCAAAAATTGGTGCTAGGATGCATTTTGCGCTAAACTTTGGTGCTAAATAATAAATTTGCATATCGTATAATTTTCCTTAAATTTTGCGTAAATTAGCAAGTTTCACACACCCCTACAGAATACCTGCTTACAGGCTCTAGCACAGTAAAATAACAAGCCACCTGTAAAAAGTCAATTGTCTTTAACATATGCTTTTCACAATAAAAAAGTAAGGCCCACCTGCTTTGTCAAAACCTTTCATTATAAACGGATAACTCCTAAGGAATCTGACATAACTTTTCCCAACGAACCAGTAAGTAATATAGCCTTTACCATTAGCTTGATGCTATAACCAACAAAGGCCACTGAAATGTGCCTAAACTGGCACCCATCACGCATAGTTCTAAAAATACAGATGTACAGATTTACAGTGGGCAAAAACAACATACAGACCTTTTTAAGAGCCTAACCAGATCCATCTCACGGAAACTCTTCTCTCCCAGAGTTTGCCAGAGTGGGCGAACAGCATCAGATCACTTGACTACTATGGTAACCTATGGGATTACATGTAATCAAAATACCTGTCTACAGCTTGTAATAGTCTGATAATAACCCACTGTTAAAGGCCTATTGGCGTTAACAAATGCTTTTCACAATAAATAAGCCAGACCTCCTGGCTTTTTCATATCGTTTCATAATAAACCAATCAGACCTAAGGCATTTGGCATGGGATTTCACTGCATCCCAACCAGGCTTATAGTTGTTAACACTGACCTGTCATAACCAGGGCAGGCCTACTGTACTGAGTGTAGGTTTCTCATAACGCAACCACCAGGCATACAGTCATAAAATTACAAATGTATACAAAAGTACAGTTGGCAAAGCAAAATATTCTCTCTCCTAAGAGGGTTTAACAATGATTCGCACAGTGCTTATCTTCTATTCCAATGGTTTCTCTGGGTGGGTCACAAACACCAAAACCCTTGCCTACGATGGTAATGTGTAAGATTCCATGCTACAAAATACCTGCCTAAAGGCTTTAGCACAGTGTAATAATACATCCTTAAAAGCAAATTGCTTTTTAACACAGGCTTTTCACAATACTGTGGTCAGGCCTACTGGCTGTATCATAACCTTTGATCAAACCTATTGAATCTGGCATGACCTTTCCCTATCCAATGAACCAATAAAGCCTATATCCTTTACTATTAGTTTTACATCTTAACCAACACAGGTCTATTCAAGGGCACATGTATTGGCAACCATCTAGCATACGGTGATAGTTACAAATGCTTAGAAAAATACAGTTTGTAAAACAATATACAGTCCTTCTCAGTTGGGCCTATGAGAATCATCCAGCTAATAATGCCCAGGATTTGTCAGAGTGGGTGGCCAACGCCAAAACCCTTGTCTACTATGGTAATCTTTTTGATGACATGTAACAAAATACCTGTATATCGCCTGCAACACAATGTGATAACAACCAACTGTTAAAGGCCTACTGGCTTTAACAAAAGCTTTTCACACTAAATTAGCTAGGCCTGCTGCCTTTCTCATAACTTTTCTTAATAAGCAGATCAGACCTATGGCACTGTACATAAAGTTTCCCAATGCACCAACCAGACCTAGAGCTTGTCACCATAACCAACTCAGGCCTACTGTTTTGAGTGTCAGATTTTCCACAAGGCAACAATTAGGCACACAGTATACAGTTAGAAAGGTATACACACGTACAGTTAGTAAAGCAAAATACTATCTCTTCTAAGAGGGTCTTACAAGCATTCTCACTCACCAAATCTTTTTATATCTACGCTTTGTCATGGGGTTATCAACACCAAAGCCCTTGTCTTCGATGATAATGGAAAACGACCTTTACAACGCGGTCAAAACACCGCAATACATTTACATCGCTGTTTTTAAAACGCAAGTCGTTGCAACGACTTGCACTGGAGGGCGCTCTAGACTAAGGAATAGTGTAATTTACTATTCCAACACCTTCCCTACTGTACGTAGACTGGAGTTGGAATAGTAAATCACACTATTCCTAAGTCCAGCGCCCTCCAGCGTAAGTCGTTGTAACGACTTGCGTTGTAAAAACAGCGATGTAATGTACCGCGATCTAAATGATCGCGTTGTATCATCATACATCCGATGATAATCTGCAAGAGTCCATGTTGAAAAGCACTAAAGCTTTAATGTAGAGTAATAATAATTGGCCTTTAAATGCCTCTTGACTGTAACATTTGATTTCCACAGTAAATACTTCAGAACTACTGCCTTTTTCATAACATTCCATAACAAACAAATCGGACCAATTACCATGATAATTGGCTTGTCACCATAATTAACTCAGTCCTGCTGCACTGAGTATATCAATCAATCAATCACGGCATTTATAGAGCGCGCTACTCACCCGGGAGGGTCTCAAGGCGCTGGGGGAGGGGGTAAGTTACTGCTCGAACAGCCAGGTCTTGAGCTGCTTCCTGAAGGAGAGATGGTCCTGGGTTCGCCGAAGGTGAGTTGGGAGGGAGTTCCAGGTCTTGGCTGCCAGGTAGGAGAAGGATCTTCCTCCGGCGGTGGTTCTGCGGATGCGTGGTACGGTGGCGAGGGCGTGGCTGGTTGATCGTAGCTGGCGGGTGGGCGTGTAGAAGGTCATGCGGTTGTTGAGGTACTTTGGGCCCAGGTCGTGGAGGGCCTTGTGTGCGTGGGTGAGGAGTCTGAACGTGATTCTCTTGCTGACGGGGAGCCAGTGCAGGTCTTTCAGGTGTCCGGTGATGTGGCTGTGTCGGGGGATGTCCAGGATGAGTCGTGCGGAGGCGTTCTGGATGCGCTGGAGTCTTTTTGAAGTTTGGCTGTGGTTCCGGCGTAGAGGGTGTTCCCATAGTCCAGTCGGCTGGTGACGAGTGCCTGGGTGACGGTCTTCCTGGTTTCAGTGGGGATCCATTTGAAGATCTTGCGGAGCATGCGCAGGGTGTTGAAGCACGAGGATGAGACGGCGTTGACTTGTCTGGTCATCGACAGGGAGGAGTCCAGGATGAAGCCCAGGTTGCGTGCGTGGTCCGTTGGCTTGGGCGTGGTGCCCAGGGCCGGGGGCCACCAGGAGTCGTCCCAGGCGGAGGGTGATGAGCCCAGGATGAGGACTTCCGTCTTGTCTGAGTTTAGTTTAAGGCGGCTGTTCCTCATCCAGTCGGCGACGTCTCTCATCCCGTCGTGTAGGTTTGCTCTGGCGGTGGTGGGGTCGTTGGTGAGGGAGAGGATCAGCTGGGTGTCGTCGGCGTAGGAGATGATGTTGAGGTTGTGTTGGGGTGCGATGGCTGCGAGGGGGCTCATGTAGACGTTGAAGAGCGTTGGACTGAGTGAAGATCCTTGTGGAACGCCGCAGATGACTTCAGTGGCCTCGGATCTGAACGGGGGGAGGCGGACTCTCTGGGTTCTTCCGGTGAGGAACGAGATGATCCATTCCAGTGCTTTCTCTCGGATTCCGATGTTGCTGAGGCGCTTCACTAGGGTGCGGTGGCAGACGGTGTCGAACGCCGCGGAGAGGTCCAAGAGGATGAGGGCTGCTGTTTCCCCGTTGTCGGTTAGGGTTCTGATGTCGTCGGTGGCTGCGATGAGGGCGGTCTCGGTGCTGTGGTTGGCCCGAAACCCTGACTGCGAGGGGTCGAGGGATCCATTCGTCTCGAGGAAGGCGGCAAGCTGTCCGTTGACGGTCTTCTCGATGACTTTGGCCGGAAACGGAAGGAGCGAGATGGGACGGTAGTTCTTGAGTATAAGCACTTTGCCACAAGCCAAAAAGTACAATACAAGCACTCGTTTTAGTGGAAGCACATAACTTCGGCCTAATCAAATCCTCTACTCAGGGAAACCAACGTGTGGGTGGACCCTAAGCCACGCTCTGTCTATAGCTTTTTTTTTTTTTGCACTGCGCTGTCAAGGTAGACATAAAAATGCATCTAGATTGGTGTAGCCCTGGGCATCCCATGCTGATCACAAGTACACAACTCTACACTGACGTCTAAAGGCAATGAAGGAAAGGGAAGGAGATCTGTGCTGCTGCCAGAGAAGAATATAACACCTTCAATTCTGTACCTCTTTAGACCCTCACAACAGCCTTACAGTGCCATGCACGAGACCCAGAAAGTTCAAGCTGTATCCCATTGGAAGCTTGATACTTTATCTGTGTAAGTGAGCCTTCTTTGAGCAGCCGTACCACTGCTGACGCATGCAGCTGGATAAATAAACCATTTAATCGTAGCCACCCGGAGGGGAAGCACCTTTTCACTAGACTTACTCCTATCCATCACTGCTTAATTTTGAGCCGGTGGTTTCCGGAGCTCAGCACCTGCACTTAAATGTCAACACCGGTGCTTGTGACATTCTGCCACAAGGTGGCGTTGTCTTTATACATTACAAATTACTATTACCTGCCACCCAAGCCATTCTCCTAGCTTTGGGGGCCTGAAATAGTCCGAATTGTCACACTTGTAGGAGTGTGATGGTTAGTAGCTGTGTTGTTACTATCATTGACAGCTTGGCAGGGGCAATGTGTGGTGCAAGCTCCAGTGGCCTCCTCACAAGAGCCCTGGTACTTATTTTTTTTTTTACAAATTAAGCATTGCTGTCCATCAATTTGGGCGGATCCAAAGCCCCCCTGTAGTAGTCCTGGACACACTTTCTTTAGTTTGATCATACAAGGTCTGGAGACAGCTGCGCTGTCGCAACAGGCCAAAAAAGGATATTATAAAATTCCTATTACTCAAAATGAGGGTGGGGTTTTTGCGAGCAGATGGTCATCTTGGATTGGAGGGGGTTCCAACCTAGAAGGAACACAAAAGTTGCTAATTCATATTTGGTCACTGGTATGTCACACTCCTGTCCTCTCAGCTTGAGTCTTTTTCCACTAGGGGGAGTCATGCTCATTTTGTGTATTCTTATTAATTCAGGGCTTTCCTCGAAAAAGAAGGCAATACCTAGTTACTTCTTACATCTAAAAATATCTTGCAGAGAATCAACAATTCATCTTATGCCGTGTATCGTTTGTGTGAGCCCTTTTCCCATGTCACGTCATAAGAGCTATGCTGTGTATTAAGGGCACCATCTTATTACATGTATATGTGGTCACTTTGTGCATACCTCATCATACCTAGGAAGAGACTTTGATGGTGAAAACATTGCTTGCTTGTTCCAGCAGTTGGAGAAACGGCTCGCCCCCAACAGCCATACAGTTTACTCACTTACAGAAGTTATTGGATTGTACCATGGGGGGTAGGAGGGGGATTGCGTGTAGTCTCTCACAGCTGACTTAACAGGCAGCAGCTTTTCCCACCCCTTTCTTCTTCTCATTTCAGGCTGCTGGAGAAGTCAAAGCTTTGGAAGATTTCTACAAAATGCTACAGCACGAGCCGGACCGAGCTTTCTATGGGTAGGTTAAACGGAGGCGTGTGCTGGGGGGGGAGGTAGGGGGCTGGGGGGGGTAGGACAGAGCGCTGAGTGAAAATAGCAATGAAGAGCAGGTGGCAGTCCATGCCTTGGAAATGGGAGGCAAACCCACCTTCCGATCAGTTAAAAACGAGACACTTAAGAGGGGAGGTGAGGAGTGTGGTGTATCACACCTGGTGTGTGTGTGGAGAAAGACGCGACTCTTGCACTGTTCTGCTTCCAAATAATTCTGTAACTGATTTATTAGAAATATTCCTTTCGTGCCACACCCTTAGCCCTGCAGAGATGAGCGGGTAACGTTAATCATACATAATTGTCCCTTGCCTCCGGCTTACTGGGAACGATTCCTGTGATCAGTAGCTCCTGGGTGTGCATTAGAGTTTGCTGTGTAGGGCTTCAGTGCTGAACTGAGGTGATACAGTTGGAAAGTGAGAAACTGACATGACTAATGCGGTTAGGGAGTTCGTGAGTTTGATAGTGAAGTGCCCGAGATGGGTTGATTGACATACATAGGTCAGAGAGTTTAGGGGGGTGTGTGTGTGTGTGTGTGTGTGTGTGTGTGTGTGTGTGTGTGTGTGTGTGTGTGTGTGTGTGTGTGTGTGTGTGTGTGTGTGTGTGTGTGTGTGTGTGTGTGTGTGTGTGTGTGTGTGTGTGTGTGTGTGTGTGTGTGTGTGTGTGTGTGTGTGTGTGTGTGTGTGTGTGTGTGTGTGTGTGTGTGTGTGTGTGTGTGTGTGTGTGTGTGTGTGTGTGTGTGTGTGTGTGTGTGTGCACACTTACATGCGCCTCCCCAACACAATCATGAAACCTTGTTGCTGTAGGTGTATATGTACACGAGTCATGCTGGAAGGCTTGTGCCCAGACTTGAGGGTTCCTGTCTGTGTGGCGGAGGAAGCATATTAAGCCACTTGTGGTCTACTTCATGCATGTAATTGTGAGGATGAGTCTTACAGGTTTTCTAGTAAACAATTGTGCGTGTATGTGTCACTGCATGTGCAGGAGATGTTCAAATAGATCAACGTACAATCCTGTAACCTTATGCCTGTGCTTTCTCCACTTCCCTGCAGAATTAAGCATGTAGAGAAAGCAAACGAAGCGATGGCGGTGGACACCTTGATGATCAGTGACTCCCTCTTCAGGTACAACCTGTCGCGGTTTGGTCTGTCATGCTTCTTTCAGAACGATTGCTAGCTCTGCTGTATGAACTTGGATAGTATGCCTGTTTTAGCCAAGTGCATGGGAGAAATCCACAACTGATTCACCTGCCAAATAACCACAAAGCAGCATGCTTTGGTTTTCTGTGCGTGCACACCTTTCAGGCTTCACCTGCAAGTAGTAGAAAAAAGAGTTCATACAGGCAATGAGACATTCAGGAATAAAAAACGTGGATCTTTAATTCTGAGCATTGGTACATTTGCTTCCAAAGGGAATCACATTAAGAACAGCACACACGTGCACTCTAGGTCTAAGTGATCATTTAGACAATAGTTTGCCATTGAACTACGTGTGTCTCCTGAAGGTTGTTTGCAGTTTCATCTTAGCCTGAAGATCTTTGCGAAAAGGCTAAGTTCATCCAGGAAGAGCAAACAGCAGGTTTCCTGTGAGGAAGACACCAACATAAAGAAACCTGTCATCAAGTTCCTGTCTTCTTTTGAGTTTAAATGGTCTCCCTGTATTGTGTTGCTTTTAGGCTTCATATGAAGAGAAATAGCATTACCTCTGCCTTTGGAACAGCCAATGGCTAATGATGAAGTTTAGAATCGTTAGCAATGCGTTCGCCTTTAGGAATACTCACCCCTGACTTTTAGCACCATCCTAATAAATTTCAGAGGTAGCTGCTTCCAAATCAATGCTATCATTCGATATCATGATCGAAACACAAGAGCTTTTATGTGTGTCAAGACCATTAAATGGTGAATCTCTCTCTTGATATGTGGAACAATACCCACAAGTTGAACCATATGGGAAACTACTTGAACAACAAAGCACACTTCAGCATTATTGCTTGTTTTGAGTCTAACAGTCCATATTCTTTTAAATTAGCTATATCCTATATCAGGACACTTGTTTTCTTGTCTTCTATTCTCAAGTCAACTGAGCACTGCCAATTCCTTCTTGGCATCAGCATCTATTTAGATTTACTTGAACGATTGCTTCTCAAATAGCAACATTTTCAAAAAGCAACTGCTAGACTTCAGCTTGAACTCCTTGTTTGACAATTTAAATCTCACTCTGCATTGACTGACAGTCAAGAACAGGATAGCATACAAATTCGATTGCATTGTCCACAGATCGTTCCAATTTAGCGATCCCAGATTCAGCCGAAGGAAATCCCATCGCTGTCAAACAAGCTTCCCAGCAGCCAAAAGAGCCAGGGCTGTTCGCTGGCCATTCCATGTACAGGATTCAAACGTTGGAACCCATTGAAAACTATTTTTTGCAGAGGAAACGACGATCTACAATTGTGTAAAGCATTTAGTATTCAGATCTTTTGGCAATATCTGCTGTTTCTCAATCCTCCTACCTATCCCAACATAAAATAGAACCAAAAGATCCACGGGTTAATGTCTGATCTGTAAGTGCTAATAACACGACAGTGGGAAAGAAGGAAGAAGAGCTACAAGACCTGCTGCTCTCTTCCTAATGTCTTTTGGGCAGTCACTCAAACTGTACCTTTAAGAGCGACATGGTGGTCTTCAGGGGAGAATCTCTTTTTCAGTAAGTGACATGGCGTCGCCCGAAGACACGCTTGCATTCACAGTGTAGGAAATCCATTTGCCTATTGTGTTCCCTTAGTTTATTTCAATTCTGATTTCTGGACTTTTGACCATTGCTCAATGGGCTGATGGCCGTGTCCTCTGTTTGAATATTCGGTTTCCTTCCTCTCTCGTTGGAGCCTCTGCAAACGCAGGCCTGTCCTGATTCGGTGTCCTGACACTAGGGTGTCAGTGGGAGAGCTACACTTACGAATACGTAGACGAATGTATGACGGGAGTAAGGGTACGGGTCTCTTTTTTGTTATGTTTCAATTGGACCAGTTATGAAGCTGTAAGACAAAGAGGGGTATTTCAAGAGCTGAAAATGAATGTAAGGCAGCTAACTGCTCCGCATTACCAACCAGCATCCCCTTGCTGTGCCCTGTCTCCGAAGGATAAAATATAGATGAGCGCTTTAATTGGGTTGTGAGTTTGGTGGCAATAAAAGTTTTTCAATTTGAGTACTTTTGGTAACTTGGCTTGAAATACCCCCATGTGCAGTCACACTTGTCCTAAATATTGTGTTCCTTCTGGATATGGAATTCTGCTTGATTAGTGCCAGCTGGGGGTACTTCTTAATGACCCAGCCTACAATCAGTCAGACTCGGAAGGATATGAATCCTAGTAAATGGGTAGGCATGGACAGGGGGTTATAAATCAGCGATCTGGTACTCTCATAGGCCTTTCTGCAAAAGCTGGTCCATCTTCGACACCGGCTTCTCTACCCTGTGCATTCTGACTAAGTAACAAAGATGAGGCAAAATTACTTTCAGGTGGTCTCGCTGACCTGGTGTTGATGGTGTTGGTGGAGGCTGCGCTGGGATAGAAAGAGGGGGGACACTGCATCATATTTTTGAGAATAAGTTTCTGTGGTGGTTTCTCGGAAATAGAATAGACAGACACTTTTTTAAAGAACTGACTGACTGACTGAGGTATTTATAGAGCGCACTACTGCCGAGGCGTCTTGGCGCTGAGGTAATAGCAGTCCAACCTTTACAACCAACTTAGGTCCTGGAGAATAGCCAAGTTTTTATCAACTTTCTAAAAAGGGACCTACTATTCTGCAGTCTCAGATGTGTTGGTAGGGAGTTCCGCAGTTTAGCTGCTTGGTGGGAGAACCCCCTACCGCCCCATCTGGCTCTTCTTATCCTGGGAATAAGAACCAGTCCGGTATTTGCTGACCTAAGGCATCGAGCAGGCAGATATCGCGGAAACAAGTGTTGAATGTCTACCGCCCCTCCTCCATATATGGCTTTATGAACTAAGCAAAGCGTTTTGAAATCTATTCTTCGGCGGACTGGTAGCCAATGGAGGTGTTTTAGGCTCGCGGAGATGGGGTGGTGTTTAGGTAAGTTTAACAATACTCTTGCAGCCGCATTTTGTATGGACTGTAGTTTGAGTCCTAATGCTTATTCTGTTAAACCTTCTAGACTCATCTTTCCTTTTTGTGAACTAGCCCAGTTGGCTAGTAGAACAGCCTGTAAACCTTTATGCTTCTTTTTACCTGAGGGTGGCAAATACATTTATGCAAATAATGCCTAGCTCACCTAACGAGAGTCCTCGGAGCTATTGGCACTAGACTGCTTCCTTTCTACAGTCTAGAATGGAATGCACAAGACCACAAAGGGCTGGTTCTACCTCTCCCTGAAAGAGCGCCTTTGCTGTCAGCAAGACAGTATTTATCTTCAGCAGAGAGTGTATTTGAAAAAAGAGTTGTGACAACCAGTTTTCTAGGCCACCAGGGCATGAAGGTGTACAGAGCTCCAGTTGCATCAATTGGAGTCGCTCACCACTCGTGTCCTGGGGCCACAGAACTGTTGGACTCCTAACTGGACGACCAAATACTCCTCTTCAGCTATTGACTCTCTCTATAAATAGAAAGACGGAGCAGTCCAAGGTTTACTCAGGGAGGTGAGGTGGGTTTGACTCTCAGAATACAATTTACACTATAATACCAGCCATTAAGATCAATGTCCAGTCATCGTTCTACTTTATAAAAGAAAAGAACTTTAATACACACAAGAAAAATATACTACATTTAAAAATAAAAAACACAGTGAAAACCAGAAGTCTACAACTCTCTGGGCCAGAGTTCTGACCCCCAATAGTATTAAGGCACACCGACGCAAAGCACTACATAAAAATGGTAACATTGCAATATACAGATCAGGTTGCACAGGGTTACTCTTTAAAGATAGAGCAACAGTACCAGTATTTGCATTGCAATGATTTGTCTTCAGTAGTTGATTTGAAGTCAAATGTCCCTGGTCTGCCCACTGTGCTACCACCCAAAGGACTGAAGTGCCCACCCTTCCTTGGAGAGGACAC
The DNA here is from genome assembly GCA_963921515.1 of Calotriton arnoldi. Classification (NCBI taxonomy): domain Eukaryota; kingdom Metazoa; phylum Chordata; class Amphibia; order Caudata; family Salamandridae; genus Calotriton; species Calotriton arnoldi. The sequence continues at coordinate 820,129 of CAWUFW010001892.1, read as the reverse complement.
CGCTCGTGTGGTGTCAGAGATCCAGTTAAGGGTGACTGGTGTCTGGCAAAGTCACTGCATCCCCTCTAGCCCAATAGCCATTGGGCTAGTTGTAGGAGGGTAGTGGCTGGTCAGGGTGCCTTTAAACCATCATACTTTCAGATGCCACAAGAAGTGGTGGGGACATGTACGACAGAGCGCATTGGTCACAGTCTAGGGTTTCTAGAAGCACGGTACCCACTTGGACGATGCTGCTTGGTAATAGTGCAGGGCAAGGAAGGACAAAGCTAAGGACGGCGCAAGTCCTGGGCAGGGACTTTGGGTTTAAATGGTATAAGTTCTTCACAGGGCACTCTTCCCCAGCAACAGATATTACCTGGAAGCTCCCTCAGCACAGGGGAAGTCAGTGGCAAAGCAGTCTCACTTGCAGTAACAGTAAGGCGTTCCCCTGTCTCCCTGGATGTTGATATGCATCAAGTTTCCTTATCTTGAGCAGCTCCATGGAGTTTTCGTGTGCTTCCAAAGCTCCAGCAGCCTCCACAATCCTTACTGATAGATTCTTTCTGGGATTCCGTCTGATCAGCTGAAGTCCAGCTCCTTCAGTTAGACTGGTAAATTCCTTTCCACAGGCAATCGTTCAGAGAGACACATTTCAATCCCAAACTCTGTTCTCGAGTCTAACAGAGAGAGTAACAATCCAAGGGATCCCACTCCTAGATCTCTGCTTACTCCATAATTCTGTGTATGGCTGGTCAGAAACTGAATACAGTGTGGAACGATTCATTGGCCGATGATGCCAATTTTGTAACATTCCCTGATGGACAGGCTCATCCAATTCGGGGGTCTGCTACTTTTGAATTCTGGGTGCCCCTCCAATCCTGGGGCATATTTCCTGCTTGATCAGTGCATGAGGAAAGCCTTTCATCCTCCTCACCGATCTCTTCATACCTATTTGGGCTATCCCATTGTCAATTAACTTCAGACCAGGAGTTCTTGACCCATCAGAAAGGGAGGGATTTGTCACAGCACACGGGGTCTGAGCTAAGTGCCGATGAGCTGGCTCCTTCCCCAACCCAACAAGCCTCTACAGGGACTAAGGAGGGTCGGGGGAAGATGGACTGTCCAGCAGATCAGATAAAAGCTCAGCTTACGTAAAACGCAATGACTTGCCAGTCTATCCTCACCTAGTGAACACCCTCTCTCAAAACCCATTCCAGCCACGATGGAGGTGAAAAGAACCCAGTTAAGTGGAGTTCAAACCCCTTACCAGGAGGGAGCTGGTAGGCAACTCTTCTTGTGGGATATACGTACCCCCAAGAATAGATTAATGCTACCACCTCTGTCATCCTACCACAGCCTGGGCAGAGAGGGCAGTAGTTACTCTCTCTAAAAAATGGTTGCACTGTCGACCTAAGAGCCAAGCTCTAGGGTCGCAATCCATGTAAACACTGTGTGCATGCATGATTATCATTTTCACTGAGATAAAAATCTAAAATCCTACAGGAAATTTCTAGTGACTTGCCAGGATATCTATATAGGGCAGAGGAGCACACTTTCCAGAGCCATGCTGAAGACTTCTCCCCCAAATTTTTCATAAGTTATGGCTTAGTTGATTTAAACATCTTTTTAACATAAAGGATATGTGTATGGCCCGTCACAAATGTATTCTGTAGGTAATTAGATGTTAGTGTTATTAAACCTAGGCGTTTTCTGATCTATGAAAGGTGAGCCAGCTTTTCAGGATTTCATCCTCTGAGGCCATTTTGATTGCATACTGATATCTGCAGCAAGTGCATTAATTAACACTGATGATTTTCACTCGCTAGCAAAAAATATTTTGATTAAACTAAGTCCTATTTATATTCACTGAAAAAAACAAAGGATAAAGGAATGTTATAGTTAGTTGAAATTGTCAGTTAAAATATACAGTTCTTAACTAACAAAACCACTTTATTCACCAGTTATAGTTCTGTCAAGTAAATATAACTCATGCCCCTGCCATTCTCAGTTTTGTCATCAATGTTGTAATTGCAAATGTTGCAGTGATATTATCGAACATGTCATGAGTGATGTAATATGTGGGGTAATTGGCTGTGCATGGCGAAGGGCATGCGTTACCATAGGGCACGAGTTATAGTTACTTGAATAACTATAACTGTTGAATTTTTGTTCATTTAAAACAGTGTGTTTTAACTGGCATTAAATGTGATGTCATCAGTGATGTAATATGTGAGGTCATAAGCAGTGCATTGCGGGAGCGTAAGTTATAGTTAGCTCAGGTAACTATAACTGCTGAATTTCTATGGTTATGTACGAGTGAAATCTGAGCCTAACTATGGTGTCCCTGTAACCGTTGTTTTTTTCAGTGAATGTCTAAGGTTTTTTTAATTCTATTTCCTAACTATAACATCCCTGCAACCTTTGTTTTTTTTCAGTGAATTTCTAAGGGTTTTTAAATTCTATTTCCTAACTAGTGAAGAAAGGGGGCGGCGCCTCCCACGAGCTCTCAGCAATCCCGCTGTGTGGGACTTACTGGAGGTAACAGGAGGGGTTGTTGGCCCCCAAGGCCCCTCAGCATCTCAGGAGACTTAATCCCCCAACCAGTAGTGCGCCAGGAGGCGCACTTGCAGAGTGGTTGAGAAAGAGGGCAGGGCCTCCGGCGACTTCTCCCAGGGCCGGCCTTTTCTTTTTTCTTTTATTAAGGGAGGGGAGCCGTGTGGCCCCCTCCCCAGGCCAATTTAGGCCCCTGGGGCCGGGCCTTTTTGCAATGGGTTAAGGGGGGCCACGCGGCCCCCCTTCCCGGGCTGATTTCGGCCGTGGGGACCCCATCCCACGGTGCTCACCCTATTTGTAATAGGGAAGGGGGAGCTGCGCGGCACCCCTCCCCGGACCAATTTCAGCCCCTGAGACCCCATCCCCCAAGGCCCGGCCAGTTACAAATGGGAAAGGGGGACTGCCCGCCCCCCTCTCCCCGGTCCGATTTCGGCCCCGGGGACCCCATACCCTGGGGCATGGCCCTTTGTTCTGGTTGGCCCCATGGCACCCAGTCTGTATTGGGACCACGGGGGAGCCTGAAGGCCCCTGCGGTCCCTGGCAGCTCCCCTCCTGTGAGAGCTGGCATTGCTTTCAGACACAGGGAGTGCTAAACCTGCAGCTCCCTGTGTCTGAAAGCAATTCGTCTGTTTCCCTGCTCGCTTGACAGCGGGCAGGGAAACAAACGAATGCTCCGCTTCCAGCAAGTGAGAGCATTTTCACTGCTCTCGCTTGCTGGAAGCGGAGTGTTTGCTGTGGCTTGGCGGAGCGGTTAAAGCTTGCACCAAGCCAAAACAAACATCTATGTCCCAGGGTGGGCACCCCGGGACATTGCAGGAGCCAGGCCTGGGGAGTGGCGGTCCCAAAGGCCATCTATGGCTCCAGGAGGGGGGCCGCGCGGTCCCCCTTCATTGCAGTGCACAGCCTCGAGGAGGTGGTGGTCCATGAGGCTGCAGGGGGGCCGCACGCACCCCCCCTTTAATTTGAAAGAATTGCTCCGGGGATGTGGTGGTCACCGGGGGTGCCCCACGGCCCCCCGCATTAATTTCATGTTTAGCCCCAGGTGGTGGTGGTCCCCGGGGCTGCAGGGGGGCGCGCAAGCCCCTCGCATTCATTTAATTACTTTCACCCTGGGGAGCTGGTGGTCCCCGGGGAGCGGACGGGCCGAGTTGGCCCGCCCACATACGTTATAAGCCGTGCCCCAGGGATGTGGCCGTCCCCGGGGCTGTGATAAGCCCTAGGAGAGGGGGCCTCGTATACCCCCCTCCTATTTTTAAGGTATGCCCCCAGGACCTGGCCCACCCGGGAGGGGGGCTTAATTAAAAACAAGCACGGGAGCTCGCGCTTTTTTTCCCGCCGCAAATTTGCTGCAATTTTTTTAAATTAAAAAAAAATGCTTTTTGGGCCTCCGGGCCTCTGGGACCCTAGGACCATCTTAAGGGGTTCAGGGTAGTTCTACCCTGCCCCCTTTTCTTTTTTTTTTTAAACGATTTTTTGTGAGACTAGGCTGGAGCAGGGTCCCAAGATGGCTGCCAACACTTCCTGGTTGAAGTGTTGGCAGCCAATCAGAGCTCTGCATTTCCCTGCACAGCTCGTTATTTTTTGCAAAGTCGTCGCTGACACAGATATCACTAACTATATTTTCTTAAATTTCTCTTCAACTACTGAATGGATTTACACCAAACATTTTTATTTTGCCGCGGATTTGCGGATCCACCCGCCAGTCTGTTGCAATTTTTTTTTTTTTAAGAAATGCTTTTACCCCCGGCGGGGTCCCTGAGGGACCCCCCCAGCATATCTGGGGGTTCAGGGTATTCATACCCTGCCCCCTTTTCTTTATTTTTTACTTTGTTTTTTTGGGACTCTGCTTCAAGCTGAGTCCCAAGATGGCTACCTGGAAGTAGCTCTCCACCTAAAACTTAGGTAGTACCCAGGGATGGAGATGATGTTTCCATTGAAAAAGCATTTTTTGACGTGCCTGTATCTTTGGCGCTGTTTGACAAATCTTCACGAAATTTTCCCCAAAAAAGTGTCATAGTGAGTCATGTTGTGCATGGAAAGTTCTGGGGTGATCCGTTAAGCGGGGACCGAGAAATTGGAGTGTAAAAAAGTGTGTTTTCCCATGTTCATTCCCATAGGACCTTTGAACATGACTACAGGCTGAACTTCTGGGAGGAATTACACCAAATTTGTCAGGAAGCTAGATGTTGCTACAGAAAGCGTGCTTTTTAGGTCGAGCCTGGGCAGCGCATGCTCTGCTCTGCGAGGCATGCTGTATTTGAGTATGGACTTAAAGCTCTGCCCACTCTCCGCCCATATTTTTCATTGGCTTGTGTCATTGTCCTTTGTAAATGCTGGCTTCTTATTCATTAATAGGCTTGTTAGCCCCCTTAGTACCACCTTGTCTTCTTTTGTAACCTCCTATGAGGACTGGCCCTTTTACTTCTGTTGTTACACGGTATGTCTGTAAGCACTATTTTCTTTAATGAGTTTCTCCTACTGCAGGCACGACATGCTTTCCTGCAACATTCAGCGCGCCTTGCGTGCTTTCACTTTTCAAGCAGCCCAGGACAATGGCGGCCGCTTCTTTGAAATGAAATAAGTCTCGCATTTACAAGAGTTTATGCTATTGACAATGCCAATAGCTTAAACTCTTGCAAATGCTAGACCTATTGCATTGCAAATGCTTGTTAGTCACATGCCCTCTAGTGGACACGTTTGATATAAGATGTTGAGGATTTTTACTAACACAACAGAATACTTTTTTTTTTTTTTACTCCTACCCACCTTTATTTCCTGAGCGTTTTTTTCATATTTTCATCACAACTATTGACTTCCTAAACCATTTTTCCATTTTTATTATTTCGTTTTGCTCTTATTACTTAAGTTGGCGTCCGAAGTTTTATTTTTTGATTATTGTTGGTGTTTGGTTAATTGTTATGCACACAAACGCCTTTCTCTGTTTGTGCTGTTTTGACCAAAAATCTTCAGATGTTCCCTATGTTTGCTTCTGTGGAGTGTTCTCTCTTGTGCAGCGTGGAAGCTCACCCACACCGTGTCCTTTGTCCCTCCTGGCTCGTCATGGTTGTGTTCTATACGCAGTCTGCAGTGTAAAGTCCCATTCCCTTGGCTATAAAGGTCCCACTGAAGTGCTTTTTGACAGAAAAACTCAATCTCCCAGCTGGTTCTTGACTTAAACATGCAGCTGATAAGTGAAAATTGTCTTCTTGACTGATGTGTGTGAACTTGCGTCCCTGGTGCTTCGATGGTACCTCATGAGACGCTGTATTTTGGGCGCACTCTCAGCATCTATGACAGGAGATAATAATTGACCTCAAATCCATTGTTATTATCAATGGAAGTGGAGCAGCCAACACCTCAGTGCTCGTGCTTCGTATAGAAAGAAGTAGAAGGACATTTTACTTCCTTTATTAGAGACGTGATCCATCCATTGATGATTCATTCGATTCAATGGGCCATTCCATCAGTCACCAAGTGCTTCAACCTGAAACATGGTCACCATTAAATAATTGGCCTCTCACTGTAACAATATTTTTCTCAGCAGAGATCAGCAAGGCCTTGCAGAAGGTGTGGTGGCGCAACAAACCCTGAGCACATCATGCAATTGTGTCTCTTCATTTGCCGAGCGGGTTGGCCAACAAATCTAGGTTTTTAATGCTTTGCATCATAAACGAGTTTACATGATTGGAAAACATATGAATGGAATGTGCAATTTCTAATCCAAAACATCAAATTTGTGAGAGGTGGAAATATGACCGTTCGAAGGAGTTACCTTTAGGAATCAAGCTAGTGTCTGCAGTTCTCACCAAGTGTCCAGCTGCTTCACGGCGCATAAAGTCATTCACGCACACACTTCCCAGGAGCATGGTATGATGACAGGATCCCTGTGGGGATATGTCCTCAATCCACAGAGAACTCTTGTACCTCTATGTACCTTCTTAATTTGATAACAAATTGAGGATAATCAGACCACTTCCATGCGCAGAACATCACAGTCAAAGAGGTATGAAGGTTTTCTTAAAGTGGGAAATAGAGGCAGAAAATACACCATGAACAGCAGTTAAAAATGTTTTGGAACAATAAAAATTTTTTTTTTTTTAAATATTCTGTTATCGAAATATTTTACAAAATAGCCCGAATTATTTTAAAACAAAAGTTCAGCCAGCATTTTCCTTTTCTACTATATTCCTTCATTCTTAGTTATAACTTTAATTTTACGGCTCCGTTCAACATAGCAGAAACTGTTTCTGCTGTCCAGCAGTTTGGCAACTAGAAAGGAAAAAATAAATAAAAAATGCTCGCCATCTGCTTCCAATAAAGTACCCCTCACATCTTCCTGTCAAAGCCATTTTTATAATAAAGACAACCTCCTGGGCTAGCAACATAAGAAGTCTTTAAAAATCATCTATCAAAAACTTTGAAGGGCCGGACAATCCCACATAATGTTTTTCATGACCCTATCCAGGCTTTACACTGCAAACAGTTTCTTGCGGAATTCAGGAAGTGATGAGGAGGTTCTTATGTGTAGTGGCAAGTTGTTCCACGCTTTGGGAGTGATGTAGAAGAATGCTCGACGCCAGATCTGGTTTTCCGTATGCGTGGGTTGTGTGCAAGTTGGAGTCCGGAGGAGTGGAGGTGTCTGGAATGTCTATGAAAGCAGATGCAATTGTTGAGGTTAGCTGGTACCTTGAAAGTGTGGGTGAGGAGTTTGAATTGGGCTCGTTTGTGTGTGGGGAGCCAGCAGAGCACCTTCAGGTGTGGTGTGGTGTGATGTGAGTGCGGCGTGGGAGGATCTGAGTGATTACGCCATTGTGGATAAAACCATGTCTTTTATATTTAAATATCTAGTCAACCCCCAAAGCAGTTGACAGTTGACCCTGGCTTCCTGCATCAAATAATTGAACTAAAAAAGTAACCTCCCTAGAGCAAGAAAGGTCTTGTGGTGTTATTAACAATTACAATCATTAAGCATTTCTCTAAATATTACACTCTTAGAATTTCTCGGAGGACTATCCTAATTTCTGTTCCTCAAATTGTGTGATATCAGCCGCAGTCTTTTGTTTTTTTAAGTTTTAATAGTTTTGAAACGTATTGTTGTCGGTCACAGTTTCTTCGTTCTCAAGGCACACATATTCCTTATAGAATACATATATTGTAGGAGCTGCGCCCTTCCGTTTGTCCTGGACCCTGAATTTATTCCTGTATTTTGGCTGCAGACAATTTGTGGCATTCTGGTCCAGTTCTTTCTGTTGTGACTTGTGACACAAATGATTTGTCCCAGCACTAGGGTTACTGGACTCCCACAATATAGAAACGCATTTCAGCAAAGTGTTGGCTTTTTAATGCAGGAATATAGGCTCTTGGCTGTTATTAATAATTTCAATTGCATGCTGTCACGGGCATTTATAAAAATGGCCAAGGCAGTAGCATTGCCACAAGAGCGAAATTGGTCTAGACTCTAGAGACATAAAGGTGCCATTGGCGTAGAGGTGGCCTATATGCACCATGACCATCTTCGACAAAGTATTCTGCACCGTGCGTTAGAGCATGAGTGGGAGAACGGGATTGGAGTCCAGTTTAACGGCCAGAGAGTATAGACTGGGACATGCCGGCCTTATGACATAGGGATCTCCAGGCCCATCAAGAGGTTGTGAGGGTGTGACTCTCCTTCTTTGGTCTGGGCAAACCCAGTGGCACAAGAGAGGCCAAAGGGATTCTGCTGGCCTGGGCACGCTCCAGAACAAGATAAGGAATGAGCACATAGGAGTAATACCAAACTTTAGCAAAATGACTTTGCACCACTAAAAAATATATTTCGGGGTCGGGGATCTCAAAACCCTGTGGTCAAATGGCGAGACCAACATGTCCCTGGCGATCTGTGCTGGTTTAGTCGCCCAGAGTAACTTTATCAGGAGTGTGCGATGCGTGGTGAAGAATTGTTTATTCATAAAAAAATATAATAATTTTGGAAGCAGCATCATTTTACTTAGGGACGCCCTACCGGCCAAAGACAGTGAAAGCCGGAGCCGCCTTGTCAATATTTTCACACGTGTCTCCTTCACACACATTTGCACAGAATCACAACCAACTGGAATACGTAAACATTGCTCTGTGCCCTCTGCAGAGAGGCCAAGAATTGGATGGCCATGTATTCTGAACACCTTTTTGACCCACTGACAGGCACTGTGATAAACTCGCATTGCCTTCAGCCACAACGCCAAACCTTTCAATCATGGCCCTTTTATAAATACCTGGGGCCGTATTATACATTGTATCCTGGAGCACAACGGGCGTGCGCGCCCACTTTGTGTGCCCACTGGGGCACAAAGGTATTACAGAAGGGGCAGCGGATTCATGTGTGTCCCCTTCTGTAATAATGATAGCGCTGGCTCCCATGTAGTGCCAATGCTATCATGACAGGGTGTTCCCTCGTTTGCATGGGGGTGTGGCCATAGGCAAATGAGGGAATCCCTTTGCCTCTGCGCTGTATTATGAACGCGAGCGTTGAGGCAAACATGATCTTAGGAGGCTCACCTCCACAAAAACGTGGCACATTTTCAGTACGCCTCTTAAAGGCAGCCCTCTGGAGGGTAGAAAGTGGGTACTCCTGCTGGTGGGTGCAGTCACTCACTGCATCTGCCTATAAGGGGATCTCTCTCCCCTCTTCAAAGTGCAGGCGCCATGCTGCCTGCGCTGTGAAACACGGAGCGGCTTTGAAACAGCCTCTCCATATTTCAATTGAATGCACTGCCACAAGGGCAGCGCAAGTGCGCAACTGCCCTGAGGAAAGCACATTCTTTGTAATATGGGGTACTGTCCCTGTTTGAACCTGGCGCACCTTTTGAATTGTGCTCTGTGGCGCAAACAGTGAAAGTGCTCTGTATGCATAATACGGCCGCTGGGAGCGACTCAGATCCAAGTACGCGATTTGCAAGAGTAATATGCTACACAAATAAAAGTACAGAAACACAACATTCGGGAAATAGCTAACACTTTTAGAGAATACAAGATTATTAAAACATGAAATATAAATAGGAACTAAAGTGCTGACATGGATAACATTAAGTTTTTTACATCATTGTTCGGAAATCGATCAGTGTTTTTGACAATAAATTTAATGACATTTGTAGGAAGGTGGAATCTGACTACATGGTTGCCCCCACTTTTTTCCTGGTGTTTTGTTGGTTTTTGACTTAGTTTGGCTGGGAATCTGCTATTCAGGTCCCCAGCCTATCTGCTTTCTCTTTAAATGACTTGGAGTGCACTCTAGGTGCACTAGTGATTGGATACTGTGGTACGTTATGAGTCCCTAGTATATGGTACCTTAGGTACCAAGGACATAGGTACTTCACAGGCCTACCAGGGGCTGAAGCATGTATTATGCCACCCCTGGGAAGCAGACTAAATCTGACACCACAGGCCTGCTACTGCAGCCTGGGTGAGGAGGTGCTAGCACCCCTCACTGAGATATAAGTCCCCTATATCTCTCCTGCACACACATTTAAACTTATCAGTCACCCCTAAGGCAGGCCCTATCAATCCTGAGGGCAGGGTGCTTAGTTTCTATGTGAGGGGGTGCCTCTGCCTGAGCAGGGCCCCTCTGCAGCCCTCCGAGACCATTCTCTGGGGCTGTTTGTGAATGCAGTCAAACCATATACTCTTAAGTGCATTATATCCTCGCGGTAAATGCTAACTTTGGAATGGCTGCATCAAAACATGTCGTGTTTGGTGTCAAACACTTTGGAATCATACCCCCACACCAGTAACTGGTGTGGGAGTATGATCCCACCCTTCTAGAGGGATAGACATGTACCTACTGTGGAAACGCGGTAGAATCCTAAAGAGCCCTGGCATCACAAAATGGATGCCACCAGTCACAGACACTGGGCTGCCCTCCTGCTGATGACCGACACTCGCAGTGGAGGAAGCCCAACAATAGATATCCTGTCCCAAGGGGGTGTGACCACCTCCCAGACAGGTTTTAGTGTATTGGGGCTGGGTGGGTGCACTCCTAGAGTGCTTTGAAGTCCTGCACTGGGGGAGCAGAAGGCTCCTCTGTGCATATGCCAGTTCAAACCGGCTCAGGGGCTACCTGCCCCTGCTCTGGCGCGAAACTGGACAAAGGGAAGTGGGTGTAGCCACCCACTCCCCTGACCCTCCCATAGGTGGGGTCATAGAGCTAGTCCTTCCCTTCTTTTTAGTATAAGAGGGGGAACCTGTGCATTGCACCCTAGATACCCCTGGACGACGCTCTACAAGAAGAATCCCGGACCTTCGACGTTCCACTACCTTGGAAGACTGAAGAATCTCCCTTGGAGTCAAGGAGTGACTCCCCTGCTTGGCAGGCACCAAAACGACAACGACGGTCGCAAACTACGCCGCTCCCGCCGGAGCCCGAAGTCCCTGTAGCCCAGGAAGAGGATTTCCTGACTTCTCCAAGGCCATCGTGAGTCCCCAGCGAAGCTGAGGCAAGTGGACCCCATGAGCGAGGAACCTCAGACCCTGGGTACCGTGCACTATTGTCGAGTGCAACCCCTTCACGACGTTCTACGAACTTGTGCTTTGGACCACGTGTGGTCCCAGCCTCTAACAGAGATCCCTCCCAAAATCAGAGGCCTACACCGTCCCGAGTGACCGTGGGCCCCTGTTGAGTGCATCCGCCCGAGGCGTCTTCGCGATCCCTTGCCAGCCGGCTTGTGGGTCCCCAGAAGACTTTCCAAAGAAACCAAAGGGCTCCCCTGGTTGCTCCAGGCCTGCCCTGACCTACCCTCGCTGGGTAAGTTCCTCAGACCTTGCTGGTCTGCACCATTGACTTTTTCTTTCCACCACGAGACTTGCTGCTACCAAGGCTTGTTGGCTCCAATCGGGTCGCCGACACCGCAGTCAGCTGCAGACTTCGTGGGACCCGCTGAATCCAGCTCCTGGCCGTCCTTGACGCCTCCTGGACCTCGTGGTCGAAGAGTCAAGACACCAGTGAACGACCTGCATCTGTCGACGACGGTGGGCATTCATCTTCCTTACCCCGGGTCACTGCTAAGTGCCCTTGAACACTGTCCCCTCTGCTTTCAGGTCTTCCTCCTTCTGAATCCAGGCTTGGATTCCAACGGACACTTCTTCTGTCGCCGCAAGCAGCAAGTCTTCACTGGCGCCCATTGAAAACGACGCCGCGACCCGACACCAAAGGGCACCTATGCACCCGGCTCCCCTGGGTGAGGTAACTTTAGCATTACGGTGCTCCTGTGGGTGTGGGCCCTAGAACTACTTACCCTGTAAGTGCCTTGCTTGTAGCTACCCTAGAAGTGCCCTAAAACTCTTATTTTCTAAGTACGGCAATTGCGCTGACTCGTACAGGGTTCGCGTCTGTGTTAGACACATCGCGTCCATCTCCCTTGTAACTCTATCTGTAACCGTGTCCTTCGACTCGTACTGAGTCCGATCGGTGGGTTCACCTCGAACACACAAGGAGCCTGTAACATTGAAATCTCAATTGCGCTGACTCGTACAAGGTTCGCGTCTGTGTTAGACACAGCGCGTCCATCTCCCTTGCAACTCTATCTGTAACCGCGTCCTTCGACTCGTACAAGGACCGATCGGTGTGTTCGCCTCGAACACGCAAGGGACCTTTAACATTGAAATCTCAATCGCGTCTGTTCGCATAGACTCGCACAGGACTCGCACCGGTGCCAGGACACCGCGTCCGTCCCCTGTGGGTCTCCTACAACTACCTGGGGTGGTTCTTGGGGGTCCCTCGATTCTAGATGCTCTAGACCTAGGTCTAGCCAAACTAAGATTGTGATATTTGATTGTGCTAACTTATTTTGATAACATTTGATTTGTACATATGTTCCTGACTTCTAATCTCATAAAGAGATTAGTAGAGAGTTGTTTATTAATAAATACATATATATTTGATATATATACCTGTGTGGTGTCTTTTCATTTGGTGATTCAAGAGATTGTGTGGTAAAACAAGCTGCTTTACATTCCTCCAAGACTTAGCCTGAAGGCTGCTCTCCACAGCTACCACTAGGATAGCTTTCTATAAAGGTTGTCTTAAACCTACCAACCATAAGAGTCGAATTGTTCTGGTGCAAGGTGTCCACTTTAATTAGTGAACAGCATATACCAGGCCAACTTCTCACATTGGTGGCAGCGTGTGGGATTCCAGCTTGCTATTGTTTTACCAGAAAATCTCTATTTGAATTACTAACTGAAAACCACTATAGGTACTCAAGGTACATATAAAGTCAAGCTTAGTATCAATAAGTTCTACTGAACTTAGAGCTGTGTGAAAAAGGGATAGCACACCCTTTCTACAGCTCAGGCTAGTATCAGTAGGCCACAAACTAGTGTAGGTAGTACAACACTGCACAACACTAGAATGTCCTCAAGGGGTGGACCCAGTGGATCCACCCAGCTTCAGTATAAGGACATGACTTTCGTTGACTTGAAAGCCATGTGTGCTGAGAGGCACCTGAAGATAGGACAGAGTCCCTCCACACTACACTTGATAGATCTGCTAACAGCAGATGACCTTAGATTAGCTCTAGGAGCTAAGGGGTCTGGATCAGTGGGTGGGTCAGTTATAGTGTCTGGGTCAGATGATTAACATCAGGATGACCAGAACTCTGTGATTGTAGGGCCAGGCCCAAAGGGGTCTGAACCAGACAGAGGAATTCTCCCTAAGAGAACTGACATAGTGGAAGGCAGGCACAGGTCCCTTTCCAGGGAATCTGAGCACTCCTTTCACTCTGGCAGGGAAACTGTCTACCAGAGGAACTCCTTCTTCCCAAGAAGAGAGACCTCCTCTGAAAGGATGTACAAACTGCTGCAGTATGAGGAAGCAAGATTTGCCCTCAAAACCAAGCAGTTGGCATTAGACAAAGAAGCCTTTGAGTTCCAGAAAGCTTCTAGAAGAGAGGGGTTAGAACCCCCTGGTGGCAGCAACAGTGTCCCTAGAGGTAGAGAAAATACTCCAGACCATAGGAACCTGAGCAAGGTTGTTCCTCCCTACCAGAGTGGGGATGATATCCACAAGTGGATAACTGCTATGGAAAGGGCCTGTAGAGTACAACAGGTCCCCCTAAAGCAGTGGGCAGCAATCTTGTGGCTCTCCTTTTCAGATAAAGGTAGAGACAAGCTCCTCACTGTTAGAGAAGAGGATGCTGATGAATATGAAGTCCTGAAGAGTGCACTGATAGATGGGTTTGGCTTAACCACTGAGCAGTACAGGTTGAAGTTCAGAGACACCCAGAAGGCACAGACTCCGGACTGGACTGACTTTGTAGATTGTGCAACCAAGGCTCTGGAGGGTTGGGTGGTTGGCAGTAGGGTCACTGATCTCAAAGGATTGTACAATTTGATTATGAGGGAGCAGATCCTTAATAATTGTCAAAACCAGCTTTTGCACCAGTACCTGGTGGACTCTGATCTGACCTCTCCCCAAGAATTGGGAAAGAAGGCAGACAAATGGGTCAGAACCAGGGTGAGGCCTAAGAATCAGGGTGGTGACCAGAAGAAAGATTCTACCAAGTCCCAAGAGAAAGGTGGGGATAAATCTAAGGATCAGTCCACTATAGGGCCCCAAAAGTCCTCTTCTGGGGGTGGGTCCCAAACTCCTTCCTCTCCTGAAAAGAAACCGTATTGCCATGTCTGTAAAAAGCCTGGACACTGGAAAACGGCTCCCAGTTGCCCCAGGATTGGCAATAAAGAAACTGTTCCTCCAGCTATTACTACCACCCCTCCTGGTACTACCAGTAGTAATCCTCCAGTTGGGAGTAGTGCACCCAAAAAGTTAGGTGCTTTTGCAAGGGGAACAGAGGTGGGCCCTAGTTTAGACAGGACCCCCTCAACAGACTCCTCAGACTCTGATGGTGGTATAGGATTTGCCACCTTTACCATGGGTCCCATTGCATTGGGCAGGTACAGACTGGAGCCAATGATTAATGGTCAGAAGGCTGTGGCATTCAGGGACACAGGGGCTAGTGTCACCATGGTGGCAGGGAAACTAGTCCCCCTCACCAGCTTTTACCTGAGTTTAAGTACCAGGTGACCAACATTGATGGTGTCAGGACAGATCACCCCATGGCCATAGTCAATCTCAGCTGGGAGGGGGTCACAGGCCCAAAAAGAGTGGCAGTGTCCCCCAACTTGCCTGTAGATTGCCTGATGGGCAATGATCTGGAAATTTCAGCCTGGGCTGAAGTTGAACACCAAACCCATCTGAAGATGCTAGGCGTCCCTGAAAAAGCTAGTGGGGCTGTGATGGCCACAGCCCCAGCCCAGGGAAATGCTGGAGAGATGGAGCCTGGAAGAATGGCCCACTCTCCCCCAAAAGAGAGCACAGGGGTTGAAGAAAAGTCTCCTTCCCCCAGACAGCAGGTAAGGGTCAGCCTCCTCAGGGAACTGATCCTACCCCTAGTGAAGGAACTGCCCCAGAGGTAGTCAGGCCTGGCCTGGCCCCACCCCTGATGGCAGAGGACCCTTCCAAGGTGGTACCCAGTCTGGAGCAGGTAACCTGCCCCTCTCTACCCTGCCTCAGTCAGCCCAGGGCTGCAGAGGTCAGGGAGGTCAGTGGACCCCACAGGGCCCCCTGTCCAGAGGAACCCCCCATCAGCAGATTAGGGGCACCCAGTCTAGTAGCCCTAGCCAGGTGAAAATTCCTCCACACACTGAGGGATCCCCCATACCTTTGTGTAGGGACCTTCCCCAGAAGGATTCTGTTAGGCAAGGGCAAACCTGGAACCAAAAGGTTCCAAACCTGCCATGTCCTTCCAGTGTTCCACCCAAAGGGACCCAACCCCCAGCTGTAGGCAGCCAAAGGTTGACCCTTAGAGCAAAGTGCAGCTCAGTCATGGAAAGACAGGCATACATGGTGACCAGTGATCTGAAGAAACGAAGACCAACTTCCCTAGGGTCTCACTTCCCTGCTCAGACACCTCATCAGCCTTGTCCTTTACCAAAACACCCCACAGGTAGTAATTCTCCATGGTGGAGACCCTCTCATACCCTTAGGGTGAGGGATAACTTAGTGGACCATAAGACAGGGGGTAACCATGCTAGTGCAGGTACTTCCTTATATGGCCACTCAGTAAATACAGGCTCACCTGGACAAGGTTAGCCTCATCTCCTTTCGTTTGGGGGGGGTTATGTAGGAAGGTGGAATCTGACTACATGGTTGCCCCCACTTTTTTCCTGGTGTTTTGTTGGTTTTTGACTTAGTTTGGCTGGGAATCTGCTATTCAGGTCCCCAGCCTATCTGCTTTCTCTTTAAACGACTTGGAGTGCACTCTAGGTGCACTAGTGATTGGATACTGTGGTACCTTATGAGTCCCTAGTATATGGTACCTTAGGTACCAAGGGCATAGGTACTTCACAGGCCTACCAGGGGCTGAAGCATGTATTATGCCACCCCTGGGAAGCAGACTAAATCTGACACCACAGGCCTGCTACTGCAGCCTGGGTGAGGAGGTGCTAGCACCCCTCACTGAGATATAGGTCCCCTATATCTCTCCTGCACACACATTTAAACTTATCAGTCACCCCTAAGGCAGGCCCTATCAATCCTGAGGGCAGGGTGCTTAGTTTCTAAGTGAGGGGGTGCCTCTGCCTGAGCAGGGCCCCTCTGCAGCCCTCAGAGTCCATTCTCTGGGGCTGTTTGTGAATGCAGTCAAACCATATACTCTTAAGTGCATTATATCCTCGCGGTAAATGCTAACTTTGGAATGGCTGCATCAAAACATGTCGTGTTTGGTGTCAAACACTTTGGAATCATACCCCCACACCAGTAACTGGTGTGGGAGTATGATCCCACCCTTCTAGAGGGATAGACATGTACCTACTGTGGAAACGCGGTAGAATCCTAAAGAGCTCTGGCATCACAAAATGGATGCCACCAGTCACAGACACTGGGCTGCCCTCCTGCTGATGACCGACACTCGCAGTGGAGGAAGCCCAACAATAGATATCCTGTCCCAAGGGGGTGTGACCACCTCCCAGACAGGGTTTAGTGTATTGGGGCTGGGTGGGTGCACTCCTAGAGTGCTTTGAAGTCCTGCACTGGGGGAGCAGAAGGCTCCTCTGTGCATATGCCAGTTCAAACCGGCTCAGGGGCTACCTGCCCCTGCTCTGGCGTGAAACTGGACAAAGGGAAGTGGGTGTAGCCACCCACTCCCCTGACCCTCCCATAGGTGGGGTCATAGAGCTAGTCCCTCCCTTCTTTTTAGTATAAGAGGGGGAACCTGTGCATTGCACCCTAGATACCCCTGGACGACGCTCTACAAGAAGAATCCCGGACCTTCGACGTTCCACTACCTTTGGAAGACTGAAGAATCTCCCTTGGAGTCAAGGAGTGACTCCCCTGCTTGGCAGGCACCAAAACGACAACGACGGTCGCAAACTACGCTGCTCCCGCCGGAGCCCAAAGTCCCTGCAGCCCAGGAAGAGGATTTCCTGACTTCTCCAAGGCCATCGTGAGTCCCCAGCGAAGCTGAGGCAAGTGGACCCCACGAGGAACCTCAGACCCCGGGTACCGTGCACTATTGTCGAGTGCAACCCCTTCACGACGTTCTACGAACTTGTGCTTTGGACCACGTGTGGTCCCAGCCTCTAACAGAGATCCCTCCCAAAATCAGAGGCCTACACCGTCCCGAGTGACCGTGGGCCCCTGTTGAGTGCATCCGCCCGAGGCGTCTTCGCGATCCCTTGCCAGCCGGCTTGTGGGTCCCCAGAAGACTTTCCAAAGAAACCAAAGGGCTCCCCTGGTTGCTCCAGGCCTGCCCTGACCTACCCTCGCTGGGTAAGTTCCTCAGACCTTGCTGGTCTGCACCATTGACTTTTTCTTTCCACCGCGAGACTTGCTGCTACCAAGGCTTGTTGGCTCCAATCGGGTCGCCGACACCGCAGTCAGCTGCAGACTTCGTGGGACCCGCTGAATCCAGCTCCTGGCCGTCCTCGACGCCTCCTGGACCTCGTGGTCGAAGAGTCAAGACACCAGTGAACGACCTGCATCTGTCGACGACGGTGGGCATTCATCTTCCTTACCCCGGGTCACTGCTAAGTGCCCTTGAACACTGTCCCCTCTGCTTTCAGGTCTTCCTCCTTCTGAATCCAGGCTTGGATTCCAACGGACACTTCTTCTGTCGCCGCAAGCAGCAAGTCTTCATTGGCGCCCATTGAAAACGACGCCGCGACCCGACACCAAAGGGCACCTATGCACCCGGCTCCCCTGGGTGAGGTAACTTTAGCATTACGGTGCTCCTGTGGGTGTGGGCCCTAGAACTACTTACCCTGTAAGTGCCTTGCTTGTAG
Source organism: Calotriton arnoldi (assembly GCA_963921515.1). Classification (NCBI taxonomy): domain Eukaryota; kingdom Metazoa; phylum Chordata; class Amphibia; order Caudata; family Salamandridae; genus Calotriton; species Calotriton arnoldi. The sequence goes on along the minus strand of CAWUFW010001892.1, from coordinate 802,288 downwards.
CTACCCTAGAAGTGCCCTAAAACTCTTATTTTCTAAGTACGGCAATTGCGCTGACTCGTACAGGGTTCGCGTCTGTGTTAGACACATCGCGTCCATCTCCCTTGTAACTCTATCTGTAACCGTGTCCTTCGACTCGTACTGAGTCCGATCGGTGGGTTCACCTCGAACACACAAGGAGCCTGTAACATTGAAATCTCAATTGCGCTGACTCGTACAAGGTTCGCGTCTGTGTTAGACACAGCGCGTCCATCCCCCTTGCAACTCTATCTGTAACAGCGTCCTTCGACTCGTACAAGGACTGATCGGTGTGTTCGCCTCGAACACGCAAGGGACCTTTAACATTGAAATCTCAATCGCGTCTGTTCGCATAGACTCGCACAGGACTCGCACCGGTGCCAGGACACCGCGTCCGTCCCCTGTGGGTCTCCTACAACTACCTGGGGTGGTTCTTGGGGGTCCCTCGATTCTAGATGCCCTAGACCTAGGTCTAGCCAAACTAAGATTGTGATATTTGATTGTGCTAACTTATTTTGATAACATTTGATTTGTACATATGTTCCTGACTTCTAATCTCATAAAGAGATTAGTAGAGAGTTGTTTATTAATAAATACATATATATTTGATATATATACCTGTGTGGTGTCTTTTCATTTGGTGATTCAAGAGATTGTGTGGTAAAACAAGCTGCTTTACATTCCTCCAAGACTTCGCCTGAAGGCTGCTCTCCACAGCTACCACTAGGATAGCTTTCTATAAAGGTTGTCTTAAACCTACCAACCATAAGAGTCGAATTGTTCTGGTGCAAGGTGTCCACTTTAATTAGTGAACAGCATATACCAGGTCAACTTCTCACAACATTAATGTAGGCCCGATAGGGGCCCATTGCAATGTCCATTTCTAATTGCTATTGAGTCTGAAACCCGGGTGACCCAGTCCACTTAAAACCCTGGGACCCACGCTTGGTGTGATCACCTTTCTCAGAAAAATATTGGCCGTATGTTTATTTGTTTGGATTATCAAAGGGCTAGGGTCTGTTAGATGAATAACAGTTTGAGTGAGTGAGTGTGAGTGTGAGTGAGAGATTTTTTCTTTCTTCATACACCGATTCTGCTTTTATTTCTTGTAAAAAAAATTGAGGCATAATCTAGACGGCATTACATTTGGCCTGTTTTCGTGTTAGATTTGCTGTTTTCAGTTTATATATTTAAGGGGGATAAACACCGGATTTTTATGATTTTCCTGAGTGAGTTACATATTTTTAGCAGTCTTTGCATGAAAGTACTGACAGGCCGGTAAAATACTGGTCAGGTGGCAGCAGCCCTGCACTCCCGGGTCATGTGTGAACCCCTGGCAGTTCTAGCACAGCTGGTTCCATGTCTCAGATCTGAACCCCTTGGGCCCAGGCCTCCTTTGCGCCCCGCACCTCCAGACCTCACATAGATTTCTCCTCTCAGCAGTGTCTCCCGTAGGTAGGTTTGCATCCGATCCCCTTAATCCCGCCACCAAATATAATATGGTTTTCCGCTTTTTGTCCTTTAATTTCAAAACTGTTTAAAACTGTTCCAGATCAAGCCTCGAGGTTGTTGGTGGTGTGCATTATGTAATGTGTCCACTCTACAAATCGCAAATCTATGGACACCCAGGCCCACGCTAGGAGTCTAACAGTCGCACTCCTCTGAAGGCCTGCATTAGTCGTAAAGGGCCCCCCAATTTTCCTCATATAATTTGCCACCAGACGAAAAACCATCTTGTTCTCTCAACTCCTGACAGCTTCAATATATTGGACCATACACAGCCTCTTTCTTTCATTTCTTCGTACCTTTGTCCTCTGTTACTGTTTAGAGGCACTACTTTGCTTTGACTCGCCACTGGGTGTCACTCCAACCCCTGCCATCCCGCGTCTGTTCGCTGGGTGTCGCTGCTCACCACTGTCTATTTGGGCCCAGTCCAAAGTAATTTATAAAATGGTATAAAATCCGAAGGCATCTATGCGCGGAATCAAAAACCATCAAAACTAAAAAAAACTTAGGAAGAGAGGCTCAGCCTTTCTACAATTAATCATATGCTCCTTAATTGTTCTAATTGTCAGTTAGACCACCCCAAAACCTAGCAGCTTACACAAAAAGCTGAGGCAATCCTGCTTACGTTGTATAAAACTCAGCGACAGCGAGTAGAGCCTTCTTTAGCAATCCAAGCACTTGAATAAGGGCCTATGGAAGCTGGGGCAGACCTATATATAGCCTTGTAGACCTGATTTTAAAGGAAATACAAGCAGAGACATGTAGCCTGTGCAGCTGTTGCAGAAAAGGGTAAACATCTGTCACCGAATAGGAGAAACATCTGTCTGCTCCCTGGCGACCTGGTCCAGTATCATCCTGTGACTGGTTAACCAGGTGCCACTGCCACCACAGCACAGGACTTCATCCAGTGCCATACTGTGGCGAGGAACCACTGCTGCACAGGTATTTATGTACCTACTGCAGGACCTAAGCTAACGCTGTAGTGTTAATGACCAATGGGCTGTACTGCGTCACCGGTGTCTGCCTGCTCCCTCCTGCATCCCAGCCCAGGTCTTCTCACGCGCTGATTGGCCACGAGTGTCTCTGTATCCACTCCAAGGCCTCAGCCAGGTTCATCGTGGGACTGGCCACGAGTGTCACTCTTACACCTCTCTGCTAATCCATGCTGTGACTGGTCGGCCTCTGCTGCACTGGCGTCTGTACACTGAGGCCCCAGTGCCACACCTTGACTGGCCAGGGTGGGCCGCCTTCTGCTACCATCACGGCCAGTTCCACTCCTTGGCAAGTGGCTGTTGCACCAGGTCAGGATAGCGGTGCATTGGCAAAGCTGTGAGTGAAGGTCTCGCTGCTGGTATGGCAGAAGAGAGCAGCGGCTGGTGAGGGGTTGGGGTGCATTGGCGGAGCTCGGTCAGGGTTCCAGCACTGAGATAGAGGGTCCTAGCTGCAATTAATGACTGAGATGCATCAGGAGGTCAAGATTGAGCTGCATTGCAGAGCTGCATGTGAGGGCCCCATGCTGGTCTATGGTGGGGTAAGGGGAACTGCCGGATAAGGATTGAGGTGCATTGGCAGAGCTGTGTGGGCACCCCAGTAATGAAGCGGAAAGTACTGGGTGGAGGTGCTTCGGCAGAGCGGGGTTGGAGTGTTCCTGTAGCGGTATAAGCGGAGGGGCTGCAGCTGTAGGACTGAGGTGTTTCGGCAGAGCAGTGTTTGAGTGTCCCAGTAGCGGTATAAGTGGAGGGGAGAGGGGAGGGGTGTGTAGCATTGGGGTGCACTGAGTGGCGGCGCGCCGTGAAGGAGGCATGGAAAGTTGTGCTGGTAACAGCCATCTCTAGAGCAATCATGCTATATACCTGGGTGTGTCTGTGGTGAATACTTGAAAGTGTAATATCAAAGGCACTGTGATGAAAGCGCCCAGAGCGCCTCCTGCTAATCGACTCCCCCCCCCACACACACTTTAAAAGCTATTCCCACACTTTAAAGACACCCCCCTCCTCGCCTGGTTAATCCAGGTGAGGAACAGACGTTTTTAAGCCCTCAGCAGCCCGCTCCCGTACAGGTGTGGAGAGATCACCCAAGGGCAGTCAGTGCGGGGAGGGGGTAATTATTAGACTCCTTTGGTCTTTTCCTTTCTGCATAGCTGGGGGTGGGATGCTTAGTGCAGGGAGGGCCGGCGTGTCTAACTCCTGCCCTCTTAGACACACTTTTAACGTGACGGAAATTTTGGGGAGGTTTGAGGCAGTGCTCGAAAAACCCACTTTCAGTGTCTGGAGATTAAAAGACGTCCACCCTAAAATGTCTGGATTCCTTGCTCCCTTTCCCCTCGGCTACTGCGTTTATCCTCTCCAGGTAGTAGTCTAGTTCTCGCATCTTCCCTTCTCCTGCTTTATTTATACCCCTGAGGTGTTTGTGTCTCTCTCGTATTTCCCCTCTCCCTTCTGTATTTAAGAGCTTGTTGTGTTGAAAGGTCTCTCTCATATCTTCCCTCGTACTACATGATCGTGATAATATTTGATGTATTTAGGAGTAAAGACAAACCACTGTACACTCGAGCAATATATGTGTGTACCATAGTAAACATCAGGGGTTTATTTATTTTATTTTCCAGTTCTTATATAGCGCATGGCTACCCAGAGCGGGTTTCCCAGCGCTGACAGAAGTCATGAAAGGATAACATACTACTTAGATAAACAAATGAGTCTTCAGTTGCTTTCTAAATCTAAGCAAATTTCTGTTCGCTCTTAGATCAATTGGAATAGAGTTCCAGAGTTTGGATGCCAAGTAGGCGAAAGCTCGCCCTCCACTTTTCGCTGTGGAGGTACTCCTCCTGGGCTAAACCGGTGTCTTGCTATAGCGCCAAGACGCATCGGCATTCGTGCTATATATAAGCATAATACTTACTTACTTCGCTCTGTTTATTCTAGGAGTGGCCAGTAGGAAGTGGTTATTGGACCTGAGGACACGTGCTTTATTATGTGGAACAATAAGTCGACTCATGATATGCGGTCTCTGGGCATATTTTTCTTTATGTGCGATACAGAGTTTTGAATTCAATTCTTTTCCTAACAGGTAGCCAGTGAAGACTGGTCAGAGCAGAACGCGCCGATGAGGGTTCTTATGCTGTGGCCCCCAATTTAGAAATCTGCAGTATCCATTACTTCAACCTTCTAAATCCTAATTGGCACCATCCTTCCAAAACCTACAGGATTCTCAGACAAGATTGCCCAGTAACCGCAGGCCAAGGCACCTACACTCCTCACTTCAGTCATAAGCTGCGTACATGCTAATTTTTCGAACCACCACCACCCCTTTCAGGCGCTACCCTTCAAATGTTGGACTTTTTTCCAAATGTGTTTCTACCTCATACTTCATTCTGGTCATATTAATGCAGAACCATGTGACAGTAGAAGGCGACCAAAGCATGGTCATCAGATCACGACGCTTACAGTGACATTGGTGCATCTGATTTGTAGAGGGTTACAAGCGAGGAGCAAGGCATGAAGTGCATACTATGTATCCTGGTCCGAATGAGTAAAATAGACATGCATGAAATGGATTACCTTCAGACAGATTACATTTTTGGGATTGACGGACAAATCTACAATTGTTCGATCAGGAAATTCCTTCTGTGAAATGTCAAGTTGCAGTTATGTCTGCCATATCTTGGGTGTTGTATTCCAATGAGATTTCTTTGCTACACATAATCGATGAACCCCAGGTGTTTCAAACTAAAACTTACGATTTCTGCTCTCCGTGCACGGTGAGATGGCTTTACATCGTGTTCTACCATCCATTTATTGGCGAATGGATTCAAGTTCCTGCACGAGGCAATGCACAGCCATGCGGGCAGTGAGTATGATGATAGTGATGTTAGATATGAGAAATCTATTCCCCAAATACACAAGTAAGCACACCCAGCAGCATTATGAGACCGAAGATGCCCTTTAAGAAGGACAAGGATTCCTTCCAGAAAGATTGTATTGTCCCCATATATCTAACACTGCTAACACCTCCCAGGCCTGTGTCCTGAATGAATTCTGAGAAGGCTTCACCCTGCCTTTCAGATGAATTAAACCTCTGGGGTGTATGTTATACATCCCCTTTAGGCTGTGTACAGTGCTATAATTCAACCAACTGCTACCCTTGTTTTGTCCTAATACCATACATCTTCTTTCTCAAGTCTGTCCAAGAGGCTAATAACTTAGACTTATTGTATGTTCCGCTATGCTGTGTTATATGGCATTTGTTTAGTGCACCGCAGTGACTAATTTGGCATTGTGACACTAGACCAATTTCCAGCGGACCTGCATGTTTGATTGGAGAGGTGTGTTTGTAGTGCAACGTAGGTGGGAAGATTTGGATGAGTTGCATGAGGTCCGGACGTGATCCTGTCATGGCAGGGTGAAGTTTCCACTGCTGGTATGTGTTACACATGATAGATTGCGCTTTATGCAGCTTTATTTTACCTGAAATTGTCGAGTTTGTGCCTGCAGAGTGTATTGTCTTGTTTTTCATGATGTGGTTCACCAGTTTCTTTGTTGATGGGCGTTTTCTTGGGTTGCATGGCAATCACTGAAAGGTCTGAAAATTTGAAGAGCCAAGTTTTCATGGCTTTCTGGATTGTGAAGTGTTTTTCAAGTTTACTTGTCATGATTGTGATGGGAGTTTTATGGCGTGGACTTAGAAACCGCAACCTCCATGTGAGGTTTTGTTGCAAAGTAGCACTTTGAGTTGTAGGAGTGTATTGGGCGGAGGGTTCATCTAGGGCTGTTAGTGTGAAATATTTGCTGTTAAAATGTTGGTCCTGTTCTGTGCAGTGCTTGATGCATTATGCACAACACTTTGATGGAGATTTGGCGACACACTATGAGCCAGAGCAAGGTCACATTGGCTGGGGTGACGAGATCACAAGTGTAGAAATAGCGTTATTTATTTTTTCTTTTAAGGCATTTCTAGAGTGTCTATTACTCAAGAGGTATTTCATGGCACTGCAGTAGAGCTAATGTAATGTTCAGAGTCTAGGATTACTTATTTCTTGAACAACAACATTTTGAGCACTTTCCTGAACTTTAACAGCTGGAGGATTGGCCCTAATATCAATGGGAATAGATTTCCATGCATGACCACTGAGAGTTTGACCTGTAGTTTGTTCAGGATAGATTTCTTGGCTCCATGATATTATGCGAGTACATAGACCAAGAGAGAAAGAGCACACGCCATGGCTGTGGCATCAGTTATTTTTATGGGATTGGCAGCCTGGGTGAATTTATCTCCATTTTAGCATTCTGAGCATAGTTGTTGAGGATTTCACTACAATGTCTTTTGTTCATTCCAGAATACAATCTGCTTCTGGGATGAATCCTAGCTTTTTCTCCTGGTGGTTTGAGGTTCTCCTGACCAAGCAGGTCGAGCTGGGGATCTTTTGTGTCAGTGGCCAGTTTCTACATGTGAGAATTTTGGTTTTGTCCACGTTGAGCTTAAGGTGGTTGTAAGTCATCCAGTCTTTCACTACGACCAAGCATTATCCTAATATGGATGTCACGGTGTTCTTGAGCTTGAGAATGATGTGTTATCTACTTAGTTCTACCAAGACAGACCATTGGTTTGAATCCGAGCAGGTATAGAGTTAAAGTAGATGTTGAAGAGGAGGGGGAGAGCTAGCTGAGCCCCACTGATTCTGGTATCCCGGTGGTAGGGTTCAGAGGTGAAAGCTGAAAGGGAGATTATGTTGATCCGGTTGGAAAATGAGGAATTACAATCCAAGGCTTTTCCATGGATTTCCACACTCTGTAGTCTATTCAGTATTGTTGAAATGTCAGACTTTTTGGCTTTACCTTTGCTTGTCATGCTTATGACCGCTCTCTAAATCTGTAGTTGATGCGTGTATCAATTATGATGGTGCTAGTTTAGCTTTTTTCTCTGAGTGCTGAGTTGGTAGCCTTGAATGTTGCAAGCTTCTTGGTGAACTATGTTGCAGATGTGGTGCTTGTTGAGTGTAGCTGTGTTCTCATGGGATGTTTGTATCAAAGTCTTTTGGCAGTTGTTCATGGAGTTAGGAATCCTTAATGCCAGGCAGTCAGTTCAGTTCAATTGTAAATTGTTCAATTGTTTACTTCGGAATAATTCAAAATTCCGTAAAAGTCATATAAATACCATACATCATAAAATACAGATTAAAAACAACAATAAAATTCATTCGTATCATCTTGTGGCTAACAATGCCTCAACAGTCAACATCATGAAAAGACTTCATATGGCTAAATGGAGAACACTAAAGCATATTGTAAGTCAGGAAACAGACATCATATGTTAAGTGCTTCTGACGAAAAACTGGGAACAGAATGACACACAAAATCATCCTCCAATATTTGCTAAGGCATTAAGTCTGGCCGCACTTCTTTAAAAGGCTAAAGATTCTTAAAAAACGAGAGAATAACAACTCGTGGCTTTACATAGAATTTGCAAAGCATGGTGAAATTAAGTGTATTTTGCTCAGACACTAAGTCACAGCCACACGGTCTCGAATTCATACCTTTACTCATTCCCCTAGGAAAGGCTAAAAGCCAAGTTAGTTGATTCAATGTAAACCTCATCAACAGAAATGGATGGTTAGGTATGCTGACCGTAATACGATAAGGTTCCATCAACGGGACTGTCTTTAAGAAATAATAGACTCGAACTGAGGGATTCAGTAATTCTGAACCCTCTCTATAAAGCTGGCGGGCTGAAATAAACACTTTCTGCGTTATGGCCTGATCCGTGTTCACTATTTGCTCACATCTTTCAAACAGCTCTGGGTGACCAAGAGTAGAAAATGAGGATCTCACATACTTAAACTATGGCATTCTCTCGGCATAATCCAGAGATAAACAGTCCCTTAAAATAAACCCTGTTTAACTGGGTCTAATCGTGATCTAGGTACCAAACCCCAAGCTCTTGATGATCAATAAAAGCAGGGGTACATTGTGGAACACCCTGAAGGCATCTAAGATAGTTATTTTTGATTAACTGCAAGGAGGACCCTCCCTTGTATCCCTATATGTCACAGCCATACGTGACAGCAGAGATGTTCTTTGCCTGATAGATCTTCAAGACAGCCTGAAGTGGTTTCTTGCACAATCTTGTAACAAAATTAATTAGACACAGTCGTTCTAGTTCTGGTGAACGTATTTCTCTTGGTGGAAACCATGGGAAGCCACCAACGGGCATCATCAAATTGGACCCCTAAGTAAGAGAACGAGTGAACTTCATCCAGCACAGCATAGATAGTTGTAGCTCTGGATTGCCCAGGTCCTTTTACCATCACATAGGACTTATTATAATTTATTGTCAAGTCCAGAGAGTTCATGAAGGATACAAAATAGTCTTCTGACCTTTGCAGGCCACTCTTGTTCTAGATGAAAGCACAGCACCATTTGCATAGACTAAAACGTGTAGGAACCGATTTCTTGCCATAGTGTCCTGACCATTTGATGTAAGGTGCTGTTCAAGACTGTTAATGTATAAGGTGACAAAATCGGAGCAAGAAAGCACCCTTGTCGCACCCCACGCTGCACCATAAAATAATCCATACATGCTCCCTCCAAATTATAGCACACAACAGCTAACATAATTTGCTGATCTCGAAAAAAAAGCTACATTATTAGGATCCATCCCATGGCTAATAGCATAGCCCATAATTTCACTTGGTTGACTCTATCAAAAGCTTGTCTCAATCCATAAAGGCCATATTTATTGTACCTGATTTAGCAATCGCATACTTATCAATCAGAAGTTGTAGAGTCTTGCATTGGTCAATCTTGTTTAGTGCAGGCCTAAATCCTTCCTCAGATCTGATATGTGATTCTCTTCTTCCCAATTGAGTAGTCTGTTAAGGGCTACCTTCCCCAAGACTTTAATGGCAGAATCTAGTAATGAAATGGGCCAAAAATATTTAGGATCCTCTTTATTGTCTTTTTTAAAAACAGGAACTATGGTCGAGGTAGTCTCTGAGGGAAGGGAGCCCACCTTGACAGCTGCATTCAATATCGGAGTGAGAACAGGGCCCTGATCTCTGGGCTCGCTCATGTACACGTCTGCCAGATTACCATCCGGCCAGGAGCCTTGTTTTTGAAGAGCCCTAAAATACCAGCCTTTATTTCCTCTACTGTAAAAACCAAGGGTGAAAACCCTGGTGTAGCAATTGCAGTTAGACTGACCTCTGCAAAGGCGGAAGGCACAGAATGAATGTCAGCAAAATAACTCACCCAATTTTCGGCAGGAATACGAGAACAAATCTCAGCTCGGCCAGAAGGGGCAAACAAAGGGCAGCTAATGATGTTCCAAAATACACTACTGTTAGCAAGACAACTGGCATTGTTGAATTGTTCCCAAGCCTCCTCTGTCAGGTACGACTTGCACCTTTTAATCTCATGCTTATAATCAGAGCGACAAGTTGCAATCAACTCCTTGTCCCTAGGAAAGATGTTTAAGGCCTTGATTAATCTTCTATGGGCCCTAGAACATGAAAGATGAAACAACCTATGAATACATTTATTAGAAATACTTAAAGCCGGAAAGGTAAAAATCTGACGCACACAATCTCCCATTTTACTAAATGCGGTTAGAACATCTGACTCTTCTACATTAGCCGTTAGACAGGTGGTGAGCTCGAGGGCACACATATTAAACATTTTTGACCTGTAAGTCCATCAAGACTATTTTTGCTCGATTGAAATTGAGGAACAACAGATCAGCAATGAAAATGGCTCATGGGGAGAATACTTAGGTCAGGCAATTGTGGAATTAGGAATCCAAGATCCATGGGCCACTAGCATGGGAAAAGCTGCCTTTTTCAGAGTAACCAATTCCTCAACCTGGTTTCTGTCTCATTTAATCAACAAAAATTCCTTCGTAACGAGACAGCATGCCTGGATAGTTATTACCTCGTTCAAAAGCCTGAGATCCCAGGAGTACCTGTCAGGCTATTTTTCCTGTGCCTTAAAACAGCAGTTCATGTTATATCGATTCGGAATTTTAGACACAAAAGATTTCATTCTAACTTGGAAGAACCCTTCGCAAAACTCAAGTTTGTCATCTATGCGGATATAAACAAGAGACATTATTACCTATCCTTTTTCTATGCCCAGTGGCCATGGCTCAAAGGAAAAAGTTGCTGAAGCCAATCTTTTTGAAACTTCAAATTCTCACCTGCAGGCAAGCAGTATTTACCTGGCTAAGCAGCACCTCAATCCCCCTAGCCTGCCAGGGACTAAAATTCCTAAAACGCAGGGGCAATGGGCCAGCGAAGGAGTAAGGCCAGGTCAACCTTTAGGAAATATTTTGGGGAAAGTCACATGCACTTTACAACCTGTTTTAAGGGAATCATTTTTGCACTAGTTAAACACACTTTATAACTGGAAATAAGGTATATTTACAAAGAATTCTTCCTCCGCAAACCACATGGATGCCAAAGGACCCAAACAAGAATTGAGGACATTGATGTTACTACACACAAGAAGTCTAATTGCGTAAAGTTTTAAGCCTCTTATTTTACGGATACGATTATGTTTTTAGGCATTGCTTTTTATCACATTTGAGTGTGTTAGACATTGGCAGTTGTGTTCAATGGTTTTAATTAACTATGCAAATAATTAAACTTTGACTATTTTTGCCCATTTAATTCTCCTTCCCTGTGCCATTGCAAACACCTCTCTGGCTTCTTTACTTTGACGTCTGTACTTGCCTGATCCCCTCCCAATACACTGCTAATAGGGTTATGGGCACTACAAATGGAACTGTGCACTCTAAAATTGTGCCAACCCTGAGCAAAACAAAAATATAATCAATAATAGATTTACAACCTCACCCTATGAATGTAGGAGGAATAGTCGTGGTCCCTTGATCAAAAAGCAACTTTAGTTTGGGCACCAGATCAAATTAATGAATTAATTCATTTAAAAATTCACCTTGATGGAAGTGTTCTATATGCATATAGTTCATACTCATGGGGCAGGTGACACTAGAATTTGACACCCGCATTCCCCCCTTTGCATAAATAAATATTAAAATCCCATCACAAAAGAAACTCTCAAAAGGGTTATAAAACTGATAGAGAAAATGACTCCCTAAAAGCAAGCACGGCCTGAAGATTACATAACAACGCACTGGTATTATAAATATTAATCCACAAACAATTAACAGATTATGAAAACCTAATCAGCACTGTCTGGATAAGGGAAGACCCTGTGTCTAATGCTATAAGCTGTGCTTTAAGAGATAATCAAATCCAAGTAATCAAACCGCCTCTTTGCTCGACCCATAGGGAAGGAATAGCAGGTACATGAAAAGCTTTAAAGCCGTCTAACCAAAACGAAGTTGAGAGCTCCTAAGTCTCCTGAAAACATATAATCTGAAATTAATGAATAAACTCAGGCCAAATCTGATCAGTTGGTTTTTTGGACGGGAAGGCCCGCTATGTTCAAGGTAAGGATTTTAAAGTTAGCCCCACCTCCATCAACCCCAGCCACCAAACTGCCTGAGAGCAGGACAGCTTTTTTACTAGAACGGCATCAATCACAATGGGCCATTGTGCTAATGGGGTCAAATCTATTGTTTTATTGGAATAAATCCAATAAGCTAAGGCGTGGGGGATGACCTTTACCGCATGGGAGAAAGGCATGTTGTTGGTATGTTTGGCTGCAGTGGCATAAGTCATCACAGGAGAGGCCTTCACTGGGAGCTGAGTGACCCTTAACAGAATCAAAATGAGGTTTATTAAAAAAATATCCTAAAGGCATTACCTCGATGGTCAAGCCCAACCCCTTCAAAGGTACTGACTGCGCCAGTTTGTGAGCCGCAACACCAGGCATGTTGAAGTTAATTAAAATGCAGTTACCCTGAAAAGGCTTTTCATCGGGCCCGATCCATCCCACCTTCCTAGCCAAGATGATGTGATGTGCTATTTGTACCCCCAGATGTCTCCCCAAACAATGCATCACCTTATTTTTAAGTTGGACAAAGTTCTCTCATTATCCCCCCTCTAAAGGGGAATGTTGTACAACACAACCACATATGGAAAACTGATGGTGGATTTAGCTTTGATACAGGTGTCGACTTGTTGAGAAGGCCTATATATCGATGTACACCCCCTCTCCTACAGGCTAGAAGGATCCTTACTCTGCCACGAATAAGGCAACAAGAAATTACTCGGACTCCGATGACTTCCCTTGTCTAAATATACCCCGCCCTGAGCCCTTATCAACTACTGCTCTTACCGTATCCACCAGACCCACAGGGTTAGACACCACACCCCCAACATTCGTGGGTATAGACGGACTTGAAGGTGTCCCCTGGACTCTAGTGGTAGAAGTAGTGACTAGAGACGGCACCTGATTTTTCGATTGCAGTACCAGGTCACACAGGGCTTTCTCCGCTGCCCCGAATCTGACTAAGCAATCATTAAATGGCCTAGTAGCCAAGCCCTGGATTTGAGAGTACAAATCAGACAACAGTTTTTCAAAAGGTGTCTCAACCATTTTCCTTTGTTTCCCCTTAAGTGTCTTGGAAGAACCCAGCAGACACGCAAGTCCAGGAGAAAGGCACTGGGCAGATTCTTTCCTTGTTTTATTTAGCTCTGGCGGGGCTAAATCAGATAAAGTTTTCTGACCTACCTAGGTGCTTTCAGAGGCAGTGGAATGAACCTCTGCCACCACAGTCTAAGTTCTTGCACCGGGACGGCTTCCAGGATCACCCAAGATGTGCCCAGCACTGGAATTATCATGTCTAGTATTTGAAATATTAGGGTCACCAGAAGCCCTTAGGTTTTCTGTTGTAGCCCAAGTACGTGTCTACCCAGCTCCTGTTCCACTTCAGACTCTGCTCTCTCCACTGAAACCAAGAAGGACTTAGTAGATGATTTGGGGGGCAAGAACTTTTACTTAGTGGCATGGAATTCTGAGAAATGGCAGAAGACTTAAGCTTCCCCATCTTACAGAAAAGTCATGGGGTAGGCGAAAGAGGGGTAGCCCGGCCTCGTCTGGCCGCAGATGGGCACAGGCGGTCCCGTCTTGTTCCGGTATGCTATTGGGCGCATACCCCGCCTCAGGGCAACAGGAAGAAATTAAATGGGGCCTGCCTTTACACACAAAAGTGCCTTCTTATCTTGGAAGTCCACAGCGCCCCAACGGCTTCTCTAGCGTCCTGCACTCGGGGCAACAGGCAGGAATTTAAGTGCCCACGTGGCACAGATCTCAATGTGGCCCGGCCTCCACACACAAAAGCGCCTTCTGGTCCAGGAAGTCTACAGCACCCCAGCTGCTTCTCTGACGCCAAGGTGCCAGGCAGTCAAAGGTTTTGGGAGTAGGTTTTGAGGTCTTCACTGTAGTTTCTAGGGTGTTCACATTCAAATTCTTTCTGGGAGGGCTTGCATGGGGTCTACTCCACCCTACAGTGTTCATCTATCAGTTAGCGTTCCGATCCGCGGCTATGTTAATGTTGTGTACCCCTCTTCTCCCACCCAATCTATAATTCCCTGTAAGTCTTGCGTTTCTGATGAATTCTTCTGTTTGCAGATTCCTCACCTTGTGAATACCCCAAGGTGCCAGACAGGATCCAGATATTTTTCAGAGCACTTCTTCCATGCACCAGCAGGTGGCTTTGTATGGTTCTGTGTCGCCTTCATTCTGCCTTGTAACTGATGCCAGGGCCACACGAATCGCCACCCCTGTGCGCTGATGTCCGTTTCTTTGTTTCTGCACCTTCTGACATGGATCTGGAGCTCAGTCGCAAACTTATACCTCTTCTTTTAACAATTTGTTTCTCAAAAATGTTTTTCACAGTGTCCAAGGGTACATGTTCCTGCCTAAAATTTCAGGGTTTAAGCCTTGTAGGGATTGCCACAAACCGATGTCTCTCTCTGCTGTTTAGGTCATGGCGCGATTTGAAGTGTTGTAAGAGGTGCGGGACATCAAGGTGTCCATCGGTCTCCTACTTTAGAACCGATTCCCCAACTCATCCCAATGCACCTCTAATTCCCGGGTCCGTCGGCAACATCACAACAGACAAACATTTAAAGAGTCCATTTTGTGCATGTTCTGCACCCTTGTACCTCCCTCTGGTGCACCTCCAGGCTACACTGTTCTGAAGAGGCCTTCAGTCTGATTACTACTGGCGGATCTGTCCTTAATGCTGTCTGCGCCTGTCGACGCTGCTGTAGGTTCCGCCGCGACTCAAGGTCTGATACGTACGGGCTGTTTTCTTCTGCCAGTCTTGCCCTTCATTTGGCAGGTGTCAGCTGCTTCTTAGGAAGATGCTCGCATGCATGGTGGGATATGTTTAGCGAGATCTTGTCCACTGGCCCCAGCGAATTTCACACCAATTCAGTGCAGATGATGTCATTAATGAATATGCCATTTGACTGCACCTGTCTCCTCAAAGGTAAGGCATAAGCGGCATTGGAGCGCTTCAAAGAAGGCAGGGCCACAACGTGCTCCAGAGGTCTTTCTGTGCCTGCGTAGCGGTATTCCCAGTAATGTTACCCCTTTCGAGACTTCGGAAGGGGTTTGGCTCAAAGACAACACCAAGGCCTGCCCCAGCAAGAGACTCTCCAATCCTTTCAAGACCAGTGTCTGGGATCCAGACAACAACGTCGAGGTCATCATGAGCAGCGTACGGTCAAGATCCCTGCCCCTTCTGCTTCAGCTTTCAAGCTGCTTCAGAGCATTACTTCCCACAAATGGGTTCTCCAAATAGTGCAACAGAGTTATGCTCTGCCACCCCTGTCTCACCCGCAGCATATTCCACCTACACCAGAGCAGTTTTTGGAAGACCATTTGTCCATTCTGCAGGGAAGAAGTCCTGCCTCTTTTGGCCAAGGAACCATAGAGCGGTTTCCGGCATTGGAAGTAGGGACTTGATTTTACTCCTGGTATTTCCTGGTGTCGAATAAGGATGGAAGCCTTCATCTAATTTTAAATCTACGCCCTCATAACTTCTTCCTGAAGAAGGACAAATTCAAGATGCTCATGCTGGCCCAAAGCTCTATTGGCCCAAGATCCAGGAGACTGAATTGTTGTGCTGGACACTTATTTTTATAGTACCGTCCTGCAGTCCCACAGGTTTTGCCTGCGGTTGTAGGTCGGCCAAGAGCATTTACACTTTTCCGTGCTCCCCTCCAGCCTCATCAGTGCACCTAAGATGTTCATAAAAGTGATGGTGGTGTTTGCAGCACATCTTCGGAGATTGGGTATATCAGTCTTCTCCTTCCTCGGCGATTGGCTGCTGAGGCGGGCTCACCCTGGTCTGTTGCAGACCACCTCTAGATGAAGGCGAACCTCCTAAAGTCTGCTACAGCGCTTTGGGACAACCCTCTTACCATTCGTCATCCAATGAACCTTTCTTCCCAACTGAGAGGTGAGGGAAGTTAACATTACAACAATCAATTTCAATTAACAGTGTAACCCATTTGGCTAAAGAATATGGACCAGTAATCAGTGATTATAGTTGAGAAGGTTTATTACAAATTAGCAATCAAGTTAAGGTACACAAATCTCAGAATGATGCTATAAAGATACAGAATAACAACTGGGAAACCCAGCCTTCTAAAGAAGTTTAGGTGTACCAGTATTAGGCAAATGAGTAGTTTAGTCACTACAAAAGATCAGCAATAAAATCTGGTTCTCAGAGAAGAGTTTCTGGTCCTCTCTTCTATACATGAGTAAAATCTAGAGTCATCTAGGTTAAAGTCAAAGCTTAAGAGGGTGATTCATTAGTCTAAGGAATCTAAAAAATCAGGGAACTGCAGAAAAATAGGAAAGTGTAGGAAGTAAAGGAAGGTATCCGCATTGCAGAAGCTCAGTCAAGAGTCTTTTGATTTGAGTATTAGCCTCACTCAGCAAGAATCAAATAACTTAAGCATAGAGGTCTAAACTTCTCAAAGTCCAAGGAAAAGTGGCTCGAACATCAGACAGTGTAGACTCCAGTTATTCACACAAAAATCACTCTGGTATCACCCCTCTGCTCCCATCATCAGGGGTTCCATTGTCCTTTTTCATTCTCACGTACTAAGCTGCAACATTCATGAAATGTCCCACACTGAACATGAGAACGACATCGTCCTTGCTCAAACAAGTCATGTTGTAACATTGCTGAATAGGACTTTTAAGTTAGCGCTCTGGCTCTCCATGTTCATTCGTCAAGGTCTTCTTCTCAGGCTCTCTCTCTGCCGCTAATACAGTGTTGTATCTGTTCTCAAACTAACAAAGTGTGTGTGTGAACGCACCTGCAAGGGAAACGTCATGTAAGCAGAAATGTAAAACAGTATTTTATGCAGAATGGAAAACAGGCCTAGTAAGGGCAAGTTTAAAATATTAAATCAGTGGTGCACATTTAATATGCATGGGCATGTTTAAACAAAAATGAATATAACTTTGTCTGTACATTAGATTCATATTGGATGTGGCATACATTGAATCTTTAATACATACATATGTCTAAGTATGGCTAATAACTACATTTTACATTAAATATGCCTGTTTCATTAGTGCACACAATACATAAATCAGTATTGTTTCTAGAGTAATCACGCTCTAAATATTTAAGGATGGTTTATTCATCAAGTCTCCAAAGAATATCTCACTTAATAAGGTTCAGGCACACAGTGTTATGTATAAATTCTCTAATTCCACAGTAAATGCACTTCAATAATGAGGTCAAGTGCAACATTTCATATTAATTGTTCTTAGGCCACACAGAAACCATGTGCTAAGTGTACATTTATGTTATGCATGTGTGACGCGTAAAGAGGGAGTCAAAAGTACGTTGTACCACGTCTTTGGGTTTCTCAGTCAATGTGCCAATAAAAGCACCTGACTCCTTCCCATAGGCTCCTGTTCATCTGAGCTAACCTGAATATGGTGCAGTTTTGAGCCTTCCCTTGGGTTCATCAAGTCCAGGACATTCATGCTATGCTCTCGAGGATTCAGTGCCAGTCCTGGGTCTCAATGAGAGTGGGTCTAAGATTTCATGGACTCTTGGCTCCTGCATCCTGCTTGGTGACTACACTGGATGACACATGAGGGCTCTGTAGTCCCAGAGGGATCAGCACCAAGTGAACCTGTCATAATAAATCCAGGTGTTGAAGGAGATCTGTGGTAAGGGCTTCTTGACCATAATTGGGCCAGTGGCAGACCCCTTTTCCCTACCCTACACCGAGCTGACAATGGTGACAGATCCATCTCTGCTGGGTTGTGGAGGTCTTCTGGTAGAGGTGGAGATCAACCTGTTTTAGTTTTAGGCCCTTTGCTTGACGTCGAAGACCTTCCTACCATCCATCAGAGAGAGGCAGGTTCAGGTCCTCCCGGACAACACCATCGTCATGTGGCACTGCAACAGACAGGATGGAGTGGGGTCTCGAGTCCTGGGCCAAGTTGCTCAGTGCCTCTGGAACTGGCTGAACCTCCTGGCAGGATCTTTAAACAGCATGGCAGACAAACTCAGCCAGCGATGCTTGGGGGATCACGAATGGCACTTACACCCTGAGGTGCCACAGGGCCACTTGCAGCAATGGGGAAATCCCTGGCTCGTTCTCTTTGCCACTGCCAAGAATGCACAATGTCCACATTTTCTCACTGGAGTTTCCAAGAGTGCTTTCGCTTGTAGACACATTCTGCATATAGTGGAGCCCGGGACTCCAGCATGCCTTATCACCTCTGCCACTCCTGCCTCAAGTGCTGAAGAAGATCAGAACCCAAGTCATCCTAGTGACTCCTAATTTGACCAGGATAAAACTAATATCCAGGACTTTTGGGCATGAGCGTCTGTCCGCTGATCAAGCTACTGCTTCAAGGAGATGTTCTGTCACAGCAGAAGGACAGTGTCTTGCACCTAAGCCTGCGCAACCTGCACCACCATGCGGTGAGATTGAGCGGCTTCAGTTGACTGTATTTGACCTACCTCCTGAAGTCATGGATGTCATGCTGGAGACCAGGCATCCGTCCACAAACTCTGTTTATGCTGTGCTTGGAAGAGGTTTGTTTCCTGGTGTAGCTCTCAGCATACAAACCCATTGCAAGCAAAGTTGTTGGATGTTTTGCTTTTTGTGTTGTCCTTAGCCCAACAACGACTTGCCTTGGGCACTGTTAAGGGTTATTTGTAATTCCTTTAGGTCTTTTTATGTTTACCCGACCAACAATCCTTGCCTAACTCATCTGATGCCTTTTCTGAAAAGTTTGATTCATATGTTTCCTCTGAAGTACTTTGTAATGCTGCAATGGGATCTTAATGTGGTCCTCACATTTCAGATGTGCAGCTCATTCAAGCCAATGCACAGCTGTCCTTTCCATCATCTAGCACTCAAGACAGTCTTTATTATTGCTATAACTTCAGCTCGTCACCTTAGTGAACTACACGCTCTGTCTATTCAACTACCCTCCACATCCATTTTCCCAGATAAATTGTTGTTGCAGACCAGGATGGGTTTTATGCCAAAGGTTGGGATGACCTTTCATTTCAAAGAATCTATTACTCTTCCGGTATTATTTGCTCCTCCTCACCCCGAAAGAGGAGGGGAGACTCCATCGTTTGGATCCCAAAAAGCCTTGAGCTTTTACATTGATTGTACCAAGGGGCATCAAGAGGACGATCGGTTGTTTGTGTGGTTGTCTGGGGAAAAGAAAGGTAAAGCACTACAGAAAATCGCCTTGCCAAGTTGGATAGCTCTGCTACGCATTGGCCAAGAAGCAGCCTCCAGAGGTGTTGAGGACTCATTTGATCAAAGCCATGGCTGCTACCACTGCTTTGGCACTCAAAGTGCTGGTTCTGGACATCTGTTAGGCCATGACATGGGCAGCAGTGCACAGGTTCACGTGGCACTACTGTATTGATAACCAGGTTTGGTGGGAGGGGTATTTTGTCTGTTCGGTCCTATAGGACTTTTTGGTCTGAGCGATTCTACTTGGGAGGTACTGCTTTGGTATCAATGCACAAGGTAAGGAATTTGTGGTTCGAATTATCCCTCAGAAGAACAAGTTGGTAACACGCTTTCGAGTGGCCACTCTATCTAACCACAGATCCTTCACTACCTCCCCATTCTGTGGATTATTTCCATTTCCTGTGTCCTCTTTCTACCTCTATGCTTTCCCATAGCGTACATCCTCTGACACCCACTGTCCATCCCCTTGCCTTTCTGTCTGACAGCGTTGTTTCAGCTGTTCCCTGTGCTCTCTTGCTAGTCTCCAGTGTCCTATTGCCCTTACCCACTATTCCACCACTGGTCTCCTGTAGCCCAATGCCCTAATTTACCTTATGACCCTGGCCCGTCTTAATTCACACCAGCCCCTGTTCTTGGCATTGATTTGTTATGCAATCAACTTGTTCCCAAAGGAGGCCGGATGCCCAGCAGGAGCAAGACTTGAATGTAAGTGTTGGATTTATCAGTTTTTTTTCTTCTAATCTAGCCAGGCTCTTAGACACTTTCCTCTATGTTGTTAGAAGCTGACCATCTGCTCACCTCTATTCTTTACTCAGACACCAAGACGTCGCATCCAGAGCTCGTTATGTCCGCCTGGTGGACAGTGTGCGGGAAAATGCTGGTACAGTACGGTAAGACAAGCATGCAGACAGCAGAATACAGGGTGCAGTGGGGGTACAGGGATGTGAGGAGAGGAGGACTGGAGTACTTGTAGGAGCGGGAGAATAGGGACGCTATAAATGAGGAGTTGTACCTGTAGTTGAAAGGGTTATGTGGTGTGGTTGAGTGGGGTGATTAGGAGTGTGTGGGAGGGGAAGAGAGGGAGCGTGGATTAGATGGGGAGACAGGGGATGAGACGGGTGGTGGAGGGTAAGGGGAACTGCCTAAGAAGGTGGTTGAAGAGAAGAGAGACGGGGATGAGGGAAACAGAAAGAGAGAAGGTAGCTTTGAGAGAATGGCTGTGGGAGGGGAGGTGGTGAAAGAAATGGGAAGGGTCTTGAGAGAGCGGATACTGAGGTAGAAAAGGTGGAGGTAGTTGGCTCTAGGGAGGAGAAAAAGAACCAAAGAGAGAGAGTGCGCCGGGAGAAAAGAGGAGGAAGATGGACTGGGCATAAATGGTGTCTTAAAAAGGAGTATTGATGAGGAAGAAGAGAACTCTGTGGGAGAGACGGGGTAATCAGGAGATATAATAAAACGGGCAAATGGGAACATGGGGGGGGATAGTGAAAGCTGGAGCAGGGTGGAAAGCACGAAATACTTGTCTGGGGGAATTGGACATAGCAATTTATGGTGACGGAAAGGATTATACAAAGGAAGAGGAACTATTGGCAACAGGACTGGGAATGAGGGATAACCTGGATAGAGAAAGATGAAGGGACTGGGAGAGATGAGGTCTAAAGAGAGAAGGGAGCTTTGAGTAGAATGAAACTAATGAGATGTGAACTAAGGTATAAGGAAACAAAGAGGTAGGTGAGAGGAAGGTGTAGGTGACTCACTCTGCAAACGTGAACTTAGGAAATGAAAAGGTAGAGGACTTCTGGGGAGAGAGGGAAACAATGCGGTACCGTGAGGGGTTTGGGACAGAGAGGCTAGTGGGATAGGAAGAGTAGCTTGACGTTGGTATACATGGAGGGTACTGGTGGAGAGTATAAAAGATAGCTAGAAGAAGGGCTTGGGAAGATGATTAATTGAGAAGAGCGGGAACTGGCGCAGAGTGTAGGGTGGTGGAGTCGGGTAGATGAGGGCAAATAATGGTTTGGGGGGTTCGAATGAAAGAAAGAGGGTATGGAGTAGAGAGTACGGGCCTGGGAAAGAGGGACACTCACGTAAATGTGAAATGATTTCATTGTGAGAAGCTACATTGCTGCCAGTTTCTAAATGTATCCACTTCTCCAAGCTGACAACTGGCCAAGGCTGAAAGAGAAGTCTCCCAGGACTGGAGCGTCTTCGTCCTTCAATATCTGGGATTGATGTCCCCTCTGAGAGTTGGGGTAGTTCTCTCTTTCGCTTTCTCTTTTGAGCTGCAATATTTTGTGTCCTCGGATACCTGGGCTGTTATCTCCTTCCATGGACGGGGATGGCTGTCTCCTTGATGGGCTGGATGGGTCTGGCTGTGCAAGAGGCCTCCTCCTGGTACAGACTCTTCTTCTGTTTGATGTGGGGAGCTTGGGGTTTCCAACAGTTGTTTCTTCCCCATGCAGAATTGAAGGAGGACGTGGGACGATTGATCACATACAACTGTAAAACACTAATACCAATGGAAATGCTATAGGTGTGGTTGTTGGCACCTTGAGTGATTTGGAGGGCTGTTCAGTCCCCATTACCATGTCCCGGAACTTGGACTTTGAACCTTTGATATAAGATCTTTTACATTATTTTGGACCAAAAGTCTGTTTGTTTATCATTGTTAGGATATATTCATACCTACAGAGACGACGCTGTTTAGTACAGGAACGAAGTGTAGTATGCCCACCTAATATTCACGTAACAATCACGTGAGATTTAGCAGCATGGGCATCTAGAAATATAGGCCCCTAACGACTATGGGAGCAACAGATTAATAAAAAGTTTCACATTTTAAATTAAGGATCAATCTGCAACGACCAGCTTTTGTCGGTCCTCAGTGTGCCTCGCTTTAATTAATAATAGGCCCACACCAATATTCGCTTAGAGGGATATAATATTTGTTGTTGTCCTGAAGAAGGTGGATCTACTCTGTCAATCCACCGAAACGCGTCAACACCCCCTGTTTTCTTGTTAAATTTGAGGAACAATGAATTATAAGTGGAATAATGCCTAGAAATTGCCCTGTTGATTCCTTCGAATTAACACACTTTTAATGACAAATGTGTATGTCTTGGTTGTTGTGTCTGTCGATATAGCGTATTTGTGATATTTGTGCAATATTTTTATCAAAAGCCCAGACTGTTTAATATATGAATTTTATATAGTTTTACAGCAATTGGTTTTTATCGAATGTTTCATTAAACGGATTTCTTATAATTGCCTTTTGGGTCCTTTTAAGACTGTCATTGAGGAGTGTTTGATCGTGAAAGAAGCGGAGTGTGGTATACCTGAATGTGTGGATTCCTCCAAGAGATTTATTTTGTTGATATATCTCCCCCCATGGGCCATAATTTGCGGATCAGCAAATACTTCTCATCCCTCCCCTTACTTATTTTTAATTATATGACTTTTCATCTTTTTTTTTCTCTCCACAGAATATTCTCCAGCCTGCACGTTTCTGGTGAACGTAAGTATAGTTGGATCTCTTTTCACCTCAGACCTTCTACGTCCTTTATGCCTGCGCTGTGCCTCCCCCTGCTCTGGATACATCTTTCCCTATGACCTAAGAGCACTGTCCTCCCACTGATGCCAGCCCTCCCTTGCTGGTGCCAGATCTCCTCTCCCAACCTCACAGTTCACCCATTTCACCCAGAGGTTTCTCACCCCAGTACCTAACTCCATTCATCTGTTTCCCTCTTTCCGACCTACAGAGCCTCATGACACTGTACTGGCCATTTAATATATGTGTGTGCAGCGATAGCAATTATGTAGGTATGTTTAGATGTGTTAGTTCATTTGAAAAGCATATGTTCGAGGCATGTGAGCTGCAGAGCTCACACTGTGCATTAGATCGCCATCTGGTGTTGGGCTCGGATGCTTGCACTTTGTTGTTGTCTTCGAAGAAGTCTTTGTAGTCATGTGATAGGTGACTCCTCCTTTGGACATTAGTGCGCATGGGCATCGACTCCATCCTCAGATAGTTTTTTTCCGCCATCGGGTTCGGATGCAACTTTGACACTCCGGTTCGAAACTTGTTTTTTCAACGTTTTCACATCTCAAGACTTCATACCGACATCGACATCTCGACGTCCCTTCCTCGATCTCCTTTCCAGCCGTCGACGCGGGCCGTTGGGCCCATCGACGCCGTAAGGCCTACTGCCCATGGAAAGGACGCCCTTCCGAAAATGCCCCCAGTGTGGAGCAAAGTTCTCCCATAGTGACCACCACAAGGTCTGTAACCTGTGCCTCTCACCAGACCATAACGAGGCCACCTATCCAGCCTGCGCTTCCTTCCGCTCCAAAAAGACCATCAGCGATCGTCGAGCCCGAAGGCACATCATGGCGCAACGGTCCGCTCCGGAACCCGTCAGTATCTTCGATGAGGGTCCCGACGTCCCAGAGGAAGACTCCGAAGACCTCACTATCGTCTCGGAGGCAGAGGACTCAGACGGTTCCATCACTCCAGGGCAACGTGTGAGTACTACTGCCCCTGCCCCAACCCCACCTACAAAACCGAAGGCACCGGTCAACACTTCGCCTACGGGCCCCAGTCGCGACCGTAAACGTGCTTCAGACGCCCCGCCTTCCGGCTCGGCGCCGAAGAAGAAAATAAAGCCTTCCAGCTCCTCGGCACCGACCAAACCCCATGTGGCCGTTCTACCGGCACCTTCGGCGCCGAAGCCCAAAGAACACCCGGCGCCGAAATCCAGTTCGGTTCCAAAATCCGCCTCCAAACACGCGGATCACTCGGCGCCGAAACCCAGGCTCCAAGACACAGCCCCTAAACCAAAGCTGGTCGAGCCCATACCGAGCCGAAGGACTCCTCTACGCCTTCTAAGGCAAAGGAACATCTAAACAAGCCATCACCACGCTCGGAGCCGAAAAAGTCGGCGCCGAAGCCAACTATTCCAGAGGAGGAACTGTTTCGACCGGATCCCATCGATCCTAATCAACAGAAACTGCATATCAATCCTAAAACTGGACACATTTCCTCTGTGCCACGCCACAAGCCTGTCCCTTCAAACAAGAAGGACTCTTCTACTTCCCCTATGCCTCCTTCTTCTCCTATACCTCTCTCTAACACCCCTCCTCTCCACATCCCTGTTACACCGCCTCAGCCTGTAACTTCTCCCCCACATGAATATCAGGACGACGTGGGGTATGGTGATGACCCTGATGATCCACTTCTGGACCCAGATACCCCACCACAGGACGACTGGGGCTACAACCACCCCATAGATCCTACAGACCTCCCCAGCCCTCCACCTTATCCCACAAAACCATCTCCACCAGATGATCACATTGGTTTTGGGCAACTCATCCACAGGGCTGCTGTCTTTTACGGCGTGCATGTACACACCAACCAACCAGAGGAAGATTTCCTTCTAGACACCTTTGAACAGTCTCAAAAAACTGTTCAAACTTTACCCATGATCAAAGGTGTCCTTAAACATGCACCTGACATATTCAATGACCCTGTAAGGGCCAGGATCCTTAACCCTAGGATAGATAGAAAGTATAGACCTGCCCCTGATGACCCCACCTACATCAAAGGTCAGCTCCCTCTTGACTCACTGGTCGTCTCTAATGCTCGTAAACGAGCTAATTCCCAAACTTCAGGGGATGCTCCGCCCCCTGATGAGTCAAAATTATTAGATTCCTCTGGCAAACGGGTAGCTGCGCAAGCCACCAACATCTGGGGCATAGCTAACACCCAGGCACTACTAGCTAGGTACGATAGAGCCCACTACGATCAGCTAGAGACCCTCTTGCAACATCTCCCTGATCAGTACAAAACACAGGCCACTGACCTCATTCAAGAGGGCAAACTCATTTCAAATGCCTCCATTAAGTGCGCCCTCGATGCAGCCGACACTGCCGCTATGTCCGTCAACACTAGCGTACTCATCAGACGGCACGCCTGGCTCCGCATTTCAGGCTTTAAGCCAGAAGTCCAAACTACCATCTTAAATCAGCCATTTAACCAAAACCAACTCTTTGGTCCTGCTGTTGACACAGCACTAGAGAAAATGAAAAAGGACACTGACACTGCTAAGTCAATGGGAGCATTGCAGTCCCCACAACAACGTGGCTCCTTTCGCCGCTCCTTTTACAGAGGGGGCTCTAGGAACACCACCGCAGACAGTTCCTCTTCATATAGAAGCACCACCCAAACCTCTCCCAATAGGGGATACTTTAGAGGTGGTTACAGAGGCAACAACGCTAAGGGCAGAGGTCGAGGTAATAACACCCGTACCTCCACCACTCCTAAACAGTGACTTCCCTCCGCTTCCCCCCGACCACACCACCCCTGTCGGGGGACGGCTATCACAGTTCCTACCTGTCTGGAACTCCATTACAACAGACAGGTGGGTAAGACAAATTATCCAACATGGCTACTGCCTGGAACTAACAGCTACCCCCCCCAACATACCACCCAAGCAGCGGCCTATGTCCGCAGACCATCTTACGCTTTTACAGCAAGAGGTACTTTCCCTGCTTCAAAAGCACGCCATAGAGCCAGTTCCTATACTACAGCAGGGCACAGGAGTTTACTCCCTGTATTTCCTAATCCCCAAAAAGGACGGGACCCTAAGGCCAATTCTAGACTTCAGACCCCTCAATCAGTATATACATTCGGATCATTTTCACATGATCACTCTCCAACAAGTGCTTCCCCTACTGCAACAGGAAGACTTCCTTGCCACACTAGATCTCAAGGACGCCTACTTCCACATTCCCATACATCCTGCTCACAGGAAGTATCTAAGGTTCGTACTCAATGGACAGCACTACCAGTTCAAAGTACTTCCATTCGGAGTCACCACTGCTCCAAGAGTGTTTACCAAATGCCTTGCAGTAGTAGCAGCGCACCTACGAAGACAACAAATACATGTCTTCCCATACCTGGACGACTGGCTCATCAAAGCCAAATCATTCAACCAGTGTGTCCAACACACTCACCAAACAATACAAACATTACACAACTTGGGGTTCACAATAAACTATACCAAGTCGCACCTTCAGCCCTCCCATATCCTTCCATATCTGGGAGCCACAATAAACACTTCCACTGCTCTAGCTTACCCCAGCCCAGCCAGGATAGCCAGTATACAAACCCTTGTCCCCAGGTTTCAAATGCAACACTCTCTCCCAGCCAGAGTGTTTATGCAGCTAATCGGCATGATGGCATCTTGCATCTTTATCGTCCCTCATGCAAAACTTCAAATGCGTCCTCTACAAGAGTGCCTAGCGCGCCAATGGAACCAGGCTCACGGACATCTTACAGACCTGGTGTTGGTGGACAGCCGCACACATCGCTCTCTGCAGTGGTGGAACACCAAGAATTTGTCCAAAGGGCGGCCGTTCCTAGAGCCGGTTCCACAAATAGTACTAACCACGGACGCATCCCTCACAGGATGGGGAGCACACCTGTTAGATCATACAACACAAGGCAAGTGGACCACTCAACAAAAGCTGTTCCACATCAACCACCTGGAGTTACTAGCTATATTCCTAGCTCTCAAGTCTTTTCAACTCCACGTACAAAACAAGGCTGTCCTGATCCGAACAGACAACATCACAGCCATGTACTATATACAAAAACAGGGGGGACACACTCTCCACAACTGTCCCAACTGGCACAGGACATTTGGAGGTGGGCCATTCCACAAAAAATATACCTTCTAGCAGAACACCTACCAGGGGTTCACAATCAGATTGCCGATCTGTTAAGTCGACAGACACAACTGATTCACGAGTGGGAACTACATCCACAAGTTCTTCTACCTTTTTCCAGATGTGGGGCCAACCAGACTTAGATCTGTTCGCCACACACCAAAACGCAAAATGCCCAACCTTCGCCGCCAGGTTTCCACACCCGCAGTCCAAGGGCAATGCGATATGGATGAACTGGTCCGGCAGATTTGTGTACGCTTTTCCACCGCTACCACTGATCCCACTTGTAGTACGCAAGCTCCGACAACAGTCTCTAAAAATGATACTAGTAGCCCCCACGTGGGCACGCCAACCGTGGTTCACCACACTACTAGAGCTATCAGTAGTCCCATACCAAAGACTACACCTCTCCCCATCACTGCTAACGCAGAGCCATGGAGAGATAAGGCACCCAGATCCATCTCAACTGAACCTTGCGATTTGGCTCCTGAAGTCCTAGAATTCGGTTACCTTAACCTACCGCCAGACTGCATGGACGTTATTAAAGAGGCTAGACGCCCAACTACCAGAGCCTGCTATGCAGCCAAATGGAAAAGATTCACTATTTACTGCACTAATAATAACATCCAACCATTACAGGCCTCTACGCAAAACATCATTTGCTACTTGCTTCATTTGCAAAGATGTAATCTTGCATACTCATCCATACGTCTGCACCTCGCAGCCCTTGCTGCTTACTTACAAAACAGGCAACACTTATCACTCTTTAGAGTCCCCGCCATTAAAGCCTTTATGGAAGGCCTTAAGCGGATCATACCTCCCAGATTACCACCTTCCCCAGTGTGGAATCTTAATATAGTACTTACCAGGCTCATGGGACCACCTTTTGAACCCCTACATAAATGTGAACTTCAATTCCTTACATGGAAAGTTGCGTTCCTAATTGCAATCACTTCTCTTAGGAGAGTTAGTGAGATACAGGCTTTAACTATACAAGAGCCCTTCTTACAAATACATCATAATAAGATAGTTCTCAGAACAAACCCAAAATTCCTTCCCAAAGTCATTTCGCCTTTCCACCTTAACCAATCAGTAGAACTACCCGTGTTCTTCCAAAACCCAGATTCCGTGGCAGAAAGAGCTCTCCACACCCTAGATGTCAAAAGAGCTCTAATGTATTACATTGACAGAACCAAGTCATTTCGCAAAACCAAACAATTGTTTGTAGCTTTCTCTCCACCACACAAAGGTAATCCCATCTCAAAAGCCGGGGTTGCAAGGTGGATTGTTAAATGTATCCAAATCTGCTACCAAAAAGCCAAACGCACATTAACAGTTCCCCTAGAGCGCACTCAACACGCAAACTAGGGGCCTCCATGGCATTCTTAGGGAACATTCCCCTAGAAGACATATGTAAGGCAGCCACATGGTCTACAACACACACCTTCACTAAACACTATTGTGTTGATGTGCAAGCCAAGCAACAAGCTTCAGTGGGCCAAGCTGTCCTTAAAACCCTTTTTCAAACTACTGCAACACATACAGGTGACCACCGCTAGGGGAGATACTGCTGTACAGTCTATGCACAGTGTGAGCTCTGCAGCTCACATGCCTCGAACGGAAAATGCTACTTACCAGTATGCATCTGTTCTTGGCATGTAGAGCTGCAGATCCTCACACGCCCACCCACCTCCCGGGACCTGTATGTGTTCCAGTCCTATCTTAATTAGATACACACACATGGACATCTCTTTCCTTTTCTACTAACTCCATCACTCCCCAATATGGCGAAAAACAATCTGAGGATGGAGTCGATGCCCATGCGCACTAATGTCCAAAGGAGGAGTCACCTATCACATGACTACAAAGACTTCTTCGAAGACAACAACAAAGTGCAAGCATCCGAGCCCAACACCAGATGGCGATCTAATGCACAGTGTGAGGATCTGCAGCTCTACATGCCAAGAACAGATGCATACTGGTAAGTAGCATTTTCCTTTTGTTTTGCTGATAATGTTGGCACTAATTCACAAATGTGCAGAAAACTTTACCAGAAAAAGTTAACTTTATTTGGCCCTTGAAAATGTATGTATGCACAGGGGTGGGTGTGTTGGGGTATGAGAAATATGTTTGCTATCCCAACCCATTCTTTCACTTCCTTTTTTTCTTGCTTGCTTCCTCTTTCCAGCTTTCTTCCCTCTTTTACAGAGTTCCTCTCTCTCCTTCCAGTTCTCCCTATTTTCCAACCCATCCGATTCCCCAAAATGAAAATTAAACCTACCCCACATACATGTATATTGACATTTAAATCAGTGAGAGAACCGAAAACTCTATATCTGTGGCAGCTTGAAAAATGTCAAAAACCATCACTCGATTGAAATATTTTGTTTTCCATGCTTGAATAATGTTCCCATTGATGTTAGCTCAAGGTGACTCAGTAACTGGACTATACTTATTCATTTTGAAATGAATTAGAACTTTCAGCAATGAGGAATGCCTATATATAATGTGAATATGTGGCAGCTTCAAAGTTTAGCTCTGGGCATATTTTCCATAAAGCGTAAATTGGTGTGAATCGTAGCTGGAATGTTATTGAATGGTAAAGGGATTTTAAACAGAATATTTGCAAGTCTGAGGTAGAACAAAAAATATCGTATTCAGTAGATTTAAGTCTTTTTCATCCAAGAGAGTAAATGCAATCATGAAGCCTGAAGGTTGTCATGAAATCTTCAAATGGCCAAGCGTGATATTTTAAATTTCTGGTCTGGCTAAATATCTTGTCTCGTATAGTTTTGTAGAATTAATTTAAAAGAGACTGTGCATTATTGTTTTTGGCTGTTTCTTGAAAAGTGACATTAGAGTGGTCCAGTAGTTAGGTTTGTTCTAATTGCATAGTCAAAGCTGCGGAGGGCCAAGACCGAAACACACTTCTATTTGAATTCCTTCCCTCATTTGGATTCCTGGAAAGGGGGAGTTGGTCTGGGCGAATAGCTAAGTCTTTTGAATGACTACATATGTAGAAACGCCTGTTGTGGAGGCTGTATATGTCACTCATGAGAATGGATGTGGAGGGTGTCAAGGTAGTGGGTGTCTTTCACTCTTGTGGAGAGTTGTTTTCGTGAGCTTGTGTCTTCTTGGGGATATTGAATTAGTGTCATATCTCTCTGTGCACATTTTCTCATCTTACAGTTTCATCTCTCTGCCATCTCTCTGCATTACACTCATCTTGCTCACCTCTTTGCCATTTCAATGTGCGTCATTTCTCGCCTCTACCTCAATTTTCTCCACTTCTTTTCGCCACCTCTTACTTGTGCCTCGCCACCCTTCATCTCTCCTCCTCACCACTCTTTGCCTCTACTCTTAGCCTCACCTTCTTACTTCTCTTGTACGTCGTCTTCTTTCCCCCTCTTCTGGGAAAGGGTGTACCTCTCCATGTGACCTTCTACTATGCTGCTTTTGCTCTCTCATCTGGCTTTTGTTTGCATCTCTTTGTGCCTCGTGCTTTTGCGCAGCTGTGTCTGTGGTAGTGGTGATGTTTTTACTTTTTCTCCTTTCTTATTCTCCTCGTCACTTTTTCTCTCTTTCCTCAACTTTCAGCATGTTTTCTCTTCGCATTTTTTCTCGTCTTCCTCTCATTTCTCCTTTCTTTGTCATCTCTTCCTCCCCTTTCTTCAATATCTCTTCCTCTCCTTTCATGCTCCTTCATTCCTCACCTCTTTCTACTTCATCTCCCCTTTTCATCTGTTTTTAGCCTCTCTTGTCCTTTACAGTCCCTTCTTTACCTGCCTCTTCCATAATTGACTCTTCTCGCCTTCCTTCCACTGCATTGCTACAGTTTTCTCCTTTACCATGTTTAGTAAGTTCTCCACTCCTCTCGGTTCACCGCCGCTTTCTGTTCCGTGCATCTAACAGGATTTCCCATAGTCAAAGCAAATGCTAAGTGGACCTCAAACACAATTTACAGTAACAACACAAACTCTTATTAAATGAAGGCAGTAATTGCAGAAACCCTTGTAGTACCCTTTGAAGTTAAAATTGTAAATGAAAGTTTGTCTTTGGAAAAGGGGCCGGGATTAATCTCAATAATCCTGCAGCTCAGGGGCACTGAGGCCGGGTCGAAGAAATATCTTCTCCTCTCAGATGTAGCCAAACCAATGAAAGATGAGGGTGTCTAGACCCTCAAGGTTTAGCAACGGTGGTCCTTGACCAACCACATCCATCTGCTTCTCTTGCTGGAAGGCCTGTTCCATTTGCCCATAGCCTCTTGCAGGTGAAATTTCATCGCCCAGAGGTTAAGTTTTTTGATTTCCCAAAGTCTTAACAGGACTTATACTGCCCCATTCAAAGCACAGGTTTAGCACAAACCCTTTTCAGAAGGAAGCCTCATCTTCGAGGAATTTCTTAGACTGGTCCAGCCAAGTAACTTTGGCCAACAAGAATAGTGGAACCACATGCCTACAAATTGCAGCAAGTGGGGTACCGCTAGAGATTCCATATCTTCTCTAAATAAAATACCTCCGTCCCAGTGTACTGACAGGAGGGGAGTGGACGGATGGACGGGGGACAACCAAGCCAGATCTGCCTGCGTATAGTGAGAGAGGCGGCAGACAGGCCTCTCGTCAGGAGACATGAAGTCAGAAGAGTAACCCTACCTGTTCCTTCGTGGTCTGGGTAAAACAACATAAGTGTCCTCGTGAAACACTTGTTCGGGGATCATGTAAAACGTTTTGGTGGATCGAACTGGCTAGAAAGATATTCTGGACCAGGCCGGAAATGCTGGCAAGGGGGCTGTATATGTTGGGACAGAGTAATGTGCAGGAAACATGGAGGTGATACTGAAAGCAAGAGTAGCGAATTGGAGAGTGCAGCCCTTTCCACAGTCACTTCGGACCTACCCACCTCCATGCCAAGCTTGAGTTAAGGTTCCGTTAACACAAATTACTTACCCGCAGCTGTTGTGAACAAAG
Source organism: Calotriton arnoldi (assembly GCA_963921515.1). Taxonomy (NCBI): domain Eukaryota; kingdom Metazoa; phylum Chordata; class Amphibia; order Caudata; family Salamandridae; genus Calotriton; species Calotriton arnoldi. Next base: position 770,389 of record CAWUFW010001892.1, on the reverse strand, counting down.
ACTCTGGTTGTGGTTGTGCCTTCCCGCGGGGAAGACCCAGTGTGCTCCTGGGACAAAGTTCTACTCTTATACATTGTAAACACTCTGGGATCATACGCGTTGGAAAAGCCCATAGGTATGGCTTTGGAAAACCTGTACTGGGTAGAAGCAAAATATGAATGACACTTTAATAGACCAGTGGGTGAAGAAGGCTGACCGCAGAGCTCTAGATGTATGTCATGTGGGTTGCGGGGGTGAATGAGCCGTGCGAGACTACCTGTACACCCAGACCCTAAGTACACCCCACAACAACCCTTCAGTTTGTCAAAAAGAATAAGCAAGGTAACACTGGAGTCTATAACACATCTACTAGTTTCTATAAAGACTTTGCAGTACTCAAGACTGTTCATTCTTTGATGTTGCTACTCTCTTGGCAGGCAAGGCCTGTAACTCTGTGTCCAAGAAAATTCAGTAGAAAATAAGGCTGCCTCATATTCTTTCTCATTGAAGTATGTTGGGATTCCTGTGGCCAGAAACAATCAAGATATCAAAATATCTGTGGACAGTGCAGGGGCTGAAGATGGATTCTCACAATGAACACAATTAAACACTCCTTCCTCGCCTCTCTCTTCTCTCTCTTTCCCTTCCCTTTCCTCTTCTCACTCCTCGCCACCTCTCACCTCACACACCCTTTGGGTGTGGGAACTGCAGGTTCTGACTCGCAAGGAAAAACATCCCGAAGGAAACAAATGGTGTCGAGTTCTCAGTCTGTGAAAAGCAGCTTCCTAACTGTTCAACCCGCCTTCTTTCTCCTAGTGCCATTCCTGACTCCCTTCCCCTGAACCTCAATCACATCCCCACGGTGCCTGCCTCACTCGCCTTCCCCACGGTGCCTCATTCTTCTCACCCACTGTGCCTCATTCAACTCACCCACGACACCTCATTCACCTCACCCCCAGTGCCTCACTCTCCTCCCCCTCCTCCTCAGTGCCTCAACTGCCTTGTCCTCCAGTGCCTCACTCGACTTCGCCTCACCTTACTGCATCTCACTTACCTCTACCTGCCGCCTCACCTCATCCTACACCTAGCTCTACCGTGCTCTTCACACCCTCACTCATTGCACCTCACTTCATGCAACACTGCACTCACTTCCCCTGTGACTCGCTTCACTTTCCCATGTGCATCATGTCCCCCATCCACTACACCTTGCTCCTCACTGCACCCTCCTTCACCCGCGTGGACATTTTCTTTTCACACATTTGCCAGTGGTGTACCTCTATCTTTGAATGACAAGAACAATAGACCATGCCTCTTCAGAACCACATGATATGCCTTACTATGATCGCTCCATGGGGTCATTGTTATGACAGTCCAGGTACTCCCCCATGGAACCTCCACCTGTGCTGTAATGGCCCCTTTCTCCATCACTCCCCTTTTCCCAGCAGAATGGTCATCTGTGTGGCCATAAGTAGCACATACAAAGAAGTAAGTAGACATTCATCGGCATCCCTATAATAGGGCAAGTGTTGGGTGGTTTAGGATACTAGGAGTCATAGGGGGCACAAATGTTAATGATGTTTTTTTTTTCTCCTGCCCCTTGTAGAGTTGAATCAGTTGACGGGTGTGGCGGCCATCTTGCGTTTTCCTGTAGCGGATCTTTCCGAGGAAGAATCCAGCTCAGATGATGACTGAGAGCCTATGAGGGTGGCTTTGGCAGACTGTGGGCCAGGTATAGGACTGCCTTTTACCGACTGCCGAACGGATGGAGGGCTGGCTGTCGTGAACAGAGGAGCTGGCAGAGGGCTAGCTGTTGTTGGATGATACAGAGGACAACCCTCCCTTGGGACTCATAAACATTCTCACTCTGGGAGTGGAGCTAAATAAGAAAAAAACGAAAATTCAATCATGAGTGTTGTCGTAATTTCAGTGTGTGGTTTCTCTGAAGTCACGCGAGTTTCCCTGGGTTACAGGGTGGTTTCTTCCTCCACAAAGGTGTTTAGTCCACTTTGGCTGTTGCACAGCAGTCTTATGTTTAAGTTTATCACATAAGGTGAGGCGGTTACAAAGAACTACACCCATTACTTTCTATGTTGTGAAGAGAGTTAGTGTGGCTGTAGTCTTGGTAGTGGTGATGTGTGCCACACCCCCTTTCTGACTAAGCGCCTTGAGTGGCTGATTGATATAAATCCACTTTAAGAGGCTAGCAGTGCAGAACCCGGACTCGGCGGTGAATTGAGTGGACTAGTAGTGTAAAGGCTTGTGTTGTGCATTGGTCTTGTCCACCTGCTATTGTGCTATTTACCTAGATTTCAGAGCACAGTTTGACCTACGGCTACCAGTCAGCCGGTCTGATGAATCAACAGTTCTAGGTTTATTTGCATGCAGATTACGGAGGCACAAGCATCACAAAACCTTTGTACACTGACGATGCCTAGCAGGGTCCATTGAGAAGAGAAACTTGGTACCTTGGAAGCCTACGTGGGCCAACACTCATCGACTGGCTGTTATCACAGATGCCGTGGCTCAGACTAGGAGCCCTTCTTGCTCAAGGGTTTCCAGACTTGCGATGGGATGTTGGGCCTTTCCTCAATGCCATAAGACTTGTGGCTTGCTGGAGAAGATCAGTGTTTAACAATGTTGTTTTTCCTCAGTTTTCCAAAATACTCTTGCTTGCAAGGAATGGCCTAGACTCCCTTTTCTTTCCGTAACTTACAAGTCGCAGCCCGGTTGAGCAGTTGGGGCTGAAAGTGGACGATGGTTATGTTTTTTTTGTCTCGGGTTCAACAGAACAAAATATTTATCAACTCGATGTCAATGTCCCGCAAGGGTTTTTCTTTGAAAGGGCCTATCCCTTTGATATAACTGTTCAGAAACTGAGCAAATGCAGCAGACCACAGAGGTGAAAACTCCAAGTGCCTAACACTTTCCCTATGGGGCTATGACTCCGAAAGAAATCCCCTGTTGTTCTTTCGGGCTAAAATGCACTGCAGTGTAAGTCTGTGAGACTGCTTTTCTGATAGCTCTCCAGACGGTTTAGTTTGGATTACTATTGTTCCCGTTTAGGTATGCAGTGGGCATACTCCCTATACTAATTCACCACTAATCCTCTTTGGGTTCCGGAGTAGTATGCTACTCGCCGAAAAACGCTTTGACGCCTCGTCAGGGATAGTAAGCGCTATATAAATACAAAAACAATACCAGGAAGAATTGTGCTAGCCAGCACTTTAATGTTCTATCTCATGACAACTGAACAGAGTGTGGGGACGAAAATCACGTTGCTCCCTCTAGTGGGAAAGACAAATATGGTAGTGGAACTGGGCTCTCTAGTCAGTATTTTCGAATGCCCACTGCTGCCATTTGTGCTTCCCTGGCCACGGATGCCAGTTAGGGCTACTCCATGGATTTCAGTGGAATAGCCAGTCATGGGCTTTTTTCAGATGGTCCGGGATGCATGCAATGATAGCAGAGTGAGCTGCTTTCTGTCGAATTCTTTCGGTATCCAGAGGGTCTAGGAGTTCTGGCAGGGTGGCTGCTAATTGGTGGGCCAACATGGAAAAATATGAAGCTTAATGTCTCGTGAATCACTCCTCAGGGTGAAGAGAAAACACTTTCCACTGATGGATCACTTGAACTGGAGGGCATTTTGAAGAGGAACCTTAGTCCCCAAGGTCAAAGGAACCTGGAGTTACCAAAAGGATTCAAGAAATCTGTTGTGACCACCATTGTTGAACCGCCTTCTTGCTAAATAAAAATCTGAAGAAGGAGCTATGTGTGTCTCCACGCACGATTGGGGATTGTTGACTTAGGCTCAATGTTGAACTGGGACTGAGACAGGGTTCGTGGCACATAACAGGTTGCCCTGGGAGACAAAAGTTATTTCATTGTTGCAGCAGAGGAAGCCTGTCCTGTCACTGCTGCAGGTTTGCTCATATGCACTTTCTTAGTCGTTCTTCAAAGACAATATGTTCCACCCCATCACCATTGCTTGTCCTTAGGATATGTTTAGGATCTCTGGCCTGAGCAAGCATGCGGTCCATGACAGAGCTTCATGAAAGCAGTCGCAGGCGGAGTTTTGTACTGACATGCTCCGGACTGGAGCGAGACGGGCTACATTTACTTGCACACCCAGATGGACGCTAGTCCCATAGGTTCAAGGTGAAACTCTTCCTAGTGCAGTTCAGTTTTCGGGGAGCTAGGTAGGACTTTTTTCCAGTGCTTAATTTGAGCCAGTGGTTTCCGGTGACCAGCACTTAATTGTCAACACCGGCTCTTATGATAAATTGCCATATGGTGGCGGTGTTAGTCTAATTTAAAGACCAGCACAACAACCGTTGTTTGTTAATTCATAATACCTTAAAATGACTAATATCTGCCTCCCAAGCCATTCTTATAGTATTGGGAGCCTTCAATGGTCTGTATTGTTACACTTGGAGGAGTCTGATGGTTAGTAGTTGTGTTGGTATTGTCTTTGGCAGGGCTGATGGGGGTAATGGGTGGTGCAAGTTGCAGTAGCCGCCTGGCAAGGGCCCTGGCACTTATTTTTTCACAAATTAAACAGCCCTTATTTACTAATTCCCTGGTTGTCTGGCAGTTGAGGGACGTGGGGGGGGGCAAGGGGCTAGGGGAGACTATTAGAGGTGTGGGTTAGAGTCCTATGCAGGTTTTTCCTCAACTAGCACACCAGAACCAGTTTCATTTTTAGCGGAATGTTTACTCTCGCCCCAATCTAGATTGTTGTGAAACAAATGAATTCCTGAATCGTGATAAGGGGGGCATGAAGGCGAATGAGCCCTTCCTGTGATGTGAGCTCGGACACCAGTGGAATTAGCCATGGAAACCTAGGCACCTCACAGGGATGCACACACAGTGGAGACATTGCCCTGCAGCAGGCAAACGGTGTTCTAGGCACCTTGCTCTACTAGGTGTTATTCCAGGAGTGAATTGAACAACTTTTACCACATATTCACTGCAGTTAAAGGTGTTGCAGTAGCGATGCCCAGACTAGATGATATAGGGGGTGAGTTGGGAAGTGTCAATGCAGCTAGACTGTGCTGTGGGATAAAAGAAAGGAGCACTTTATGTGCTCCTCAACTCGGCATAATCCAACTCTAGCTACTAGTGTTTCAGAGATGACAACTGTCTGGTTTCATTGGCCTAATACTGTCAAGTAAAAATATTGCAACAGGGTAAAGCAAAAAGTTAGTGTGATTAGCTGGGAATGGGAGTTTTGCACTTAAAGTGTATTTTGTACAGCGCCTGTTTGTGCGCATGTGTGTGTGCATGTTTATACATTGCAAGTAACAATAAATGTGTCCCAATTAGATGTTATTTAGAACCACTGTACTAATGAATGCACATCTACACATTTATTACTACAAATTGCATGGCATTAGCCCAGTGTTGCAAATCTGACTTGAGAAGAAGGCTGACTACTGCCTCACGGATTGCTTATTACTATTACTTTATACAGGGAATTAATTCTGTTGATCGGAGGCCTTATCTGAAAGAAACACATAGTGATAGATTCCTTACCTTAGAATATCCCCAGGCGTCAGACTGGATCCGGAAAGTTTTCGTCAGCAGTACCCCTGCGCGTCGGTAGGTGGCGTCGTGCGGCTCCGCGTCCGTCGTTGGCGTCGTGGTCGCCACGATGACGTCGCGGGCGCTACTTAGACGCCGCCCACGCGCGCTGACGTCAGTTCTTTTTCCGCGTCAGCAAGCGCAAATCCGGAGAGAGCGGTACCCCAGTCAATTTTTGACTGACTTTTTTGAGATTTTTGTCTCAGCTTTTTGAGTCGATCGACTCCTGGTGCAGCAGGGATGCCCGGGTTTAAATCCTGTGAGGACTGTCATCGCAATATGTCGGTGACGGACCCGCACCGCGTGTGTCTCTTCTGCCTGGGGCGCGACCACGACCCCAAGTCCCGGTCCAGAGGGAGGTCGAGGGACCGGTCGCGGAGCCGTCCTCATCGGAAGTCGTCCGAATCGAAGTCTTCGCACTCGGGGTCAGGTAAGGCGAAGCACAAAAAGAAGTCGAAGAAACGTCCTCGTTCTTCGACTTCCCCTCGCCGGTCGCGCGACGCGGCAGAGGGAGTGGGTGGTGCCACCCCTGCGGCTCCAGCGGAGCCCACGCAGTCGTCGGTGACCTACCTGCCCTTCCCGGGTTCATCGGCGACTCCGGCCCAGGTACAGGAATTCCTGTCCGCTATGGCTCGCCTATTTGGGCCGTCGGGCCCCTCCGGTGCGCTTTCGGGCCCGACTGGGAGTCCTCGCCCTTTGACGCCGGTGGCTGCGGCCCCGGCGTCGCCGTCGGCTCCGGCCTCGCACCGCAGGACTCCCATGGATTCCGTCGTGGATCCCGGTCGACGCCGGTTGACCTCGTAACGCCTCCACCGACGTCGACCCCATCGGCACCACGTTGGACGTCGCCCGGCGCGCCGGACGACGTCGACCCCCGGTTTCAGCCCCGACGTGGATACGGTGCCGGAATGGTGTTGACCGACGCCGATTCCAACGCCGTTTGGGAATCTGTTTCCCTATATCCATCCTCCTCCGTTTCAACAGCAGGAGGAGGAAGGGGAGGACTGGGAGGGGTCTGAGGACCCTCTCACAGCTCAATGTGAGTATAACCTGAACTGGGCTGAGGAGCTGGGGGACGCCAGTGGTCTGGACACCTCTCCAGACCTTGGCATGATGTCTCCTACCGTGGCTACGGAGGAGGGCGCTAGTTTTTCTGTGGTGTTGCGTAGGGCTGCTGGGGCACTACGCCTGCAGCTACCTACTGTGGCCGTCAGGACTAACCTCCTGACGGAAGTGCTTCAGCCAGCAGTTTCCTCTGCGGAGCCACTGCTGCCCTTTAATGAAGCACTGTCTGACGTTCTTCTGGGCTCCTGGTCCAGGCCCAGCACAGGGGCTCCTGTGGACAGGAACGTGGCCCAACGCCATCGCCCGGCCCCGGGCGACCCCCTTTTCCTCTCCCAACACCCCACCCCTGAGAGCTTGGTTGTCCAAGCCTCTGCTTCTCCAAGCGCATTCCCTTCCGCACCCCCGGATAGGGAATCCAAGAGGGTGGAACAGTACGGGAAGATGATTTTTTCTTCCGCCAGCCTAGGGCTGCGGGCTGTGAACACCGCATGCCTCTTGGGCCGTTATTCGCACTCCTTGTGGGATACGGTAGCGCAGGTGCTGCCTAGCTGTCCGGAGGAGGCACGGACGGCACTCTCTCAGGCTGTTGCTGAGGGGAGAGATGCAGCCAAGTTCACAATCCGTTGTGGCCTTGACACCGCCGACTCGCTAGGCAGGGCGATTTCCACGACAGTGGCGCTCCGCCGCCACGCCTGGCTGAGGACAACTGGCTTTTCGGGGGATGTCCAGAACACATTGATGGACATGCTCTTCGATGGCATTCACCTGTTTGGCAATAAGGCAGACAGTGCTTTGGAGCGCTTCAAGGACTCGCGGGCTACGGCCAAGTCCTTGGGCCTTTCATCCACGCGCCCTCCTCCGCCTTCTGCCTTTTGCTCCTTTCGTGCTCGCGGAAGGGGCAACCCACCACGTTCGCAACAGAGCCACAGGCCAGCGCAACAATCCACGCGCGGCTGCGGACGTGGAACCGCCGCGGCGGTTCAGGGGCCAGCGGCCGGGTCAGTCCACCTCCACCCCCGCCACCACTGCCTCCAAACCTTCCAAGTCCGACCTTTCAGGCCCATCAAACGCCAGTGGGTGGCAGGCTTCGCCATCACCTCCCCCACTGGCGCACCATCACGTCGGACAGGTGGGTTTTACAGATAGTCCGAAGGGGCTACTCCCTCCCCTTCGAGACTACCCCTTCAGCCATGCCACCTCAGTACCACCGCGTATCGGGGGATCACTTGGGACTTCTCCAGCAGGAAGTTGCGGCCCTCTTGGCCAAGGGGGCCATAGAGCGCGTTCCGATGCCAGAAGTAGGTCGTGGTTGTTATTCCCACTACTTTCTGATTCCAAAGAAGGGCAAGGGCCTGCGTCCTATCTTGGACCTTCGGGACGTCAATCTCTTCCTCCGGAAGGAGAAGTTCAAGATGCTCACACTTGCTCAGGTCTTGTCTGCTCTAGACCCACAAGACTGGCTGGTAGCGTTGGACTTGCAGGATGCTTACTTTCATATTCCCATCCTGCCGGCCCACCGGCGTTACCTCCGGTTCACGGTAGGCCACGAGCATTTTCAGTTCACTGTGCTCCCTTTTGGCCTTACCAGCGCCCCTCGGGTGTTCACGAAAGTGATGGCGGTGGTCGCAGCTCATCTGCGCAGATCAGGGGTTTCAGTCTTCCCCCTATCTCGACGATTGGTTGTTGAAGGCGGGCTCGCCCCAGACAGTCGTCTCCCACCTCCAGACAACGGCCGACCTCCTGCATTTGCTGGGGTTCTCCATCAACGTGCCGAAGTCACACCTGATCCCCTCTCAGAAGCTCCTCTTCATCGGAGCGGTTCTGGACACGGCGCGGTTTCGGGTTTATCCTCCCGAACAGCGAGTCCGGGATATTCGGGCTATGATTCCAATCTTTCAGCCCTAATCCTGGGTTTCCGTCAGGATGACCCTGAGGCTGCTGGGCCTCATGGCCTCCTGCATCCTGCTGATCAATCATGCCAGGTGGCATATGCGGGCTCTGCAGTGGGACCTGAAGTTCCAGTGGGCGCAGCATCAAGGAAACCTGTCTGACTACGTCCAGATCTCGGAGGGCACTGCACGTCTCTTGCAGTGGTGGCTCACGAACCAACATTGGGTCAGCGGCAGATCCCTCTCCCTTCCCCAACCGGAGTACACAGTGGTGACGGACGCGTCCCTCCTGGGATGGGGCGGCCACATGGGAGAGGCAGAGATCAGAGGCCTCTGGTCTCCAGCGGAGTCCAGGCTCCATATCAACATTCTGGAGCTTCGGGCGATCCGACTTGCACTGAAGGCATTCCTTCCCTCTGTCAAGGGGAGAGTAGTGCAGGTGTTTACAGACAACACCGCCGCCATGTGGTACTGCAACAAACAAGGCGGGGTGGGGTCGTGGACCCTCTGTCAGGAGGCTCTGCGTCTCTGGACATGGCTGGAACATCAGGGCATGTCCCTGATGGTTCAACACCTGGCAGGTTCTCTGAACGCCAGGGCGGACGAACTCGGCCGCAGGTGCATGCTCGATCACGAATGGCGTCTTCACTCGGAGGTGGTGCAAGGTCTCTTTCAACAGTGGGGAGAGCCTTGGTTAGATCTATTCGCCACCGAAGAGAACGCGCAATGTCATCAGTTCTGCGCGTTGGAATTTCCAAGGCGGCACTCGCTCGGCGACGCATTTCGTCGCGAGTGGAGATGCGGTCTGTTGTACGCCTTTCCGCCTATACTACTTCTGCCCAGAGTGCTGAAGAAGATCAGGCGCGACCGGGGCCAAGTCATCCTTGTGGCCCCGGACTGGGCTCGAAGAGTATGGTATCCCGAGCTACTCAGAATGAGCATCGATCCTCCGATCAGACTGCCTCTTCGGGAGGATCTTCTGTCGCAGCAGCAGGGGACGGTCCTCCACCCGAACCTGTCCAGCCTCCACCTCTTTGCGTGGAGATTGAGCGGCGGCAGTTGATTCCGTTCGACTTGCCTCCGGAAGTTTGTGATGTCATTCTGGCAGCCAGGCGTCCCTCTACTAAAGTGGTATACGCCCGCAGGTGGAACAAGTTTGTGGCATGGTGCACAGCAAAGGCTGTGGATCCCCTTTCTGCCCCTCTTTCTGAGGTCCTACTGTTCCTCCTCTCTTTGGCCCGGCAGGGTTCTGCTCTGGGCACTATCAAGGGCTACCTTTCTGCAATTTCAGCCTTTCTCAGGCTACCTGATCAGCCCTCTCTTTTCAAGTCCCCTGTTGTAAATAGATTTCTCAAAGGCATTACACACCTTTTTCCTCCTATTCCTTTCGTGATGCCTCAGTGGGACTTGAATCTGGTTCTTACATACTTGATGTGCGCTCCCTTTGAGCCTCTTCACAACTGTCCTCTTCGTCTCTTGACATTGAAGACTGCCTTCCTGGTAGCCATCACCTCCGCTAGGCGGGTGAGTGAGCTCCAGGCTCTTTCTTGTACGCCTCCTTTCCTTTCAGTCCATCCGGACAAAGTGCTGCTCAGGCCCCGTCCTTCCTTTTTGCCAAAAGTGGTTACGGCCTTTCACATTGGGCAGACTATTACCTTGCCCACCTTCTTTCTGCCTCCGCATCCTTCCAGAGAGGAAGAGAGGCTCCACCGTCTGGACCCAAAACGTGCGCTCTCATTTTATCTCAACCGCACACAGCAGTTCCGGGTGGATGACCAGCTCTTTGTTGGCTACGTTGGCACCAAGAAAGGTCGGGCGGTACACAAGAGAACTATCTCCCGCTGGGTTGTCTTGTGTATCAAAGCATGTTACTCTTTGGCTAAAAAAGAACCTCCGGTGGGGCTGCGTGCTCATTCCACCAGAGCTACTGCAGCCACTACTGCATTGGGACGTGGTGTCCCCCTGCAAGACATCTGTCAGGCAGCCACGTGGGCCTCGCTGCACACGTTTACCAAGCATTATTGCCTGGACAGCCAAGTCCGGAGAGACGGCTTCTTTGGCCGTTCTGTTCTCCGTGACTTTCTGGTGTGATCTTAGTCCGCAGACCCACCACCGGGGTTGGTATTGCTGGGGTATCTATTCTAAGGTAAGGAATCTATCACTATGTGTTTCTTTCAGATGAACAAGTTACTTACCTTCGGTAACGATATATCTGTAAGAAACATTAGTAGTGATAGATTCCTTACCGCCCCACCCATCCTCCCCGCTCTGCGAACTGATTTCTAGGGTTAAGGTCATCCCTTTCAGGGCCCTAGTTTCAATGCACCAGTGGTCAGTATCTTGCATGGCTCTGCGTTCCTGGCGCGGAAAGTAGTGTACAGAACTGACGTCAGCGCGCGTGGGCGGCGTCTAAGTAGCGCCCGCGACGTCATCTCGGCGACCACGACGCCAACGACGGTCGCAGAGCCGCATGACGCCACCTACCGACGCGCAGGGGTACTGCTGACGAAAACTTTCCGGATCCAGTCTGACGCCTGGGGATATTCTAAGGTAAGGAATCTATCACTACTAATGTTTCTTACAGATATATCGTTACCGAAGGTAAGTAACTTGTTCTTCAATGATATTTTACCTCACAGTACAAAGTTAACACCTTGCATCCTAGTTTTGGTTAAATCATTTTTTTCTTTAAGCAAATTCAGATGAAAAACCAACAAAGTATAAATTGAATGTGGAGTGTAATATGCCAATTATTGTTGTTCAAGGAGGGAAGGGGCTTCGTTACCCACTCTGGGATTCCCCTCTGATTAGCCATGGTTCCCCACCATTGTCAAAAATGGTAATGAATAGCATATTACACTACAAAAACTATATATATCTGTTCGTGGCATGTGTAGCTGTAGATACACATGCTGTGCATACTCCTGCCGTCTAGTGTTGAGCTCGCAAGTGTGCAACTTGTTTTTGATCGTAAAAGTCACGCAGTGTTGTGACTCTACCTATTGTAGGTTATGCACAAGGGCATCGGCTCCATAGATTGTTTTTCTCCACCGCCTGGTTCATACGTGTATACGGGAGCTCTGGACACCACTAGGTGTTCTCGCAGAGCCTCCAGCACCATCCCTTGTCGGTCCAAGCAATCACACTTTTCGTCGGTGTACCATTCTGTGTTACTGGCATGCCATTCTTCTTTTGTGATCGACTAACTCGCAAAGTGAGCTGTGCCCCTTCAACACCATCACCTTTCACAGTCGAGAATGTCCACATGATAGAAAGGACTCCTTTTCGGTTCTGCTCATCTTGCCATGCTAAGTATCTCAGGACAGACTTGCACAAAGTTTGTAACCTGTGCCTGTCCCCTGATCACCAAGAGAATCCTGTGCGGCATGTCTTGCATTTCATAACAAAAAGACCCATCAAAGCAGTTGGGTGCGTCGCATTGCCTCTGCTTCAATGCACAGCCCCATGGAGAGGTAAATACTCCGGATATCTTCGGAGAAGGCAAAGCGGAAGCCCTGCAGCAACCGGGCATGTCTGGTGCTGAGGTTGAAGTGCTGGTGTTGAAGTGCTGAGGCATTCTCCTCGGAGGAGGCCGACTCTGACTTTTGACATTAAAGCGGAAGGACCCCAACCAGCCCAACTCCTGTTGCCGAGGACTGCAGTGAGTACCACTACCACCCACCCTTCTGAGACACCACCGTCTAGTTCTCGTGCTACTTCAGATGGCTCCGGGCCACCACTGCCTCATAGCCATGATCGGCACTGAGCAACCGAGCCAGACCAGACACCCTCACAACCCTCTGTGCCAAAGTCCACCTCGAAGCCTTGCCCCTTGACGTCGATGGCCAATTCGGTGCAGAATCCAAAGACGTCCACTCGGTCACACTCCGAGTCAAGAGCTTCGGAGCCAAAATCCACTTCAGGGCATTTTTGACGTCAACCATCCAAGCCATCGAGGGGGCGTGGCCGAGCAAGATGGCGGAGTAGACGTGCTCGCGAAGAGCTCCCGTCATCCGACCATCCGATAAACATCGTGGCATAGCGGATAGCTGTCCTAAGTGCACCTGGACCCTGTGTGACCCCATCGGCTCCCAAGATCGTTACTTACCCGACCCGGATCCCGTGTGGCAGCGTGCCCTGGGCTGGATTTGCGGAATGCTGGACCCGCCGGCCATTTTTCGGCCGCCTTGCCGTGGCGCATGAGGGCAGTGCTGACCGTTGGAGGCTGTGGGGATGATATCCTGCTGGGGCTGCCGCGCTGAAGTGCCGAGGGGATACCGCGGGTGTCCCGCCGCGAGTGCCCGGTGGCTGCGGGGAGGAGCATATGGGCCGGTGAGTGGTGGCGCATTATACGCTGGAGGCCCGCTCTCTGCTGGAGGCGTTCCTGTGAGCGGCGGCGGGATTAGTGCCTGAGGCCCAGTTCGCACTGGTGGTGTTCCGGTGGGTGGCGGCGAGCTTGGCATCGGAGGTCCGGCCCGTATTGGAGTGCCCCGGTGGGTGGCGGTAAACTCAGCACCAGGGGCCCGGCGTGAACAGGAGGCGCCTCATCCTCTGACCAGGAGGGAAGACCGACCCGCTGCCTCTGCTGCCCTGAGGGGCTGGAATCTTACACGCTACAGCGGGGAATGCCTGGCGAACTGCGGATACCTGTGCTGGGGCCCCGCAGATGAGACTGGCGCAGTGTTTGGCCTGATTGCCCTGCATAGCTGCTGCATGAGGGGGCCCAGGCTTTAGGATCCGGACCCGAGGCACTTCTGGATAAGTGGGGGCTGCTGTGGGTGCTACGGGCTGATGTCGAGCTGGGGGCCTCTGGATTCTGCGGTTGAACTTACTCCATCTGACTCGCTGTGCTGCGGCCTGAGGGAACTAGACTGTGTGGATCACCGGGGCTGGTCTGCTGTTGCCTGGACTGCTGCGGGGGGCTGGTGGTGCCTCGACGTCCGCTCCTGTGGAGGGCCTCCGTTGCTGTTGGGGCCCTACCTCTACTTTCCATACTGTTCTGGGGGGTACTCCCTGCAGCTGCTCTACCCTGATTAGGCTGCACGGGGGTGTGGCGACAGGAGTGGCCCTGCACAATACAATCAGAGACCGGGGTGTAGCTGGAGGCCCAGCATTGCGCGATGTAACCGCACCCCGGGAATGGACATTGAGTCTGTGCCTCTTGGTCTCTCGAGCTATACCCATATTTGCATGATGGCAAAGGATAAAGGAGGCAAGACGGCCCAAACAAACAAAATCTCCAACTACGCACAGCTGCTGCATGTGGACCAGGGGGCCGCGGCGCAGCCCGCGGAGGCGGCGGTTTCATCGTTGACGACGGATAGACCTCCGTATATCGTCGAGATACTCACAGCTATCATGACACAAGTGGGGACCTGAAAAACAGAATTGAAGCGATCGCCATTGATAACCTACTCCGCTGTGACCTACGGAAGATCTCAGATCGGGTCACCACCACAGAACGGAGCTACACGCCCTCCGGGACACAGTGACCACCCTCCAGAAAAAACTAGTGACTTTAGATGACCGTGCCGAAGACGCGGATGGGCGATCCCGGCGAAACAACCTCCGTTTCATTGGTTTTCCCGAAAAGGCGGAGTGACCATAGGTGGAGCTGTTCCTCGAGAAGTGCTTGCTGGAGATTGCGGCCCCCCGAGGGCTTTTGAAGTTTTTTACCATAGAGAGAGCGCATAGGGCGCTCGTGCCTCCTCCAAAGCCAGGGGCGCCTCCCAGAGCCATTATAGCCTGTTTTCTTAATTTTCGGGACAGAGATCCCCTATTGCAACTAGCGCGCACAAAGAAACAACTCCTTTTTGAGGGACATCAAATCGCGATATATCCTGACTATACCCAACGGGTCCAAGAACAAAGACGCTCCTTTTTGGCTGTGAAGTGACGTCTACGTGATCTAAATTTTAAATACAGCCTTTTTTATCCGGCCAAGCTGCGGATAGAACGCAATGGGAAGGCTCTGTTTTTCTTCACTCCAGGAGAAGCGGCTGACTGGCTGGATGCAAATAGCTCTCCGGGACCCTGTCTGGTTCCCTCCACGCCCAGCAAGACTGGTCCCAGTGATCGGTCTAGAAGACGGCGGCAGCAGGAATTATCTCAGGGGTCCACTGGGAGTCGCAGTCCTGGTAGAATCACAGTTGGCCCGGATGGTACTTTACGGACCTTGGAGGAGGTACCGGACTCGAGGGCCTCGTCGCCGGGACGCCTGCAGAACTCGGATGCCAATGAAGAATCTGATACCTGAACTTGTTTCGCACATGGGTATTTGCCATGATTTCTGATGGACACTCCTCCCCGGTAAGATCGGCCGAATATGGGGAGTCTGTGGTGTGATGCACAGGGAATATACTGTTATATGGACCTTTTCTGTCTACGCAATGCTTACTTTGACGGGGGCATGCCCCCCTAAGTGACTGGTTCCTGCCGATGGAGTTGGAGGCTAGACCTCACACCTCGGCGGCTTGCCATTCACTTCTATGGAATGGGGTGGGTGGGCACTCGCACGACTGTACTGTAATTCTTATCGTTGCACTTTTTTGAATTTGTGGTGTTCATTAAGGGGAATGGGGCGTTGTCTACATGCCCTCACTGTGTGTGGGTTTGCCGGGGAGGGAAATGAGATGGTGCCCAAGGGGAGGGGGTTGTTGGGGAAGTTTACTGTTGGAATTGGGTTTGGATCTTCCTTCATGTGAAATGCTGTGTAAACTGCCTAACGTTGTATGGCTTGGGGATCCTGTGTGTTATCTGGCGCGCTGGGTGTGTCTCTTCTAGGGGAGATGTCGAGGGGAGAATGCTATGGTGCCAACCATGACTAAATTACTTACTTGGAATGTACGCGGTATCGCTGCATTTGATAAACGTAGACGAATATTTGCTTATCTGAAGAGGTATAAGGTGTCGGTGGCGTGCCTTCAGGAAATGCATGTCTGGGGTGACTCTAAAATGTTTGAAGAAATGGTGACGAGGGCAGATATATGCCACCTCTTATTCTGGGTTTGCAAGGGGCGCCCTTATATGGGTGGCACCGGGAGTCCCGTTCCAACACTTACATCATGTGGTCGATACGGATGGCCGATATGTTATACTGCATTGGAGACTTGATGGCACCGAAATCTGTTTTATAAATGTATATGCCCCGAACGACGACAGCCCAACCTTTTTTAGTGATCTCCTGGAGGCGGCCTCTTTGTATCTTGGGGCTCCAGTGCTGTTCGCTGGGGATTTTAACTGTGTATTGGATGGTGGGCTGGATAGAGAGCCCCCGAAATTGCTCACCAAACCCAGGATGACGTTGGTTCTCCAGCGCATGCTTCAGGGCCTCCAACTCCGAGATGTCTGGCGGGAGCGTTTCCCCCTGAAGAGGCAGTTCTCCTGCTATACCCCTGCTACGGGTACTTCAAGCAGATTGGATTTTCTGGTTCTTGTCATCTGAACTGGCTCCCCTGATTGGGAATGTGACGTACCAGACACAATACCTGTCGGACCATTCCCCTGTGTTGTTCGAGTTGGGGACTACTAGAGTCAGTCTGCAAATACCTCTGTGGCGTCTGAGGAGTGAGGCATTAACCGATCCCCCCTTTTTAGCCACAGTATCAGCAGAACTGAGTAATTACTTTCGAGAAAACTGGGAGACAGCCTCTAGCCGGGCTACTGAATGGGAAGCGATGAAGCTGGTTGTTAGAGTGGTGTGTATAAAAACTGCTTATGGTGTGCGGACCGAACTGGAAAGGGATGTCGCATTACATGAATCCCGGCTGGGAAAAATACAAGCGGAACTAAGTTCTGACCCCCAGAAACTAAGAGTGGACTGACGCTAAGGAAGCCTTAATGACGGATCTCCGTAGACTGGAGAAATACGTGTATACGACATATTGACAGCGACTTTACAGGGAGGGGAATAAAACTGGAGCCTTGCTGGGGCGTCTGCTCCGGCAGGAGACTTCAGTGACTCCGATACTACAGATACAAACTGAGGATGGAACATTGCACTATGCTCAGCAAACCATAGCAGACACCTTAGCAACGCACTTGGCGAAAGTTTACACTAGTCGGGTGGACTTGGGACTGAGTCACATAACAGACTATCTGGGCATGGTGAAATTGTCCTCAATCAATGATGACGAGCGGGAGGAGATGGGCGCCCCAATCACTAGAGAAGAAATTCTTGGGGTTATCGGGCGACTTAAGCCGGCGAAAAGCCCGGGATCAGATGGACTCCCGGCAGAATTTTACAAGAGCTTCGCACCGCTCTTAGTGGATGGACTGCTGGCTGTTTTTAATGAGGCGCTGCAAACTGGCCTATGCCCGCCTACTATGAGGGAGGCCCTGGTGGCTATGGTCCTCAAAAAGGATAAAGATCCCGATCTGCCAGGCTCCTATAGGCCCATTTCCCTATTGAATATAGATGTCAAGATTCTGAGTGGTATAATGGCTAACCGTCTCCTTCCCTATATGAGACGTTTGATTCATGCAGACCAAGCGGGGTTTATTCCGGGGTGGAATACTACCTATAATCTACGACGGCTGTCACATGTGTGGCAATCCCCTGCCTAGCGGACTCGGATAATGTGGCAGTATCCCTTGATATCGAGCAGGCGTTCGACTCGGTGGAATGGCCTTATATGTGGCAGGTTCTGAAGAGCATAGGGGTTGGGGAGCAATACATTAAATGGGCACAACTGCTCTACGCGACCCCAACGACCAGAGTGCGGATGGGCAGGACCGTGTCTAGACAGATAATAATGCGCAGTGGAACGCGGCAGGGATGCCCGCTTTCGCCCCTACTTTTCGCGATTACCTTGGAACCACTAGCAGTCTGCATGCGGGCAGTTTTGGACGATTGGGGGATAAAATTAGGTAACACCAATCATGTAATATCGTTATACGCAGATGATACGTTATTGTATCTGCGACAACCGGGAACATCTATCCCACAGCTCTTGCATGAACTAGAGCAATTTGGAGACGTCTCGGGACTACGCATAAACCCTGCTAAGTCGAGGGTGATACCGTTGGGTAGGCTGACTGCTGTTCCCATAGAAGAGCGACCAGACGTCGGCCTCCCTTGGGCCACTGAGGGGGAAAGATATCTGGGAATCCGACTGGCCTACACAGGGGACGCTTTCTATGGAGCCAATATGGGACGGGTCCTTGACGGATTGCAAGGCTCGGTGAGTTTCTGGGCGGAGCTACCATTCTCGCTTATGGGGCGGATAGCAATCGTCAAAATGATTATTCTCCCACGCTGTCTATACCACTTCCAGCACTCCTTTTATATACTGCCCAGATCGTGTTTTAGTTCCCTGGACACCCTAATAGGTACGCTCTTGTGGGGGAAAAAAGCGACGAAGAGTTTGTCTAGCGACCCTGCAGAGGACATGGGAGGGAGGCGGCTTGGAGGTCCCACTCCTAAATTTGTACTATATGGCGTCCCAACTGCAATACGCGGTTCAGTGGTTTGATGATGAAGATAACCGGGAGAAAAATTTGTTGGCTGGAACATATGGTGGGGAATCCCTGGTTGCATTACTGATGATGGGAACTTCGGTCCCCGAAAGGTACCCCTACATAGTACGACATGTGGCAACTGTATGGGAGCAGACACTACGTAGGGTGGTTCGACATGCTCCATACGCAATGGATGCACCTTTATGGACAGTACGTCCATTTACGGCAATAGCGGACTCTTATGTCGATCAGCCGTTGGAGGGAGGGGGGTTGTTTACTGATGGGGGACCTGTATACGAATGGCTGCTTTTTGACCCGTGAGGAGGCACAAATTACCTTTGACCTAGGACCGGGACAATTCTTACAATATGCCAAAATTGCAAGGGTCGCACGAGAATTATGGCACACCTTTCCGGAGGAACCACCCTTCACCAATGTCCTTAAAACTATGCTGGAAATGGTTCAGGGGGGTCGATTGGTATCCTTTCTGTATAGAGCCTTAAGAGACGATATTCCGCAGGAATCACTGCGTTTCCAGCAGAAATGGGATGAGACACTGGAGGAGCCCCTTACGGAGGCGGAATGGCGGAAGATTCATGGGGGGGGTTCGTAAAGTTAGCACAAATGCGCGTTTTAAGCTACTACATTATAGTGTTATACACCAAGTATATTTAACTCCGCGCACATTGCATGCAATATATCCTACTAGGGAGGACAGCTGCCCTAGATGCCGCACACAGGGAGCGGAATTTATTCGCATGCTCTGGACGTGCCCTACATTACAGCTGTATTGGGAAGAAGTACTGGGGAGACTGGAAAGGGCCACGGGATGGAATATCGCACGGGATATTAAGACGGTGTTACTGGGGTTACTGCCAACACCTAAGAATAAAAAATTAAGCAAACGATTTGTAAATTTGGGTTTGGTGTTGGCCAAAAGACGGGTGGTCATTGCCTGGATGCAACCCAGATCCCCGAAGCACTCCGATTGGGTACGTGACCTAAACGAATGGGCGACGGCGGAGCTAGTTCGGATGAACTTCACAAGGAAAGATTAAAAGGCGGAAGACGATAGACTGGCCTGGACGGTTATGATATCTGGTTTGCAGGAGGATCAGAATCCTCCCATACCGTGCTCTCAAGCTGGCGGTGATGAGCAGAGAGACGTTGTTACTGAGAACCCAGACGAACACACCCCGACGCCGGACTGATTACTAGACACCTTACATTGGACCAAGGTAGTAACACGCATGACTGGAAGATATGAAACGGAAGGAAGATAAAAGGAGGGGGTGGGGGGACGGTTGTTGGATATTGTTTAAGTTTCTGTTGATGTTTTCGACAATAAGGTGTACGAATGAAGACGCAACTGATGGAAATGCACAGCCTCATTGGATATCAATGGTCTTTTACGTGGGATACAACGGGCGAGTATGTATAACTGATAAATCCGAACTGTGTTTTATTATACAAAATGTGCATAATGTGCAAACTGTGTTGTGCTTATGACTGAAAATGCTAATAACATTTTTTTTTTTAAAACATTCAAGCCATCTTCGAGGGGTTCGACCAACCCATCTTGCAGAGGCTCCAGGAACATTTAGACACTGGCCAAAAGAGGATTCAAACCAGCCGGTAACAGACAGGATCCTGACTAAGCCTGCCCGCCATCCAAGGATCCCCACAAGAGTAGACTCACTTTCGAGGAGGCCCTAAACCCTCCTTCACAGCTGATGCCCAAAAAGCCTCAGTGTCGGGGCAGAAGCACCTTTCCACTGCTGCCTGGCCCTTCCAGACCTGCTCCTCCTCTGTCCCCTCCTATTCCTACCTCCCGCTTGCTGCCTGGGGACCAGCACATGCATTCCACACAGGGATCTTCAAATTCAGGGAATGGGGAAGGTCCAGGGTCTCCCTATAACCTCTATGATCCACCTTACGTCCCCGGGTTCCTGATCCTTGGGACGACTATCGGGCAGATCCCCCCCTGCAGACACTGTCTCAGACTTGTACCCCGCCAAGCCCTCTCCCCTGACTATACTACCTCTTTCCACAAGGTTCTATACAGAGAGTGGCTGTTTTCCATAAAGTTGAGATGTACTTTCAGCCTGAGGAAGATGATTTCCTTTTGGAAACCCTCTCCACCACAGAAGTCCCTCCATGTTGAAAGGCATGCACAAGCTTGCTGGGGATATCTTCAAAGAGCCCATGAAAGCCAGAGTCATCATGCCCCGAGTTGACAAAAAGTTTAAGGCTTCTCCATGAGACCCCCTGATTCAAAGCGCAGTTACCCCCAGATTCTTTGGTCCATAAGGCTAGGAAGAGGGCGAATTCCCAGGGTTCAGGGAAAATACCCCCTCCAGACCGGGAGACCAAGAAAATAGATTCTGCTGGAAAGCATGTTGCAATGCAATCTGCCACACTGTGGCACATTGCCAACTCTGTGGGCTTGCTCTCCCAGTATGATCACACACAGTGGGACCAGATGGAGGATCTTATCCAACGTCTACCAGAGTAATACCGCAAGCAGGGGCAGGAGTTGGTAACCGAGGGGAATATTATCTTCAACACCAACATTCGGTGCACTCTGGATGCCGCATACTCGGCTGCTCACGGCATTAATTCCAGTCTCCCTCCCTGCCATACATGGCTACGTGTCTCCGGTTTTATACTGGAGGTACAACAATACCTTCTTAATGTCCCCTTTGATGGCAAGCATCTCTTCGGCCTTGAAAAAAATCAAGGACACCGATACAGCTAAGGCCACGGGTGCCCTGCCGACCCCCTCTGCCCATGGCTTCTTTCGATGCCTGCAGTACTGAGGTGTAGCCAAGACAGTTGCCACAGGTGAGACTTCCACCACCTACACCTCAGCAGTCCCTTTCACGTGTTTAACACAGGGGAAGGTACAGAGGGGGCAATAGTAAGGGTAGAGGCTCTCTGGCTTCCCACTGACCATCCAACAACTGTGGGGGGAGGTTACAGAGGTTTCTGCCTCACTGGGAGGCAATTACTTCCGACCGATGGGTTCTAGACATCATATGGGAGGGGTATTGCTTAGAACTCAACTGAACACCACCCAGCATCCCCCCCATGCACACACAAGTTGTCCACAGAACACCAGTGTCTGCTACAAGAAGAGATGAGCACACTACTTGACAAAGAGGCCATCGAGCCAGTGTCACCACTACATCATTTGATTTGATTGTGGAATTTGTATAGCGCACGATTGCCCAGGGGGTCTAGGCGCTTTGCGGAGGAGTTGCCGAAGATGGTATATTTTTTGTTTGAAAAGAGCCATGTCTTTAGTAGTTTTCTGAAACCAAGCAGTGTTGGGCAGCTTTTGATATTTAACGGAAGCAGGTTCCACAGCCTCACAGTACCCAGGACAAAGCTTCTTCCTCCCCAGCTCGCTTTCTTGAATTTTGGTGTTTGGAGGAGTTTGCTCTGTGCTGAGCGTAGATGCTTTGAAGGATGGTACCATGTGATGTGTTGCTTCAAAAATGCTGGTCCATTTCCGTGGACAGCTTTGTATGCTAGACATAGGGCTTTAAAGTCTATTCTTTTCTTCATAGGAAGCCAGTGGAGTTTTTTCAAGCCTTCAGAGATGGGCTGGAATTTGGGGACGTCTAGCAGCAATCTGGCGGCAGCGTTTTGTGCTTGCTGAAGTTTAACCATGTGCTGTTTCTGAAGGCCTAAGTACAGTGCATTTCCATAGTTCAGTCTAGCCATGGCTAGGACCGTTACTAGTGTTTTTACTGCATCAGGGGGGATGAAGGAGCGCACTTTACGGATTGATTTTAAAGTGAGAAACACAGGGCAAAGGGGTGTACTCCCTGTACTTTCTAATTCCCAAGAAAGATGGCTCCCTCAGGTCTATACTCAAGCTCCAGTCCCTCAACAGATACCTCCTTTTGGAACACTTTCAAATGGTCACTCTTCTAAATGTCATCCCTTTGTTGTGGCAAGGCGACTTCATGACCGTCCTCAGCTTGAGGGACACCTACTTCCATGTTCCCATCCATCCCACCCATTGAAGATTCCTGCGGTTTGTGGTGACTGGACAGCATTATCAGGTCAAGGTGCAGCCCTCCGGGGTCACAACAGCTCTCGGAGTCTTCACCAAGTGTCTAGCCATGGTAGCCGCTCACCTCAGGCAAGGTGGCATTCAGGTGTTCCCTTACCTCGATCACTGGCTGATCAACAGCACCACAAAGCAGCAATGTCTGGCACACATGCAGACAACCTTAGACCTTCTTCACACTTTGGGATTCACGATAAATATAGCCAAATACCACCTTCAGCCCCTGCAGGTAAAACCCTTCCTCTGGGCTACTGTGGACTCGAGACCGGGAAAAGCACATCCAAGTCTTGCTAGGGTCAACGCTTCCAAAATCTGATACCTCTTTTTCAGGTAATGGTCAGGACAGTAATGTGTTTTTTAGGCATGATGGCGTCCTGCATTGCAATAGTTCTCATGCAAGGTTACACAAATGTCCCTTACAATAGTGCCTAGCAGCACAGTGGTCTCAGGCGGAGGGTCAATGGGAGGATCTAGTGTTGATTGGGCCGTACACATCGCTCTTTGTAGTGGTGGAACGCCAACAACCTGTTGCAGGGATGTCCCTTTCTAGACCCAGTTCCGTAGGAGACCATCGCCACGGACGCCTCGCTCACTGGACTGGAGCGCATCTCCAAGATAAAACAATCCAGGGCTTGTGGACACCCGCACAGCAGGGTGTCCACATCAACCACCTGTTATTGCTTGCTATTCAGTTTGCTCTTTGAGCATTCCTTCCATTCATTCGCAACAAGATTGTTTGAGTCCATATAGACAACACCACGCCCATGTTTTATCTATAAAAGCAAGGGAGGATGCACTCGCCCAATTGTTTGTTCTATCCCAGTCCATCTGAAAGTGGGTGATACATCACAAGATGCAGTTGGTCATATAGTGCATTCCCAGTCTGGACAACAACTTGATAGATCTGCTCAGCAGCACGCATCAACAAGTCCACAAGTGGGAACTTCACCCCCAGACTCTACTCTTTTACTCCCGACGGTGGGGGTTTCCTCACATTGACCTGTTCTCCACTGCAGAAAACGCAAAATGCCCAAACTTCACCATTAGGTTACTTCACCCGCGGTCCATGGGCAATGCACTATGAATGATTTGGTCAGGGATATTTGCTTATGCTTCTCCACCTCTTCCGCTCCTACCGTTCCCAGTACACAAGCTAAGGCAGACATCACCTACCCTCATCCTAGTAGCCCCAACCTGGGTGCGGCAGCCTTGGTACTCCACTCTGCTGTAACTCTCTCTGGTTCCTCACAAGAAGCTTCCCCACAGGCTGGACCTTCTCACACAAAGTCACAGAACCCTCCGACACCCCAATCCTCACCAGCTCAATATTGCGATACGACTGCTGAGGTCTTAAGAGTTTGGTTACCTTAATTTATCACAGGAATGTATGTCCATTCTTCATGAAGCATGCAGGCCTACCACCAGGGCCTACTATGCAGCAAAATGGAAACGCTTTCTGTACTATTGCCTTCCAAAACATATCAATCGCCTCACACCGTCCTTCATGAAAGGCCTTCAGTGGGTTATCCAGCCCCGGACACCTCCTGCTCCAGTGTGGAATATTAACATCCTCCTAACCAGGCTCATGGGCCCTCCTTTAGAGCCCTTATTCTCTTGCCTGCTTCAGTTTTTACCATGGAAGGTAGCCTTCCTTATAGCTATAACTTCCCTCAGATGAGCCAGTGAAGTACATGCTCTCTGTCAGAATCACTCAGCCTCCCAAGAGAAAAGGTACCTCCTATTAATTTGATTTCAGTAAAGACCTCTACAAAGTCAGGGAAAGGCTCTCACTGGCATAGGAAAGGAATCGGGAGGATATTCAAGATGGCCATCAGGAAGCGACCAGTGGTGCAGCACTCTAGTGTTGCAGAGCATGAGGGCAGTTTGGAATGTCCAAAGAATTCTCCCACAGAAACGCGGACTTCACCTGAAGTTTCTGAGGAGAAGGACGTTCCAGTACCCTGCGGCGCGAGTAGTCAGTCAGGGTAGTTTCGTCGCGCATTACTCGACATTTAGTTTCGTCCGTTTCCGGAATTCCAGTCTGAGGAGAGTAGTGTCTATCTCTGGAGTCAGGTCAGTAAGAGTTATTTATAGAATTTCCTGAAATACCTTGGGTGCGCGCCTGAGGGAGCAGTTTATGGAGTCATTGGTCTGTCTCTGTTTAGCGCATGTCCATTGTTTAGTTAAGCGATTTCCTGATTCACAGGGTAGTGTTTCATTCAGAGCAGAGTCAGCACAGGTTAGTGCGTGCTATTGAAATTCACGTGTGAGGTCTTGTCAAGAAGGTTCACGCAAGTTAAAATACAAGAGTAATAGCTCAGATATTAATTGAGAGAAGGTTGCAAGTAAATTCGCTTCAGACAAATAAAGAGTTGAAGTTAACGCAAAAGAAATAGGGTTAAGGCGAGTACAGAAATGAATTATTAAATTCCCTAAAGGCTAGGATTATACTTACCAGATTCAATGTAAGTGTAAGCAGAAAGTCCCGCTTCTGTAAACGGAAGGTGAGAACCTAAGAACAAGAAGACAATAAATGAATTAGTGGAAACACTGTAAGGCAGCTTAGTTAAAAGATTAACATTGTTCATATCGTCATACAGTTGCAGCAAGCGGAATATACCAAAGAAAAGAAGAGAGGCATAGGTCACAAAAGACTTGGGTAGGTACAGTTCCAAAAGTACAGTGACAGTAAAAGCTAAAGTCTATGTTACAATATAGTTAGAGTAATAATATAAGGTTGTTAACATCATTTCTTGCAGTTCATCATCCATACTACACGACCTTGCTAGAAAAAGAAGTAGCGAGAGAAGTGAAGAATTCGGAGGAGGAACCTGAGGAAAAGTGTGACTGTCTATTCTCTGTCCCTTCCCCTTTCCCCCCCTGTGGGTTCCTCAGTCATTCATTTAACACAAACAAATTGGTTGACTGGGAAACTGTAGTGGGGCATTGGGAACTGACGTTGTTCTGCTCCCGTGCATATTGTGGAAAGCACCTTGACACACTCACTTTAGAGGAGCCTTTTTTCCAAGTCCATCCAGATAGGGTGGTCCTTAGAACCAACCCCAAATTTCTCCCTAAGGTGGTTTCCAGTTTTTATCTCAGTCAAACAATTGAGTTTTCTAGTTTTCTTTCCACATCCAGAGTCTGTAGCGGAATGCACCTTGCATACCCTAGATATCAAAAGAGCTCTAATGTATTATGTGGATAGAATAAAACCTTTTTGTAAAACACAACTCTTCGTGTCTTTCTCTAAAACACATGAAGGGTGTGCTATTTCAAAAGCAGGCTTTACTCGTTGGCTTGTCAAGTGTATCCAAACTTGCAATGCTAAAGGTAAAAGATCCCTACCTGTCCCTCCCAGACTCCATTCCACATGCCTTCTTAGGGAACACATACCACTAGCTGACATATGTAAAGCATCTACTTGGTCCACTCCTCACACTTTTAATAAACATTAATGTATAAATGTCCTAGCTAGGCAACAAGCTAGAGTTGTGCAAGCTGTCTTAAGCACACTAGATGGCAGGAGTATGCATAGCATGTGAATCTACAGTACTACATGCCACAAACAGATGCTAACAATGCAAGTAACATTTTCCATATACATATATACTCACAATGGAAAAAAAACAAAGGTTAAACTTTTGTTATAGTTAGAAAGACTTTATTTATTCATTCTATACAAACCAAAATAAAAACTACACAAACATAGGAATGCTAATGTTATAGTTATACCTTAAATTTATCATTTAGGCATTACCTTTAAATTACTATAACTTTATTCATTCTATACAAATAAAAATTACACTACACAAAATGTAGAAATTCCAAAGTTATACCTTTAATTTATGCAACACTTTAAAATTATTAAAACTTGAGCACCTCATACAGAGTGTATTCAACTCGGTAGCCACAACACATTAACTATAACTCGCCACGCTACCATGTAGTCTATCACAAAGCATGTGGTTTGTAATGTCATAAGTGTTGTAAATGCTATAATTTTTGATGGTACAAATGATGTATTATGAAAGGGTATAATAGTGCATGTAGAAGGCCGAGTTATAGTTAATGCTTCTATTAGAAAGCAACAAAAATTCAGTCTTGATCAATTGTAACAGGACACCTTTCAAATAACATGGTACGTTAGCCAAAGAAGCATTACATACTCCATAAAGTTTAATCTCTGTGCTGACCAATAAGTGACCCAAGGAAGTTCCAGTCAAAACCTCTGTTTACGTGCGTGCATCTGTACTGAGTGGAGTGGCAGAGATTGGAGTGGGGTAGAGCGGTATAAAGTGGAACATCGTAGAGTGGAGTGGCGTACAGTGGAATAGTGTAGAGCGAAATGGTGTACAGTGGAATAGCGTAGAGTGGAGTGCCATACAGTGGAGTGCCGTACATTGTGGTGGCATGGAGTGTGGTACAGTGGAGTGGAGTAGAGTGCAGTAGAATGGAGTGAGGTATAGTGTAGTGGAGTGAGTACAGTGTTGTGGTGTACGGTGGAATAGAGTGGAGTGGTGAACAGTGGAATACCGTAGACTTGAGTGGCGTGCAGTGGAGTGGCATACAGTGGAATGGTGTAGAGTGGAATAACGTTGTGTAGTGGCGTACAGTGGACTGGCAGTGAATAGTGGAATGCCATGGAGTGTCGTACAGTAGAATAGCATAAAGTGGTGTACAGTGGAATAGTTTGCAGTGGAGTGTTGTAAAGTGAAATAGCCGACAGTGAAGTTGTGTGCACTAGAGTGGAATAGTGTAGAGTAGTGTCACACTGTGGAGTTGCATTCAGTGGAACATTGTAGAGTGTAGGGACATACAGTGGAGTGGCTTAGAGTGGTGTGGCGTATAGTGGAGTGGCATAGAGTACATTGACACACAGTCGAGTGTGGTACTTGAAACAGACATAGCGTGAAAGTGGGTGGACAAATGGCGATGTAATGTGGCAGGAATATAGATTATGAGGTGTAAATGTTAATTTTTTGTAGTAGGTGTAAGTGGTTTAAGTAGTGTTAAAGTTGTAAGTGTTAAAATACTTCATCGTGTATTGTGCTGCGGTACATGCCGATGACAATGGCAGTTTTTCATTGGCTAATGTCCGTCTTTGCAAAACGTAAAAGGCAGCCATGTTTTTTCCAGAACACTTTGGCTGTGTTCTGGGTTAGGGCCTTTGATATAGGTAAGAAGTAGGTTTTATTGTTGTCCCCTACCTACTACCACTTTATTAAATGGGTAATGGGTAATGTAATGTGGATTTGTAGAGTGCTGCTTGTCACCCATGAGGGTATCCTGGCAGTGTCGGATTGGGATCACAATTTGGCCCGGGCACTGACGAAAAAAGTGGCCCACATTCGCGGGGCGTGGCCCACATTCGTGGGCGTGCCCTTTCATGAAACACACAAGGAATGTAAGTGGGAGGATATTGTTCTTGGGAAGGACACAGGGCCAAGGTGACAATGTCCTACAAGCTGAGCAACTGAAAAACAGCGAGGCCCCTTTCTATTACAAAATTATTCCCCAGCCCTCCAGCACAGGAGTACCTTAAAAACAGTGAGGCCCCAGCTATTTGTAAATTACTCAGCCCTCCCCAGCCCTTCACTGCCTCGGGGCAATGGCCTGGCAGGAGAGGGGATAAAGCAAAAAACACAGCTGCTGGGCGATCCATGGGGGTGGGAGGGAGGCTAAGGGGAAGATGGTGCCAGTTCCCAACATTACCTGGCCCCCACAGCGAGACCCATTCTTCCTCGCCCACTATGCCCTGAATGAGAAGGGCTGTGGGCGAGGTGTTAATGCAAACACTGTTTCAGGGCTGCGTGGGCCCCAGGGGGGCCGAGGTGAAAATGGCTCAATGGCCTGAGCAACACCTGGCCCCCTGGGAGGCCGATTCTGGCACACAATCACCCCTCCCCAGCCCACCATCAGCGTGATTGCTTGGCAGGGCAGGGGGTCAAGGAGAGGCCACAGCTGATCAACGCTGAACGGCCGCACAGCAAGGCTGCTTTTCTCTCCCTGTCCAGTGCTCTCTGTGGCCTGGGAAAGGGGGAAAAACGGCCCACAGAGGGCACTGAGACACCGGCCCTTCGGCCAATGCCCGAGTGCCCTCATTACCAATCCGTCCCTGCATCCTGGCACTGAATAGGTGAGAGTAGGCATGTGGTGAGGCTGGGCCTCAGTACAGGCAGTCTCAATAGTCCCGTAAGAAGACTAATTGAAAAGCCAGGTCTTCAGCTTCTTAGGGAATTCAAGAAGTGAGGAAGAGGCCCTGATGTGTTGAGGGAGGTTGTTCCGGGATTTGCCAGCTTGATAGGAGAATTGTCGACCTCCTGTTTGGCTTCTGTGAATGTGGATTGTGTGTGCGAGTGAGTGATGCTGAGCGAAGTTGTCTGGTAAGTTGGTGGAAGTGAAGCTGATGATTGAGGTATGTGGGTCCCGTGTTGTGTAGTGAGAAGTAGAGAAATGTATTAATATTTCTCTATACATTTTTATAGCACTTCGCAGACTGTGCTTTTTCTTTTTTCATTTTTTTGAGTAGTGCTTTAATTTGTAGGTATTATCGCTATAATCCATTGCCTTTTTGTAAAGAACTATAAGTGTAAAAATTTAAAATACACTGTATTTGTAAATTATGGTGTAGTATGTTGTATTTTTATTTTGTAAATTTATTTTTCAATTTAAGTACCGCAGTACTTTCTAGGAAGTACTGCCGTACTTCGTACATTTTAAAAATTGAATATATAGAAATTTATGAATAATTTTTCCCTACCTATTACCACTTTAATAAAGTGTTAATAGGTAGAGAAAAATATAAAACCTAATGCTTGTATCTAAGGGCGTAGCACAGAACACAGCCAAAGTGTTCTTAAAGCAACATGGCTGCCTTTCAACTTTTGTAAAGGCAGTCATTAGCCAATCACATAATGCCTTGTCATTGCTTTGTACTGCTGTAGTTTTTTTAAAGTATGGCGACAACAGATATCACTAAGTTAAAATGTATCATCACTTAGAAAATACTTACCCTACTTCCTTATAGTACCCAAACGGATCATCTGCACACCTTCATGTATAATCCTGCCAAATTTATTGGAAATCCCTTCAGTCATTTTCGCGCTACATCCGCTACAAAAGTCTACGGAAAATGTATTGGTGGAAAAACGTGTTTGAAACCCCCCCTTTTATCTTTGCACCCTCTTGACCTATCACCGCAAAACTTTCCATCCTCCGCCAATGTAGAAAAAGCTATAGAACTGGAAAGTTTTGTGGAAATCTTTGAAACGAGAGCAAAATTATTAGTGTTCATAAATCTGAGGAATTCTTTTACCTGGGAATCCTGACTATAACTACAGAGTGGCTACCGCCACTCTGTAATATAGATATCTCTACTGGGTAGTTCTAGTTAGGAAAAGCATTTTTTGGTTGCTTATTACTTTGTGCTTTTTGACGAATCTTCAAGAAACTTTCCAAAAATTATTCTTCCACCTCAGCTCCTTCCTGGAAAGTTTCGCATTGACCTGTCAAGCCAGGGCGAGAAAAAAGGAGGGGTCCCAGAATGCATTTCCCCATTCATGTTTCCATAGGAAAATAAGACAAAGCTGCAGCCAAAACCACTGAATGCATCTACACCAAATTTGGCAGAAAGCTAGATCTTGGTCCAGAAAGTGTGCTTTTTGTGATTTGGTGTAAATCCATTTTAGTAGTTTTTGAGAAATGAAAGCTAAAAAATATATAGATATATTAGAGAATCTGCGGAACCAACAGATCTCTAGAGGAGATCTATTGGCTGCCACCACATTAACAATGCTGTACTGGCAGCCATCTTATGACTTCTGATTTGGTCTGAATCCTAGAAAAAAGGTTAAAACGTTTTTTAAAAGTTATAAGGCCTGGAGCGGGGTCCCCCCAAGGCCAAAAATGTGTTGTTTTTAAAAAAAAAATGTATTTTTATTTTATCTGCAAATTTGTGCCAATATGAAAGAAAACAACAAAAAGCCCATGCTTAAAAAAAAAAAAAAAAAACAAGCAAAAAATACCCTTAGGGGTGGGCAAGGTCCCAGGAGAGCGCTGCATTTACATATCTAGGTTAGGGGGTGTGTGGCCCCTCTCCCCTAGCCTCTTTGAGGCCCCACGGACCCCATCCCCTGGGGCCACTTCAAAATTAAGGACGGGGGGCACGCAGCCCCCTCCCTTAGTCTGCAAAGGCCAGAGATGGTAGTGCTCCTAAAAGAGGTACAGCCACCACCAAGCATTTTTTTTAATGTGGGGGGAGGGGGGTTGCAGGGACAGCAGCAGTCCCCCAACAACATTTAGAAAAAAACAATGGTAAGTCTCCTGGGTCAGAGAGCTTACTATATTTTTTTAAAGCACTCCTGGCTGAAGTGCAGAGCCCCCTTGTGGTTGGTTGCTGGCAGACCCTGGGTCCAACCCCTTGCTATGCAAGAATTAAGGCTATGCATTGCTTGGGTTTGGCTGCCCATGGGCGACGCAGGACCTGGCTGCTGGCCAGGCCCTTTGTCCAACCCTATGCCGCCATGCCCGACGTGGGCTTGGCGGCATGCAAATTGGACACAGAACTTGGCAGCGGGCCAGATCCTGATTCCAGCTTCAGCCATGAGTGGTGTGGGGTTGATGTTTTACGTTTTAAAAAAAGAACTAGAAATTCACTGAAAAAAACAAAGGTTAAAGTGATGGTTAGGTATGGTGATAATATATTACTTTGCATTAGAAATGCACTGAAAAACAAAGGTTAAAGGGATGTTTTAGGTAAGTGAAAATGTCAGCAAAGTAAGATGTAAATATATATATATAGTGTGTGTGTATATATATGTATATTTTGTGTGTGTGTGTGTGTGTATATATATATATATATATATATATATATATTACAAAAAGCTCGTCCAACGCTTCGTGCATACGAAAAGACGAGAGTAGACCCAATTCTTGTGCCGATTTTCTTTATTCAATAATCACCATGTCGCCATGACGCGTTTCAACCGATCGACGGCCTTGATCACGTCAGCGCCTTAGGGCGGAGATTCCCCTTTTAAAGTGACTGTGCAAATTTTTAGCAGCAATAGACATGGAAAACATACATCAGTGTTTTCAACAATACCTGCTTAAATGCATTTGTGCCAGATATAATGTCGGCATTCATTAAATACTAGGATAAAACAATATAAGATTCGTAATGGCTAAAATACAGAGTAAAATACATGTTTAAATACATAAAACTTACTGTTTACCACTGTTTACCACTATTTGTTTGTATCCTAGCAAATATACCGTCCATTATATTGCTATTTCTAAAATAAAGTGGTCAGTGCAAAAACATACCTCCATTCCCTATGTGCAAGTCTAAAATAATATAATTATGTGCAAAATGTGCATTTATAGTGCCTGAATTCAGTGCAAAAAACAGCTAGCAGCAAACGAATAAATATATATATGTTGGCTAATGCCGTTATCTCTTTTGAGGTGCAATACCTTATCGCAACCATTGTAATTAATAGATTTTATATATTCTGCATTTGTCAAGAAAGCCTGAATTGGAGGATACATATCTGTTAATACCTGGTTGATTCCCACAAATGAGGATATATAATACATATGATATAAATATTATATAAAATCATTTCAACCCAATAAAATCAGATAAAAATAGGCTAAAAATAAAGCATTTATAACAATTTGTAACAATAAAAGTTCCTATTAGTAAAACTTGTTGCAAGTGGCTATTCCAATATGTTGCAAAGTTACTGCCCTATTGTCCACCCTAATTTGTAAATATATATATAAATATATATAACTGCAATTCAATTCATACACAGGGTAAAACATATAGGTGTAATTTGCCACATATAAGACTAACGCTATGCGATATATATATATATATATATATATATATATATATATATATATATATATATATATATATATATATATATGCGTCCTTTGAGACAGCGGTCTGAGCTCCTCACACAGCATCCACTCCGTCACGCACAAAAGGACATGGCACCATCAGGGAGGTAATTCTTCAGAAAACCGTCATTTATTTAAACATGGACAGCACCAAGGTGAAATGGCCTACGTGTTTCAGCCATAGCCTTCGACAGAAATTGTAAAGAGTGTACCTTTTAAAGGGGCAGAAGCCCCCACCCATACCTCAACAAAAACTTCATTTACACAAATGAGACACAAGCCAGTTCCGTATAGTAAATCATTCAAATTTAAACTCCCATCCACATACGTTTATGCGGCAATCAATTCATACAGAAAAATACATATATCCCATAATTTTTTTTTTTCCATTTCTATGATATTTCATCTCTGTAAGAGTTGAGTCAAGAGAGAAAGAAATGATTTGAGAGAGGGAGAAGAAGGGGAATGGTAAAGTACCCTATTCTTAT
Source organism: Calotriton arnoldi (assembly GCA_963921515.1). NCBI lineage: Eukaryota > Metazoa > Chordata > Amphibia > Caudata > Salamandridae > Calotriton > Calotriton arnoldi. Next base: position 737,936 of record CAWUFW010001892.1, on the reverse strand, counting down.
AAAGAGCAACAGAAATCATTCTAGTCCGTCATTCTCATTCATAATTTCTTCAACTTCAATTTTTTCAATATTTTCAATGTTCCTCTCTTAATTCAAAGTGCATAAATGTTCATACACAAGTTTTCTACATTTGAATTTTAAACTCAACACAGCTAGGAGCCCGGAAAAATCCCTCTCTATTATCCTGTAGCGTCATAAAGGAGACATTCAAACATTTCTTTTCGATCACAGCCCCCAAAGTCCAGTTGTTTCCATTGATTATCAAGCAGATGATTGCTACCAATTTCTGGAATAGCTGCCCTTGAGGTTTATAAAGTGCATTATGAAATATCTCACTAAAGTGCATAATGCTCGGACCTTATTTAGACCTTAAGTATCGCTTCCCACAATACAATCATTGCACATTGCCCAATCTGAACTACATATTATTCCATACATGAGCTGCTCTTGAAGTTTGATAAAGTGCATTATACTTATTCTCCAATAGGCTATTTTCACTTATAATGTATAAGATAAATCTCAAAAAACACTTCTCAATAAAAGATTATTGCACATTGCTCATATGGCGATAAGTTACCGCACCCAATATAGGCCACAATTGGCCTATATAGTTTAAAAAAGTGCTGTGCAGTGAAAACTTCAACCCTTTGAAATGGTAAGGAAGTAGATAATACACTAACTACCTAATGCCTATTAAAGTGCATTAGTGCCAGAACGAACGGAAGGGATTATATATATATCTCTCACAGAAGAGTATTAAAGTAATCATAAATTCTACAAATTAATTCTCCATCGTCCTACATTGCACAAGGCTCATAAAAATCTAGAAAATATTGCACCAAATTTTGTTGTATTCCCAATGTCAGTATGGGACCTACCACTGATCCAGCGAAAGGCCAGGGAAGAACACCTCACAAACAAATGAAAATTCAATGGGCCCATGTACACATTCAAGTTTCCTGGCTGTTTCGCTGGGGGTCAAGTTTTGTAATTCACTTTGATCTTGATTAGTTAACTCACTGGAGATTCAGTTTTACTCCTGATAAAATTGTATTCAATATCGAACTAATCTTCACAGATCAACACTCTTCCTTTGGTCGATGGACCATTAGTTGAGTAGTTGATGGTGATATGAACAAATTAACTAACTAAACTTACAGATCTTAGTGAAATAACCACAGACTCTGAGTAAGATTTATAAGTTTTATCTAAAGTTTCAGTCATAAGTTGAACGCTCATTAATACAAATTCACAGTGCAAACTCCATCAACTTTCATGGGAGGGAAAAATTCTTTTAGCAAATACATTCAAAATCACAGACACATTCAACAAATCAATGCATTGAGAGTGGATAGATGTAGAGACAAAAGGCATAATAAATCATACATTTGCAAAGATATGCAAATTTGAGACAATAATAATTACCCAAAGGTGATTATGGAAAACCAACTCTCTGGCCAAAAGAGCTGATGGAGGTCTCCTGATTAAGACTCGGGAGACAAAGGCTATAGGACAGGCTCAGGACAGGGTAATACTTACTAAACTTCTCTACAGACCCGACGCACCGGGGTGCATCCCTCACTTACAAGCTCTCCCTCCTCGATATTCTTCCGGAATCTTCGATCTAATCAAGTGTCTTTCAGAGGTGAATCTTCCCAGTCTGTTCTCTCTTTCCTCAGCAGCAGTAGTTCTTGCCTCTCTCTTGCACTTGTGCTTGCCTCGCCTCGCTTACATGCATGACAACTCTTAAAATTTTAGTTACTCTAGTTATAGTCTTTATTTCTGCATGTCCCACCCTCAAAAGTTACAAATCTTGATGAAATACGAGCTCTGATTGGGCAGAGACAGGGGAGTTGTCATTACCTCACACTGACATGTTTAATTTCTTAATAAACTCTTTTGTCTGGCAAACCCATCCCCTTTAGCTCATTTAATATTCTGTCTCACTTCCTTTCTCATGTATTTAATGTTACAAATCAAAACACATTTCAATACAGTTCCACAGTCGAGAAGAGGTTTCACACGGCGGTTGTCCTTGGCTCTTGGCAGCCTGTCAGTGACACGGTCAGCGGGTCACATCACTATTACACTGCACATGTCTAGCTCGCATCCATTTTCGTCGCCATCTTTTTCTCTTGTATGCCACATGAGGCCCAAACGTACACTATTAATAAAGGAATCATAAACAGATGTTAATTTCTCAAATAAGTGATTTTCACTGTTCACCACCCACTTCTACTCTATCCCATGTTATTTTCTTCTTCGTTAAGCAAAAGCATTAGCAGCGACAGCTCTCTTTAAATTCAGGCAAGCATTTGCTAGGCACGCGGTGCCTCAAGACCTAATGTTAGTAATTTCTGCGCATGCGTGAGAGTTTTCCCTCTCAAAACGGGTTAGTCACGTTACTATCTAGGTAATTCTAATTCGCACATGCGCAAAAGAGTTTTCCATTTTAAAGCGGGTTTTAGTTGCGTTGCGTTCTATTTTCATTAATTAAGCATGCGTAAAGCTCTTATCCCCATATGTAAATGTTGTGCGTGTATATAAATTTTGTTTTCTTTACAATTTCTAATAATTAGTACGGTTAATGAGGGATTTCTCTGAGCAAGTTTCGTTTTCTTGAATCCTTGCTCCATCAATCCCCCCTCTGACGGCATTTTAGAGCCATCATAAAATACCCATCATTACCAAGTGCCAACTTTATCTATTTACATTTTAGTATCTTCTTCTTTTTCTACTATTTCTTCTATTTTCCTTTTCATTCCCACTTCTTTTATTTTATCATATAAATTTCCTTTCATTTCCTCTAATTCGACTTCTTCTCTATTTCTCTTTCTTCTCCTTCTTTTATTCTTTATTTCAGCCACCATTTTTGCTCTTGTTTTGTTCTTGCAACATCTATACATCATCGTTAATATCAGTGCTATTACTGTTATTGAGATTACTGGTATTAGGTTTTTCCCTAATAAACTACTTCCTACAGTGGAAAACCAACTACCTATAGCGGAAATACTTTTACTAAGTCTTTCCCAGACACCGTCAACCTCCAGTTCGGTCAAATTGTCATGAATCTTTGTAATATTCTTAATATATCCCTCAATTCCTTTACTTTTGTCTGGGATATATGTACAGCAATGTTGGACTTTCAACATGCCACAGACTCCACCCTCTTTTGCCAATAAAATATCAAGGGCAAGTCTATTTTGCAAAACCATAGATCTGATTGCAACCATTTCAGTATTGATCATTAAGAATCCTCCAGCAGTATCTGTGGATAAACGATCAACTACTGTAGACAATTGACGTATTTCATGTGAATTCAATACGACTCCAACTGACGGTATCAGTGCACCAAATATGTCACCTACTATTTCTGAAAAACTTGCTCGTTTACTTCTTGTTAGTCCTTTACTTATTACATCCATTTCATTGTTCTTAGTTATGTGATATACCTTCGGAAATACAATGCCAATGTAACAACTACCATACCATCGTGCGGGCAACCTGTAATAGGCATTTTTACCGCACACTTAATATATTCCTGGAAATACAGGATCAGTTCCACCTTTTAGTCCCCATCCCCCCATAATTAGGAAGGTGTGTTCACATTCACTAGTACCAATGAAAATGCTGTTATATTCTGTTTTTAGTCTATGTAGGCAGAATTTCCCCAATTTGGACAAGTCTAGGGACATTGCAGCATGATTCTCGCCTTTCTTATAGTCCCCCTCCTGAGTAGCCCACAGTGGTACATGTGACTTCTACTCAACAGCTTTCTTCTGGAAATCCTGCCTAATTCTTCTACTAAATTTAGAAAATCCTTTTCTTCATCACGCAATATGCAGGTTAAATTGTTCTTATGCGCATATGTTATATCTATTGGGTTCGTTGTTAAGAAGAACTCGCCCATAAATTCTGCATCTTTAGCACTATGCACTGGATTCATATTTCTTCTAATAGGAATTTCTGAAAATACTAAATCTAAATTTGAGTAATAGTATTGTAACTTGCCAGTAACATAGAACAAACTAGACACAACACTACAGGACACACCATAAGTTAATGGAAGATGGTGATATGTCACACCTTCTGAGACAGAAGTAGGTAGTTTCATACAGACATAAGTCACTCACATCCATCGTTTCAACATATTGATAAAGAAGTTTAGTATTGTATTGTATGTGAGACTTCTATAGCGCACTGTCACCCCACGGGTATCCTGGCGCTTCAGATTACTCAGTAGACGCTATGTGTGGTACATTGTCATACAGCCAGATGGTCTTAGCTGCAGCATGGTTAGGCTAAACCCTAGGGAATAGCCAGGTTTTTAGCTTCTTTCTGAAGTTTAATAGATTCTCCGTTTGTCTAAGATCAAACGGTAGGCTATTCCATAGGCGTGAGGCTGCAGAGCTAAATGACCTACCACCCATTCGGGTTTTCTTGAAGCTAGCTGTGCAGACTAGTTTTGCTGATGTAGAGCGAAGGTTTCTAGCTGGGGCATACCAGAGGAATTTTTCTTGCAGTGGCTCAGGGCCCATTTTATTTACTGCTTTATGGACGATGCACAGTGATTTAAATTGTATCCTTTGCTTGATTGGCAGCCAGTGCAGATCTTTCAAGGCTGAGGATGTGGAGGACCTAAACTGTATTTTGAGGGCTAGTTTGGCTGCAATCGTTTGAACTCTCTGCAACTTTTTAATCAGGGTCGCTGGTGCCTCCACTAGCAAGGCGTTGCAGTAGTCTAGTCTACTCAGTAATACACTTCTAACCATTTAACGACGAATCACTATTTGATTTGTCATGATGATACATTTTCTCATTCTTTTACTCCAAACTTGTGGTAGTTGTTCTTTTAGTAACTGCATTCATTCGATCACTTGTATTAGTGTTATTTCTGATATTAGTAACCATTAGAAGAGGTATCACAATAGTTAACAATAACCACATTAGCATTAGTAAAAAGACACTGCACAAACAATATTTAACACATCTTCGTTTTAGACTAGATTTCGGATGTTCAGTCACTTTGGTTTCTTCCATTTTTAGTATTCTTAAAAATTATCAATATCTAAATTTATTTCTTCTAAACTCTAAATTTCTTTCTAAAAAAAAAAAAATACAATTTTTTTTTTTTTTTTAAATGATTGTGTGATCCCACACTTCAACAGCTTTTCAACTTTGATTCCCCTTTTTCTTTATTTTTCTTTTCTTCTCTGGTTTCTTTATTCTTTTCTTTATTTGGTCATCATTTTCCACCTTCTTACGTCAGTCTTTTCTTTTAAGGTGGTTTCAATTTGTTTTCATCAATTCCTTCAATAGTAACACTTTCCTGTTCTTCGTTTAGATCAAGATTTTCAAAGTAATCAAGGATGACGTACGTCCATTCAGGAGTTTTATATTGTCTATTTGGAACTTTCACTCTTTTTGATCTTCGTAAAGATTTTCTTCTCGATTGTTCTTGCTCAGTTTGACTTGATATTTCATTTACTTGTTCTTGTTCTTTCCCTGTTCTATTTCTCAAAATATATCTTAACTTGACCTGTGACCTTCTTTTCTGACCCTCTTTGTTTGTACGGCCTTTTCACCTTCTTCACCTATCTCTAATGTTCTTTTATTTTCTTTTTCTTTTGGCTGAACTTTTTCTAGACTTTCTAATTTTTGTCCTTCTGTTGATTGAGTCTCTTCTTGGTCTTTCAGTCCTTCTTTCCCTACCTCTAATTGAGCTTGATCTGAACTTCCTGCAGTAGATTCTTCTGTTGGCTGAATTTGTTCTGGACTTGTCAGTTTTTAGGTCTCGCCTGAGCCAGCGCATGCGCTGCTCTGCGAGACATTTAGTAAGTGGGTTTTCAAAGTGCTACCCCACGCTTTTGCTGGCCTCCGGCTTGCGTTCACGATCGTGTGCACGCGCGCAGCCGCCAGCTTTCAGCGCCCGATCAGGCGCCATCTGGCTTTCCTCTCGCTTGCTGTCTGAACGCTCCTCCGCCCCTCCCCTGCCGCGTCGCGTTAATTGGAAACATATGCTGCTTTCACTTACGCTGCGGCGGGCGCTCTCGCGTGCACCACTTTTGAAGCCGGGCTTGTCTTGTTATAGTTAGTCGCGCGTGCACCACTCTGTCTCTCCATTCACCCCTCCCCCCTCACTTCTCTTCCCACTTTCGTCTCGCTCCCGATGTCTCCCTCCTTGTTTCTCCATTTCACCCAGTGCAAAGGTCAGTGTGTGCTTCAGACCTCACACCGCCAGCTTTGTCATGCAGATGTCAGAAGCTTCACCGCCCTTCCCCCCCCACCTTCGCTGTGTATTAAGGGCTCCCTTCACAGCTCTCTGTTCTCGAAAGCGGCGAGGCTGTTCGACAAGACCACCAAAGATCAAGCCACCCACCCTCTCCGCAGTATATATGCCGATCACTCAATATGCCAGCTCCTGCGCATCCACAAGCAAAGAGTGCGTCACAGAATGCGTGGTCGGTTGTGCTTAAATCACCACACAGCAACGCGTGCACACACCGCATTGCAAAGATCATTTCGAAACAAATGATACCAAAACCAGTTTCCGTCGTCTTCTCTCTTGCTTCCCTCCCTCTTCCACCCTATCCCATTGCCAGGGCTCCCGCCCAGCGCCTGTTCCTAGCAGTCTTTCTTGTCTCCTCTCTCTCGCTGTATGTCCCCTCTCCCTCTTCTTGCCTCCTCTCTCTCTGTATGTTCCCTCTCCCTCTCAGTCTTTCTTCTTGCCTCCTCTCTCTGTATGTTCCCTCTCCCTCTTTCTTGCCTCCTCTCTCTCTCTGTATGTTCCCTCTCCCTCTTTGTTGCCCCCTCTCTCTCTGTATGTTCCCTCTCTCTTTTTTGCCTCCTCTCTCCGTCTTTCTCTGTATGTTCCCTCTCCCTCTCAGACTTTCTTGTTGCCTCCTCTCACTCTCTCTCTGTATGTTCCCTCTCCCTCTGTCTTTCTTCTTGCCTCCTCTCTCTCTCTCTCTCTCTGTTCCCTCTCCCTCTGTCTTTCTTCCCTCCTCCCTCTCTCTCTCGGTTTGTCCCCTCTCCCTCTTCTTGCCTCCTCTCTCTCTATATGTTCCCTCTCAGTCTTTCTTCTTGCCTCCTCTCTCTCTCTTTCTTGCCCCCCTCTCTCTCTGTTTGTTCCCTCTCTCTCCTCTGCTGGCTCCGCGGTCGCCCCTTCTCGCCCTGCTCCCCCCCCTCCCTGTTCCCACTCATCCCACATAATCTTGCCGTCTCAGCACCTCCACCCCTCTCTCGTCGCTTGCCCACTCTTTCTCCTGCTCTCTCTTCCATCCCTCTCTTCCCTTTCTCTGTCTCCCTTCCTTCCATTTCCCTCGGCGTCCCTCCTTTCTCTCGCCAGGTGATGCATCTCTTGTGTTTAAATTGCCAGTGGCAGCTGGATGCTGCGCTCCGTTCAGCTGGCGCTGGGCTTGATTAATTCCCTCCCACCCCCCAACACAAACAGTAATACATAAATACCTGGCAAAGCCTCAGCCGGCTCATTACAATGGAGTCACATAACAGCATTAACACCGCTGTACATGCCTCCGTTAATAAAAGCCTGGCAAAGCCTTCATCATTGCAGTAATCAGTCAACTATAAAATAGCCTTTGCAGAGCTAAAAACAAAATGCATTCCTCTCATAACTGCACATATCGAATAGGTCTCGCCTTTGATTAAGTTAAAGCCATTTGCTTTGCTATAAATACCATTAGCAAAGCAAATGGCTTTAACTTAATCAAAGCGAGACCTATTGCATTTTCAATGCCAATAGGTCTCTCTTTTGGGACCGTATAAGTATTTAGTTATGCAGCACAATATCCTTGGTGCAACAACATCAACTGTTGCATCAACTGTTGCATGGCTAAACACTTATAAGGTCCCAAAGGCGAGACCTATTGGCTATGCCAATGCTTGTTCTGTTTCCGCTTGTGTTTGAGCTAGATCTTGTTTTTCTGTTTCAATTCGTTCCGGTCTTTCAATTTCTTGCTCTTCTTCGGTCTCTACAGCAATTTCTTGAGACCCAGTATCTGGTGCCCACTCTACTTGACTTGTACTTGGTTGTTCATCATCGATGTTCTCTTCAGAGTCTGTCTCTCTGATTTCTTCGACTTCACAACTTTCAGCTTCTGGCTCTTCTCTCCGCTCTACCAGTGACTGCTCTTGTCGTTCGAGTGGACTTGGGACTCTTTGTGTATGACTGGCATGTATCCAATTTGGCAAGCCAAAACACTTCACTGCTGTCGTAGTGACCAATATAATCTGATGCGGTCCCTTCCACCTGGGTTCTAAACACGACTTTCTTGTGTGCTTCTTTAGCATAACCCAGTCTCATTGACACAAATCATGAGCTTGATTCGGCTGTGTAGCGATTGCATCTTCTCCAACCTGGTGAGACACAGAACGTACCAGATCAGCTAGTCCCTTACAATAGTCCAATATTAGATAATCAGTTATATTCATCAGTTTGTTTCCAGGTACAAATGCTTGTCTCATTGCTCTTCCCATGAGAATTTCTTGAGGACTCAATCCTGTTCTTCTGTCAGGAATACTTCTAAGGCTCATCAATACAAGGGGCAAAGCATCAGGCCATTTCAGTGAAGTGGATGCACACACCTTCCCTAACCTGGATTTTATTGTACCATTGAGCTGCTCAACCACTCCAGATGCTTCTGGTCGATAGGCACAATGTAATTTCTGCTCAATTTTGAAAGCTGTACAAATTAGTTTGATTACCTCATTATTAAAATGAGGTCCTCTATCTGATTCCAAGGTGACTGGAAATCCAAATCTAGGTATGAGCTCTCTCAACAGTAGTTTGGCAACTGTGAGACCGTCATTCCTTCTCGTGGGATAAGCTTCTACCCATCGAGAAAACAGACATACAATGACAAGGACATACTTCAAACCGTTGCACGGTGGCAACTCAATGAAGTCCAGTTGCAATCTGGTGTATGGTCCCTCTGCTCTTCCAATTTTTCCCCAACTGACAACCGTCTTCCTACCTGGGTTTTGCTGTTGGCAGGTCAAACACCTCTGGCAGAGACTCTCTGCAACTACCCTAAACTTGGGATTATACCATGTCTGTCTGAAATGTCTAATCATGGCATCCCTCCCAATGTGTGTAGTTCCATGATATACCCTAGCCATTTGTGACAACAGGCTGTCTGGCATTACTGATCTTCCATCTGGACACACCCATACTTCATCATTTGTTCTTCTTGTGCATCCTGATTTAATCCAGTTTTCCTTTTCTTTTGCGTCTGCCTCATCCTGTAACTGTCTAACTTCATCCCATGTTTCAAAAGCAGAGAAAAACATTAGTTGGGAATTGGTAACTTCTTTTTCCAACCCTCTATTCAAAGACATTGTATGTCGAGCACAAAATTGTGCAATTTGGTCAGCGTACCGATTACCTAGTGTCACATAATCATTTCCTGACTTATGTGCGGCACATTTGACCACGGCAATTTCTTTTGGCAATTGTAATGCTTCCAATAGTTCTTTGACATTTTTCCCATTTCTGATGGGAGATCCTGAAGAAGTCAGAAATCCCCTCTGTAGCCACAATTGGCCAAAGTCGTGCACAATCCCAAAACCATATTGACTATCCGTAAATATGGTTACTCTCAATTTCCTCCCAATTTTACAGGCTTTGGTTAAAGCGAACAATTCGGCTATTTGTGCAGACTTGACTCCTCTTAGACATGAAGCTTCTAGGGTACCTGATACAGTGCATACAGCATAGGCAGAACTCAATTCTCCATTTTGCGTTCTCAAGCATGACCCATCAACAAACATTACATAGTCTCACTCTTCTAAGGGGACGTCAAGGATGTCGGGCCTGGGCTTTGTACACATTTCTGTCACATCTAAACAATCATGATCAACTTCCTCTCTCACTTCTTCACAGTATGAATCAGGCAACAAAGTCGCGGGATTCCTCATGGTGCATCTCGTCACACTTACATTTTTAGCTCCCAATATTACTCTTTCATACTTAGTCAGCCCACTAGGGGTCAAATGTTGAGTACGAGTCCTTGTTAAAAGGATCTCGACAGAATGTGGCACATACACCTTGACAGGATGTCCCATCACAATCGATTCACTCTGTTCCAGACTCACACAAGTAGCAGCTACTGCTTTTAAGCAGCCAGGTAATGCCGCAGCCACTGGATCCAGAGTTGCAGAAAAGTATGCTACTGGACGTCGGGACAATCCGTGTCTTTGTGTTAACACTGAAAGTGCACAACCTTCTCTTTCACAACAGGACAAATCAAACTCTTTCGTATAATCTGGCATACCCAATGCTGGCGCTTGACACAAACAACTTTTCAGTTTTACAAATGCTTCTTCACTTTCATCATCCCATTCAATCGGATCCATCACATCTTTTTGTGTCAACCTTATCAAAGGTTTTGCAGGCACCGAGAATCCACTGATCCATTGACGACAATATCCAACCATTCCTAAAAACATTCGCACTTTTCTTTGTCTTATGCAGACTCATTTGTCAAATCACTTTTATTCTTTCTGATGTTACTTTCCTGAATCCTCTTTCTATCTTGTGTCCTAAATATTGAACTTCTTGTCGACAAGACTGTAATTTTTCTGGCGACACTCTGTGTCCTCCTTCTGCTAAATGGTTCAGTAAAGCTATTGTGTCAATGACACAAGCTTCACGTGTCTTTGATGCCACCAATAGGTCATCAATATACTGAACCAAGACTGAATTTCCTGGCATGACCAAAGTCTCCAAACATTGTTTCAGGATCTGATTAAAAATCGAGGGACTCTCTGTGTACCCTTGAGGAACTCAGCACCATGCCAAAACACGGTCTCCGAACCGGAATGCAAAAAGATATTGGCTATCTTGATGCAATGGAATTGAAAAGAATGCTTGGCACAAATCAATCACTGTGTACCAACGCGCATCCCAAGGTATCTGATAAAGGATTACTGCTGAATTTGAAACTACAGGACAGCAGGGCACTACTATTTTATTGATTTTCCTCAAATCTTGCACTATTCTATATTTCCCACTAGGCTTTTTAAGTCCCATGATTGGCGAATTACAAGGACTGCTCAATATTTCTTTTAGAATACCTTGCTCTATCATTTGATCAATCACTGGGGCAACTCCTGCTTTCACTTCAGGACTCATTCTGTATTGTAGTGTGTTCAGATATATCGCAACTTCTTTCACCACAATTTTGATTGGGTCTACCTTTGCCATTAGACCAATTTCTTTTCCTGTAAAATCCCACACATCTGACCTCACTGGTTCTCAATTCATCGGGCAAATCATTTTCAGTAAGAACTGAAAACATCTCATCCACTTCTGTTCCCTGTTTCGCTAGCATCATCTTAAAGGCAACGTCTTCATCAGGTGTTTGGAAAGCAACACCATCAGGCGTACAGAAGATGGTACAATTCATCTTGCACCACAAGTCCCTACCTAATAAATTCACTGGACTCGAATCACATACCACAAATAGATGCATGTCTCTGAAATTACCAATATTTACTTCTATTGGTTTTGTGACTGGGGTTCTTATTTGTTTATTTGAGACTCCTACAACTTGGACAGCTTCTCCCGAGAGGGGTAGGTTTGGAATTTCTGCTGCTCTCACAGTAGAACGGGTAGCGCCAGTATCCACTAAAAAAGTGGTCATTTCCTTCAATCTTTCCATCAACAAATGGACCTGACTGATCTACCGCCAAGGATGCGCCAAGCACGCACTCTTCCTCCCCCCTCAGGCACCGTCATTGGGACATTTCCCCATCACTCTCATTACTTTGCATCCAATATTGTTGAACCGTCTGTGTATTCTTACCACTTTCTCCACGAAATCCGGTGTTCACACTGTACCTCTGCACCTGAGCGTTCACATTGTTGGGCATAGGGGCTTGTGGCACCTGCAACTGAGGAGTAACTACCTGTTGCTGTTGTTGATTCACAACCACCTCATTCTGCATCTGTGGATTTAAAATTTGATTTACCCCATTATTCTGTTGTATATTTCTACACTCGTCCTTCCAATGTCCAAGCTTTCCGCATCCATGACAAGGATATTTCTTTTCGCTTCCTCTCTATTCATTCGTCCTTTTCACTTGTTCCCATTTGTCACTTGACTATTCTGATTCTGCCCATTCATCTGGTTATCATTTTGAGAACCAGATGTTGCCTCTTGGTGTTCTGCTAACTTCACTTGTGCCCACATCATTTTCTCTTTTAACTTTTTGTGTTTGGCATCAATGTCATCACTGCAGTACTTTGCATATTTCAAAATGTCGTCAATCGGCATACTTTGCCAGCACAGCATATGCTGTTGAATCATCTGACTAATTTCTGACCTTAATCCATACACAAACCTATACACAAAATGTCCCATATACTTATCACCAATATTTTCAAATCCACTGTACTGCTTAAATACTTGTAATAGCCTCTCATAATACGCGTGCACTGACTCTCTTGGTTCTTGGGTTGTTCTATCTATCTTTACCCAATCTGTTTCTTTGGGAGGAATTTTCCCTTTCAAGAAAGTAATCACTTGTTGATACTTCTTCATCACATCCTCTGACGGTGCACCTGTCTTTGCATCTCTGGGATATTCTTCATTTGGCCAATCAATAGTAATTTTACATTCTGTCCACAAATCAGTCGGTACCACTATATCAAACAAGCCATTCAAATCCTTTAATAGTACCTTTGAGACTTTCACAAACCTCTCTACCTGCTTGTACCATTCAACTGGCTTCTCTCTTAATCTGGGAAAATCATTTGTAAAAGACAAAATATCCTGTCTAGACCAAGGAACATGAAAATATCCACCACCAGGAACTTCTCTCATTGGACACCCTCTTTCCACCTGTTCTGTTTCTCTCAATGGGTATGCGGATGTTTCCTTTGTAGCTGCCTCATCCCTTTTCTTTGTCCATCTACCTCTCCATCGGTCTGCATCTCCCCATTTCTTCAAAATACACATTAATTCTTTTATCTGTAATCTTCTTCCTGATGCATTCAAGCTTTCTAAATCCTTTTCAGTAAATTCTGATCTATATGGTTTTTATAATGAATACAAAAAGATTTGGACAGTGGACCAATTGCCTACAGAGGGCACCACCTACCGAAAGTAACCAAACTTGTATGTAATGCAACCAGATTCTATGTGCAAGCTTTAACAGTGCTCTCTGTCCAAAAGCATCACCCTTAACCTCAGGGTAAACAAGAAATTTAAAACAAATCAAAGCTGCACCAAATGTCCAAATATGATCCGTTAGATCTTTTCTCAAAAATATCCAATCCGTTGGTAATGTATAATCTCGTTTCTTTATTGATTGCTTTAAAAGGCCACAGCCAACGCGTTTCGTTCTGAACGCAGAACTTCTTCAGGGCAAAATTGTTGTCCGTGAAAACATTGATTGATGGATACGTCAAGCGGTATTTATTAATTCAAGATGATCTTTTAGAGATGGTACTCGTATCTCTCATTTGGATATCAAAGTCGCTATATTGATTAGAGATGGCATATTGCGCTCAAATTTTCACTACCATAAACATATATCAATTGTTTCTTCTTCAAAAGGATGAATATAATATTATGACATGATAGTCATTCAGCAAAGTTCCTGTGACGATATATATTGGACACAGTGTACATTGAACCTTATCCAAAGGCCATTAGGCTTGAATCGTTATCCGACGTTCCTGTTCCCGCCCGTGGTTCGAACCACGGGCGGGAACAGGAACGTCGGATAACGATCATCTTGAATTAATAAATACCGCTTGATGTATCCATCAATCAATGTTTTCACGGACAACAATTTTGCCCTGAAGAAGTTCTGCGTTCAGAACGAAACGCGTTGGCTGTGGCCTTTTAAAGCAATCAATAAAGAAACGAGATTATACATTACCAACGGATTGGATATTTTTGAGAAAAGATCTAACGGATCATATTTGGACATTTGGTGCAGCTTTGATTTGTTTTAAATGGTTTTTATAATATTTTTGACTTTTCTACATCAATTCCAAATTCTGAAGCCACTTCTACTATTTTCTCATGAAGATTCTTTGCTCTCCACGTTATACTTTTACACGAACAACAATTCTTCATCTCTGTATGAACCTAATCTTTCTGGGCTTATAGTACCAATAATCATTTCTTCTAAATCCACTTTCAATTTGGCTACATCTATGTTTAGTGTTTGGGGTTTTTTCTTGTCTAATCCTTTTGCCCACTCCTCTAAATCTTCTGGCGAAAATCCTTTAGAGTTTCCTGCTACTGGGGTAACAATCAGTTCCTTTCTCCTTTTATTTACTGGTGAATTTCTTTTCGGAGTTTCAATCACTGTTTCAATATTAGGGAGATTTAGTAATGAGACATTCGAATCGGTTTCACTGGTTTGATCTTCTGACGCAATTATCTCTTTTCTAACATTATTATGTGAGACTGTCTCTGTTTGCAGTCTCGGGGGGTCTCGTTTATCCCCATATAATGGAATAACAGGACCAATAGTTACTGGTACTGTCAAGGCTTCAGCATTTAAACCTAACTGCTTTATTTTCTGTATTATCTCTTCTTTGGTCTTATTCAATGTATCCCTTTCTTTTTCCTGTAATGCTCGGGTAACTGTTGGATCATATAAAACCTGTGGAACTAATGGAGTTCCCATCATTGGTGCACTTGGGGTTGTTTCTCTAGCATGTTCTTGGTAAGGTGGAGGTCTTTTGACTAAAATGTCCTCCAATAACTCATCATCAGATTCATCACATCCTGTTCCTGTTACACCTAAATGTTTCAATTTTTCTTTACACTTGCTCCCTACTTGATCCTCAGCCATCAATACTGGATACAAGCCTTCCGTTACTACAGCTCTTCTCCATCTCTTCATCTGATCTCCTCGTGTATCAAACGGATATCTGGGGAAAAATCCTCCTATTTATTCTTCTACCTCCTCTGCATTTCTCTCGCTCAAATGCCTCGACTTCCCACTCCTCTAAAGCTTCATACTGCGTTAACCTTGGACTAGGTTCTAATGTATTCATCAGATTTCTTAAAT
Organism: Calotriton arnoldi; assembly: GCA_963921515.1. Classification (NCBI taxonomy): domain Eukaryota; kingdom Metazoa; phylum Chordata; class Amphibia; order Caudata; family Salamandridae; genus Calotriton; species Calotriton arnoldi. The sequence continues at coordinate 722,882 of CAWUFW010001892.1, read as the reverse complement.
TCTGAAGAATCCTCACATTAAACGTACCATGTTCAGGAAATGCTAAAACACTATCATCTTTCGGATATTCTACCCAATTTTCCAACCATACACGTATGATATCCTCGTTCCATCATCATAAAAGAAGCAGGCGTATCAGGAGGTGGCATAAGAATTCCTTCTCTGGTCACTACACGTTTATCCTTTTTAAAGAAATTCTTGATTTTATTAAGCAACTTCATTCTTCCGATCCTTACGTCTAACTATTTTCAGTAAACAAACCCAAAGACTCTTCCGTATTTCTCACGTATCCTATTTGCCAACACTAGTCCTATACCAGCGCGACTCACACCAACAATCCAATCAGGGCTCACTACGCTTTCTCTTCCACAACCAATACCAGTGCGGTTCTTGTCTACCAACCAATCAAAGCTTTCAACACACCCTCTTGTCTGACCAATGCCAGCGCGGCTCTTTGTGACATCAGTATTACTCCTTCTACTGACCCTCCCTTTACAATTTGCTCTTTTCACACGCCCGCTGTTTCACCCAATACCAGCGCGGCACTTGTGACATCAGTATGACTCCTGCTACTGACCCTCCCTTCACAAGGTAATATGACAATGTATTTTCAGATTTTCTTTATAATTTTCTTGTTAGTAACAACATAAAAACAGCGCTACTCTGTCTGCTCCGCTAAACCAAAGATAGTTTATTCACTTGCTTCAAAGAAAAAGTACTTCCTTACACTGCGAGTAAAAACCCACTGTTTTCCCTTCACTTAAGCTCGGGGAGGACCTACTACTCCTCTAGGGATACTCCTCCTTTGGGTAAGGCCAAAGTTTCATAGGTGGGCCCTCTGCTATCATTCACTCTCAACTCTTATACGATATAGTCCCTAATATAACACCTACAGCCCTCTGTAGCTTTTAGGTATTATGACAACAAACGAGTAACCTTCTGCAGTGTGATTTCCTTACCACACTCTTCAAAATTCCATTCCCGGGATTCCCAGGTATCTCTGTACCTGTACTTCTAGACTACATAGAACAGGACGCTAACTTTTCATGTTAAGAACATATAATCAATAATCACCAAACTAATCAATAATAATCATAACTCTGCTACCAGAAAAACTGATCCAGCGAAAGGCCAGGGACGAACACCTCACAAACAAATGAAAATTCAATGGGCCCATGTACACATTCAAGTTTCCTGGCTGTTTCGCTGGGGGTCAAGTTTTGTAATTCACTTTTATCTTGATTAGTTAACTCACTGGAGATTCAGTTTTACTCCTGATAAAATTTTATTCAATGTCTAACTAATCTTCACAGATCAACACTCTTCCTTTGGTCGATGGACCATTAGTTGAGTAGTTGATGGTGATATGAACAAATTAACTAACTAAACTTACAGATCTTAGTGAATTAACCACAGACTCTGAGTAAGATTTATAAGTTTTATCTAAAGTTTCAGTCATAAGTTGAACGCTCATTAATACAAATTCACAATGCAAACTCCATCAACTTTCATGGGAGGGAAAAATTCTTTTAGCAAATACATTCAAAATCACAGACACATTCAACAAATCAATGCATTAAGAGTGGAAAGATGTAGAGACAAAAGGCATAATAAATCATACATTTGCAAAGGTATGCAAATTTGAGACAATAATAATTACCGAAAGGTGATTATGGAAAACCAACTCTCTGGCCAAAAGAGCTGGTGGAGGTCTCCTGATTAAGACTCAGGAGACAAAGGCTATAGGACAGGCTATAGGACAGGCTATAGGACAGGCTCAGGACAGGGTAATACTTACTAAACTTCTCTACAGACCCGACGCACCGGGGCGCATCCCTCACTTACACTCTCTCCCTCCTCGATATTCTTCCGGAATCTTTGATCTAATCAAGTGTCTTTCAGAGGTGAATCTTCCCAGTCTGTTCTCTCTTTCCTCAGCAGCAGTAGTTCTTGCCTCTCTTGCACTCGTGCTTGCCTCGCTTACATGCATGACAACTCTTAAACTTTTAGTCACTCTAGTTATAGTCTTTATTTCTGCATGTCCCACCCTCAAAAGTTACAAATCTTGATGAAATACGAGCTCTGATTGGGCAGGGACAGGGGAGTTGTCATTACCTCACACTGACATGTTTAATTTCTTAATAAACTCTTTTGTCTGGCAAACCCATCCCCTTTAGCTCATTTAATATTCTGTCTCACTTCCTTTCTCATGTATTTAATGTTACAAATCAAAACACATTTCAATACAGTTCCACAGTCGAGAAGAGGTTTCACACGGCGGTTGTCCTTGGCTCTTGGCAGCCTGTCAGTGACGAGGTCAGCGGGTCACATCACTAATACACTGCGCATGTCTAGCTCGCATCCATTTTCATCGCCATCTTTTTCTCTTGTATGCCACATGAAGCCCAAACATACACTATTAACAAAGGATTCATAAACAGATGTTAATTTCTCAAATAAGTGATTTTCACTGTTCACCACCCACTTCTACTCTAGCCCATGTTATTTTCTTCTTCGTTAAGCAAAAGCATTAGCAGCGACAGCTCTCTTTAAATTCAGGCAAGCATAGGCCAGGCATGTGGTGCCTCAAGACCTAATGTTAGTAATTTCTGCGCATGCGTGAGAGTTTTCCCTCTCAAAACGGGTTAGTCACGTTACTATCTACGTAATTCTAATTCGCACATGCGCAAAAGAGTTTTCCATTTTAAAGCGGGTTTTAGTTGCGTTGCGTTCTATTTTAATTAATTAAGCATGCGTAAAGCTCTTATCCCCATATGTAAATGTTGTGCGTGTATATTAATTTTGATTTCTTTACGATTTCTAATAATTAGTACGGTTAATGAGGGATTTCTCCGAGCAAGTTTCGTTTTCTTGAATCCTTGCTCCATCACCACCATCGGAATTCACTAAAGTGCTGGATGCCATATATTTCCAACAAGGGTTGAGAAAGGAAAAAATGCAAAATATAGCAGTCTCTTGAATTCATCAATGTGCAAAAAGTAAACAGAGTACAAAAAAAGGTAAAAGTGTAAAGCATAATACACAGTGAAAGAAATGACTTTGCATTGGACCAATGTTCCAAAAAAACAGCAAATTGCACAAAAAGCTCATTGCTGCCCTCATTCTCTCGTGGGGATCAGGATACTCCTCTTTTGTGGACAAGGGTGAACATTAACCTCACAACTCTATTAGAAAGCCTCTTCTGTTTCTCAAATTCACACTGTGTGGGGAGACAGGGAAAAGGGAGAACATGATTCCTTATATTACATTGCATAATTTCCATGTGGCCACCCAAAATTCAGTCAAGATGTACATATAACTCTGCATCTGTATTTAATCCCCATGGACTTTCAGTGCCCATGGAGAGTATCCATCTTGATTCAGCGCTCCGTAATTTCATCTCCCTGTCACCTCCTCTTGGATTCACATATATCTCTTGGATTCCATAGTATACACATTTTCCAATATCACCATTGTGATGCTCCCAAATGTGTTTCGCAATGACGAATGTAAAGTCTTTCTTTGTGAGAGCCCGGATGTGCTGCAGTACTCGTAGCTTAAGTTTATTGATCGTACTTCAGACGTACATCATGCCACATTCGCATTCCAGTGCATACACAACATGGGTGCTTTCACAGTGGATATGTTCTTTAATCCTCTTCAATCTTCCATCAATCAGTTTCACTTCTGTTCTGTTATCTCCCCATTTTCAAGCTTTACACTTTGTACATTTATGGAACCCACATTTTTTAGGGAGTGTCCAACCACTAGATTTTTCTCGGTTTGGCATAAAACTTCGAATCAAATAATCCCCAAGAGAGTGCATTTTTCGATAGGTTATGCTCGGATGATTTTGTACGATATCTTTCAAATCTCCATCTTGCTCCAGGATCTTCCAGTTGTCTTTAATTAGCATCTTTACTTCCTTCTCGGATTTGCTGAAGTCCATAGTATATCTGATTATGCACTCTCCATCACCATCCACTAGACTCTTTCTCTTTGGCAATAAGAGGTCACTCCTTTTCTTCTCTTTCGTCCTCCTTAGGGCATCCATCAAGACTGACGCTGGATATCCATGTCTCAAAAACCTCTGTGTCATCTCGGATGCTTGTTCCTCAAAGACTACTTACTCTGAGCAGTTCCTTTTCACTCTGAGGAGCTGGCCATATGGAATACTCCATTTTAGAGCTTTTGGGTGTGCACTATTTGCAAACAATCAATTGTTTCCGCTGGTGGGTTTTCTAAAAACTTTAGTGCAAATTTTGTCTTTAGATACGTAGAGTTGAATGTCAAGAAAAGTGAGCTCTGTCTTGCTGATAGTGTAGGTGAATTAAAAACCTTGGGAATTAGTGTTCAATGAGTCCAAGAAGGTGGTTAGTTCGGCTTCTTCTCCTTTCCACAGCAGAAACAGGTTGTCAATGAAACGTAACCACAATATGACATTTTTCAAGCTCTCAGCATGTTCTCCTGCCCCCACTGTGTCCGTCTCCCAGAAGCCCATTGCAAGATTTGCATACATGGGGCAAAAGAAGCCCCCATTGCTGTCCCTTGCTTCTGTACATAGAATTTTCAATCAAAAATAAAGATGTTGTTCAGCTAACAGTATTCCATCATCTATATATAAGTAAATATATATATATATATATATATATATATATATATATATATAAATATATTGGAAAACATCCGTAAGCTCCCTTTTACATATGTATTGATTATCTAAGGTGTTGCAGTGACTCTTGGTGTAGTGGTGGTACAACCTCAAGAGTGTCCATTTTCCTTAGCTTTAAATGCCTACCTGTGTTAATAAGAAGGTTAGGAGAAACATTAAGCGTCCCCTTACAAGCTAACAATTTATCCAGTGATCTCCCCAATACAGAAAATGAGAACAGCCAGAGAGCCATTGAGTGCTTCTACACCAACGAAGTACCACACAAAAAATACAGTGGCACTAATGGAGCTTGTCACATCTTACACAGTCCAGGTGAGGCTATGTAACTAGCCCATCTCTCAAGTGGATCCTCTTCAGCGAAACAAGGGAACAGAAGAACAAGTTACTTATCTTCGGTAACGCTTTTCTGGTGGATACAGTATCTGCCTGTGGATTCCTCACCTTTTGAATTACCCCTGCACCAGCATTGCACGGAAATTCTTTTCTTAGCTCTCCAACGTTGACGAGGACGTCATAATAGCACGGCTCCGCTCGCGGCTCCGTATGACGTCACCGGAGCCATAAGAAGACCTCGTCGGCGTGCTGACGTCAGTTCCACCCATTTTTCCCATGCCCTCGAGGCAAACGGGTGGACTGACATTTCCACAAGTATACACAGTATACAAAATATATATACAAATACATATAGTATATACATAAACAGAAAGGAAAAGCCAATAAGCAAAGCACTTCCTAGCAGCAAACTGTACGCATGAAAATGACATATTAAAAACATCCATGTCAAACAGTTATAACTTTTTCGGTATAAACAGGAGGACAACGGGGAGGCGGGTGGGTCAGTGAGAATCCACAGGCAGATACTGTATCCACCAGAAAAAGCGTTACCGAAGGTTAGTAACTTGTTCTTCTGATGGATACATCTGCCTGTGGATTCCTCACCTTTTGAATTGAATCCCCAAGCCGTACCTCTCCCGGAGGAGGGTGTCCACCTGACTATACCAAAAAATCTTGCAGAACAGAGCGTGCAAAATGGCCGTCCCTCCTAACCTCAGAATCCAAGCAGTAATGCTTCGCAAAGGTGTGGAGGGAGACCCAAGTTGCTGCCTTACAAATATCAACAACAGGAACACCTCTAGCCAAAGCAGAAGAAGATGACTTAGCTCTGGTGGAATGACCTCTAATACCTTCGGGCGGCTCCTTCTTGGCCAGGGCGTAGCAGATCTTGATACACAAGATGATCCACCTGGAGAGTGTTCGTTTGTGGACAGCTTTTGCTTTCATTCGTCCAATGTAGCCCACAAAGAGCTGATCATCCAGCCTCAGTTCCCTGGTCCTGTCCAGGTAAAAACTGACCGCCCTCTTAGGGTCCAGGCGATGAAGTCTCTCCTCCTCCTTGGAAGGGTGAGGGGGGGGATAGAAGGTAGGTAAGGTAACAGACTGACCTAAATGGAAAGGAGTAACCACCTTAGGCAGGAATGCAGCCCTGGTCCTGAGAACCATCTTTTCTGCATGAATGGTTAAAACTGAGGTTTTTAACTAAGAGCCTGAAGCTCACTTACCCTCCTGGCTGAGGTAATAGCGATCAAAAAGACCGTCTTGAAAGAAAGAAGCCTCAAAGGGCAACTATGAAGAGGCTCAAAAGGAGAACCCATCAGAAATGTAAAGAACAAGATTCAAATCCCACGGAGGCATAATAAAGGGAGTGGGAGGAAACTTATTGGTTAGGCCCTTAATGAACCTCATAACAACTGGAGATTTAAAAAAAGAGGGCTGGTCCGGCAAACAAAGGAAAGCCGACAAATATCCTTTAACTGTAGCCACAGCACAACCCTGCTGGGCCAAAGAAAGAGAAAAACTTAGCACATCAGACAAACGGGCCTTCAAAGGATCAATGGACCTCTCTCCACACCATTTCACAAATTTGGACCACCTGGAGGAATAAATAGATTTGGTGGAGTGTCTCCTGGATGATAAAATAATATCCACCACATCCGGTGGGAGAGAGAAAGAACTCCGGTTGCCCCATTCAATCTCCAGGCATGAAGGTGCAGGCTCTGGAGGTGGGGGTGTAGAATCTGCCCCTGCGACTGCGAGAGGAGATCTGCCCTGAGAGAGAGACTGAGCGGAGGGTGCGATGAGAGGTGAAGTAGATCTGTGTACCACACCCTTCTTGGCCAATCCGGGGCGATCAATATGACTTGGGCCCGGTCTTGGTGAATCTTCCTCAGAACCCGAGGAATCAAGGGTATGGGAGGAAGCGCGTAAAGGAGTCGCGAGCTCCAATCGAAACGCGTCCCCCAACGCTCCCTGCATCGGATACTGAAGGCTGCAGAACGACGGGCAGTGCGCGTTCTCCCGAGTGGCAAAGAGGTCCACCCGAGGAAACCCCCACATCTTGAAGATGTGATGGATCACCTCTGGATGAAGACGCCACTCGTGATCGGCCGAGTAATGCCGACTGAGACTGTCCGCACGTACATTCAGCACACCGGCCAGATGATTTGCAATCAGACAAATCTGATGGCCCTGAGTCCAGGACCAGAGTCGCAGAGACGATACGACCCTACACCTCCCTGTTTGTTGATGTACCACATCGCGGTAGTGTTGTCCGTCAGGACCTGAACCGACTGACTGCGAAGGGAAGGAAGGAAGGCCTTGAGAGCCAAACGTATTGCCCGCAATTCCAAAAGGTTGATGTGAAGCAACCTTTCCTCTGGAGACCAAAGACCTTTGATCTCTAGATCCCCCAGATGAGCACCCTACCCAAGAGTGGAGGCATCCGTGATCACTGTGGCCACAGGTAGAGGAGGCTGAAAGGGCTTTCCTTGAGACAGGTTGCCCTGCACACTCCACCAAGACAGCTCCGCTGCAGTGTCTCTGGAGATTCTGATCTTCTCCCTGAGATCTCCATTGTGCTGATACCACTGCCTACGGAGGCACCACTGGAGTGCCCTCATGTGCCAGCGTGCATGGTTGCCCAACAGTATGCAGGAAGCGAACAGACCGAGCAGACGTAGGACCTTCAGGACTGGAACAACCGCTCCATCGTGAAACAAAGGAATCATCTCCTGTATGTCGAGAATCCTCTGCGGAGGCGGGAAAGCTCGACACACAGTAGTGTCCAGTACTGCCCCTATGAACAGGCTGCGCTGAGAAGGCACCAGGTGAGATTTGGGTACATTTATCGAGAAACCCAGTTTGAACAACAACTGCATTGTTGCACACAAGTGGCGCAACACCATCTCTGAAGTCATGGCTTTTAGCAGCCAGTCGTCCAGATAAGGGAAAACAGGAACCCCTGACCTTCTGAGATGTGCTGCCACCACCGCCATCACCTTTGTGAAGACCCGTGGTGCGGAAGTGAGACCGAACGGAAGGACCGCAAACTGGTAGTGTTGCGACCCTACCATAAACAGGAGATGCTTCCGATGCGACTTCAGGATGGGAAGATGAAAATACGCATCCTGAAAATCGATCGACACCATCCAGTCTTCCTGTTGCAGCGCCAGAAGAACCTGAGCCAAAGTCAACATTTTGAACTTTTCCTGCCTGAGGTAAAAATTCAAAATCCTGAGGTCCAGGATCGGCTGTCCTTCTTGGGAATCAGGAAATAACGGGAGTAACATCCCTGACCACTTTCCTGCTCTGGAACCACCTCTATCGCCCCTTTCTGCAACAAGACAAGAACCTCCTGTTGTAAGAGTAGTAAATGGTCCTCTGAACACCAATCCTGGCGAGGAGGGTAAGGAAGTGGAAACTCTAGAAAAGGGAGGGCGTACACATTTTCCACAAAATTCAAAACCCAACGGTCTGAGGTAACCGATTTCCAATCTTGTAGAAAAAGGGACACCCGACCCCCTACAGGACCAGCATGCTCCAAGATGGGGGATCTAGAGCTGCTTTCCCGTGGTACCAGTGGGGGGGGACAGGAGAAGAGGAGGAGGACTGCTGCCGAGAGGCTATTCGAAGACGGCCTCTATTTTTCCCCCTGTACGACCTGTACAGAGGATTCTGCTGTTGTTGCTGAGGCTGCTGACGACCTCGAAAGGAAGCCGCCTTCCCAAAGCCTCGATACCTCTTGTAGCCATACCCTCTAGGCTGAGACTGCAGGCCCAAAGATCTTGCAGTAGCCCTACTGTCTTTAAAACGCTGCAAAGCAGAGTCCGCTTTGGTGCCAAACAATCTTGAGCCATCGAAAGGCAGATCCAGTAGAGCAGCCTGAACATCTGGCTAAAAACCTGAAGATCTGAGCCAGGCATGTCTTCTCGTAGCAACTGAAGAACCCATTACCCGGGCAACCGAGTCTGCAGTGTCCAGACCCGACTGAATGACCTGTCGGGCAGCTGTTTGAGAATCTGAAAGAGACTCAAGAAAATGAACTCGCTCTTCCTCAGGAAGCTTAGGGGCCAATTGCTTAACAGAGTCCATAAGGGCATGATTGTACCGCCCAAGCAGGCAAGTGGCGTTTGTAGACTTCAGCGCCATACTTGCTGAGGAAAACACCTTTTTGGCCGACTGTTCTAGCTTTTTTGCATCTCTATCCCCCGGGGTGGTAGGAAAGGACCCAGACGACTGCTTGGAGCAAGAAGCCTGAACCACCAAGCTTTCTGAAGATGGGTGGGCAGAAAGAAAAGCTGGATCACCAGGAGCAGGTCTATATCTTCTTGCTACTGATCTGGAAACTGCAGGAGCAGACAAGGGCTTCTGCCACACCTCCATAATTGGCTCCGTCAACGCCTCATTGAAAGGCAGTAGAGGCTCACTAGAAGAAGAAGCAGAATTAAGCACTTCAGTCAGAATATTTGACTTTACTTCAGCTGAAGGCAATGGAAGGACCAACAATTCAGCGGCTTTCCTAATCACCACATGATAAGGGGCGACATCCTGAGACGAAATAGCCTTTGGTGAAGAGAGCTCCCACTCCGGGGAAGTGTCTAAGCCACTAGCCTCATGTAGACCTTCGAATTCGTCTACGGAGTCGAGAACCTCCCCTTCCTCTTGCCGGTACTCATCTTCCTCTAGCAGCCTTTGTGCTTCCCTCCTGGATCGCTGCTTCGGGATCGGCGTCGGTGGCGCCAGCCGCAGCGCCGGTGACAACTGTGCCAGCGTCGAAGGAGGACCTTCCAAAACAGGCAGCGGCGATGATCGAGTCCGAGACGGCGCCAATTCGACACCAGACGGTGATTGAGGTTTCGGAGTCGAAAACCTCGGCGTCGGAAATTGCCAAGATGGAGCCGTCGGCATAAAAGGCACGAAAGGTGCCTGGGCATACTGCTGGGGAACGCCCAAGTTAAAGGCAAGCGGACCCATGGGGCCAGAAGGCGCACCGGTAGGGTAGGATGCCCTGGCAAACATGCCAAACATTGCATTTAGGAAATGCGAGGGATCTGCTCCTGGTCCTGGAAAAGGAGGGTAAGGATCCGAACCTCCTTGGTCTGGATCCATCCGAGGCCGTACTGGAGGCTTGGGCTGCGGAGCCGGTGACATTGGCGCCCGCACAGGCGAAGCCGCAGGAACAGGAGAAGACTCTCTCGGAGCCGAAGAAACCCTGGGCGCCGGAGAACCTCTGGGCCTCGAAGAGTCTCTGGATGCCGGCGAACCCCTCGGAGCCGGTGAGTGGATCGGAGTCGCCTGCGGAGAAGGAGAAAGCAACGGAGAAACAAAGTCCTTTTCTCGGCGCTGCTGAACAGGTGAGGCTGACCTCGAAGCCTTGCCCTTCGAAGAGCGACGTCGTGAACCGTGTCTCCTCTTCGACTTCTTATGCTTCTTAGACTTAGAAGTATGCGAGGTCGACGACTTCGAGTGCTTACGACCCCTCTTCTCTTTTTTCGCCCTTGCCATGAAGAGTTTAACTTCACGCTCCTTCAGCGCCTTTGGGTTCATCTTTCGACAGCACGAACACCCTTCGACGTCGTGGTCCAAAGAAAGACACCAAAGGCAGTCATTGTGAGGGTCTGTAATAGACATATGGCCCCCACACGCCCTGCAGGGCTTGAAACCCGACTTCTTCAAAGTAGCCATTCCTACAGAATCACGAAGAAGAAGGAAGAAACCAAGTAATCTCAGAGAAATGGAGAGACCCAGAAAAAAAACGTTGCGCGTCGACGGCGCGGAAAAAAGGGAACTGACATCAGCACGCAGACGAGGTCTTCTTATGGCTCCGGTAACGTCATACAGAGTCGCGAGCGGAGCCGTGCTATTATGACGTCCTCGTCGACGTGGGAGAGCTAAGAAAAGAATTTCCGTGGATTGCTGGCGCAGGGGTAATTCAAAAGGTGAGGAATCCACAGGCAGATGTATCCATTAGAATGAGGTGTATGGGTTCACATTGTCACCAATCCATTATATGTTAAGAGTGCCTAGTTTTTGTTCGGTTTTTTCTTGTCCCAAACACTATAAATTCTGATCGTCCAGAACATTTCTGGGGTGATCGGTCATATCTGAGCCCACACTTGGCTTGTGAACAATTCTTCCTTCTGGTTCAAAGCCTTTGTATAGAAGATGTAATGAGGTATTCCATCTCTCCTACTGCTAGCTGCAACCTCCCTGGCAGGACATGAAGGCCAAAGCTTCTTTCCTGATCTAGCATCCCAGCCAGAGTAGGAAGTGGATAATTGTGCATGTTGAATTCGCAACTCTCCTTTGGTCACTTTTTTGCAATATATCCTGTGCCCATATGTGAGCGCCATCTGTAAGAGAGGCAAAACTCCCAGAGTTCATTATACTTGTTCCAGCTTGGGTACATGGGAATGCCATCCGGTTAGTCTCACTTGGGGGGCCAGCTGTGTTTCCTGGGGGGTCAATCAGGAAGATGGCCCATATTCTCTTCTGTGTTCCCAATGTCTGCTCCTCCAAGACTCGCTTCTGTCCTGTGTTGGATGAGTGTCCTGGTGGTCAGCTGATTTTGACACCACTGGTTCTTCATGTGACCTGGTCCAGCATGTGTGCTGGGTGAAAATAGACCGTTCCCTCTGCTGTTCCCTTCTCAGGTGCAGCTCTGTATGTCTGGCTACTGCTCACTGCCTTGAACACCTCTGGGAGTTGGTCTTACCCATGAGACAGTCTGCTAATGGTTTGAACAACCAACACCCTCTTTCAAAACCCTCCGTGTTCCCTGTGGACCGCACTCCTGCTATAAACGTCATTACTAAATACGTGTGGGTTAAAACCTCATGCTTTGTGCTCCAGTCTAAGCCTTCAAGATCCATAGTGTAAATTCTTCAGGCAGAGGGTAGGTTTCCAGGCGGCAAAGAGGCTTGCCTTTCCAAGCCACCAACTTCATCCGTTTTTACTGCCTTTATAACTCGGTATAGGTGACCACGTTCTCCATTAAAGTATTTTTCTTGGACACTACTACCTAGGAGGCTCTCGAGGATCCTTTTAGGATTTGTGTCACAAGGTTGTCCTCTTGGAAGTCCTTGCAAAGTAACAGCAGTTGTATTGTGACTTAATTATTCCTACTGCTAGTGTGTTGTGGTACCTTGCAACCACAGAGCCCTTGGCCTTGGGATTCCTTAGCTACTCGTCGACAACCATGATGCAGGCCGAGTTCCACGGTTTGCTCTGGTCTTTTGCTCTAGCCTGGCAGTTTCGGCTGGACTGCTGCCGTGAGGAGCAGGGTCAAGACTGATTTGCATATGACTGGGTCCAAACTGGAGTGGTGTGGTGAGCAGAAAAACGATGGATTAAACCCAGATCTTGGTGACTGGGGTGAATGTTTGCATTGTTCAGCATTCCGTCCATCATTTGTTCTTTTTGCACTGGTCTTTTGCTTAAGGAGCCTTGTTGGTACGGCTAGCACCTTTGTTTCAAAAACGTTGTTTTCCCCTTAAAAGTGTGGGGCTAAACCATTTCTGCTGTGCACTGGCATTTCTCTGTCCGTGATTGTCTGGGAGTGTTCCCTTTTTTGATGTGTGGGTCGATTGTTTGTTAAGCCTTATTTCACTTTTTTTTCCCCACAAAAGGTATCCAAGTCAAATTTGTGTTCTTTTTCCCCCCACATCTTGGGGATACTAAAGATACACAGGGTTTGGCAATTCCCCTAAAGAGAAGCAAGAAAATAGCCAAAATATAGCAACATTTTAAAGATTTTTTGGAATAAAGGGGAAAAAGTGCTATGTAAGACATCGTATTTTTTTCTAGAAATGGCAGCAACAAAATGTTTGCTGTGCTAAGATTACCATCCATCTTTGCTGCTTTTAGAAACAAGCAATTTTTAAACACAGTTTTTGCATTTTCTAACTAGTAGTCAAATTTTCCTATTACTGTGGTTACAACTACTTGCTGTTTTAGTGGAAACTGGTGTGAAAATCATGGGTGAAACCAGAAATCTACACATTTCTGAAAACTAGATACAATTCTGAATCAGCAGGGGCTCATTTTTGTAGATTAATCATGGTTTTCCCAAACACCCTAATAGTTGAAATTACAAAAAAAAAATAATTAAAATGAGTAGGAAAATATAGCAATTGGTGACATTTTCTTCAGTCATTTTTTTGCCCCAACTCCCGATTTACAATTGTAATATACAGTTACATCCGTCAAATCCTTCTGGTCATATATAGTGTATGTTGGTTGTCCAAAAACGCGTAATACCCAGAGCCAACACCTGAGCTGCAGTTTATAATGATTTTTCTCTATGTTCCGGCCATGCAGTAATTCATATGATAAAATCTAATGGAAAAAAAATGGATATGAAGGAAAAATATGTATTTTTGAAATGTGCACACCATACTGAGTTTAGGAATAGTGGTTATTTGTACACCTCTGAATTTGGGATTACCCATAGTATCATGCGAATCAAAGAACATTTTCCAAAAGTGTCTTTTTCTTGCACATTGGCAAGCCAAAAATGGATAAAATCAAAATGGTAACAACAAGTGTTCTACTATTCTGTGTTCCCACATTTTTCCACTAAAAGCAGTATCCCACTTGTGAGGTTGGGTCTAGCACCCAGAACAGGACCCAAAATGTTATTAGGAGACCTCGGATGTTTGCCATGAAAAACAATCCTTTTGGTGATCTGTGTTGCTGTGGAATTTCTGCCAGCGCTGGACCACTACCTAGGGAAATCTACCAAATCCAGCTGTTTCTGATAACTAGACACCCAGGGCAATCCAGGATGGCATGACTTGCATGTTTTCTTAACCAGAATGCCCTGTAAACTCCACACTTTGGTTAAAATCATGCTTTTTCCCTCACATTTCTGTGAGGCAAAGTTTGGAATCTGTGCAGATCCACATAATTTCTACCATGCAGCATTCCCACACGTCACCTGATAAAAACAGTACCCCACTAATGAGGCTTGTCCTAGTGCCTGTAAAAGAACAGACCCCCATAATGCAACATGGATATATCACATTTTTAACATGGAAAACAAATGTTTGACGATGTGGATATGTGCAAAATTTGGGCTGGGCTTGCCCACCTCCCAGGGAAATCTACTACACCCAGACATTTCTGAAAAACAGCTGGTGGAGTCTGAGGTGGTGTGAATTGTGTGGCTTCCACTACATTTTCCTACCCAGAATGCCCTGCAAACCTCACACTTTAGCTAAAATCACACATTTTCATCACATTTCTGTGAGGGAAAGTTCTGGAATCTGCAGGGATATACACAATTCCTACAGACTGAGTTCCCACACTTCTCCCAATAAAAATTATACCCCCACATGTGTGGAGTTGTATGGAATTTTGCTGGCATTCTAGTAAATGCAGAACTTTTGTTACCCAGGAGTCATCTGCAGCGTATTTGCTGAGGAAAATATCTGCAGGACAATGTTTGCACATGAAACTGGCATCGATGTGGGAAATCATTTTAGGATGGGGCTGAAAATGTCTTTCTCACTATTGGCTTTTCATATCCTTGAAGATGAAGTGCACAGTGGCAGTAAAGTTTGGAAAACAAAATTAAGAACTAAGGGACAGTTCCTGTCCGGTTTTCCACAATGGGACAGTCTTCCATAGGTGGTACTTCCTTCAACTCTGCAATGTGTGAGACCGCTGACAAGATCTAATGTGTACTAAGATCATTGAGCATCAGAATAATGAACTTCTGAATTCCCGCTTCTAAACTGTAAAATTCTGTCATGGCACCAACCCTTTACAGTCCATTCACAGGCATTCCACGCATCGCACAAAAACTTTCACACCGCCATCCACAGGCCCATTACAATGTTCAACTTAACAAACTGCGCCATTAAAGGGCCCTTAACATTCAAATGCCCAAAGCACTAAAATACCAATGTCCTTACCAGCCAACAGCCACACATACCGCCTGGCAGCAGACACACATACCACTGGGCAACTGCCACACAACCATTTCTACTAACATACTGCCAGCTGATTACAGTAGTGGTTGTACATCACTCCTAGCCTGGCCATCTGCCTCTTTCCTACATATGATCCCTATGAAAAGAAGCATAAGCTTTGACTATCTAATACGTGGGTGCCAGGTGAATCTTTACTAAATCCTTCACATGGTAGCCTGATGAGGCTCAGGGAGACTTGTCTTTAAAGCACCTTTTGGGCACTTACTGCACTAAATCCAACTCCTTTCAGTGTGTGTAAGTAAGTTTGGGGTGTCTGGGTATGCATTTGTGGCCTATTCCTTGGGCAGTGCAAGCCTGTCTACATTTGAACACGGGGTGGGTAAACATGCTAGGACAGGTTCTCCTAAGACCTTTGCATTTGGCGGACAGAGTACTCACTCAAAACATGGCACATATCCTGTCCACCGTTATATGCAGTGCATTGACTATAATGTACACGTAATATAACAGTGTGAGAAGTTGGCCTGGTATATGCTGTTCACTAATTAAAGTGGACACCTTGCACCAGTCCAATTCGACTCTTATGGTAGGTAGGTTTAAGACAACCTTTATAGAAAGCTATCCTAGTGGTAGCTGTGGAGAGCAGCCTTCAGGCTAAGTCTTGGAGGAATGTAAAGCAGCTTGTTTTACCACACAATCTCTTGAATCACCAAATGAAAAGACACCACACAGGTATATATATCAAATATATATGTATTTATTAATAAACAACTCTCTACTAATCTCTTTATGAGATTAGAAGCCAGGCACATATGTACAAGTCAATGTTTTATCAACTTAAGTTAGCACAAGTAAATATCACAATCTTATCTTGGCTAGACTGTGGTCTAGAGCATTTAGAATCGAGGGACCCCAAAGAACCACCCCAGGTAGTTGTAGGAGACCCACAGGGGACGGACGCGGTGTTCAGACACTGGTGCGAGTCCTGTACGAGTCTATGCGAGAGAACGCAATTGAGTTATCAATGTTACAGGTCCCTGGCGTGTTCGAGGCGAACACACCGATCGGTCAGTACGAGTCGAAGGACGCGGATACTGATAGACACATCGCGTCCAACTCCCTTGTAACTCTAACACAGACGCGAGCCCTGTACGAGCCAGTGTGATAATCGCACGGGGAAAATAGGAGTTTTAGGGCACTTCTAGGGTAGCTACAAGCAAGCCACTTACAGGGTAAGTAGTTCTAGGGCCCACACCCACAGGAGCACCGTAGTGCTGAAGTTACCTCACCCAGGGGAACCGGGTGCATAGGTGTCCTTTGGTGTCGGGTCGCGGCGTCGTTTTCAATGGGAACCAATGAAGACTTGCTGCTTGCGACGACAGAAGAAGTGTCCGTTGGAATCCAAGCCTGGATTCGGAAGGAGGAAGACCTGAAAGCAGAGGGGACAGTGTTCACAGTCACTTGGCAGTGACTCTGGGCAAGGAAGATGAATGCCCACCGTCGTCGACAGCTTCGGGTCGTTCAAGGGTGTCTTGACTCTTCGACCACATGGTCCAGGCAGCGTCGATGATGACCAGGAGCTGGATTCAGTGTGTCCCACGACGTCTGCAGCTTACTGAGGTGTCGGCGACTCGATTGGAGCCAACAAGCCTTGGTAGCAGCAAGTCTCGTGGTGATGAGGAAAAGTCAATGGTGCAGACCAGCAAGGTCTGGGGGACTTACCCAGCAAAGGTAGGTCAGGGCAGGCCTGGAGCAACCAGGGGAGCCCTTTGGTTTTGTTGGAAAGTCTTCTGGGGACCCACAAGCCGGCTGGCAAGGGATCGCGAAGACACCTCTGGAGGATCCACTCAACAGGGGCCCACGGTCACTCGGGATGGTATAGGCCTCTGAATTCGGGAGGGATCTCTGCTAGAGGCTGGGACCACACGTGGTCCAAAGCACAAGTTCGTAGAACGTCGTGAAGGGGTTGCACTCGACAATAGTGCACGGTACCCAGGGGCTGCGGTTCCTCGTCGCTCGTGGGGTTCACTTGCCTCAGCTTCGCTGGGGACTCACGATGGCCTTGGAGAAGTCAGGAAATCCTCTTCCTGGGCTGCAGGGACTTCGGGCTCCGGCGGGAGCGGCATAGTTTGCGACCGTCGTTTGTAGTTTTTGGTACCTGCCAAGCAGGGGAGTCACTCCTTGACTCCAAGGGAGATTCTTCAGTCTTCCAGAGGTAGTGGAACATCGAAGGTCCAGGATTCTTCTTAAGAGCGTCGTCCAGGGAGATCTGGGTTGCAATGCACAGGTTCCCCCTCTTATACTAAAAAGAAGGGAGGGACTAACTCTATGACCCCACCTATGGGAGGGTCAGGGGAGTGGGTGGCTACACCCACTTCCCTTTATCCAGTTTCGCGCCAGAGCAGGGGCAGGTAGCCCCTGAGCCGGTTTGAACTGGGGTATGCACAGGGGAGCCTTCTGCTCCCCCACTCTAAGAGTGCACCCACCCAGCCCCAATACACTAAACCCTGTCTGGGAGGTGGTCACACCCCCTTGCGACAGGATATCTATTGTTGGGCTTCCTCCACTGTGAGTTTCGGTCATCAGCAGGAGGGCAGCCCAGTGTCTGTGACTGGTGACATCCATCTTGTGATGCCAGGGCTCTGGAAAGAAGTTACCGGTTAGGCCGGTGTGTACATGTCTCTCCCTCTAGAAGGGTGGAATGCTACCCCCGCCGCCAGAACTGGCAAGGGGTAGTATTCCAAGATGTTTGACACCAAAAACGACATGTTTCCGTGCAGCCATCCCAAAGTTAGCATTTAACACGAGGTTATAATGCGCTTAAGAGTATATGGTCAGGCTGCACTACAAACAGCATCAGAGAAGGGTCTCTGAGCGCTGCAGAGGGGCTCTGCTCATGCAGGGACACCCTCCCACATAAGAACCAAGCACTCTGCCTTCAGGATTGATAAGGCCTGCCATAGGAGTGACTTATAGGTTTGTATGTGTGTATGTATGTAGTGGTATAGGTAGCCCATACCACAGTAAGGGGTGCATGCACCACCTCACCCAGGCTGCAGTAGCAGACCTGTGGTGTCAGATTTAGTCTGCTTCCCAGGGGTGGCATAATACATGCTTCAGCCCCTGGTAGGCCTGTGAAGTACCTATGCCCTTGGTACCTAAGGTACCATATACTAGGGACTCATAAGGTACCACAGTATCCAATCACTAGTGCACCTAAAGTGCACTCCAAGTCGTTTAGAGAGAACAGAGAGGCTGGGGCCCTGATTAGCAGGGACCCAGCCCGACTATAGCCAGAAACCAGTGTAAACATCAGAAAAAAAGTGGGGGCAACATAAGAGGCAGATCCTACTCTCCTACACAACCCCCCAAACGCAGGGACACTAAACTAACCTTGACCAGTTAAGTCTTCGTGCTCTAAGTGGAAATACCTTGAGAGTCCATCTGCATTGGCATGTTGGGTCCCAGGTCTATGCTCCACTGTATAGTCCATGCCCTGTAGGAAATGGACCACCTCAAAAGTTTTGGGTTTTCTCCTTTCATTTGTTTAAGCCATAGGAGGGGCTTGTGGTCGGTCTGAACTATGAAGTGAGTGCCAAACAAGTATGGCCTCAGCTTTTTCAGGGCCCACACCACAGCAAAGGCCTCCCTCTCTATAGCTGACCAACGTTTCTCTCTAGGGGTCAGCCTTCTGCTAAAGAAAGCTACTGGCTGATCTTGACCTTCATCATTCAGTTGAGACAGTACAGCTCCCACACCCAGCTCAGAAGCATCTGTTTGGACAATGAACTTTTTGGTGTAGTCTGGACTCTGTAAGATGGGGGCAGTGCACATGGCCTGCTTTAGGTCTTCAAATGCCTTCTGACAGCTAGCTGTCCACTGAACCTTTTTGGCATTTTCTTTGAGGTTAGATCATTCAAGGGGGTCACTATAGATCCATATCCCTTTACAAACCTCCTATAGTACCCAGTCAGGCCTAAGAAGGCTCTCACCTGTGTCTGGGTGGTTGGAGCAACCCATTCCATTATGGTTTGGATTTTGCTCTGTAAAGGCTGAACCTGGCCTCCACCTACAAGGTGGCCCAGGTACACAACCTGACTCTGCCCTATCTGGCACTTAGTGGCCTTGATAGTGAGGCCTGCTTTCTGCAGGGCCTCCAAAACATTTCTGAGGTGGACCAGGTGATCCTGCCAGGAGGAACTAAAGACAGCAATATCATCTAGATAAGCTGAGCAATAAGTTTCCATCCCTGCCAGAACTTTATTCACCAACCTCTGAAAAGTGGCAGGTGCATTTTTCAATCCAAAGGGCATCACCACAAAGTGGTAGTGCCCACCAGGGGTCGAAAATGCTGTTTTGGCTTTTGCATCATCAGCTAATCTGATCTGCCAGTAGCCAGCTGTTAGGTCAAATGTACTTAGATACTTGGCTGAGGCCAAAGTATCAATCAGCTCATCTGCCCTTGGTATGGGATAGGCTTCAGTCCTAGTGACTGCATTGAGGCCTCGGTAGTCTACACAAAACCTAATTTCTTTCTTACCACCCTGGGTATGAGGCTTGGGTACTAGGACTACTGGGCTAGCCCATGGGCTATCTGAAGGCTCAATCACACCTAACTCCAACATTTTCTGGACTTCAGTCCTGATACAGTCCCTGACATGGTCAGGTTGCCTGTAGATTTTACTCTTGACAGGCAGACTGTCCCCAGTGTCCACCTCATGGGTGCACCAGGTAGTCTGACTAGGGGGTCAGGCTAAACATATATCTGTACTGTTGCAGAACCTGTCTGCACTCAGTTTGCTGATGGTCAGTGAGGCTGCTTGCCAAAGCAACACCATCTACTGACCCATCATCAGGGTTCTGTGAGAGAAGGTCAGGGAGAGGGTCACTCTCCTCCTCCTGGTCCTCATCAGTTGCCATGAGCAAGCCCATGTCAGCCCTGTCAACATATGGTTTCAATCTGTTGACATGGAGCACCCTTAGGGGGCTCCTGGGAGTTCCAAGATTCACCAGATAGGTGACTTCTCCCTTTTGTTCAACTATTGTATGGGGGCCACTCCACTTGTCTTGGAGGGCTGCTGGGGCCACAGGCTCCAACACCCACACTTTCTGTCCTGGCTGGTACACAGTCAGCACAACCATTTGGTCATGCCAAGCTTTTTGTAATTCTTGGCTGGCCTCCAGGTTTTTGGTTGCCTTTTTCATGTATTTAGCCATCCTGGAGCAGAGACCAAGTACATAGTCCACCACATCCTGTTTGGGGGGCTTGAGAGGTAACTCCCAGCCCTCTTTGACCAAACACAATGGACCTCTTACAGGATGCCCAAACAGAAGCTCAAATGGGCTGTAACCAACCCCCTTCTGTGGAACCTCTCTGTAGGCAAACAACAGGCAGGGAAGAAGAAGGTCCCATTTCCGCCTAAGCTTCTCTGGGAGTCCTTTAATCATTCCCTTAAGGGTTTTGTTGAAGCGTTCAACCAAACCATTGCATTGTGGGTGATAGGGGTGGTGAACTTATAAGTCACACCACACTCCTTCCACATTGCTTTCTGATATCCTGACATGAAGTTGGTACCTCTGTCAGAGATGACCTCCTTTGGGAAACCCACTCTGGAGAAAACTCCAATGAGGGCTCTTGCCACCACAGGGGCTGTGGTGGTCCTCAGGGGAATTGCCTCTGGGTACCTGGTGGCATGATCCACTACCACCAGGATAAATCTGTGCCCAGATGCAGTTTGAGGGTCAAGGGGACCAACAATGTCAATCCCTACCCTTTCAAAGGGTACCCCCACCACAGGTAGTGGTATCAGGGGGCCTTTGTGGTGTCACCTGCCTTGCCACTGGCTTGGCATGTGACACAGGAGCGACAAAACTCCTTTGTGTCCTCTGACATATGTGGCCAATGAAAATGTGGAACAAGCCTGTCCCAGGTCTTGTTTTGGCCCAAGTGACCTGCTAAAGGGATGTCATGTGCTAGGGTCAAGAGGAACCCCTAAACTTCTGAGGTATTACCAACCTCCTGGTGGCTCCAGGGGATGGATCTCTACCTTCAGAATATAGGAGTCCCTCATCCCAATAAACTTTATGGGACCCACTAGCACTCCCAGCAGCCTCAGCAGCAGCCTGCTGTCTGAGGGGTTCAAGAGAGGGGCAGCACTGTTGCTCCTTACTCAGATCTTCCCTAGAAGGGCCCCCTGCCCCCAAGAACTCAACCTGGTCAGGCTCAAGTTCCTCTGGGGCAGTTCCTTCTTCAGGGTCTGCTCCTCCTCCCTGGGGAGGGGAATCTGTGATCTGAGACAGAGGGGAAGGCACTGCCTTAACCCTACTGCTCCTCCTCTTGGGAAGCATCTGGTCCATAATTTCAGGATCCAGAGCTGATTCAGTGTCATGCATTTTGGCTTGTGACCTGGTCACAGCAAATACCTCTGCAGGGATGCCCAACATCTCAGCATGAGTCCATAACTCTACTTCAGACCAGGCTGAAGTTTCTAGATCATTGCCCAATAGACATTCTACAGGGAGGTCTGCACTGACTACAACCTTCTTGAGGCCAGTTACCCCTCCCCAGGAGAAATTCACAACTGCCAGACTATGGTTGGTCCTGACATTGCTTGCATTGCTCACCTGGTACATTTCGCCCAGGATGATCTGTCCAGGGTCCACAAGATCCTCTGCCACCATGGTGACACTAGCACCTGTGTCCCTAAATGCCAAAGCCTGTTTGCCATTTATTACAGGCTGCTGTTTGTATTTGCCCAGATTACTGGGGCTTACTAGGAAGGACATGTCAATGTCTCCATCACAAATCAGCATTGCCTGAGTGGTTACTCTGACTAGGTCAGAGTCCACTTCAGAACCCAGGGTCAACCCTACTACACCCTTCTTCTGAGTACCACCTCCACCAGTAGCTGGACTAGGGGGAACAGTTGCCTTAGGGGCAGGAGTGGTGGTGGTTTGGTCTTTGGACTTGTTACAGTCAGAAGTCCAGTGCCCTTTCTGTTTACAGAATTTGCACCAGGGCTTCTTTTGGCCTTTTCCCTTGTTGGATTGTGACTCCCCACCAGATGCAGATTTTTGGGGCCCTTGTGAAAACTTCTGGTCTGTTGACTTATCCCCACCTTTCTCAGAGCCCTTAGAATCCTGCTTCTTGGTGTCACCCCCTTGGTTCTGGGTTTTCTGCCTCACCCTGGTTCTGACCCACTTGTCTGCCTTCTTTCCCAATTCTTGGGGAGAGGTCAGAGCGGAGTCCACCAGGTATTGATGCAACAACTGGTTCTGGCAATTATTAAGGATCTGTTCTCTTATCATTAGATTATACAATCCCTTGAAATCAGTAACCCTACTGCCAACCAGCCAACCCTCCAGAGCCTTGGTTGCACAATCTACAAAGTCAGTCCAGTCCTGAGTCTGTGCCTTCTGGGTGTCTCTGAACTTCAACCTGTACTGCTCAGTGGTTAAGCCAAACCCATCTATCAGTGCACTCTTCAGGACTTCATAGTCATCAGCATCCTCTTCTCTAACAGTGAGGAGCTTGTCTCTACCTTTATCTGAAAAGGAGAGCCACAAGATTGCTGCCCACTGCTTTTGGGGGACCTGTTGTACTCTACAGGCCCTTTCCATAGCAGTTATCCACTTATGGATATCATCCCCACTCTTGTAGGGAGGAACAACCTTGCTCAGGTTCCTATGGTCTGGAATATATCCCTGCCTCTAGGGACACTGTTGCTGCCACCAGGGGTTCTAACCCCTCTTTTCTAGAAGCTCTCTGGAGCTCAAAGGCTTCTCTATCTAATGCCAACTGCTTGGTTTTGAGGGCAAATCTTGCTTCCTCATACTGCAGCAGTTTGCACAGTCTTTCAGAGGAGGTCTCTCTTCTTGGGAAGTAGGAGTTCCTCTGCTGGACAAATTCTCTGTCAGAGTGATGGGAGCGGTCAGAGTCCCTAGAAAGGGACCTGTGCCTCTCCTCCACTGTGTCAGTTCTCTTAGGGAGAATTCCTCTGTCCTTTTCAGACCCTTTGGGGCCTGGCCCTACAATCACAGAGTATTGGTCAACTTGATGTTCATCATCTGACCCAGACACTGTAATTGACCCACCCCCTGATTCAGACCCATTAGCTCCTAGAGCTAATCTAAGATCATCTGCTGTCAGCAGATCTATCAGGTGTAGTGTGGAGGGACTCTGTCCTATCTTCAGGTGCCTCTCAGCACACATGGCTTTCAAGTCAAAGAAAGTCATGTCCTTATACTGAAGCTGGGTGGATCCACTGGGTCCATCCCTTAAGGACATTCTAGTGCTTGTACTACCTACACTAGTTTGTGGCCTACTGATCCTAGCTTGAGCTGTAGAAAGGGTGTGCTATCCCTTGGCACACAGCTCTAAGTTCAGTAGAACTTATTGATACTAAGCTTGACTTTATATGTACCTTGAGTACCTATAGTGGTTTTCAGTTAGTAATTCAAATAGAGATTTTCTGGTAAAACAATAGCAAGCTGGAATCCCACACTCTGCCACCAATGTGAGAAGTTGGCCTGGTATATGCTGTTCACTAATTAAAGTGGACACCTTGCACCAGTCCAATTCGACTCTTATGGTAGGTAGGTTTAAGACAACCTTTATAGAAAGCTATCCTAGTGGTAGCTGTGGAGAGCAGCCTTCAGGCTAAGTCTTGGAGGAATGTAAAGCAGCTTGTTTTACCACACAATCTCTTGAATCACCAAATGAAAAGACACCACACAGGTATATATATCAAATATATATGTATTTATTAATAAACAACTCTCTACTAATCTCTTTGAGATTAGAAGCCAGGCACATATGTACAAGTCAATGTTTTATCAACTTAAGTTAGCACAAGTAAATATCACAATCTTATCTTGGCTAGACCGTGGTCTAGAGCATTTAGAATCGAGGGACCCCAAAGAACCACCCCATGTAGTTGTAGGAGACCCACAGGGGACGGACGCGGTGTTCAGACACTGGTGCGAGTCCTGTACGAGTCTATGCGAGAGAACGCGATGGAGTTATCAATGTTACAGGTCCCTGGCGTGTTCGAGGCGAACACACCGATCGGTCAGTACGAGTCGAAGGACGCGGATACTGATAGAGTTACAAGGGAGTTGGACGCGATGTGTCTAACACAGACGCGAGCCCTGTACGAGCCAGTGCGATAATCGCACGGGGAAAATAGGAGTTTTAGGGCACTTCTAGGGTAGCTACAAGCAAGCCACTTACAGGGTAAGTAGTTCTATGGCCCACACCCACAGGAGCACCGTAGTGCTGAAGTTACCTCACCCAGGGGAGCCGGGTGCATAGGTGTCCTTTGGTGTCGGGTTGCGGCGTCGTTTTCAATGGGAACCAATGAAGACTTGCTGCTTGCGACGACAGAAGAAGTGTCCGTTGGAATCCAAGCCTGGATTCGGAAGGAGGAAGACCTGAAAGCAGAGGGGACAGTGTTCACAGTCACTTGGCAGTGACTCTGGGCAAGGAAGATGAATGCCCACCGTCGTCGACAGCTTCGGGTCGTTCATGGGTGTCTTGACTCTTTGACCACGTGGTCCAGGCAGCGTCGATGATGACCAGGAGCTGGATTCAGTGTGTCCCACGACGTCTGCAGCTTACTGAGGTGTCGGCGACTCGATTGGAGCCAACAAGCCTTGGTAGCAGCAAGTCTCGTGGTGATGAGGAAAAGTCAATGGTGCAGACCAGCAAGGTCTGGGGGACTTACCCAGCAAGGGTAGGTCAGGGCAGGCCTGGAGCAACCAGGGAGCCCTTTGGTTTTGTTGGAAAGTCTTCTGGGGACCCACAAGCTGGCTGGCAAGGGATCGCGAAGACACCTCAGGAGGATCCACTCAACAGGGGCCCACGGTCACTCGGGACAGTGTAGGCCTCTGAATTCGGGAGGGATCTCTGCTAGAGGCTGGGACCACACGTCGTCGAAATCATAAGTTCGTAGAACGTTGTGAAGGGGTTGCACTTGACAATAGTGCACGGTACCCAGGGTCTGCGGTTCCTTGTCGCTCGTGGGGTCCACTTGCCTCAGCTTCGCTGGGGACTCACGATGGCTTTGGAGAAGTCAGGAAATCCTCTTCCTGGGCTGCAGGGACTTCAGGCTCCGGCAGGAGCGGTGTAGTTTGCGACCGTCGTTTGTAGTTTTTGGTGCCTGCCAAGCAGGGGAGTCACTCCTTGACTCCAAGGGAGATTCTTCAGTCTTCCAGAGGTAGTGGAACGTCGAAGGTCCAGGATTCTTCTTAAGAGCGTCGTCCAGGGAGATCTGGGTTGCAATGTACAGGTTCCCCCTCTTATACTAAAAAGAAGGGAGGGACTAGCTCTATGACCCCACCTATGGGAGGGTCAGGGGAGTGGGTGGCTACACCCACTTCCCTTTGTCCAGTTTCGCGCCAGAGCAGGGGCAGGTAGCCCCTGAGCCGGTTTGAACTGGGGTATGCACAGGGGAGCCTTCTGCTCCCCAGTGCAGGACTTCAAAGCACTCTAAGAGTGCACCCACCCAGCCCCAATACACTAAACCCTGTCTGGGAGGTGGTCACACCGCCTTGCGACAGGATATCTATTGTTGGGCTTCCTCCACTGTGAGTTTCGGTCATCAGCAGGAGGGCAGCCCAGTGTCTGTGACTGGTGGCATCCATCTTGTGATGCCAGGGCTCTGGAAAGAAGTTACCGGTTAGGCCTGTGTGTACATGTCACTCCCTCTAGAAGGGTGGAATGCTACCCCCGCCACCAGAACTGGCGGGGGGGGTAGTATTCCAAGATGTTTGACACCAAACACAACATGTTTCCGTGCAGCCATCCCAAAGTTAGCATTTAACGCGAGGTCATAATGCGCTTAAGAGTATATGGTCAGGCTGCAAAACAAACAGCATCAGAGAAGGGTCTCTGAACGCTGCAGAGGGGCTCTGCTCATGCAGGGACACCCTCCCACATAAGAACCAAGCACTCTGCCTTCAGGATTGATAAGGCCTGCCATAGGAGTGACTTATAGGTTTGTATGTGGGTATGTATGTATAGGTAGCCCATACCACAGTAAGGGGTGCATGCACCACCTCACCCAGGCTGCAGTAGCAGACTTGTGGTGTCAGATTTAGTCTGCTTCCCAGGGGTGGCATAATACATGCTTCAGCCCCTGGTAGGCCTGTGAAGTACCTATGCCCTTGGTACCTAAGGTACCATATACTAGGGACTCATAAGGTACCACAGTATCCAATCACTAGTGCACCTAAAGTGCACTCCAAGTCGTTTAGAGAGAACAGAGAGGCTGGGGCCCTGATTAGCAGGGACCCAGCCCGACTATAGCCAGAAACCAGTGTAAACATCAGAAAAAAAGTGGGGGCAACATAAGAGGCAGATCCTACTCTCCTACAAACAGACAGATCATCTGTCATGTTTTGACAGAAGAAGGAGATGGCAAGCAGATCGCAAGCAAGACCAATTCATAGCTATTTACTAGAGCAAGTAAATGCACAGCGTCTGAATCTACTAGCACAAAACATTCTTTCTTAAGGAGTTTCCCAACATATCTTCTTTGTGCGATCCAAAATGAAACATTGGGAATGGCACAGGACAGGATTTGAAGGACACTTGGGACAATAGTACTTATTCTATCTCCTGATTCCTAGGTACAACTTGATACAATACAGCTCTCTCTTGCTTTTTATATACTGCTTAAACAGCAACCGTCTCATGTAAAAATCAAGTGCTCATCCACATCTGTGTTCTTTTCAGGTGTATAAATTTCTGTTAAAAACGTCCAGCATAGGATGAACTTTGGAGAAACAATCAGAGTCTGGGTAGTCTCTAGGAAGAGCCTGTGCATTATCATTGAAATGCACCATGGAAGTGTGTCCGTAATATCACGGAAGGAATGTTGAGTGGTTGCTTTATCATGACCAGAATAAAGAGGTAAAAAATATCAACAGCTAAGAATGTATAGATTTCCTGTACCTAATTCCACATCTACGCACCTTGAAGGTATATATATATATATATCTTCAAGGTACGCAGATGTGGATTTAAGAATAGTAAATCTATATCTCCCTTTGTACATTTCCTGCCTCAATATTTTGGTTTTTGATATTTTGATCACAATATTGTGGCCACTCGATATTCCTTCAGCGATATTCCAGACTAAAACATGCACCATACGCTGCAGAAGCAGAGAATGATCTCTACTTATGACAGAAGCGAACGATGATGTGCACCACACTGGGTCACAAGACCTTTAAGAGAATAGAGATGACTTGAGAATAATGCCCTTCAGCAGTCGAAGACCCCAAAACATTCTCAACTCTTTAAAACTGGTTGGAGTCCACTGGTGCACTTTCAAACAGGACCGTCCCTGTGCTCCATCAAATACTTTGTGGCATAGGTATTTGTGTTTATAATCATCTTATAGAGAACCACATCATCTGCAAACTGAAAAACCAATGGGAGTGTGATTGTCACTACATTAAAATCTCCAGTAAAAGGCGGTAGAACAGGCTGGACTCCATCCAGAGCAACCCACATCAGCTGATCCTGCTAGGCATAAGCCTACTAGACTGTGGTTAAGCTTGAGTTACTCGTACCCTAGGAGGTTTCACTTCCTGCTCGATAGACAAAGAACTTCACTCAGCAGGAACAGATGATTTGCCATCATCCGAGAAATCAGAATCATCTGAGAATTCCTCTCTGATAGAGAAATCACTGCCAGAGCCCTCTCCACCCTCAGCGGCCAATGCTGTGTGAGTATCTGAATCCTGCATCGGCTCCAGTTCTTAACTGATTTCCAGAATCAGCTCCAATGCTGCAGCAGTAGACATCCTACAAGAGCTATATATGTAAAGTGAGAGCAAGAAATCTAAAAGAGGAAACCCTGGGAAACAAAACCACTGAAAAACTATCTACTGAAGTGAAGAGTGATCTTCTTTGAGAAAAAAATAATCTGGCTTCTCAGAAGTAATAGGGGAAAAGATGAAACGCTCCATGCTACAAAAAACACACGAAACAATAACGAAAAAAAGAAACCTAATGTACACAAAATAAAGAATGAAACGAAGTAAAATGTAACACAATCAGACACTTTATACCAATCTACCAACTACGCAAACCACAAAAAAGCAAAAACCAATAACAATACTGTAACAAAGGGAATTCTCAAATTGAACACATACTATATTTATAGAAATAAGAGACAAACTTACCTCCAGAATTCAATTTATCACCATAAGTCATGATACGCCACACTGAACAATAAATGTTATGTGTGTGTGTATATATATATATTTAAATATATACTATCAGCTTGTGCTCTTCAGCCATGCACTCTATATTTATGCCCAAAATAAAATACTGAGCAATCACTAAGGGCCCAGCCACTATAGATCCCCACTCTGTCAATTAAAGACAAGTATTCAGAACAATTCAATGTTAGTTTGCGCTCAGTAATCAAAGTATATCACATTTTAAGTTCATTTACTGTACTACATAACTCCATTCACACATACTCATCAGGTCGAAATGTCATTCAATTTCCCCCAAAAATATTTATTTTATTTTTCTTATATATTTTTTTTGTAGATATTGGCACATAAACTCACAATATGCACAGTGAGGAATGTCAGCAACACTGGAAACTTTCTAGGCATTCAAGGTAAGCTGCTGTCGCGATTTCAAAAGCTATGCATACCTTCTTCACTCACATTCACATGTTCACAGTCTAAATCCATTCGTGACACACTAACAAGCACGGTGGGAAACTCACACTGTCTTCACCCTGGAGCTCTCAATTTGTGCCCCATCATGAATACCTGAAGGCAACTCGGTTCCAGCATCCACTATACTAGGGGTCTCCAACCTTTTCAATCACAAGAGTTACTTATATTCAATGAAAGTCACCCCGAGCTACTAATATTATTAGAGTTGCACACATCAGACAAGTTTACATTAGTGGCCACTCTTGCAAGAATACCAGCCATGATCACCTCACTGCAGGTTTGCCAGAAGTAAAGTAAAAAAGGCTTTGTCAATTTGGAATGCCTCCACAACAGTAATACATAACAGCCACAGTTGAAATACCTCTTGTCATCAATGTAATAATATTAGTAATAAGTGTCCCAAGGCTGCATGATTTATCATTCAAATATCGACATTAAAAGATTTTGAAAATTATGTGTTCTGAAAATACACACATTTTCAGATCAAACACACACTTTTAAATTTTGATATCCCTATATTAATTCAACCAAACAAAAGCTTCTAATTTCGTAGGCTGAGCTGCACACAGGAGAGTTACTCACAGGTAGCTGGAGAGCTACAAGTAGCTCACGAGCTACTTGTTGGAGAAGCCTGCACTATACAGTGGTCATATGTGGCATGAAGCAGTACTGAAACACACTATCTGGAAGAAGCAAAAACGTATGCAGGATGAAGTACTGTGTGACATTTTGTCCTTCATCATGATCACCCACCCACAACCTGACCACTGGAGGCAATGCGGTTCACAGAATCCACTATACAAGGGTAACATGTGGCAAGCAACAGTCCGGAAACACAGCACCAAGAAAAAGCAAACACTTAAGCAAGATGAAGTAAAGCATACAATGTAATGCTCCATCATGAACGCCCACCACGACCTACCTGGAGTCACCTCAGTTCACAATACCAATATATAGGCGTCGGATATGGTATGAAATGGTCCAGCTGGAAAAAAGTCAATACTTTTATGGAAATTACCTTTATGGATTTAATAAAATGCATTCCTTATGTTTCTGGAAGAAAGGCGTGGCCAGAAACGTTACCAAATTTTATTGGTGGGGAACCAGGTCATGACCTTTTTGACATGCACCACCACATCCTTCACTAGAAAATCCCTGGTGCCTAGTGGAAGTGCCAGATGATTGCATCGTGCTGCGATCGCCTGCTGCTTTACTCGGCAGGAGGAGAGTATCCTCTTTCCAGCGATACATCTCTTGTGGCACACTTCCCCGCGAGCATGGAGAACAAAGCTCACTTTCACCCCCGCTGGAGCCGTAGACTTCTGCTTCAGCAGACAGGATGTGGCACAGGCAGATGCTCTGGTACAGTGATACTCAAAGTACGGCCTGTGGGGTGCATACGGCCCTCCTGACTTTTACATGCGGCCCCCTCGTCAACAACAGCACTGGGCTGCCATTTACTCGACTCAGCACTAACAAAAAAAGATGTTTAGTGAACAGGAAAACATGTATCTCACGGTTAATTGAAGTTAAAGACTGGAAAAAACTAGGGTGTCCAGCACTTATTAACTTTAGGAACACTTTCATTTTTGAAGGTATCTTGCAGCAAAAGTGTTAAAAAAATTAGAGTCTCTTCAAAATTCAAAAAGTATTTCATTAACATGCACAACCGTTTCACCTCCGTAGATCAGGTTATATCAGTGCATTGAGAAGTATTTTTTGTAAGTGATCGTTTTCAAACATGCACTTAGAAACATTAATTCTTCCCTCCACCTTGACAACAATGCCAATATTGAACTAAGACGCAAGTCAGTTGTTATGTGCACTCTTTGGGTGGCATGGGTTCCTTTTATACATGAACAACATTATAGTTCATTAAATCAAACACAGGAGAAGGTTTGGAAAACACCACATCCTGAATTCATGTATTTGAGGTCCTCTTATATGTGATAACGTAGAAAAAGGAGGGAAAGTGAAATTAAACTATTTCCTAGGATCACACAATTTAGTTGAGTGGGGAAGCCAGGATTAATCCCACATTTTCTGTTTGCACATTGTGCAATTTAGTCACTAGGTGTATATGCTTTGCTTCTCCTACATCCCCCTTAATGCCACCCCCATACCCGCCCAAACCTCCAACTAGGCATAAATGCAGCCCACGGTCACATCACAGATCAAACTTTTTAGCCCCTGGAAAATGTTTGTGAGTACCCATGCTCTAGTGCTTGGTGCCTTGATGAGACAGACCCGTTTGCAGTGCTCTCATGATCACGTCAATAGCACACAACTGGTTAAAGAAATGCACGTTTTTGAATTTTAAAGAGGATTTGTGATATTTTTAAATGTTGTTTGGGGCACGAATTTAGGGCAGACGTTTTAATGGCTCGGCTTATGCATTGTCTCTTGGAGCCAAACCAGACCCTTTACACTGCTCTGTTGTGACTCTTTCTGTTTATTTGTTGGCTCACCTACCTCTAGTGACAGGACCAAGCCACCAATGACTGGGTCAGCTGCAGGAAGACTGGGCCTGTGAGCTCAGGATAGCCTCTGGTCTGAGGTAGAAACCCTTTGACTCCCGGCCCACAATGCACCCTGCTTCTGCCCAGTGACCCTCCCACCGGAAGAGATGATGGACTGAAACACAAATCTTGTAGAACACTTCATTAAAAAAAACAAAGCAGAGCCTTTGACACTGCCATCATCTTCTCCTAAGTACACGTCCCTCCATGCTGGAAGGGTAACGTTTTTATTGGGCAGAATGATGACTCTCCACCAGCTCTGTCAAGACCGATAACTCATTGGTTTCCGCTAAACCAGGGGTCTCCAACCTTTTCACCAATGAGAGCAACTTTTGTTCAACAAAAATCATCGGGAGCTACCAAAATTATCAGTGCCTCGCGAACGCCTCCTTCCCCGACGACTGGAAGCACGCCGAGATCAACCCCCTCCTGAAGAAACCCTCAGCGGACCCCACCGACCTAAAAAACTACAGACCCATCTCCCTGCTCCCGTTCCCAGCGAAAGTCATCGAGAAAGCCATCAACAGCCAACTCGCCACCTTCGTCGAAGAGCACAACATCCTCAACCCCTCCCATTCCGGCTTCAGAAAAAACCACAGCACAGAAACCGCCCTCCTCGCCGCTACAGACGACATCCGCTCCCTCCTGGACAGAGGAGAGACAGTAGCCCTCATCCTCCTCGACCTCTCAGCGGCCTTCGACACAGTCTCTCACCGCACCCTAACACGCAGACTTCACGACACAGGGATCCGGGGCAAGGCCCTCGACTGGATCCACTCTTTCCTCTCCGGCAGAACGCACGGGTCAGACTCCCTCCTTTCCTCTCGGACCCTACACCAACCACCTGCGGAGTCCCCCAGGGATCCTCACTCAGCCCCACACTGTTCAACGTCTACATGGCTCCGCTTGCCCCCATAGTCAGAACACACGGACTCAACATTGTCTCATACGCAGACGACACCCAACTCATCCTCTCCCTATCCAACGAACCCAACGCAGCCAAGCACAACTTTCAAGAAGGAATGGAAGCAGTCGCCAAATGGATGAAAAGCAGCTGCCTACAACTCAACACTGACAAAACAGAAGTCCTCATCATGGGCCCACACCCCGACGCCTGGAACGACACCTAGTGGCCCCCGCCCTCGGAAACCCACCCACCCCCACGGACCACGCACGCAACCTCGGAATCATCCTGGACTCCGAACTCAAAATGGACCGCCAGATCAACTCCGTCGCATCCTCCTGCTTCCACACCCTCCGCCTCCTCCGCGAGACTTTCAAATGGATCCCCCTCGAGCACAGAAAGACCGTCACTCACGCCCTCGTCACCAGCAGACTTGACAACGGCAACGCACTCTACGCCGGAATAAACAAAAAACTCACCTGCAAGCTACAAAACATCCAGAATGCCGCCGCAAGACTGGTCCTCAACCTGCCAAGACACTGCCACATCTCCCAGCACCTGCGCACACTCTATTGGCTCCCCATCGAGGCTAGAATCACCTTCAAAAATCTCACCCACGCACACAAAGCCCTCCACAACACCGGACCTGCATACCTGAACAGCCGACTCGAATTCCACGCACCCCAAAGGACCCTACGATCAGCCCAGCTCTCCTACGCCGTGGTCCCTCGCACCAGGAAGTCCAGATCGGGAGGCCGCTCCTTCTCCTTCCTCGCGGCCAGAGCCTGGAACACCCTACCGCTCCACCTCAGACAGACGACATCATTACCCATCTTCACAAAAAACCTCAAAACATGGCTCTTTGACAGACCTCCTCCTTGATGGACTGGATCCTGCACCTCCCCCCCTCCCCAGCGCCTTGAGACCCTCACGGGTGAGTATTCGCGCTCAACAAACCCATGATTGATTGATTGATTGATTGCTGTACGCTCAGACAAGAGTACATTAGTGGCCACACTTTGCAAGATTACCAGCCGTGATCACCTCAGTGCAGGATTGCTAGCAATAATGTAAAAACGGCTGTCAGTTTGGAATACCTCTACAAGAGTAATACATAACAGCAGCAGCTGCAGTGCCCCCTAGCACAAAGGGAATAATGTTAGTAATAAGTTTCCTAAAGCTGCATGATTTATCAATATTAATAAAGCCAAAAAGTGTGTGGGTTAGAGTTGCGCAAAACCTGTGTTTGCATACCGTATATTATATTCATGGCGGTGCTCCAAGAACCGGACGGTGCCACTTAAACCCTACCAAAATTTGAGGACAAAACCCCCAAAACATAAATCTCAAAATTGCCCCGAGCACCAATTCAATTCAAAGTGGGTAGTCCACACGATGTAATCGTTGTAATTCTGTCTTTATTTTCAAGCTTCTTATATGTCCATTGAAATACAACACCAACTTGTAGCCGACACAACTTATTCAGATCACTATTTCTATTAGTATCACAGTATCCTGTACAACAGTCTTGAAAATGGCATGAGCACCTGCCACCACACAAATAAATACTAATACTCACCTGGGTGAAGAATTAGAGAGAAAGAGTGATGTATACATCTGTAATCGGAGAAAAATGTTTGTTTTGTAGCCCTGATGAAGTCAACGGTTGAATTACCGTAGAAGAAGCACGTTATTGGCTACAAGATGGCGTTGTATTTCAATGGACATATATGAAGTTTGAAAAATAAAGACGGAATTACGATTACATCGTGTGTACTACCCACTTTGAATTTATTTGGTGCTTGGGACTATTTTGAGATGCTGCATGATTTATCATTCAAATATCAGCTTTAAATAAACATATTTTTGAAATTCCATTTTCGCCTCAAATGCACACTTTTCAATTTTGGTATACACATATTCAACCAAGCAAAAGCTTCTAATTTGGTAGGCTGGGCTACACACTGTAGAGCTACGCACAGGCGGCTGGAGAGCTACCAGAAACTCACGAGCTACTCCTTGGAGAAGCCTGCACTAAACAGTGAGTAATTCTTTGAACTGTATCTTATTTAGCTGTTTTAGGGTATACATTTATATGTATAGGGTTTAGGGTATGCATTTTCCAGTTGATATGTCCAGAGATTAATGACCCGTGTTCCAGTGTCTGGCACGATCTTCAGACTAATCTTCCAACTTTACATTACTTATTGTCTCGACACAAGAAACACTCTCGAAGAATAAAGAAAGGTTTCGTCTTGCAGTGAGTGCAACATACACCTCAGTGATCGAGGTCTCCCTTCCAATGTTTTTTTTACCGTAGCCCCGCGCTCTCGTCGCCCAGCGGCTCTCCGTCTCATTCCAGGACTGAAGCGCCCTGCACCCTGCAGAGTTAAATCCCTAATTACAGGTTGTGGAGATGAAAGAACAACGTTCACACAGAAAACTACAACTGGTGATGGGCCCTGCAGGGAAGAACAAGAAATGTGACCCGGCTCCTGGGTGCAGGAGGAGGGGGCGCTGAAGTGCTGCCATCAGGTGAGGAGGGAGGGAGGGGCGGCTGCCTGTGCGGGCAGGCCTGGGCTGACTTCTCTCAGGGTTGTACCTGTCCGCAGCAGCGGGGAGAAGTCATACGTTGCCAGGCCTGAAACAGCAGTGATTGCTCGCCAGGTTTACGAGAGCTCTGACGAGACAGCACAACCATCTCTCAACACCTCCGAGATACCCGAGACGGTAAAGGCACCTGTCCCTATCAACTGACTGAGGCAACAGAGCTCTCGCTTGAAACCGCACTGGTACCAGATACAGAGAGGCTTATTTACAAGCCCCTTGCGCCGCTGGTGCGTCACTTTTAATATGGGGAAAATGTGACGTACCGGTGGCGCAAGAGGCTTGTAAATAAGCCCCAGAGTACCTACATAGCAACATCTTCTATTCACAAATCCCACAGCCCGTTATCTCTAGAATTAACTGGCAAGACCAGAGTTGTCGGTTCACGTCTTACAACATGAGACATCGGAGCAAGCTTGACATATTTACTTATTGCTGTTCCTGGATCTTCTAGCTTATTGATCATCTCTACGCTTGTGTCTACTTCTCATTCCCGCTGCTTCACTTTATATAATGATTACCGTCGACTGTCTTCTAACTGTCTCTTCCCCTGATGTTCCATCTTCACCGGTCTTTGATTCTTCAAGTGGTGGTCTGTTTGCCCAGTCCCCCGTACACAATTTGTAGAAAATTGTTTCATCACCAAACCTCGACCACGGGTTTGTTAAGCATTTCGCTTCACACTCTTTGTAAGAGAGATTGTCTCTAATTTGCACATTAGATGTAAAGCAGACTGATATCTCTCAGTCTTGCTGCACTACAGAAAAATGCAAATGAAAAAGTTACTTACCTTGGGTAACGCTGTTTCTGGTGAATACTCTAGCTACTTGCAGATTCCTTACTTTCTAAATATCCCAGGTGCCAGTTTGGATCCAGAAACTCCTAGAAACTCTTCAACACCAATAGGAGTGCCTGCTCCATTCTGACATCATACGCAGCATCCCTGTGATGTCACTGGGGCAGTAAAGCACCCCTATCTGGGTGCTGATGTGTTTCCATCTATTTTTTACACATCTGCGAGACTCAAAAGAGCAATGGGTTGGAATGCTACCCGACATTTGCCAGTGGTTAGACTTATTGCAAGCATTCCTCCCGTCACTTTTTGTGTGTTTCATGACCCCCCTAAGGGGCAAGGGTATGCCCAGGCATGGGTCCCTTGATCACTGTGCTGTCGGAACCAAGGTACACCTGACTGACAAGCCCCAATCAGGGCGAAACTAGTCTTGGGTTGCTTGTGTTCTGGTTCAGGGAGGACCTGTTCTGGAAGTTCCAGCAGGACTGTTTCAATCGGAGAAGGGTCAAGACTGATTTGCATATGGCTGGGTCCAAATTGGGATGGAATGGTGGGCAAAAGAATGATGGGTTGAAATGCAACCCTGAGCAATTGCCAGTGGTTAGACTTATTACAAGCATTCTTCCCAACATCTTTTGAGTGCCTTCTGAGACGGTCCAGACCCACCACCATCACCTTCGTGAAGACTTGAGGTGCAGAACTGAGGCAAAATGGAAGGACCACAAACTGGTATTGTTCAGATCCAACTGTTAAATTAAACTACTTCCTCTGTAATCACAGAATAATGATGTAGAAATAGCTATCCTGCAGGTTGACAGACACCAACCAATCTTCTGCTTCCAATGCCAACAGGACCTGAGCTAGGGACAGCTTCTTGAGCTTTTCCTTTTTAAGAAACCAGTTCAGAACCCTGAGATCTAGGATCGGACGAAGACCACTATCCTTTTTGGAGGCCAGGAAGTAGACCCCTTACCCAAGTTCTGCTCTTGAACCAACTGACCTGCACCGTTTTAGAGCAAAGATAAAACTTTCTTCTGTAGGACACGTATGTAGTCTGAGGGTAGTGCATCAGTTCGGGGGGAAAAGGAAGGAGGGTGTTTCTGGAAGGGTAGGTCATACCCCCTTTCCAAGATCCAAAGGTCTCAAGTAATGGCCCTCCATGCTTGTAAAACGGAAGCTATCTGTCCCCCAACTGGATGCTTGTGTTCTGACAAAAGGAAACTAGGGCTGCAGTGGCTGGGAAGTAAAAGAAGGAGGAGGTGAGAGGGAGAGCACATGTTCACCCTTTGCCTCAACCTCTGTTCTGCATGCACACTGGGTTCCCGTTGCTATTTTTGCTGCTGGGCATGTTGTTGTCGGCTTCAAAAAACCTCCAGAAAAGCCTCATAATTTCTAAAACTGCAGATAGTCTCTTGCCTGGGTCTGGAGTCCAAATTATCTGGCAGTGGCTTTAATATCTTTATAGGTCTCTAAGGCTGAATCTGCTTTTGCCCTGAAGAGGCGGGAGCCATCGAAAGGAAGGTCCATCAGCATTGTCTGTACATCTTGTGAGAATCCAGTGTTGCACAACTAGGCATGGCAGCATAGGAAGATAGATGCATATTGGCCTTACTTTCCTTTATGGCCTTGGATTGCATCCTCAGACATGACTCGCAGCCCTTCGCATCATGACCAGAGACCAAACATCAAAGACAGATCTCATTAGAGTCTGTAATGGACATCTTTCCATCACATATCTCTGCATGGCTTGAAACCTGACCCTTTGGGAGGAGACATTCTGCTGCACCTGAAGAACCTTATAAAAATTGTCTATAATGTCTATTACTCCTGAGGAGATAGACAGAGCTCCTGATTGCATTGATGGTGTGGAAAAAGGGAACTGATGTCAGCACGCTGATAGGAGTGCTTTACGGCCCCACTGATGCCACAGGGACTCCACATATAATGTCGGAGTGGAGCCATCACCCCCTACCGGCGTGGGAGAGCTATTGAAGAGTTTCTAGATGCAGACTGGAACCTAGGGTATTCAGAAAGTGAGGAGTCTGCAGGAAGAAGAGCTATCTTTTATGAAACCGAAGACAGGAGGGTTACCTCCACGAGTAAATCAAGAGACAGCAGACCTGCCTCTCCAGATACATCACACTAAAGAACAAGGGGCATATTATCAAGGATCTTCGATATTCATCGCAAAGCGCGCTTAGCGCTGTTTTTTTTATCGCCGGCTATCGCTGGATTTCCTCGCCGTGATAGCGTGGTATTATCAACGCGTATCGCAAAGGCGATAGGAAATCCAGCGATAGCGTGTAAAACCAGCAATAGCGTGAGGATTCCAGCGCTAAATCAACAGCGCTAATGAAAAGCTTGCTAATAGGCAAGTGTATACTTAACCCAACAATCCACCCCCCATTGACAAGATGGTTAAGGCAAGTTTTTTTCAGGCGTTAAGTTCCAGCGATAAGCGTGAATTTTCCTATCGCTTCGCGGGCATTGATAATAGGGGGAAGTTGTGTTTGCGACTGTTTCAATGGAGTTTTAGTCAGGAACGCCTACTTCGCATGTCATTAGCGATATATATCGCTGACATGCTTAGAGGTATACAAACGCCCGCTATCGCTAATAAACTCACGCTAATGCCCGTTAGCTGCAGCTTGTTAATAGTGTGATAAAAATATCGCCGCATTAGCGGCAGAAAAGTGCCGCTAACGCGGCGATAAAGGGCTTGATAATATGCCCCCAAGTTACTTAACTTCAGAGTGGTCTTTCTAGTAGAGATCTTTTCTAGCCACAGATTCCTCAACTTTTGAATATTCCCCGGTCGTCAACTGGATCCGGAAACTTTCCAGCAGAGGCTCTGCATACAGGTAGGTGGTGCTGTGAGGTTCCTCACTGAAGCCATTCTGCTCTAGAAATTATGTACGGAGCCTATCTAGGCACCAATCCCACGCGCTCACACCCATTGCTTTTAAGACTGTCTCCTCCTCCAGGCGCAGAGCCCCAAAAGCAAATTGCTAGACCCGTGTATAGATTCCTAGACTTGGGTCTTATTAATGAATACATTCCAATCACAGAAAGGGTAGGACGAGAGTGTCGATGAGGAATGTGCGGCTAGAAAGAGTCTCTGTAATCTAAACGTATGTAGTTCCTCTTATAGTGGTGCCTAGGAGAAAAGGTGTGAGCCAAACCACCATCGTTTGTAATTACAACCTCGGTGGAGTAAGGTGTGGGGAGGAGAATAGGGGAAATTCCTTATTTCGGAACTAGGGTCCTCACACACCTAGCAAGCTAGATGTCATGCTTCATCATATGGACCTGCTCCTCGTCGGGTCGGCGCTGCAATACCCAACGGGCACCCTTAAAAGGGGCTCTTTCGCGGAGATCTTTTGTTCCTTGCCGTATGATGAAGTGCGGGTGTGTGTGATGCAGTGCGAGTGTGTGGGCCAAGGGGTGTAGATATCGTGCAGGGATAATTTAAAAGAAGTAGGACAGTCCAAATAATACTTTTATTCTGGCTGGCTATCCACTTCGTTAAAAATGAATAAACAGAGTGGCAGCCTATCTCCGGTGCCGGCGATAGGGGGTAGGTGATTCGGCTCCTCCTGAACTACGGGAAGGACACCATGTTACAGGTGTCCTCATACTCCGCCGGACACCGACTGGAGTGACTCCCTCATTGTAGAGAGATTAATTGAATACACTACAGCATTTTGATACGTAGTGTGAACATGTGGTAGGTAGTTACTGACCCCATCACATTGTGTAGATAGATTCACTGAGTAGGTCCTGAAGAATTGCCACGGATCAACCAAACCATTAGGCAAGAAACATGTTGACCTGTAGAGTTGGACATAGCCTGAACTAAACCTTTGAGCTAGATAGGCTGCCACTCTGTTTATTCATTTTTAACGAAGTGGATAGCCAGCCAGAATAAAAGTATTATTTGGACTGTCCTACTTCTTTTAAATTATCCCTGCACGATATCTACACCCCTTGGCCCACACACTCGCACTGCATCACACACACCCGCACTTCATCATACGGCAAGGAACAAAAGATCTCTGCGAAAGAGCCCCTTTTAAGGGTGCCCGTTGGGTATTGCAGCGCCGACCCGACGAGGAGCAGGTCCATATGATGAAGCATGACATCTAGCTTGCTAGGTGTGTGAGGACCCTAGTTCCGAAATAAGGAATTTCCCTATTCTCCTCCCACACCTTACTCCACCGAGGTTGTAATTACAAATGATGGTGGTTTGGCTCACACCTTTTCTCCTAGGCACCACTATAAGAGGAACTACATACCTTTAGATTACAGTATCTGACTGGGCATTTATGTTGGACCTCTATAAAAAGCCCCTCATTCCCCCGTTTGTTGATAGAAAGAGTCTCTACCAGAAAGATCGTTACCGATGGTCAGTAACATGTCCTTCTGATGGAGCTTTCTAGCCGCATATTCCTCGCCTTTTGAATAGATACGAAGGCATTATCTTTTAGGAGGCAGATCTGTGGATGGATTCAAACCAGAAAAACATGCATGATTGAGCGGGCAAAGTGCCCCTCTCGGCGAAACTGACTATCCAAGCAAAAGTGCTTTGTGAACGTATGGGATAATGCACATGTGGCAGCCTGACAGATGTCTAGGACAGGGACTCTGCATGCTAAAGCAGTGGTAGCAGCTTTGGCCTGGTTAAATGAGCACGCAGTCCTTCTAGAGGATGCTTTTTAGCCAAGGTGTAGGAAAGTAGGATCTGCTTTCATGGTTACCCCCACTTTTTGCTGATGTCATTATGTTTTTCTGACTAGCCTGACTGGGATCCTGCTAATCAGGAACCCAGTCTCTGTGCTGCCTCCCTAAATTGGACTATGGTGAATACTTAGGTACCCCCCAGATTGACTACTGGTGTACCCTTGTAAGTCCCTAGTATATGGTACTAAGGTACCCAGGGCATAGGTACACCAGTGGTCACCCATGGGCTGAAGCATGTATTATGCCACCCATGGGAGACCACTCAAACTGTGACCACAGGCCTGCCATTGCAGCCTGTGTAAGCTGGTGCTAGCATCTCTTATGACAGATATAAGTTTCCTTATATCTGAGGTCACTGCACTTAAAACCTACAAGTCATCCCTAAGGCAGGCCTTTCAATCCTGAAGGCAGGGTACTTGGTTATAAGTGTGAGGGTGCCCCTGCATGAGTTGGACACCCTTACAATTCTCGGTGCCCATTCTCCAGGCGTTGTAAGTGCATCAGCCATTACGATACATAGAGTGGCCATGCGTCATTATGCGATGGCTAACTCTAAACTGGCTGTAACGAACCCTGGCGTATTTGGTATCAAACATGTTGGAAACATACCCCAACACCTTAAACGGTGTTGGAGGTATGATTCCATGCACTGTTGGGCTTCTCCCGGAAGCCCTCTCTGCTCCCGGTACCAGTCTTCCAGACCCGGATAGCAAGCTATGACTGCTGCCAACCAGAGACACAATCAATTCTGCCCTCCTGCTGCTGAGCCAAGCTCAAGCAGAGGAAGGTAGGATAATAGGTTTCCTGTCACAGGAAGGTGCGACCACCTCCCAGACAGGACTTAGTGTATTGGACTGGGGTGGGGCGCTTGCCAGCACAACTAGACTGCTTTGAAGGGCACATTTGGTGCCCTACTTGCAAACTCCAGCTGGAACCAGTTCAGGGAGCCGTAAAACTGGACAAAGGACATGGCAGTATCCTCCCCTCCCTCCAGCCCCTCCTCTGGGAGGGACCCCTGAATCATCCCAATCTTTTCCTTAGGATACTTAAGGGCTTACTTGTGGATGGCTCTTCAGATTCGTCATGGGACAAGATTCAGGTCTGAAAATACTTCATATTCAACTGTCTGGGCACTTTGGACTTCGTTAGACTTCACTTTGGGAACCAAGACTGCATCTGGAAGGCTACTGCTGCTCCTGGTCTCGTCGTCATGCCAGTCTTCCATGTCGTCTGTGCCTGTGCTCCATACAGGTTCTTCACCAGGCCTGTGGACATCCAAGGCACCCAAAGAAATCTCCCTTGGAGTGAAGGAGTCACTCCCTGCATCTTCAGGCACCGCAACAAAGCTGACCGGTCTGCTGTACCTGAGCTTCCACGGACTCCAA
Organism: Calotriton arnoldi; assembly: GCA_963921515.1. Classification (NCBI taxonomy): domain Eukaryota; kingdom Metazoa; phylum Chordata; class Amphibia; order Caudata; family Salamandridae; genus Calotriton; species Calotriton arnoldi. The sequence continues at coordinate 681,284 of CAWUFW010001892.1, read as the reverse complement.
AAGGTTCAGCAATGCAGGTGGTAGTTCTGCAACTCCCTCAAGGTCTGTACTGTCTTCATAGCAAGTTTGAAGCCAGTATCCCTCGTCGGAACCGCTGGAGCAGTACTCCTGTGCACCGCGTCGACTTGCCGCTGCCAAGGCTTGTTGACTCTCCTCCAGAGATCTTCGGGCTCCAGGAAGCTCCAGCCTCCAGCATCTCCTGCTACCAAGATCTTCATCCTCACTGCATCCTCTGCACCGTGGGCCTGCATCATTGGTGAGCTGCTCGAGGTCCTCCTGCGACTCATGTGCCTTTGGCCTGTGGGTCCTCCTGAGGGTCTTTTTTGGCTCCAGTGGGCTCCCCTGTTTGCTTGGGGCCTACTCTGACTTACCTGCTTGTGGTGACTCCTTTGGACCTTGCTGGTCCTGACACTGCACCTTTTTTGTCTGCTAGGATTGTTGCCGCTGCCAAGGCTTGTTGGTGCTCCCATCGGACACCGACCCCCTGGCTCTTGACATCCGACATAGGACAGCTTGTGAATGGCTTCTGGTCTTCCCCAGCATTGCCTGGTCCGCACAGCTGCAGTGCCAAGGTCACCATCAACTCTCCTGCATCTTCCGACATCGTTGGGCATTTGTCTTCCGTGCCTCCTAGTCACTCCTGAGTGGCATTGACTCTGTCCCTGCTGCTTGCAGGGACCTCTCTTCCTGAATCCACCTTTGGGTTCCACCGGACTCTTTCACCTTCTTCGCCAGCGGTATCTTTACTGAAGTCCTCCATTCTGGTCACGGGCGGTTTCCAACATCAGTTCACACCTATGCACCCAGCGTCCCTGGTGTAGGTATCCTGGTTCCCGGGGTATCCACGGGTGGGATGACTCCCCAACCTTCCATCTTCCTTAGGGTTTCTTCAGGGTCCTCTGGGAAGGGACCTTCTTCTTAAAAACTGCAACCACGATTTACCTGTTGACTTGTATTGAGCACGCAGTCGTGTTCCCACTCTGCACACGGCCTCCGTGGGGTTCCTAAGTACTTACCTTGGGTGGTTTCTTGGGTCCCCAGCTCTTCTACATCTTCTGGGTCCAGTCTCGACTTAGGTCCTGGTTCGCATTCCACTTTCTTAGTATATGGTTTGGTCTTCCCCTGGAGACCACTGTGTATTTGTGGTACTTACGTGTTCTATTATTGAAGTATTGTGTATATTGTGATTATATCTCCGGGGAGAAGATACTGCAATGTGTTAGTGAGTGTTTATAATAAATACATATTTTTATAACTACACTGTGTGGTTCTTTTTCACTTAACCTACACCATACGATTAGTACTGCTAAAACAAGCTGCTTTACACTCCTTCTGGACTAAGCCTGAAGGATTCTCTCCACAGCTACCACTTAGAGAGCTTTCTATCGTTGTCTAAGACCACTAAAATCACCATAAGGGTTGTCTGGATTAGTGCAGGGTGCTTCACTTAAATAAGTGTGCACCATATACTAAGCCAGCCTCCTACATAAGGCGTGGCAGACCTTAATGGAAAGCACGATCCAGCAAGAGATGCTTCTCTTCTGCACAGCCTTTCCATTTTTCGCTCCCAAGAACCCCACAAAGAGTTGATCATCCACCCGGTGTCCTTTGGTATGATCTATGTAGATGTTCACCTCTCTCATGGGTCCAAGTGATAGATTCTTGCCTACTCCTCAAAGGGGTGAGGCGTAGCATAGAACGCTGGCAGGGTGATGGTTTGACCAACATGGAATGGCATCACAACTTTTGGCAGAAAGGATGCCCGAGACCGCAGAACCAGTTTGTCTGAGAAGAAGGTGGCATATGGTGGGTGAACACAGAGCACTTGAAGCTAACTCCTGCAACAATGTTATGGTGATGAGGAACACGAATGTGAGAGTGAGAAAAAGAGTTGTGAAGTGGATCAAACAGTGTGCACAATAGAAATGTGAGGACCAAGTTAAGGTCCCACTGAGCCATGACGAAGGGAAAGGGAGATAACAAGTGTTGTAACCATTTAAAAAATTGCATAACTACAAAGGATTTGAATAAAGTTGGCTGATCCGTCAACTACAGAAAGCCAGAAAGATACACTTTAACTGTGCCCAGGGCAAGGCTAAGGAAAAAACTAACAATACCACGTCAGAGAGCTTGGCCGGAGGGGGGTCAAACTGCTGAGAACTACACCAAGATACAAATGTGACCCAACGATGTGCATATACAGTTTTAGTCGAGGGACTCGTGGCTGGCAAGATAATATCAGTGTCTTCTGGAGGTAAGTTGAAAGAGTTCATTCAGCTATCACCGCTCAATCTCCATGCATGAAGGTCGAGATTACAAAGGCCTGGGTTCAGAACCCTGCCCTGTTGCTGTGACAGTAGGTCCTCCTGGAGGGGAGCCCGATTGCAGGACAGATGCTCAAATCCAGGAGCTCTAGATACCATACTCCCCCGTGCCCAATCCGTAGCCCCCAGGATGACTTGGGCCCAGTCAGTCCTAATCCTCTTCAGAACTCGTAGCACGAGTGGTATCAGCACTCTCAATAACATCTTGAACAAAACTCAACACTGGTTAACACTTAACCACCTCAAACTTAACGCCCTCAAAACTGAATTCCTATTAATCTCGCCTCCCAACACCACCTCTAACATCAAAGACTGGCTCCCACTACTCACCGCCTTGAACTGTACCCCACATATTGTTGATTCAGCAAAATCCCTAGGAATAACACTAGACAACAACCTCTCCATGATGAATCACATCAGCTCCACAACCAGAGCGGCCAAGTTCAATCTCCACATCTTAAGAAAACTAAAGCCTTTCCTGCCCAATGCAGATCTCAAGATGGCGGTTCAGGCTCTTGTGATCTCCAAACTTGACTATGGGAATGCTACCCTTGTTGGCCTACCGAAAATAAAACTAGCACCGTTGAGGTTTACCCTCCATGCTGCTGCACGGCTCATCACAGGCGTAAAGAAAAATGATCACATCACCCCAGCCCTCCACTCTCTGAACTGGCTACCTTATGAATCTAGGATCCACCTAAAAATAGCATGCATGACATACAAAGCCATCCACCACAACACTCCTCGCTACCTGGCTCAGAAACTGGTGCTATCCGGAAGGAATAGAGCTTCTCGTAGTACATGCTCCCTACTGCTGAAACCCCCAAAATTTCACAAAAAGAAAACCTATAAGAGATCTTTCTCTGGAATTGTCCCAAGAATTTGGAACTCTCTTCCCCAGAGATCAGGACCATCCCTTCATTCGTTCTTTTAAAAACGAAGTAAAAATGAGACTGCTGAATAATGTCCTTCCTATCTGAGGCGACTATCCATGCCAATTTGATTTCTTTGCTGGTGTTTTCACTATGTCTCTTTGTATTATCTTTTCATGCTGTATTTTCTATATTTTGCTCCTTGTATATTTAATGCTATTTATTAGGTTGTACAGCGCTCTGACACCAACATTTTGGTCATGTTCGCACTTTATAAAACTTTATAAATAAAATAAATTAAAAAAAATCAGCAGAAAGGCATACAGGAGAACCAAGGTCCACTCTAGGCAACAAGGGGTCTCAGAGTGAGAGACATCATGGAAACTCCAACTTGCAGAAGTCTTGGCATTATGCATTCTCAGCAGTGGCAAACAGATTGAGCCAAGGTTTTCCCCATACGGGGGACAGACCTTACACCACCTCCAGGTGTAACTGGCACTCCTGATCCGTGAGGTGCCCAGGGCTGGGTTTGTCTGCCATGGCATTCAGTGATCTTGACAAATGGTTCACCACCAGGGAAACTGTGTGGCCTTCCAGTCACTTCCAAAGGCACATGGCCTCCATGCACTGGATCTGTGATCCCATCCTGCCCTGTTTGCCACATGGCAGTGGTGTTGTCCGTGAGCACCTGAACCAGCTTCCTCTTGATTGATTGATGGAAGGAAGGGAGGCTTCCAGCGCCAAGCAGATGGCTCTCATCCCCAGAAGGTTGATATGGAGCTGAGACGCCGGCAGACACTAGAGGTCTCTGACCTCCACCTCTGCCAGGTGGCTGTCCCTGCCCAGAAGGGACGCATCAGTCACTACTGTCTGCTCTGGATGAGGAATGGAGAGGGGTCTGCTGCTGTCCCAATTGCAATCCAGCAACCCCCACTGCAGATCCTTTGCAGTATCCTCCAAAATGTGAAGGTGGTCGGTGAGGTTCCTTTGATGTTGGGCCCACTGGACTTCAGATCCCACTGCAGAGCCCACATGTACCGAATGGCATGCCCGGGGAGCAGGATTCAGGAGGTTATCGGTCCCAATAGCCTCAGAGTCGACCTCACTGACATCCAGGACTGAAGCTGAAAGATTTGGATCATGGCCCGAAAGTCCTGGACTCTCTTTCCTGGGGGAAAGGCACAAAACCAAAACTGTGACCAGAATGGCTCAGATGAAGAGGAGTATCTGATAAGGAGTCGTGTGTGGCTTTGACATTTTGATAGTGAACCTCAAAGATGCTAGAAGATTTGCTGTAGTCTAGAGGTGGTTGACAACTGCCTGAGGCGAGCTCGCCTTCATCTGCCAGTTGTCGAGGTAGGGGAGACTGGCACCCCTGAACCCAGAAGATGTGCCGCCACCACTGCCATCAATTTTAGTAACACCTGAGGGGCGCTTGGGAGACTAAAGGAAAGTACAGCACAATGAAAATGCCCATGCCGCACCACAAACTGCAGGTAAAGCCGGTTGCCCGGCAGGACAGTATATGGAAATAGGCAGCCTGCAGGTCCAACTGCATCATCCAGTCTCCAGGATTTCAGGGCAGACAAGACCCGGGCCAATGTGAGCATTTATAATTTTTCCTTATGGAGGATTGAGAGGGCACAGGTCTAAAATAGGCGAAAAGCCTCTGTCCTTTTTGGGCACCAAAAAGTAGTTGGAATAGCAACCGCATCCTACGTCTGGCACAGGCACCTTCTTTATAGTCCTTTTGACCCAAAGGGCCTGCAGTTCCTTTTGCAAAACAGAAAGATGGTCCCCCATCAGTTGATGAAGAGATGGTGGAAGGTGCAGCGGTGTGGAAAAGAAGGGCAGTACATAGCTCTTCAGAACAGCAGGACCCAACCGTCTGATGTTATGAATTGCCAACCCGGCAAGAATCATCAGATCCTATATCCCACTAAGTGGCTCTGCTCCACTAAGGGCATGCTAAAGCAGTTTTGCAGGTGGGGCTGTGGGGGCGGGGGGGTAGTAGCAGCCTGGGCGACCCATCATCCTTGGCCACAGGCTGTGAGCACGATGGCCGCCGCTAGCGAATTGGGGCAGATAAGCCCTAGGAGCATGCCATAGCCATGCTCTCCTCGATCTTTTCAAAAGCAGAGTCTGCCTTGTCCCCAAACAGGCGAGTTCTATCGAAGGGCATATCCAAATGGTGGACCGCAGCCGGGCGTGGCGGCGCATGGCAACACTGTTGCCGATGGCCTGAATAACAGAATCAGTGGTGTCCAAGGTACATCGAATTGTGAACTTGGCAGCATCCCAGCCATCATGATTGACTTGGGAAAGAAGAGTCCTGAGATTGTAGGGGACACCTGGGATGACTTGAGCCACCAAGTCACAAAGGATGTGGGAATAGCGCCCCAGCAGGCAGCTGGCTTTCATGTACCTTAGCAGCAAGGTGGGGAAGAAAATACTCATTTGCCAAAGGTTTCAACACATTAATACTATCTGTCCTGGAGAGTAGCTGGAAAAGAATTGGGATTGGTCTTACTTGTGGACGCTTGCACCACCAACTTTCAGGGGAGAGGTGCTGCAATAGGAAAGCAGGATAACCTAGGGCAGTGCGATGGTGTCGCTCAATCTAGCAGTTGATTGGTAGGCCAGAGCAAAGTGTGGCGCATGCCCTTAATAAGGTGTCTGTTAAGGCTTCGTTAAATGGCAGGAGGGGCTTGGAAGATGTTTGCCCTGGCTGGAGAACTTCTGTCAAAATGTTAGTCCTGACCTCCAAGGTGGGTTACTGGAGGTCAAGGACTTCAGCCACCCTTTGCATGACCATGGCATAGGAAGTGGATTCATCTGTGGCTGGTCCAGGGGGTGGCAGGAGGCCGTTTTAAGGGAGCTATCGAGACCACTAGCCTTTTGCAAGTCATCATATCATTTGGATTTATGAAGTGGCTGGGTGAACTCATCACCCGCATCATATATATTGTCTAAGACCATACTGAAAAGAGAATGCAAAGTATGTTGTCATGCTTGTGATGGTTTTGGAACAAGTGGAGGAAGCAGCGTCTCAACTTCTGTCGGGTGCAGTGTCAGTCGAGGCTAGACAAACCGTGTTTCAGAGTCAGACAGAATTATTGGAAGCTACTAGTACAGCCTCAATAGATTCAGTATCACTGTTGAAGTATCAGGGACTGGCGTGGCTTGCAGTGTTGGAGGCGGGGTCCGGACTGGGGCCAGAGTCATCAGGACAAACCTGGTGGGTCCAGCTTGTGCGAAGGGCGAACCCATCGGCAGTACTCCTGGTGAAAAGCCTCTCAGTTGCTTGGGTCCGAAGGCACGCCAGAGGGAGACAGTAAGGAGCCAAAGAGCCACAGCATAGCTGCGTGGTGCTCTTCATTCTGTTGTGGTGTGGAATGCGGGCCCGAAAACTCAGGTTGTGCAAGAACCAGTTGTGGAATTGCCCCCCAAGTTAGCCAACTCCAAGAGCATGATCTAGATCAATGGCACTGCCCCCGCACCTACTCAGCTGAATGTGAGTGCCAAGAGGTGGCCGAGTCCCGCTTAGATTTCTTATGCTTCTTTTTTGACTTGGTGAATGATTTGGATCACAATGAACACGGGCCTCGCAAGTGGCTTCGGCGACTCTGGCAACAGGACCGAATCTTGGACTAGGACCGCAACTTAGAGCTGTCTAGGTGAGGAGTCTTCTTGTGCATGGTGATATAAAGTTTCACCTCACGGTCTCAGATGACCTTCAGATTCATCTATGCACAGTCACTGCAGACCTTCAAGTAGTGGCTCAACCACATACACCACAGACACAGCTGATGGAGGTCTGTCACAGGCATTTGCTTGCAGCAGTCCCTACAGGGCTTAAAACCTGTTGTTGTAGGGGGAGAAATCCCTTGCACACTGTAGACGTTTAAAAGAAATATCGAGGAATAGAGTCTCTGAGAGGCGAGAGGAAGCTCTAAATCTGCATCAGGAGGCGTGAACTGATGTGCCTATATAGGCTCTGCACGTCATTTCCGGAGCAGAACAGCTTTGCTCCGGAGCCTCACGCCACCATCTACCAGCGTGCATAGGTACTGCTGAAAAGTTTCCAGATCCAGTCTGAGGCCTGGGGAATATTCCAAAGGTGAGGCATAATCTGCAGCTAGAAGTCTCTATCAGAAACATGAGAAAGGAGAGATACCTCTTTAAATCTCAACAGCAGAGGCAAACAAAAACCATGTCTTAAATGGTGAGCATTCTAAGGTCGATCTCTCGATACATCAGATCCCCTGATACAGGAGACTTTTCTGCCCATTGGTTTTAAGATTATATACTTAGGAAAGGGTGCCTGTTATTTTGTTCTTCTATGAATGTACATACTTCCTCAGGAAAGCTTATCTATATAGTTTACAGACAGACAGCAGATCCACATCTCAACATCAAACTAGCTGAAAATAGCAGACATATCTCTCAATATCCTCCAGGCTAGCACCTGAGACTTTGTACATATGGACAAGGCAGACCCAGATCATTCTGTACAGTTCCTAAATTGTCCTATACAAAATGCAGTGCTGAATTTGAGCCGGTGGGTGCCATCAGCACTCATTTCTGGGAACAAGCACTTATTTGTCCTCATCAGACTGTTACAGAGAGCAAGTGGGAGAAAAAGACAAACTCGAAAGGAGGAGTAAGATAAAGATGGAAAACGGGTAACAAGGGCGAAAGCATGGATCTGCAAGAGTGGTGGAAGGGGCAGCAGTGTCTGGTAGTGGATTAAAGAGGCCTGAGGTGAATTCAACACTACATAGCCATGGTATTCCACAGCCGATTTTTAATAGCATTGCCGAAGCAGAGGTTTGGGCAACAGCACTCTTTCTTTCACAAATTAAGCACTGACAAAACGTAGCTGAAAAGTGGCAACCTGCATTCCTAGCTTAGAGAAAATCTTTTTTTTAAAACTCTTTTTGTGGAAACCATGTTCATTACAGAAAAGTTAAAATCAGGACATGACGAATATCTCTGCACATACATGGTGTGTGGAAAAATGGCAATATCTCAAATGAGAACATTAATCATAACTGCAGGGGTGCTTTTACGGCCCATCACTTATAGCATGGCAGTCGCCCACCCCCCTTCCGCATTCAGAGTCATCGGTACCCCTAGATCTAGATCCCTTCCTGACAATACTCCTTGTAGGCTTGCCAGGCTTCCCACACCTTTTCCCACTTCTTGGGACAGCCACCTTTGATAGACCACCTTTTCTGCCCTCTGGCACCAATCTAGATCAGGTTTCCAGTCAGTTAGTCTGGGTGGATCCGCATTGCCCATGCTCTCGCTATGCTTCGCTTGGCAACCCCTGTAGCCAGCAAGAGCCAGATCCTCTGGTATTTGGGCCAGTTTTCCTCCCCCGATAGCATTAGTAGAAGCCACTTTGCGTCCATGGGGACCTCGAGTGATGTCACATGGGGCATAACCCCAGTAACCTCCCCCCAATACTCCTGTGTCACCAGGCATTCCCACAGAGTGGCTTAGAGAATATCTTGAGCTAAGGAGGCAAAGGGAGCTAGAGTGAGAATTGTTTTATTTACAAAACAATTAAAAATTGCATATAATTAAATAAAATATCAGGTTACTTTTGGGAGATCTTCCAAAAGCGGTATCAATCAAAATGAGTTCATCTCAATCAGAGATGAGAAGGAGTGATGGCCTCTTAGTCCTGATCAGTTGGATCCATTGGACTTCAACATGATCGGAAGGCTTTAGGGGAACTGAGGCAGCTCTCCAATGAATCTACTCTTAGCTGAAGGGAAAGTGTCATACTCTCGTTTGTGCCAGTCTACCCACACTTGTGGTGAGGATGTTAGACCTGACAGCTTAAGGGTAGTCTTCCCCCAAACCTTTTGTCTTCCTCCTCCATTTTTTGCTGATCTTGTTTTTGTTGGCCTTAGGACTCTGTGCACTTTACCTGTGCTAACCAGTGCTAAAGTGTACGTGTTCTCTCCTCTAAACGGTAAAATTGGCTTACACCCAATTGGCACATTTAATTTACTTGTAAGTCCCTAGTAAAGTAGCACTACATGTACCCAGGTCCTGTGAATTAAATGCTACTAGTGAGCATGCAGCACTGATTGTGCCACCCACTTAAGTAGCCCTTTAAGCATGTCTCAGGCCTGCCATTGCAGCCTATGTTTGCAGTTTCAAACTGCCATTTTGACCTAGCAAAATAAACCTTTGGCTAGGCCTAAACGTTCCTTTTTAACACATAGAAGGCACCCCTAGGGTAGGCCCTAAACAGTCCAGAGGGAAGGGTGCAGTGTATTTACAAAGTTGGGTATTTACTTTTAGTTTTTACATGTCATGGTAATGAAAAACTCTTAAATTCATTTTTCACTAATGTGAGGCTTACCTGTTCCATAGGATAACATTGCGTTAACTTATTACATTTAATAAGTGATAACTATCAATGCAGAGCAGATAGGAATGTCGAGTTCAGTGTCTAAAGAATTGTAATTTTAAGCCCTCCTTAATGGTAAAGTCAGATTTTAAGTGACAATTCTGAAAATGCCACTGTTAGAAAATTAAAACAACAGATGATGGACGGAATGCTGAACATATCAAACATTCACCCCTAGTCACAGATCTGGGTTTAATCCATAGTTTTTTGCTCACCACTCCACCTCAGTTTGGACCCAGCCATATGCAATTCAGTCTTGACCCTGCTCCCCATGGGAACAGTACAGCCCGAACTGCCAGGCCAGGCCCTCCCTGGACAGGAAATAAGCATCCTGGGACCAATATCAAGGTATCACCCTTCATCAGCCAGGCTAGCTTGAATCCAGTGGCCCAGTGAGCGCGGAACCCACTTCTGGGCATACCCTTCCCACTTAGGGCGACAAAAGCAGCAGATGATGGACGGAATGCGGAACAAATCATACATTCACCCCCAGTCTCAGATCTGGGTTAAATCCTTTGTGCTTTTGCTCACTATGCCACCCCAGTTTGGACCCAGCCATATGCAATTCAGTCTTGACCCTGCTCCCCATGGGAACAGTACAGCCCAAACTGCCAGGCCAGGTCCTCCCTGGACCGAAAACAAGCATTCTGGGACCGGTTTCAGGGTATCACCCCTCATCAGCCAGGCTAGCTTGAATCCAGTGGCACAGTGAGCATGGGACCCACATCTGGGCATACCCTTCCCACTTAGGGCAACAAAAGCAAAAACGACAGATGATGGACAGAATGCTGAATAAATCAAACATTCACCCCTAGTCACAGATCTGGGTTTAATCCATCGTTTTTTGCTCACCACACCATCCCAGTTTGGACCCAGCCATATGCAATTCAGTCTTGACCCTACTTCCCTTGGGAAAGGTACAGCCCGAACTGGCAGGCCAGGTCCTCCCTGGACCAATAACAAGCATCCTGAGACTGGTTTCAGGGAATCAGCCCTCATCAGCCAGGCTAGCTTGAATCCAGTGGTACACTGAGCACGGGACCCACGTCTGGGCATACCCTTCCCACTTAGGTCGACAAAATCAAAAACAACAGATGATGGAAAGAATGCTGAACAAATGAAACATTCACCCCCAGTCACAGATCTGGGTTTATTGCATTGTTTTTTTGCACGCCATGCTAGTCCAGTTTAGACGCAGCCAGATCAAGCAATCCTCCGCAATCAGGATTTAGGGTACTCCTGTTCAGCGGACTTAACTTGGTCCCTGTGTTCGGCCCGTGCTCCATCGTGTTCAGCCTGAACTTGTGACTTTGTCCCGGTCCTGTGCGACCAGATAACCACTGTTGGCAATTTGCGCTTCTAGGCACTACTTTTACTTAAAACTATGAAATTGCGTATTTCTGGTTCTACTGATTGGATTATTGTTGTTTTGATGTCAAATAATGTTTTTAGTTTTACTCTATTTTAAGAAATTGGTGTCGGGTTTTTCTTGTTGGTGTTGTCACTTTATTACTGTTTTAAGTGCTGTATAAATACTTTATACATTGCCTCTAGGTTAACCCTGATTGCTTGTGCCAAGCTACCAGAGAGTTAAGCATAGGTCAATCTAGGGTTTGATTGTGACTTACCCTAACAGAACCTGTGGTTGCTGCCTGAGTAGGATTTCACCTTTATCAACCAGTAACTTAATTTCCAACAGAGGACGTGTGATGTCCCACTAGTGATGGCTTTCTCCGCCATCTTCATCAAAATGTCTAAGACTGCCCATAGCAACCTTAGCGTAATTTGACAACATGGACTTCATACAAAGGTCAACATGAATCAGCACTTGTCACCATTTTCTTTTATAGATACAAGATCTTTTGCTAACTTGGACAACCTATGGCCTCCGTGACATTTTTGACATATGAGGTGCCACAAAGAACTGCATTTTATGAGACTAAGACATTTCTTGATCTCTTATCCGAACTGGATAACCTGAGGTTCCATACCTGTGCTAATGATGCTTAATTAAATCTATTTCAAAATGACAAGACATTGAACCCTCCACGCCTCCACTGCACCAGACTCTTTTCATTGTCAAGATAGGAATGGGTGCAACTAATTGAGCCTCCGGTGTGTTGAGATGGAGATTGTGGGTGGAGATCGAAAAGCAATCTCTCCAAACACCCCGATTACCGTTCACAGTGTCTAATCAATATTCAGTTTTGACCTAAAATTATGCATTGAAAATCAGATGAAGAAATTGAGACTAAGTAGCCTCTCCCATAAAATAAATGTATAAGTTGCTTAATACGCAAAACAAAGGTGATACCCATTGCTGTTATTGTCAGAATTATTCTAGGGCCCACTCCCAGTCGAGAAGCATAACATTACATTGTTTCATTTTATGCCCTTCCTCTAGTCTCCAGTTAAACCAAAGCTTGAAAATTCTGCAAAGAAAAAGAAAAGCTTGCTTCTTGGTCTGTCACTCTAGAACTCTGATCGAAGCAAACAAACTCTGCCACCTGAAACTGCTGAAAGCTCATTTCTAACAAAAACAGAATCCAGAATCATAGTACAGCTCATAGGCAACCAAGCAAGAGGTAATGATCCTGAATCCTAACCAACACACCACATTCATCCCATTTCATTGTAGCCATCCATGGCTAAACCTCTTTAAAAGGCAGTCATGTTAGAATTTCAGGATTGTGTAGAAGATAATGCCATCTAAGAATCCCCAGGCTGGCTTCTGACCAGGACATAGCACAGAGCTGGTTGTGTTTTCATTATTGGAAGATACCAGAAGGGAAGTGGATGCTGGTACTTTAAACAATGATTTTATTAGATCTACCAGTCGCATTTGACACCATTGATCACCAACTCCTGATAAAGAGATTGAGCGATTGTGGGTGAGGAGGCATGGTGCTGGACTGACTAACATCCTTCCTGACTGATGTCTCTCAAACACTGATCTTACCGCCCTTTTCCTTTTCCCACAACTAGAAGTTAGACTATTTCCATCCCTTCACTCCTTCATCTGTAGACTGCCTTTGGCGTGACTTCTCTGTTCTTAGAGCGCCCTCTTCTAGTGAGCGCCTTCTTCTAATATGAGGACAATAAGTGGGAGAAGTTTGGGCTGACACAGAAGAGCAATGACTGTGACAGATGCCTTGTGTTGCCCATCTTTTCACCTGTTCAGATGGTGGATTTTGTAGGAAAGTGCCCCTTTTTGCATGGTTACCCCACTTTTTGCCTGATTTCTGATGCACTTTGACTGAATGTGCACTGGATCCCTGCCAATCAGGTTCCCAGTGCCTGTGTTCTTTCCCAAATCTGTACCTTTGTTTCCACAATTGGCACACCTCTGGCCCACATATAAGTCCCTTGTAAAAGGTACTCCTGGTACCACGGGCCCTGTGACCAGAGATGAGTCTCTAAGGGCTGCAGCATGTATTGTGCCACCCTCAGAGACCCCTCACCTAACACATTTACACTGCCATATGCAGACTGTGTGTTTTGGTGCAGACAAAACATAAGAGTTGGAATGGCACACATCCCTGTATGCCATGCCCACACCCACTGCCTGTGGTATAGGTAAGTCACCCCTCTAGCAGGCCTCACAACCACAAGGAAGGGTGCACTATACCACAGGCAAGGGAAAAACGGCATGAGCAATATGCCCCTACAGTGTCTAAGTCCTCTTAGACATTGCAAGTGCAGTGAAGCCATATTGAGTGGGCTGGGATTTATCATCACAAACTCCACACTTTTGTGATGGCTTTACTGAATGCTAAGAAGTTTGGTATCAAACTTCTCAGCATAATAAACCCACAATGATGCCAGTGCTGGATTTATTACAAAATGCACTCAGAGGGCATTTTGGAGATGCCCCTGAAAAACGACCAACTCCCTAGTGTTCAGCTGACTAGTCTGCACCAGCCTGCCACACTCAGACATATTTCTTACCCCCTGAGGTGGGAGCCCTTGTGCTCTCGTGGGTCAAGAACAAAGCCTGCTTGGGGTGGAGGTGCCTTGCACCTACCCCCAAGCAGGAACAGCATTTAGGGCGGTGAGACTGAAAGGCTTCCTGCCCTTTGTTATGCTAGCCAGGGCCTCTCCAGCTAGTGGAGATGCCAGCCCCTCTGACCAAGCCCCACTTTTGGCCGCATGGTCAGCGGTAAAATTAGTAAACAGGAGAGGTGTGTCCTCTCTCTGCAAGGACCACCCCTAAGGGGTCCCGGACCGAGGTGACCCCTCCTTAGAAAATCCTCCATATTGGATGGAAGGATTTTAGCCAATCAGGTTAGGGGATGCCCCCTCCATAAAGGTAGGTGACATACAAAGGGTGTAGTCACCCTAAAGGTAAGTAACCCATTGGCTACTACCTGGCAGTGCCTGTAATGCCCCTAATGAACCTTGATCCTCAGATTCCTGCGACCTAAGAAGAAGAAGGACAGAGAAGACGCTGTGCAGCTAATTTGGCCCCTGTCTCCTGCTTAAAGACCCTGCAAAGAAGACGACGCATGTCCTGCAGCCAGCGACTTCCAGAAACCAGAGGAAAACTGCCTGCACTTCAACAAAGACCAGAACTCCCAAGGACAGCAGCCCTGTCCACAAGAAACCCACTCCAAGGACTCCGGATCCAGCTGGAATCGCAACGCCTGCCCACTCTGCCCCTGACGCCCACAGCCCGAGTCTGAGTGGCTCATCTGTCCAGTCAAGTCTTCCCAGCGATTCTGACCTCGAAACCATCGGTGGCAGACCTCTCCGGGACTCCACGAAGACGCCTGCAGTTTCATCTTGAACACCCCCTGACCGCGACCAGCTCCGGTAAAGAAGTTCCGACGTCCAAAGGCACCCCTGCATCCTCAGCCCTCTGACTTTTGGGGAGCCCAGCCAACAGTGCCCAGGCATCCACCGACACCTCTACTTACCTGCCCAGCTGTTGGTCACCTTCGTCCAGCTTCCTGGTCCGAGCCTGCAGCCTTTTTGTGCGACCGAGATCCCCATTTACTTGCATTGGGTGCCCGGTGCTGATTTGTACCCTGCACCCGGCCGCCCCTGTGCCGTTGGTGGTGTATAGTTGGTGCTGCTTTGTGCCCCCTGTGCTTGCCTAAACCCCCAGGGCCTGTGCCCGGAAACCACGGGTGCCTACCTCGAACCAGCACCTCTGTGGGTGCCACCAGTCTCCATTGACAAACATTGGCCCCAGTGACCTCAGCATCTGGCCGCCCCAGTGCCACTGGCGGTGCAGTACCTACCTTGATCTAACCCTTGTCCAGTGTTGATCCAAAACTCCCGAAGACTGGATGTGTAAGTCGAGTACTTACCTGTAGATGTGCATAACTGCTTTCCTCCCATAGGATTGCATTGCAGTACTTGATATTTGCACTATCTATCTTTTATTTTTGCTAAGTTACTGCTACTGTTGATTGACACCACAAAGTATTTTCAGTATCACTATAAAGTATTCTTATTGCCTTTGGCAACACATTCCTATTGTACCTAAAAAGTATTGCTATTTAGAACTGGTATTGGTTCTAAACATAAAAGTAACAAAGTAATATTTTTATACAAAACAATTGGTCTTGGATTCCAACTTTGAGTGTGTGTAATCATTTCTTGCCTGACTGTGTACAACAAATGCTTAACACAGCCCTCTGATAAGCCTAACTGCTCGGCCACACTACCACAAAAGAGAGTAAGGTATTATCTACTTTAGCCTCTACAAAGCCTCTGGGATCCACGGGACTCTGTGCACACTATACCTTGCTTTGGTATAGTATATACAGAGCCAGCTTCCTACAGATATCCACACATGCTCTCAAACGTATTCCCTCAAACACAGCTCGGTGTTGGAGATATCCACCAACCAGCCTCTCCGGTCCTCTGTGTCATGGGTTTCAAGCTTGGGCTATCGACCCCCCCCAAAAGTCTGTTTTCTCGGCATCCACATAGCACCCACACTACTGATGACCCCACTCAAACCCCAGTCGTGACTAAAGCCTCAAAATCAGGGAGTGAATGCACCAGAACCCAACAGCGCCGCAAGACTACGGTAATACTAATACAGCCCTGGACAAACCTCTTATTGCAGAACCATCTACAAGAGATCACCGGGTTCGGTCTTGTATTTACCCTGCGGATCCTTGAGACCTGCTCACCTGGCCCAGCTTCTGGTCCACAGCACAGCACTGTTCCAGTAGAGGACACAGCTTTATGTGTCACTGGGGTCAGGGTACTGCACTCCCTCCACTCTCAGGCTGAATCAAGTTTGACGAAATTCAAGGATTTACTCAAGACCTGGCTGTGCTATCAAGAATTCCTGTTTTACTCCAAGTTATGCTCATTGGTAGCTGCTCCACTGACCGTGACAGTGCACTTAAATAAAATAACCTGTCATAACACCTCCCCAAAATCATAAAAAACAGCGCTTGGAAACCTCATTGTTCAATTATTGCACCAGCAACAGAAACGCACGTCTCTGTTAACTGTATCTCCTCTAGGCGCTTGGGTCAATATAGAACGAATGACTCAATGCAAGTGAACATTTGCAGCTGGACACAACCAATCACTTCTAGGCGCTTTGGGATGTGGATGTTGCGCAAATGGTGCCGACCTGAAAACACAGGGGCTTATTTACAAGCCTCTTGCGCCGCTGATGCGTCACTGTTTCCCATATGAAAAGTGACGCACCAGCGTTGCAGGAGGCTTGTAAATAAGCCCCACAGTGTCACCAGGAGTGCCCCACAGGCAGCAGTGTCAACTCCTCTCACTGCCCGCTGGGGTACATCACACTCTCTCAAAGGAGAGAGTTCACACCTAATGCCCATTCAGTTCTGGGCCTCTGTGCTGAGGATGCCACCAGGCCTAGCCTGCTAGTTCTCATAGTAAGGATGCTATTTACTAAAGTACAGCGTGCGCCTTGCATGGCTTAAAACGTCGCAAGCCACTGTTGCTTATCTGTGGCAGCTGTTTTCAGCAAAGCTACCAGGAGGTGAGGCAGAGGGGAACAACTGCCTCGGATTCCACCACTCTGGCGCCTCACGTACAAAAACACACTGCCAAAAAATCTAGAAAAAAAATACATGTTCTGAGCCAGCGGTGGAAAATCCTTGCCAGGGGCTAAATACGGGAAGGATAACGGCAGCCAAGGGGGAGGAGCCGAAGAACTGAACAGTATGCGTACAAACAGGTAAATCAATTACTCAACCCTACAGGGCCCAAAAATGTGCTTTGCAATTAAGGACTAAACCTTTATATATCTTAAAAGGACACTTAATTGGAAAGAGGATTGGGGTTGTTGTACAGTCTGAGGCGCCACTAAAGCTGGGGTGTCAAGGCAGGTCCAGGAGGGTCGGCCCCACACCAGCTTTATAGAATATCTATGTTAAATAAATGTGCGTGCAGTTAATTTAATTTTTATTTGCAAAGTCCATAACTATCCTGAAAAACTAGCCTGGATCGGGCTCTTCTGGACCTACAGCGGACAGTTCTTCGTCCAATAGTGTTTGACCATTCTTGCTCACCAAGAGTCAGGCCTTCCTCCAGGGCGTGAAGTGCGATTAAAGTCTAAGGAGTTATTGAAGTTGGAATGAGAACGTGCTTCAAGCAGCGATGCTCCATTAAATCATAGGGGGTCACTGATAGAGTGAAACACACAAAAGGTGATGGGAGGCTGCTTCCAATAAGTCTAACCACGGGCAAAAACTCGCAGTAGCACTCCAACCCATCGTTCTTTTGCTCACCATGACATCTCAGTTTGGGCCCAGCCATATGCAAATCAGTCTTGACCCTTTTCCTCTTGGGAACAGTCCAGCCCGAGCTGCCAAGACAGGTCCTCCCTGAACCAGAACACAAGCTTCCTAGGACTGGTTTCACCCTAATTTGCATATAGCTGAGTCCAAACAGGTGGCATGGTGAGCAAAAGAACGATGGGTTGGAGTGCTACCCCAAGCCATTGGCAGTGGTTAGACTTATTGCAAGCGGCCTCCCATCAACTTTTGTGTGTTCCATGTACCGCCATAAGTGGCATGTGTATGCCCAGACATGGGTCCCATGCTCACTGTGTCACTGGAACCAAACTGTATCAGGCTGATGAGCCCCTATCTAGGGTGAAACCGATCCTGGGTTGCTTGTTTGCCGGTTCAGAGAGGACCTGACTTGGCAGTTCGGAATGGACTGTTCCTATTGGAGCAGGGTCAAGACTGATTTGCATATAGTTGGGTCCAAACTATATTGGCATGGTGAGCAAAAGAAAGATGGGTTGGAGTGCTACTCCAAGCTGTTGCCAGTGATTAGACTTACTGCAAGCGGTGTGCTTTTCATGCACTGCCCTAAGTGACATGGGTATGCCCAGACATGGGTCCCATGCTCACTGCGTCACTGGAACTAAGCCGGTACTCCGCTGATGAGCCCATAGCTAGTGCAAAATAGGTCCTGGGTTGCTTGTATTCCAGTTCAGGGAAGACCTGCTAGACAGTTCGGGCTGGACTGTTCCTATTGCAGTGGGGTCAAGACTTTTTTGCCTATAGCTGTGTCCAAACTGAAGTGGTATGGTGAACAAAAGAACAAGCTTTGCCAGGGGTTAGATTTCTTGCAAGCAGGCTCCTACCACCATTTGTGTGTTTCACTGGTAGAGTGACCAGATGGCTTCATGTCACCAGTACACCACTTTTCCATTCCTGGATTTTGCTTTTACTCGTCATTGTTATCAGGTGTTTTGGTCCAGTTGGCTCAATCAAAAAGAACCAGCAGCATTCTGACTTCTTCTTAGTCTTCTTATAACTGATTAAGTTCAGCCATGATACAGACCATTAGCGAAGTCCAGTTTTGAGAGGACGAGAGAGATGGCAGCTTGAATCTTGTATGGGAATCAGAGGTGCGGGAAGAAACCTTGCAGTGTTTTCATTATGAGAAAGCTTAATTTGGCTACCTTATCCACTTGTGGATTCATTAACAGTTTGGTGTCCATGGTAATTTCAAGGTTTCCTCCACTCATATTGCTGCCCACATGCTGGATGGTAGTTTTTACTAACCATACGGGCCTGGTAGTGGGGGATATTCTCCCACTAAGCTGGGCGGAGCACCGGGTGGTGATCTGTGGAATTGTTATGCAGACAGGGGTGGAACAGGCGCAGCATAAATCAATATCCTACAGAAATTTGAGTAACATTTCTTCTAATGAGATGGATTCTGCGCTTAAAAGGTCCATCGTAGGAAATAACTATTCACAGCGAATGACAGTAGAAGATTTTAATGATGTGAAGGCCGCAATCGATCAGGTTGCTTCAGTTATAACTAAGATCTAAACCAGAACCAAAGCGTCCGCCCCCTGGTTTTCGGACGAATTGAAAGACCTTAGACAGCAGTGTCGTACGCAAGAATGGAAATGGAGGGCGAATCTCGCCTCGGGGGATAAAGAAATACATAAAGGGCTGTTACATCTTTATAAACCTGCCATTGGTGCAGCCAAATCTTCTTTTCATGTGAGTAAAATCAGGTCTGCTAGTAACTCCCCTAATGAGTCTTTAAGGTTGTAATTGAGCTGTTTACTCCTCCTGTCCAACAGTCCATGGAGAACTCGCAAAGTTTCTGAGACAAAGTTGTGGTCTACTTTAGAGATAGGATCTACTCAGACTTCTACGCCAATGAAGATAGGCCTTTCCCCTTGTTTGACTATTGTGACCCTGCTGACCTAAACTCCCTGGCAGTTTTGTCTGCCTTTCCTCCTATTTCCTCCTTGCAAGTTAAAAATATTCTCATGAATATGAAATCAGGTTCACCTGACGATCCTTGTCCACAAAAATCTTGCAACTCACTCTGGATCAGATTGTGACTTTTTTGGTCAAAATCTTCAATCAGATACTAACAACTGGAGTGAATCCCTGTCTTTGGAAGGAAGCTTTAGTCATTCCTGATCAAAAGAAACAAAATGGGGACCCAGAGGAATTTAAAAAGCTTTGCCCCATCTCCTTATTGACTGCGTCAGCAAAAATGCTAGAAAAATATATAAACTATGAGTTGGTTGAGTTTATTACCTCCCAGGACCTCTTAGATCTGTCCCAGAATGGGTTCAGAAGTGGTCACGGCACGGAGCCGGTGCTGGTCACCGCTGCAGATTCCATTCGCTGCCAAGTAGACCAGGAGGGGGGGGGGCACCATCTTGGTAATGTTGGGCCTGTCTGCTGCATTTAACACAATATCACCCTCCCACCTGGTCCAAAGATTACATCAGGTAGGGGTGAGGGCCACTGCTCTGAACCTTCTCAGCTCCTTCCTGATGCATAGGGTCCAGTCAGTTGCGGAAATTTTAGAGCAGAGGCCTTCAAATTCCCCTGTGGGGTACCGCAGGGGTTCTCGCTCAGCCCCACCTTATTTAATCTATATGTCTCCCCACTTGCTGAGTTGGCGCGCTCGTTTGGTTTTCAGGTATTATCCTATACAGACGACACTCAAATTATTGTCTCTATATCGGACAATTTGCCGCTGGTAGCAGACAAGTTTTAACAATGTATAAATGGCTTCAGTATCTGGATGAAGGACAATTGCTTAAAATTGAATGTTGTAAAAACAGAGATTCTGGTGTTCGGGGTGCAGCATTCGGTGTGGTCCGAACTTTGGTGGCCAGAGACATGTGGTCCTTTACCATCTCCGACTGAATTTGCAAAAAACTTGAGGAGCATTTTTGATAATGCTCTCACTTTTGATGCTCAGGTCAGCAGGTCTGTTAGCTCATGCTTCTTCATCATTAGAGTCTTGAAAAAAAGATTTGCTCTTATTCCATCTGAACTCCAAGTGGCAGAGGTTATCGCTTTAATTACATCATGTTTAGACTATTGCAGTACTTTATATAAGAACATCAACAAGTCCTCGCTGAACAGACTGCAGATCATTCTGAATGCTGCAGCCCGCCTGGTTCTGAATGTGCCTAAATATCTTTCGGTGGGGGAGGGCATTCGCTCCCTTCACTGGCTGCCAGTCACAAAGCGGGTAATATAAAAAGCTCTTTGCATGGCCTACCTGGCTCTTCCCCATCTGCTAGGACTCATGCTTCATGCACTGTTTGTTCCACGTATGATGACTCCGTGATCGGAGAAATGGCTCCTTAGGATCTGACCCATCTCCCCAGAATTTACCGACTGCTTGTGTGTGCAGGATTGGTTTAAGTTTACTTCTCATGGTCAAGACCTCCATTTTCAAGTCCTGCAAAGGGTAATTCCTTGGACGCGAGTTCTCGTGAGAAATGGGATTGGTAACTTCTGTGCAGTTTGGCTTATTGAATTCTGTGAGAATGTTATAATAGTAACTTGCTCACCCACCGCTAAATGTTGCTCTTCTGCCTTTTCTAAGTGGTCTAAATAATATGCATTAGAAATACTCAATTTACACCACTCATCAAAATATGTAAGGCTTCATCAAAGACTTTTGGTTCACAAGGTAGGTCTGTGGTGCGACTGTTCTAGGTGTAAGACTCCATTAAAACCTGTGGGGGCAATAGCCGCTAGTGTGAAGCTGTGTTCTAGATGGTGAGATCAGGTCAGACTTTAGGGTGGTGAGACCGGTGAGGCCGCACTGGGCGCTGACCCTGGAGGGGGGGCACTGACCATCCAGCTATCAGGCAGGAATAAAAATGTCAAGATAACTCTTGTGAATAATGTTCCTGCTAGAGAGATTGGAGTTTTATCTAGTGGCAGTTTTGACTTGGCGCAAAGTAGCGCAGAGGGTTAATATGCCTGCTGCAAAGAACAGATCTGCATTTTATGTGGATAGCTGAGTGGACTAGGTAAAGCCAGCATTTACCAGCACTTTAAAACAAATGAAATGTATGTGAGAGAGGGGGCTATGGAGAGATGAGGGGCACTTTTACCAGGTGGTAGTGAGGGAATCCAAGGAGGAGGTCATGGGGAGGGGAAGGTGCCAAAAAAGATTGTCACACCAGGCCCCACATGAGCTAAAGCCGGCCCTTTGCGAGACTGCCTGACAGTTTGTGGGGTGGTAGAGGAGCTGGCCTTGTTCTAACCTTGAATGACTGGCCCCACAGTGACGTGGGGCTCTTGGCAGCGAATATTCTGGCAATAACAGCAGAATTGTTCCCTCCACTTCAGCGCCAGCCTCTTCACCGGGGCATTGCTTTTAAATTCCTCTTCCCTGAGCCCTCAGTTCTCTAACCCCTACTCATTTGTGAAACTGCGGAATTCCTGCCAGATAAAGTTACCCGGACCCACCTGCCAACGATGGGAAACGAGATTGTTTATCTGATCCCAAAACATAGATATTATAAACAAAAAACCAGCCCCTATGTTCGAGCCCATTGAAGGAAGGGCTAGAGAGGCCGCCAAAGAGAACCCTTTACATGTGCAGGAAAAGTCAACAGAGAGGGGGGAAGGGTGCAGTGGGACAGTAGGTAGGATAATAGGGAGCAAATATAGGGTGAACAACAAAAGGGGCATACAGCCAGTAAACGAGAACCAGGACTGAGAGCCTGAGAGGAAATAGGAGAACCAGAGGTAAGAGCAGTAAATGTAGGTAAAAAGACCGACAAACTACTGAAAGAACCAGGTTAACGTGTTCCCATATAGCGCTTCATCCCACAGTTTGCAGTTTCAGAGCACGTAAATGCAGTGTTTAATCCTATTCAATATACCGACCGGAGAAGGATGAAAGGCTGAGTTCGGCTTGTCAGGATTCGAACTGGTGACCACCAGCAGATGCCAGCGGCATGGGTTTAACTCACCTGGCCATCTTACCCGTTAATAACAACTGATGAGTGAACAAAGACACGAAATGTGAAAATGGGAAGCGGAATCCAGCAAACGACTGGCAGAGGGAGGGAGAAACAAAGGATCAGGACCTTCCCAAAAAACACGAAAGGGGATATTATCAAGAAGTGGCGATAATTATCGCTAACCGCCGTTAGCGTGACTTTTTTTATTGCCGTCTATCGCGGGAAATTATCGCCGTGTTAGCGGCATATTAACAACACGCCGCTAACAGGCGATAGCTACCTTTTCCGGCGGAAATGGACGGCGATAGATTTAGTGTGACGGTGATAAAAAAAACTCACGATAACGTGAAAAAAGTGGCGATGGGCCAATCAGCGACAGAATCCTATCGCTAATTGGCACCAGGCCTGCATTTTACGCGTTCAGCGGGAAAATGCACTATAAAAGGCCCGCAAAGCAGAAAGAAAAAAAAGGAAAATACCAGAGGAGCAATGGAAGAAGCTGGGACCAGTGCAGAGGCCACAAACATGCCCACAAATACCCAGGAGGACCAGCCAGAGACCCATGCGAAGGCCAAGAGGAATAGGAATCCTAAGTTCAGCCTGCAGGAAAACCAGGTCCTGATTGCGGAGGTGACTGAACACCAACAAGAACTGTTTGTCACCTCCACAGTGACATTGGCAAGAAACAAAGAAATATGGGAGGACATTGTGCCCAAGGTGAATGCCGTTGGAGAGAGGAGGAGGACAGTGGACGACTGCAAGAAGCGCTGGCATGATACCAAGCGCAAAACCAAGGAGAAACTAGCAGCCAACGTGAGAGCAGCGAGGCAGACTGGAGGTGGGAGTCCAGCGCCACAGGAGGAGCTGGATGAGTTGGAGGAGCAGGTGTCCCGAGTCATCAGTAAGGAGACGGTGATTGGAGTTGTGGGCCAGGATAGTGCTGAATCTGAACAGACAGAACAACACCAGGGTGAGCATCAAACAGGGACGGGGGTGAAGGGGGTGGATGGGCCCAGTGGCACTCATGTATAATTGAATTAATTGAAGTGCATACCCACATGTACTGTGGATCATGTCCCGGATACCCCTGTCCATGGTGGCATAGGGACCTATCACCCTTCTCAAACAACACATTGCACGCCACACATTGGCCGGCATACAGACCTTTAAATGTGCACAGAAAAGGAAGCCCAAAATAGTTCTAGGTCAACGTCAGACCACTCCATAAGTGCCTCCTCAAATGACAAAGTGGCACAACAACTTGACATGCGGCAGGGTGCCAAAATGGCCCCCTTGCCACATCACCACGCACATACAAATTGCCTGCACAAGGACACATCTCACTCCAACGCCAAAATGCTGATGCACTGTGAATGTGACTGGTCATGTGCACGACAAGGCATGCCACCACCAATGTCAGCACACCTGCAGCATCCTGCACATGTGACTGAGTAGTCTGCAGGAATGTGCATGTGCAAATAGGTGGACTTTACTGCGCATACACAACCTTGCATACAACACAGACACATGTGCACAATGCTGCAGCTGTGCTGACATTGGTGGTGGCACCGCCTTCCATGTGCCCTTCTTACGTTCCTCATGGTACCTCTTGGACATGTTGCGGTACCCCTTCGCAACCTTCTTCACATGTCGGTAACGGTCCTTCCGCACCTGGAAGGCATGTATTTGGCCAGGCGTCATGTTGTCTGTAAAACATACACAAAGGCAAATTAGAGTCCCTTAGCCAATTTCAATATCCTCCATATACATCTGTAATACAAGTTCACTTCGACATGGGGGCATACACTACAGCGTAACTATGTGAAGTCAGCAAGTGACCTGGACAACGACATGTTGAAGCATGGATCAGTGACTACATGCTGGGGAGACTGACATGACAGTGCATGGCATGGTACATGCACTGTCACTGAGAAATTTGGCTGACAGTGCCAGAAGATTTTGCCATTACATACACGGGCAGAGGGTGACATGTACAAGCAATCGGAGGAGGAAAGCATTACCCCCCTGTGTGTTGGACCACCCTCATCCTCTCCAGTGACACAGGGCTGCATGATAGGTACAATGCCCATGTGCAGGCATGTGTGTCCCCCAGCACATGTGTGCGGTTCATCACGACTGCGTCAACACAGGCAATCTTGCACCAGAGTGCAAGTGTGTCTGCGAGAAGGGATGTTTCTTCATGTGTAGGGAGGACTTACTCACGGCACATGAACAATCCAAATATGCCATTTCGTAACTATCATGAGTGCAGCGTCGTGCAGCACACATGGAACTTAGTAAATGGCTTGTTTATCTACAGTTTGTTCATGTACAGGTATGGACACCTTCCTGTACATGTCAAAACATGGCATTTTGCTTTTTCCATGTGTGCTGCACAAGGCAGCACACATGTACAAAGCAAACATGATGATCAAAAAGCATTCCTGCTCATATGGCAATAACACAACCGGGATGTAACTGTTGGTAAGTTGTGCGCTGCCAACTATGAATGCCGCACTTGGACATCAGGGACAGCCTCTGATACAATGGGTGTTGCCGTGGAACGCTGAACACAACCCTCAATGCACGCCCCGTTCACACTCAACACAGCGTGATAGTGTACCTCATTGACAAGTAAGCATTAATAAACGTGGAATGTTTCAACGCTGCTCAGATTATGATGCTAGGCCCCTATTGACAACACAACTTTGATGACAGTTACGATGACTTTGCGATATGGGCTTGATGATATGCACCTCACTTTCAATGTGTGTCACTGACTGGGGATGGGCCAAGTCACAACTGTGAGACCAATGCATTTGTCCAGAGTCACTTACCGATCAGTGCACACTGCTGACTTCCACTATACATCATCACACTGTAGGAAAGTTAGACGTGATACGCAGCCATACTTCATACTGCAACGGTGATCATGTGACCCAGAAATACATGCCAACGCAACATGCTAGTCAATTACGTTCCAACTCACCTGTGGCGTGTGGGTCCTCGAAGGTGTCAATGTCCCCCTGTGTGATTGGCGGTCGTCCATCTGTGAGACAAGGAAAAAAATATGTGTTGGTATTAGACTTCAATTCATATGTGTCGTATACCTCATACCAATCATCACCATGACAGCAAATGCTACGTAACTGTAGTGTGGCGTTTCATGTTGACTACATGATTGGGTCAACTTTGACTGCCATTCACACCAGACCTCCAGACCTGTGACAGCTGATTTTGGACAGACAAGACTGTAATGCTAGCTGACATGCCCATAATCGTAGTGTGAGTCATCCACAAGGCAACATTACTACATGCATCCTGATGTTCTACATGCACTTTGTACAATTGAGTAGCTGCAGATTGCACAAAGCAGTCACACAGAGGTTGTTGGTGTATGACAATCTGGGGATGTCCACTTTCCTTAGACCATTTGTCCCTAAACCAAAGTTTTTCACACAGCAACTATGTTCACAGGGAAGCGTAGCTGACGTAACACAAATCATGAGGACAGCATTTTGTCACTACCTTTTGGCCAGCACACAGCTCACATGGACAATTCCATGGTTAGTTAATGTACAGACACCCATGCCGTACACACACAATCGTCTGCCTGCAAGCACATTTTGCGCAGGTGTGCCAGCTATGGCAGTACAGTGCTAAGTGTTGGTCCAGCGCAGTGGGTGACACAGACTTGCAACAT
Source organism: Calotriton arnoldi (assembly GCA_963921515.1). Lineage (NCBI taxonomy): Eukaryota > Metazoa > Chordata > Amphibia > Caudata > Salamandridae > Calotriton > Calotriton arnoldi. Next base: position 655,246 of record CAWUFW010001892.1, on the reverse strand, counting down.
ATGCTTGTCAATGTGATGCTGCGTTGTGTCTCGGATGTGCCAACAATATGCGCAGACGCTTTGCGTCTCCCACCTAAATCAGCAAACATTTCTCACTTTGTCAGCAGTGTCACACACGTCGTAATTTTCATTCCTTACAGGCCACAAAAATAAATGTGGAGTTTGTACTTACCACCCTGTAGGCCTGTCATGACTCCCACGTAGTCCAAGAGGTCTGCTTCACGTGCAAGCATGTCCTGCCATCGGTGCTTCCACTGGCGCACGTTGCGGTCCACTCCGAAGAACCGTGACATATGCACCCGCACACGCTCCCACCTGAACTTCCGCACAGACACATTGTACCCTTGAAGGATACGGCCTCCCCTCTCCAACATCAGTGACAGGTGGAATTTTATGAGCCACAGGAACCCCCCCAATGTCCCCTCGGACATCCTGCCCTCCCTGCCCACATCCGGCATCTCCCTACACACCAGTGAGCCCACAGCCAGAAAAAAAAGAGGCCCCTAAAATATCCCCAACAACAATTTAACTGCACTACCCCAAGACAGACACCCGACAAAATTGAGGACAGGAGACAGTAAAACACAATTAATGAGTACACAACACTTCACAGACACTATACACAGGACACAGCAACACTCTCAAAATCACTAAACTGCAGCACACACCACCAAAATCCTCCAGCACTCTCCACAATCACCAGCAATGTGCTCAAAAGAGAAACTGAAAGTGCAGAACACTACTCCAGTAGACAGGAAGCATGCAGACATCACTTCCTGACTCTTTGCGGCTAGTTTTTGAGTTAGCGGCGAAAACTGCACGCAAATAGTCACATGAGTAGACTTTATAATGGCAAAAAGTGTTGCGCGATGTATTTTAACATCGGGCGGATGAAAAAAATATCGCTTTTTTGTGTTAGCGGCCAGATCTGCACGCTAAGAGCAAATAAATACACTGATGCACAGTGTTCTTGCAAATTTAATGTCAGAGCCCTGTAACAACATGTTGAGGTTGGTTGGCACTCAAATGACAACATGTAAATGATGTTTCACAACACATGACACCCTAACTTGCAACATTCAACACAGGTCACACCATAATTGCATATCTAACAACAGAACCATCAATCAATCATGGATTTTTTAAGTGTGCCATTCACCCGTGGGGGTCACAAGGCGTAGGGGCATGACTTTCGGCACGCTTCAAGTTGTCTGTGTACGTGCATGTGTTGAAGGTGATGTTGATGTTGCATAGTGGTTCGTGTGCGATGGCAGATGTGGCTCAGTGGTAGATGTGAGAGGGACAGGGGTCTGTGTGGGCCCCCGAGTGGATGCCTTTCCTAGCGGAGGAGGTGTCTTCAACTGTGCCTGGTGTCCATTTGGAGATGGCGTTCTGGTTGTTGTCTCAGGGGTGCTGGTGGTCCGTCTGCTGCGTCAAGTTAGTGGTCCACATACTTGTTGTGGGGCTTGTTGATCTGGAGGTGGTCGTGGCTTCCAAGCTAATTGCTTCTGACACACAGAAAAGCAGGTTTTACCCCATTGCACGCCCTATTTTCATATTTTACCCTATTGCACGCCCTAATTTCAGATTGTACCCCATTGCACGCCCGAATTTGCATCTCTTACACCATTGCACGCCCACAGTTTCATTGTTTTACACAACGTACACACTCCAATAAATTATTGACCGCTGACAACAGACTACAATTATGCATTTATTCACAGACGACAACCTATATTGACTGATTTACACAAAGGACACGCAACAATTTTGGATTGGGTAGCCCAATTTGCACCATGAAGACTATAGTCTTACACATTTGACACACTGAAAAGCATCTCTGTACTGAGGAGACATTCCCAGCATGAATGAAGTTTTGTTATTTTCTTTGCACGTATTGTGCAACATACCCTTTTCAGAGTGATGTACCCATGCTGGACAGTAACATGCAGACATGGTATGTGTGTATGTTTTTTTATTGGCACACACCGTGATTGCGGTCATTTTGCTATGAGATACATTGGAGGGGGACTGTCACAATGTGACGTGCTCAGTTGAAGAAATTGTTTATTATTCGGTCCCTTCGGGCAGTTCCTGCTGCATTTACTGTGGGGTGTGCGCCACCTGCCTCATCTTCATCATCATCCTGGTCATCGTCCGGTGCAGCAGGCACTTGAATCCATGGAGCATTGGTGCGCACACATATATTGTGCAATACACAACATGCAAGGATGATTTTGTTGACCATTTCAGGGCTGTACAGCAGTCTGCCACCTGTGATGTCCAGGCAACGGAAACGTGACTTTAGCATGCCAAATGTGCGCTCCACAATGGACCGGGTGCGTCTGTGGGCCGCATTATACTGCCTCTGGGCCTGGGTGGTGGGGTTTCGGAGGGGTGTCATCATCCACGGGTTAGTGCATATCCTTGGTCACCTGTAACATTTGAAAGCGAGATGTTTACATTTTTGGTTGGGCCGGCTGTGTTGTTGGTGTAGATGGTTTTGTGGTGTGTCATTTGTGTTGTGTTGGATTTCATGTTAGCCATCTGTTGCTTCTGACTGATTACAAGCATCACTGCAAATTAAATTGACTCACTGTTGATACTCCTCCCCCACGCCTCATCAATTGTGTGCACTGCGCGGTTGCATGGCTGGCTCTTCTACCATCTAGCGATGGCACTCATCCCCCTCCTCACAGTCAATGCCATGTGAACGTTGAAATGGCAATGGGCCACACCAGATACGGTTCACGTTCAGTTGTGCTGCTGTCGCTGCTGCCAGACCTGCCCCAATGCACAACACATGCTGTTTCCTGTCCCGAGCGGCCACATATCAACAGTCATCAGCCCCCTCGCATGCAGGACCCATTGCAGGCAGGAACGCTTCACCCACACCATCAGCATCATCAGACGCAACACTGTCCACTCCGTGGACTACGTACTCATTCGGGTGTGTTGCCTCCAACTCACATGCCACGGCTACTTAAGATTCATTTGACTTCGGGGAAATGTTAGCTGACATCAGACAGTCCCAGATCTTCACCACGCTGATCCACAAGGCAGGGCACACCTTTGACGACTTCTTTGCATGTGTAGACTTCGTCCAGTTCATCGGCCCCACTAAACGCACATGTGTTGACCACTTACGCATGCACCACCTTGTTGATGTACCCCAAGCCACCGTTGACCACATGCAGGCCCCCACAAAGCTGGTGTAGATCATTCACCAAGGAGATGCTACACACCACCATCAACTGCAACAACCACAACACTGCAGTCGTCAACAATGGCGCAAGTCCACATTTTCCAAACATGTATCTCCAACAGCGCATGCACCCTTGTCCCACTATGCAACTGCAACATACGGCAGGCAATGAATGCCACCTCAGTCTGCACCAACCTCTGAGTTGGCAGATGCATCTGCTGACACATGGAGTGGAGCTGGTGCAAGCTTTGGGATACCAGTAAACAGCACCACCAACACGTACAGAATGCTCATATTCACCATCAACAATACGCCCACACACCAAACTGCTCTTCCAGGTAGGATTGCTGTGAGTTGCAACATGGATGATCAACAGCTGGGGCGTGCTATGAGCAGGGGAAACATGAGTCATCATCCTCGTGACAGAACAATCTGCAGGTGGCATCACCTGGTGGTCCAACGCCTTTGGATGCCCCTACCCCACATCTAGGTACCTAGGCCCCATATTTGACTCCTCCATCTCTATGTACCTACAGGTGTATGCAGTGGCCTGCAGCTGCTTCGACCAGCCTCTGAATCCTCCATGCAACATTCAAATGGATCCCCCCATTGTCGGGTGTGACTATGACCCACACAGTCATTGCCATCAGGCGGGGCTACAGTTACACGCTATATGCCAACATGGGCACGTCTGCGGTCAGCTTACTCCCGACTGTCCAGCACAACACCTACACACTGGGCCTTGTGTTCCTACTTTCATTATGGATCGTGTGCCTCCATCGCACATACATGGTTCCCACCTCTCACCACATTTGCTTATGGGTGGCCCAGGGGCTAAGCATTTGAGGATGGTTTGTCTACATATCTAGCCACAGTTCTTGGTGTTGTTGTGTCTGGTATGTGGGCATGTTGATTGACATGTATGTGTGATTGAGACATGTACATTCTCACACTTCTGATTTGAATCTCTGTGAAGTTGAGGCATGTGGTGGGTCACGTTAGTACTTACCGACTAGCACTGCATTTCCATATGCGCCATCCTGGAAGCGCTGGTTTATGATGGACTGTCGGAAGATGTAGGAATCATGCACACTCCCTGGAAACTTGGCTATGACATTGGTGAACAGTCCCCGGTGGTCCACTATTGCCTGCACATTCATGGAATGGGTGTGCTTTCTGTTGCAGTATATGTGTGCACTGTCCGCAGGGGGCACAAATAGGACATGTGTGCTGTCAATTGCGCCCAACACCTGTGGGAATCCGGCTATGGCGTAGAATCCTTGCTTGGTCTCAATCTGTTCCTGCACAGTGTTGGGGAAGTGGAGGTGCTGGGGTATCAGGCTGAGTATGCCATCCAAGACAGTTGGGAGGAAGATTGAAAAGGCTGCCTGTGAGACTCCTCCGACTCTGGCCGTTGTTGGTTGAAAGGTCCCAGAGGCCAACATATGCAGCACAGCCAGCAGCTTTGTCTACGGAGGGATGTTGGTTCTCCGCTGTGTTTGTGGCGTCAGCCTGTGGGCTATCAGGTTCAGGATGTGTTGGATGGATGTCCTTTTGAGCCTGTAGTGGGCAATGACATCCTCTGGCGTCAGGTCTGCGAGGCTGAGACATCTGCGCAGGGCCCGCTGTCGTCTTTGGCGCAGCCTTGGTGGTGGTCCTGGGGGAGGTGGCAGTGGGGGTGGTGGTTGTTGCCTTCGTGGGACTCCAAGCTGAATGATTAGTACCTCCATGGCGTCTGTGGGTCTTCAGGTGTGGGTCTGGGCTAGTCTCCCTTATATGCCTCCATTTATCACCATTTTTGCATTTTTAGACCTGTTTTTTTCAGGTCTTATTTCCCTGCAGCTAAGGGGCCTTAGCGGGACTTTTTTTATCGCTTCGCGGGTCTGGGACATCATTGCTAATAGTGCGATGGTGTGTTAGTGACTTTTTTCATGAAATTTTGAGAGGGAACGCCTACTTAGCATATCATTAGCGGAAACTATCGCTGCCATGCACGGCGTTAGCAAAAACGATAGCTATCGCCGGAAAGCTGTCGCTAACGCTTGTTAGCGACATCTTGGTAATAGAGCGATAAAAAAAAAACGCGTTAGCGGCACAAAAGTGCAGCTAACGCGGCGATAACTGGCTTGATAATATGTCCCGAAATCGGCTCTTGAAAATATTTTAAAACCAGCCCCACGTTGTACTGTGTAAGAGAGCCCGCCCAACTAGAAGACTTTTTGTGTGAGGCTTTCCCCACAAAGAATATGTTCATCAAAATGGTCCCTAACTGTTCATCCTGCGGTGCAATTTTACAAATATATTGGCTAAAAAGCGATATAATTTAAAGAGTTCTAAAGAGAAAACAATGAACTAGTTACCTACCCGTGTACAAAGTAGCAATATTTCTCCAAAGTTAGAAAATAATGTTTGTGTCCATAAAGAAACTCTTTGGCAGGTACAAACAAATTTTGATTCAAAGAAGGCCAATATTTGTGGCATAAGAGATGCAGTGCCTCCATGAGTGGATGGCCAAACAAATTCATACAAAATCCTTCGCATAGAGACACACCAGTTTAAAATACTGTTTCAGTACACAATGCCCATCAATGTTTTTGATCCAGTCAAAACAGCATTTACAGGCTCATATAGGGACGTTTCGTGGCACAATCATAAAAAAAATCACAACTTGCACTCAATCAATCAATTCAAGCTTTATTTCGGCCAAATGTCCATAAAAGCACAAAATAAAAACAATATATAGAACTTTAACACAATTAGAAAAAGTACCTAATAGTACAGTCTGGGGAATGGAAGCGGCATGTTTACAAGTGCATAAAAATGACTAGTCGATGTGTGAATAAATCCATAAAAGCAAGACTACATATAACTATAAAGTGCTTAGTAGAAGGAGATCAAAGTGCAACAAGGTATACATTAACATGCACTCAAATCAGGTCATTTGAATAAGGCGGTGGAGATCTAAGGAAGGGTTGTTCCACTCTCTCTCTGCTGCAGTATCGCCGAAAGGGACCCTTAGAACTGGTGAGATCTAGCAGAAACTGGCCAGAGGAAAGCAAGACGTGCTCATGACCATGTAACCCCATCATCACTTCCAAGATGGATCCAGAAGAGTTATAGATTGCCAGATGGGCGTCTCCCAAGGCCTTGGACAAAACTTGTTTCCAGACAGGAAGCCAATGAAGGCGCAAAAAACATAATTATAATATGGCTCTGATGTCTGGTGTCGGCGACTATTCAAGCAGCAGCATTCTGCACTAGTTGAAGCCTCTTGTGGGGTGCTGTGGAAGGCCAAGGCAGGAAGAGTTAAGGTAGTCGAAACAAGACTGCGCTAAGGCGAGGATTACAGGAATATTATATTCAGTGGCAATGTAGGGCAGGGGGTTTCCTCTGGACATTAAGTGGCCCGAAGCAGATGTTGGCTAATGCTGGCTACTTTGGATATCTAACCCTCCAGGTAAAGGTCACCCAGTAGATGCCTAAACTGCGGACGACTATCATTGGGTGACAGTGAAGGGCTCTTGATCTCTGGCCAACTTAAAGGACTCCTTTTCTCTGTGGTACTCCAAGCAATAAGGAGCCCTGTTTTTGACAGAACATTAGAGGCCATTCACTGGTGCACAAGACTTAGTACATTTGCCAGAGATTATTAGGCCGATGAAGAAGAGGGTAGAATAGGCTTAGCGACAAAAGCTTGAAAATCAGTTGTGTGTCATAGGTATGTATGCAGCATTGCACTCCCATGATATGTAAGAGAGAGAGAGAGAGAGTGCTTCTCAAAGAGCCAGAATATGTCTCAAAATGTCGGTCATGAGTGATCACTGATATACAACACAGTCAGAGCTGCTGATTGCGATAAAAGGCAGCTGAGGGTATCAGAGGCTGCTTCGGGTGTGCATGGACTGCTATTCGGGGCGCAAGGAGTGCTACTGTTCGTTTATTATAAAGGCGCATGTCTGAGAAATTAGTGTTATCCATTGTTACAGGTACAGCTATGATGCTCATGTCTACCCAGAAAGAAAAGCGCAAATTCTCATTCAGTTTCTACCTCACACTCCCATGCAATGTGTGGATTCCATGCTAAGGTTCGGGATGAACTGTTCCCATGAGGAGTAAGGAGTGTACTGATTTGCATTTGGTGGGCCTCTGGGGCTGATTTAGAGTTTGGTGGACAGTTATCCTGTTGCAACCATGACAGAGTACCCTGTTCGCCAAACTCAAGGTCCACCCGACCCATTTTGAGTTGGACAGACTGCAAGTTTTACGCCGACAGAGTAAACTTTACTCTGTCAAGGTAAAAATTCCTTTGATGGCCAGCTGGAATAGGTGACATTAGAAGTAAGCCATCCGAATATCTGCCCTATTTAGAGTGGATGGTCAGTTTTTACTGTCAGTAACCACCATGTATGTCCTGGCAGTGAGGGATGGTAAAAAAACAGAAAAGTGACCCCCACACCACAGGAGAAAATTGAAGTCATGTCGTTATTTTTTATATTTTTTAAAAACAAATTCCTGCTATGTGAGTTTGTTTTTGAAAAATAAAAAACTTTGGAAAAGTTTGAAGGCCAGCTGTTATGATTATTGGAGCCATCCGTTAAACTTTTCCTACATAGACAGGAACCACCAAGATGGCATTTCCTGCGAGTGTATAGAGATGCCTCCATGGCTGGCAGACATCTCTAGATTTGGCGGGCGGAGTAAAGGCTGTAAAGTCCTCCTCCACCCTGTCTGCCTTTACTTCATCTGTGAAATCCTAAATCAGGCCGTTGTCTAAAGGGGAACAGGGGGGGAAAAACAATGGTTTGGAATGCTACCCCGAGGGATTGCTAGTGGTTAGACAATTTGCAAGTATTCGCCACATCATCTTTTGGGTGTTTGATTGCCAGTAGTATGCCTTGAAACCTGAGACTGCTGCAGCTTTGCAAGCCTCCTACGGCCAATATTTGTGAATTCTAAAAATACGTACTTTTGCATCCAACAAAGAGTACTTTGATGGGTGCAGATTTACTACTTTTAGTCTCTAAGGGGCATATTTGCAAGGAAGTGGTACAATGCAAGGCAGCACGCAAAGTTTCTGCGCTGCTCTGTGTCACCTGAAGAGAGCAGAACTGCACCAGATCTTCAAAGAAATGGCACAATTCTGCGCTCTCCTTGCGCAGGTGCACTTTGGACTTGCTAGCAGCAATGCAGGCACCCTTGCACCACAGTGCAAAGGTGTTTGCGTCATGGTCAGGATAGTTTTTGTGCAAGTAAGGAGTACCTTCCTGCACTTAAACTAATCTTGGAGGCTTTTTGCTCTGAATACGTGCTGCACAGAGGCAATAATGAGGAGAAATAAAGATAGTTCTCCTCGTTCAGCCAGCCTTAAGTAGGCTCACCATTTTGGCACAAACCCGTATTTAAAACTCTTTGTAAATATGGGTTTGCATCAGAATCCATGGGTGCATGCATTGGAATGCCCATGCATCACCCATAGACCGCCTACCAGATGCAAAGTAACGCGAGGCAGCACAATGCGCTGCATTGCGTTACTTTTCCTTACAAATCCAGATGGCCTGAGACGGCCGGCCAAACACACATGAGCACTTAGGAAGTGAAGTGCACTAGCACTCCTCCTCCCCCCTCCCACGCCTTGGCCCCGCCCCTCCCAACACCGCTGGCTAAGAGCCGGCAAATGTGAATTAAAACGATGCAAGAACATTGTTTTATTTTACATTTGCTGGCTCTGATTCAGGCAGTAAGGCGACGCTCCTCCGCCATTGCGGATGAGCTGCCACTGCCCACCCTCCACCAGAACATGCACTCCAGCACATATCTTGATTTTGGAGGCAGAAATCCATGCCCATCTGAACAAAAGCGCTATAGACAGAAAGCATCTGGAAGAAAGGGGGAGCTGGATTCTACACCCTATACTTATTGGTTCCAGGAAGAACAGAGGTCTGAGACTTATTCTGGATGTCTGCCTTCTGAATTGTCCATTCAGCAGGACAGGTTCAAGATGCTGCTCCTGAACATACAGGCCCTGAAAGCAGGAGATTGTTTGGTGTCCCTGGATCTCTAGGACACTTGTTGCCATTGTCCAATTCTTCCTGCCTACAGACATAATTCTTGCCCCTTGATATACCTCCGTAAACAAATTGTTGTCCAGAGATTTTCGTTTTTGGTTTGTGTTTTTGGATCATTAGAGAAGTAATTTAGCTTGGGTAGACATTGCTGATCCAGGCCAAATTTTTCTGGACGACATTTTTAAAAATGGTGGATGTGTTGCAGTGTTGATGTAATATTTCAGGAACCATGAGACCTATATACTTCATTTTGGAGTCAAAACATAGGTTTTTGGGGTTAAGTAGTCTTATAGAGACAGAAAATAACTCCTCAGAGTAACCCTGCCGCCATTTTCCAAAATGGTGGCTATATTAAAGGAAAAAGAGACATATATAGAAATTAAACAAATAATAATGCTTCTTAATCCTTTTATGTATACACCAAACAATGTTTATGATCTGAATATGAAAAAAAAGAATATTTATCACTTCTGTTTTAGACACATTTTCATAGTACGCTTTATTTATTTGTTTCGGCAATCGCTTGTGGTACATTTGCAGAATATTAAACATCTGAGAAGAGCATATCGACAGGGACATCTTTTTGTAGCACAGGTTTTGCAAAGTACATGTACGTGTAAGTTCTGTGGGTAGAAGCTTTAGAAATTTTGTAGGTTTTTGAACCCCACCAATATCTTCCCAGCCACATTCACACAGATACTTCTCTACATATGCATGATCCAAAACATATGCACATCTTCAGATCAAGTAGAAAGCTGTTTTAATGTCTCCACGCACAGAATATGATGTCGGTGGAAAGTCACTTAGCGAGACTGATCTCTTGAACTCACAGTACTGAAGATCGTCAAATGTGTGACAGTCAGAACTCGTTTTCCACACACGCACAAGGTATTTTTCTACGTCTTTAAAGTCACATTCTTCTTCTGTCTCAGCAAATCCTTTTAGAAACTTCACAGGTTCAGCAGTTAAAGCTCCAAGCTTTGTTCCAATTTGCTCATAGTGTCATCACCTGTAAGAATATGGGCCTTGATAAGAACACTGAGCATCTCTGGGTCAAGTTTCTTATACACAATATGAAGCGGGATTAAGTGTTTTTTCTCGCCTGTTTCATATTGTAGCCATAACTCTGACAATCCTTTACTTATGAACATTGTAACAAATCTAAGTAGCACAATAATAACATCTGTGTCATTTGACAGTGCAATGACTCGATTGGAACCATTTCAAACAGCCCACTCAACATGTGGCACAACATAAAGATCAGCTTCCTCCAATTTGCTATTACGTTCTTGTACAATATGGCACGTACCTTTTGAAATATCTCTGCAGACACCAACTGCTCATTGACTATCATTCCACTTGCAATAATTGGAAATTCGGTGTTCACTAAAGTATTAGCAATGTTATGGTGAGTTAGCATCTCCAAGTTCATTTTGTTCGATGTTGATGACCAGAATTTATCAAGTTGCACAGGTATAGGTGTCAAATTTTTGATGCAGGCAAGGGCAATTGTTCCACTTGTAGACATTCATCTGATTCTTTCTCATATCTGGCTCCCAGACTTTGGAATGCACATTCTCTTAGTTTGCAGTGCAGCCCTTCTGAATCCAGCTTTAGGCAGAGTCTTAAGACCCTGCTTTTTGAATCCTGCCTAGTAGGCTAATTGGTTCTGATCTCTTTTTAGGCTTTCTCTCCCTTGAGCTCTCCGCTAGTGCCAGGACACCTCTTCGGAGGTAGCTGTGCACTATAGAAATGCAGTAAATTAAATTGAATTGAATTCTCTCACATTCTTTGATGATAGTTCAAGATAACAGTCAAAGACAATGTGCAATTCTTGCAAGGTGCTCACTGACTTTGGTATCAGTAGAACAGTCTGAACAACCTCTTCAAAGTTTTGCATGGATGAAATTTTGACCATTCGCAATTGTGACATATAGTCCACAACAACAGCAGTTTTCAATGAGGACACCTTTTCGAATTGAAATTCTTCAGGTGAAAGCTTTTTCCAAGCTCTTGTACGAGTTTGTGCTTCACTGGTTTGTTTGCAGCATCTCAATCAAATAATGTGTTTGTTGGAAGAAGATCATGCAACAGAATGTCCTCGATAAATTCAACCCTTTCTTTTGCTACATCCATCTCTCTATGTGCGCGCGAAAGTTGTTTTTTTGTAAACTGTTTTGTAGTGGCTGGTTGGACAAAACCCTTACTAGGGCAATTAAAGCGTGGAAGTTTAGCGTTAGTGATTATGTCAAACAGCTTTTTCTCTTTCAGTACAAATCTCTCCTGCTTCAGTTCTGCATATCATTTCGATCCATGTTCCAGGACATCTAGTAGACGTGTCGTTATATCATTATCCACATATTTTTGGTCACAAAGTTGTGTAGTCACACAGGCTCAGTCACTTCAAAGCGGTTTTCTTGCTGCTGCATGAAATGAAGAAGGCTGTCAATATGTTTATTTAAACTTTCCCCTCTCTTTCCCACAAGTTTGTGATGAGGAACAGTTTCACGATGGTCCATTAATTTTGAATTTGTCAACATATTTACTTTTACGTGTCTGACCAACAATTCCCTTGGAGCTTTTCTGTAATCTCTGGATCGTCTGTTCCAGTTTCATATCTGGAGCCACAATGTCTTTGGATATATTTTCTGTAGAGGTATGGGTTTTCCACCTCTAGCTTCTTCATTTTTTCCAAATACCATGACCCATATCTCACGTAGTTTATGCAATCAAATTAGTGAAACACAATAATGAATGACTCCACAGTCTTCACATGCAGCTCGCAATAACCTTCCCGATCAGCATGTACCAAGTTTTTCACTAGAGCTAACATGTGTAAAACATTTCCCCAGTACTTGCATAGTTCTGAATTGTCTTCACATTCTTTGACAAACTCTACGAACTTAGTTTTCAGGTTTTCTGATTTTGAACTGTGTATTGAACATTGCCTGACTTTGAATTATGTCTTTTGAATGAAGTGCACTCTGTGCCTTGTTCACTTCTGAGATAAGAAATGTAAATCCTAATTTGTCATTCTTGTTCCAGAAAGTATTCCATGCAATGTTTCTATAGCCTCAGATATGATAAGCATACCTTGTAATGAACGAACATAATGAGTTTCGCTCAATACTGACTCACTAGTTTTGCTTCCAAAGATATCAGCCTCAAAAAGTGCATTGTCTATGCCACATCCACTGAGATAACTTCCTGCACACCGCAACGCAACTTTTGTCTTGTGGAAAACACCCATCATTGGACAAAGATCATAAAATTCTACTGGATTGTTCATAAAAATGCAGCTACAATACGGAAAACATCTTCATCGCAGAAAATTGGCAGGAGAGGCTGGTCTTCAAGCTGAGTATGCACATTTTGGAAACATTTTAAGAGCTGTATATACTGTTGCGTAGTTTGTGACTGGAGACTGGTAAAAACCTAACCTTCTTCAGTGGGACGGTATTCTGGGAGATCAGAGCATGAATTTCAGTCCACGGAGGAACTGGCTTTTCTTCAGCCTTCAGTCTGCACTGAATAAGCGATGTGATAAATTCAGTTAAATATGCTTTGCTGACCATAGCATCAGGTAGAAGAAGATCCATGTCCTCAGCCACTTTGAAACATTCTGGTAGACTGGGACGTGTTGATGACATGTAGTGATTTTGCACACGTTGGGATGGCAATTGGGTTATAAGTATGCAGCTTTGTTTGTTTATGCCTACAGCTGACACAGCTTATTTTCCAGAAACTACTTCATTGGTACAGTCTTGAAAAAGCATCATGGCAGTATCATGTGTGCTAGCAGTTCCAGACAAAGAAGAGCTGTCTTCAAAATCAAAATTATCCAGAGCAGCAATTGTAAATCCTTTCCTGGTAAAATGACTTGTAAGTGCTATACTGTCGGATTCACAAGATTTTACAGCATGAGCTACTAACAAGTTCCTGCTCCGTACTATGTCATTATAACTTGTTGATACACCAATCCTATTAATTGACGTGATTAGCTCTCTACTTTTGCATTTGTCATAGATTGCGTGGGCAGTCATCATGTGTAGCAGAGTTTTCTTTTTGCCACAATGTAATTCATAAAACATGATTTGGAAAAGACAGTATGTTTGCACAGCATAAGCCTGTCTGTACATGGGATTGTCTTCCAGTCCTTCGCTTATATCTTCAAAGCCATCATCAATGCTGTCAGCTTCTGTTCTGAACTTTAGTTTGCTCATATTAAACAATGATGTAAAAATGTTAAGACAACATCAGGCATTCTTGTTGACTCCCATGATTTGCGCAGCTCTGGGGAATAACAACATTTGTCATTAAGTTGAAAATCTAAATCTTTCAGGATGTTTCTTAAAATGGTTCATGCTGGCAGCAAGAACCTCATGAGTCAAATCAGCTGAGAACACCATAAGTGGCTCATTTGTTTTGTTTGACTGACAAAAAAGAATTCTGTCACTATACATTCTCAACAGAAAAATCTTAATTTCATTATTATGGATCAATACAGTTTCATCAATGTTGACCATTATGTATCTGATCTCACTGAGTGTGAACCCATAGCCAGCACTCAAGAGTAGCTTCAAAACTTCATTTGCCTTTTCACAAAGTGCAAACTTAACTCAAGGCTGGAGGTTACGTTGCTGCTGGGAGCTCTTTGTACATTCATATTTTCAAATGTATGCACGCATGCAGTTCGGGTGGGCATACAGATCCGCTGCAAATACGTTCACCTCGCTGTTTAGATCAGCTACTCAGCTGAAAATGTCATCTTGTCATCTTGGAAGAAACTAGTTGCAGATAAAAACATGTTTGCCCTTTGAGGCTCACATACTCTGTACTTTGTTCTTTCATCAATCCCTTTGGCCCATGTTCTGGCTAAACCACAGATAACATTGAAGATCCTCTGTTTTCTGAACGGTTGTTGGAGGTGGACTAGGGGTAGCCACCAATCTTCTAAGTGGATGGGCATTGGGTTTGGTCGTCGTCGCTTTCTCAGAAGACTCTGATTCTTGTCGTGATTCACTGGTTTCTGCAATTATTTGGTGAATTTTTTCCAGGCTTTTTTCCATTGTATACAACTTGTAGCACGTGTTCTTACAATGAAAAAATATTTGATCCTTTTCATCCATCAGTTTCAATCTTCTGTGAACTTCGTCTTGCCGTATTTCTGCAGCATCTCGAGCTCTCTTGAGTCCAGCCACAGTTGATGTTAGCTTTTCTTTCGGATTAGTTTGGCATATGACACATTTTTCTTTGTTGAAGGAGTCCCCAGATTTTATAATTAGCAACACTCTGTCAGGATGTAAAGATCCTGCTTTGCTCATGTTTACAAATTTGAATCAATGGAAAACCTGAAACAAAAACAATATTAAAATAAATGACCAATATGATGACTAAAACACGTAATTATAGAGCTGCCATTTTGGAAAATGGCGGCAGGGTTGCTCTGAAGAGTTATTTTCTGTCTAAATAAGACTACTTGACCCCTAAAACCAAAATGAAGTATATAGGTCTCATGGTTCCTGAAATATTACATCACCACTGCAAAATATCCGCCATTTTCAAAAATGTCGTCCAGAAAAATTCAGCTTGGATTAGCAATGTCTACCCAAGCTGAATTACTTCTCTAATGATACAAAAACACAAATAAAAAATGAAAATCTCTAGACAGCAATTTATTTACGAAGGTATATCAAGGGGCCAGGACTAACAGTACATGAGGTTCATGGTGTGATCCCAGCACTGTAAGTCCACAGTATTACGGTTCGGACTGTCAAATGCTCAATGCGTTTATGTGCAGTACGTTGTAGCGGCTTTACTATGACAGGAGTAGTCCATGTATTTCTGCACTTGAATGACTAGCTGGTGAAATTGGAGTCCCCGACACTGGTCAAGGAAAATGACTCTCCTCCATGATTTGAGCTTTACCATCAAGGTCCAAAAGCCTCAACTCTCTTCTATGCAGAAGTTAACCTACATAATCCATGTGAAGCTTTTGCCCCTCCTCAGAGGGTTGCAGATATTTGGTAGTTAATTCTGAGGTTTCTGACTCAAACCTGGATCCTCATTTTAAAGGTCTTGCATCAGCTTGGCCTCATGCATCCTGTTAGTGGCGGATGAAGGCTTGTCATTGATGCCTGAGATCACAGTTGCTCCAGCATCAGGGGATTCACGTGGCTCAAGTGTAGATTTCCCACTCTGTTCATCTGGATCTGAATTGGGGAATGGACTCTTCCATCCTCTTGGTGGATCATCTTTCAGCCCTCCACAGCCTGAGGCTACCATGGTCATGGGTGACTCCTCACTGAGCTGGGTTGCTCATCTGGGCGACGATGCACATCATCAAACCAGCTGATAAAGGTGGAGGCATCGTCATCCTGAATAAAGAAGACTACCGCAATGAGTGCAAACGCCTTCTCAACGATACCAAGAATTACCAAAGACTCACCGAGGATCCCAGTGCTCATCTCAGAATCACAATCCATGATTTGGTGACAGAAGCAGAAAACACTGGACAGATCACTAGACAAGAAGCCCAATTCCTCACCACAACTGAAGGGAAAATTCCGTATTTTTACACAGTCCCCAAAATACACAAGAATAAGATACCACGTCCCGGACGCCCCATCGTCTCGGGCATAGGGTCACTGCTGGAACCCCTGTCTCGCTACTGTGACTTCTTCCTGCAGCCCATAGTACAGTCTACCAGTACCTACTTGAAGTACACAAAAGACCTCCTAAGACTGATTGATAACTTGGCATACAATCCTGAGACCTCCTTTCTAGTCAGTCTGGACGTGGAGAGTCTATACACCAGCTTGCCGCAAGACGACAGACTAACTGTACTCAAATTGGCCTTGGACAACACGGCTTGGAACTACCATACTCCTAAACAATTCATATTAGAGTGTGCATCACTAGCACTCAAAGACAACTACTTTGAATTTGAAGGCGAAATATACCTGCAAAAATATGGAACTTCCATGGGAAGCGTTTTCGCTCCCAGTGTGGCGGGACTATATGTCCACAACTTTGAAATGACCTACCTATTCTTTCACAACAGATCTCAAATTCCCCAGATCACATTCTATAAACGTTACATCGACGACATCCTTCTAATCTGGGAAGGCAACGAAGATGCTCTTAAAACCTTTTGCCAGTGGATCAACACCTGTGACCCGAACCTCAAGTTCACTCATAATGTCCATCGGCACAACATGGTTTTCCTGGATCTGGAGATCCAAGCTGACAATGGAACTCTTAAAAGTAAAACACACTTTAAGCCTACAGCCCGCAATTCATTATTACACTACACAAGTTTTCACCCAAGAACACTACGTGAAAACCTCCCTTACGGACAATTTCTACGATTACGTAGAAATTGTAGCGATGTACAAGACTTCAAGGATCAGGCAAATGCCCTCAGCACCAAGTTGTTGCACCGTGGCTATCCCAAAAAGATAACAGCAAAAGCACAAAAATGCGCACGCAATCAGAACCGAGAGGGGCTGCTTGAAACGATTGAACGCACTGACGTTTCCATCCCCCTTACATGTGTGGTCACACATAACTCTGTCTCAAACAAGGTGTCTCAAATCATCAAAAAAAACTGGAACATACTGCACACTGGGAAACTGAAGTGGGATAAACCCTTACTATCATACAGAAGGTCCAGATCCCTCAAAGATACCCTTGTATCCACGCGCCCTACACAACTGTCCCAACCCAACAACACAGTTTTGAACGCGTGGGGTCTTCCCAACATAGTAGGCCATTTTCCATGCAGAAATTGCAGCGTCTGTCACATCACTGAAACCACCAAAAGCCTATCGCTGGAACCAGGGAAAAACTGGCATATCAGAAAGCACACTAACTGCAACACTGCACATGCCATTTACCGCATTATCTGCCCCTGCGGCCTCACGTATATAGGCATGACTAATCGCAAAGTGAAAACCCGTATCTGCGAGCATCGCAGCACCATCCGCTGCAAGAAAAACACCACCAGGATGACCAACCATTTCCTAGAGGCAGGTCACACCACGAACGACATGCGGTGGGTCGTGATTGAAACACTGGACCCGACCACCACCAACATTCAGAGTCGCCTCTTGGAGAAGGAACAGCGATGGATTTACCGCCTGTCCTGCCATCTGACTGGACTTAACGATAATATTCAGTGGAACTCCTTAAGCAAATAACTCTGATACCACCGAGTGCATAGAGCTCAGCCACTCAGACCATATCGGGGTTGATCTTACATCGGATCCATCATGAGCAGCCCAATGCTTTGCCACACTGTTTGCATCACCCCTCCAGGCAATACAACATTACCATCATGCCTGCTTGCCCCATGCCGATGGGCATATTTAATTCACTTTAAATACATTTCATTCAAAACTGATTCTCATTCCCTATCACCTTAGTGATTTATAATGACATCAGGATCCCTTTCTCGTCATCAATAGGGTCCCCTGCCTCATTGGGCACACTATTATGTTCTTCGTGCCTGACCGGGGTTTTTTTCCAATGCAATATGGCGCCCGCGCGTTGCGCCCAGAGATAGCCGCTCCAATGCTTTGCCACACTGGTTGCATCGCCCTTTCAGGCAATACAACATTACTATCATGCCTGCTTGCCCCATGCCGATGGGCATATTTAATTCACTTTAAATACATCCCATTCAAAACTGATTCTCTATCACCTGTTTTATTATGACTTCGGGAACCCGTTCTCGTTATCAATAGAGTCCCTCGCCTCATTGGGCACTCTATTATGTTCTACGTGCCTGACCGGGGGTTTTTCCAATGTAATATGGCGCCTGCGCATGCGCGGGGCGCCCAGAGATAGCCGCTCTAGTTGTTTTCAAGTTTCCCGATTGACGTGCTCCCGCACGCCGACGCTCCCATTACTTAGTTCCCGGCAAACAGACAAGCGCCTGCAGCCGGGACCACGGGAGACTGAATTAGGTTGTAGCGGGTCCACCGTCTTGATGAAGTAAGGTGTAGTCGCTCGCTAACGCGCTAATGCTCTGTGCCGCTTTTATTCTGTATCGCATACATGCTTATTCACGGATACTACTTCCGTATACAGCTACTCTCTTTGCCTCAGTCTCACTCATGGTATTTCTTAATTCCTCCCCTGCCACAGAGTGTGATTACAGACGGTACCCCTCCCGGGCCCTGAAACGCTGCCATACACTCCATCTTAGTGTAATTATGTTCTCCTTTTTAAACGCACTTTTTTCTTGCAATCTGTTGTATTAATTACAAATCTTGCCGGTCACACGTTCTACCAGCGACACACCGGTCACTCTGGCCACTATTAAGCCGACTACCTGATACGCAGAGCATTTCTGCACCCAGGGCAATAAACGGGGCGACCAATGCCCCATACGATGAGCATTCCAGCATGCTGCATGTTTTCTACAGTGCTCGTTATCGACATTTTCACGCAATTGTAGATATGCATGCTACTTTCACATGTTACAGCCGAATAACTGCCATATGCCATAATATGTCATAAGCACTTTTTCCACCCGGCTACCAGACCCAAAGGACTCACTGCTGTGCCTACCTGATAAGCATTGACAGGCACTTGATCACGCAAAAGATTTCATTTTATGTTGCTTCTGTGTTTCTTTATGTGTCCTGTCTTGTCTTTTCCCTTACAGGTTCCCTCCAGTGGGGTCGTAAGTATCGACACCACTCACTTTTTTCAGCACACCTTAGCACGTGTGCTGAGAATTCACCATTCACGTGGCCAGATTTTGCCACTCACTCACATTTTTCACACGGTCCTGATGAAAGCCCACTCTAAATCCTTTTTTCTGGGCTGAAACATGTAGACCTACTGCAGACAACTACGAGTAAAATTATTCTATTAGTTGCGCTCTTGGATTTTAACCATATCCTGGGCCGCCACAAATAAACACATTTGGCAAGGATTCCCAGAGATATTTTTAACCTGCACATCATCACCTCACATTAATACACCACACCAGCTCCACTGTAATCAGGCGTCGTAGCACAACCAGGCGGCACTCGGCCACCCGGTTGGGACCCCAATGATGAAGCATGACACCAACCAGGTTGGTGTGTGAGGGGTCTTTTAATAAAACCTAATGGTTCTTTGGCACTGTTCACTATTACAGTGAGTCCAAAACCCTTTTTCCTATCTAATGGGTACGTCCACATTGTTTGTATATTAGTTTTGGGGATAGGGACGCCCCCCGACCTTTCCTCGCTCTCCCCCCCTTTTGATTGACACAGGACCCTTGGTTCACATCAGGGTAGAGCATGCACAAAAATGTGCTCGAGCTGTGAGTGTACGACATGTGATGAAGGCTTTCTTCACGCTGATGAATGGAAGGTCTGGAAAAGAGTTAGGTGTGACTTTAGCATGTTGATGTAGAACCCCAAAGATGTGCGGAAGTTTGCCATCACCTGGAAATGGTCTGTGACTGACTGTGGCAAACCTGCCTTCTGCAGTCAGTTGTGAAGGTATGGGAAGACTGGTATTCCCAACCTCTGAAAATGTGCTGCAACCACTGTCATGACTTTCATGAACACCAGGGGGCCATTAGTTAAGCTGAAAGGGAGCACAGGAAATTGAAAATGCTTGTGGTCTACCTTGAACCACAGATAATACCTGTGGGACTGCAGGACGGGAATGTAAAAACAGGCATACTGCAAATCCAGCACTACTACCCAGTCACCTGGATCCAGGGCAAATAGAACCTGGGCTAGCATGAGCATCTTGAATTTGTCTATCTTGAATATTAAGTTGAGAGGGGTAGATCTAAAATAGGATGAAGGCCTTGATATTTCTTCTGCACCAGAAAATGACAGGGATAGCATCCAGTCCCTATTTCTGATGCCAGGACTGTCTCTATGGGTCCGTTGGCCAAAACAACCTGAACTTCTTGCTGAAGGATGGACAAATGATCCCTCGAAAGATGGTCTGTAACAGGAGGTATCTGTGGCAGATTGGCCAAGAACGGAAACCCGTATCCTAGTCACGCAATCTGGAGCATCCACTGATCTGACTTGATGCTCTGCCACCCTTGGAGAAAATGTTGCATTCTACCTCCAACTGGGTGGCTATCTGCCAAGGGGGCAGGTTAAAGCAGTTTTGTAAATGTGGAGGGAGGGACAGGTGATTGGACAGTGCGCTGTCCCTAAGGATCTGGGTGGTGTTGGCTTGGATCCTGACCCCAGCCAAGGAAAGGACTGAGTGGTCCATTGTTGTGCTGGTCCTTGATGTTGGGTTGTTGAAAAAACCTCCCAACAGAGGCAGAACTGTTGCGGATACTGCCTCACGGGTGCAGAGAGGCCAAGAGAGCATGCTGTCACACTACTTTCCTTGAAGCGCTTCAGTGCCAGTCTGCTTTGTTGCCAAAAAGATGAGTCTCATCTACTGACATATGGACTGACACCTGGACATCGGCTGAAAAACCTATTGATCTCGTCCATGGATGACGTCCAACACTCTGCTGATACCGATTGCCCTATCCAAGCAGTTGGTAGTATCCAGTCCTGATCTGATGACATAGTTTGGCGCATCCTGGCCATCCTTAATAATTTGTGCCAGGTTTCTACTGTATTCCTCTGTGACCATCGGCAAGATCTCCCCAACCATGCCCCACATTGCATGCGAGTAATGTCCCAGGAGACAGCTCGCATTGACTGATCTTATGGCCAGACTGTGGAAAAGAACATCCGTCTCCCAAAGCTTCCATACGTTTGGACTGCCTATCTAGAGGTGTAGGGGATAATGAGTTTGGGTTAAATCTGCTGGTGGGCGCACGGGCCACCAGCTTTCCAGCGTAGGGTGTTGCGACAAAAAGGCCTTGTGTCTCGGTGCAGGTTTTTGCCTTTTGGCCACTTGTCTATTTACCAGCGGGCAAGAACAGGATTTGGCCTAGGTACCCAATAATGTGTCAATCAATGTATTGAATAGTAAGAGTGGTTCACAGGAAATCTGCCAAGGCTGCAGGACTTCAGTGAGCACATTTGTTTTATTTTCCAGGGAGGATAATTGGAGATCAAGAACTTCCACAGCAAAGGCCAATTATTCAGCGGAAGGGGTGGGGGAATCAACCCGATGTCTGGGGAAGAATCAAGCCACTGGCCTCCTGTAGCTCTAGACAGAAATCATCATCATCATAGATTTTGTCATCATCTTGATATCTTGATTACTAGCAAGGCCATGCTGATTATAGTCTGAATCCGAGCCAAAGAGGTTGTAAAGTCAATGTCTGTTCTGAGGAAATGACACAGTTTTGCACTAATCTGAAAGAGGCTGTGTTGACTGAGGCAAAATTGGAGGAGTACGCAACTTCGCCCGAGGTCGAATTGGGTTCTGTTCTGAGTCTGACAGCACAATGGGTTCTTTCTCCGGCATTGGGTCGGCGTTGACATGAGAGTGACTGGCATGGGTTGTGGCACCAGAGTCTGAGTCAGGAGGGATATCTGCATCGAGTTGAGCAGGATCCCGCTGTGGGGTTGAGAGGCACAGGTGGCATTGGAGATAGATCCGCTGACTGTAATCCAACTGCAGTCCTCCTCAGATTAGTGGGGCCCAGTGACACACATGGCTTTTTTGAAAGCTTCCACCTGTTGTGGCATTGTCGACTGCCCCTAAAACTCAAGTCACATCAGGACAAGTTGGTGAATTAGTTCTTTCGTAGGACTTCATGACCGAGACTGAGTGGCACCTTGGTGTGTGCGTGACTTCTCAGAAAGAGTGGTGGGAAGCGGGCAAGTCCCACTTCAACTTCATATGCTTCTTTTTTTATTTGAACTTACCAAAAGATTTAGAGCGGGAAGGCGATCTGTTGAAGGAATGGCCTCAGGAAGGCAGTGGGGTAGCACTCTCGATTTCTATCTGGAACTTTTTTTTCTCACTTTCTGCGACACAGAGTTTGGCTTCACTTTCTCAAATCGACTTCGGATTCACCCTAGAGTTGTTCGCAAGAATTGCAGAGTTGTGTAAGAACCCGAGACACCAGAGACATACCTGGTGAGGGTCAGTCAAAGACATTTGTTTATGACAATCTTTACAAGATTTAAACCCTGTAGTTTTAAGGGTGACATGTCCTTTGGACACTGTAGACATTTTGAACGAGAATGTTTGTCATCAAAACAAAAGTGTAAGGAAACGAGATCCAGATTCGCGTCAGACGGCGCGCCAGTGCATAATGATGGTAGTTATATGTGATTCTGGTGTCACTTCCGGAGGATACACTCAACACGAAGCCACACGACGCAAGCTACCAGTGCATAAGGGAGTTGCTGAAAAAATCTTCAGATCTACTCTGGCACCTGTGGAGTTTCACAGGATGAGGAATATGTGGTTAGAAAGATTCATCATTAGTCAACAGGTAATAGCAATGGTAAGTGGGTTGTAGATGGTTAATGAAGTGAGTCTTCACCTCTTTCCTAAATTGGAGCCTGGCTGGGGCGGTTCTGATGGATACTGGTATGGTGCACTAGATCCTGGGTGCATAGTTGGAAAAGGCCTGCTGTCTTGTTTACTTCTTAGTCTGCAATCTGATGATATCTTGGCTGCAGGTGTGCAAAATCCCACCAGAGATGGTGAGCATGTCTGCAAGATAAGCAGGGGTGCTGGTCATGATGGCCTCGTAAATGATGCAGCTGGTGTTGAAGATGGATGGCAGGGGGAGCCAATGGAGATCTAGCAGGATGGAGGTGATCATATTTCTTCAGGCCATGGACTAGCCTTAGTGCTGCATGTAAGAGGCCTTTACCAGTATGGAGCATGGGAGGCCATGGAGCAGGGCTTTACCACCATTCAGATGCAGGCATATGAGGACTCGAACAGCAGTTCTGAAGTCACTTCCTAAAAGAAACTTTGTGACTTTCTTTAGAAGAGAGAGCTGGTACCAGGTTGTCTTTTTTTTGTTTTTTTGGGGAATGTGTTCCTTGAGGGTGAGGTTGGTGTCCACATCTAATCCTGCTAACTTGGCATTCAGTGGAAGTTGGCTTCAAAGCTGTCAAGATTCATGCCATTGTGCCAGGTTTGTATTTTCTTGTTTGTTGTTCTTGGCAAATAACAAGAATTCTGTCTTGGCTGGGTTGCTAAAGAAAACATCTACTTTGGTTATCAGAAGGCAAAGGAGGCAGCTTTACAAAAGTTGGAGATTGAAAAGGACCCTGTTGTATACAATACCTAAATCTATCAATGTTTTCCTCTATGTGGTGAAATGCCTTTAGACAAATTAGCAAATCCAAATTAGAGTTTTTTATTTGTTGGTTGGTTCATGGCTAGACAATGTTTTTCCAGCCACAGGCGAAGTTTTAGGAAAAATGAAATGCTAAACAGATGAAGTGGTAGCCAAGCCTTTGAGAGCATTAACCCCAGCACCTCAATGGCAAGATTATTTTCATGAACATGGATTTAAGGCCAGTCACCTGCCAAAAAGAAAATAGTAAGCTTTCAACAAGAAGCAGAGGCTAAGACTTAAAGCATAACCATCTATTTCTTACTCTGCAGCAATGCCAGATCCCTCCAGGAAGTTAGGCTAACTTTCTCCCAGTGATTGCCTGAGGATTCAGTGATCATCTTGGGGCGAGCAGCTATGGTGGAAGCAAGACTGTCATCCTTTTATGCCCTAAAACACCGTTCATCTCCAAGATGGCAGAAGATATCTTTAGAACTTAAGTAAAAAAATCAGAATCGTCTTCTAGGGGTGATCAAGTTAGTAATGAAGAATGATAAACCTCTGGGGGTTTTCTATGTGCACTTTATTCTGCTCAAAAGTCTTTTCACATATCCATGCCACCTCCGATCATGAAACTATATACATTTGAGTGAGAGTGAAACTTTACGTAAACCTCCAATTGTACGCAGACAATATTAAAACCAATTCCAGTTGGATAGAAGGGCAAGTAATTTAATTAGGGGTGTGTGAAATTTGCATAATTTGCTTTTGGGTAATTACACAAAATTTCCGCAAAATTACATGTAATTATGTGAACTGCAAAACTTGCATTTGGCGCTATATTTTAGCACAAAATGCTTCCTCTCGTCCACTTTTGATGCAAGCATGCATTTGTGCTAAAGCGAAATAGTGCAAAAAAAGCACCATGAATGACAGCCGCTTGCGTTCTGCCGTTCGCTTTGTTCAGGTGCAGTTGGGGTAAATGTTTGACGTGAACAGCGCAAAAGTGACGCAAAAGTGGCGCAAGGGGCTTGTAAATCTGCCCCCCAGTGTTGAATAATAGTGTAAGTTCGGGAATTTCTCATGAAAACAGTAACACAAAAATACCAAAATATACTAATTAAGCTAGTGTAAAGTAAATTTAACTCAGGCCTAAATTGAACAGTTACCCCATGCACAGACCATTTGTTCTACAGGATGAAGACGATCTTCCCCTGCTTGAATGGAGCCTTGGCCCTCAAGCCTAGCATCCCCTCCATAATCTGTTACAAAACCTGAGGATAGTTTTTGACTCACACCTTCCTTTGTAGCCCCCCCTTTAAGTCAATGAAGTGTTCAAAGTTGGCAATCTGCAGCACTTGATACTCTGAAGATCCTCTCATTGCTACAAACCGAGCATAGGCAGATGAGAGCCTTATTCAGGAGTTCCCTCAACTAAAGCAACATCATCTGCAATTGCCTCCCTAAGAAACCAGGCATCTAAGAATTCAGAACTAAGCAGCCAGGCTGTGCCTTAACCTACCCTCAAAGCTCTCCACTGACTCCTAACTCCAAGGTCCAAGGTCCTCTCCATCGCCAGTGCCGAATTAAATAAACCCTGTGGAGGCCCCTAGGCAGTCTAAATTTCGCTTCCCATCTCGCAAACAATTTAAGAAAGCTTGATTGTAATTTTCTTTCGAAATCAAATCAATTATATTTTGATCCGTTGTTGCGGGGCCCCTAAAAGGAGTGGGGTCCATAGGCCAGTGCCTACTTTGCCTATTTGGTAATCCGGAACTGTCCATCGCCCATGTACCTTTGTAGTGATCAAAAGGCAACAGGCAGCAATTTGAAATGCTAGACTCACAGTTTATTTTTTTTAAAACACTGGAAAGGCTAATCTTTCTAATACAGTCCACAAGACATTTTTTCCAACTAATCTGTGACGCTGGCATAGTGCTCCAGAGACTCTTCAGTCTATTGACCCCCTTGATGAATATGGATTCATTGGTTCTAATTTATATGCAAGTTCTACATTACTGTCTGGCTCAGAACTGGCTTCAGTCTCTTTATTCACAGTTCAAGATGATAGCAATGTCCATCTGTCTGTTGCAGCCTCTTCATTAGTGAGCTCTAATTCCAAGTTCCTGAAGGGCACCCCTCTGCAGACTCCAACTTCAACGTCATCTGTCACACTGAACATGGATACTTCTCCTCAAGACTTAAATCTACATATCAACACTCACAGCGCAAGATCACTTTACGTCTGACTTTACTTTCTTCCTCTCTTCCAGGTGAATGTTCATGTTATAAAATATAACACCACTTCAATGTTTTGTTTACACAGGTAGGGGGACTGGGGGCCTCAATTACAATATTTTGCCGTAGGACAGCGCCGCAAGCCTTCCTGCTGTGCTGTCCTATGTCAAAAGAAAAGGGCAGGAATGGCCTTATCTATCAGATACAACGCATTCCTGTCCTTTCCCCCTGCGCTGGCGCACAAATGGCTGCCGTGCGCCAATACAGGCACACTTGCACCATGGTGCAAGGGGTCTGCGTTGTATGGGTGATTGTTTTTGTGCAGGAAGGGAAACCTTCCTGCACAAAAACAATCAATGGAGGCGATTTCCTCTTTCTATGCGTACTACTGAATGCAGCACACACAGAAAGAGGAATAAACGAGGAGAAATAATGTTATTTCTTCTTGTTGCGCTCTCCTACGCCAACCCTGGGGAGGCATAGGCTTTTGACGCATTCCCAGATTTGCAAAATCTTGTAAATCTGGGAATGTGTCAAATGCCATGGGTGTTACATGGGAACACCCACCGTAACGCTCATGGCACGCCTCCCTATCGCAGGGTGAGGCAACGCAGTGACTTACGCTGCATTGCCTCAGTCCAAATCTAGAAGGCCATGAAAAGCCATGCAGGGTGGCTTTATGTGGTCTTGTAGATATGGCCCTGCACTGTGCGCCGCCGGACCGTCACTAAAAGTAACGTTCCAATGGCGCAGGGGCCTCGTAAACTAAAGGTTCAGATCTGCGAATAGACTATCGCAAACAACTTTTTGGGTATTATCTCACCATAAGAGGAAGAGAAATATAAAGGCAAACCTGATTAGACTGTATAATGGTACACACAAAAGGAAGTACAGTTAGAAAAGTATTTAGACTATCTCAGTGCTTAATTTGTAAAAAAAAGAAGTGCCAGGATCCTCGTTAGGAGACCCCTGCAGCTTGCACCACACATTGCCCCTGCCAGCGCTGCCAATGGCAGTACCAACACAATTACTAATCATCACACTCTTAAAAGTGTGACAATTCAGCCTACTCTAGGCCCCCAAAGCTATAAGAAAGGCTAGGGCGGCAGTCAATAGTCATTTTTAACAGCACCACAATGTGGCAGACTGGTACAAGCCCCGGTGTTGACAATTAAGTGCCGGTGCAGAGCACCGGAACCCACTGGCTCAAATTAAGCACTGGACTATCTTCAAGTCCAGGCGCATCATGCAAATGTGTCTGATTGCTATGGAAAATTACACTCAGTGCCCAATCTTTGCATCCCTATTTGAGTAGGGTAAATCTTAGGAAATGTCTTTATACTTCCCTGCTCACTGGTTTATCAGACACTTCTCTAGGCTCATTTCGGTTCCTTTCATCTGGCATGGCCAAATAGAGTTAGAAAAAACTTTTATGTTGTTTCCTCAGGTTTCAGGTGTGACTGTCTTGCAGGAAGGGCCGATTCCTCAACCGCTCTTCCATTACTGAACTTAAGAGGCTGGTTGCTGAAAAAACATCGCTTATATACATTTGGGCGTATCTGACAAAACGTAGCCATTGTGCGGAATTCTTAAACAGTCAGTACTAAAGCAAAAGTCTACAAGTTTGTCACTGTTCCTTTAAGGGAAAAGTAAACTGTGGGAATGCAACTATAAGTGATGCTTTGATTTGTATCTCATATTTGGGTAGTACAATTGTTAAGATTAGGCCTTCTCCGCCTCGCAAGTTACTACCGGAATTTTGTGGGAGGCTATGGTTCCATTTTTGCTCCTCCAACAGAACCCATCACCAAGATGCAGCTTAAGAATCGGATCTATTTCCAGGGACTTCTCACTGTCTGAAACAAATTTCTCTATTTAAAATCTATCTTGAGAACATCTGATTTTGGACAGTGGAAACTGCCGAGGTGCATGCTTTCAAACAAGGCACCAATGCCTTCCTGGTCCGCATAAATAAGACAAGCCAAGTGCAGCTGCCGACCTTTATTAGTCAGTTTAGCGTATGGACTGCCTTCAAATGCTTAAAATGACAATGAAAGAAAACACCCAGAATTACTGTGCCGAGCTGTATACCTCTACATATTAAACTTTAAAGTATAGCATTAGCTTCCTGTGGGAACGCAGAAGGATTTTTATCAAAACTTTGACTTTATAGATGATGGATCTTTTCCAAATCAGGGCGTAGGACATAGGACTCAAACACTGGGGAGGAAAATGTTTTTTTTACCGATGCTGTGCAATATTGGTTAAAAAAACTAGAAAAAAGGTGCGATGACATGACTGGTCGCATCGTTCCGCTGGCACATGCATGCATTACAATGCATGCAAACTAGTGGAAACCGGTTCTGAAACCCTTTTTCATTGAACCAGTTTCCCAAAATGCACCTTGACTGGCATTCAACATTAGTTTCCGAAATGCCTCCAGAAGTTTCAACTCCCTATCAGGAGGGGCCGTAGGCAACAAGTTTGTGTTCCTACTGGTGGAGCCTTGCCCACTAGGTGTGGGACGCTCTGTGAGGAAGGCAGGGTCACCTGGGACAGGTCTATGGTGTATAGCAACTTGCCTATTTACTGTGGGGCATGAACATGTTTTGGCCCAAGTGCCCATCAGCGTGTCAGTTAGAGCCTAATTGAAAGGGAGGAGCGGTTCTGTGGAATTCTGCCCAGGCTGCAGAACCTCAATAGGTATGTTCGTTTTCACATTAATAGATGGTAACTGTAAGTCAAGAACTTCGGCAGTATGCCGAATGACTACAGCGAAAGAGGCTGATTCTTCTGCGAAGAGACCAGGGTGGTACTCAACCCAGTTTAAAGGGAGGTGTCTAAGCCATTGGTCTCTTGTAGGTCCATAAGAAGGTTGTTGTCTTTGTAGTATTGGGATGCATCATCCCAGTCATCTCCATTGTTATCACCCAGACCATGTTGACTCTGATCTGAATACGAGCCAAAATGATTTTTGAGTGCATGAAGGAAACTCCTGTTAGAACAAATGACTATGGTTCACTTGGGATAGCATTAACCCATCAGAGTCAAGCTATATAGTTAAATTGAATATACATATAAATATATATAAATACAAATTCAATACAAAAAAACATACAAGTTTCATAAAGCCTAACACAGAAAAGATACACCCAATGACAATCCTAAAGAAAATTCAAAAAGCTTGCTGTTCCTATCAATTTGTCCCAAGCAATGAAATATTGGCCACAAGGCTTTGATTGCAAAAAATCAAAAGTGAATCTGACATAAATGATTTTAATCAAAAAACCAAGGATTACACAGCAACACATGTAATGCTGATTTATAATATACAGAATAAATGGCTGCCAAAGATTCAACAACGGTGCCACACAAACAGTTGAATCTAAGAAATAAACAAATAACCAAACCCGTTTTGGATGGGTTGACGTGCGGTATATTTCAACTTTCTGTGACCATTAATTTGGTTTTCTCAAGATCCATGAGGTACACTTTCCTCTTTAGTTAGTTGAGTCTGTGTTTTCCGCCACCACATTGTAATTGTTTGATGCAATTGCTGCATGCTTTGTGATTTCAGCAAGTATTTGGAATGTGGGCTTATATCTTAGCCCTCGCGGCTATGGTGATAGACTCCACTGGCTGCATGAGTTTTCTCAGGCAATTGGAAGAAAGGTTCTTTTTCTCCTACAGCTCCACTAGTACTCTGGCGTGTGCCAGTTTCGCCGGTCCAATTGTAATTCGCCCCATCTATACTTGGGCATTTATTCTGAAGAGTGTTAATACCCTTCATGAACTTTGTAATTTCCTGTACAGATAGTTTATGATTGTATTTTTTCACAACATTTTTGTCCTGATAATGCCCCTGGTCAATTTCACAGCTGGGCTAAAATGTCGAACTTCATTCTATTAATATGGACTGTCATAAGTTCATTCTATAATTGTCTATTATATATATCGCTTAGATTCAACTAACTGTGTGGCACTGTTATTGAATCTTTGGCAGCCACTTAGTCTGTATATTTTATATCAACATTATATGTATTGCTGTGTAATCCTTGGTTTTTGTTTAAAATCATTTATGTCTGATTTGCTTTTGATGTTTTGTATGTAAAGCCTTGTGTTCAATAATTCATTGGCTTGGAGAAATTGATAAGAAGAACAAGCTTTTCGACTTTTCTTTAGGGATGTTGTTGAGTTGATCTTTTCTGTGTAATGCTTTATGAAACTTGTGTGTTTTTTTATATTGTATTTGTATATATATATATATATATTCAATTTAACTATATAGCTTGACTCTGATGGGTTAAAGCTATCCCAAGTGAACCATAATCATTTGTTCTAATATAACTATCCTGGTTCTTAGGATTACTGGGTGGACTCCGTTGGTTGTTATCATGAGGTAGACTCCTGGGCAGTGTAAATGTTCTGTCTGAGTCAGAATGAGTTGATATAAGCTGTGTTGGAACATGTATAAGATGCGACTTCGGCCGAAGTCATGGTGTAATCGTCTCGGAGTTGAACAGAACACTCTGGTCCTCCTAGGACATCGTCATCCACAGAGCCGGCATTGACTTGGCAGGAACCGGAGTGGGTTGTGGCCCCAGGTTCAGAGTCAGAATGTGCATCCATTCCAGAGTCAAAATGGACCCTGCAGCGTGGTTATGAAGCATGAATGGCATCAAGGGCTGATCGGCCACCAGTAACTCAACTGGAGGCCTCCTCAGATCTGTAACGGCCAAAGACTCACCAAAGGGAGGAAGCCGGAAGGGTGCCAAAGATTCACAGCATGGCTTCCTTGAAAACTGCTATTTTCTGTGATGTTGTCAATGGACCTGGACATTCAGGCTGCATCGGACCCAGGTATGGAATCAGTTCCTTGGTAAGGGATCGGGACCGAGACTGAGAGGCATCTTGACTTTCATGCAACTTTTCAGAGTGAGAGTGGCAGGACAGAGAAGAATAACACTTCATATTCTTTGACTCTGACTTACCTGAAGACTTTGAATGTGAGGAGGATCTTCTGAGGGGACAGTATCTAGAGTGGGAGTGGGTCTGCGCCCTCAATTTTGACTGGAAGCGGGTCTTACGCGCCTTACTTCGGTGTTCAAAAGGCACACAGATGATGGACGGAATGCAGAGCAAATCAAATATTCACCCCCAGTCAAGACATCTGGGTTAAATCCATTGTTCTTTTGCTCACCATGCCACCCCAGTTTAGACCCAGTCATATGCAAATCAGTCTTGACCCTGTGCCTCATGGGAACAGTCCAGCCGAACTGCCAAGCCAGGTCCCCACTGGCCCGGAAACAAGCATCCTGGGACCGGTTTCAGGGCATCACCCGTCATCCGCCATGCTAGCTTGAATGCAGTGGCACAATGAGCCCGGGACCCACGACTGGGCATACCCGGCGCACTTAGAGTGAGAAAGAAAAGACACACAGATGATGGACGGAATGCAGAGCAAATCAAACATTCACCCCTGTCAAGAGATCTGGGTTAAATTCATTGTTCTTGTACTCACTATGCCACCCTAGTTTAGACCCAGTCATATTCAAATCAGTCTTGACCCTGTGCCTCATGGGAACAGTCCAGCCCGAACTGCCAAGCCGGGTCCTCACTGGACCGGTAACATGCATCCTGGGACCGGTTTCGGGGCATCACTCCTCATCAGCCAGGCTAGCTTGAATCCAGTGGCACAGTGAGCCCGGGACCCACGTCTGGATATATCCGGCGCACTTAGGGCGAGAAAGCAAAAGACACACAGATGATGGACGGAATGCAGAGCAAATCAGACATTCACCCCCAGTCAACAGATCTGGGTAAAATCCATCTTTCTTTTGCTCACCATGCCACCCCAGTTTAGACCCAGTTATATGCAAATCAGTCTTGACCCTGTGCCTCATGGGAACAGTCCAGCCCGAACTGACAAGCCAGGTCCTCAGTGGACCAGAAACAAGCATCCTGGAACCGGTATCGGGGCATCACCCCTCATCAGCCAGGCAAGCTTGAATCCAGTGGCACAGTGAGCCCGGGACCCACATCTGGGTATACCCGGCGCATTTAGGGCGAGAAAGCAAAAGACACTCAGATGATGGATGGAATGCAGAGCAAATCAAACATTCACGCCCAGTCAAGAGATCTGGGTTAAATCCATCGTTCTTTTGCTCACCGTGCCACCCCAGTTTATACCCAGTCATATGCACATCAGTCTTGACCCTGTGCCTCATGGGAACAGTCCAGCCCGAACTGCCAAGCCAGGTCCTCACTGGACCGGAAACCAGCATCCTGGGACCGGTTTCAGGGCATCACCCCTCATCAACCAGGCTAGCTTGAATCCAGTGGCACAGTGAGCCCGGGACCCACGTCTGGGCATACCCGGTGCACTTAGGGCGAGAAAGCAAAAGACACACAGATAATGGACAGAATGCAGTGCAAATCAAACATTCACCCCCAGTCAAGAGAATGTTTGACATTGATCAGCATTCTGTCCATCAATTGTTCTTTTAGCATTTGTCACCCCGAGTGGGACGGGTATGCCCAGACGTGAGTTCCGTGCTCTCCATGCCCCCGGAGTCAAGCTAGCCTGGCTGATGAGGGGTGAAGCCCCGAAATCGGTCCCAGGATGCTTGTTTCCGGTCCAGGGAGAACCTGGCCTGGCAGTTCGGGCTGGACTGTTACAATGGGGAACAGGGTCAAGATTGATTTGCATATGGCTGGGTTTAAACTGGAATGGCATGGGGAGCAAAAAAAAATATGGATTTAGGCCCAGATCGCTGTACTTCGGTGAATGTTTGACATTGTTCTGCATTCTGTTCATCAATTGTTCTTTTTGCATTTGTCACCCCGAGTGGGATGGGTATGCCCAGGCGTGGGTCCCGTGCTCTCCATGCCACTGGAGTCAAGCTTGCCTGGCTGTTGATGGGTGAAACCCCGAAACTGGTCCCAGGAGGCTTGTTTCCGATCCAGGGAGAACCTGGCCTGGCAGTTCAAGCTGGACTGTTCCCATGGGGAACAGGATCAAGACTGATTTGCATATGGCTGGCTTTAAACTGGAATGGCATGGTGAGCACAAAAATGATGGATTTAGGCCCAGATTGCTGTACTGGAGTGAATGTTTGACATTGGTCAGCATTCTGTCCATCAATTGTTCTTTTTGCATTACTTCGGTGTTTAGCGGCATAGTGTTTTTTTGGTCATCGAATGCTCTGGGTTTATTCTGGTGCAGTCAACGCAGTCCTTGGAGTTGTGGCAGTCCTTGGAGTTGTGCGACCACACTAGACAGCAGAGACACACCTCATGGGGGTCTATCACAGACATCAGTTTGCCACAGTCCGTACAAGGCATAAACCCTGTAGTTTTTCATGAGGACATGTCCCTTACACACTGGAAAAAAATTTGGAGGGAAAATATTGTCAGAAGACGAGGTAAAAGTTTGGGGGGGGAAGTGCTAGATTAGTTTAGATTAGTATGGTATATTTTTCTGGTTCAGTTTTTTAGTTAATTATTTTAGTTTATAATGATCACAAAGGTTTTGGTGCAATTGATGTTTGTGCATTTATACTATGGACTGCATGTTGTACATGGTTTGATTATCATTATGGGAAATGTTTTAAAATCATTTATGCTTTCTGATGGGCTGTTTTTAAATTACAGTTACCCCTGATGAAGGGCTCGCAGTCCGAAATGCATTGGGTAGACATTTGCTTGGTTACTCGAAATGAAATGTGATCTAAAGAGCTGTTGGAAAAAGCCTGGATGGGCAAGCCTCGAGCATTAAAAGTTTTTAATCACATTGCCTCCGTGTGAACTTTAACATCATGGAAGATAAGTAGAATAAAAATGAATGAAAAGGATTACTTGCAAGAATATTGGATTATTTCCTTTGAGGCTTGAAACTGGTGCGTGACGACGCACCAGGCATCTTTGGTACAGCCAGGAACCAGCCATAATTCCAGATTGTGTGCTATACAAATGCCAGTTAACAATAACACTGAGGACCTTATGCGTGTGGCAGTTTTTCGGACGCCTTAGGGTATGCACCATAGCGCATTCACAAACTTCTTTCTTGTGACTTGATGGATATCATTTCTTATCACTGAAATGAGGACCAGACCAAGGAGGGTATGGGCCCTTAATAGTGACGTCATATTTAGGGTACACAGTGGACTCGGGTAATACACCCCGGAAACAGTAAGCATGAATAATAAATGACAAGAGGGTGCTGAATACTGACAGCAAATGGGAAGAAACAGGAATAATCACAACGGGGGTGAAGAATGAATACAGCCAGAAAACGTACATAAGGACAGGAATTACCAGCAAAAATGTCGAAGAATGCAGCCAGGAAACATCCATGAGAAACATGGGTAGGAGCAAAAGCCAGTCGGAAATTAATCAGGAACTGTTAAGGACAGTGATGCTCCTAGTACGGCCCAGGGGCCACATGCGGCCCTCCTGACCTTTACATGCGGCTCCCTTGTCAACGGCAGCACTGGGCTGCTGTTTTCTTGACTCAGCACTATGAATAAAATAATGTTAAGTAAATAGGCAAGCCTTTATTTAAACATTAATTGAAGTTAAAGAAAGGAGGTAACTAGGTTGTCTTGCATTGCTTAACTTTAGGAACACCTAAAGACATCTTGCAGCAAAAGTGCAAAGATATGATAAGGTCTCTTCAAAAATTAAAAAGTGTATTTCATTAACATGCAGAATCGTTTCACCTTAGTTCATCAGATTATATCAGCGCATTGAGTCGTATTTTCTTTCTAAGTGATAGTTTTCAAACATAAATTCAGAAACATTCATTCTTCTCCCCCAACCTTGAAAACAATGTCAATAGTGAGCTAAGGGGCAAGTCAGTGGTTATGTGCACTCTTTGGGTGGCCTGGGGGCCTATTATAAACAAACAATATAGTGTATTAAATCAAACACAGGAGAAGGTTTTATACAGCGCAGATCCTGAAGTCATGCATTTTGAGGTTCTCTTCTATGTGATAATGAAGAAAAAGGAGGGAAAGTGAAATAAAAGAATTGCCTAGGATCACACAATTTGCTAAATTGGGGAAGCAGGGAGGTTTTCTGTTTCACACTGTGCAATTCAGCCACTAGATGTATATGCTTCGCTTCCCCTACATCCAACATACTTCCACAACCCCCCTCCCCAAAATGCCCCCATCATGACCGCCACCGTGCTAGCATCAATGTGACCCTTAGTCACAACACAAACAAAACCTTAGAGCCCATGGGAAAATGTTTGCGAGTACCATGGGTTAGGAGAACCAGGAACGGGTGCTTTAAATGGGCCAGTGCTGTCCGGTACTGAGTATCTGCACTTTTCAAGAAAAACATACTACTTTTACTTGGAGAGTACCAGCACTTCTCAGAAACAAGCAGGTACTCTGGTGCAGCTGTTTCTCCATTTCAAGCACTGTCCAGGAACAAGAGCAACAGGGTCAGGAAGCATCTAGTACATGGATTAATAGCAAAGGTGGAGGAATACATACAATACACACGAAGAAGCGGCCGCTATAGGAGCGATACAGAGGTTTAGGCGATAAAAGAACTGTAGTCCTGAGTGATAAGATCTGGAAAACCCCTAAGAGCGCTGGCCACAGATCTCGACAGAGTGGCAGCTGTTGTAGCCGTGAGCGACAAGCAACAGAAGATCCCCCGACATCTCCCGGCCTGCCTCTGCTTCTGGGGAAGAGATCCAGATCTCTCCTACTGGAGGCCCCGGCGCCGGTCCAAGGCCTGCCGCTCCTGTCGCTCCAGGATGGAACCGCTCGGTGCCGCCCTGCTGCCGCGCGCCTCCTTTCAAAGCGCTCCAGCACGAGCCATGCGACCGTTTCATTTTTTCATCTACTTTCTCCTTCACTGTCAGCCTCTACTACCCCCCCCCCCCCAAAAAATAAATTATAATCTTCGCCAAGAAAATGGTTCGGTGGACCCCGCGGCGAGCGCAACCGTGATTGAGCGCGCGCCAGGGCCGCTCCCTGGCTCAGGGCGGGTCGGGCCGGCGAGGCCAACACGTCCCTGCGGGCGCCACGCGGCTCCTTCACACCCTAACCGAAGAAGCTGATCGCGACTTCAAGGCCAACGGTCCCCCCAGCGCTGCTGTTGGTGATGTCAGTGGTTCAGTAAGGCCTGCATCTGTTTTGCCCGACTCCAACCGTCAAGAATCGGGCCGACTATGCAGGCCCAGGGCACAGCTACGTTTGCATACATACTTTTGATCTTGGAGATGAAACGTAAGGGACTCTCGAGTAGAAAACACGCAAGGCTTTAGCGCCCCACATAGCGCTATATGAATCTTGCAGTACAATACAAATAGCGCTAAATTCCTAAAGGGCTATGGGGCCCATGCAAAATTGTAGTAAAGAGCCTTGCAACAGCAAATGACAGTTTGGGGGATTATTTTATAATCAGTGCAACTGGAATTACTTGACAGGGGAGGACCAAATAATGAGACATAGTTTACTAATAAATTATGCAACAAGAAAAGACAACATTTGTGAAGTGATGCCGCACAATTTGTATTAGAATTACCTTGTTATTTTGACACTTTTACACGTTAACACTTTCTGGGCAAAAGTTTCACCTCTTTAGTATTTTTGACACCATAATACAGAAATAGGCAACAGAAAGGTGACAAGACAACCTTTGCGATGGGCCTTCCAGTGCTCGACAACATGTGTTGCCATGTTTTTAGTAACTGTTGATCCGTTTGAGCTAGAAACAAATATTAGTTTTTGCAGTAATCTGCAAATTATACAGCAGATGATGGATTATGTGGCAGATCCATAGTTATGACAAAAAATGGCGGTAAAATCACCTAATTCCAGATCCCTACATATAATCTGCACAGGGCGCATCTGTGCTGCAGGGCAGGGAACCCAGAAGAGAGCAGGGCCGGATTGCATTTCTGCCTCTCGGGGCATTTTGCCTGTGGGTTGTGGGTCGCTTTTAGAGCTCGATGGGCTGTTATAACTAAATCATGCAACCAGAAATACATGCTGCCATTGTCCCATTATATGTGAGGGCTCCTGCAGAGTGAAACTGATTTGAACAGTTGTGACAGGGCTGATTTTGGTTTCCATTCCAGCTTTGGAGGAGAGAGATAAAAGAGTTGGGTCCCTAGAGAGAGTAGTCACTAGTACGGATCCCTGGGGAGAAATCAGTGACTTTGCAAGGGTGACCTGGACCCTAATGCAATCAAGGAACATAAGGCCCATGCCAAAGAGTTGTGTAGTAAACGACAGGCAAAGTGGTACATTGCCCCCTCCCCCAATACCTGGGCCGTGGTATAACTGCACAGGCTGCACCAATGTGAGTTACCCCCCTGGGAGAAATGCCAAATAGCAGCCCCCATAAAGCAGAGGGGGTCAGAGGGCAGGATCTCTGGGGTTCCTGGTGGGATACCAGGGGAAGGTTCCATGTTTTCAGAGAAATGGTTAAAGGGCAGGATGATTAGGTAGTAGTTGTCTCACTTACAGAGAGCTGGAGATTTTTCATCCAGTTGCGTTCTCTCAAAAGACACTTACTCACATAGGGGCAACTGGACCGTGAAGGGAGGGACCCAGGTTCTCAAACAGGCCAAAACTCTATTATCTTCCCAGGATATCCAAAGATAATGGAGTAGACTCCTCATTCACTTATCGTGACATGCTTCATCATCGGCACCTATCTGTACCCTGGTAGGGTAGTGCCACCAGGGTGGACTCAACCAGAAGAAAATCTTTGGGAGTTCTTAGATAAAATAAAACTGGATAGTGCAGGTATCCAGAAGAGAATGGTGAGTGGTGAGCTTTAAAAATACCTCACAGTATATCCCAAGGCAATTTCTTTATTAGTAGAGTACTGGGGGTATAGTTAAAAATATACATGGAACAAGGTTATAGTTGAGATTTATTACTCAATTAACTTTGATTAATAGGATGCCAGCATGTTTTGGCCTTTGCAACGAGTCCAAACGAGCTAGACTCGTATCCCTGAGTAAAAAGGACTACACATTCATTCTAAATGCATGTAAGAGGTCTATAGCTGTCACCTGAGATAATAATCCGTCTGTGGATCACAGCCTGATTTTGGGTTATTCTGGGATCATGCGTAGCTGGCGTCCGGTGCCACTCTTGTGTCAAGGTACTAGCACCGCCCGTATGCCTACGGGTTACCCCTGCTCAGATTGCAGCCAAAGCAGAGAGGGTCAGAGGGCACGATCTCTGGGGTTTCTGGTGGGATACCAGGGGAAGGTTCCATGTTTTCAGAGAAAAGGTTAAAGGGCAGGATGATTGTGGAGTAGGTCAGGATCCCAAAGGATATGATGTCTAAGAGTAAGATCAGATGATGGAATTCTTGGAGAGGAAAGTGAGAAGGATGCTGGAGACAGTTTTGAGCCACTGCTGTGGGCTATCTTTTACCCATTATCGTAGTACTCGGGATGAAGGGGTAGGGTTACCTGCCTCATGTTTGGTTTGAGGACCTTAGCTGTGCTCCACAGCTTCTCCTCCCAGAGATCGTCTGTGGCATGGCCTCAGCTTTGATTTGCCCATAGTGCTGGGGATGCATGATAATGGTCCCAGCTGGCTAATACGTGAAATACTAATCCTCCAGCTAGCTTCAGTCGCGGCTCGTAATACTCGCAGGTGGGGGGGCGTGGGTCCGCACGGGGGTTCACGCAGGGGGGTTAAAAGTAAAATAAAAATAACAAAGCTATTGTCAGTGCAAGCAAGCCTATTCTGTGGGTCTGCTTTTAAGAAGTTCCTTTAGAGAATCAGTCCAAGAAGGCACCCATGATAATACTGTGCAGATCACCTGACGACAGTCAATCAAGGATTATTTAAAACACCCCAGACCAGATTTCTCCCTCTGCGACGCCATCCTTGTCTGAGCATCTGGCGCGCAGGTGGCTTCCAGCTGACTGGAGACGTGCTCCACTGCGAACCCGAAGCGTCATAATCTTTCATAATCTTTCTTTACACCAAACAGTTCATCTCAGTGGTCTGCGTATAGGTGTGTCATGTGGAAGTTGTATTCCGTACATGCTGCATGCATACCTTATCTCCAATGCACACAAACCGTTCCCATTTTAAGGAGCACAGATTTCTTACAGAAGGCCTTTTGATCGCGTTTAGAATCCGTACGCATTCCTGTTGTAGATTTAGGGGGGATCCCTGCCTGGGAAAGTGAAGAGCCTGAACCCCGTCCTGGGCCGGGTTTTCCTGAACAGGAACAGGCATGCTCCCTCCCCTCCCGTAAGCCAATCACAACGCTGCAATGGCAGCGTTGTGATTGGTGCGGACAGCACCCAGCCGGGCGCCTGTAGGGAGGCCATTTTCTCTATGAGAAAATGTAGAGTGCGTATGACTGGTTTGGTCGGCCCCAGAGGGCCGACCAAACAGGCAGGGTACTCAGTTTGGTGCAAGCCACTCCTCCCCGACCCGCCCACCCACACGACCCCAACCAGGCATACCCTCCCGCCCGCCCCCACCCAGGCATACCCTGCCTCCTGCTTTCTCGCAGTGCGAGAAACAGAAACATAAAATGGTATTTAAAATACCATTTTATGTTTCTGCTTCTCGCACTGCCAGAAAGCTAGTGGGGCGACAGCTCCTCCACCTTAATGGAGGAGCCGCCCCTGGCTAGCTTAGCACTAAGGTGTTAGTGAAACTACCTGTATAATGCAGTCCAGGTCAGAGCTTATTCCCTGACAACTGCAGCACCATCCTAGGAACCATGAGAAACCTCAGTCATGCAACCACCCAGTTAGCAGAGTACAAAGACGCACAAAAAGCTGTGCAGATACAGCTGCACCATAGACCTAGCACCTCAGTCCTGACTTGCTGCATTCTGGATATTAAACCGGCATCAACCTTGCTACTCAACTACAAGAAGTATGTACAGCTCAACCAATGCACCTAGTTCCTGACCTGCAGAACCCATGCATGTTTTTTACTGCATCACACACAGCTCTGCCATTACACCTCATTCAACAGTGTCCCTATTATTCCAGCACTGGACTCCCCACTCAGCTCTGCCAGTGCACATCACTTCTGACCTCCATCGTGAATGCTATTCCAGTAGTAAGATCAACAAACAACTCTACCAATGCACTTCAAGCCAGACCTGCAGCACCCACAGCTATTCTAGCATTGTATCCTACACACAGCTCTTCAATACCATACATCTCTTAAATGAACGCTACATCACAAAGAAGCAAAAGTCCACTTCAACTCTCGGAACCCAGCTGCCACTCTATTCACTTGTTGACCTCTATCTTTGCATTTGAAATCATGTAACCTGCTCTGCAGCCTTTCAGGTAAGTTCATGCTATACCGTCACCACATACACACAAATCTCAATCACGATCTGCAGCCGCAATGCTATTACAGAACTTGCATACATCTGCCAGAGCCCCTCCATACAATTGAAAGCCCACTTGCATCTGCAGTAAACCTAAAGTTTTAATAAAGGAGATTCACACAGCTTTTCCAATACACATGAACACAGGCCTGCTTCACACCCTGCCCTTCTGTCCTCCGCCCATCTCCACTGCACCCCCCCGGGCCTTCGAGGAAGCCTCGAGGCTACTATATGCGCTCTACAAGCAACCGCCATAGCATCATAACATAACCCGTACCTACAGAGAGCGCTGCCACTTCGCTTTAACCTGAACCTGCTACACCCCGGGTGTAGTAGGATCTGGGCTGATGCACCTCAACCTTGACCTGCAACATGTATGCTATTCCAGCAGTGGTGCCTTCACACAGCTATGCTAACACGTCAATTTTGGCATTTACTGCTTTACTATTTCCGCACTGGAGCCTACGCACAATTCTGGCCCCAAGTGTCTGCCTGGAGCCCATATCTGGAGACTGGAAGCCTTCCACAGCAAAATGGCAGATCGATATTACCCCAGGGCAGCTATTTAGCCTTTCTGAGACAAGAGGAATTGCAACCAAATTGGTGAGATGATGAGACTGACCAAGACAACTGCAAGCGCAGGTGAACAGCCCAAGTGGTGACTGTCTGGCAAGCATACTCTGCCCCAAGGGCAATGAGACCCACCGTTTGCCCGCAACCAAGGCCACTGCAAAAAAGTTATTATTATTGCTTTACCCAGGGTGCATTGCTGCACCAGACAGTCAAAAAAGTTAAATGGTCACTTACAGCTGCTGAATGTTGTAATGAGACATTTACAGAGATGATGTTAGTATGCAGATAGTGAAAGCATTGAAGGGACTTTATATGCACCAATAAGCACACAAAAAAAAATCCTTTAAACTCATTTTAAACAGAATGTGCACAGTGAACTCTTTTCGTCACTTTTTGTTGTTACATTATTGAAAATGTATGTTCATGCCATTGACACTGTTCCCAATGTTGCAGATATTTCAACAAGGGCCTCTGACTTTAGTAGAGTTGCACAATGTTGCATCTATTTGGAATATCCCATGCCTTGAACCATAACATACCTCCTAGTAAGACACCATAACAAATAGGAAATGTACTGAACTGTTCTGCAGAATTGAGGCTCATATTTGAAGTATAGATTGCTTGCTGCATAATTTAGTCAATACACCTGTATTTCCCTCCACTGCTGCATAATTCTAGTGACCATGCCAATGGCACACATTTTTACCCAGTGTGGCATCAAAATAGGGCCTGTCATCCGGATCTTTAGGGCCCGAGAACATATTTAAACAAACGTAGAGCTTAGACTATGATCTCTTCTGGTTGGTGATAGCATACAACAACAGTTGACCCTTGCGTCCAATTGAAATGCTTCCTAACAGAAAGGCTAAATACCAAAGTATCCAGCCCCTGCAGCTCTTTGAGCCAGGTCCTGGGACCACAGCCTTAACATCGTGCTGCATTAGCATGTCGAGATACACTTATTAGTGAACTGCAGATTCCCTGTATTGGACCTGGACCTCCATCCTCATGCATCTCCTTCATCAAACCGTGAGGCTGCAGAGGAACGAGAGGCCCTTGGCTGCAATATAAACCTGACCTCAAGTAACTAGAGCTGACAGACAGTCCGCTCCCAATTTTTGATTGAAATGAGTCAAGGCCCAGGTCTTCTCAACGAAGATGGATAACTCAACTGCAAGTATTTGCTTTTGAGAGTCAATCATTTTTGAGGTCTCACCTACCAGAAAGCGCAAGCTGTCTGTTTGCAAAAGACCTGTTTGTAAACCTACAGGGGGCTTACAGCTCATCCATTGATTAGCAGTGGCTGGCTTTATTGTCACTCTCATTTGCTTGCTTCTTATTTGATGGCTTGTCTTCCTCTTACTGTGTTTGTCCCTCCCCAGGAGCATGTCCTTTCTACTATCCTTTTGATTGGCTGACTTGCATCCTTTCACTGCTCACATTTAGGAACTACTTTTTTCATTTTCATTCAGCACTCCATGAGAGTGCACAGGTCTTCTAGCTCTCTCCCTCATGTGCAGATTATCCCCTTAAATACCTTCTCCCACCCATGCTGTGCTGCTCCCCACCCCTCCTAGCTTGTCTGTAAGGAC
Source organism: Calotriton arnoldi (assembly GCA_963921515.1). Classification (NCBI taxonomy): domain Eukaryota; kingdom Metazoa; phylum Chordata; class Amphibia; order Caudata; family Salamandridae; genus Calotriton; species Calotriton arnoldi. The sequence continues at coordinate 613,030 of CAWUFW010001892.1, read as the reverse complement.
AACAACAGGGATATTTTTGCTAAAGTATGGCTAAAGAGCAGACTTAAATAGTTGTATTTGTTTTATCTCTTGCATTCCACATATTGCATGAATGCACAAGCTTTAGCACACAAAAGATGTTATGGTGCTGGAGAAAGGGCCATCTGCTGCGCTCATAGACTTGGTGTCTGAGGTAGAGGGTCTTCTTATCTTGACACTTCCCCTGTAGGTCCATAAATCTGCACCCAGTACTACTACAGTTGTTTTGCATTTCTCCTGAATGGAGATTTCCAGCTCACACATGTGACAAAGACTATGGACAGATCAGCCTGCATGGAAACAGCAAAAGAGCACAGCTGCCCAGAACCGGACACATAACTGTACTGCTGGAATACACAAGAACCGTCTGCCACATGGATATGAAGATGGGACAGGAACCTCCAGTCAGTGTGAAGATTTATTTTCCTGAGCCCACGGTCTTCAGACTAGTATTAACCAAGAAACTCTTTGATCTCTGGGGTTGGAGGTCACTATCACCAACTTCCCATATGAGGTTTGGGAGCACTGTAACCTGGACAATGTGACCCTAGACTGCTAGCTGAGGCTGCCTGGGCCCTGCCTCAAAGACAAGAGCTGACTATCTGCTCTAGAGGGGCAACGAAGGTGCCCTTGCGTGAGGAAGATTTTGCTCAGAAGCGGTGTACCCATGACGAAGTAGAGGTGGGAATAGCCGAGAACGTCCAATGTTGCTTCCATGCAGGACTTGCACCCTTCTGTAACAATGAGGACCAGGGATCCTGAAGTGACCCTGCAATGTTATCGAACTGCCTATTTCTGTGGCTCAAGGGTACTGAGGAACTCATAGTCACCAAGTTCCCCAACTCAAGAGCACCAAGAAGCCACGGGGTGCTACGAGAAGACCAGACCACCTCTGCTGTCCTCCCAAAAAGGAACCAAGTGCCCCAAGATAGTTATACCTGCTGAGGGGCTAACACCAAGGACTACATACTCATCGATACAGTGAGACACTTAGCTTGTTTGGGTGAGGGATGATTTTGTTTGGGCTTGAGGAAGATCCCTGCTACCAGAGATGACAAACCGCCAGCACTGAGAGCCACCGCGGCTTTCTCGTCTGGTGTGGATGTTGCTTCCATTCATTTCTCGTCTACACAGGAGATGCCATGCATGCACCAGTCGGGCTGAGGCAGGATCACTGTCTCACACACTTTTGGCCAAGCCACGTATTCCACAAAGCACAGTGTGCCTTGCACGCTGGACACCATAGCAGTCTGAATTGGAAAGAACGCACATCCAGGCAAGAATACTGCATGTTTGATTCCAGAGCAGGGTGGCAGCCATAGCCATAGTGGAGAGGACTTCCGCAACTGTGTCATCGAGGTATCTTCCTCCCCAGTGAGTCTCCTTCCAAGAAGGTCCAAGGGCCAATACACTCCACCACTAAACACTGTTCCCAGATAACGTGGGTGCTGTTTTCCATTTGTGCCCCTGATGAATGCCTTCTGATAACTATGTGTATCCCATTGTGTGTGTTAGTATTAAACTACTTTACTTTTTCTAACACCAAAGTACTGACTGGGCAGTGATTAACTGGCAGTTATCTGATGTTCTATTGTGTCTCCAACCACATCACACCTCCCTGAGTAAGCCTTGGACTGCTCAACTGCTGGTCAAGTGCAAAAAGGTTAGTTGCTGCTCAGCTTTGGACTTAATAGTAAGATTAAGCCCCAGGACACTAATCGTAAAATGCCATAATTGTCTCAGTCTGGACCCAGTTACACCTGTCTACCCTGTGTCTATGGAGAAGTTGCCACAACCAAAGTTTCTCTGAGAAAGTGGTAATTTGGGCTGTCTACTGTGAAACAACTAGTGCTTTATTTCTGAACGAATAACTGCCGGGCCAAAATTTTCAAACAAGCATCGCCGCTGAACGTCAGGCGTACTGAATGCTAAGGCTGTCTAGTCTTTATTTTACTTTATGCCTCTTTCTCCCACCAGTTTCCCTGCCCCTATCTTGCACTCTCGTAGGTTCCTTTCCATCCCTGCTTTCCTCCTTTGCCACTGTTTTCCATCTTTCTCTTCCTTCTTTTTCTCCCTTTGTTGCTTTTCTCTCTCTTCTTCTGGGTCAAAGTCTGCTGATTAAAAAGAAGCCCTGGACCCCCCCCCCCCCAAAAAAAAGTGCAGGTGTGCCCCACCTGTAATCACTAGCTCAGATTAAGCACTGGAAATAACTCTATAGAAGTGAGTATCTAGAATACTTTTCTGATTCATTCTCAGGTGGCTGGCCTATCTGCAGCATTTTAAAGGAATGACCCTCCGCCCTCAGAGAAATACTCAGGCAAGGCAGCAATAATGCATTCAGTGTTGGCCTGCCACTGCTTAGTCATGATGAAGGAAACAAGGGTGGTCCGCTCTTGCAAGGAAGGAACTTGTAGTGGGCGAGATGCCCTAGTGCCTGACTTGCAGAATTTCTTAAGACCAAAGCAAAGGGATTGCATTCTGCAAGGGCTGCCCGCCCAGGCACAGTTTGAAGCATACAGGTGTAGGAGTTTTAAAGATTTTTGTGAAGACTGGATGCTTTTCAGTTTCCTCAAGTCTCCAGAGGTAGCACAAAGTTGGCTGTCTTCCGTGCCATTGGAGTATCTTCTCATTTTTTACTGGCCTATCATGGACATAAGTATTGAGGGGCATTACTAAACCAGCCCACATTGCCAAACGTCTGGAAAGTCAGGCAGTCAGACAAAGGCCAACCCAATACTACTGACAGTATGGGTGATCATAGGAAGCCTTTTAGACTTCTTAACATTCTCACAGAATATATACTTGTCATGGTAAACTGCATGGCAAAGTACCCTGAGGAACTGGCCCTCAAGAGCTTGAGAGCTCTACTAGTAAATTGAGATGTGGTTGTTATTATTTCCATGAAAAGCACAGAGAGGTCATCTCAGAATGGGTAGCCAACTTCGGCCCTCATTCTGAAGGCCACGAAAATTTGGAAGTTAAGCACAAATGGCATTATCACCGAATTGTGTTTCCAGATTGTGCAACATTTCAATGCCCCAGGGTTTTTACCCACATAAATCACATTAGCTACAGCTTGGTGGAATCTGACTGGGTAAACATGTCATATTGAGGAAAAACAAAGGGGTGTATTTCGGGTATGGTGAAGCAATAACATGTCATTCCACGTTCTGACCATAAAAACTTAGAAATGGGAGGCAAATCCCCTGTTGAAAAAAACACAAGCTACATTACCAGATCTCCCAGCTGCAGTTTTAGTGCACAATTTTCCAGCTGGTTTCACAATTAGGCTTTTTATTTCCACCCAGATGAAGGCACTGTGGAAAAACTGTGGGGTTACCTACGAGTTCTCTGCCTCTTACCACCGTGGGTTGGTGGAATGTTTTAGCAAGACACAGAAGAATACGTTTGCCCTATTCCATAACATTGAATAGATCAAAATGCTGTGCGCACAAATGTATAAAACTTCAAGTTAAATGAATAAATGGGCCCAACCAAATTGAAAGCTTGCGAAACAAATAGTTTGGCCCATATTGACCCATTTTTTGCCGGAAAAGATCAGTGAGGTCAATGACTTGTTTGACACAGAAAGCCCGGGTACTAAATTGGGCGTTCCCTGTGAATGGGCCGAAGCTGTACGACCACTGGGTTGATATGGTTGTGCTCCTTGTGGCCTCAAGCAAACACAAGGACAGCAAGCCCAACTCCTGTACCCTTCAAGGAGAAGAAAAAACTCAGTGGATGTAGTTAAGTCCTTCACCAAGTTGACGTCGGTGCAGCTGAGAGACTGCAGGAGCTTGCTGAGGAAGTTTTTTCCAGCTGTTTTCTTCAGATTGACGCAGTATGCATCTGTAAGACAAATATTGGTACCAATTGACCAGTCAAGTTAAATACTTTCTCTGATAGTGTCCAGGAAAGCATCAATGTTAAGGGTGCCAAGAAGGTGAACTTGGAGTTGTACAGCCATCAAGATTCAATGAGAGAGCCCATTAGTTCAAAGTCCCAAATTGGCCAGATACCTACCTCCCTTTTTATGGGAAACACTAAGGCCTCAGTGCAGTCATGAGGACTGTTGCATACCCCATTCCATGAGCTGACATGCTCATTGACACACCAGGGGCTGCTGAAGTCAGGAACATTTTAATGTGGGTGCTTGTCATTTTCCTTAACGCCATTTGTGAAGGAAAATGTGGGTTCTCCACCCCAAAGGGACATATACAGTTTTGGATAATGCTCTTTGGCCTAAAGAAGAAAAAGACAGCTTAGTAGAGGCAGATCAAATCTGGTTCACAAAAAGATGTCAGCATTTCAATTTTTCTGTTAATCTCAGTGTGCAATAAAGATAATTTTTAAAGTATTAACTGTGATAGGACATTGACCCTCATGAGTTGTGAGGACTTTGATTTACACTGTATCTGGTACCAACCTTCACCTCTCCTCCGAAGGTTCGAGCATTGGCTGCTCGACAAGGGAATAGCCAGAAAAATAAAATACCCCTCACTGTGACCCATATGTAGCAATAAATGCACAAGTAACGTGAGCAATCCCAAACCTTCCTATGAAGTGTCATAAAGAAGTGTACCCCTATCGAAATTTGCAGAAAAAGATGCAAAATTATGACTATTATAGCGTGATTTTAAAGGAATTTGGCCAAAAACTACACATTTACTTGTATTGACCTATTTCTCTCATCCATCCTTTGCATCTTCTTTCTTTTTATGCTTATTTCTTTTCTTCTTCTCATCATCTTTTTTTTGTTTTTATGTGTATTTCATTCTTTCTTTCCATCTTTCGTTCTTTCTGCCTATTCTTCTCTCTTCCATCAGTCCTTTTTTCTGCCCTTCCTTATCTTGTTATGTTGGCCCTGTCATTCTTTCACACCATCTTTGCATCTTTCCTTGTTGTATTCCTTCAATTAGTTAATTCTTTCTTTCTCTTCTTTCCTTCAATCGCCCATCCTTTCATCTCACATTTCTTTTTTATTCTTTCTTAATATGTTACTGCTTTCCTTTTTTATTTTTTATTTCTTTGATCTTTCCTTTTCTTCTCTCCACCCTTCATTCTTTCTTTTCTTCCTTTTCTTCTTTTCCACTTTTTTTCCTTGTTTCCTGAGTCCATTTGTACCCTCTTTCATTTATGCTTCTTTTGCTTTCCTTCATTATTTGCATTTTACTTGATTCCTTTGAGCTGTCTCACTCCATTGGCCTCTAACTTTTTTTTCTTTATCATTTTAATAGTTTGTCTTTCTCTCTGTCACCGTTTTAGGCTTTCATTCTTCTAGAATTCAAGTGCCAAGATATTATTAAGTTAACGCTGTGCTCTCTCAAAATTATGGATATTATTAAAATTAGAAAATCTGAATTGCCTAAATTGGTGTTTTGCTCCTTTTTTGTGGTCCTTAGCCTCAACAACCCCTTTTCATAGTTAAAGGATAAACTGAAATGTATTGGTTACCCAATTATGGCTCAACTGGTTTAAAGAACAGTAACATTAAATAACAGCGTAATAATTAAATATCCAGAGAGAAAGGCAAACAGAAGGCGCCTTTCCACCAGGCTCCACAGACACACGAACTAGATTGCATAACATTGTGAAACAGTTCTTCTGCCCAGTGGGGAGCTATCAGTGCTCTTGAAGGTGCAGCAAGCGGCGTTGGTAGCGTCCCCGCATTGCTTTGCTAATTCACCACAACCATTGGCTGCCATTACCCAAGTGGCGTAAGACAAAATGTTGGGTCCACCTTGCAGAATGTGAAGAGAGACCTCCCATATCTCACATCTGTGTTATCATAGTTTATTCTTGCAGAATGTATTAGTTTTAACTTCTGACTTGCAACGACCTGCGAGTCAAAGTTAAATGTTAAGAACAGCCATAAAAGAATGTATTCTGCTGCAGTAGCAACCAGTCTTAAACTGGTATAGCGAGTGCTTCGCTACGCCCTTGCTGCTCGGCCACATCTACCAATGGAGATACAAGGAAACAATGGAGTCCTTTACAGATGTGGCAGACCAACACCCTCATTGATAGTTCCATGGTAAAGTGCATTCAGGTTAAAAAAATGACAAATTACCCATTTTCCGGCCATTTTTGTCTTTCTGCAGATTTCGATCCTACCGTATCTTGGCATCACATCACGGAGAAACCTTGACGGCAGGGGCGGATCCTCCACTAGGGCAGAGGAGCGTCGCCCCACTGCTTTCTCGCAGTGCGAGAAGCAGAACCGTAAAATGGTAATAACTTTCAGTTATTACCATTTTATGTTTGGTTGCGGGCGGGCAGGTGGGCGGGGCTGCTCTGCGAGCAGGGCAGGGGAGGAGTGGTGTGCCTGCCCACTCCAGAGTGCGCAAAGACTGTTCGGTTGGCCCCCTGGGGCCGCCCAAACAAGTCATGCGCACTCTGCCCTTCTCCATGCAGGACACAATGCAGCCTGCATGGAGAAAATGGCCTCCCCATAAGCCCCTGGCTGGGCGGCGTCCCGACCAATCACAACACTGCTTGCAGCGTTGTGATTGGCTTACGGGAGGGAGCCTGGCTGCCTGCTTCTGCTCCTGTTCCTGTCGGAGGCAGGAGAGCAGGAGCAGAGAAGACGCGCGACCTGGCTGGCGGAAAGGTACGTTTAATTATTTAATTATTTTATTATTAAATTAACCCCCCCGCGCAACCTCCCCTCCCCGCGTGACCCCATGCCACCCCAACCGCGAGCCATGCCAGCCGCGACTGCCTGAAGGGTCTACACTACCATAAGGCAGATGAAATGCAAGCTCAAATACGTGGGAAAACATGCTGTAATATTGTTGCTGCAGCTCATTTCCCACGTATTTTCATAAAAGTCGAAGTCTGGATGTATTAGCCCAGATTTGGTCCAGCATGTTAAATGATCGCACTGGTATCTGGAATCCTAGACTTAGGCTTTAAAGATTTGCTGTGCTTCCTACAGCCAACTGGATCTACAGAAAAAAACCTCCAAAGATTCAACTAACAGCTCTGCCAATGGCTGTCAGTCCTTGCGTACTGCACCTACGGTTATTCAAGTGCTGGAACCCAAACACACAAACAATGCAAATGTACCTCACTCATAACATGTACGTATACTCATGTCCGCTGGATTTTTCGGGAAGGAACGCACCAGATTATGGAGTAGGGTATACTAGATTATGCGACAAGAAAGGGTAAATTATGCGGCATAATGCTGCATATTTGTTAATTGTATTGCTTCATTCTTTTGTATTTTTTTTCACATGGTAATACTGTATAGGCAAAGATTTCACCTCATTAGTACCAATTTAATAACCAAATACAGAAATAAGCAACTGAAAGATGACCTGTTACCCCTTGTGAAGGGCATTCTACTGCGCACAGACACATCGCCACTTTTTTAATAACTTTTGATCCGTTTTAGCTAGAAACATTTTTTTTGTTAAAATCTGCAGGTGATGCAGCAGATGATGGATTAGGTGGCAAATGCGGCAAATCCATAATTATGCGAAAAAAGCTGCAGCCATATAATCAAATAATTCCAGTGGCCCGGCCTATACTAGGACTGAGATCCAAACACGGCACTGCTAATGCACCCTAATCATGACCTGCTGCACCCACTGCTGTTCTACCACCTGACTCATACAGCTCTGCCAATGCATCGCGTTTCTAACCTGCGGCTCCCTCTCCTATTACAACGCTCGGATTCTCACCCAGTTCTGCCACTGTGTCTCATTCCTGACCTGAAGGACCCCATCTATTCTACTAGTAGAATCCAAACATAGCTCTGCTGATGTGTGTCACTCCTCCCCCACAGCAAACACAACAAGATGACTGGGGTTGAATGTCTGATTACTCAGCATTCTGTCCATCAATTGTTGCTGCAGCACTTTTCGCCCTAAGTGGGATGGGTGTGCCCAGACGTGGGTCCTTGCTCGCTGTGCCACTTCATTATAGCTAGCCTGGCTGATGAGGGGTAAAACCCCGAAACCGGTCCCAGGATGCTGGTTTCCGGTCTAGTGAGGACCTGACTTGGCAGTTCGGGCTGGACTGTTCCCACAAGGAACACGGTCAAGACTGATTTGCATATGGCTGGGTCCAAACTGGGGTGGTGTGGTGAGCAAAACAATGATGGATTAAACCCAGATCTCTTGACTGGGGGTGAATGTTTACATTGTCCAGCATTCCGTCCATCAATTGTTTTTTTTCCATATGTCGCCCTAAGTGGGAAGGGTATGCCCAGACGTGGGTCCCGTGCTCACTACACCACTGGATTCAAGCTAGCCTGGCTGATGAAGGGTGATGCCCTGAAACTGGTCCTAGGATGCTTGTTTCCGGTCCAGGGAGGACCTGGCTTGGCAGTTCGGGCTGGACTGTTCCCACAAGGAACAGGGTCAAGACTGATTTGCATATGGCTGGGTCCAAACTGGGATGGTGTGGTGAGCAAAAGAATGATGGATTAAACCCAGATCCTTGTGACTGGGGGTGAATGCTTGCATTGTCCAGCATTCCGTCCATCAATTGTTTCTTTTGCATATGTCGCCCTGAGTGGGAAGGGTATGCCCAGACATGGGTCTCGTGCTCGCTACACCACTGGATTCAAGCTAGCCTGGCTGATGAAGGATGATGCCCCGAAACCGGTCCTAGGATGCTTGTTTCCGGTCCAGGGAGGACCTGGCTTGGCAGTTCGGGCTGGACTGTTCCCATGAGGCACAGGGTCAAGACTGATTTGCATATGGCCAGGCCTAAACTGGGGTGGCATGGTGAGCAAAAGAATGATGGATTTAACCCAGATCTCTTGACTGGGGGTGAATGTTTTGATTTGTTCTGCATTCCGTCCATCAATTGTGTGTCTTTTGCTTTCTCGCCTAAGTGCGCCAGGTATGCCCAGGCGTGGGTCCTGGGCTCACTGTGCCACTGGAATCAAGCTATCCTGGCTGAAGAGGGTGAAACCCCAAAGCCGGTCCTAGGATGCTTGTTTCCGGTCCAGGGAGGACCTGGCTTGGCAGTTCGGGCTGGACTGTTCCCATGAGGCACAGGGTCAAGACTGATTTGCATATGGCCAGGTCTAAACTGGGGTGGCATGGTGAGCAAAAGAATGATGGATTTAACTCAGATCTCTTGACTGGGGGTGAATGTTTTGATTTGTTCTGCATTCCATCCATCAATTGTGTGTCTTTGCTTTCTCGCCCGAAGTGCGCCAGGTATGCCCAGACGTGGGTCCTGGGCTCACTGTGCCACTGGAATCAAGCTATCCTGGCTGAAGAGGGTGAAACCCCGAAGCCGGTCCTAGGATGCTTGTTTCCCGGTCAGGGAGGACCTGGCTTGGCAGTTCGGGCTGGACTCGTTCCCATGAGGCACAGGGTCAAGACTGATTTGCATATGGCCAGGTCTAAACTGGGGTGGCATGGTGAGCAAAAGAATGATGAATTTAGCCCAGATCTCCTGACTGGGGGTGAATGTTTTGATTTGTTCTGCATTCCGTCCATCAATTGTGTGTCTTTTGGTTTGTATATTGGGCTTGTGGTCCTATCCTCACCTTTGGTTGCTCATGACACATGTAAAGGAGGGAACGACGTTCTTGATGGATGGAATGCAGAACAAATCAAAACATTCACCCCCAGTCAAGAGATCTGGGTTAAATCCATCATTCTTTTGCTCACCATGCCACCCCAGTTTAGACCTGGCCATATGCAAATCAGTCTTGAACCTGTGCCTCAAGGGAACAGTCCAGCCAGAACTACCAAACCAGGTCCACCCTGGACCGGAAACAAGCATCCAAGGACCGGTTTCGGGGTTTCACCCCTCATCAGCCAGGATAGCTTGAATCTAGTGGCACAGTGAGCCCGGGACCCACGTCTGGGCATACCTGGCGCACTTAGAGGAGAAAGCAAAACACACAATTGATGGACGGAATGCAGAACAAATCAAAACATTCACCCCCAGTCAAGAGATCTAGGTTAAATCCATCATTCTTTGCTCACCATGCCACCCCAGTTTAGACCTGGCCATATGCAAATCAGTCTTGACCCTGTGCCTCATGGAACAGTCAGCCCGAACTGCCAAGCCAGGTCCTCCTGGACCGAAACAAGCATCCTAGGACCGGTTTCGGGGTTTCACCCCTCATCAGCCAGGATAGCTTGAATCCAGTAGCACAGTGAGCCCGGGACCCAAAGTCTGGGCATATCCGGCACACTTAGGGTGAGAAAGCAAAAGACACGCAATTGATGGACGGATTGCAGAACAAATCAAAACATTCACCCCCAGTCAAGAGATCTGGGTTAAATCCATCATTCTTTTGCTCACCATGCCACCCTAGTTTAGACCTGGCCATATGCAAATCAGTGTTAACCCTGTGCCTCAAGGGAACAGTCCAGCCCGAACTGCCAAGCCAGGTCCTCCCTGGACCGGAAACAAGCATCCTAGGACCGGTTTCGGAGTTTCACCCCTCATCAGCCAGGATAGCTTGAATCCAGTAGCACAGTGAGCCCGGGAGTGGCTTGGCAGTTCGGGCTGGACTGTTCCCACAAGGAATACGGTCAAGACTGATTTGCATATGGCTGGGTCCAAACTGGGGTGGTGTGGTGAGCAAAACAATGATGGATTAAACCCAGATCCATGTGACTGGGGGTGATGGTTTACATTGTCCAGCATTCCGTCCATCAATTGTTTCTTTTGCATATGTCACCCTAAGTGGGAAGGGTATGCCCAGACGTGGGTCCTGTGCTCACTACACCACTTGATTCAAGCTAGCATGGCTGATGAAGGGTGATGCCCTGAAACCGGTTCCAGGATGCTTGTTTCTGGTCCAGGGAGGACCTGGCTTGGCATTTCGGGCTGGACTTTTCCCACAAGGAACAGGGTCAAGACTGATTTGCATATGGCTGGGTCCAAACTGGGTGGTGTGGTGAGCAAAAGAATGATGGATTAAACCCAGATCCGTGTGCTGGGGGTGAATGTTTGCATTGTCCAGCATTCCGTCCATCAATTGTTTCTTTTGCATATGTTGCCCTAAGTGGGAAGGGTATGCCCAGTCGTGGGTCCCGTGCTCACTACACCACTGGATTAAAGCTTGCCTGGCTGATGAAGGGTGATGCCCTGAAACTGGTCCTAGGATGCTTGTTTCCGGTCCAGGGAGGACCTGGCTTGCCAGTTCGGGCTGGACTGTTCCCACAAGGAACAGGGTCAAGACTGATTTGCATATGGCTGGGTCCAAACTGGGATGGTGTGGTGAGCAAAAGAATGATAGATTAAACCCAGATCCTTGTGACTGGGGGTGAATGCTTGCATTGTCCAGCATTCCGTCCATCAATTGTTTCTTTTGCATATGTCGCCCTGAGTGGGAAGGGTATGCCCAGACATGGGTCTCGTGCTCGCTACACCACTGGATTCAAGCTAGCCTGGCTGATGAAGGGTGATGCCCCGAAACCGGTCCCAGGATGCTTGTTTCCGGTCCAGGGAGGACCTGGCTTGGCAGTTCGGGCTGGACTGTTCCCACAAGGAACACGGTCAAGACTGATTTGCATATGGCTGGGTCCAAACTGGGGTGGTGTGGTGAGCAAAAAAATGATGGATTAAACCCAGATCCTTGTGACTGGGGGTGAATGTTTGCATTGTCCAGCATTCCCTCCAATGATTGTTTCTTTTGCTTATGTACAGGGCGGCATTAAGCCACTTAACGCCGCCTTGTAAATAATGCCCTTACTCACGCAGCACTTAGTTTGAAAGGGGCGTGCAATGGGTATTGTAGTGGGCGTTCCGCCGCAACACCCATTGCTTTTTGACGCTGCCCCATATGTACAAGGTATAGGGCAGCGCCAGCAGGCGATATGAGGAGAACTTTTTATTTCTCCGCGCATTTTGCTCTTTCCACGGGTGCTGCATTCTGCAGCACACATAAATAGAGCAAATCGCCTGTAAAGATTGTTTATGTGCAGGAGGGTGTCCCTTCCTGCACATAAACAATCACCCCTGCAGAACAGGCACCCTAGCAAAACGGTGCTAGGGTGCCTGCGAGGGCGCGAAGCAGCTTTTTTAGCACCAGGGGTAATGCAGGAGTGCGCCACATTCTTGTGAATGCAGCGCATCCGTGCGTTTTGAGACTATGCGAGTGCGGCGTTACTAATTTTGGCATAACACCGCACTCCGCCAGTTGCCTGTACTTATGCCAAAGTTTTAGACACACTCGCTGGAACTCGCACACAATACCATAACACAATTGAAAAGTGATTTGACTCGGTCGAGCCTTTTCCTACATCGCTCCTAAAACGTGGAACGACCTGCCACTACACATAAGAGCCTCCTCATTTCTGAGATGCAGCAAGAGAGATGAGAACGGGAGGTGAGAGGAGAGACGGAAAAGTAGAAACAAATGTAGAGACAGTCAGAGGAGAGAAAGAAAGGCAAGGGGCGAGAAGAGGAACTCGGGTGCAGGGAACTGACAGAGGGAGATACGTTGAAGGACAGAGGGGAGAAGAAAAGGGGAAAGCCGGGTCAAATGCAGATGGAGAGAGGAAAGACATGGGCGAAGGGAGAGCCAAGAAGAGAAATTAGGGGAGCAGCAGATCACAAGGTCCATTAGAATAGGGGTTGGGGTTTGAAGGGTATGGGACAAAACTAATGGTGCCAACATAAAGGTGCGAGACTTGTTAAACAGCAATGGGCCATTGAGTGAGACTGGAGTGAGACTGTGCTTCACTGTATAGAGACCATATTCCATTGTGTGAGATAATATTAAAGATTATTGTGGCCCTTGTTATTGGTCAGTAATGAATGTTTGCTCTACTGTGAGACTCGCACCCAACAGGTGAGACTTGTCTCCTCGGTGAGAGAATAGATTAAGCTTCGCATGACAATTGTTGTTGTTATGGGACTGCACTCTGAGGTGGGCGATTTATTAAACTCTTTGGGGCCACAGAGGTTGATGAGAAGTGGGACTGTTTTAAAAGTACGTTGCTGTCACCCTACAAATGAGAGCTGAGGTACTCAGCGGAGAGACTGACAGTCAGTGAAAGCAGGAGAGAGTGAGGCACCGCCTCCCGCTGAGACTCCTAGAGGGTAAAACGAGGGAGGGAGAGAAGAGAAGGCAGAGGGGTGGGGGGGAGGGGAGGTACACCCCGAGCCCCAGGCAGACCCTCCTACAGAGAGTATAAGCACAGCCGGTCTGAGGAGGGTACAGAGAGGAAGCACACTACACACGGGCCTCCAGACAAGAACACCGCACAGGGCTCCGGCAGACACTACAGACAAAGGAGCGGTCGACACTACCGCACTGGACACCAGAACAGACTGCGCTTGCAAGAGGCACCGTGACACTAAAGCACGGGGAACCTGAGGAGGCAACAGAGGCAGGACTGACACTCACGAGTCACCAAAAGCCACAGTACTTTTTCACGGAGCACGAAAGCACAGAGCCCTCGAGAATAGAATTGCATCAAACTCTAAAGGCTGTTTTCTACACATGACAGCGGAGTTGTGCGCGTTCGTTTGGTGTGGCGGACACTACTGACTGAAAACCCTCTACGCCAGAGACCCTTTTATCACCTCAAGGGGCTGGAGAGGTGTGCGCGCGGGGCGAGACTGCAGCTGATACCACACAGAGCAGGGTAGTGTTAACCCTCCTGACAGACGGAGACTATCGAAGAGGACCCCGGGGCGCGGGTAAGAGGCACACGGCAACTCCAGGAGCGGGGCAGGGAAGGACGGGCTGCGCGAGGGCCCCGGACGCTCCTCGGCGATGCTGCCGCGGGGCTGCTGCTGGCTGCTCCCGCCGGCCCGCCACTGGCTCGGCTGCCTGCTGCTGCTCCTGGTGGCACACCTGCGGCCGCCGGCAGCCTCCGCTCTTCAAAGACCAGGTGAGTCCCCCGCCGCCTCTCATCTCCAGCCTCCCTCACTCACCTCAGCCGCCTCTGCAGCCTTTGAACTGCGCGGGGGGAGGGCGGGGGCGCGAGCCCGGGCGTCTGGGAGAGGGAAGGGGGAGAGCCGCGGGGAGAGGTGCCAGTACAGCTGCGGCTACTAATAACGTCAACACGCGCTGGCTTCAGCATCTCTTCAGTGCCACCACCTCTGCTTCCAGGGGCGCAGCTTCAGAGGTGTGTTACCCCCCACCATAAATGTACTATTTAGCAAATAGTTGGGTACAGGAGCTTTCAGTCGGATATGGTATGGTGTCTGTGGGATTTCACCTGGGGTTTTTATATACTCGCTCAGACAAAAACACACGCACACATTTCTGTTCTGGTCTTAAACCATGAGTATTTTACAAAATACTGTGTTTTAAGTACTCTCACAATCTGCACTCTTTTCCATTGGCCCGTAAGCCCCCTCATGCTGTGCTTCTCATACAGTTAACATGATATGCAGCGTGATTGACGGAAAATCTGAAGCTCATCACCCCCACCCCCCCAGTCTTACTGACCAAGCTATGCCCCTGTCTGCCTCTACCACACACTATCCGTGTCTTCTTGCCATACGGACCAGTGGTGTAACGAAAATTGAGGGGGCCCCCCTGCAAGGTACGTGGAGGGGCCCCCTCCGGACACAATCGGGAGCCGTCCGGCCGGAGTATTCTGCTGAGGGGCCCCCCCCCCGCACCGCGGGGGCTGCGGGGGGCTTGTGTTACGCCCCTGGTACTGACTACAGGTGTCATTGCTCGATCCGTCAGTGACATTTGACACACAGGATCACCAAGCACTTCTGGGCACCCTCTGCTTAGGGCACGCTTTGGGCAGGCTTATTTATTTCTGTTAGGAAGCTGGGCATTCCAGTGCCACTTTTCACCTCTGTGTGTGGTTCCTTCAGGGATATGCTAAGGGAAGTTTTCCTTTCTCCCCTGCTTTTTTCACCCTTACCTACACTCATTTGTTGAGCTTATTGGTGTCCTCTTTTTATTCGCATGCCAATGGCACCCTAAGCTTAGATAACAGTCTGAGCCCCTCGTTGCGGTTAACCTGCTCTCCCTTGCATGCAGACTGGTCCAATTTCAAAAGTGAAAAGAACCGAGAAAGGGATGAATTGCCTGATACGCCAAGGGTCTCTTTTATATCAATGGAGCTCACCCTGTACGAGAGTCAATGGCTAGTTGACTTGCCCCATGTATGTATGTATGTGTATATTATTACCATAGTGCGCACCTAGCCAAAAGGCAGCAGAGCGCTGTGCATGGTCAAAGACAAGCTTAAAGTCAGTGAGTAATTGGAGAGGAAACTGAGCTGTGAATGATTAATGCATTGTGAAGCAGTGTTCTTTAAAGAGGTGACTTTTCAACTCTATTAACTCAACTCAATGAATTGAGGCAGCGATGGAATGGTCCTGATGGATACAGGGATGTTGCTCCAAATCCTGGGTGCATAGATGGAAAAGACCTATTGTCTAGGCCACCAACGTGTCTCACAATTCATGCCTCCTGGTCTGCCCCATAATCTTTGGGCTCTCAACTTGTTCTAGAATAAGTGACAGCACGTGTGGCCACGGCCTGCCTGGGATATGTGCGTGCCATGACCTGTGTAATGCTGCCAATAGCAGAATCTGTCCCTCCTAACCTTTTACAGAATGTGTTGCCCCAGAGTTGTCTTAAAAAACATGGACCTGGGTTGGAGATTGTGATTTCATCATTTGTTTCATAATCAGTGTACCCAGTGTAATCAGAGTTCTCCCACAATTTCTGACATTTGACCTATTTTAGAATATGTGTAAGCCTGAACGGTACCATAACGTGTGGTTCTCTGACCTGTCACAAAATCTGTGGTCTCTCAAGAATATACGGAACTGCTGCCCTTTACAAAACCTGTGGGCCTCTCCATGTGCCTCGGTCATTTTACTAAAGATCAGACATTGCTCCCAGCATAAGGAAACTTGACTGTATCTGATGATCAACAGAAGGGATAAAAGGGGCCATCTCCCCCTAGTCCTGAGTTCACTGTCCTGGCAGCATCTAGAATTTCAGAGATTCTCCCTGAGCTCGTTTTCAATATGTTTGCCTCCCAGTTCCTACAGTATTTATTTTACTTTTTTGTATTTTATTTTTTGATTTGTATAGCACTGGATCCTGACAGGAAGTCACTTCATAGTGCCAGACCATCCAAAAGAATGGCCCCTCAGCTTTGTTCAGAGTAGGCTCTATTCAAGGCTTTGTCTTGCAAGCATTTGTTAGTGCTCGTGACCTGACTGTAGAACTTTCTAGATCACCTGTGCATGTTTTTAAATATCACAGGACTTTTCATAGAAAAATAGTTGCCTAGCTTGTTTAGTAGAGGTCTGCTCATCAGTTTAACATCTCTTAGTTGCGGTCTAGATGTTTCTTAGTGTGTTGAGGCTACCTCTGTGACGTATAGGCACTACAGCTACTAAACCATTAGCAATAACATCACCTCAAAAATGAATATGAAAATCAACAACATAGCACTGGAATCAAAATCAACACCGCCATTAACAACAGCACTGCATGGAAAAATAAAGCCAATATCAGTAAAATGTAATTAAAATCTCTAATAATGCATTCACTATAAGCGCCCCCACCTTCACAATCAACTACAGACCAGCAAAGCATCTTCTACAGTATCAATAGCATTGACATCAGTAGCGCCATCACAAAAACTACCTAAACACCAGTCCTGTAAAACCAGCATTCGACAGGTCATAAACCAACAAATCTGGTTACGTTGGAATCCTCAAAATAAGGACCTGATAGCACAGCTATAACATACAAACAGCATTATTAAGGCTTCCAGTTTTCCGTTTTTTCCGAGTTTTTATCGATAAGTATAGACAGTAAACAGTCTATTTCCTGTCTGTATTTATTTTTAAAAGCGGAGAAATACAGAAAATTGTACTTCTTGTAAGTTACTCTCCTTGTTGTACTCCGTGAATTCTAGACCAACTGCTAAGCATATAGACACAATGGGGATTTAAAAACAGGACTAGATTCCCTTAAATACAGGCATATGTTAACATATATTTGTACATAATGTTAATATTTACCTGTCAGCGTAGTGTTTTGTTATATTTGGCTGCTTCATTTGCTAAAAAACGACAGGCATCAAAGTATGAGTGTATCTTTATCAGTTAAATAAACATGGAAGTATACCATTTACCAACTCCATTAAGTCTCAAAACATAAAATAAATATGGATAAATACCAATAAAATGGCCACAAACTAAATATGGATAAATACAGATGGAAATGTTAAAACAAATACATACCATAAAACCTGGAGCCCTAAGCATAATACATGCTATATGAGTACATCTAACATAACCTAACATTACATAACATAACAATAGCCAATACCACAAGATTACCAACAACCCACCCATACTTTGGAATAGACAAATCACAAACGAAGCCAGCAACAACACCACCACCAAAACTAGCACAAATACTGAAGCCACTACGAAATCCATTACCACTTCCAACAACAACAGCAACAGAAACTCTAGCAGCGCCCAAACAATAATCACTAGCATCAGTAAAACATAGCAAAACCACCAATACCACTGTCAACACCAACAGCACTAATGAAGCTGATATAACATCACCAAAATCAGCATCTCCACCAATACCACCACCAGCAACACCACAAACACAAATCACTCCAACAACACCACCAACATTATCAACAACACCAACATCCTTAACACCAACAACTCCAGCAAAACCATTGCCACCAACACCACTATCATCACCTCCAACATCAGCTACACTTACAGCATCTCTATCAACACCATCAGCACCAACAATGCCAACATCACATCATCCGAAAACACCATCACTAAGAATTCCAGTAACCCCACACTCATAGCCACGCAACACCAAATCCAACAGCATCAGCAATAACTACACAAAAATGTTAATGCCATCAACACTGCCAGCAGCAACACTAATACCCACCTCAACCACCAACTACACCAACACCATTAGCAATGCCAACACAAACAAAACTCCAGAAACTCCAACACCAGCAACAATGTCTTCAGCAACGCCAAAATAACTACCATCAATCACACTACAACTAAAAATAACACCAAACAATTAAACTAGTACCTCTGCACCACCAACATCACTGCCAGCTTCATCACTGCCCACCGTCAATGGCAATGTCAACTTCCCCACCAACACCACACATCACTACGAACAGCACACGTAGCTCCCCCTCCAGTGTCAACAGTGTAAACAGCAACACTGCAGACAACAAGTACTATACAAGTTCAATACCACAACTAACAACACCAGTGGCAACATTAACTCCAACAGTGACAAAACACCAACAAAAACACTACTACTCACACCACCAAAGCCTCAACCAAAACACTAACAGCACAGCAACACCACCAAAACAAAACTACAAGCTATGCTAAGTTTACCAGTAACACCACCTCCAGCAGCAGCATCACCAACAACAAAACCACATATGCCGCCAGGAATACTGCCCCAACACTACCAACAAAACTAGCAAAACGATCATCGCCAGCAACACCACCACCACCACCACCACCACCAAAATAACAAACAGTCTCACCTACTCCAATATCACTGTACTACCACCACAATTTTCTGCTACCAGCAGCAACTAATATTCATGTCACCAACACAAACTCTGCATTCAGTATTATTACCACCAAAATCACAAACACCCAAAACTCCAACAGCATCCCCCACATTCTACAATAATTCAATTACCAAAAACATCTTCAATACTAACAGTCACATCGCCAACACAAATAGTTTAAATATCAACACTAGCACCATAAACACAACCATAGTAGCAGCCCACCCAAGAACAACTTCAGCAAAACTATCACATCTACCAATGTTACACACACCACAAACAACAAGTGTCTAAAGCAACATGCCTAGATCTCCATTAACACTACCAGCACTAATGACTGTGCCAGCAACACTCACACCCCCATGGGAAACTCCATCAATACTTTCACTAAAACCTACAGCAATGTCAACACTACCACAAAACTATAACCAGCACAACAAGCTCCAGCAATATAACTGAAATCACCACCAATATTACAGCCAATAACAACACAACTAGCACCTGTAACACCACTATCCACCCCAACAACAACAACAAGAGCCCCACTAGTAATACAAACATCACATACACTGATCAATAACATCCCCACCAATGTAACAAACAAACAAAATCACCACTAATCTTTCCAACACCATCACTACAAACACTACTTTTGCCTACATCACTACAAGAAATATAACAATGCACAATGACTTCAAAAACACTATGGATACATTTACCAACCTCAACACCAGCATCAATTTTACCACCACCAATACCACCACAGATGACAATAATGCCATCCACAACACTGCAGCCACTACCAACAAACCTCTATCAAATACACAAACAGCTTTGACAGTGCAACCAATACCCCTAGCAAAACAGCCAAAAATGGCTATAAATGCTAATAATACTAAAGTCGTAAGCACCAGCGCAACCATCCCTGTATCACCATCGCAAACAACAACCTCAACAATACAAACACCAGCATCTTCAAAAGCATCATTAACTACTTCTATACATTCACTGCAGAAGCAATATTACCAAGATTATCATCAACCAAGACCATCACCACCAATGCAATCAGAGTCAGCATTACCACCACCTATACAACCAACACCACTACATTTACTACGAGCATTGGGCATGACCTCCTCACCCAGTGCCCACACAATTTCCAATAGGAATCATTTTATGTTTCATATTTATTTCCTGGATACCACTGTTTTGTAAAGTGGCTCTTCAAGCGTTGATGAGCGTGGATGGTGTAGCTCTTGCAGAGATTCTTTCTGTCGATTCAGCTAGAGGATATAGGAGTGTAAATCTGCAACACACTTACTGGTTGATTTTCAGCAATTTGGTAAGAGTCTTTTTGTGTATAGATTTTTATTGCCATTTGTACAGTAGATTAAACAATAATGGCATACTGTTACAGCTGTACAGGGTAATGTACTGAATTACAAAGATATGTATAATCCCACCTCCCTAATCTATAGGTACGTTCCCCCTTTCTTATGTGTTGTCAAACATCAGACATTGCGCCACTACAGTGCTAAGGCAGAATAAAGATACATCTACATAGTATTCATAGCGAATGATGCCTACCTTAGTCCCCCTTGCAGTTGGTTGATCAGTACGTGTTTCCCAACCTACTTCCACAATCTGGTTCAGGGGGGTAGTGCACCAAGGGGATCCAATAATTCTGAGAGCATCGCCGCCCAGGCCTGTAAATCATCTAGCAATGTGGTAAGAGTTGATGGGTATGTCAAGTTTTGGACAGGTCCCTGGCCAAGTGTGTTGGAGCTTTGCCTCAAAAAAACTGCCTTCCGACCCTTATGGATGAGAGGTAGGTTTACACTGATCTCAGTGATGTCTCAGCAGCATCCCAGAGTCGTGAAACCTGTGCCCTGACACATCTATCACAATTTTTGCCTCGTCTGAAATTAAGGGGCATATTCACAAGGAGTCATCGCCGAATTAACGGCACTTTATCTCAGCCAAAGTCGTGATAAATTTACCTCCCCATTCACAAGCTGGTGTTAACAGCCCACAGCACCAGTTTACCCGCGATAGCAGCCGCAAAAAACATCGCCACAGAGGACCTGTGCCAAAAGTCGAGACAACATCACACCTCAACATTCACAACCACCAGCCATATCGGCGATAAGAACACAAAACAGGTGATAAGGCGCGTTAGCACCAGGAAATTTACACCTGCTCTGACCTGGTGTAAAGTCAGACGGCAGCCAGCACCACAAAAGGGAGCACAGCCCAGGGCCACAACCGAAGGGCAACAGATGCCATGGAGCCACTCATCATGCGGCCCGGACACCCAAGAGGGCCACAACACCCACCGCCACCACCCCAGGACCCGAACCCACACCCGGAACACCCCCGGACCACCACAGACGCAGCGCAGACAAAGACAGC
The DNA here is from genome assembly GCA_963921515.1 of Calotriton arnoldi. Lineage (NCBI taxonomy): Eukaryota > Metazoa > Chordata > Amphibia > Caudata > Salamandridae > Calotriton > Calotriton arnoldi. The sequence continues at coordinate 592,079 of CAWUFW010001892.1, read as the reverse complement.
GGACCCCCAGGAAGCTTACCAACCTCACAGACCCAACATCTGACAATGTCACCGTCCACTACAGGCTGAAAGTGACAAACATCCTACGCATCCTGACCATCATCGCCTAACAGGCCTACGACACCAACACAGCGGACAACCAACATCCCACCCCACACAAAGCTGCTGGCTTGACTGCACCTGTTGGCCCCTAGTAGCCCCCAACCAACACCCACCAGAGTCGGAGGAGTCTCACAGCCAGCCACATCCAAGTCCCCCACACCTGTCCTGGACATCACCATCACCCTGGCACCCGAGTCCCCATACGTACAACACAATGCGCAGGATCCGCTGGAGACCAAGCAAGGACCATACGCCCAAGCAGGATGCACGCACGTGTTGGGGGCAATACACAGCACACATGTACTACCTGTGCCCCCTGGTGACACAGCACACAATCACCGCAACAGGAAGCACAAGTCTCACATCAATGTGCAGGCAACAACAGAACACGATGGAACCCCCAACAATGTCGCCTTCAAATACACAGCCAGTGTGCATGATACCTTCATCCTCCGACAGTCCATCATCAACAGCGTTCCCAGGATGGCAACAAGGGAAATGCACAGCCCCTTGGCAATATCCAAATGAACACCCCACACACCTCAACTCCACAACCATGCAACTCACAACTCTGGCAATGCACACGTCACAAAATCACATACAACAGGCACAACAACATGCCCACCCACGAAACACGACAGAACAACTTACAATGTTCACATGGGTAAGCCCTGAACATGAGCCAGCAACGGCATGGCACCACAGCCACATAATAGCCGAATGTGTGGAGAGGTGGCAACCAGGAATGTGTGAAGGATGCAGTAGAACCATGATTGGGAAAGTACACAATGCCATGAGTGGCGGAGATGTGCTGGACACACCGCAGTATGCAGAACACACCCCTATCCATGGCGACATACACCGCTGGTGTATGGAGTGTAGTGGACAGTGGACGCCACCATGTCACCCCAGCCAGTGGGGGACCTCGCGGAAATGTTGCCTGTTACGCCCCCCCTAAGCGTCACCTGAGTGGGATGGCCCGGCGTACGCCACGCCATCGTAGGGGTGTGAATAAAAAGCACGTAGGCCTGGGCGTGGTCCTCTTCCGGAAATACCCACGTCTCTGCCAGGGCGGTGCCTCCCACCCCGCCACGAGGCCAACGCCGTCCTCATGAGCGGAGTTGCCTGCGATGCTGTGCGCCTGCCGGACCCCGGCACGCTGGACCACGAACCCGTCAGGCCCGCCCCTGCGCAGCCAGCCCACACTGATCACCTGCCGACACCGGCGTGTGTCAAGGAGGGCCCACCACGTGCCGGCGCAAGCTCCAAGCCCGAGTCCCGCGACCTTGGCAGCCACCTCAGACCATCACGGCCTCCACGACACAGGCCCGCTTTATTCCTTTCTCGTTGACGTACTCCACTGCCACCTTAGGCCTACTCTTCAGACCAGTAGGTCCCATATGTGAAACTGTGTCCTGAGTCATGAATGGCAGTGACCCCAAATCCGGGCCAGCGGTCACAGCACCAGACCCCCCAATCAGTGAGGCATAGTTCCATATGGGCATCTTACGACACGTGGTGCCACTAACCCTGTTCAACGCCAGCCGGCGACACATGGATGAGGGACCAGGACTACCCTGTGGACCAGTAGGTCACATATCCAGCACCTAGTCGCAAAGCACGAATGGCAGAGTCCACACCAGTGGTCGCACGGAGAGGTGTAAGAGGAAGATGCGGCTCAGTCCGGACGAATGTCGGGTCACATACACAGAGGTGACCGAACACGTGGTGCCACTGAACCTGAACTACGCAGGCCGGTGGGGCCATCCAACCTATGCCGGCGACACTCGGTGAATGGGCCGTGCTGACCGCTGCCTCAGGCCTACACCACGGTCCGGTAGGTCACACATTTGGAACTGAGTCTTGATTACACCATGGCAGTGAACATTATATAAGGCAGAGAACAATTCACTATACACCCTTCGATGTGGTGGCAACAAGTCTGTGCATGGCATCACAACCACACGTGTCTGTGTGCCTACGCGGACTACTGCCCTCGGCCTACGCTGCGCACGAGTGGGATCACAGATTTGGAACTGAACATCGGTAATCCAAAAGGCAGAATACATTTCATCGCACGCACGGAGAGGCATAAGAGGATGACGCGTTGCAGTCCGGAGGGAACAGGATCATCATTACGGAGGTGATTGAACACTACTGACAACTGCCACTGTGTCACTAACTCTGTGCCTTGCGAGCCAACGACACGTGGCTGTGGGCCACTGCTGACCGCTGATTCCGGCCTACACTGCGGTCCAGTAGGTCACAGAGTCTTGATTTGGCAATGTTGGAGTTCATATCAGTGTACCGGCATCATTGCAGACTGCATCCCCTCACAGCACCTGTGCCACTAAGTCTGTTCCCTGACATTCATGGACACTCACTGGTCGTACATTGGTGGCCTTTGAGTCTATGGACTAGCGGCTAGTTTTCATCCTCATGTAGCTGATACTGAATTGTTGGTGAGGACGAGGGTTGCGCTTTCCACTCCTCCATTTGCTGCTTCCAGATAACATCAGACCTTCCGCATCATGCCCTGGAGGACACCTTCCACTGTCCCCCGCAACACTCCGCAACATACACCTCGGACATTGATGGGGACCCGCTCAGGTCGCATGGCCCATCTGACTGCACCACAAGTCACCGTCCCGTGGCTGGGTGCCTGTGCCGGCCGCAGTGCATCCGGGGCCACTAACTCTGTGCTGCTCAGGCCTGGGACCCCTTCTTCTGAGACATTGAATGGCCTCTGTAGCGATGGTCTTGGGGTCACCAACGCCATGTGTCTGTGGCCCTGCGCTGTCCGCATCCCCGGCCTCAACTGCTGGCCACCAGGGCCCACACATAGCATCGAGTCTTGACCGGCCCGGACGTCGCATCACCGCAGGAGGCACACGCCACCACCGCAAGGACCACCTCCAACCGCCATCTGCCAGAGTCGAAACGGTGGTCCTGACAGACCTACGGAGTTGCTCAGACCTGTCGTGGATGCCATCATCGGCCTAATACCCTGCTCAGCACTCCAGGTGCCAGTGACTCAGTGCACCGCAAGCCATTGTCCGTTACTGATTGAGTTTTGTGCTGTTGTGAGGTTGCGCAGCAATGTCACTACATGCAGTGGGGAAGACCTGGGACTATGATGAGGAAGATGTGTCAAGTGTGCGGACGGGAGAAGGCACAGACAATGGGAGGGCAGGAGGCAACAGCCCCAAGGCAGGAATGCAGACTGGTGGTGGTAGTCAAGCTACACACCCGGATCTATTACTGGGTATTGCGCTGTGGACTGCGGACGCAACTGTCACCTCAGGCAGTGTGGGAGACCTGGGACGTTGATGAGGAAGTTGATGCAGGTGTAACACACCCCACTTCATCTGCATCAGGACTAACCCGAAGGGACACAATCCTAGCAATTTCTTCACATGAGCCCGCTCTTCTCTAGTGCCCCTACCTCAGTGCACTGCAACTCAAGGAACCTCCTGACTGAATATTGGGTGACCTCTGTCCTTACTCCGGATCCCTCCATGTTGCTCTGCAGTTGACTCTGTTATGCTGGTGTTTTCTGTTTCCATTACACTGGTGTCCACTGTTCAGGTTGTTGCCAGCACCAAGCACTCCGTGCGGGCTGGCTTATACTCACCCCACACACATCCAGCACAGGCGTCACTGTACATGTGGCCCTGCCAATAAAGGGCCGGGCGCACGTGCCCGTAGCCAGTTCAACATGATATGTGCATGTGTCCCTGTGGTCTTGTTGTATGCATGGGGGCCCTGGGCCCTACGACATTACATTGTGCTGTGTACAGCGGACGCAGACATGTCACCGCAGGCAGCGGGCTAGAACCTGGACATGTAGCTTTGTCGTCGCCCACTCAATTCGTAAGGGGAGTGGACTGTGCCGTCGTACGCAGAGCCAACGTGGGTGTGTGACTGATATGTGCGTGCCCCTGGGCGTGGTTCTGTACTGGGTATGTGCATCTGCATGTGTCTCTATGGCAGTGTGGGTCTCCTTTGTGGGGTGTAGGTGGTCCCTGAAGGGTATTGGACACCCACGTATGTGTTCTAGTTCGCATTCCATGGGTTCGGCAACACCCGCACCTGTTGGGCCACCTCCTTTTGGCATTCTGACACCTGGCATTGGGGTGCCATGTGTGGGTGGGTGAAGTGTCGTGAGCCAGCTGTGCTTGCGTGTGCTTCCTGCTGTGTGGTCTGTTGCAGGCTCTGTGTTCTCCTCTGAGTAGCTCGGCTGCCCGGGTCCTGGTGGTGGGTTGCGTGGGATATCCATGGGCTGTTGTAGGGCGTCGGTGTCGACGGTGTGGTGGTCCTCTCCGGCATCGTAGATGTGTTGTCTTCTGTGCTCTGCTGGAGGTGTTGTGTGCCCCTCTGCAATGTGCAGGGGAGATGCATGTTGACATTGTGTTGCAATGTATGTTGGTGCATTGTTCTGGTTTACATGCAGACTGTCTGGCAATGTATATTGTGACTGTTTGGGAGGTGCTGGGTTCTTCTGCGGGACAGTGTACATTTGGACTACATGACGGATGTGAGGTCGTACGCGTACATTTCCATTTCACACGTTCCAGCTCTGTCAGGTGTAGTAGGCATGTTTCTGGGCATGTGCGGAGCCAGTTGTGTTCTCTGTTCTGCAGTGTCGGCTATGCGCATTGTACCACATTATCGTCGATGTGGGTGTGCTGTTCTTGCTATGTGTGTGTGCTGCAGTGTGCCAAGGGGATCTGGGACATGATCCTGGATAATTGTGGGTGTGCAGTGTGCTACACCTCGTTGCGCATGTGTGCCATTGTGCCCATCTCCCACCCGTCCCCCCAGTCCCTGTTCGTTCCACTCCCTGTTGATGTTGTGACAGGTCCTCTCGAGCTGTGTCCGTACTCCCTACTCCTTGCACCGTCTACACACTGATGACTGTGGCCTGGGTTTCCTCCAGCTCCTCCTGTGGCGCAGGACTGCCACCTCCTGTCGCCGTTGCTGCCTTCCTGTTGGCAGCGGGTTTGTACCTGGTTTAGGTTGTCACGCCCTGCCGGCGCCTCTTGGCCTCCTGGATTGGCCTCCTCGGCACTCCGACTGCATTCCAGGTGGTCTGCTTGTGGGTCAGTTGCTGGTAGTGTTCTGTCACCTCCGTGGCGCTGGTCTTGTTTTCCTGCGGTCTGCACCCCGTCTTCCTCTCCCTTTTCTCCTTGGCCTTCCCCGACCCAGTTGTTCCTTGCTGGTGGTCTGTGGGGGTTGTGGGGTTCGCGTTGACCTCTGCGCTGGGTCAGGGTGGATCCATGTTGCTACGTGCTTTGGCTTGTTTCTGGTGTGTTGTTTCTGTGGTTTTTATGGTGCAATTTCCCGCCAGACGCGTGGGATTTGCAGGCCTGTGGCTGCTTTTCGCTACTTTTTGTACCGCGATTGGCCTCATCGCATGATTTCTCGCGTTTCGCATTTTTTCGGCGTGGCGTTGATTTTCACGCTGAAATTTGACGAGTTATCTGGTGACTATCGCATGCTACCGCCTTGTTGTGAATTCCACGTTGACACGGGGTTATTTTCCCGAGATAGGCTGCGATATTGAAAGTTGCGTTACGCTACTCTTGCGGTAGTTATCACACGTTCTTGTGAATATACCCCTAAGTTTTCCATCTATTTCTATCTGCTGTATGTGGACATCTTCCCTGAATCTGGGGTGATGGTGAAAAGTGGCTTTATAGTAAAGAAGACCACATAAACCCGACAGCTGTGTGCATGGAGCTACCAATTCAAATGTTCCATATTAGTTTAGTCCTGAGTACATTACCACTCTGACGTCATGCTGAGACTATTTGAGGAAAAGCCTTTGACACCAACTTCATGCAAACAAGGCCTCAACAATCTAGGCATGCGCTGAAATGTATACATACATTTGTGCACATGAGCGGGTGTAGGCGGACTATGCAGTATGGCAGACTTAAAACCTTGGAGCATTGGCAATAGAAAGGAATCAGCATTTACCTGAGAGTTAAATATAAATTGGGGGAAATATGGAGTATGGGGCACGACAAGCCCGGGATTGTATCCTTATTGAGAAACTAAATATTACTTGTGTCATTTAAAACACGTGCTAAACATAAACTGCGTGGGGTGTCTCTTACACAGGTTTTTGCCATATTTCTCAAACTGGAAACAATCACATTATGAGATGGCATAATATATAAACATTTAAGCTCTCGAAAATATTTAGATTACGCTTTAACCAAGTCAGTCTCCCTCGTGTTTTAAAAAATTAGGTTTTTACAGTGTGGTATGATGGAATTTAAACCACCCGGGGATTCGAATTTTGACATTGAAGGCATTCGATATTTGTGTGGCACAAATAGTGCAATTTTAGGCTATGCCATTTGCACAGGCCCACTTTGAGATGTAAGAATGTACAATATTTGTAGCCTATGTTTAATGTAAAAAGGGTCAGAACAGAAAAAAGGATGCTGTCGCCAGTTGTTTACATTCACCTCGTGGACAACTGATATCAAGACTTGTGAAATATTTAACAAGCATTTGCAATGCAATATGTCTCTCATTTGCGAGAGTTTGAGCTATTGGCATTGTAAATGACAATGTCTTTTATTTATGTGTTTTGAAAACCTGCAAGCGTTGTGTAAACATGCACTGTACTTATAGTCCTTGCTTACGAGAAGAAAGGCTGGCAGTAACTGCACCTCTTTAACAGCCAGCTTTGCTTCTCCTAAGCAAGGACTACAAGTACAAAGTGCATTTTTACACACCGCTTGCAGGTTTTCAAAAAACAAATAAAAGGCATTGTCATTTACAAAGCCAATAGCTCAAACTCTTGCAAATGCAAGACCTATTGCAATGCAAATGCTCGTTTATTCTCTTGCTCTGGGAAAAAATCTGATGAAGCAGGTCCCCAAAATTAAGTGCCAGTGGGTCCCACCTGCAACTACTGGCTTCAATTAAGCACTTCCATCAAGTAAGAAGGTTTTAAAGGAGACCCCCTACTTGTTCATTTAAAGACTGCCAGAAGAGTGTCAGGGTGCACACAAACAGCATGTTTCACTACAGTACCGCGCCATTCCGGGCCTGTCAACACCTGACTGTGTGATGGGATCTAAAACTATATAATAGCAGCTTTCATTTTGACCTGTTTGACAGAGGAGAAGTATTTCAATTATGGAAATGTGATAGACAAAATTCTGGCTGTTGCTTTTGTAGTTATAGACACAAAAATGTGGCTCATCTGAACTGCTGGTGCCCAACGTTTGCCAGTGAGCTTAAGACGCTTCAGGTCCGATCTTTTGGTTGTCTAGGTCTCCTTATATGTAACAACACCGCCCATCCACGTTTCAACTGTACTCACCTGAGTAGTTTTGTGAAGCTAATGAAGACCATAATAAGCATGGACCACTTTCACAACTGGTTAAAGCACCAGTGATTATCGAATTAATGGCAAGTGCTTAACATAAAAGCTACTCTCTCTTGACTTACACTAAATTTTACCTGGTTTTAAGCGCTTTTTTATTGATTTGTTTTAATAAACTAACATGAATGATTATTCATTCACTAGTGCAACTATCAATAAAGATTATTCATTCATTCACTAGTGCAGTCAGCCAAGGGAAGATTTAGAAAAGCAACCTATTGACCTGTTCTACATATGAAGGAAGACAGATAAAAAGACGGGGTTAGAATAAGGCTCCACTTTCAACTCTAGGTTCTGGAAGCAACGCGGGCTATGTTTTCACTTCCCAAAAGCAGTGTTGCCAGCTCATGATCTAATTAAGAGAGCTCTGGTTTGGGGCGGACCTTAGATTTAAGGAGGTGTGCTGGAAGTGGGGCTTACGGCTAGTGGGCCACTACTGTGTTGAAAGGTAGGGTTATGAGCTATGTCATAGCTCCCAAAGGGTCAGGCTAACCCAGAAGGGACCATGACACCTACCACTTCCGATGGTTATGAAGTTTCAGGCTGTATTGTACCTACAACCAATGTGTTATTTTGCAATAACTAAATTTCAGTTTCTTGTAACAGGCGCCAGTTAATAACTGTGGAATGTTGCTAAACTGTTCGTACATTTTTGTCCTCACATTTCAACATTTGTTATATCTTAAAGCCTAGAAACACACCTCCAACAAAATGGAATTTCAAACAAATACTTATGTACATCTAGAAAATATAGCTAAATGGAAATCGGTGCTAAAGTATGCCAGAAATTCAATATTTTACTAAAACTCAAGGTGAATTTTCAGTCTAATTATCTAGTCTATTCCGGATCTAGATATACAGCATGCAACCCAAACCAAGTGTGGGAGTTTAGCGAACAGATAAGCAATTTCATATAGCCACGCAGCTGTGGAATTTTCTTGTTCACGGTACATCTGTGGCACCTTCTTTCATTTAAGGGTATGAGATAATTTCTCTATTTCTGTTGCCACGACCTGAAGTGACTGTAAGTCCTTTATAATTTGAGATAATTAAGGAACCACCATGGTGTAAATTACACATTTTCTCGTAAAAGAATTGTGAGAAAACATTAGGCAATTCCTTGGATTCGATAGCTGCCAAAAACGACGACATACTATGTGTTTATGAAATGTAATCTGAATGAATGTGTATGTCTGCACCATGTTTAGAGCATCTGTATTCTCCATTGATATTCCTCTCACTTGTGAAAGTTACATTTTTGTATGACTAATTGTGTTCAATGTGACCACACAGGAAAACAGATGTAGTTAGAACTATTGTTTCATTTCCTGTTCTGACGGAGCAGGCAGAAACGTTTCAGTGAAACACCAAAGGATGAAATGCATTCACTGCGAAATGGTTTGAAACTAAAAGGTCTGGACGCTGTTTCTGAAGCAGTAGGGCAACTCTGTTATGGACATCTGTGTATTGCAAAAAGAAAGCCCTTTCTTCAGAAAAGCTATTGCTCTCTAGTGAGCTCAACACAGTGGCTTGCTTGTGCAACTGCAGATTATGAGATACCAGTAAAACGTCACTATTCGAAGGGCAGAACAACAATGCAGAAGGCTTTTGCCACTTACCTGGTCCGTTTCACATTCCCTCTGGCAGGTACTCTGTGCGTCCACCCAGAGGTTGGAGTTCATGTCATTGGGACAAATGCCAGCATGACGGTATTTTACAGGAGTCAGCCTAGCGCCTGCGCCCGGGTATCCAGCAACAATATGAGAGAGTTCCGCAGCCAGAAAGCTGACAGCCACGGGTAGAAATGCATGCACCACTTCGCTGACCTCCTCCGGCACGGATCAATTGCTGTAGGATATTCAATGCAGCACTTTCAAACTTACCGCCCTTCTGCGACTATAAAACAGTCCACGCAAGACTGCAGTGGATTAGACGCCTAATAATGTAAATCTTTATTTTGAGAAAAATGTTAATACTCGGTCTGGAGTAGGTAGGTGGAGTTTAGATCACAACTTGGCCGCGCAAAAAATAAATGTAAAGATCTTTTTGCTGCGGCACTGCAGACAGACAGACACTGCCCGCGATAGTGGCAGCTCCGGGTTTGCCAATGAAAGGGCTGCAGACAGTTTAAAGGGTGAGCTGGCACAGTGGGGCACCTGAATATTTGCGACTTAAAGGGGACATTCTTAACCTCTTCAGACCTCAAGCAGTTTCCTGCTCGGTGAATGGCATTTTCATATGAACCATTGGTTTCGAAGCAACACAAAGCCAGACTGAGGGGGAGATCCCAGGGGAACGAGTCTACTCACTCGAAAACATAATCCGCCTGGAGATCCTTAAAGGAAGATTGGAAAACAAAGCTCACTTCAAAAACAATACGAACAAAACGAACATAATCTAAATTTGTTGCTAGACAATACCATGTTCTTGTGCTGAGCTGTAGGTAGCCGAATACATGTTGTTTTGCTCAGTGTGTGCTGAAAAGCGTGTTGACGTGCACAAACACACGCACGTCACTGTTTACGATTAAGAAGTGAGGGGCCCCAGTGTTAGCCGGATTAAAGTACTTTTTTTCCTAAAAGTCAAATAACAGCAAGAGATCTTGTTAAGTTAGAAGGCACTCACACGAGAGAAACAAAAGCAAACGACGCGAGCCGTACACGTGCACATCGCCTGTCCGGCCGTGCGTGCACATCTCCTGTCCCCCTTCGGAAGCAAAACCCACGACAATAGATCTCGCCAAGGCGAGCAGCGCATGCGCTGCATCGCTAGGCGAGACCTAAAAAAGAATGCGTTGGTCAGATAAACGAGGAGGAACACTAAATGGCTATGAACTTTAACATGTGGATCATTTTTTATATCTGTGACCAGTGCAAGCATGTACGTACATCCACAAAAGCCAAACACAGGCCCATAATCCCTCTTTCAACACTGTATACTACTCCTACCACTGACATCAGAACCACCTCCGTGAACAATGCCATTAATACCACACTTTACTAACCGCCAGTGTCACCGATAATGTGATCACTGTCAACAGTATGGCTGCTTTTATCACCCAAGCATCAACCCCCCCCTCCCACAAACAGCATATCAATTACACCCCTACCAATGCCAAAAACGCCCCCATAACACAACTGCCAACAACATGGCCGCCACCACCACCACTACGACTGTTACAACTGCTGCCACCACCTAACTGACAACACCCTGTACTGCTATCCTTGAAATAGCAGCAGAATATCAGTATATATCCCAGTTCCTTAAAGGGCCCCCAAGTAGCCTCTACTGTGCCAGTAACTTTGAATTTGTTTGCTATTAGCCTATCCTAATTTTAATGCCTGTCAGCATACTCACACTACAGAACGACCTACAGGATAATATGCAGTGCATGAAATGGAAAAATAGAAGTGCAGGTACTCTGTAGCAGAGTACCTGCTCGTTTCTGAGAAGTGCAGGTACTCTCCAATTAAAAGTATTATTTCTCTCTTGAGAAATGCCGGTACTCTCCCTCTCAAAATAAAAAAGTGCTGGTACTCCGTACTGGACAGTACCGGCCCATTTAAAGCACTGATAATACATGCCTGTAAATGATAAACATCTTTAACAGATGTCTGTCTATGATGTTTAAACTTGCGCTGTCTTTGGCGGACACAATGTTGTAAAACTGGTGAGTCCGTCTTCTCTCATTCTCTCAACGGACTCTGACTGTCCAATAGGACAGAAGGAAAGGCGAGTTTAAATTGTGGTATGAGGAAATATGTATATGACTGGCATTGAGAAAGGCTTCACAGCTGAAGCGCGTCTTCCGCAATTTAATAATAAAAATGGAACCCAGATACCATTGAGTGCTCCGATTTGTTGGGGAATTATGATGTGCATGGTGGCTACTGCCGTGACGGAAGCACCCACCCGCAAGTTGTTCATCAAAACGAAGTGGCAAGTTGTTGGAAATCTGTGTCGTTAGTGCTAGAACCGCAGCCGACTCCCAGGAAATGAATGTTGGTCGACACAAAGTCGTCATTACTAAAATGGATGGACTTTGGCTACAATTTCCAGTTCATACAGACACTTACCTGTGGTGAGTTGGAAGTACGGCAGGGTGAGGAACTGAGATTTCGTTTGCATACCACAATACGAGTAGGCAATGCAAGATGATAAATCAAAAGGGCTGCACGGCTCATTTTTTACTCATAGACTGATATTATTAAAATGCGATCGATGAGTGTGCACCCACCCTCACTTAGAGGAGAGTTTTGAAAAAAGACACATCTTGTGATGGCAGACACAATGTTGTAAAACTGGTGAGTCCGTCTTCTCTCACCGGACTCTGCCTGTCCAATAGGAAAGAAAGATGGGCGAGTTTAAATTGTGTTATAAGGAAATATGTATATGACTGGCATTGAGAAAGGCTTCATAGCTGAAACGCATCTGCCGCAATTTAATAATAAATATGGAATCCAGATACTGTTGGGGACTATATATAAAACGGTGAGTGAGGTACGGCAGCACCCACTAGAGGATTGACTGTATTGTGAACTGCAACTACCAGCATGCAATTGTGCATACGCCCACTGGGGCAGCAAATAAGAATTGGCAGGTAATCGTGCTTACGCCCACTGGGGCGGAACATTAAGAAATATTTGCAGTTGTTTCACAATTTGGCTGCCGTTTCCTCTGCATGTGCCTGTGAAGAAGGACAGTGTGATGTCCAAAACGCGTCTGGCCTTTTTGATCATGATCTGGGATGTGAGACTGAATCCACTACAGTCCTCAAATTTAAAGGTGAAAACTCGCCGTGTGTGGCGTCTTCATTTAGGGGCAACTCTTCTGTTGGATTTTAGCGGCTGCTCCAGCCGCGAAGACGCCCCGCTGCCGGTTGAGCGGATCTGTGGCACCTTGGAATACGAGGCGCTAAGGGAACGGTGGGTCCATTTTGAGTGACACAGTATTGGTAGTGTCTTCCGCTTCTCTGACTCGGATCAACCCACTGGGGGAAGATAAGCAATATTGTGAGGTACGGCAGCACCCATTGGAGGATTGACTGTATTGTGAACTGCAACTACCAGCATGCAATTGTGCATACGCCCACTGGGGCAGCGAATAAGAATTGGCAGGTAATCGTGCTTACGCCCACTGGGGCGGAACTTTAAGAAATATATGCAGGTGTTTCACAATTTGGCTGCCGTTTCCTCTGCATGTGCCTGTGAACAAGGACAGTGTGATGTCCGAAACGCGTCTGGCCTTTTTGATCATGATCTGGGATGTGAGACTGAATCCACTACAGTCCTCAAATTAAAAGGTGAAAACTCGCCGTGTGTGGCGTCTTCATTTAGGGGCAACTCTTCTGTTGGATTTTAGCGGCTGCTCCAGCCGCGAAGACGCCCCGCTGCTGGTTGAGCGGATCTGTGGCGTCTTGGAATACGAGGCGCTAAGGGAACGGCGGGTCCATTTTGAGTGACACAGTATTGCTAGTGTCTTCCTCTTCTCCGACTCGGATCAACCCACTGGGGGAAGATAAGCAATATTGTGAGGTAAGGCAGCACCCACTGGAGGATTGACTGTATTGTGATCTGCAAATACCAGCATGCAATTGTGCATTCGCCCACTGGGGCAGCGAATAAGAATTGGCAGGTAATCGTGCTTACGCCCACTGGGGCGGAACTTTAAGAAATATATGCAGGTGTTTCACAATTTGGCTGCCGTTTCCTCTGCATGTGCCTGTGAAGAAGGACAGTGTGATGTCCAAAACGCGTCTGGCCTTTTTGATCATGATCTGGGATGTGAGACTGAATCCACTACAGTCCTCAAATTAAAAGGTGAAAACTCGCCGTGTGTGGCGTCTTCATTTAGGGGCAACTCTTCTGTTGGATTTTAGCGGCTGCTCCAGCCGTGAAGACGCCCCGCTGCTGGTTGAGCGGATCTGTGGCGCCTTCGAATACAAGGCGCTAAGGGAACGGCAGGTCCATTTTGAGTGACACGTATTGGTAGTGTCTTCCGCTGCTCCGACTCGGATCAACCCACTGGGGGAAGATAAGTAATATTGTGAAGTACGGCAGCACCCACTGGAGGATTGACTGTATTGTGAACTGCAAATACCAGCATGCAATTGTGCATACGCCTCTTGGGGCAGCGAATAAGAATTGGCAGGTAATCCTGCTTACGCCCACTGGGGCGGAACTTTAAGAAATATATGCAGGTGTTTCACAATTTGGCTGCCGTTTCCTCTGCATGTGCCTGTGAACAAGGACAGTGTGATGTCCGAAATGCGTCTGGCCTTTTTGATCATGATCTGGGATGTGAGACTGAATCAACTACAGTCCTCAAATTAAAAGGTGAAAACTCGCCGTGTGTGGCGTCTTCATTTAGGGGCAACTCTTCTGTCGGGATATATATATATTTATATATATATTTAATGAAAAAAAACAAAGGTTACAGGGAAGTTATAGTTGAGAAATAGATTTAAAAAAACCTTAGAAATTCCCTAAAAAAAACAAAGGTTACAGGGACGTTATAGCTAGGTTCAGATTTTACACACACAAAACCATACAAATTCAGCAGTTATAGTTATCTCAAGTAACTATAACCAGGGGCACTGGAATTATGCGATTGTGCAGCTGCGGCAATTTACGCATAGTTATAGAGTTGCAGCATTTGCCACATAATCCATCATCTGCTGCCTAATCTGCAGATTTTAACCAAAAAAATGTTGTTTCTAGCTCAAACAGTTCAAAAACAACTAAAAATGCAGTGACACGTGTTGCCATGTAGTGAAAGGCCCTTTGCAAATCTGGCCTTGTCACCTTTTTGTTGCTTATTGCTATATTTGGGTATTAAAATGTTACTAATGTGGTGCAACCAATGTTCCCAAGTTTAGAAATGACAAAATAACGAAGTGATACTATTACAGAATGTGCAGCATTATGCTGCATAATTTGCCTTTTCTTGACGCATAATTTATTCAACCCTGCTGCAAAATTTGGTTCTCCCTTGCCGCATAATTCCAGTGGCCCTGACTATAACTTGTGCCCTAAGGTAACTATAACTCGCATCCCCACCATGCACAGTTTTCTTATCAATAATTTCACTGCAAATGTTGCAGTGATATTATAAATGATGTCATAGAAGATGTCATGAATGATGTAATATGTGGGGTAATTAGCAGTTCATTGCGAGGGTGTGAGTTATAGTTACCTCACACCTGCCAGGCGTAATCTATGTACCAGGTGGGAGGGGGACACCGTTTCAAATGCTGCCGAGAGATCAAATAGCAGCAGTATAGCCGAGTGTCCTTGGTCCACCTGGCGACCTATACCATCCATAGCCACCTGTAGAGCGGACTCCATGCTATGGCCTATCTGAAAACCATTCTGCAAAGGATCGAAAAGATTCTTGAGTAATCAGGAACTCCATGAGTACCTGATTAATGTATTTTTGAAGGATCTTTGCAGGGGCAGGCAGCAAAGATATAGGGCACAAGTTGCTAAGGTCTTCCGGGTCTCCATTGGATTTCTTCTTAAGAGGGTGACTATTGCCTCCTTCCAAGAAGGGGGAAAAATCCCGGTACTAAGAATTTGATTACAAACTTTTGCAAGAAAGGAGGCATGTGTGAGTGGCTGTATGGGTGTGTGAGTGTTTGCATGGGTGTGTAAGTGGGTGTGTGAGTGGTAGTGTGAGTGTGTGTGTGACTGGCTGTGTGGGTCTATGAGTGGTTTTGTAGGTCTCTGAGTGGGTGTGTGAGTTGGCTGTACAGTTGTGTGAGTGGGTGTGTGGGCATGTGAGAGAGTTTGTGAATGGGTCAGTGAGTGGGTGTATGTGTTTTTTAATTGGGGTCTCGATCCGTGAATGCACAGTGGATTCACATGGGGGTGGTGTGTGAGTGTCTATATGGGTGTGTGAGTGGCTTTATGGATGTGTAGGTGGTTGTGTGGATGTGTGAGAGAGTGTGTGAGTGCATCTGTGAGTGGATGTATGTGTTTTTTTTATTGGGGTCTGGATCTGCAAATGCACTGCGGATTCACAAGGGTTGGTGTGTGTGTCTATGTTTGTGTGAGTGGCTGTATGGGTGTGTGAGTGGTTGTGTGGGTCTTGTAAGTGGGCTTGTGAATGTGTGATGGCTGGGTGTATCAGAGGCTATGTAAGTGGCTATTTAGGTCTCTGAGTGGTGTATGCGTGGCTGTATGGGCGAGTGACTGGGTGTGCCAGTGGTTTTGCTGTATGGAAGTGTAAGTGGGTGTGTAAGTGGCTGAGTGGGTCTGTAAGTGGGTGTGTAAGTGGCTGTATGGGTTTGTATGTGGCTGTGTGAGTGGGTGTGGGTGTGTGAGTGCCTGTGTGGGTCTGTTTTTTAGTGGGTGTGTGGGTGGTTCTTTGGGTCTCTGAGTAGATGTATCATTGATTGTATGGGTGTGTGAGAGGGTGTGTGAGTGGGTGTATGGATGTATGAGTTGTTCTGTGGGAATGTGAGAGAGTGTGTGAGTGGGTCTGTGAGTGGGTGCATTTGTTTTTTTAATTGAGGTCCGGATCCGCAGATCCAGCGTGGATTCACACGCGGTGGTCTGTGGGATGGGCGTATGGATGTGTGAGTGGTTGTGTGGGGGTGTGAGAGGGTGTGTGAGTGGGTCTGTGAGTGGGTATATTTGTTTTTTTAATTGAGGTCTGGATCCGCAGATCCAGCACGGATTCAGGCGGGGCGGTCGGTGAGTGTCTGTATGGGTGTGTGAGTGGTTTTCTGGGTCTCTGAGTGGGCGTTTGAGTGTCTGTATAGGTGAGTGAGTGGGTGTGGAAGTGATTGTGTGGGTCTGTGAGTGGGTGTGTACGTGGCTGTGTGAGCGCATGCGTGAGTGCCTGTGAGTGGGTGTGTGAGTGGTTCTCTGAGTGGATATATCAGTAACTGTATGGGTGTGTGCGAGGGTGTGTAAGTGACTGTATGGGTATGTGAGTGGGTGTATGGATGTGTGAGTGATTGTGTGGGGGTGTGGGAGAGTGTGTGAGTGCGTCTGTGAGTGGGTGTATGTTTTTCTTTAATTGGAGTCTGGATCTCCTGTGGATTTACACAGGGGGCCACGCAGAGTGCCACAGTGGATCTGCAGATCCTCGCTCATGCAGAAGAAAAACGTTTCCCACAATTTCTTACCCATGAGGGGTCCATCACAGACCCCTCCATCAGTCCCTTGGGGTCAGGACCCCTTATATCCTATTTCTACTTTTTCTCAGCCCCTGCTTGACGAATCACCCCGAAACTTTCCAGACAGCAGCTGAAGTGATTGGAAAACTAGTGTTGAAAAATTAGTGAAGATTCGTCAAACGGCGCCAAAGTTATTAGCAAAAACAAATGCATTTCCTAGGGAAACTAGGTCCTAACTATAACTACCTACCTATATATAGATTTGGGATAAAGTACCACCTGCAGTACATTATAAGGATATTGCAAGTCGCCAAGGAGTTCCATAACCATATAGAGGAAAAAGGCCGAAGGTCAAGTTCCTTACTAAGGTGACGGAACTCCGAGGTGACTTATCCTTATTGTGTATGCCAGGGGGTACTTTATCCCATATAATACATGGTCATGCCATCACCTTGCCCTCAAACCACTTAAAACCTTGGCATGTATGAAGCGAGCGTGTTTGCAAACATGAAGAATAAAAAATAAAATCTCTAGTGCAAGATTAAACACATCAAAAACCTGTTAGATATTGGTTGCAAACAGATATTAGAAACTGCTCAATTAAAGTCAGTTAAAAAAAAAAAAAGCTCAAGTAGCTCCGAACTTGTAGAAACATGCAGAAAGATTATAGCTTTTCTCTATTTATGGAGTACAAAAAATAAACATTCTCTGTGCTTGTCATTGTAAGTAATTAAAATAGAGCAGAAACAAAGAAAAGCAATGTTCCATTTGTTGCTTTAAAAAGCTGCTTTAATTATGCTCGGTGACCTGACCTGCCTTTCACCTCAGCTGCTGGGAGCAGGTATTGTGACAGCAGCACTCGACCATATTAACCGTATAATAGTTGAGTTCTGACATCTTTTCTTTATGATTGGCGACTTGGTCTGTTACAAGTCGCCGATTATAACGAAATTAGGGACTGCTTTTTATATAGAGATTACAGAATCCCACATAATATATATATATATATATATCACCTCCACCACTCCAGGAGCTTTGTGAAGAATTCTTTTTTATTAGACGCACATCTATCACCTCCACCTGGTGGTGGTGGAGGTGATAGATGTGCGTCTAATAAAATAATTGTTTATATATATATATATATATATATATATATATATATATATATATATATATATATCAAGCTCGCGTGAGGCGAGCGAAACGCGTCATGGCGGGCACTACACCTGAACAGCTATGGAGTGAATAATTTCAATAAATCACGGCACTGCAAACTTACAACATTGAAGTTGTTTGAATTTATCTTGGAGGCATTGAAGAGGTCCGTGCCTGGTGGTCCTGTCGAGAGATTGGCAGGCCAGGAGTTGGAGTGATAGATATATATATATATATATATATATATATATATATATATATAATCGCGCTGCCAGACCTCGTCTGTGTCCCTTCACTCGCGGTCGGGTGCTTCTTGCATGAAGACGAGAATCGCGCTGCTTTATCGCGGCTGCAGGGTCAAGAATCACCAGCACTCACGGGAGCAATTCACCCAGTTGTTTATTGGGTTTTCAGTACGTTAAGACGCGTTTCGGCTATCGCCTTTGTCAATAATTGACACGTCTTAACGTACTGAAAACCCAATAAACAACTGGGTGAATTGCTCCTGTGAGTGCTGGTGATTCTTTACCCTGCAGCCGCGATATATATATATATATATATATATATATATATACGCGTGATACGCTTCATAAATATGCCTGCATTTCTGGGTGTCAGCAGTGGCGGATCAAGGGTGCCATGGGCCCTCATGCAAGCAAGGGCATTGGGGTCCCATCCCGTTTTGGCATTAGAAACAGCCCCTAATTGGGAAGCAGACAGCCTTCCCACCTGTGGGCCCTGGTGCCACTGCACCTGCACTTGCTGCACTATTGTATTGTAATTTCTTTTATATAGCTCTTACTAATCATGACGAGGTTTTGAAGCACTTTGATAGCTACACGCCCGGTTGTTCATGCTACAGGTTCTCAATCTTTAACTCTCCCAGAGATGGTTTTGAAGTACTCTGGAGCATTACACGTGCATTTCCATTCAGAGGGTTTCGGACATTAGGACAATCCATGCCTCTAACGCTAGTGGGCCACTGGACCCTCTGGGCAGCAATGTTCTCAATGATCATTCTTGGTTTCTCAAAATTCAGTGGCCCACATTGTACCATGGGCAGGAGCCAGGAGGGAGGTAATCTTGATCCTTTTGTACAATGTAATTCGCTCAGAGGCCTCATCTGGATTCCACGTTGTTGGAGGTGAACAGGAAATCTTCAATTATATAGTAATCCTTTCAGATATCACAAAACACAAGATGTGTTCTGCCCGTTAGGAGAGTATCCCCTCCGTGTCAGAATCTTTGGAATGGTCTAGCTTTCTTGAGGAAACGCCCTGCACATTAAGAGCGATTTTTTTCTTAATTGCCCACATATAAGTCATTGTTTAATAGAAAGGCCCTGAAGAAGAGACTAACCGTAATATTAATAAGTTGCAAAACGTGTTAGCCTACATTGTTTTATGATTTCAAGTGCTTTGATTATATTTGTATCAATTCAAATAAAAAGTTAACTTTGATAGACGATACTTGGGCTTCATTGCTTTCTAATAGTTTATGACCTTAACGACCAGTCCAATTCATTGTACTTTGAGAAGTGTCAGAGTGTAGACATTACGTGGTTGAGGTCATACAGGTCTTCATTGAGCTCATTCCCCTCATTTTCTATCAACCTTTACACTCTTGCCTCATACTGGAGCTGATACATATTCTCATCGTGTAAGAAGATGGAGTATTATGTGGTGAAGCTGGTTAAGCTTCACCATGCAATAGTGTCACAATACCCCAAAGATGGTCCTTGGATTCACACTAATAAAACCCTAGCTCAGTCCTGGTAGAGTGGCACACACCAGGCAGGCTTTACTAAAGGAACATGTGTTAATAATCTCAGAGTACCAAAATGAACGATAAGTAACTGACACCACTTGAGAGAAATTGGACTGCAATTTATAAAAAGAAAGCAGATTTTTATATAATTTTAGACACCAAAGCTAAGTAAATCAGATAAGTGTAACTGGAGTTATGGATTTTAGAAGCAATATTAAATCGGTGCAAAACAGTACAGCAAAACTTTATCATTGTGGTCAATGGGAAAAAGCACTAGTGATATTCGATCACTTGCAGGTCCAGTTGTGTGGAACCCAACAAGGGTTAGGGTGATGCGGGTCCAGACCAAACCAGGACAGTCAGTTCGATTGTACCTGGCTGGAGATGTCCTGGCTGTCCGAGGTGCTGAAACGGGAGTCACGGGAGAGCTAGTTTTACCACTTACACGGTGCTGATGGGGAACAGGGTGCAAAAAGTCAGCAACAAAACCACTGCTGATGTCAGATGAAGGTTTTGCTGATTTCCCTCGAGATGCAGCGTCAAATAAAGGGGATGGTTGCTGGACTGGTGACCAACAAGCCTTGGCAGCAGAGAGCACAGCAGAATGTTAATTCGCCATGCGGGGGAACACGGTAGCCATCTGAAACTTTGTGGAGGTCAGGACTATGTTTCCCACAACGCACTGAACCTTTTACTTCTGGTCGATCTCTCGGAGGGTCCGATGGCCAGCGATACTTTAGTTCTGAGATGTTGTTTTTACCTGTGTTGTGCAGGGGACTAGTGCCACTAGTCCAGAAGAGTCAGGTGATGCCTTTGGCTCCCAAAGGGGTCCCTCTGTCTGGGGGAACAGAGCTTTGGTCCAGGAAGAGTCGCAGTTGTGCAGTTCCATGAAGGTTGCCACAGGTGCAGAGTATCATGCCTTTAGCTTGTGTAGCTCCTGTTGCAGCAGACTCCGGTCTCTTCTTGTGTCCTTTGTTGCAAGTCAGAGCAGAACTGAGGTTCTGGTGCCAGGGGTACCCCTTAAATACTGGATTTAGGGGCGTTAGGGGTGTGGGTGGAGGTGGAGGTGGCCGATGGGCAGATTAGCTCCAGTGGCTAATCCGCGCCTCAAGTGACCACATTCAGAGGTGTAGGTCACCTTTTCTGCCCAGAACTCTCTATTCTACCACTTTTAAAAATGACATAAATCATCCTTAGCTGTACAGACCAGGTAGCCCACCGTATAGGTGTGACTAGCCTTCTGGGGGTGTACATTTCCTGAACAATGGCGGCTGCCACAAACAAACAGTGATGGGGTGGGTGGAGGGGGTGCAGGGGGAGTGAGGGAGGGGGAGCGCGGAGGGGAGATTTAATAATAATTAAAAAAAGAGACTTACCTGAAGCTGCTGGCCCCCTCCCGCGTCGCCTCCTGTTCCAGCAGCCCCTGGGACAGCATCACAGACTCCATGTGCAATCCCTGCGCTGCTCTCATTCTATGTTGTACTCCCCATAGGTGGCAGCCGCCACTTAATGACTCCTTGTTACAACTGGAGCCCGGTAACCTCTGAATGCCCTTAGACCTCAGGAAGCGGGTCTCAGGGTCTTGACCCTCAGAATTGGATCAGGAGCACCTATCAACATGACCGTCCTTGAGAAATCAATGTTGGATTTAGCAAGCACAATGGAACTAATTTCTCTAATCTACCAACAACTCTTCACATAGGGAAACCAACCCGTTGAAACACATAAAAAGGCTTGGGAACTGGACCTGCAGAGGGAAATAGTAGAGCAGAATGGGAGGCCCTAAAAGGACGGACTTTCGTCTCAAACATGGGGAGGTCAGTCTTAAACCTCAGTACAAATGGTACTATGCTGTGGTTAGGATGAAGGTGGTGTCACTGGATAACACTGACGTTGGAAAAGCCCTCTTTCCTCCTACATATATATTGAGGCGATGGAAAATAATCACATTTTAGCAAGGTGTGAGAGATGTTATCAGGGCAATATTGGGGATCTTAGTAGGCCTGGGCGTGAAATTATGCTCCGCTCGCGGAGTTTGTGGATTTTGTCCCGCTCTGCGTAGCGCGCGGAGTTCCAAAAACCTCCGCCCCGCATAGCGTAGCAGAGTTTTTTCCTCGCTTGCGCTCACCAACGTTGAGGAAAATCTTACTCCAGACCACTTCCTGGCAAGATTTCTCAACGCGGGCGGTCGCAGATGGCCGCTGCCGCTCGCGTTGAGAAACCTTCCGTTCATATTGAGGAAGCTGCTGCTCGAGTAGAACATCTACTCAAGTGACAAAAAGAAGCAGCGCCCTCTTGCACTGCGCATGGTGCAGTTCGGGCTGATTTTCCAGCGCAGGACAAACACCTGATGCTAAAAATCTGCACAAATGGCACGACCTAACACACTCCGCTGCTTGCGGAATTCTGCATAGTGCAGCTGAGTTTTTGGGTGACTTAAATCTTAGTATAACTAATTAGAACTTATGACCTCTTTCCAATATTATTTGGAGGATGTGTGGATGACAAGGACACGAGGGTGCGAGATTTCTCAACGAGGGCGGCCGCAGATGGCCACTGCAGCTCGCGTTGATAAACCTTCCGTTCACGTTGAGGAAGCTGCTGCTCGAGTAGAACATCTACTCGAGTGGCAGAAAGAAGCAGCGCCCTCTTGCACTGCGCATGGTGCAGTTCGGGCTGATTTTCCAGCGCGAGACAAACACCCTACACTAAAAATCTGTGCAAATGGCTCGACCTAACGCACTCCGCTGCTTGCTGAACTCTGCCTAGTGCAGCAGAGTTTTTGGGTGACTTAAATCTTAGTATAACTAATTAGAACTTATGACCTCTTTTCAATATTATTTGAAGGATGTGTGGATGACAAGGACACGAGGGTACGAGATTTCTCAATGAGGGCGGCCGCAGATGGCCACTACAGCTCGCGTTGATAAACCTTCCGTTCACGTTGAGGAAGCTGCTGCTCGAGTAGAACATCTACTCGAGTGGCAGAAAGAAGCAGTGCCCTCTTGCACTGCGCATGGTGCAGTTCGGGCTGATTTTCCAGCGCGAGACAAACACCCTACACTAAAAATCTGTGCAAATGGCTCGACCTAACGCACTCCGCTGCTTGCTGAACTCTGCATAGTGCAGCAGAGTTTTTTGGTGACTTAAATCTTAGTATAACTTATTAGTAACTTATGACCTCTTTCCAATATTATTTGGAGGATGTGTGGATGACAAGGACACGAGGGTGCAGGCTATGCAGTTGTTGACTGCTGTCAAAATGGTGATTGCATCTATGTGAGGGAAAGAACAAGCCACACTCGTAACAACGTGGCTGGTTAAAGCTGAAAAGGGCTCCCACGGAAGCATATTCCATATATTTAAGGTGTCAACAGGGAAATATACTCTCAGATGGGCACATTTTGACCTATACGGCCAAGGACAGCCGATGGCTCATGTTCTTGTGATTCAGGGAACTGGTGCCCAGGGTAGATCTGATTTTTGCGATATGACACTGTGCATAGAATCGGGGACATCTTAAGGATTTTGAGGGCCCTGGGCCAAACGTTTTTTGGGGGCCCCTGTTCAGAACAGCTTTAAATATATGATCCAATTTCAGCTCTTTCATGCCCTCTTCGGCCAGGTCACTGACAGTGCAGGGGCACACTGGTCCAAATTTTAAATGTGGTTACATCTAATATTCAAGGATAGTGACAGGTATTTTCAGTATAATAACAGCTCACCAACATTACTGCAAATAATCTCCGTGACACCTTCTTATTTCTCATACTTGAAGTCTGTTTTTATGGATGTTGCTTGAAACAAACACAAAATGTCTCTGCAAAATGTCTGTGATAGACTCTCACATATTATCCACATTAAAAATAAATTAAAGGAAAACGTATTTAAAACATCTGCTTAAGAACTATTCAAGGTCATCAGGGCAAGCCTCTGCAGAACAGAGCTGGCTCTATCAGGGGGCCCCCTGAAAGGCTGGGGCCCTGGGCCAGAGCCCACTTTGCCCATGCCTTAAAACGTCTCTGCATAGAATGAGTGCAATGTAAAATGTTCTAGGGGACTACGGAGGCTGTTGGTGTGGGGAGGATTAAGAGGAACAATAAAAGGACCTGAAGCAAGTTAATTGAGAAACATATTCTAGCCCTGCGCACATCTTTCAGTAAAGAAATTCAAACAAAAAATGCAATGGCCAGTCTTGACCTGGCTGGCCATTTCACAGAAATGGCGCCACACACCTTGTGAAGGGGTTCAGGACCCCAGTGGATGAAATGGGAAAGGGGAGGGAGGCAGAAACATTTAACACCCAGTGACTTCCTTGGCGTGGAGAAGCTTCCACGAGATATGCAATGCTGTCCTGTCAATCTTCAATCTATTTAAAATACCTCACTCAGGTACCCTTCGCAGGTGTGTCAGCCTGCCCTTGGCACAGCCCTTCTTGGCGCTTCGCCGTCCGTGAACCAGACTTTCTAGTTTTCAAAGTCGGGCTGTCATAGTTTAACCATTCCAAACGAGGCCTCAACCGCGCAAAGAGGCTGCTGAGATATGTTTTTAAACTATTTTTATTGGTTTTGTTCCCAATTATAACAAAGTAACCACAAAACAGTAGGCCCACGGTGTCTGACCAGGTAGTGTATGTACACACGCACACATGATAGTGATAGATATTCACCAGGGACATAGCTTGGGCGGTAAGATTGGAGGGGTGTGAGCTTCCAATTTCCCAACAATCACGCTGGCATATAATGTTAAAATACATTATATGACAAACAGACTGCATGAGAGGGGCATAAGGGGCAGTGGAAAGGAAGAGGAATGCAGATTGATAGGAGTACTAAGTGAGAGAAACACAATATTTTGTAAAATAACCAACATTTTGAGGACTTTCAAAACAGAGATGAGAGTGTGTGTGTGTTTTTGCCAGTGTGTGCATCCAAAATCCCAGGTGAAATGCAACAGAGACCTCACCATACGCAACTGAAAGCACCTGTACCAACTATTCACCAGAAAATACATTTATTAGGGGGGTGTAACGTACATTCATCCACGTCACTCACTCGTGTCTACCGCCCGGTGAACCTCACCTTCGCGTTTATACTTAGGTGGTGACCCTGAATCTAAAGAAGGTATTTGCCTGCTGGGGTACTTCAGCTCCCTGCTGAGATAGCAGGTATCTGGTGTCCTACGCTAGAGGGGCATGAGGACTGGGGAGAGAGGAGAGGAAGAGACCGGCAGGGCAGGGACCAATGACAGGAGCCTCAGGAAAAGCTTGGTGAGTGACGGGGTTTAAAATATCTCAATCATATCCCCAAGGGAGTAGCCTGAAAATGAAAAATTCCACCCACTCGAAACATATATCTCTCAATCGCCCAGAGCATGCAAAGCAAATATACCTGACCCTCCTTACAAGAGTTCCTTCATCTGTCGAACCTTTCACTCTTCCATCCAACCTTTCACGCTTCCATCCATTCATTCTCCCCCTCCCATTCCTCCTTTAACCTTTTTTTCCTTCTTTCCTTTCATGTTTCCTTTCTTCCTGTCTCTTTTCAGCCCCTCCCCTTGTTATTTTCCCTTTTCTATCTACCCATGTTTTCACTCGCATCATGCCTATTTTATGCTTACCTTTCTCTCACATGCTCATTTTTAAGTTTCGCCTCAGACAGTGCACATGCGCTGTTGGCTAAATATTTTCTAAATACAAAATAAAGCTTAAAATGGGCTTAGGGCCCATCCATTAATTACCACTTATTACCATTGGTTAGCTTCGATGTCTATCTCGTTTCCTAGCTTCTTATTGGTAAGCGTTTTGTGCTTCCTCCTGGAGCTTCAGTCTTCATTCCTGCCATGGAGCATGGACCAAGTACAGCTTCCTGTTTGCGGCCAGTGCCCTTCCACTGACCGTGCACTTCTACAGGTACTTTATTTTACTTTTGGTTATGCATTCCATAAGAGTGCATGTGTTTGAAGGCCTTCTCTACCACTCCTGCTCCCTCTTGCCCAAACTCTGTTTCTCTCACCCCCTTCTGGAGACCTTTTTCCTTGTCTCATTCCTCCCACCTCACGCGGTGACATTTTTGTTTACCCCCGTTCCTCCAGCCCCACCTGGGCAGGGGTCGTGGATCTGAGTAGGGACGTCCCCCACAGAGGCTAGAAGTCTGAACACATTGCCATGCCACAAACATTCATGGTGCAGACTTTGGAAGCAAAGAAGAGTCTGATGGAACTGTGGGAAAGGGTTGTGACTGCTCGATCAAGAGCTGTGTAGCCTAAAATAGAATCAAAGTAAGCTGATTTCGTGGTGGCCTCAGGAACACAAAAGGACTCAAAAGAGAACTCTTCGTGCGAAGTGGTCCAGTTGACCCATTATAGGTGGTCCTGCACTGGTCTTTGGGAAGGTTCATGTTGGAACTTGGAATTGACTGATAAAGCCAATTTCCACTCATGGTGAGCTGGTATCCAGAAAGAAAACTCAGGAGAGAAGACGATGACTCTGATGTCAGAGCAGCAAAGACTGGACTTGCAACTGGGAAGGCTGGGGCACCACCCACTGGCCTAGGCAGATTAAGAGGGACAAGAAGAGACTCTCTCTACTGAGAGGACACGCCAAAGACAACCAAAGGAACTCTGTGACGGTTGGAAGCTGTGAACTATGCCTGCCTGCACAAGGTGACTGACTCTGGCCCGGACCCTCGGACCTGACTAAAAGCAAGGGTTAGCCTGGAGCTGGGGGTTGTGCTGTGTTCCTGCAGTGGGAAGAAGACTTCAGTGGCCATTTGTGAGTAACATGAAGGAGCTTTCATGGACTGTCCATGCAGAACTGAGGGGACACGTAGAATTTAATTACTTTAAAACTATATCTTTGCAGTGTTTTGTTGTTATGATCTGATTTTAACTACAACATTCTTTTCAATTTTACTAAATTGTTCTGGGGCTTTTACTGAATGATTTCCTGAGTCTGGTGTTGATACAGCTGATCCTTAACATGTATTCTCTGCAGTAGCGTTCAATCTCACTCCTGCGCTAGAAGCTAGTTTTGCACAGTGGTGGGAGGGTTTGCCCCACCGATCACCTCTGTTTCCTACAGTGACTGACTTTTTCCTAGTAGTGTTGATCCTTTCTGAATGAACAGTAAATCAAAACAGCAATTCCCTTTGTTTTGTATTCAAGCACACTATCAGTAACTTATACCACATCAGTACCAAGCATACCACTATCACCAGGGAGTGTCACAAGTTCACCGATGCTAACATACAAATGTTTTATTCAATGAATCCCAATTAAAAAGTCATAAAAAAGTACATTAGATAAAACACATCAGTTATTGCACCGTAGATTGACTTCCGATATGGAAACTCACATACACAAAATCATACATATAAAATTCAATATGGGAGAATATAGTAGACATTAAGGTTTTGTCATTTTTGGCACTAATCCAACAACAATTCCATGGTCAAAACATTATTGTGTGCAGTTCCTCTTTTGACCAAGATCAATTCGATTTAGTGCTTTTGTTGCAGCAGCATCTGAATGAAGCCTGGCATGTGACTGCCTCAGCGTATGCTATGTTGGTCCTTTCAGAGGCAATGGTCAGATACCCCACCGCCCCTTTCAGAGGGGATCAATACACTACTGAATCAAGTATTATTAAGACATCTGTATCTAAAGACCTTGGCCTTTCATGGGAATTAGAGTGGATGAACAGTGTGGCATACTTAAAGTAGAAACGGTGGAGTGTGACATTAAGTCATCCATCCTGAATATACATGGGGCATGTGTAAATTTGTTTATAAGCAGAGAGGTAGCAAGGATCTCTGAGGACCTCTGCATAGGAAGGCATTAGAGCAGCATGCAGAACTGCAGAGGTAACAGCAGGAAACATATAGGAATGAGAGGCGGTGCACCACTTCCAAGTGGCTGTGCTGATTTTTTCTGACATGATGTGGATACTGAAAAAGACAACGTTTTAGTCAATGGTGTTTCATGATGATGAGGACATGTCTAGCACATCGAGAAGACGATACAGGCAGATCTGGCCGGTATCATATACCAATAGATTTTTATCCCTAACACAGCAAAGTAAATTCCATACTCTTTAGTTTGGCGTATTTTATATTCACATTTTTAGAGTCTGCGTGTAACTGAGAGATTGCATGCTGCTTACTTAGAAACAATAAGACTAACATGAGGCAGATCAAATAGAGTATGTGTCACGAAGGAGGGGTCAACACAGGAAAATCAGGGTGGAGGGTGTAGAATGATCCTAACCAAGTCAGATGCGATCCTCTAAGGATCCTGCCATAACCTCAACATATCATTCATATCCCATTCCCAAGGGATATCTGCACTGTCCTTAATGTTTGTAAACAGGTAAGGATGCCTACAAGGGATTTGTTTAGCACTAAGTAGTTTTTTTCAATCTATATCTTATATAGGATATCTCACCATGACATTGCCAATTAATTGAAGAAATGCATACACAGTATTCGTCTGAAGAAATAAATTCAATAAGCCAGGTGTATCTCTACTTATTCAGTTTATATCAAAATACAAAAAATTCAAAAAATGAGGGGTTGAGCAGCAATTCTGACATACATTGATAACAGGAGTTAAAAGTGTGCTGAATAAAGATTAACTAGTCATCAATTCATAACTACCTATCTTCTACGTAACAAGGCTGGAGTCTGTCCTACACATACGATCTAGATCTCCCCAAATGAATTTAACATTAACTAAAAGAAGAATGGGTTAGTTAATGTTTGAGCACACACTCAGCTACTTAAAGCTATCCTGCATGTACTGATGACACTTGTATGCACTATCCCCTGAGGCCGATAGCTGAAGAGGAGTCACTCAGGTTCTGGTGCCCTTGGCTGGGCATCTAAGATGGCTTATAGCTTCAAAAAGGCCAGCGCCATGTTGAAGAGTAAAGGATAGCGCTAAAATGTTGATTGCCTGGTGCAGCATCTATGGCCGAGCTTGCCAGTGAGTTATAGTTCTGAGCTGTTACAGATGAGAGGCTGGAAAGAGGCATCCTGCCCTCATTCTGTCATGCCCTCTCTGGACTGTATAGGCTGGCAGGATTATGGTGTGGAGCCTGGCACTTTGGCAGAGGTGGCTATGTTTCTGCGAGGGGCAGAGGCCTCTGAGTGGCAAGTGTGCTCTGTGGTTGCTTTTGCGGAGTCTGGGGGTACAGTGGCTTCTCCCTAAGGAATGATTGGACTCATTGCATGCCTTTTTCCAGTTGCGTAGGCCATCACAGTCAGTGGCAGTGACTCTATGGGAGACAGGACCTTTACTGGACAGCTTACTAGGTATAGCAGGGTAACAACAACGTGAGGTGAAGTTTTGGGGGACTAATGCGGGATCATTAGATTCTAGTCTTTAAAGCAAGGCATGGAAGCATCATATTGGGAGCAACTGCGATGCCAGAGAAAGAGGACTGTACCTTGACGGCCATGTTGAGAGAGGTATCCCTTGTCTACCGGAAACACAGCTTACCCCCTAACCTACTGCCCATGGAAATAACCCAGAACTGAAAATACAGCCACAATAAAAGGTTAGACAAACATCTGTGATGGCTTCCCCGCTTCTTATCTGCCTCCACTGTATGTCTACCTGTAGACGTAATGTAGTCCGTGAAGGGGCATGTACTATGCATGCAGTGCAAGTGCATTTCTATAAATAAATCAATGATACTGAATCTTACTGTTAGTGACATTGAGGGCCACATTTCCTGATTTCTCTTGCAGTGCAGTGCAGCAGTCGCAAATGCTGCATTGCGCTGAGTGGGAAGAAAAGAGCAGGAGAGCTGGGGGGCGGAGCTTGCCTGCTTCGGAGATGGCCGCCTGAGCTGAGAGCTCCGTAATGCCATCCATTAATTCGTCAGGAATCCGGCGTTAGAGGAACTACAGACGCTGAAACTGCGCTGCCCTGTGCATCGGAGGGCGGACCCCACGCATTGGTTGTGTTCCGATCTGCAGAGGTGCCCGGGATCGGAAGATACGCGACGTGGACTCCGAGACCGGGTGCTGCGTGGAGAGGCCTGCAGCAACGCGGTGAGACGAGCCCTGCCCGGAGACGCTGAACCGGAGCGACTGGTGAGAGGGCTGTTGGCGAGGCACAGCTGGGACCGCGGATGCTCCCTGCGGAGGCGGGGGGTGCAGATCCGACCGCAGCGCAGCGGGTGGTTGACGTCGGGAAGGCAGATGCTGACGGTGCAACCCTTGGACGACTCCTGCTGCTCCCTGAGCGCTGAGACCCCGCTGGCAGGAAGGAGCTGGCTCAGATACTGAGGACTCCGGATACTGCCCGAAACGGCGTCCCGACGACACAGTAAGAGCTGCACCGCTTCCATTGGCATAGGGGGTGTCTGAAGGCGCGTAGACTGCATCGGCTGGCTGCTGGACGCAGAGCCGAGCAGAGAGGACGTGTGCTGGACTTGTCACGGGTGAGCCCCGGCCATTATTCATCGCGGAGCCTAACCGAGAGACCCACTTGAGCCTAGTTCTCCCGGGATTCCACAAGCCTTTGGGGGGAATTGGGGCAGAGTGCCACCAGCTGTATTACCCTTATACTTGATAGGGATCCGCCATTCAGCCACGGGATACCTGGAACATAAGAACAGATCGCACCAGCGGCTAGAGTGTAGGCGCGCGTGAGGAGGGAACTACAGGCCCAGACTACAGCCTACTGCGAAGTATACATTGCGGTCTGGCGACGGGGAGACGTATGGTTGCGGTGAGTCTCCTGACATGAGAGCATAACTCACAATGCTCATTTCCATATACTTACAAGCTGCTCTTGCTGGGAAGCTAGACGATCTGCCTTTTGAGAGTGTTAGAACACAACGGCTGCGGCAACCTGCAATATCGGAATACCTGGGTGCAGCTGTGACGCCTTGGGACCTGAACATGGCAGAGTACGCTTGGGCGCTGGGTGTCGCGCCATAGGCCTGGACGAGGCGCGCTGCATGGAACTTTGACCGAGGGCGCTGTCCTAGACCAGCTCAGGAGTGTGCTGCCGGCTATACGG
Organism: Calotriton arnoldi; assembly: GCA_963921515.1. Taxonomy (NCBI): domain Eukaryota; kingdom Metazoa; phylum Chordata; class Amphibia; order Caudata; family Salamandridae; genus Calotriton; species Calotriton arnoldi. The sequence goes on along the minus strand of CAWUFW010001892.1, from coordinate 561,492 downwards.
CACTGGCACTGCGGCGAGGGCTCTCCGAGTGCAGAGACAGAGAGAGGAGCCGTAGCCTATCTCGCTTACCTACAATGGGCAAAGTGGACAGGGCCCAGCCGAAGATATCCTTCGACCAGCGAAATCTAGGACAAGGGAGGGCACCCCGGAGGGGAGCCGCGGTGCACAGGACGAAGCGCCAGAACCAGTGGAGGGGGATATCGGAAGCATGTTAACATCCATGCAGAAAAGTCTCCAAGATAGCCTATCTGCCATAGATGCAAAGCTGGACTCTCTGTCATACAGAATGGACAGAATGTCGGAACGTATCGATAAGCAAGTAGAAAGGCAGGACATGACTGAACGCCGGGTTACTGAGGTGGAGGAGGTACAGACAGAAATGGACGCTGTCCAGAGGCAGATGAACAGAGCGCTGCAGACCCTACAAGATAAGGCGGAAGACCTCGAGGCCCGTTCTCGAAGATGCAACATACGAATCACAGGCCTTCCGGAGTCCACACAGGTCGGGACTATGGAGTTGTTCGTGGAGAAGATGCTGGTCACCTTGCTGGGCGAAGACACATTTTCCAATGTGTTTGTGGTGGAGAGGGCCCATCGATCGCTGGGTCCGAGGCCTGCCCCGGGGGCTGCACCGAGGCCCATAATAGCTAAGCTCCTAAATTATAGGGACCGAGACTCTGCTCTGAGAGTGGCGCGTGAGAAACAGACATTACAGTTTGAAGGGTCCGCTATCTCACTGTATCCGGACTTTACATTGCGGGTACAGGAGGCACGCAAGCAGTTTGCACCACTCAAGCGTCAGCTGCGTGATCAGAATATTGACTATGCCATGTTGTACCCGGCGAGGCTGCGGGTGAATAGACAGGGTAAATCCAAGATCTTTACAGACCCTAAAATGCTGCAGAAAGCTATTAAAGACTGGGCAAAGAGCGGCAGAGAAGCCCGGAGCAGAATGGTTCGGAGGGCGCAGCTGGGGGCAGGCTAGATGAACAAGACTAACATACTTGCCCATCGACGTGCCAGTCAAGGAGAGATCCTGAGGCGGACAAGTTGCGACTGTGTACCTTCTGAGCTGCACTGCTGCGAACTCCACAGCTAGGACAGAGATAAGGCGTAAAATCGACTTCGTTAACTATCAATATGTTGTGTATACTGGCAGTTCATTAGATCTGTAATGAGTTGGGCTGATCTTGTCAGAAGGAACTCTGGGATGGGTGTCAAATAATTGAATGGTTTCCTAATGCACACATAGACCTGATGGCAGATGGTAACGGGTATTAAGCCTAAAAAGTTAAGTTATTGTACAGGCAGGCAACATCCGCCCACGTGTACGCACCACAACTTGGGGTTTATTCAATTAGTGCGTGAGCACCACTGTTAGATGTGACCCTATCATGTTATTTTGGGAGTTTGTGGGGAAATTTCGCCATTGCACAGTTGGGGGAAGCTTGGCGTGGGTGGGGGTGGGAGGGAGTTGAGACAGACAAGTTATGTTGCTTTTATTGCAGAAATGCTTAGACAGGACAAAAGTAGCTTTGACCTTGGCGAGACCTCGCAGCCTGGACTCCACTTCAATTCATACACACAACTATGTTAAATACTAATACACCAAACTCAGAAGTGCATGGCAAGATCCGAGCTCTAACCTGGAATGTCCGGGGCCTCAATGATCACCGCAAGCTGAGGAAAGTAATGGCTTACTTGCTGAGAAACAATATAGACATTGCGCTCCCACAGGAATCACACCTGCCCTTGAATAGCAACATGCTTCGTACTAGAAGCTTTCATTTCATTTTTCATCTTTATTCGATTTGAACACAAATCATAAAAGAGTGAGCACAATAAATCATACATAAAACTTTTCCTAAAACATTTCATCCAACTCCTACATAGGTATAAATACTATTTACATCAGTTTAATACAGACACGAGGGAGCCCATCGAATAAATAATATCAATCTAAAACTAGGATATAAAACTACAGTCCCCTCTTGTGATTCTTGATTTCAAAGCACTTCTTAAAAAAATTTACCACAGAAAAAGTGTAAAACATCAGTTGCTAGTTTTAAAAACAACAGTGCTACCCGTGCCTGTCTGAATCTAGCCTTCCTCAACAGACCCTTCAAAAACCTTTTTCTTTGGTAACCATAGTAAGGGCAGAGGAGCACGAAGTGGAGGGTGTCCTGTGGAGACCTATCGTCGCAGCCACAGGGCCCTCTGTCTTCGTGTTTTAAAATAAAACCAGATGGTACCGCCAAAAGGTGGTGAAAAAGGTTTAATCTAAAACGCGAAATTAAAAATCTATCATGCGCACCCAGGATCATTGTCAAATACGGTTCAATACCCAGGGAGGTTTTAGTTAGAACATGGTCTCTCACTGTCTGTTTAGCCAGTTCTACCTCTTCTCGTTGTGCTAAAGCAAATTTAATATATAAAGCTTTAATATCAACCTTATCCTTACACCTTATTGAGTCCGGTTTAATAAACAGATCAGGTCGTCCCAGCATGTAAAAGGAGTCCCGAACATATTTTACCCAGGGAATTTTCAAAGCATGATCTAGTGAGAGGCAATCTTTCATAACCAACATTGTCAAGCCAGCCTCTTCATTTGACCAAATCTTAAGCCAAAATAGTAGGGGCTTCACTGCTACCGCATCTGAGATATACTTTGCTCCCAACTCCTCATGCACAGTAAATGCAGGGGTGCTTTGAGGGACTTTCAACAAACCGCTTCATATATTTATTCTCCACCTTTTGCAGGTTTATGGGCTTGACAAATCCCCATACCTCACTCCCATACAGGGCATTTGCACAACAGATCGAGTCATACAGTTTTAAAAGCAGAGCAGGGTCCAACACCCTAATCTGTGCACAAAGTTGGAGATCTGCCCTGTAGATCTAGCCAGGGCAACACACTTGTCTTCTAGTAGGTGCTTAAAATTCAAGTGCCCATCGAAAAAAATACCCAAATAAGCAAACGCGGGAACCTTGGCTAAGATATGCAAGCCTATTGTATAACTGTATGATCTTACTGGCTTTTCCCCATTTCCATGACATACGATTTTGTGAGGTTAGGAGACATATCTATATCTTCCATAAACCTCACAAAGCCGTCAATTAAGAGCTGTAGACCATGAGGGGTACGGGCAAGAAGCACTGCGTCGTCTGCATATAGCAGCACTGGTACAGCTCGTTCACCTATTCTCGGGAAGTCCGCTTTATACCTCGCAAGGAAGCATCTAGGCCGTTAATATAAAGAGTAAATAAAAAAGGCGCTAGTATGCAACCCTGCCTCACCCCACTTGAGCAGCTAAAATAGTCTGTCACTTTCCCATCCTGAGTATATCTCACCGCCGCTATGGTGTTAGTGTGCAGTGTATGAAGAATACTTATTAAAGATGGGTCCACCCCCAGATTACCCAGAGCTGCCCATAGTTTACTGCAGTTTACCCAGTCAAAAGCCGCTGCGAGGTCCATAAAAGCTAAATATAGTACCCCTGCCCTAGCTATTGTATATTTAGCGGTTATTAAATACAGGTTAAGGCATTGGTCCACTGTGGATTTCCCCGGTCTAAACCCAAATTGGACCTCCGTAACGATGTTTTTAGACTCTGCCCAATCCACAGTGGCGATGCAGCGCTCACAACGAAATTCGTTTTATTGATTTAAATGTTTACTTACCTGTATTGGTCCGTAATCCGTACTTTGCTACACCCCACCCTGCCCCTCCCCCGCCCGACGTCACCGCCCGGCCGGCACTCCTACACGGACCACGACTGCTTAGGAATAAAAATACACACTGACTCGGAAGTAGTGTTCCGCGAGAACTATGGGGTGGCTATTACTAAACTGGAAGATGAGATTGAGAGGTGGATTCGTCTCCCCCTCTCACTGCTAGGCCGGGTCTCACTCATGAAAATGGTGATGCTCCCCCGGTTTTTATTCCTTTTTTCTAATATCCCAATGGTCCTCCCCGGATCCTTTTTTCGTACCCTCACGTCACTTTTGATCAGGCTGGCTTGGGCTGGGATACAGGCCAGGGTTCGATGGGACGTTTTGACTCTCCCCTACAGTTTTGGAGGCCTGGGAGCCCCAGACCTGGACTTATATTACAGAGCGGCACAAGCGGCTCATGCGCATCACTGGATGCACAGCCCGCCGGGCACGCCCCATATACAGATAGAGAAAGTGGCGACATCAGCACGGACGGGAATTTTTGACTCAATCAACGCGACTAGACATGCATGGCAGCACCTGCTCAAGCTGCAGACTGGGGCGATACTTTATTCCCCCCTGGAGTGGTGCTGCTGGCTCCCCCGTGCACAGACAGAGGAGTGGCGAGAGCGGTTGGTGCTCTTGGGATATCGACAATTGGAGACATGTTCAGGGAGGGTAAGGTTAAGACATGGGAAGAGCTTGAAGTGACAGACATACACACTACATTCCTGCACAGGCTTCAGTTCCACAGACTAAGACAAGCCCTGGCAGAGAATCTGGGCAGCGATCTGGACGAACCGCCGGATGTTACTGCACTCACATACGTGATAAAAACTGAATCCCCTACCCACTTGGTGTCAAGAATTTATAAATTAACTATGGGATACCGAGAAAACTTCTATACCAAGGCGCGATTAGCGTGGCAAACTGATTTAAATAAAGAACTAGATGACGAAACCTGGCGATATTGCTGCGTAAACACGAGGCGGATTTCACTAAGTGGGAGGCACAGGCTAATCCATTTTAAATTCTTAAACAGGGTGTACTACACGCCTGAAAGATTATGCAGATATGGGCTGCGTGACACGTCGGTATGTGATCGTTGCGGAGCACAACTGGCGGACTTCTTTCACTTAGCCTGGAACTGTCCTGGAATTGCTAGCTTCTGGGAGCTAGTGTTTAAAGAGTTGGGCGACATCACTGAAAGACAACTTACCCCTGACCCCCTACTTGCCCTCTTGGGCTACTCCAAGCCGCTGCCAAAGGCAGTTCGTAGACTAGTAGATATGGGGATGCTACTCGCTAGGCGCAGAGTGGCGGTGTGTTGGATGAGAGGCCCGACCCCTACCATTACGGAGTGGTCCAGGGACATGATCTACTGCAGCACGCAAACTGAGAACTATAGCGAACTGCTCCCACCGCGCAGCCGTCCTAAAAACTTCTGGGCGTTTTATAAAACATACATAACGGCTAAAGGAAGCGCGACCCAGGAGCTAACGCCACTATAAGTGATGAAGTGGTGGGGTGAGGGGAAATGTCCACGCACAGTTACTGAATGCATAGAAGGGTGCCGATTCAGCTACGGGATGCATAGGAGGGTGTTGAATGTCAGACTATTACGATGACCTGGTTTGCGGGTGGGGCGGACACTGTAAGGACTCAGTACTGAGATGACAATAGAAGAGGTTGGGAACTTGCCATCATAGAACGCTACTGTACCAGGAGGTGTTTGCCGATGCTGTGTATAGTTATGAGCTAATTGTCAAGGTGGTCTCTAAGGTATACTGCTGAGAACGATATTTCCTTTATTCTTTTTATTTGCTTACTTTGTATCCCCTGTCATAACACTTTCAGATGTCATGTCTCTTTGCTTTTTCTGAAAATGTCAATAAAGTTTATTAAAAAAAAAAGAAAAGAGCAGGAAAGCTCCAAATTTACTGAAATATGGCGCTCTCTGCACAGTGCAGCACGCATTCGAAGCCGGAAAATAAAGGAGAAAAAAAGCATTTCTCCTTCATAGCCCTTAGTTGAAGGGTGCACTATTTTCTGACACTACATCCTGTCTTCTTTATTTAGTAAATTGGGTTTAGCACCACAAATCTTGGGTGGTTGATGGGACCATTACCCCCTTGACAAAAGGAATGCAAAGAAGCGCTAAATGCTGCTTCGCATTACTTTCACGCTATTTCCAGCGCTAAACAAGTTTTGCGCTGGAAGAAAATTGGACAAAAAGATTTTGTGCCAATTTGCGTCACTTTTGTGACACAAACACGGCATAAAATCTTAGTAAATCTGCCCCTGAAACGACCTTACTTTTAGTACTTTTCGCAGTGAGTATGCAAATAGGGCACTGTGTCTTGATGTAGAGAGTTGGTATGAGTGCTTATTTTCGCTCAAAGCAACAATAAAGAACACAGCAGGCAACCAGGAGGCAACATCATCCAAAGACAAGCTGATGAGGTCAGAACAGAGTAAATTTGATAAATGCACACTCTCTGATGCTAAGAACCTCGCAGAAGTCCCTGCCTCTAAGGCTGAACGAAGAAACATACATAGGATGACCAAGAACAGTTGATATTCTTAAAGTAACCCAGGTCACAATATCTGCTCTAGAAGTTTGATTATAAACAGTGGAAATCAATGTGAAATTCATAAGATCAGATCTGGCAAGGATCATTGAAGTTGCGGAAAGAATCACCGACCTCACTTCGTCAATCAGAGGGCTAGAGAAAAGGGCATCTGCCTCCACCAAGTACCAGACACTGAAGGTTCAAAATACAAAGGGACGCTGATGGTGCTGCAACATTCAAAATGTAGGCCATAGCGGCGGAAGGAACGTCGCCCCCCCCCCGCCAACGGAGAAAATCTTTAAAAATAAAATGATAATAAATCAGTTTTATTCTCATTTTATTTTTCTTCAAGGAGCAGAGTCTTGGGGGCGGGCCATACTTACCAGAGGAAGCATGGAGGAGCAGTGGGCACTGCAGTGAGTGTGCATGTCAGTTTGGCCAGCTGTTTTAAGACGACCAAACTGACATGCGCACTGACATCTCTCCAACCTGGGCTAAGTTGCCGAATGGAGAACAGCAGGCACAGGCTCCCAGTCCCTGTTGGAGCGCAAAACCAGTCCGCTCAGGCCAATCCCAGCGATTCTCTCATGTTGGGTAATAGTTTTACCAGCATGAGAGCTGCGTCTGGATTGACCGTAGGGGAGTCAGGTAGCCTCAGGCTGTGCACTAGCAGAGGAGCAGAACAGTGGTGAGCGGCAGGTAAGTTCTTTTTTTTATTTTTTGTTGTGTTACTGTCCCCCCGCGCTGCCTCACCACTTTCACCTGATACCAGCCGCTACTGGTAGGCCAACCAGATAAAGTATGGCACTGTATCCCTAAAAATAGACTTAGGAGATTCTAAAACTGATGAGATTATCCTATATCGACTGAGAGGGGAAGGGACACAGTCAGCGCCTCTTCTACAGGCCTGAATTGGGAACCTTGCCCCTCCTCCCACACGCCCTAAGCCCTTTGGCCAAACTTTTGAATTTTAGAGACAGATATGCTATCCTGCTCACTGCAAGGTAGAGCGGACTTATCTAACAAGGTTCAGCAACAATTCAACGACGTCATGACTCAACGAACGTCAAATCGTTTGTTACTTCTTTATTTTTCAGATGAGTTTAAAACTAATCACCAACTAGTGGGCATGGTTCTTCAGCAACCAATCAGAGGAGGGGAACTAGATCAAGATATGAGAAGTCCCAATCAGTCATCCCCCAACCTTGCTGTGCCGGAGATGCAAAACCTGAACTGTCGAGGAAATTCTGGGGACAAGCCCAGGATCATAGAGATAGATGAAGGGACTCTAGAGGCTGAGGCGCAAGCTAAAGAGCGAATTGTACTAACTTTGATTCACACACTCTCCTTGGAAAGGTCTAATAGACTGATCACTTTCTACACTGTTGTTAGGGTCGATTGTTATTGCTTCCAGTTATGGGAATCCTCCCACAATGCAGGATGCCACGGCTACACAGAAAGAACCAATCAAGCAATCATTTCTAAAGCGCAGCACAATCACCCCTAGGGGTATCTAGGCGCTGAGGTTGCGGCGTCTACGTCGAAAAGCCAGGTCTTGAGTTGCTTTCTGAAGACTGCCAGGGAGGGTGAGCACAAACCATGACAGGTACATCTGCTGTGATAAAGCATTGCGACACAAACAATATCACAAGCCCTGCCACCCCCTGCCCCGCTTGTACCACTGAAAGCAGCCAAAATCCCTGGGTGAACGTAAGCAGATCCACAGCGTCACTATAGACCTTTACATTCCGATGGTGCTGGCTACTGCTATTACTCACGCCACTGGAATCACGTGGCCACTCGTAATTGGAGACCAGTGTTTAATTTTGAGATTTTTTTTTTCGTACTTTAGATTTATTTATTTCAATGTTGCTAATATTCGGACAAAATAGCATCACAGGGCTGTTCAAAAATGAGGTGGGATTCCAGTGTATTTTTACAAAGAATATCTAACGATGTTAAAGTTACAGAGAAAATAAACATTGTAATGATTGGCAAAGACTTTCGATATAGCATTAAAACCCTGGAGTGCAATGGCCCACAAGCCAATAGAAGGCTTAAGGGGGCAGGGGGAGGGAGCAGGTATCAGTGTTTGGCAGAGACTCACTGTCAAGATATTGGCAGAAAAAGAAAAGGTGTCCGCCTAGGAGAGAGTTCTGTGTCCATGTAGCAGTACATAGAAAGATTAGGAGAGGATTTCTCTCGGTTTAACTGTAGGGTCTTCCAGCCTGAGGACAGATTTACCACTCCAGATTTTTATAGCTCCTGAGATTTCAGTTTGTCTCTCAGTTATTTTGAGGGCAGGGGCGTGGGTAGCTTTCAGTGTTACACAGGTCATTGTAAATTTAGTTCTGACCTAGCAGGGATCCAGCTGTGTTCTTTGAAGACTGTTACAATGTGGTCAAATCTTTCTGGCCGAAGGTCAGTGTGTCAGCCAGCTGTGTGCAGGGCTGTTATCAGAGGCCCAAAGACTCTCTGTTGCAAACAGAGGAACTTAGGGCCAGAGAAACTAAAGCATTGTAGTCACAAACCATGTGTTTCACAGTCGCTCAGGGCTTGGAACTTAAATATGTTCTTTTAATATTTGCTAACTCCCTTTTGAGATTTGGAAAAGCCTTTCTGGATTGCAAATGGGGTTTTGCAACACATTCTGAATCGCAATTAGGTGGGGGCATGAACGGGGCAATTTGCAATGAGATATATTAATGGTTTGTCACCGCACACCATTGAAATGCTATGAAACCTCAAAGGAGGTGGTACCTCATTCGCAAACGGGATTCGGTTGGATAGCTTAACCTTGAGGAATTGAATTAGAGGCCTCAGGGGAGTAGCGGAAGGTCCCAGGGCCACTCACTGCCTACTCACCTAGATCTTTTTCCATAGGGGAAACGTGGTTTATCAGTACCAGTTCCTTTAAGAAAAACACTTAACATTGATTACCTTTTGGGAATATAAATACAAGAATGAAGGTCTGCTGTCTCTGCAGGCCTCCAAAACTGTGTTCCTAGCGAATGATAAGTGGTCATAAATAGTGACCCGCATAATTAAAATTCATTAGGCCGGCCGTTCTGCCTGACCGGCAAATCGATCATTCGTGAGGCAACCTTTTTGTACACACGTCATATTGCAAAATCACAGCCAATCGCAAAAAGTTTGTGCACGATTTGCACCCACTATTTGAGGCCTGTCTGTTAGTACAAGTGGCCCTCATCAAGCAGTGACAACTATCAATGTGAAATTGTGAACAAAAATGTAGCCTTGGTTCCTGCTCTTACTAAAGAGATGGAATAGTGGTGTAAACCCCTGGTACAGAATTGCACTCGCATACAAACACAGACCAATGTCTCAAATAATGCACTCAAAAGCAAACATGCAAGAATACACGCTAGCACGCGTGTGCTGTACACACATGATCCGCAGCCCAAAGTGAAGGCTCTGTATTTTCCATAGCAGTCACAGACGTTCATCCACCCAGGTCCACTCTTTCATTAATGTGAGACAAAAAACCTGGTTTTAGTTTACCTCTTTGGAGAGTTGGAGATTAGGCTTTTTACCAGGCCTACCCTCCACATGACAGCGCACTTATTCGTATATACATCTCTGACCATAGCGCATGACTTGTTATGATTATTCCTATCCGTGCGGCCCTGCAACCCTAAATCAGCCTTTCCTAAATATTGGCATGGTTTCCTACCAGAAAAGGTATATGCGTTCAATATTGTCTTACAAGAATAACATAGGTAGGATATTGACTACCACAATATCATGAAGGTAAGGATATATGAAGGTAAGTATACATTTATTATTCTTAACTCCACATATATGTACCTTAATGACATATATCAAGGTACGTAGAAATAGAGTAAAGAATAGTAAATCTATACTTCTGTAAACTTACCTTCACCTTATTGTGATGATCAGTATTCTACCTACATTATGTTTGCAGGACCATATTATTCCAGTGATATTCTGACATACAACCTGTTGGTGCACGTGCATCACACCTGCACCCATTTGACCTCTGGCTTCTGATGTTTCCACAGAGCTCTCGGAATGTTTTAAGGTGAACGGAGCGGACTACCGGGGGAGACAGTCGCGTACCTCGCTGACCGAGGGCGGGAGACCGTGTCTGTACTGGAACCAGACCTACCAACACACCTACAATACAGCCAAGTACCCCAACGGAGAGCTGGGACTGGGGAACCACAACTACTGCAGGTAAGGCGGAGGCTGGGGGGGCCACAGAATGACCAAACCATCTCACCTGTAGCCAAAACGATGGGTTAGCGAGTGAAGGCATGGAGCATCAATGTTTGTGTGGCCTGCAGGTCACCACTTCGAACCCTTCGGGACTTCCTAAACACTTCATCCTGCCGTGGTCGATAAAATGAGTGTCATTCAATTGGAGGCTCCGCGAAACGCCAATATTGCTAAAACAAAGTGTACATAAAAGACAGGTTCATATTACCTGTACGAATGCCTTGGATGTTTTGCTTATTTCATCCAGTTTGATTTTGGGTATTGCTTTTCAAAACAGCAATTCTGTGTCTGTTTAAAAAAAAAAGCTATTTGGGGCTAGTTCAAACAGCTCGACAGTAGCAATGAATCGTTTCATCTTGAATTTATGGTTTTACATTTATATGTAAAAAGGGGGGGGGGAATGCCAGCTATCGCTGATTTTCATAATTTCCTTTTTGCCTATCTTGACATGAAAATATTGGCCATACTGATAAAATATCGGCCAGGTGGCGGCCCTCTCTCTCTCTGAATGCATTTCCAAAACTCAGAGTTCTTTTTCTCTTGAGCTCTTACGCATCTGTGAGAAATGAGTGTAAAAGCCCCCTTGCCACCCGGGGTCTGGTAAGTGGATAACATGGAGATAAGAGACCCAGGGCAGATTCACACCGATGGGGTTGTGGCATGTGGTGGCAGCACCACCAGGGAAGAAACCACGGTTAAAAAGTTCGGGAGCCAGAGTTCCAGATGAAACGTAGAGTTTGGAACCACGCAAAGGACCCTCCTTTGTGCTGTTTTTATAATGTACCTTTGTGATATGCCAGTTCACATTCCTGCATGCCCATTCCTTTGGTCCTAGGAAGCGAAACCACTTTTATGCAGCTTGAGCATAGGTTCACCGGCATGCAGGAGCCTGTAGAATGTCCTTCGAGTAGCCTGGGTGACCTGCACATGTCTTGCAGGCTGTTTCCCTGATTGTTGACGGAATAAACAGCTCCCTATAGTGCACAGATCCGGATTACCAAAGTAGGCACCGGCCTATGGGCCGCACTCCTTTTAGGGGCCCTGCAACAATGGATCAAAATAATATCGATTTGATCTTAAAAAGAAAATTACAATCAAGCTTTCTTAAATATTGTTTCCAAAGATAGAAAAAAATGAATCAACTCAAAGAAACGAAAACTTTACATTAAATACTATAAGAAAATACTGTATTAATGTAATGTACCCATTAACAACTTAAAGTACATAAACCAGAGACATCAGATTCACATAACAGTTTGTCTCTTTAAAGCTCATCTTCTGGCAGCGGTCAGTTTGTAAAATTAATCCGGTGCATTGGGTATTAGGAGATAATTTGAGAGGGGGCCCCCGAAATTTCGCCTGCCTAGGGGCCTCCACAAGGTTTAATACGGCACTGATAGTCTATGCAGTCAGCCAACTGAAGAGTAGCTGGTAGCTGTCCCTATGTTTATGAGTTGTTTTTGTATCATGGCCCATCATGAATGAATGAATAAACAAATGAATGAGCCAACGAACGATGATATTCATTAGGTTCACTCTACATCGAGGGAGGTATTGTGCAGTGCCTGTCAGCTTGAATTCGGTCGATTTTCCTGTTTGCCCATCTACAAGAAGCAGATTTAATCCTAGCTCTTACATTCATTCTTTCCACGAGTCCCCAGCTGGAAGGGTGTAGGACTGCTTACAGTATATATGGCCATAGACATTTACAAGTTGTTCATGTTGATTGATCATAGTATTTTTTTCAACACAATCAACATCCTTTATGAATCATTTAAATAATTATGTCATTTCTTTCTATTGTCAGAACCCTTTCAAAGCCCATGTCACCTGACCAGACTATGGTTGGCTTTCCGGGTACCAAGGCATCCAAACAGCTCTCACAATCCACCTCTTTCCTGACCTTTCATGCCCCACTGTCCTTCTGCTGAGACATATAGATAGCTATCATTGCCAACTCTTTTCTTGAGCACTGTTACCAGTGGTTAATTTGTAAAAAAAATAAGTGCTGATGCTCTCGTCGGGAGGCAGCGTGCACCAGCCATTTCTGCTGTTAGCACCGCCTAAAACAGAACCAACTACTAACCATGAAAGTGGGGAGAGGATGTGGCATAATGCCCAAAACTGCCGACTTCGGGGCTGGGGAACCAGGTTCGAGTCTCCACGTCGGCTCAACGTCCTGTGGTTCTGGGCAAATCACTTCATCTCCCCGTGCTCAGGAAAAGCACTGGTGTTGATGATTAAGTGCTGGTGCTGAGCACCAGAAACTACCTGCTCAAATTAAGCACTGACTGTGACTCACAATACTGAGATCTCTACAGAACTTTGGCAACACAGGTGTATCCCAGTTTGCCTCACCCAGTGGACTCTACTGAAACACCCATCGATCTCTCACAATGCAACTTTATCCTGCCTGCAGCTTGTGCCCCAACTCTAAGGGCTCCACACAGCGCTCCCGGTGCACATCCATTTTGCCTTGCATCAAGTAATGTACCCCTGTAAGGAAACAACTCGTAGAGATCCCCTGATCTGCAGATTGCACTAGTGTTCCAGTGCCAAGCTATAAGCAGTCTTCCATAATCCATCACTGGTACTGCACCACCCAGAAGCACACCATGCACATGGATTGTGACCTGCATCATACAGTGCTATCTCAGTATTGAGACACAAACAGAGCTCAGAGGGGTATTTCGTTATAGAGCCTCTTTAATTCCTTTCCTTCTTTTTATTGTCTTTTTAGAGCATATTAGAGCTCTCCAGACAGTGTTAAGGGCCAATTGCTTGCCACTTATTTCATCTGCAGTGTGCCACATCTAAATCAGGCAACCATCATCGAATGGTATTGTCCATGCCTTGCTGGAGCTTTAAAACAACAATACACTATGTAAAGTACCATTGCAAGATGGGCACCGGCTGCTATGTTTAATTTTATTTGAAATTATAAGCATATGCCTGACATGTTTGGGCACCAGCAGCAGGTTTTATTTTTTCTGCTCTTGGGCTTTTAATTTACCTTCCATATATTGTTACGTTTTTTGTCTGTGTGTTTTAATGTGGTTGTGTAAGTGGGTGAACGCAAAATGGGTGGATGAATAAACAACACAAATGACAGTGCACATATGATGACTTATTGAGTCTCTAAACAGAAGAGACACTTTCATTTATAAGCCAGACCTATTGGCATTACCAGCTCTTGTTATGTCTGGTCTTCAGACAGTTTTAGTTGTCTTGCCAGCCTTATGTGACAAAAAAACTGTTAATAAAAGATGTATACATATGCATAGATAGAGGGAATTTAAGTCGCCCTCATTGTTCAATTGGTCTCTTCAAGTGTCACTGACCTTTTGATTCCAGCAGCTACAGCATACAGCTTGGGGTATTCAGTCAGCCCACTTCAGCCACTGGTTCTTTTGCGTTGTGAGCTGTGCCATTTTTTCCTGATTGCAAGTGCACAGGTGCCTAAAATGAGTGTACATTAGTGTCAGGGCTGTACTTTTCAGTTTTCTCCCTCCCTTTCTTAATTTTTAAAAAATATTTTCTGCATTTGCCATTACTTTTTTACAGGGCCCAGCCACTCCCCACACAGTGCTACTGGGCCTCTCGCTTGTTCATTTGCTGTGCTGCCTCTTACATTGAGCAGCATCCCTTATTGCCACTGCATCCAGAAGCAATGCGGAAGCGATCTTGGAGGTAACAGACACAGACAGACACACACACACACGACAGACAGACACACACACGCACACACACATACATGTAAATCAATGACACACAAAATGAACCATTCCGATAAGGCAACTCAGCGCTGTTTAACAGGTGGCCATTTTGTTGTGGTATTTTGTTGCACATTTGTCAAGGCCAGACTTATTATTTTGTCAATATGTGCTCATGTTGTGGCTTGGGGTTGCTTTAGCACCACTAGGCAAAATCAATTGAAGGTTATCTTTCAGAAAATTGACTGCTCAGCGGCAATAGCTGTATCCATCCATACCTTCCAACTCATACGGTACCACAGTGTGACACACAATATCAGCTCCCATCACACGGCCTCCCGGTGAGGAGCCGATATCACACTGTGGCAGGGAAAACAAGCTGAAAGCCACTGTAAATAGTGGTTTTCCAGCTCATTTTCTGAGGCTTTTAACTGCCGACGTCCATTAAGGGGTGTGAAAACACTCCAGGACATCGGCACCAGCCTCAGCAAGCTTTTTGTTTTTGGGAGGAGGAAGCTTGGGGGCGGGGTGGGGTTCAAAAGTGGCTCATAGGTACTTCTGGGCACGAGGTCCCGCCTCCTTTAAGACCCCGACCCCTCCTCACATGGTGAGATTGTTCTTCAGGTTGGCAGGTATGTATCACATATCATGATATCATAACATGGCCAAAGGTGTGCTTCCCTTGCAATGTATACAGGGTAATGCATCCATCGGGTGCAGTAGATTCACACTGGTCCTCTTAATTGACATGTATCGCCATATTAGAATATTATCATTCATATACTTAACACCGGCCATGCATGAAGCTGTCCGCATTTAGCAGTAAGTTTATTGTGTCATAAAATGATCGTATAGTATAGTAAGTACATCATAAAAGTACTAAATTAAAAGGGACGAGAAAAAGAATAAGCAAGAAAAAAGAGGCAAAAGTGGTAAATTGACGTAAAACAGTGGCCAGTCACCGCATTACACATGCGATACTCCACCCATGCAGTGCTTAATTTGTAAAATAATAAGTGCCAGAGCCCTGACCAGGAGGCCACTGCAACTTGCACCACCCATTGCCCCTGTCATCGCTGCCAACGACGGTACCAAAACAACTCTCTCACCTGCAAGTGCAATATTGCAGATTATTCCTGGTCCCCAAAGCTAAAGGAATGGCTGGGGAGGCAGATATTAGTAATGTTTATTGTATATTGTATTCATAAACACCCGTTGTTATGCTCATCTCTAAATTAGATGAGCAGCGCCACCATGTGGCAGACTGTCATGAGTGCAGTGTTGACAATTAAGTGGCGGTGTGTGGCACCGGAAACCACCGGCTCAAATTAAGCCCTGCACCCATATTTATTTCTCAGAAGAATGCTCCAAAGTTAATACTTACAGCAAAAATTAGAAATGCAACATGTTTTTCATATTTTTTTATCAGAGGACATACAAATTTAAGTTGAAGCTTTCATCAGTTCTTGCTTAACAATAGACGTAAATTTAATCGTGCAGTATATGTTCTTGTGCCTGTTATCCTGGAAACAAAATAAAGTTGCTGATTCTCTTGTTCTTATTCCAGCACAATTAATCAATAACAGTAAATATTTAGCCCTCTAAAAATAAAGTGGGAGATATAAATATATTATGTGGTGTGTTGTTTCTTCTGAGGCATTACATCACCACACATCACTTTAGCATTACCGTAACATTCCCACTTTGTTGTTACTTGCAGAATCAAGAAACAACATAATCTAAAGTAGGGCTGTGCGAAATTTGTGTGACTTGCTGCTGTGAAACTCCATGCATTTTCGGGAAAATTGTGTGCAATTATGCATAATCATCCAAAATGCAAATCTGTCATTTAGTGGTATATTTTAGCGCAAAATGCACACTTGTCTCAGTTTTTATGCGAGGAAGCATTTCAGGCTAAAAAAACAAATTGCATAAAAAACATAAGTGGGTCCCTTGCTCACTTTGCCACTGGATTCAAGCTAGCTTGGCAGTTCGGGCTGGACTGTTCCCATGAGGCACAGGGTCAAGATTTGCATATAGCTGGGTCTGAACTGAGGTGGCGAAGTGAGCTAAAGAATGATGATGGATTCAACCCAGATCTGTGACTGGGGGTGAGTGTCTGAAAACTTTCAGCGCTCCGTCCATCATCTCCTTGTGTTTGCTTTGTTCGCCCTAAGTTGGCAAGGTATGCCCAGACGTGGGTCCCTTGCTCACTTTGCCACTGGATCCAAGCTAGCCTGGCTGATGAGGGGTGTTACCCCAAAACCGGTCCCAGGATGCTTGTTTCTGATACAGGGAAGAACTGGCTTGGCAGTTCGGGCTGGACTGTTCCCATGAGGCACATGGTCAAGACTGATTTGCATATAGCTGGGTCTGAACTGAGGTGGTGAAGTGAGCTAAATAACGATGATGGATTCAACCCAGATCTGTGACTGGGGGTGATGGAAGTGACCCATATAGGGTCACTCGGGTTACTACACCACCTCTCGGCCTTACCTATATCAATGAAGAGTCGGTCAACCAGTAGAGAAGGCAAACAAGCAGTTTATTATCTATATTCTGCAGAGGAGCCCAAATACAACATGCACCATGCAATGCTTGCTAATGGACTGACTCAATAATCATGCGCAGCATAATATGATACATCAAACACGTCATAAACATCTAGAGCACGCCTACAAGGGAAAGTTACAGGTTTAGGGATGCGTACTTTAGGGAGGCAGAGGGGCGTACATCACCAGCCCGAGGCAGGCACACGGTATCTCTTAGCCAAGGTCAGCCAGCTGCATCCCTGCTTCTCCCAACGTAGGAGAGGTGCTGCAAATAGAATATTACTTACGCACACAGAAAGGCTTATTCATAAGCGAGGCAGCGCCCCTTATTGAATAAAGAAACAAAACTGGGCGTATACTTATCAGGTGAACAACAAGTGTCATGGCGCAGCTGTCTGGGCCTACCTCGTTCGCAGTTTAGAGCTTACTGCGTGCTTAAACATAGCCATAATGTAAGATGGTGGCCAGTATACAAAATGGCTGCCACCTGTCCAAGACTAACCTGTTCTATAAAATATTATCTTTCTTAATATAGCTCAGTGGGTTGTCAATATAGATGACTACCACTTCTATATTTAGCTATATAAGGCTAATCTAATAGCGTAACAAAAGGGGCATAGCCCTATGATTATTTTGAAACCTACAGACCCTCCTTTTAGCGTTATAAGCTAAATATAGAAGTACAGAGGCCATCAGGCAGGGTCTTTATCAGTCGTCAGCATGAGGAAAACGGGAGGGGTATGCAACTGGGCAGAACTAAGGCGAGATTCTGTTGAATTCGAATCTTTAGTCCTCGAAAATGCCTTCGTCGATATCCATCAGTTCTTGAAGTTCTTTCAGCATCATAATCGCATCCCTGGCTTTAGACTCGCTTTTTGGAACAGAGGGGGTGAGTTTAGCCATGCAATAAGTGCAACAGGATGGAAGACAATTCACACAAAGGCAACAAGTGAAGATGATCCCTGCAACTACTACTAAACCCATGAGAATCTTCCATCCCCATGCGGACATTAGGCCCCAGAACCACTGTGTCAGAGACCCTGTACCGTTATCTTCATGTATTTCAGAGGCTAATCTATGGAGTTTCTGAATAGCTGAATAAACGGTAGGGGCGTGGTCTGGTACGTAAACGCAGCAGCTGCTACCAATCACACAACAGGCTCCACCCCTGTCTGCAAGAATGACGTCAAGGACAATCTGGTTTTGAAGAGCAACGAGCCTGGTCGCCTGAAGCTCAGCTGTAATATTCGTGAGTATACCAGCAGTAGTGTTAATGACCGCTTCCACTACTCTAGTAAGATGGTGAATCCACCTACTATTATACATAGGTCCCCATAGAGGCAACAATCCCTTCATAGCATCAGCAAATTGCTGCATCGTGGTATCTGTCTGATCAACATCTTTAGTGTTGATAATCCTCTTTACTCGTGACAATGAGGTACCCCTTTGCTGCAACTTATGATAATTGGATGGGGCTAAGTAAACTGGGGGTAGAAGGAAAGAAACATAACAGCGTCCTGCCCACCCCCTAGGGAGCCATACATGAGCATGTGTCCCACAAATAAAATATACATTTGGGGGTGTAAGCAAGGGTAGACTACTTGTCGTGGTCAATGTAAACGTATAATTACAATGACTCTTCCCCACAGGAACACTCCCAAACCCTTCTACACAAAATGGGGCTGGTGTATCAATTATTGGAATGGGTAGGACCTCACTATCTGGGATATTTCTCTCATGAAAGGATCTAAAATACTCTGTTATATTAAACCCTTGGAACTCCATCATCTCATCTTTTACCCAAGAAATGTTTGCACTTTGCTCATAAACATTCATACAGGCATCTGGATGCAAAGTACCTGCCTTCCCTCCTTTTCCGGGAGTGTATCCCTGGTGCATCACTATGTAGTCCAACACTGCTTCATAATCTTCTTTAGTCAGTTGGGCAGTATCTGCATGTGAGTGGGTATACACTACAGTAAGGAGCTGGAACCATGCTTCCCAACTCCCTAGATATGACAGAGGCAAGGATATAAGAAGATCATTCTTATGAGTCATAGAAGGAAGTAAACCACAGATCCAACACTTTGTCGCATTAGTCGTTTGGTGTACTTCATGGAGCATCTGAAGAAAAGCATTTCCAAAATATGTCTGCCTATGTCTTTCTTTATGTGGAGCTAGGGAAACAAACGAATGCTCAGGCGGATCAGGAGTAGTCCCTATCAGAACATGCATTGGATGCTTAATTTCTAAATAAAATATCACGCCAAACAATATAATCATAACAACAAAAATGCAGAATAAAACCACAACTTTTGTTTTAGTGGTCCAACTAGGCCATCCAGGATCATTTTGACCTAAGGGCGGGGCCGCCAGAGGCTGCTCCTCTTGCGCGACAACTCGCCCAAACGGGAACATATCTAACACCTACTTTCTTCAATAATGATGGAGTTACTTGCGACCTTCTTCAATCAATGATCAACTACACCAAAGTCCGTTCTAAGCCTCTTTGGTAGGCTTCTATTGTCCATCATACTGTAACAGGTGACTTCCTCCGCGTGGGGCCTCACAGTCTATGCCTACTCAGTAATCCAATCCTCCTTTGTGTCGGTTGCGGTGCCCTCCTGGCAAACACCCACAGCTCACTCGAAAGTCTAAATGTTTCAAAGCAGTGCACCAGTGTCTCTCTTTTGTGGCAGGCACTACAGATATTGTGCTCTTACCATAGACTCAAATCCATAACTCTCTATTTCCCTCTGGTGCTCTTCTTTTGTCGTGGGCGTAGATCATATCTTACAGACCCAGGCACTGTTTGATCAGAAAAAAGCAACGAAGGCTCAGGCTCAACAAAGCTCCCAAACTCCAACACTCGTTGTTCAGTGTCAGAGGACTCTCGTGCTGCCCTTATTGCGGGAGGGACAGCTTCCAATAACACATCTTCGTTCTCTTTTTCTGTCTCCGTCCAAGTTAGCCGAGCATCCGAAAACGGGATGAACCTTGGTACGTGCTCACATTCATGATCTCCGATTCCTTCTTGGACCCATCGGTCATAAGGGAGTGGCAGCGGTATTCTTTTAGTATGGTGGGCATGTATCCAATTTTTTCTCCCATCCACCTTCACCGCAGTCCTCGTTGCAAGGAGGACTTGCTTCAGTTCATGCCAACGGGGCTCCAGAGCCTTTGTCCTCGCAAAGTTTCGGATCAGAACCCAGTCACCGGGCTGCAACTTATGTCCGGGACTCTCTGGAAGTGGTCGCAGTGACACTCCGATCTGCTGATGAATAGAACGAAGATTTTTAGTTAACTCATACAGGTAATCTATCATCATCGGATACTCGATCTCACCAGAGACGTTTTAAGGCATGGGCAAAGTGGGCTCTGGCCCAGGGCCCCAGCCTTTCAGGGGGCCCCCTGATAGAGCCAGCTCTGTTCTGCAGAGGCTTGCCCTGAAGACCTTGAATAGTTCTTAAGCAGATGTTTTAAATACGTTTTCCTTTAATTTATTTTTAGTGTGGATGATATGTGAGAGTCTATTACAGACATTTTGTGGAGACATTTTGTGTTTGTTTCAAGCAACATCCATAAAAACAGACTTCAAATATGAGAAATAAGAGGGTGTCACGGAGATTATTTGCAGAAATGTTCGTGAGCTGTTATTATACTGAAAATACCTGTCACTATCCTTGAATATTAGATGTAACCACATTTAAAATTTGGACCAGTGTGCCCCTGCACTGTCAGTGACCTGGCCGAAGAGGGCATGAAAGAGCTGAAATTGGATCATATATTTGAAGCTGTTCTGAACAGTGGCCCCCAAAAAATGTTTGGCCCAGGGCCCCCAAAATCCTTAAGATGTCCCTGGATCTCACTAAATCGTTTTGGCCTAGGGACACCCCATATATTGGCAGGGCGCCCGAAAACTACCTCATAGGGAGATAGACCAGTCCTCGTGTGTGCGGTCATTCTTGTGGACAAAAGGGCTAATGGTAACGCATCCGGCCACTTCAGGCCTGTGCTCTCCTGGATCTTAGCTAGCTTCAACTTGAGCGTTCCATTATATTTCTCCACAAGACCTGCAGATTGGGGGTGATTTGCTGCATGAAACTTCTGATTTATGTGCAACCCTTCACACACCAACTGCGTGACTCGGGCATTAAAATGGCTGCCGTTGTCACTCCAGATCACCCGAGGCAAACCGAAACGAGGGAAGAACTCTTTTATGAGTGCTTTCGCCATTGCGTTAGCAGTATTTTCCTTCACAGGGTACGCCTCCACCCACTTACTGAAAGCACACACGACCACTAGAACGTACTTCAAATTATTCACTCGTTCTAGCTCAATGAAGTCCATTTGGAGAACCTCAAAGGGAAATGAGGGTGGTGCGAAATTCCCAGAAGGCACAGGAGTACCTTTCCCAGGATTATGCTTTAAGCAAATCATACAATGTTTCACTAAATGGGCAGCTACCTTGGGAATGAGATCATTTCGCCACACTGGGTCTAACAATTTACAAATCCCTTTTGCGCTAATATGAGCGGGACCATGAGCCATAGTGACAACTGGGAAAACATATGCATTGGGCAACAGCCATCTCCGGCTGTCAGACAAATCAGTACAGCACCCATCCTCATCTAGAGTACCTGTCCTTTCCTGCCATACAGCCACTTCATCTGTTGTGGCCTCATTCTGTATGTCCTTAACACTACTTACAGTGTTCTCATATATCGCATTATCAGGTACCCACCTAGCAGGTCCTGCCACACACATCTTACTCATCTTCGATCTAGCAGTTTCTCTAGCTGTTTGATCCACAAATGCATTGCCCCTACCCACGTCATCTGTAACTACCTTGTGGGCACTGCATTTTATTATTGCCAGCTTTTTGGGTAACATCAAAGCCGACAGCAATCTATGGATCAATGGGCCATGCTGTATCTTCAACCCATGGGATGTCAGGAACCCCCTTTCTGCCCAGAGCCGCCCAAAATTATGAGCGACTCCAAACGCGTACTGGATGTCGGTGTAAATATTAAGAGCCATCTTCTCACTTAACTCACAAGCTCTCAACAGGGCTACTAACTCAGCAGCCTGGGCAGATTGATATGGGACACGGGAAGTCTCTACGACTGTGCGCAATGTGGTGATCGCATATGCGGCAGAAGTAGTGCCATCTGGTAGCTTAAGGCAGGAGCCATCGACATATAGTTCCCCTTGAGGGTCAGATAAGGGAACATCAGTCAGGTCTACACGTCTCTTCGTTTCTTCCTCTGTTCTGTACATACAGTCATGCGCATCTGCATAATGACTTGTCGAAGGGAGGGGTAGTAATGTGGCTGGATTCAGAGTGACACATCGTTTAATGGTGACATGTGGAGCGAACAAAGTTAGCTCATATCCAGTCAGACGCGCACTAGTAAGGTGCTGCGTCTGCGTTCTATTCAATAGAGTGTCTACAGAATGGGGTACCATGACCGTTAGGTCAGTGTCAAGAACGAGACCTGCCGATTGTCTGATTGCAATTGCCACCGCAGCAGCGGCTCTCAGACAGCTCGGGAGTGCTCTAGCCACATTGTGAAGGACTGCAGAAAAATAAGCACAGGGCCGATACTTACCACCGAAAGCCTGTCTCAAGACACTCAACGCACAACCATCCACTTCATGTACATACAATACAAAGGGCTTCCTATAGTCAGGAGTACCAAGGACAGGAGCAGAACAAAGTGCATGCTTCAATTGCTCGAAGGCATGCTGACACTCAAGCGTCCACGGCAAGGGTTCACACACATCTTTCGTAGTTAAATAAAGGAGGGGTTTCACAATCAGAGAATAGTTTGGTATCCAATGTCGACAGTATGAGGTAATTCCAATGAAACCTCGCACTTCTCACTGTGTCTTTGGCACGCCCATTTTATTGATTACAGAAATACGTTCAGGTGTCAATCTTCTACCCTCCTTCGATAGGAGGTGACCTAAATAGGTAACCTCCTGTCGACAATACTGAAACTTAGAAAGGGTAGCTTTATGTCCATTGTGTGCCAGATGCATTAACAATTTGACCGTGGCTTCCTTACATCCTTCTTCAGTATCAGAAGCCACGAGGAGATCGTCAACATATTGCAACAATACATTACCAACCGGAAGCACTAGCGAGTCCAATTGCGCTTTCAAGGCTTGACTATATATACTAGGACTTTCAGTATACCCTTGAGGAGCGCGACAGAACACAAAGCTTCTGCCAGATAAATTGAACACGAAAAGATACCTGGAATCTGGATGAATCGGAATACTAAAGAATGCATTCTTCAAATCAATCACAGAGAAATACTGAGCTGTAGGAGGGATCATAGTAAAAACGAAATGATATCAGGAACAACAGGAAATTGTGGTACCACTATTTTATTAATTTCCCTAAGATCAATAATGAATCGGTACACATCAGAATGGGCATCAGGTGAATCTGTCGGGGCCTTTTTAAGAATCGGAAGAATAGGACTGTTGCACACATTAAAAACTGTTTCCTCAACCACACCAGACGCAATTAAATCATTTATGATTTTCAACAAAGCAGTCTCTCCTGTCTGCGATATTTTATACTGTGGAATACGAGGCAGAGAAACATTGTCCTTAACCTTAATAGTCACTGGCGGTACCTGCAACATTCCTACGTCCGTGTCACCTGTAGCCCACAGCATACTAGGCACGTCCTTGAACTCATTGGGGAGAGGGGCGTCTTTGGCAAAGTGTTGCTTCGCCCGTGCCACATCAGGTCCAATCGTCATGTAAACACCGTCTGGGGAACAGAAAATGGTTGCATGCAGCCGTCTCAACAAATCAAGCCCCATTAAATTTTCCCCACAATTTGAAGTCAAAAGGAACGAGGATTTCACTGAAAACGGACCAATTGTCAAAGCAAGGGGCTTAGAGATGGGACTAACAACCGGCGTACCTGAAAATCCCACCGAAACATTATTCTTGCCAGACAGAGCTGCCCCAGGGACCAGCGAACGGGAAACGGAGCTGTTCATAGCACCCGTGTCAATCAAAAACCTTTGATAGGTACCAAGCAAACCCGCAGCAACATAGGGTCCGCGTTGATCTACATTCACCGAAACTGGTCCCCCACCCTGTCCTAGCTGTCCTAGCTGTGAATGGACATCCCTGTTCCTTCATCTACATCATAATCCTCACGACATTACTGTCGTCCTCTAGGATCATCAAAGTAATTCTGATCCTTTTCAACATTCTCAGTTCCTTCTGGTCTTCTCTCACCCTGACTTCCTGTTCCTCTACCACGTCCCCGAAAACCCCCTCTTCTAGGGATCCCACCAGCCTGTAGCAATTCAGGGCACTCATTTTGCCAATGCCCCTCCTTCCGACAATATGCACATTGATTAGGTCCCGCAGGTACATATGGAGCACTCGCGGTACGGACCATCGCTGCTGCACTTGCGGCTGACCCCTTCCTCTTCCACTACTTCCCTGCACCTGCTGCAACAACACCTTTGTCTTCAATTCCTTCCCTTTCTTCTCTACAACCTGCTTCTGTTCGTTCTCTCGATGTTCATAATATTGCGCGATACTCAATATTCCCGAGGGAGTGGACGTGGACCAGGTACTTTCCTCTGCCTTCATCCGGGCTGCAATCTCAGGAAGCAAATTATTAACAAACCTGTCGACAAACAGCCGGACTCCACCATCCACTGACAAATCCTGACCACTGAAATCCCAAAACACCCCCTCGTACCTAGTAAAGAAATCTGACACACTCTCCTCTTTCTTTTGACAACATGCTGTAAGTTTATCCCAATCCACTTTCTTGGGAGCAATAAACGAATGCATGTACGTAATAATTCGGCCAGGTAAAGCTAACACTTCCGCCCTTGGCTTCTCACCTGGCTTACGTTCTTGATCCCACAGCTTTATCTGATCCCACGTTGCTCCTAACTCTACCACGTGATCCACCAAGTGCACCTGCCTCCATATATCAATCGGCACCAGGAACCCAAAAAACAACATAATGTCAGCTAACGTCATAACTGTCGAATCGGCCGCTTCTGTCAGTTCTTTATAATAAGCAGTCGGATTCTTTCTGGGATCTGGCAACTGATTTTTAAGAGAAAGTACTTTGCTTCTCTTCCAGGGGGTATAAACCCATTGTTCTTGAAACCGTGCCCCCTCCCGAGGCCGAACAATGTCACCCACTGCATGTATTTCTGCTGGTGTCTCAGGATGATATATGGGGTGAACTTCTCTCATAGGGAACTGCGCTAATGCTGTGGAACCCTCTTTAAGCATCCTACCTCGATATTTTAACAAAGTAGTAACTTTATTCAACACAGCAGCAGGATCCATACCGGAACCATACACTTCATCTCGTATCTCAGAAACCTCCCTTGGGACCTCAGCATTAAAGCGCTGCTCCCACAAACTCATCAGCATTGTACACATATGCTTAAGCGCAAGTTGTTGCATAATCGGTTCATACTGTCTCATCACACTCCATACATCCTCAACCATATAGATCGGATTTCGAATCCACTGCGCAGCCTGATTCGCCACCATCTCCTTTTCTTGATTACTTACTGCAGAACGCACCAACACCCTACTCACGCGTTCTTGCACTTTCGCTCGACTTCCCGGGGACATTCCACTCACAGGTGTTCTGTCAAATTGCATCATGGGAAGTGAAACATCCGCCGGTGAAAGAGTGGATGAAGAGCCAGGTACCATCAATGAACGATCTTGACTAGAGGGAGTAAAGAAAGTCGAACCAGAAAATGCAGAAACAGGCGCCACAGACGGAGAGCTATTACCCTCCAACCCAGACATCGATAAAGCAGTATAATACCCAGAAGGCGTCAAATGTAGACCCGGAATGTTAGTAGGAGGAGGAGGAGGACTGGTGGGGCCAAGAACCGGAGCCAGAGCCTTTGAAGCCGGGGCCTGGGAAGCTGGAACAATAGGATATATCCGTAGAGGAGCAAAAGGTGGTGGGGGTTGGGTGTCTAACAAATCTTCAACAAAAGCATCACCTTCATTTTGAACGACATAACTCTTCTCAGCTTGCAGCCGAAACGCCCTATCTGCGCACTCAACACCTTTGTTTACTGTCGCTTTATCATAAGCCATGGCTTTCTGCGCGATCGCCAGCGCCTGTCTTTTCCTCGTATTTTTTTCCTCTCTAATTCGCCACTGCTTTGCCTCCTTCTGCCAAACCCTCAACATATCAAACATTGACTGCCTTCTCTTCTTAGCAAACAGCTTTCCTTCTAGAAAATTCAACTTTTGTTCATCAAACGAGCCAACAAGTGGCCACTGCAAATCAGCATTGTCCTTCGTATATTTATGCCATAAGGTACTAAACCTAATAAGGCCAATACCGTGCTTTATGTACATATCAAAATTCGGGGTACCCTCTGGAGGAGCAGGTTGTCTTTCCTCCAGTCGATCACTTGAACAACAACATCGACATACAAAACATCCAAGTTTACTAAAACACGGCATCTTAATATAAGATACTTACACAATTCCCACTGCGCAAGCGCAAAGCAAATCCACTTCTCTGTCCGAAAATCGTACACAAAATACACTTAAAAATCAGCACGAACAGACCTCTTAAGGTATGCGATACAACACGGCCCAAACAGCCTTTCACTAAGCACCACCTAAGAATCTCTGTTACGTGTACGAATAGCCCAGCTCGACCCTGTTGTGATTAGACACGATCTAAAGCCTATCCCGCATCTTGTAGCTCGTAGAGCCATTAACGACTCTCAAACCACCACGAGATTCAACCCCAGCACTCGTTCACACAATACAGTTCAAACTCGCTATTAAAGCACAGCCCAAGTAGCTTGTCCACAATACTTAAGGGTACAACTCAAGGTTCTGCCTTGTCAAACGCGGTCCGGCACTGCCAGTGAGGTTCGCCACTAAGGCTCATCTCATCTGTAGCTCAAGACCACTGAGATACAGCTCGATGGGCGACCTCACCCTCACAGTCCGGTACCACTTATGGAGCACAGACCGATCGGTTCTGTCTCCCTCAAGTCGGTAGTGTGGCTCCGTCCACGAAACATGCCCCGAACGCCCTGCCCCTCCCGGTGCTACCCGAGAACCACTATGAGACGGGTCTCAAAAACCCGAATCACCCGGAGCAGTTCAAGTTCACACCGAAAGGCGGTCAACGGTCTGCCTCGCACGGTTCAGTCCAACACCACCTCAGGACTGGCGCCAGTACATTTTCAAGTACTAAAACGTACACAAAGTCACTCACCTGTCAAACGCAGGTTTCACACGTGATTCTCTACCGCCGACTCTCCAGACCAATCTGGTCAGCTCCAAGGTCTCGCCGTCTCTGGACCCCGGCGTATCACCACTAGGCAGGGCACCCTCGATCAGACGGGCGGGGCAAGCCACAGAAACAGAGCTCTATCTTGTGGGGGCCCCCGATCCGCCCGCTAGACCAGCCTGCACCCCGACCTCACGACCCGCTTACGGGTGTGATGGGTGATTAATCGCGGGGTCCCTGTTCGGGCGCCAACTTTTGAAAGTGACCCATGTAGGGTCACTCGGGTTACTACACCACCTCTCGGCCTTACCTATATCAATGAAGAGTCGGTCAACCAGTAGAGAATGCAAACAAGCAGTTTATTATCTATACTCTGCAGAGGAGCCCAAATACAACATGCACCATGCAATGCTTGCTAATGGACTGACTCAATAATCATGCGCACCATAGTATGATACATCAAACACGTCATAAACATCTAGAGCACGCCTACAAGGGAAAGTTACAGGTTTAGGGATGCATACTTTAGGGAGGCAGAGGGGCGTACATCACCAGCCCGAGGCAGGCACACGGTATCTCTTAGCCAAGGTCAGCCAGCTGCATCCCTGCTCCTCCCAACGTAGGAGAGGTGCTGCAAATAGAATATTACTTACGCACACAGAAAGGCTTATTCATAAGCGAGGCAGCGCCCCTTATTGAATAAAGAAACTAAACTGGGCGTATACTTATCAGGTGAACAACAAGTGTCATGGCGCAGCTGTCTGGGCCTACCTCGTTCGCAGTTTAGAGCTTACCGCGTGCTTAAACATAGCCATGATGTATGATGGCGGCCAGTATACAAAATGGCTGCTACCTGTCCAAGACTAACCTGTTCTATAAAATATTATCTTTCTTAATATAGCTCAGTGGGTTGTCAATATAGATGACTACCACTTCTATATTTAGCTATATAAGGCTAATCTAATAGCGTAACATAAGGGGCATAGCCCTATGATTATTTTGAAACCTACAGGAGTGAGTGTCTGAAAAGTTTCAGCGCTCCGTCCATCATCTCCTTGTGTTTGCCTTGTTCGCCCTAAGTTGGCAGGGTATGCCCAGATGTGGGTCCCTTGCTCACTTTGCCACTGGATTCAAGCTAGCCTGGCTGATGAGGGGTGTTACCCCGAATGTTTCCGATTCAGGAAAGACCTGGCTTGGAAGTTCGGGCTGGACTGTTCCCATGAGGCACAGGGTCAAGATTGATTTGCATATAGCTGGGTCTGAACTGAGGTGGCGAAGTGAGTTAAAGAACGATGATGGATTCAACCCAGATCTGTGACTGGGGGTGAGTGTCTGAAAAGTTTCAGCGCTCTGTCCATCATCTCCTTGTGTTTGCTATGAAAAACATAAGTGTCAGGAACAACAGCTGCTTGGGTTCTGATCAACCCTGTTGTTCCGACACACCATCGCTATCATTTTGCTTTAAAAGGCGTTGTAACTACATGATGCGGAGTAAGGGCATCGTTTTGAGAATTTCACATAACTAGTGTAATGCAAAATTCCAAAAATTATGGGAATCACTCAGACATAATTTAAGATTTGCCCGGGTCTAGTCTAAGCCTCACAAGTTTATGGTTTGGTCACAATGATAGATTAGAGTCAGTATTTGGTTCTCTTGCTGGTGTGTGTAGTTAATGTATTTACAATTTTTTGTTTATTTGACGACTCTTAAATCACTTGGAAAATTAAGATTTAAGAAAACCGTGTAAATAGCAAAACAGCGCCATCTGTCGGCTATACCGAAAAAATCCTCGTGTAATGCAGATTATATTCATGCGAAATACATCCATAAACACATTTGAATATAAAACTCGTAATCATTTACCCCGAGATTAATCACACAAGTGTAACCCCAAAGTAATTAAGGATCCCAAATAAACACATGCTACCGGGAACAGAACAAATGCGGCTATCACCATTCACCCTGAAGACACCATTCAATCTGAGGTCACCGTTCACTCTGCATTCACTATCTACTCATCATCTATCAATCATCACTGGAAACCTTACTGTGCACTATATAAATGCAGTTTATGACTCACCATTCATTTTTCACAATTTATGGCCATCAAGTTACCATTTTCAATCCAGACATTTCGTCCATCCTTTAACCATGCCTTTTACTCGCACAACCATCCATTGATTTACCCATTCAAAAACACTCATTCGTCTGTTTGCTCACTCACCGACGTGGCCTCCAGAACTGAACACAACACGTGTGCAAACTAGCACTGGAATCAATACTTCAGATGTGGCATGCAGAACTGTGCAGATTACCCGGAAGGTGGCCTCTAGGGTTGGGCATATTATCACAAATGTGGCCTCAGAACTGAACAGAATAATCCTGCCGTTGCCTCCAGAACTGAATGCAGTACCCGGAAACCTGCAGAACTCGACACAATAAACGACGTGAACTGCATAAGAGGCCCCAATATTCTAGAGGGCTTCAACTGAACTGTACTCAGGACTCTATGGGAGGGTTTCTGAACAGTGTACAGCTCTTTAAATGAGGCCCGTCGCATTGACGTCATTTAGGGGTCACATCTGAGACCCTGGCTTTGCCTTTGCGACCCCTGGCACTGCTTTTGTGACCCCTGCCCTCAGAGGCGGCAACTTCAGCGCCATGAACAAGAGACAGCTTGCTCTTTTGGTCGTTGGCGCTCAGCTCTTTTTGTTTGCTGCCCATTTTTAAGTTACACCAATAGTGAATAATAACTTATTATTCACTATTAGTTTAATAAAAATAGAGCACCAGGAGCTGGAATAAGACTTTTGCTGGAAGCTAAGATAAAAAGAGCAATGTTTTTAAATGTATGTTGTGTGTGTGTTTGCAGGGGAGAGTTTGTGTGAGAGAGTGTACGTGTGAGTGTGCATGACTGTACGTTAGTGTGTGTGTGAGAGGGAAACTGAGTGGGCGAGAGTCAGTAACAAGTAGTGTGTGAGAATGAGTGAGACTGAGTCTCAGTAAATGAGTATGAGTGAGTCAGAGAGGGAGTAGTAGTGGCTGAAAGCAGGGGCGGCTCCTCCATTAGGGCGGAGGAGCGTCGCCCCACTGCTTTAGTGCGAGAAGCAGAAACATAAAATGGTAAAACTACTATTTTATGTTTCTGCTTCTCGCACTGCAAGAAAGCAGAAGGGTTTAGTTGGGGGCGGGCTGGTGGGCGGGTCTGCTGGAGGGCAGGGGAGGAGTGCCTAGCCCAATGCTGCGGGCCCTGACTGTTTACTTGTCCCTCTGGGGCCGACAAAACCAGTCATGCGCACTCTGCCTTTTTTCCATGTAGGCTGCATGCAGCTTACATGGAGAAAATGGCCTCCCCATAGGCGCCTGGCTGGGCGCCGTCCCCACCAACCACAATGCTGCCTTTGCAGTGTTGTGATTGGCTTAGGGAAAGGGAAGGAGGCTGCCTGCTTCCTGTTCTCGGGACCCGGCCAGGAGCTGAGACGGCGCTGGACCCGGGAAGGTACGTTTATTTATTTATTTTTTAAATTAAATCCCCCCCAACCCACCCCCCTGCGACCCCCACGTGACCCTCCCACCCGCCATCCGACCCGCGAGTCATGCCGGCCGTGACTGGCTGAAAGTGAGTGGATAAATGAAAATGAATGAGTAAAAATGAGTGAGGAGTGTTAGAGAGTGAATCAGAAGGAGTAAGAGTGAGCAACAGTGAATGAGAGTAATTGTGAGTGAGAATAAGTGAGAGTAACAGTGAGTTCAAGTGACTGTGAGTAAGTAGCAACGTATGACTGGGGGAGACTAAGGGCCTGATTGCGATGTCGGATGGACCGGAGTCCGTCCGACATAGCTCTGGAAATGGAACCAAACAACCTCCTGTCGTCGGGTCCAGTCCAGCAATTAGGATGCGACCGAACCCTGTTCGGTCGCTAACCTATACTTTGCTATGGGAGCATGCATTCCGCACGGAATGCATGCTCCCATAGCAAAAAGCAGAGGTGCCGTTCATACGTGTACCCCGTGGCAGGCACCTCAAGGTGCCTGCCACCGGGTGCAGGGATCAAAAGGGGGGCACCATAGGTGCCCCTTAGGCCACCATTCGGTGGCCTTGCATGCATGGGGGCCCTGCTGGGGGCCCCTAAATCTGTTTCCCAATGCCTTTCTGTGCCGGAAGGGCCGGCACAAAAAGGCAGTGGGAAACTGCCATCGTAATCCCTCGGCCAGAAAGAGCCGGCCGGGGGAGTACTGAAGGGTTTCCAGATAGCAGACGGGCTCTCTGAGCCTGTCAGAACCCATTCGGAAATCCGAG
This sequence comes from Calotriton arnoldi, assembly GCA_963921515.1. Taxonomy (NCBI): domain Eukaryota; kingdom Metazoa; phylum Chordata; class Amphibia; order Caudata; family Salamandridae; genus Calotriton; species Calotriton arnoldi. The sequence goes on along the minus strand of CAWUFW010001892.1, from coordinate 530,088 downwards.
CCGGATTCCCATCCGACCGAGCCCATCGAAATGACTCGATCAGAAGGGAATCCGAACAGCAGATTACAATGCGGGAAGGAACCCTTCCTGCCCGCATCGTAATCGGGCCCTATGTGTGAATGTGAGTGCACCCATGGCAAAAGATTGGCACTAGTATGCTCAGGCAATTCTAAGCATGACAGGAGGCACTTGTCCCAAATTGTGGGCACTGGCCTACTGGAGCTAATTCATGGCATAATGGAGACCCATGGTAAAATACTTGTATTGGCATACTAGAGGTACTTCATGGCAAATGAGGCAACCATGGCAAAAGCCTGGCACTGGGATCGTGTATGTAATTTTTAGCTTAAGTGCATCAATGGCATATGAAGGGCACCCATGACAAAATGCTGGCCTGGCACAATGAAGACATTTTTTTAACATATAGGGGTAGCCAGGGCAAATTGTGAAAAAAATGGGGTCAACTCCTGAGGAGCATCTGGTTCCCTTGACTTGGCACACGATGAAATGACTTGAATATTCAATGAGAACCCTTTCAGAGCGTGTGTGGCATTTTAGAAAATGTATCTGAAAATTGTGCTTTCAATGCACATTTTTTCTGATTGTTCTCAGGATTAACCCCCTTTGAGCCCTACTAGAAGTGGTCTGGCTCACTCACTTCACTTGTTCGCTACAAATCAGGACAATTATTACTATCCACCACTTTCAAAGATTATGGTAGCATCCTAATATACTCGGTATTGAAAACCGATATTTGTCTGTTTTGTGTTGTTATATTAATCATGCAAATATTATGGAACTTCAGCAGTGTCAGTTATCATGGTATCACCAAGGTTAAAGTCATGTGACATCACTTTCTGGGAAAAGTTGCAGGTCATAAGAGGTCACTTCCTGTGATGTCATTAAGTTTAAAGGGTGTGTGATGTCATTTCTGCTACTCCTGGAATTTTTGCTAAATCGACGTCCATGCCCTGTCGCTTTTCTCCTCATCACATTTCTTCCTTTCTCAAAAACCCCTCTTGCTACCCAGACAGCCGCCTCTTATTTGTTTACCTGCATTGATTTAATGCTGCAGGAGAACTCCCTAGAGGTTTTATGATGGAACAACAATCTCTTGAACAACTACAGTCTAAACAACTACTCCTTAACCACTACTTAGTCTAAACCACTAAAGTTTTAACAACAACTATTTTTTACAACTGCTATGCCTTTACCACAATTGCCTTTACCCCATTAATGTATCTATTTTACAGGTAAGTATAAACCCATATTTTTATATATAGATATATGTGTAATGGGTTTGTATGTACCTGTAAAACACTTAAATTTTGCATGCTAAAGACATATGCGTTGTAAAATTAATATTGGTAAGTATTAACACTATATACATATATATATATATATATATATATATATATACTATATATATACTATATATATATATATATATATATATATCTACTATTAATATACTATATATATATATATATATACCACGAGTTGCCTCCAAATGACGAGGCCACATCCCAGCGGGTTGAATCCATTTTATTCCAAGGATTTTCTCAACCAAGTTGCAGCACACAAATATTGCCAAACGCGTTTCGGGCGTATAGACGCCCTTGATCACTGGCACAGGAAACCCCAAAGCAAGAGCAGTCCACCTCAGCACAATAAATGTCCCGCCCATGTGGGTGTGTGCCGCAGATAATTCTGGTTACTGTAGTCCGCTCAAAATCAAACCCCAGTGGGCGCCAGGGGTCCCCAAATTCACAGTCTTACCCAAGTGGGTATGCATTGCAGCGAGGTAAAGGAACGATTCCACCCTCCTCAGAATGGACACGCTGTTCCAAAAGTGCTTCTTAGTACACTGCACTCCGGACCCGCTTAATATGCAGTGGGGCCCCATCGCGGCCGAGCCAGCCGCTATATACAAAAACCACGAGTTGCCTCCAAATGACGAGGCCACATCCCAGCGGGTTGAATCCATTTTATTCCAAGGATTTTCTCAACCAAGTTGCAGCACACAAATATTGCCAAACGCGTTTCGGGCGTATAGACGCCCTTGATCACTGGCACAGGAAACCCCAAAGCAAGAGCAGTCCACCTCAGCACATTAATGTCCCGCCCATGTGGGTGTGTGCCACAGATAATTCTGGTTACTGTAGTCCGCTCAAAATCAAACCCCAGTGGGCGCCAGGGGGTCCCCAAATTCACAGTCTTACCCAAGTGGGTATGCATTGCAGCGAGGTAAAGGAACGATTCCACCCTCCTCAGAATGGACACGCTGTTCCAAAAGTGCTTCTTAGTACACTGCACTCCGGACCCGCTTAATATGCAGTGGGGCCCCATCGCGGCCGAGCCAGCCGCTATGTACAAAAACCACGAGTTGCCTCCAAATGACGAGGCCACATCCCAGCGGGTTGAATCCATTTTATTCCAAGGATTTTCTCAACCAAGTTGCAGCACACAAATATTGCCAAACGCGTTTCGGGCGTATAGATGCCCTTGATCACTGGCACAGGAAACCCCAAAGTAAGAGCAGTCCACCTCAGCACAATAAATGTCCCGCCCATGTGGGTGTGTGCCGCAGATAATTCTGGTTACTGTAGTCCGCTCAAAATCAAATCCCAGTGGGCGCCAGGGGGTCCCCAAATTCACAGTCTTACCCAAGTGGGTATGCATTGCAGCGAGGTAAAGGAACGATTCCACCCTCCTCAGAATGGACACGCTGTTCCAAAAGTGCTTCTTTTATTGTGCTGAGGTGGACTGCTCTTGCTTTGGGGTTTCCTGTGCCAGTGACCAAGGGCGTCTATACGCCCGAAACGCGTTTGGCAATATTTGTGTGCTGCAACTTGGTTGAGAAAATCCTTGGAATAAAATGGATTCAACCCGCTGGGATGTGGCCTCGTCATTTGGAGGCAACTCGTGGTTTTTGTATATAGCGGCTGGCTCGGCCGCGATGGGGCCCCACTGCATATTAGCGGGTCCGGAGTGCAGTGTACTAAGAAGCACTTTTGGAACAGCGTGTCCATTCTGAGGAGGGTGGAATCGTTCCTTTACCTCGCTGCAATGCATACCCACTTGGGTAAGACTGTGAATTTGGGGACCCCTGGCGCCCACTGGGGTTTGATTTTGAGCGGACTACAGTAACCAGAATTATCTGCGGCACACACCCACATGGGCGGGACATTTATTGTGCTGAGGTGGACTGCTCTTGCTTTGGGGTTTCCTGTGCCAGTGATCAAGGGCGTCTATACGCCCGAAACGCGTTTGGCAATATTTGTGTGCTGCAACTTGGTTGAGAAAATCCTTGGAATAAAATGGATTCAACCCGCTGGGATGTGGCCTCTTCATTTGGAGGCAAGTCGTGGTTTTTGTATATAGCGGCTGGCTCGGCCGCGATGGGGCCCCACTGCATATTAAGCGGGTCCGGAGTGCAGTGTACTAAGAAGCACTTTTGGAACAGCGTGTCCATTCTGAGGAGGGTGGAATCGTTCCTTTACCTCGCTGCAATGCATGCCCACTTGGGTAAGACTGTGAATTTGGGGACCCCTGGCGCCCACTGGGGTTTGATTTTGAGCGGACTACAGTAACCAGAATTATCTCATGCACACACCCACATGGGCGGGACATTTATTGTGCTGAGGTGGACTGCTCTTGCTTTGGGGTTTCCTGTGCCAGTGATCAAGGGCGTCTATACGCCCGAAACGCGTTTGGCAATATTTGTGTGCTGCAACTTGGCTGAGAAAATCCTTGGAATAAAATGGATTCAACCCGCTGGGATGTGGCCTCGTCATTTGGAGGCAACTCGTGGTTTTTGTATATAGCGGCTGGCTCGGCCGCGATGGGGCCCCACTGCATATTAAGCGGGTCCGGAGTGCAGTGTACTAAGAAGCACTTTTGGAACAGCGTGTCCATTCTGAGGAGGGTGGAATCGTTCCTTTACCTCGCTGCAATGCATACCCACTTGGGTAAGACTGTGAATTTGGGGACCCCTGGCGCCCACTGGGGTTTGATTTTGAGCGGACTACAGTAACCAGAATTATCTGCGGCACACACCCACATGGGCGGGACATTTATTGTGCTGAGGTGGACTGCTCTTGCTTTGGGGTTTCCTGTGCCAGTGATCAAGGGCGTCTATACGCCCGAAACGCGTTTGGCAATATTTGTGTGCTGCAACTTGGTTGAGAAAATCCTTGGAATAAAATGGATTCAACCCGCTGGGATGTGGCCTCGTCATTTGGAGGCAACTCGTGGTTTTTGTATATAGCGGCTGGCTCGGCCGCGATGGGGCCCCACTGCATATTAAGCGGGTCCGGAGTGCAGTGTACTAAGAAGCACTTTTGGAACAGCGTGTCCATTCTGAGGAGGGTGGAATCGTTCCTTTACCTCGCTGCAATGCATACCCACTTGGGTAAGACTGTGAATTTGGGGACCCCCTGGCGCCCACTGGGGTTTGATTTTGAGCGGACTACAGTAACCAGAATTATCTGCGGCACACACCCACATGGGCGGGACATTTATTGTGCTGAGGTGGACTGCTCTTGCTTTGGGGTTTCCTGTGCCAGTGATCAAGGGTGTCTATACGCCCGAAACGCGTTTGGCAATATTTGTGTGCTGCAACTTGGTTGAGAAAATCCTTGGAATAAAATGGATTCAACCCGCTGGGATGTGGCCTCGTCATTTGGAGGCAACTCGTGGTTTATATATATATATATATAAATCCACAACATCCGACGAATTACGTGTCGGCCGACACAAATGAGAGCACTGGTGGAAATTCGTTTAAAGTGCTTTTTATTGTGCAGAACCTCCCCAGCACTGACAGACGCGTTTCGACACTCCGCCTTTCTCGATGTCAGTAAAACAATATTTCGAACACCATTTTAAAGTGAAAAAAGTGCATGACGTAAAAAACAGTTTTGAATAAACAGAGAAGATGGCTCAGAAATCTTATCACGTTGATGTGTCTTTTTTGGCGGCCATCTTAAAACATGTTTCTGGCATGAAACAAATAATACAAAATTCTTTATCACAGTTCATTTTGTTCTCATTGGCTATACGATAGGGGTGCAAGATTAAAATTAAAATGTCACAGGAGTTGATTATAATACACTAAGGTAATTCATGAATATTCATTGATTCCAGTCATCTATATAATATATAGATATTCTGTTGTACCAATATTGCCAACCATGTTGTGCGTATTCTATGTAGCCCTGAATGGGCAAACCACATATATATTCAGGGACATTTGGGTGGGGGTAGGAGGGTATAATAACCAGACAGTGACTTAATGAGATTGTTCAACAATGTACAGAATATAATCCTACACGTGGTAAGCAATAGTGCCCCAATGGGCAGAATAACAGTTAAATAACCAAACATTTGTAGTCATAGTCTTGCCTCCTGTTTCCCCGAAGGGACCTATGGCTTAAAAGTGATTGGATGATTTGGTGTTTCGGTGATGTTGGGGCAAGGTGGATGTTAAATACTGATGAATTCATTCTAATTGGACCCACAATTCCTCATCATTGTTGAGACCTTGCGGGACCATTGTGCGTAGCTCTATAATGTACTTAGATTCTAATGCTCGTAGGCTTCTGACCCTATCTCCATCTCTCTCGTTGTTGGGGACTTGGTCTATACAGAAGAATTTTAACAAGTCACGATTGCTGTTGTGTACACTTTCGAAGTGACGAGCTACTGGGTAGGTGCTGTCTTTTTTGGAAATTGCACGCATGTGTTCTAATATGCGTTTTTTACCGGGGTGAATAGTACTGCCAACATATCGTTTCGGGCATGGGCATTCAAGGCAATAAACGGTGAATTCTGAATTACAGTTCAGTAGCCGATTGATGCTCCTAGTTGGTTTAGAGCCCTTCTCTTTTGTGCTGTAGTTTGTCACTTTCTGGCTAAATTTACAAGCTTTGCATTTCAAGCACGGAAAAAAGCCAGTTACAGCTTCTTTTCTCAGGGGAGTGGCACGATAGTGGCTAGATACTAGATGATCACTGATGGATTTGGAGCGTTTATAGGTGATCAATGGCTGAGTGGAGATCACCTTTTTCAGGACATGATCAGTATGAAGGATGTGTCAGTTCTTTCTAAATATTTGGACTACTTGTGAGGACTCTGCATTGTAGCGGGTGATCATTCGTACAGGTTCTACCTTGGTGTCTATGTTGATTTCATTAGATGTTTTGGGGACCAAAAGTTCAAGCCTCGTTATTTTTTCAGCTTTCTTCTCTGCTTCGGGGAGTACATTATTGGAGTATCCTCTGACTCTAAAGCGATTGAGGGCATCCTCCTTAGCTTTTTGGTAATCCCCCTTTGTAGCACAGTTACGTTTAATGCGTAGAAGTTCCCCATAAGGGATGTTACTAATCATGCTTCTCGGGTGGAAACTTCTGCCATGTAGCACAGAATTCCCAGCAGTGGGTTTCCTGTATAAGCGTGTGAGAATACTGGTGTCTTCTACATAGACCTCTAGGTCAAGATAGAAAACCTGAGTGTCACTGATATGTCCGCTGAATGCCAAGTTGAGATCATTAGAATTAAGGGAGGCTATGTACTCCTCAGCCGAGGAGCGATGCCCTTCCACACGATGAACAGGTCATCAATGTAGCGGGCCCATAATGTTACATTATCCAGCCATCTTTCGGGTACCTGTCTCCAGGCCACGTGCTTCTCCCACCAGCCTACGAAAAGGTTCGCATAGCTGGGGGCGAAGCACATGCCCATCCCGGTCCCACGTTGCTGTCTGTACAATTGCCCTGAAAAGATAAAAATATTGTTCTCAAGGCAGAATTGAAGCATTTCAAGAAGCATAGCGTTGTGCTTCTGGAATTTGAGAGGTCGTTTGTTCAAAAACCATTTTACAGCAGCTATCCCTTGTTTGTGGTTAATACAGGTGTACAGGCTGGTTATATCTAATGTAATTAGTAACATGTCGGGCTCCCAATTGATCCCCTCTATCAGTCTCAGAAAGTCCTGTGTGTCTTTTATATAAGAGCTCATGTTTTTCACCCATGGTGCTAAAAACGAGTCTAAATAGATAGAGCAGTTTTCCAAAAGGCTGTTTATTGAGGCAACAATGGGCCTTCCTGGTGGTCGATTGATATCTTTATGCACCTTAGGAAGGTGGTAGAACGTTGGTAATGTCGGGTATTCGCAAAATAGGAAATTAAATTCCTCTGTGTCTAACATCCCTTCATCTCTCCATGTTATGAGATGTTGGTGAAAGGTTTGAATGCAATTGGCATAATCTCTTCTGTTGGTCGGTAAATAGCAGTCTTTATCCTCTAGTTGACTCATTGCTTCTGCGAGGTACAGTTCCTTAGGGAGCAGAACAATGTTTCCTCCCTTATCTGAGGGTTTGATTTTTATGGAATCATCTTGTTTCAGCGCTTGGATAACTTGCCATAGTTTTCGAGGGATGTTGAAGCATTTATTGGTATTGGCTTTTTTCTCTAAAGTTTTTAAATCCATGATCACAGCATCATTGAGACATCAATCGCGTCGTATGGTGTCTGGTGGGTGGTTCTAGATTTTCTTTTTAGTCCACTCTTCCCACTGACCTGTGTAATTCCGGCATGCTCCAAGCAGATCTCTGTATCCTGTATATTCTCAGGATTGATGGTATTTATTCTCTGATGATTCCAACAGTTGTAAGGTCATCAGAGTTTCTAGGTCATTGCCAGTGAGGGAGTCCTTTTCGCTCAGTGTGCTCATTTCCCTATGACTTCTTCGTTCGGGGTGTAGTAAATGAATCGTTTGTAGCTTTAATTTCCTGATGTATTTAAACAGGTCGATTCTTGCTTCAACATAATCGAATTCTGCGGTGGGACAGAATGTGAGTCCCAGTTGTAGTACCTGTGTCTCTTCTTCACTCAGAATTCTATCTGACAAGTTGATGATGGTTTTTTCAGTTACCATCTGCCCCGATTGCCTTTGCTGCGTATCACTCTGGGTGTTGGCACTTCTCCTCCCTCTTTTTATGCCCCTTCTTGTTTTTCGTTTCTTCTCTGTTCCAGGGGATGTGTTCTTGGGGCTGGTCTTTGACGGTTTTCTCGAATCAGCTTGAATTCCCGAAAAAAAGTTGGTTCAGTATTTTTGTCCTTAGCTTCCGTGGTTGCTGTTTGTTCTCCTTCTGAGGTTTCTACCTCTGATTCCGAAGTTTCCCTGTTGTACTTTGCGTTTGTTTTTTGCTGGCTCAGTTGTTTTCTCGGTATATCACATTTACGGGCAAAAGTCAGAATCCGACCTGACGCATAGTCTAGTTAATCGCGTTGGAAATTCGATTGTTTGCGTCGTCGTATGCCACTTTCGTAGTCTTTCAGTCTTTTCATCATTGCCATTTTAGGGTCTTCGCTCTGTTTAGTGTCTTTTTCTTTACCAATCATTTCTTCCAAGTTCTTGATCTCCTCTAGGAGCTTCGCTCGATCACTCCAGGCATATTTAATGAGGATTCTAACCATGCCCTTCGCTGATTCTGTGGTATAATCTGACCAATCCTTAAGCAATTGAGGATCAGGATTCTCATAAGATGGAACTATGAAGATTCGGAGGCCCCTCAGGATGCGTTCAACTTCGAGATATTTTTCTAAAGAGGTTACCTCCCACCACTTACGAATTTCTTTTTCGTAGGTTTTTTCCAAGGTTTGGTAAAGAATCTTTAAATTGTTTGGAGGATTGCCAGGAGTAATGGGTTCTTTTAGGCCAATTTTTAATCCTTCAGTCCCTTGTTTAAAAATGTCCACGGCTGCCTCCTCCCGTTCCGTGACCGAGGACATGTTCATGCCAGAATTACAAACAAAAGCCAGGGAGGTTCATGCAAGCGGGATAATTGAGTCCCTCAGGGCTGACGCTAGGTTAAGTATTCACGGCAAATACAGAGACAGTGAAAACACTCACCCGAAGTTCGGTGCGGGAATCGCGGGTCCTCCGATCCGTGGTTTCCCGGACGTTCCGACTGGCAGTGAAGCACCCTCTGTTTGCGTAATCTTGGTTGTTCTTTACAGGGTCCGTCACAGGTACTGTAGGAGATTAGGATCTGCCTCTTATGGTTACCCCCACTTTTTGCTGATGCTTCACTGTATTTTGACTTTAGTCTGGCTGGGGCCCTGCTAATCAGAACCCCAGCCTAGCTGCTTCCTCTCTAAATGGATTCCAGGTACCTTAGGTACTTCTCTGATTGGATTCTGGGGTGCACTTATAAGTCCCTAGTATATGGTATACTATGTACCCAGGGCATAGGTACCCCAGAGGCCTACCAGGGGCTGAAGCATGTATTGTGCCACCCCTGGAAGGCCCTCCAAAATGACACCACAGGTCTGCTACTGCAGCCTGGGTAGGGTGGTGCATGCACCCCTTACAGTGGTATAGGCTACCTATATCACTACCATTGCACACACATATAAACCTATAAGTCACTCCTATGGCAGGCCTTAACAATCCTGAAGGCAGAGTGCTTGGTTTTTATGTGAGGGGGTGCCCCTGCATGAGCAGAGCCCCTCTGCAGCGTTCAGAGTCAATCCTCTGGTGCTGTTCAGAGTCAATCCTCTGGTGCTGTCAATCCTCTGGTGCAGCCTGACCATATACTCTTAAGTGCATTATAACCTCGCGTTAAATGCTAACTTTGGGATGGCTGCACGGAAACATGTCGTGTTTGGTGTCAAACATCTTGGAATACTACCCCCCACCAGTTCTGGCAGCGGGGGTAGCATTCCACCCTTCTAGAGGGAGATACATGTCCACACCGGCATACCCGGTATTAACTTTACAGAGCCCTGGCATCACAAAATGGATGCTGCAGCCACAGACACAAGTCTGGCCTCCTGCTGCTGACCGAAACTCCGGCAGGGGAGGCCTGGACAATAGGTTTCCTGTTGCAGGGAGGTGTAACCACCTCCCAGACAGGCTGATGTGTATTGGGGCTGGGAGGGTGCACTCTCAGAGTGCTTTGAAGTCCAGCACTGGGGGCACATTTGGTGTCCCTGTGCATACCCTAGTTCAAACCGGTTCAGGGGCTTCCAGCCCCTGCTCTGGCACGAAACTGGACAAAGGGAATGGGTGTAACCACCCCTCTTCCCTGACCCTCCCATAGGTGGGTCCCCAGAGTATGTCCAACCCCCTACCTTAGTATAAGTATGGGACCCCAGTCCTTAGGACTTGAGATTACCCTGGACGAAACTCTGAAGCCGAATCCTGGACCTTCGACGCTCTACTTAAAGATTAGAGGACTGAAGAATCTCCCTTGGGGTCAAGGAGTGACTCCCCTGCTTGGCAGGCACCTAAGAAGCAATTGTCCGGTCTGCATCGCTGAAGCTCCCGCCGGACGCCGAAGTCTTTGCAACACCAGAGGTGGATTTCCAGACTTCCCGAGGCTGCCCTGAGACCCCAGCAAAGCTGAGGCCCGTAGCTGTCGTGGGTAACGTGGAACCGTGACCCCTGGACACCGAGAACTTTTGCAAGTGCATCCTCTTCCTGGTCTCCCACGAAGTTGTGCTTTGGGCTCCGAGTAGCCCCCGTCTCCAGCACCGACTGCACCGAAGATCACTGGCCTCCACTCCACGAGTGTCCTGTGAGCCAGCTCCAAGTGCGTCCACTCGAGGCTCCTTCGCGGTCGCTAGTCCGTTGGCTAGTGGGCCCTCCCGAAGGCAACTCTTCTTCTGCTTGGGCTTTCCTGGTTGCTCCAGACGTGCCCTGACTTACCCTTGCTGGGTGAGTCCCTCAGACCTTGCTGGTCTGCACCGCAGCCTTTTCTTCGTTTCCCCGTGACTTGCCGTTGCCAAGGCGTGTTGGGTCCAACCTGGTCGCCGACACCGCAGCACTCGACAGACTTCGTGGGACAGCTCGATTCCAGCTCCTGGTTGTCGTCGATGCCTCCTGGACCTCGTGGCTGAAGAGTCAAGGCATCCGTCAACTCACCTGAAGCACCCGACATCTGAGGGCATTCGACTATCGTGCCCCTGGTCACTGGCTAGTGACCCAGACTCTGTCCCCTCTGCTTTCAGATCTTCCTCTTCCTCGATCCAGGCTTGGATCGCACCGGACACTCTTCCTCTTCACGGCAGCCGCACTTTCAAGAAGATCACCATTGAAAACAACGACGATTCCCGACACCTTTTAACACGTATGCACCCGGCTTCCCTGGGTGAGGTAACTCGAGTATTTCGGTACTCACGTGGGTGTGGGCCCTAGAAACTCTTAAGTTTAAAGGGGCTAACTGAAAGTCCTCTCCAAAGTGTCCTCTTTCTTTAAAAATCCAACCGCGACTTTCCCCATAGAAGTTAACGGCGATTCGCGGCTGTGTTCTCACACTGCACGCGCTCCCCGTGGGTCCCCTGTGTCACTACCTTGGGTGGTTCCTTGGGGTCCAAGCACTTCTACAGGCTCTAGGCCTTGTGTCTAGCTCAGTCGTGGTTCTTATACCACTATTTTAGTATATGGTTTGGTACGCCCCTAGGGCTCAAACGTGTATTGTGCTAATAACTGCTGATATTTGCCTTGTAACTTATGTACTTCGAACTCTAGCCTCATAAAGAGACTAGAGGGGTGTGTTTAAGACTAAATACATATATTTTATATATATACCTGGTGTGGTCCTCTTTCATTTGGTCACTCAAGAGATTATAGACTGGTAAAACAAGCTGCTTTACATTCCTTCAAGACTTAGCCTGAAGGCTGCTCTCCATAGCTACCACTAGGATAGCTTTCAATAAAGGTTGTCTTTAACCTATCTCCAATAAGGGGTTAATTAGTGGACAGCATATACCAGGCCAACTTCTCACATTGGTGTGCAGCGGGTGGGATTCCAGCTTGCTATTGTTTTACCAGATAATCTCAATTGAATTGATCAACTGAAAACCACTAAGGGTACCTAAGGTACATATAAATTCAAGCTTAGAAATACAGTAAGTTCTACTGAACTTAGAGTTGTGTGTCAAGGGCTTAACACACCCTTTCTACAACTCAAGAGAGTTTAGTAGGCCACACTAGAGTAGGTAGTGCATACACCACACCTCACTATTAATGTCTTCAGGGCCAGGAACCAGTAGGTCCCTGCCAGGAACCAGTGGGCTCATGCCCTCCAAATATGACAACCTCCCATTCATGGAATTGAGAGAGTTGTGCAAGATTAGGAAGCTGAAGACAGGCAAAAGTGCCAACACCCAACGTCTCATGGAGATGCTTCTGCTGGATGATCTCAGAAGACCCATAGGGTCTGCAGGGGTAGGCAGAGAGGGTGGGGCAGAAGATGAGGAAGGGGCCAGGGGTGAAAATACCCAGGACCTGACCTCTGAAACTGGCCAGGAAGGTGACAATGACCTTGCCCTGGACAACCCAGCTCCTCCTGCAGATGAGGAGGATGATCAGAATGACCTCCCCTTTGTCCCACCAGGAAGAGTTGTGAGTGTGCCTAGAAGGTCCAGATCTCCTTCTCAGGAGTCTAACCATTCTGACACCTCAGTAGGGACCTCTGTTTCTTCTCATAGGAGGGAGACCTCTCATGAGAGGAAAAAGAGACTGCTCCAGTATGAAGAAGCTCAGCTTAGAATCAGAAAAGAACAGTTGGCTATAGACAGGGAGTCCCTAGAGCTTCATAGACAAAGAAGAAAGTTGGGACTAGAGTCCCATGGTGGCAGCAACTTCCCTAGTGGTAGGGAAAGGTCTTATGACCATAGAAACCTGAGCAAGATTGTCCCTCCCTACCAGAGTGGGGATGACATCCACAAATGGATAACTGCACTGGAAAGGGCCTGTAAAGTTCAGAGGGTCCCCCAGGAGCAGTGGGCAGCAATCTTGTGGCTCTCCTTTGCAGACAAAGGTAGAGACAAGCTCCTCACTGTAAGAGAAGAGGATGCTGATGATTACCAAGTCCTGAAGAGTGCACTGATAGATGGGTTTGGCCTAACCACTGAACAATACAGGTTAAAGTTCAGAGATACCCAAAAGGCACAGACACAGGACTGGGTGGACTTTGTAGATCGTGCTACCAAGGCTCTGGAAAGTTGGTTACTGGGCAGTAAGGTATGTGACTTCAAGGGATTGTACAATCTTATCATGAGGGAGCAGATTCTTAATAACTGTCAAAATCAGCTGTTGCATCAGTACCTGGTGGACTCTGATCTGACCTCTCCCCAAGAATTGGGAAAGAAGGCAGACAAATGGGTCAGAACCAGGGTGAAGCAGAAGGTACAGAACCAAGGTGGTGACCAGAAGAAGTCAGATTCCAAAAACTCTGATAAGGGTGGGGACACTGGGGAGAAGGGTAAAGACCAGAAGTCTTCACAAGGCCCCCAAAAATCTGCATCTGGTGGGGAATCCCAATCCAACAAAGGAAAAGGCCAAAAGAAACCTTGGTGCAAAATCTGTAAGCAGAAAACTCACTGGACCAGTGACTGCACCAAGGCCAAAGACTCTAATCCAACCACCACTGCCCCTAAGGCAACTGTTCCCCCTAGTCCAGTTACAATTGGTGGTGGAAGTACTCAGAATAAGGGTGTAGTAGGGTTGACCCTGGGTACTGAGATGGGCTCTGGCCTAGTCAGAGTGCCAACTCAGGCTGTCCTAGTCTGTGATGGGGGCATGGATATGTCCCCCTTTGTGAGTCCCAATAATTTGGGCAAATACAGACAGCAGCCTTTAATTAATGGAAGGGAGGCTTTGGCATTCAGGGACACAGGAGCAAGTGTCAACATGGTGACACAAGATCTTGTGGATCCTGGGCAGATTATACTTGGTGAAATGTACCAAGTGACCAATGCTAGCAATGTCAGAACAGATCATTCTCTGGCAGTTGTTAACTTCTCCTGGGGAGGGGTAACTGGCCTTAAGAAGGTTGTGGTGAGTGCAGACCTACCAGTCGAATGCTTGCTTGGCAATGATCTTGAAACCTCTGCTTGGGCAGAGGTGGAGCTCAGGACACATGCAGAAATGCTAGGGATCCCTGCACATGTCTTTGCTGTGACTAGGTCACAGGCCAAAATGTCAAAAGCTGAACAGGCCCTGGATTCTGGAACAATGGACCAGGTGCCTCCCAAGAGGAGGAGCAGTAGGGTTAAGGCAGTGCCTTCCCCCTTGGCTCAGGAAGAAGATCAGTCTCTTCAGGGAGATGATCTCAGGCCTGAAGAAGGAACTGTCCCAGAGGAGCTTGAACCTGATCAGGTTGAGTTCTTGGGGACAGGGGAACCTTCCAGGGCAGATCTGAGCCAGGAGCAGCTGAGCTGCCCCTCTCTTGAACCCCTCAGACAGCAAGCTGCTTCTGAGGCTTCTGGGAATGCTAGTGGCACCCATAAGATATATTGGGATGATGGACTCCTGTACTCAGAGAGTAGAGACCCCAAGCCTGGAGCAGCCAGGAGGTTGGTTATACCTCTGAAGTTCAGGGGCTTCCTTTTGGCACTAGCCCATGATATTCCCCTAGCAGGACACCTGGGCCAGAACAAGACTTGGGACAGAATTGTCCCCCACTTTCACTGGCCCCACATGTCTGAAGACACAAAGGAGTTTTGTCGCTCCTGTGTAACCTGCCAAGCCAGTGGGAAGGCAGGTGGCACCACAAAGGCCCCCCTGATACCACTACCTGTGGTGGGGGTGCCCTTTGAGAGGGTGGGATTGACATAGTTGGACCTATGGATCCCCAAACCGCATCTGGGCACAGGTTTATCCTGGTGGTGGTGGACCATGCCACCAGGTACCCAGAAGCCATTCCCCTTAGGACCACTACAGCACCTGTGGTGGCAAGGGCCCTCCTGGGAATTTTCTCAAGAGTGGGCTTCCCTAAGGAGGTAGTATCTGACAGAGCTGCAAACTTTATGTCCAGTTACTTGACTGCAATGTGGAAAGAGTGTGGAGTGAATTACAAATTCACCACACCCTATCACCCACAATGCAATGGTTTAGTTGAGAGATTCAACAAAACCTTGAAGGGCATGATCAAAGGTCTCCCAGAGAAGCTTAGGCGGAGATGGGACATCCTTTTGCCCTGCCTTTTATTTGCATAGAGGGAGGTGCCTCAAAAGGGGGTTGGCTACAGCCCTTTTGAACTTTTGTTTGGCCACCCTGTCAGGGGTCCATTGTGTCTGGTGAAGGAGGGATGGGAGTTACCTCTCAAACCCCCTAAACAGGACATAGTGGTCTATGTACTTGGTCTCCGCTCCAGGATGGCTGAATACATGAAAAAGGCAACCAAAAACCTTGAGGCCAGCCAGGAATTACAGAAAGCCTGGCATGACCAAAAGGCTGTGCTGACTGTTTAACAGCCAGGGCAGAAGGTATGGGTGCTGGAGCCAGTGGCCCCAGCAGCCCTCCAAGACAAATGGAGTGGCCCCCATACTATTGTTGAACAGAAGGGAGAGGTTACCTATCTGGTAGACCTGGGAACTCCCAGGAGCCCCCATAGGGTGCTCCATGTCAACAGGCTGAAGCCATATGTGGACAGGGCTGACATGGGCTTGCTCATGGCAACTGATGAGGGACAGGAGGAAGAGAGTGACCCACTCCCTGACCTGCTCTCACAGAACCCTGATGATGGGTCAGTAGATGGTGTAGCCTTGGCAGGCAGCCTCACTGACCAGCAGCAAACTGATTGCAGACAGGTGCTCAATCAGTTCAGACACATGTTCTCTCTGACTCCAAGTCAGACCACCTGGTGCACTCATGAAGTGGACACTGGGGACAGTCTGCCTGTTAAAAGTAAGATTTATAGGCAACCTGACCAGGTCAGGGACTGTATCAGGACTGAAGTCCAGAAAATGTTGGAACTGGGTGTCATTGAGCCTTCAGATAGCCCTTGGGCTAGTCCTGTGGTCCTGGTGCCTAAACCTCACCCCAAAGATGGAAAGAGAGAGATGAGGTTTTGTGTGGACTACAGGGGCCTCAATGCAGTCACTAGGACTGATGCCCATCCAATCCCCAGGGCAGATGAGCTAATAGACACTTTGTCCTCAGCCAAGTAACTAAGCGCATTTGACCTAACAGCTGGCTACTGGCAGATCAGATTAGCTGAGGATGCAAAGCCAAAAACTGCATTTTCTACCCCTGGTGGGCTTTACCAATTTGTGGTGATGCCCTTTGGTTTGAAAAATGCACCTGCCACTTTTCAGAGGTTGGTGAATACAGTCCTTACAGGCCTGGAAGCCTATAGTGCAGCATATCTAGATGATATTGCTGTCTTTAGCTCCACCTGGGAGGATCACCTGGTCCACCTCAGAAATGTTTTGGAGGCCCTGCAAAAGGCAGGCCTAACTATCAAGGCCACTAAGTGCCAGATAGGGCAGAGCCAGGTTGTGTACCTGGGCCACCTTGTGGGTGGAGGCCAGGTTCAACCATTGCAGAGCAAGATCCAGACCATCATTGACTGGGTTGCTCCAACTACCCAGACTCAGGTGAGAGCCTTCTTAGGCCTGACTGGGTACTACAGAAGATTTGTCAAGGGGTATGGATCAATAGTGACACCCCTGAATGACTTAACCTCTAAGAAAATGCCCAAAAAGGTTCAGTGGACAGTTAGCTGTCAAAAGGCATTTGATGACCTGAAGCAGGCCATGTGCACTGCTCCCATTCTCCAAAGTCCTGATTACTCCAAGAAGTTCATTGTACAAACAGATGCATCTGAGTTGGGGGTAGGGGCTGTACTGTCACAGTTGAATGATGAAGGTCAGGATCAGCCAGTAGCTTTCATAAGCAGAAGGCTGACCCCCAGAGAGAAACGTTGGTCAGCCATTGAGAGGGAGGCCTTTGCTGTGGTTTGGGCCCTGAAGAAGTTGAGGCCATACTTGTTTGGCACTCACTTCCTTGTTCAGACAGACCATAAGCCCCTCTTATGGCTAAAACAGATGAAAGGTGAAAACCCCAAACTTTTGAGGTGGTCCATTTCCCTACAGGGGATGGACTATACAGTGGGACATAGACCTGGGAGTAACCATGCCAATGCAGATGGACTCTCCAGATATTTCCACTTAGAACATGAAGACTCAACTGGTCAAGGTTAGTTTAATGTCCCTGCGTTTGGGGGGGGGTTGTGTAGGAGAGTAGGATCTGCCTCTTATGGTTACCCCCACTTTTTGCTGATGCTTCACTGTATTTTGACTTTAGTCTGGTTGGGGCCCTGCTAATCAGAACCCCAGCCTAGCTGCTTCCTCTCTAAATGGATTCCAGGTACCTTAGGTACTTCTCTGATTGGATTCTGGGGTGCCCTTATAAGTCCCTAGTATATGGTATACTATGTACCCAGGCCATAGGTACCCCAGAGGCCTACCAGGGGCTGAAGCATGTATTGTGCCACCCTTGGAAGGCCCTCCAAAATGACACCACAGGTCTACTACTGCAGCCTGGGTAGGGTGGTGCATGCACCCCTTACAGTGGTATAGGCTACCTATATCACTACCATTGCACACACATATAAACCTATAAGTCACTCCTATGGCAGGCCTTAACAATCCTGAAGGCAGAGTGCTTGGTTTTTATGTGAGGGGGTGCCCCTGCATGAGCAGAGCCCCTCTGCAGCGTTCAGAGTCAATCCTCTGGTGCTGTTCAGAGTCAATCCTCTGGTGCTGTCAATCCTCTGGTGCAGCCTGACCATATACTCTTAAGTGCATTATAACCTCGCGTTAAATGCTAACTTTGGGATGGCTGCACGGAAACATGTCGTGTTTGGTGTCAAACATCTTGGAATACTACCCCCCCACCAGTTCTGGCAGCGGGGGTAGCATTCCACCCTTCTAGAGGGAGAGACATGTCCACACCGGCATACCCGGTATTAACTTTACAGAGCCCTGGCATCACAAAATGGATGCTGCAGCCACAGACACAAGTCTGGCCTCCTGCTGCTGACCGAAACTCCGGCAGGGGAGGCCTGGACAATAGGTTTCCTGTTGCAGGGAGGTGTAACCACCTCCCAGACAGGCTGATGTGTATTGGGGCTGGGTGGGTGCACTCTCAGAGTGCTTTGAAGTCCAGCACTGGGGGCACATTTGGTGTCCCTGTGCATACCCTAGTTCAAACCGGTTCAGGGGCTTCCAGCCCCTGCTCTGGCACGAAACTGGACAAAGGGAATGGGTGTAACCACCCCTCTTCCCTGACCCTCCCATAGGTGGGTCCCCAGAGTATGTCCAACCCCCTACCTTAGTATAAGTATGGGACCCCAGTCCTTAGGACTTTAGATTACCCTGGACGAAACTCTAAAGCCGAATCCTGGACCTTCGACGCTCTACTTAAAGATTAGAGGACTGAAGAATCTCCCTTGGGGTCAAGGAGTGACTCCCCTGCTTGGCAGGCACCTAAGAAGCAATTGTCTGGTCTGCATCGCTGAAGCTCCCGCCGGACGCCGAAGTCTTTGCAACACCAGAGCTAGATTTCCAGACTTCCCCGAGGCTGCCCTGAGACCCCAGCAAAGCTGAGGCCCGTAGCTGTCATGGGTAACGTGGAACCGTGACCCCTGGACACCGAGAACTTTTGCAAGTGCATCCTCTTCCTGGTGTCCCACGAAGTTGTGCTTTGGGCTCCGAGTAGCCCCCACCTCCAGCACCGACTGCACCGAAGATCACTGGCCTCCACTCTACGAGTGTCCTGTGAGCCAGCTCCAAGTGCGTCCACTTGAGGCTCCTTCGCGGTCGCTAGTCCGTTGGCTAGTGGGCCCTCCCGAAGGCAACTCTTCTTCTGCTTGGGCTTTCCTGGTTGCTCCGTACGTGCCCTGACTTACCCTCGCTGGGTGAGTCCCTCAGACCTTGCTGGTCTGCATCGCAGCCTTTTCTTCGTTTCCCCATGACTTGCCGTTGCCAAGGCTTGTTGGGTCCAACCTGGTCGCTGACACCGCAGCACTCGACAGACTTTGTGGGCAGCTCGATTCCAGCTCCTAGTCATCGTCGACGCCTCCTGGACCTCGTGGCTGAAGAGTCAAGGCACCCGTCAACTCACCTGAAGCACCCGACATCTGAGGGCATTCGACTATAGTGCCCCTGGTCACTGGCTAGTGACCCAGACTCTGTCCCCTCTGCTTTCAGATCTTCCTCTTCCTCGATCCAGGCTTGGATCGCACCGGACACTCTTCCTCTTCACGGCAGCCGCACTTTCAAGAAGATCGCCATTGAAAACGACGACGATTCCCGACACCTTTTAACACGTATGCACCCGGCTTCCCTGGGTGAGGTAACTCGAGTATTTCGGTACTCACGTGGGTGTGGGCCCTAGATACTCTTAAGTTTAAAGGGGCTAACTGAAAGTCCTCTCCGAAGTGTTCTCTTTCTTTAAAAATCCAACAGCGACTTTCCCCATAGAATTTAACGGCGATTCGCGGCTGTGTTCTCACACTGCACGCGTCCCCCGTAGGTCCCCTGTGTCACTACCTTGGGTGGTTCCTTGGGGTCCAAGCACTTCTACAGGCTCTAGGCCTTGTGTCTAGCTCAGTCGTGGTTCTTATACCACTATTTTAGTATATGGTTTGGTACGCCCCTAGGGCTCAAACGTGTATTGTGCTAATAACTGCTGATATTTGCCTTGTAACTGGCTGTGGAACAGGAGGTGCCTGTTATATGCAGGGGTGCCGGCGCGAACATCGGCAATCCTTTAAAGACATTTTTGAATGTGAGTGCCGGCGGCGACCCACTTGGGTTTTACTGAACCACCAGTCCCAGGAAGCATTGCTTCAGGTGGTTCACCTGAGCGTTATTATTATGGGGATTTACTGGTGGTTGCCGCATGCCGGCACGTCACATGGTCTGCCACTGAAGAGGGCGTTGGCCCGAAACGCGTCTGGCAGGTAAACCAGAAAAGGACTTTGTTCATGGCGTGTGCCCTTGCTTCGGCGTAATTTCCACCTGGGAGTGCATCCCACCTAGAGGCAACTCTTTTTGTATTTTGTGCAGCGGCCTGCCTGGTCGCGGGATTGCACCGCCGCGAAACACTTGCGGGTCCGCGGCTGCTTTGTTGGGGCAGCTGGCTGTGGAACAGGAGGTGCCTGTTATATGCAGGGGTGCCGGCGCGAACATCGGCAATCCTTTAACCCCTTGACCGCGATCGGAATTCCGCTCGTGTGCTGGACATTCCGATCGCGGGTGCGGTCATGACGAGCTCAGCTCGTCATGCGCACAGCGCTACCGCGCAGCATGACGAGCTGAGCTCGTCACGCGCATCGAAGGGGTTAAAGACATTTTTGAATGTGAGTGCCGGCGGCGACCCACTTGGGTTTTACTGAACCACCAGTCCCAGGAAGCATTGCTTCAGGTGGTTCACCTGAGCGTTATTATTATGGGGATTTACTGGTGGCTGCCGCATGCCGGCACGTCACATGGTCTGCCACTGAAGAGGGCGTTGGCCCGAAACGCGTCTGGCAGGTAAACCAGAAAAGGACTTTGTTCATGGCGTGTGCCCTTGCTTTGGCGTAATTTCCACCTGGGAGTGCATCCCACCTAGAGGCAACTCTTTTTGTATTTTGTGCAGCGGCCTGCCTGGTCGCGGGATTGCATGCCGCGAAACACTTGCGGGTCCGCGGCTGCTTTGTTGGGGCAGCTGGCTGTGGAACAGGAGGTGCCTGTTATATGCAGGGGTGCCGGCGCGAACATCGGCAATCCTTTAAAGACATTTTTGAATGTGAGTGCCGGCGGCGACCCACTTGGGTTTTACTGAACCACCAGTCCCAGGAAGCATTGCTTCAGGTGGTTCACCTGAGCGTTATTATTATGGGGATTTACTGGTGGTTGCCGCATGCCGGCACGTCACATGGTCTACCACTGAAGAGGGCGTTGGCCCGAAACGCGTCTGGCAGGTAAACCAGAAAAGGACTTTGTTCATGGCGTGTGCCCTTGCTTTGGCGTAATTTCCACCTGGGAGTGCATCCCACCTAGAGGCAACTCTTTTTGTATTTTGTGCAGCGGCCTGCCTGGTCGCGGGATTGCACCGCCGCGAAACACTTGCGGGTCCGCGGCTGCTTTGTTGGGGCAGCTGGCTGTGGAACAGGAGGTGCCTGTTATATGCAGGGGTGCCGGCGCGAACATCGGCAATCCTTTAAAGACATTTTTGAATGTGAGTGCCGGCGGCGACCCACTTGGGTTTTACTGAACCACCAGTCCCAGGAAGCATTGCTTCAGGTGGTTCACCTGAGCGTTATTATTATGGGGATTTACTGGTGGTTGCCGCATGCTGGCACGTCACATGGTCTGCCACTGAAGAGGGCGTTGGCCCGAAACGCGTCTGGCAGGTAAACCAGAAAAGGACTTTGTTCATGGCGTGTGCCCTTGCTTTGGTGTAATTTCCACCTGGGAGTGCATCCCACCTAGAGGCAACTCTTTTGGTATTTTGTGCAGCGGCCTGCCTGGTCGCGGGATTGCACCGCCGCGAAACACTTGCGGGTCCGCGGCTGCTTTGTTGGGGCAGCTGGCTGTGGAACAGGAGGTGCCTGTTATATGCAGGGGTGCCGGCGCGAACATCGGCAATCCTTTAACCCCTTGACCGCGATCGGAATTCCGCTCGTGTGCTGGACATTCCGATCGCGGGTGCGGTCGTGACGAGCTCAGCTCGTCATGCGCACAGCGCTACCGCGCAGCATGACGAGCTGAGCTCGTCACGCACATCGAAGGGGTTAAAGACATTTTTGAATGTGAGTGCCGGCGGCGACCCACTTGGGTTTTACTGAACCACCAGTCCCAGGAAGCATTGCTTCAGGTGGTTCACCTGAGCGTTATTATTATGGGGATTTACTGGTGGTTGCCGCATGCCGGCACGTCACATGGTCTGCCACTGAAGAGGGCGTTGGCCCGAAACGCGTCTGGCAGGTAAACCAGAAAAGGACTTTGTTCATGGCGTGTGCCCTTGCTTTGGCGTAATTTCCACCTGGGAGTGCATCCCACCTAGAGGCAACTCTTTTTGTATTTTGTGCAGCGGCCTGCCTGGTCGCTGGATTGCATGCCGCGAAACACTTGCGGGTCCGCGGCTGCTTTGTTGGGGCAGCTGGCTGTGGAACAGGAGGTGCCTGTTATATGCAGGGGTGCCGGCGCGAACATCGGCAATCCTTTAAAGACATTTTTGAATGTGAGTGCCGGCGGCGACCCACTTGGGTTTTACTGAACCACCAGTCCCAGGAAGCATTGCTTCAGGTGGTTCACCTGAGCGTTATTATTATGGGGATTTACTGGTGGTTGCCGCATGCCAGAACGTCACATGGTCTGCCACTGAAGAGGGCGTTGGCCCGAAACGCGTCTGGCAGGTAAACCAGAAAAGGACTTTGTTCATGGCATGTGCCCTTGCTTTGGCGTAATTTCCACCTGGGAGTGCATCCCACCTAGAGGCAACTCTTTTTGTATTTTGTGCAGCGGCCTGCCTGGTCGCGGGATTGCACCGCCGCGAAACACTTGCGGCTCCGCGGCTGCTTTGTTGGGGCAGCTGGCTGTGGAACAGGAGGTGCCTGTTATATGCAGGGGTGCTGGCGCGAACATCGGCAATCCTTTAAAGACATTTTTGAATGTGAGTGCCGGCGGCGACCCACTTGGGTTTTACTGAACCACCAGTCCCAGGAAGCATTGCTTCAGGTGGTTCACCTGAGCGTTATTATTATGGGGATTTACTGGTGGTTGCCGCATGCCGGCACGTCACATGGTCTGCCACTGAAGAGGGCGTTGGCCCGAAACGCGTCTGGCAGGTAAACCAGAAAAGGACTTTGTTCATGGCATGTGCCCTTGCTTTGGCGTAATTTCCACCTGGGAGTGCATCCCACCTAGAGGCAACTCTTTTTGTATTTTGTGCAGCGGCCTGCCTGGTCGCGGGATTGCACCGCCGCGAAACACTTGCGGGTCCGCGGCTGCTTTGTTGGGGCAGCTGGCTGTGGAACAGGAGGTGCCTGTTATATGCAGGGGTGCCGGCGCGAACATCGGCAATCCTTTAAAGACATTTTTGAATGTGAGTGCCGGCGGCGACCCACTTGGGTTTTACTGAACTACCAGTCCCAGGAAGCATTGCTTCAGGTGGTTTACCTGAGCGTTATTATTATGGGGATTTACTGGTGGTTGCCGCATGCCGGCACGTCACATGGTCTGCCACTGAAGAGGGCGTTGGCCCGAAATGCGTCTGGCAGGTAGGCCAGAAAAGGACTTTGTTCATGGCGTGTGCCCTTGCTTTGGCGTAATTTCCACCTGGGAGTGCATCCCACCTAGAGGCAACACTTTTTGTAATATATATATATATATATATATATATATATATATATATATATATATATATATATATATATATATATATATATATATATATAATACACGTAATACTTACCTTTAATACTTACCAAAATACTTACATTTTAATGTAATTTTTTTACTACGTATGCCTTGACCTTTAATGCATTTACAACGAAATTCAAACACGTTTTCACATAATAAACACTATTTTAGAAAACGATTTCCTAAACTTATTTTGTTAAAAAAACAAACATCCACTCTACAAACCATATAAAATACGGCCTTCCTACATTTTAGCAATAGTAATGCATCTGTCATATACAATCCAAGATTGCCATCTACTGGCCTTATGAGGTAATTTTAAACTTAATAATATTATAGGTCGTGGTTAAGACTTGGTAGTTGTAAATGCATTAGTGGTTAAAAGACTCATGATTCAGGTTCAGGTCGCTGTTAAGGAGTCGTGGTTGAGGTCCTTCGTTGTCAAGGAGTCGTTGTAAAGGCCGTTTCCCCTCCCTAGATCCTCTAGGAGCTGTATCACTCTGGTGATGCCTGTGTTGTACATGTCCTGCATGTGTGAAACTTGCACTGCTGTTGCATGTTATGAAACTGTTCTGAGTATTTGATTACGTGATGGGAACTTGCAATACTGCTGTCCATAGCGTGTGTGTGTGTGTATATAGCCCACGCTGTGAGAACCGGATCAGTCCTCATCGCGTGGGTAAATCCCAACTGAGCCAGACAAACACTATCTGTGTGAGGACCGATGCATTATGATGACCGGTCCCCGTAGTGTGTTTCGGTACTTTCGAGCGAGTGTATCAAAAAACTAAAAGTGCAGTTATATTTGCCTCAGTCCTCTTTATAACCTACCTTACTATCAAAGCACGTGCGGAGTTAGAATAATAAATACACACTTCATTACGGACAATGACCGGTTTGGCTGTCCCTGCTCTGTGCCTGAGGAATGCTTATTCACCAACACTCAGGGCTCTCACTATTGTGTGTGTGTGTATGCTATCCTCTTCCCATCTTTTATATGTACCTTCCCCATTAAAGAAGCTGCTCTAGCCTTCCTCTCTACCTTGAGTCCCTTTCAACCCATCCAACTCCATGATGCCCGAAAACACCATCCCACATCACACATACAATCACTCGCATACGCACAAGAAAGCTGGCATGGCTACCTTTTTGTGCTTTTACTCTTCTGTGTGTGTATGGGAAGCTTGCACTGCTTCTGCACGTGCAGTAGTGTTCTGCATGTCTGAGGAAGCATGAACTAGTGCTGCATGTACTGTGTGGGAGACATGCTTGCACTGCTGCTGCACATGTTTGCCATACCTATTGTGTGTATTAGGACATGTGATGGCTGTTGTCTGTACCGTTACCACTTTGCACATGTCAGCGACGCCTGTGTGATGCATGTTGTAACTACTACATCATGAAAGTGTGAGAGAGGCAGCCTTGCACTGTACCTAATGCCACCTGACCAGGGCCTGTTAGTGTTAGGGAAGGTTGCACTTGTGAAAAAGGGGTGCCCATCCTGCTGCTGTTTCCTCTCTTAGAAGATACAGTACATTTTAACCCACTGTATTCTCAAGCACAAATTTCGCAATCAATGTAATTTACTTTCTTCTTGTCATCTTTTATCTTCATATCAAAACATTAGGTCGGAGCACATTGCAGATAAATACCATCATTTAACATGTGTTAATTAATATGCGCCTGAAGTTGCCCCCAGCAAAACATAGTGAGTCATCACGTGAAAACCAATATGCCCACGTGAACAAATGTGCCATATTCTGTATAAAATGATCATTAAAACATGGAGAGCTCCATATGTAGCTTTTTTAGGGACACCAGTCCATTGTTAAAAAAAAGTCTGAGTGGGGAGAGATATCCTTATAGTTCAGTGCCCCACTTTTAATGTTTCATGCTCAAGGTGTGGAATAGGTTCTTGCCAAAGGCATTTTTACTGGATGAAGTATGTGTCTTGGAAGATCGTCAATGAATCTTTTAACCCAGTTCTCTTGTTCCTTCTGCTGTTGATGCTTTTCGACCTCTTGCGTTTAGGAGGTCCCCTCAGGATGTGATGTGGGTGCTTTGGAATTCTGAACTGAGGGCCTTTCTTAAGTGGCTTTAGGGCCTTGGTGGAACAGCTAGCCTTGTACGTAGGGAAACACAATGCTTTCTGTCGAAATGTGGCTTTAGGGAAATTACCCTTACTACCTATTAATTTATGTGCATTAATGATTCAGCTGCAAATGTTTGTGTTTTCATTGCCGGGAATGCTGCCCAAAGCACCGATGGCTCAGTGGGCTGGAAGCAGGACAGCATTGCTGCACTTTTCGCCAGCTGAGGGGACCCGGTGTGAGTGAGTAGAAGGGTGGGCCAGCTGAAGTGCTGCTCCGGCAGTCTTTCGCCAACTGCTCCGCCAGTATGCGAGAAGCAAAGAGTGAAATTGTTACACTGGCCCAAGCTTCCCCAACTGTTTCAGTCAAACGCAGGGAGGCAGAATCAATTTGCAAAGTAAACAAAAGAGGAATGCACCACTGTTAAAATAAAAGAGGGGGGCGGGTGGCTCATAACGGTCTTCTTAGGTCGCAGCCTACCAGACAGCACAGCTGTCTGGTTTGCTAAAGACATCTTGTGGACATTCAGAAAGTTGACCTAGGAATGCATTCTGCCCGTTGCTTACCATTGGCTTTGGGGTTTGTAACTCACATTTTCTGGCTTTCTATTTGCCGGCTTTATTTGCTTTAGACTGCCCAGCTCGAATTCGTCCCTCCCATTGCCCAAACCTTGTTTACTCGATTCTTCAACAAACTCGCTTTCTGTGAACAGGCCTTTAAATCTTGTCACATTTGCTGTGCATTCAAAGACAGGGGTCAAATGTCAGGCTATGTCTTCCAGGGAGCTTAGTGTTTCTTTTTCTATCTCTGACTTTAAAGTGAAAGGATTTAAGTGATAATCATGGTAGCTAGTGAGGAAGGCCATACAGATGGTATTTTTTTTCTAGCACACAACAAAATTTAAATGTCTGTAAGTGAACTGTGCTGATGATCAAATCAATACATTGGGTGTAGACATTTCCACACATTATCGTTTGTGCACTGTATACTTTTAACACCAAAACTGTATGTGAGTGCAAATGTAATGGTCATTTCCATTGAAGATGTGTTGTCTGTAATGGCAGTATACTATCATACCATGCATAATCCACGTTATCTCACCCTACTCTATTCTGAACTACTCCACTCCACTGCACTCTACTCCACACTGCGTCACTGCACTCTTCTCTGCACCACCCCACTCTACGCCTCTCTACTCTACACAACTCCACTCTACTCTATGCCAATGCACTCTACCCCACACTATTCTAGTCTTTGCCACTGCACTCTATACCACTCCGCACCACTCCACTCTTTGCCACCCTACTCTGCAACACTGCACTCTACACCACTTTACTCAAAACCAATGCACTCTACGCCAAGCTACTCTGCACTAAATCACTCTACGGCACTATACTCTATGCCACTGCACTCTACACCACTCTATTCTACTCTGCACCACTGCACTCTGCGCCACTGCTCTCTACACCACTCTACTCTGTGCCACTGCACTCTAAGCCAATACACTCCTCACCACTCTATTATGCTTATGCACCACTGCACCCTACAACAGATGCTCTGCAACACTTCACTTTATGCCACTCTAATTTATGCCACTCTACACCACTGAACTCTATGCCACTGATCTCTGAGCCACTGAATCTAAGAAACTGCACTCTACACCAATCCACTCTACACCACTCTAATCTGTACACCACTGCACTCTACGACACTCACACTCTACTATATACCAATGCACTCTACACCACTTCACCTACTCTGAAATAATCTACTCTGCCACTACAGTATATTCCACTCTATTGCACTCTGCGCCACTCCACACCATGCCACTGCACTCTACGCCACTGCACTCTACACTACTGCACTCAAATCTCATACACTGTACACCACTGCACTCTATTCCAATCAACTCTGCACCACTGCACTGTACACCACTATACTTTACTCTATGCCACTGCACTCTACACCACTCTACTCTACACCATTGCTCTCTGTCACTCTACTATGCACCACTGTACGCCACTGCACTCTACACCAATGCACTTAATGCCATTCTCGTCTACACCACTGCACACTATGACACTCTACTCTGCAGCACTGCACTCTCTGCCACTGAACTTATTGCCACTGAACTATCTGCCACTGAATTCTGCACCACTCTACTCTGCGCCACTTTACTCTATGCCACTGCACTCTACTCTGCACCACTCTACACCACTCTTCTGCACTCCAAACCAATGCACTCTGCTCCACTCTAATCTGCTGTGTACCACTGCACTCTGACACTGCACTCTATGGCACTTCAATCTACCCCTCGCTACTGTACTCTACAACATTCTACTCTATGCCACTGCACTCTATGAAACTGCACACTATGTCACTGTACACCATTGTGCTCTACATCACTGCACATTACAGCACTCCATTCTACTCATTGCTCTCTGCATCATGCTACTCCGCACCACTCTATTCTGCACCACTCTACACCACTGCACTCTATGACACTGTACTCTACAACACTACACTCTACAACACTCTACCCTGCACAACTGCACTCTACACCACTGCACTACGCCACTCTACTGAACTCAACACCACTCTATTGCACTCTAAGCCACTGCACTCTACACTACTGCACCACTCCACTCTATGCCAATGCACTCTACACCACTCTACATCACTCCACTTTTTTGCCACTGCACTGTACCCTGCATCACTCCACTCTACTCTGCACCACTCTACTGTATGCCACTTCACTCTACATCACTCTACTCTGCTCTCTCTGCCACTGAACTCTCCGCCACTCTACTCTGCATCGCTCCACTCTACTCCACTGTATTCTACGCCGATCCACCCTAAACCACTCTAATCTACTCTGCACCACTGCATTCTACTCTATACCACTGCACTCTATGCCACTTCATTCTACTCTGAAATAATCTACTCAATGCCACTGCAGTCTACGTCAATCTATTCCACGTTGCACCAATCCACTCTATGCCACTCCACACTATGCCACTCAATTTTACACTGCTGCATTTTAATCTATTGCATTCTACACCAATGATCTCTACACCACTTTACTCAAAACCAATACACTCTATGCCACTGCACTCTATAACAATATTCTCTGCACCACTGCACGCCACTCTACTCTACTCTACGGCACTGCACTCTATGCCACTCTACAGCATTACGCTCTGTCACTTTACTCTGCACCACTCTAGGCCACTGCACTCTATACCAATGCACTTTACGCCACTCTACACCACTAAATTCTACTCACCAGCACTGCACTCTGTGCCACTGAATTCTAAGCCACTCTGCGTCATTTTACTCTCCTCTGCACCGCTCTACCCACTCTACTGCACTCTATGCAAATGCACTCCAAGCCACTCTAATCTATTGTGCACCTCTGCACTCTATGACACTGCACTCTACACCACTCCAGTCTTGGCCACTCCACTCTGCAACACTGCACTCTACGCCAGTGCACTCTACGCTACTACTCTATACCACTCCACTCTACCCAGCACCACTCCACTCTACATCAATTCACTCTACTCTGAAACAATCCACTCTACGCCTCTGCACTCTATGCCACTGCACTCTACGCCACTCTCCTCCACTCTGCACCACTCCACTCTTCGCCACTACACTTAATGATGTGGCGCTCTACTCTACACCACTCTACTCTATGCCACTGTGCTCTAGCCTGCACCCACTATACTCTACCCTGCACCACTCCACTCTACTCTGAAACAATCTACTCTATGCCACTGCACTCTATGCCACTGCACTCTATGCCACTGCAGTCTACGCTATGCCACTGTACTCTAAACTCCTGCACTCTACACCAATGCTCTCTACACCACTTTACTCAAAACCAAGGCACCTTATGAGACTGCACCTACGCCAACTACTTTGCACTTTACGTCACTATGCTCTACAACATTCTACTCAATGCCACTGCACTCTATGCAACTGCACGCTACGTCATTCTACACACCTGCACTCTAAGTCACTGCACTCTACGCCACTCTATTCTACTGTGCACCGCTGTACTCTACGTCCCTGCTCTCTGCACCACTCTACTCTGCACGACTCTACTCTGCAACACTCTGCAACCGTGCACTCTGACACTCTACTCTGCATGACTGCACTGTATGCCACTGCACTCTACTCTGCACCACTCAACTCCATGCCACTCTACTGCACTCTACACCACTACACTCTACGCTACTGCACTCTTCGCCACTCTATTCTACACCACTGCAGTATACCCTGCACAACCCCACTCTATGCCACTTCACTCTACGCCAGTCTACTACACTCTGCGCCACTGTACTGCACTCTGTACTACTCCACTCTATGCCATTGCACTCTACACCATTGCAATCTACTCTTCACCACTCTACTCTATGTCACTGCACTCTATGCTACTCTAAGTCACTGCACTCTACGCCAATTCACTTCACTTTACTCAAAACCAATGCACTTTATACCACTGCACTCTACGCCACTCTGCTCTGCACCACTGTACTTTATGCCACTTCACTTTCAGCCACTCTACTCTACTCTACTACACTCTACGACACTCCACTCGACGATACTCCAATCTATGATGCTCTACTCCATTAAACTCTTCTCCACTGACACTCTATTCCACTCTATGTCACTCCACTCTACAACACTCTACTCCACTCTATGCCATTCTACGACACTACTCCGCTCTGACACTCTACGCAATTCCCACTATGTCACTCAATGCCACTTTACTCCACTCTATTCTGACACACTGCTCCACTCTACTCAACTCCACTCTATGCCACTCCATTCTATGACAGTCTACTCTGCTGTATGCCACTCTCTCTACGCAACACCCTCTACACCACTGCACTCTGCTCTACACCACTCCACGACACTTTATGCCACTCCACTCTGACACTCAGCTCAACTCTGACACTGTGCTGCACTCTACTCCATTCAACTCTATGCCCTTCCACTTTACGAGACTCTAATTCCTCCACGACACTCCACAACACTGTACGCTACCCCGTGACAATCCATGCTCTCAACTCTACTGTACACCCCTCCACGCCACTCCATAACACTCCACTCTACTCCAATTTATGACACTCCACTCCGCACCACTCTCCTTTACCCTACTAACTTTTAGCCATGCTGAGCAGCAGCCACTCTGGTGTACAACATTGCTAAAACATATTGGCAAAGCCAATAGCTCTTGCTTAGGCAAAACCTATTGCCTTCGCCAATGCTTGTTTAAATAAGGCAATTATTTTGACGACTGGCTGTAAAGCGTGTCCCTGAAACGTTATACTTGGGTGCCTAAGGGTGCCTGAAAGTCATGTAAAGTGTACATCGGCGCTTTGTAGAGTTCATTGGTCATAAAGGGTGCCCGTATGCCCTGAACAGCACTGTGTGAATGGCAGACAGCTCTCTCGGGTTGTCTTTGAGGTGTTTTATCTCTCTCTTTATGCAGGAACCCGGACGGGGATGTGCAGCCCTGGTGCTACGTCTCAGAGACGGAGGAGGGGGTCTACTGGAAATACTGCGACATCCCCAGCTGCCACAGTAAGTGACAGCACAGAACAACCTTTATGAGAGTCTGAGTGCCAGGCAGCAGCCTGGGTGGCAGTGCCAGGGACTGAATACAGAAGTGTAGGGTAAAGAATCAGTGCTCAGGGCACTCAGCATACTGGTCTCTTTACCTGCAATGTTGAGTTCAGTATCCACTAACCGCTCCTTCTTTTTGTCCACAGTGCCTGGGTATCTAGGCTGCTTCCTGGACACTGGCAACCCCCCGGCCCTCGGGGGGAGCAGTGGCACCTCCACTAAACTTACCGTGCAAGTGTGCATCCGCTTCTGCCGCAGGAAAGGGTACAAGGTAAGTGTGGTGTGTGGGTATTGAGATGTGCATGGTAAAGAAGAAGATGTTAAGTTAGGGAGTGATATGTTCCCAGTTGCTCTCCCTTGGATCCTACGTGTGGTAAAAGAAGATGTACCTGTCCTGAAGCGCTGAATAGTGACCTTGCAGGCCTGTGGATAGATACTGTGTCTGTGGATAGATGCCATGCCCCTGGATAGCTGATGGGCCCATAGAGACAGATGGGTCTGTGGATAGATGCTAGACCTGTGAGTATACGCTGTGCCTGTGCTTAGATGCTGGGCCCGTGGTACTGTGTCTGCGGATAGATGCTATACCCGTAGACAGATGCTGCTCCTGTAGGTAGGTGCACTGCTCGAGGATAGCTCCTGGGCCTCTGGAGAGATGATGGACATGTGCCTAGAGGTTATATCTATGTATAGAGAGCTACTAGGTGTTTGGACAAAATATTGAGTCTAAAATACCAAGTGGACAAAGTATTCTGTCAAGAATATCGAAGACAAGAATAAATGAAGGCAATTTTCTGTGGGAAAGCAAAGTTTTACTATGGTTAGCTCCACATATATGCACCTTGATTATATATATATATATATATATATATATATATATATATATATATATATATATATTTAAGGTACGCAGATGTGGAGTTAAGAATAGTTAATCTATAATTACCTATTTGCACTTACTTTCTCGATATTTTGATCCTCGATATTTTTGACACAATATTCTGTCCACACAATATTTTTGTCTTAGATATTCTGTCAGTGATCCAGCTGCTACACCTAAGGATAGACATTGTTGCTGTGGATAGATGCTGGCCCTGTCATTAGATACTGTGCCTGTGGATGGATGCTACTAAAATGGATAGATGCTATTCCTGTGTTTCACTGCTACTCCTGTGGACAGCTGCTGGTCCTGTGGATAGACGCTGGGTCTGTGGATAGATGCTAGGCCTGTGGATAGACACTGGACCTGTGTGTAGAGGCTGGGCCTGTGGGTAGAGCGGGCCTGTGGATAGACACTGGACCTGTGTGTAGAGGCTGGGCCTGTGGGTAGATGCTGGGCCTGTGGGTAGAGGCTGGGCCTGTGGGTAGACACTGGAACTGTGTGTAGAGGCTGGGCCTGTGGATAGACGCTGGGCCTGTGGGTAGACACTGGACCTGTGTGTAGAGGCTGGGCCTGTGGGTAGAGCGGGCCTGTGGCTAGACACTGGACCTGTGTGTAGAGGCTGGGCCTGTGGATAGATGCTGGGCTTGTGGGTAGAGGCTGGGCCTGTGGGTAGAGGCTGGGCCTGTGGGTAGACACTGGACCTGTGTGTAGAGGCTGGGCCTGTGGGTAGAGGCTGGGACTGTGGATAGAGGCTGGAACTGTGGATAGACGCTGGACCTGTGGATAGACGCTTTGCCTGTGAATAGAGACTGGGCCTGTATTTAGACGCTGGGCCTGTGGGCAACCTCTGGGCCTTGGGTAGATGTGGTGCCTGTGGATAGAGTTTGGGCCTGTGGGTAGAACCTGGTCCTGTGGGTAGATGCAGGGTCTGTGGGTAGATGCTGTGCCAGCTGGTAGACGCTGGGGCTTAGGTAGATGATGGGTATGTGGGCAGATGTTTGGCTTGTGACCGAATCTGTAGCTATACACCGTATACATACCCGCCTCAGTCCTGCACATACGTATCATAATTACCTATATTAATCTACTTAAGGGATCTTTAGCCGCCTGTATGGCAATTTTGCACTTTATACACTAGGGAAAAGACCACCCCCGGATTAGCCACTTTTATCCACTGTAGTTGTGTATTTGGCACCTTTACTAAAATACCTAGGAATGAGAGTTGAAGAAAGTGAAGGGCTTGCGGCGCGATGCTCAGTGGCCATAATTGCTGTATGATAAATCTCATTTTTAATCTTTTCTGTATGTATTTTTAAACCCTATGTACTGTATGATCTTGTTTATGGTTTTAATTGCCTAATAAACTATTACTTACTCGTGAATCTGTAGCTAGAATCTGGGTAGATGTTTGATTTCATAGATGTTTAGTTTGTACTTATGGACTTTGGACTGAAGATAGATCGAGGATAGGCCTGTGGACAGATGCTGAGCCTGTGGACAGATGCTGAGCCTGTGGACAGATGCTGAGCCTGTGGACAGATGCCAACGCTTGGGTAGATGCTCAGCTCTTGGTAGGGCAACTGGGTCTGTGGGTCAATGCTGTGAGCACTTTGCTTAAGGTCAGACCTGTGGATAGATGACATTCTCACACCAAAATGATGCACCTGTGGACATTAGAGACCTGTGCATGGATGCTGGGTCCCTGGATCATGGCTTAGGCACTAGGTCTGCGATTGGAAGTCGGATCTTTGATAAGATGCTCGGTGAGTGCATTGGTGCTGAGTCTGGAATGAGGATGGCCTTATTCAATATATTCACTCTCTTGTTGCAGTATGCCGGGGTCGAGGCGGGCTACGCTTGCTTCTGTGGGAACGACGTGGACGTGGAGAGGCATCAGCCGGTCAGCGCTGTGGAGTGTGACCAGGTCTGCTTCGGCAAGTCAAGCCAGCTGTGCGGGGGCGATGGCAGGATCGGCATCTACAACGGTAAGAATCCGCTTTAGGGTCTGGGGAGTGCCTTCAGTGGTGTAATGTTATTTATTATTTATTTGGCTAACGGGTTTATTATTTATGTGGATGTTGCCAGAGCTGCCGACTTTGGAGCTGGGAAACCAGGTTTGAGTCTCGGCGTCGGATCAGCATCCTGTGATTCTGGGCAAATCACTTAATCTCCCGGTGCCTACCAAAGATGAATTTGTCCTTGTGTAACGTAAGGCAACCGGTGCTCATGTAAAGCGCTCCAATACCTTCGGGTCGAGTTCGCGCTATATAAAACTGCAAACAAATAAAAATGTGTATGTTTTGTAGGCTGCTTTCACAACATGAAGTAAGCTGCCACCAGTGCTTACTTTGTTATAAAAAATAAGTGCCAGGGCCCAAGATATTTCATGGGAGGCAGCTGCAAGTTGCACCTCCCACGGTCAGACAGCGCTGCCAAATGCCACCGGCACTGATTCCCACTAACGATCACATTCCAACAAATTATGAACATTTTGACGATTCCATCTCAACCAATAAAAGCGTCTGGTCGCCGAGGCTGTGACGATGGCCTTGCTGACGTGTTATTTTTATATTTTAAAGTATATTCAATTGTTACAAACTCTTGCTGATGTGCCCTGCTACAAAAATAGATAGACAACATGACTTTGTGGTGGACTGGCAAACACCGGTACAAATTAAACACCGGCCGGGGCACAGTAACTCTGTCTCTGTGCCCAGGCAGGAGTGTATAAAGTTCTATGTTATTCCTTCCAGGACACAAAGACAGTGCTTTCAGTTCCACCTACCAGCTTTCTTCATCTTCTGTCTGGAAAAGCATGCTGTGGTCTGGAGCCTGCAAGGAGCGCCATCAGTGCATAAAACCTTAAAGCAGGAAATAAAATGAAAATAAAAAACACATACTTGACAAGGGAGGAGTGAAGAGAAGCAGCCCAAAAATGTGCGATGGCCCAACGCTTCTTAGGTGCCAGGGACAAAAACAAGCATTTACAAAGCCAACTCGACTGGCATGCATTGCCTGTAATACACCTAGTGCGGACAGGGTGGTGCTAATGTTCCATGCATGTGAAATTGTTAAGTAGAAAATTATTCATTGACTTTACCAATGAGATAATGAAAGTATTTGGATATGGAGGGCTACTCGCCGAAGAAGCGCTTCAACGCCTCGCCACGGGTAGTAAGCGCTATATAAATGCAATTACAATACAATACAGTGCCACAACTGTGTATTGATCTCATTAGCACTTACAGCAGACAGCTAAGGTAGTCAAGGGAGCGGGCCACAGATAGCTATGATCAAAAGGAGGTAAGTTACAGAAGGAAGAGGAATCAAACATTTGCAATGCAATAGGTCTCGCATTTACGCGAGTTTGAGCTATTGACATTGCAAATGACAATACCTTTTATTTTTGTTTTCGTTTTTAAAACATAACTAAAAGGCATTGTCATTTACAATGCCAATAGCTTAAACTCGTGTAAATGCGAGACCTATTGCATTGCAAATGCTTGTTATTATCAAAGCGTGCAGTGGCTGTTTCCAGCACAGGGAGAGAGCAGGCAGAGTGTGAGCAGGGAGAGGTAACAAGTACCCCAAGAGAGGAAGCAAGCAAGAAGAAGCAGGCACACAGAGAGAGCAGGGAGCGGTAACAAGAATCCCAGGAGAGTAAGCAAGCAGGAAGAAACAGGGACACAGCATGTGAGCAGAGAGGGGTAACAAATACCCCAGGAGAGTAAGCAAGTAGGCACAAAGAGAAAGCATAGAGAGGTAACAAGTACCCCAGGAGAGTAAACGAATAAGAAGAAGCAGGCACACAAGAGTGTGAGCAGGCAGAGGTAACAAGCATCCCATGAGAGTAAGCAAGGAGAAAGAAGCAGGCACAGAGGGAGAGCATGGAGAGGTAACAAGTAACCCAGCAGAGGAAGCAAGCATAAAGAAGCAGGCACAGTGTGTAAGCAGGGAGAGGTAACAAGTACCTTAGCAGAGTAAGCAACCAGGAAGAAGCAGGCACAGAGTGTGAGCAGGGATAGGTAACAAGTACCTCAGGAGAGTAAGCAAGCAGGAAGAAGCAGGGACACAGCATGTGAGCAGAGAGGGGTAACAAGTACCTCAGGAGAGTAAGCAAGCAGGAAGAAGCAGGCACACAGAGTGTGAGCAGGAAGAGGTAACAAGAACCCCAGCAGAGTAAGCAAGCAGGAAGAAGCAGGCACAAAGTGTGAGCAGGAAGGGGTAACAAGTAACCCAGGAAAGTAAGCAAGCAGGAGGAAGCAGGCAGAGTGAGAGCAGGGAGAGGTAACAAGTAACCCAGCAGAGTAAGCAAGCAGGAAGAAGCAGGCACACAGTGTGAGTACGAGGAGGTAACAAGTATCCGAGAAGAGTAAGCAAGCAGGAAGAAGCAGGCACACAGAGTGTGAGCAGGAAGAGGTAACAAGTAACCCAGGAAAGTAAGCAAGCAGGAAGAAGCAGGCACACAGAGAGAGCTGGAAGCGGTAACAAGTAACCCAGCAGAGTGAGCAAGCAGGAAGAAGCAGGCACAGGGACCCATGACATTGTTTCCATACGTTATGGTTCTCTGTGAAATATGTTTTTTTAATACCACTGCATTTTGACTCACCTGGGAGGTTTCTGATTGACTTGATCAATTTTTTGAAGATTTAATTAACTGTTTTCTTTAAAAATGGCGGTAAGATCACAGGTGTGCAGAACAAACACTACAGACTAATAAAAGACAGTCCCCTCCTCAAAGCCGGCATCCCGCTACCCCCCTCCCCGCCACACACACACACAGCTTTCAGAGCACCTATTTGGAACTTCCTGTAAGATAAGTAGGGTGACTCCAGCTATAAAATATATAAATATATACAGGTGTTTCAGGCAGAGCACACCGAAGGATTAGTCTGTAGCCAATTCTAGGCGCTGAGTTTGCAGTTCTCCCAGAGAACGCCGATCTTTTTGCGTTTTGTTCCATCTGGTGCCTTTTAGTTGAATCATATAATCTTAATTACAATTGATTGCCAATGCTTGTATTCAATTTTATGCTCGAGACGTGTCTCTTTTTGGCACGTGAAAGGGCCGTCTCTGGGAGGAAGGTGTATGCCTGATCCATTGTGTCATCTTTGTGACGGTCAGTGAATGTTTGGAATCACCAACATATTGGAAACGATACTTTTCAAGATGTCTTTTCATGAAAACATAATGTAATATTTATTTACTGTTACCAGATGGCTCCAAGTCATCAGGACATCTCTTTCCTAGTCTTGGGGTTTGTTCAGCACATAATTTGCTTTCTGGGCGCTGTAGTTTTGATGCACTTTCGTTGAACCTTTTGGACAAAAACACCACCCCTGAGGCATTTTACTGCCTCTATCATATCCCCAATTTCCCTTCTCTATTGTTGTTCTACCCCTGGGGCCGATAAATGCCTGTCAGATCTCCCTAGTCCTCTGTCTGTCTACCCCTGAGGCATTACCAGGTGTCTCTCATAATCTCCACTTGTCTTCCACGCAGGTTCCACTCTGAGGCATTTATGCGAACCCTTTATTTCTCCCCTGTCTTTCTTTATCTCTCCAGTACTGTATTTATACCCCGGAAGCATTTAAATGTCTCTTTCTTATGTTCACACTCCCTCCTCTGATGTTCGTCGACTCCTCAGGTTTTTAAATGTCTTCCTCGTGTCCCCCTCTCATCTAGTGTGCATAGATGCATCCCTTCTGTTCTTCTTCCTAAGACTTCTGCTGACTCCCAGCAGCTTTTTAATATAGTTCGTCTTTCTGGACACTTCGGAGTCCTTCTAGACATGATCCTGCCCCAGCCCTGCCAGGACTTGAGCTGCCAGAAGCGGTTCCGATTGGCTGCAGGTTATGGGGTTTATAAATACGTCTCCTTCTAGCAAGAAGATCCAGTGTCCGCCTGCAGCCACAAGAGGGTGCTCTTCACACACGCGTCCCCCCGTGAGTACATCCCTCAGCCCAGGGCGCCGCAGTGTTGTGACATCCGACACCCACCACAGAGCAGCGCTGAGAGAGTGAGCATGTCCCAGAAGATAAGGGGTGCTTGGCTGGCTGTGGGCCTGGCCTTTGTTGTCTCACAGGCAGCCGCAGTAACTCACTCACCTCCTTCCTTCCTGACTGAGTGTCAACAGCGAGGGCTGGAGACGCGCGCTCAGTGAAGGCTGTCGGGGCTGCAGGCTGAAGAAACCCTCTCCATTGTACCCCCCCCACCTCACACTGCGGTGTGTTGTGCTGAATGGCTTAGTGCTTAATTTGAGCCGGTGATTTCGTGGTGCAATATGTGCACTATGGTGTTGCACCCAGTTATGCTATGTCACGCTGTTATAAGATGTTGCAAGAAACAGACTGTGAACCCTTGTGTTATATGGTCACGTTGTGCTGCCTTCTGTTGTAACGTGTTACTCTGTGATTAGATACGTCATCATTCATCGGGCTCCCCTTGCTGTGTAATCTCACGTTATTAAAGTTTTTTGAGATAACGCATGTCATTAATGTCCCCACGAGGTTTTGTGGAACGTGATGTGCTGACTTGTTGTTAAGGTTAGATTTATTTGTGCGCATGCGCCTTCGAGGGGGTGTTGTGGTGTGTTGTTAGCTCTCTTGGGTTTTGCTGCAGTTTTATACACTCCCATCTAACACTGTTCTGTTGTGTTGTGTCGTGCTCTGCGCGTGATATTTCTGAATGAAGCGCTTTATTTTGTCTAGTAAAGCGCTTCCACCCTGCACTGCCCGGTCACCAGGTGTGCTGTGAGCACTCGGGTGGACACCGTGTGCCTGGTGAGGGGGCACAGTGTGTCCTGGGGTGCCCCTGAAACTCACCACTCTGAGGAACTCTGCAGTTTGTGACTGGACAAAAACTTCATCATTAGGGGCTCGCAGCTGTTGCCCTGTAAGTCATCGGCTCCTGATACATCGGCTGAATCCCCCCAACATTTGTCCGGGCTCAAACATGATCACAAGGTCCATCAACCCCTGCTGGAGAACGTCAAACACAGCGCCAGACACAGCAGAGTGTCTCTCGAGCACCCTTCTCTTCCTTGGCGCTGGGCTCAGGCACTGAAGAGGTGGAGATCTCTTCCGAGCACCAGCATCACAGGGTGCGCGCGCTCTCTGGGTACCAGACCCCTGTGTCCATATGTGGGGTGTGGAAATTAAACTTTCAGCGAAGCTCTGTGAGGTTCACAAGCTTTGCACTCCGAGGGGTGAACTTTGCAAGCCTCTTCTGCGCCAAGGAAGGGTGAACCTCACGGCAAATTCACCTGTGCGGGAGGCTGTTCTTGCAAACGCCTTTCCCCAGGAGAATTCTCAGTCTAAAAGTAGGTCCTTGTGGGATGGTCTCCCCCCGAAAAACCTATTTTCAGTGTTTTTTACAGCCACCTTTGTTATTGTTCATTAACTTTGTGAGTTTAAAGTTTGAAGCAGCTCTTTGAAGGGATAGCTATGGGAGGGTGAACATTAGGGGGCACTTGTGACCTATGTTAGGTGAGGGATGTCACAACAGCCTGGAAAGATGAAGTCATCGGCTGTCATGAAAAAGGCGCTTCTCCAATTTTCCAGCAGGGATTGAATGCTGAGAAGTAGTTAATAACAAGCGCGGTCCGGTCCCGAAAGTGAAAGAGGACCGCGCGGCAGCCTGGGCTTTTGAAAGCTGACCAGACGCCGTGCGTCATGGCCTTTTCCCCGCACGGCCAGCATGTGTTTCCAATTATCGCGCCCGCGTCTGGGCACGATAATTGGAATCAGATGTCTGCCGCGCGCGTAACCGCAGGGAAAAGGCCATGACGCACGAGCGTCTGGTCAGCTTTCAAAAGCCCTAACTTAAAGTCTCGCAGAGCAGCGCTTGCGCGCTACTCGAGGCTCGACCTAAAAATAGGGTGAGCAGACTAATGAAAAGCAAACCTGGGGCATTATACAGTAGGACTACAACGCTGCATCATCCGAGAGTCACAGAATGACACAATTAACAGCGCTCAGTAGCACAGAAAATACACAGACAATGAGACTTTTACTCAAAACATCATATGTGTTCATTTGTTTTCTGCCAGCACACAAAACATAATTCGCACTGGAAAACGTGCCTTCCCGTTTGTTCAGTCAAACCGCTCTGAAAACTGGGACTTGTGCTGAATTTTCTCACATATACCCGGCCAGTTGGTGAAAAACTGTAACAGTTCTGGCAAATCTGGGATTCCTGGTCCCTGTAAGAGGGAATAGCTCTAAAATTGGGTAACAGTATACTTGTATAGTAAGGCACATAGAAATTGCAAAGGTGCAGTGTTAAGCACTATAAAAAAATAAGTTATTATTGTGAGATAGTATATAAGGTTGATTCCAAGGTGAAATGCATACATATTATAAAGAACAAAGGGGCACATGCATCAAGGTAGGCTTTTGCGATTTTCTTAATTGAGATTATTAAGGAATCGCAATTATAGAATCGCAAAAGCCTATGCATGTAGGAATCGCTAAAAAAATAGCGATTCCTAAACATTCCTTAATTGCGACTCGCAAATTGAGTAGTCGCAATTAAGGAATGGATTCCCATTCATTCTTATGGGCCTGTAGGCCCATAAGAATGAATGGGAAGTGCATGCGCAATTTGCGAGTACCCAATAGGTACTCGCAAATTGCGCATGCAATTTCAAGGGTGGAAGGGTGCCAAAAGGACACCCTGTTGCACCCCTGAAATTGTAATGTGAACATATGTTGCGCACACACATGCCCCAAGAGCATGTGTGTGTGTAACCAGGAACTTTGAAAAATGCACTTTAGTGCATTTTTCAAAGTTTTTGCAAATTACCAACAAGTTCAAATTGATGGTAATTTGCGACCTCTATTTGCGAAATCGCTATTTGCGATTTCATCATGCATTGCATTTCGGGAATTGCAATTTGCGATTCCCTAAATGCAATCGCAATTAAGTAATCGCTATTTTTGCGATTACTTTAATTGAGATTTTTGCATTTGGGATGATGCATCCCAAATGTAAAAATACTGGTCGCAAAGGGGCAGATTCTGCGAATCTGCCCGTTTGCGACCGGTTTTTAGTTTGATGCATGTGGGGGAAAATATCCCTTAATTTCACATTAGTATTGCAAGTCACCTTAGCGTTCAATGGCCTTATAAAGGCATCGGCCCAATGCCTCCATGTAATGTTGGAACTCCTCAGTGACTTGCAATATGCTTATATGGTACAGTAGGATACATAGCCGCAGATGTAACCCACGTAGATTTCAGAGAGCTGTGAAAACAGACTCAAGACACACTTTACAATCATGCTTACAAAAAGTACATATGAAAATGATTAATACAATGTATAGCGTACACGTTTAATTCATAGTTTTGTAAATGTCAACAACTTTCATACCTTTTGAGTAATTATTCCAAGAGCAATTTACCTCAGCACTTGATTCAGCTGTCCTTATGCACAATATTAATATCTTCCATATACATCATGGCCTCTATGATATAGTTCTGATTACATTGAGAGGTTTATTGTTCCTTTTCTAGAGAAAAGGTGTAAGGGTAGATCACAGATTTTGTATTGTATGTAAAATTGCTCAGTGGGTTCACGTTTTGCTGCAGGAATCCTCGTGTTATTTGCAGGTCGCAAGTTACAATTTTGGTATAGTGTTGCTCCTTCTTCAACCAGCTCCATGTAACCTGCATGACATACTTTTGAATCGCTGCAAGATTTAACTAAATCCTTTGTCACTCTAAGGTTGGATAAAATGGATTCTGTTAAACAGTAATATAAACTTTTTTTTTTTGATACTCAATTTTTATTGATTTTTGTGTAAACAAAAAGAGAACAATACAGCACGGGTAAGCCATAGCAAATGATGCAATGAAATAATTGTCAATATAGTCTTGCGCGAACATACATGTCGCTCTCATTTCTAGCGTACTATCATTTGCGATCATAGTCTGAGAAGAGACAGGATACTCATAAACTAATTATTAAATGCAAAAACATCAGTTTGTGTTGTGCTATACAAAAGATTGTCATTAGCGTACTTTCACACATGAACATACATACCTATCATTTCTGCAGAGCATATATAGAAAGACATATCTTCCATATACTTTTCAAAATCTAAAGGTGGGGAGAGCAAAAGAGGTTTTTTGGTAGAGATCTAAGATACTATCTCCCTTAATACATCGAACGCACAACAAGTATCCTACAACCCCACAGGGATCCAACTGTTGGGAAAATGGAACCTGCATGTGAATTATCTTTTTGTTTTATTAAGACCCTCACTCACTCTATTAGTGGCATGCTTCATCACTGGGTCTCTTCCTGACCTCTATAAACCAGGATGGACTACCCTTGTCAGAAGAAGCACTTTTGATATTATCCTAATGAAGGTTTATAAAAATATAAATATCTAAGGGTCACCACAGTTTCCCTTTATTGTTGATGCCCGAGTATGGTTAGAAATTGTCTACCTGGATTTTTATGAATGTTATTTGTAGTGGGCTGGTACCACGTGTTGAGAAGACATAGTGAAGGTAGCCGAGCTGTGTTTCAAGTAGTTTATTAAATCCATAAGAAGAGTAGTTACAGCAGGGCCTGTCCGGTGTTGTGGACACTGGTGGGGCTGCAAGACGTGCTTTTCTAGTTTCGTTTGTTTCTTTTTGAAATTCCTTACTTTCCACACTTCCCCGTGGAAGACTACTGGTGGTGTCTGTTTGACCTTTTTGACCAAGTAATGCTGTGATTTTCTCGTGTGCTTTCTCCGCTTGTAATTGTAGCAGTTCCTTTCCAACACATGGTCGTGGCATAATCTTCATCCTTAGTTGCCATAAAACCACCGTTACTGGGTGAGATAAGTTCCAGATCGTCGCGCGTGGGTTCGTATCCCATCCTCGTCGCCAAAATGTAGTGGGCTGGTACCACGTGTTGAGAAGACATAGTGAAGGTAGCCGAGCTGTGTTTCAAGTAGTTTATTAAATCCATAAGAAGAGTAGTTACAGAGTCTTACAGCGAGCCCCACCAGGAGCAGCCTCCTAGCTGCTCAGCCCATCTTGCAACTGACAACACTCACACCAGGCACCCAAGCATTCCACTCATGTCAATCACACCAACATTCTACACAGAACACGCACACTGGCTGAGCAGCTTGGTACAAGGTGAAAGGGAACATAATGTCAAAACCTGAGGATACTACATTATTGTCCCTATATCCCCATAATAGTCGACATGTTTCAGTCTGTTTATTGGCCACTATGTGTCCTAGGCTTTCAACAGGACTGATATTCATGTGTAAACTCTGAAATGTCAAAATTGTCATTCATAACAAATGCAAATACTACAAAATTTGCTTGAATGTGATGTCATTAAATATGAAGAGGTAGGAATTCAAAATGTAACCTTGAAAAAAGGTAGGTGTGACATGAGCAATGGAGGTTATGCAATGTAAACTTAATAAACGTCCACAAAGTAGTAGATTTCAGGGAGATTCACTGTTTAGAAATGCACATGCAACCATTTTTTGGAAAATAAAGTACCACCTAAATGTATTGGTGCAAGCTGAGTGAAAGGTGGTGTAAGTGCACAATAGGCTTACATATCTTAAAGTTAGTGTAGAAAGATGTGGCAAGCATGTTAACTTGTTTTCAATAGAGGAAAGTAGAATGAAACTGAAATCATTATATTTCTTTTATTTTCTAGACCCTATGCATGGGTAACATATTCAGTGCCTAAGCTACACATTCTTAAGGACACAACATATCTCTATGTGAATACCTAATATTTCTGTGGCTGTTCATGCATTTTTTTTTTTTTTTTTTTTTTAGGCATTTTCCTCACTACTTAGCTCAGCCATACACCACATCAAGACGCAAATACACAACTAACTTCTCCAACTGATTCTTTAGAGCCAGAATCTCTCAATCTTTAACCATGCCTCCGCCATATAACACCAGGAACTCTAAACTCGATCGCCACGGACCAAACTCATGGTCCATAAATTACCCAGAAAACTTGACCAGTAACGCTAAAAAGAACTTAAAGCACAGAACTTTAAAACAGCACCCTGAAACACTTATTGTTGATAACTATCACACCGCTACTAATGGAGAGATGAAAACTAACTTCATCTTTTACACAAAGCGCCCAAATAAATGGAAAAACACCTTCCTTCTTCATTTTCGAATCACCAAGTCGATTAATATTCCCTATGGAGAAAAAAATCTCCACAACTGTATCCCCTACCTTTAAAGGAGAACTGACTATTTCTATTTTCAAAACAGGAAACATTCTCATTCAGGCCTCGGACCCTCACCTCACCACTTTTGATCGACACTTCCCAACGCTACTCTCCTCTATAACTCATCAGTGCCTTCAAACCCAATCTCCCTTACCGCCTCTCACCCTGACAAAAAATCCTGAACCGTCCAAATCTCCCAGACGACCAGACGTTCCACGATACAACTCATGGACATCCACCATCACAAACTATAATCTTACTACCCCTATCCTCACACTCCGCCGGCAAACACCCAGTACAATAACTGCTGACACTGACCCCCCAAACCGCGGCATACACAACCCCCCTGACCCACCACCTCAGGCACAAACCACCCCCACTTCCAATACTACTGCCTATCCCTTGGACACGGACTTCCCCTAAACATAGCACACTCCTCTCCCTGGGACCCAAAACCCACTACACCTAGACCCAACCCCTTGACTAGAAACAACAACGACCACTCCCCTCA
Source organism: Calotriton arnoldi (assembly GCA_963921515.1). Lineage (NCBI taxonomy): Eukaryota > Metazoa > Chordata > Amphibia > Caudata > Salamandridae > Calotriton > Calotriton arnoldi. The sequence goes on along the minus strand of CAWUFW010001892.1, from coordinate 485,537 downwards.
CGTCCAATCTATCCCTTCCCCTAATCCTAATGCTACCTCAGGGACTCCATTTCCTTTGCTTTCCTCTTCTAACTCTTTCCTCAGTACTCAGGACGCTACCTTAGGGCCACCCTCTCCTCTGTACTCCCCTAAACCTACTGCTTCCTCTTGCTCTACGCCCAGGCCACATGATTCTACCTGTGGACCCCCCCTTTTACATACTCAAAGGGATACCCCTCTACCGCCGCTTTGAGCCCTGACACCATCCTTACTATTCACACTACTCCTTTGAAGCCCATAACTGAGCTTAAGCAGGGGTCCATCTCCCCTGTAAGAGCTGTATGGAGAAGGGGCATCCCTCTGCACCCTATCCTGGACGGTCACCTGATGGTGACTCTCTTCGGCGGATTGAGGAACAACTGGCCGAACTGGAAGCGGACCTCCTTACTATAAATGACAACTTCCAGATCCTCCTACAATGTTCAATAAAGAATGATAAGCTCCTCACACCATACCCGCCTGCGAGATCGGATCTGCCCTCGCACCCTGCAACTACTTTAAATGGTGGAATGGAAAGGGCTTCTGTTACCTCCCTGAGTTACCCTCACGGGCCCGCTCACCCTCCTCCCTACCTCCACTCCAATCCCTGTAGTTTACAGCCGCAGGGGTCTGAGGTTGAAACGCTCGCACTCTCCCTATCTTATGAGGACTACGCAGTCTCGCCTAGCTCCATTCCCACTATCTCCTCTGATCCTGAAAGAGAACCGAGTGTTAACTTGAGATACCTGAATAAGGATAACTTACTTCAGGTAGTCACCTCGCACCTAGTGGAAACAACTACAGATTCCCATATCAAATCGATGCTTCTCAACTGCAGATCAGCAGTGAAGCACGCAGCAGATATCTCCGAACTCATCTTATCACAAGAATTAGACCTCCTGATTCTTACGGAAACATGGCTCAATGACTCTTCCTCCCCAATACTTGACATTTTAATTCCTCCTGGCTATGACATTGTCAGATGTGATAGGGCTATTAAATCTGGGGGGGGGGATTGCCTGCATCCATCGCTCCAGCCTCGTTTTGAAGCAGACTCATAAGGACTCGATGTCCTCCTGTGAGCTACTTGTGGCTGAAATTTGGAACAAGGGCAAGATTGTCTGTGTGCTTCACTCGATCTACCATCCTCCTGGGGACAACAACTTACTCTTCGTAGAACAATTAATGGAATCCATCTCTGCCAGCTCAGCCCTCCATCCTAATCACATCTTCCTCGGTGACTTCAACCTTCACTGGAATGACTCTAATGATCCAGTAGTCTGTTCTCTTAAGTCTTTCCTCTCTGACCTCAACTATATACAGGCCTGCAACGGGCCTACCCACTGCATGGGCGCTACCCTTGACCTCATCATAGCTAGAGAACACATTATTCAACTAGATGACATAGTACCATGTGATTGGTCGGATCATCTCCAAATCTCCTTTCACATTCAGGAGAAGGTATTGCTAAGACAAGGGCAACCGCTCAAAAACAAGCAATTGTCTCGTAACCTGAGAGATATTGACATATCTAACCTTTCCATCTTGAGCAAGAATCTGCTTGAACCTCCAGCTACCATGAATAATTTGGAAGAGTTAACGGATCATTACTTCAACACTATGTCTAATATTCTCGACTCGGCAGCCCCGATGCTACTTAAAAGGATTCCTTGCAAACAATCCAAACCTTGGTTCAATGGTACCCTTAATGCCCATCGTCGCAATCTAAGGCTCTCTGAGAGACGTTGGAGAAATGCCCCTCCACTTCTAGCCTCGAACAGTTAAGAAAGATGAGAAGTTCTTACAACAAACACATTCGCAGCGCGAAATCAGAACATTTCAGAGATCAGCTTGACAGCGCTAAAAACCGTCCCAGGAAACTGTTTGATATCATCAAACAACAGGCTAATCCTATGCCAGCAATAAAAATCGCTGGACACAGTGAGGAGGACTTCTCAGCTCACTTCGCTGAAAAGTCTAGAAATATTGAGCGGGAACTGCAACGGGCCGCAGATAATTTGCTGTCTATGAGTTCCGAGGGTTTGCCTGCACACACGGCAGTGTGTGCCCCGCTTTACCTCACAGACTACACACCCAAAAACAATGCCTGCTGGAATACCTTCCGAACTCCTGACTTGAAAGAGCTGTCACTTTCCCTGGCTTCTCTGAAACCTTCCAACCATTACAAGGACCCACTCCCCGCCAAACTGCTCAAAGACCTCAACTTGGCAGTTCTGCCTCTCTGGTCCAAGATCATCCAACAATCTCTCTTACAGGGGAGGATTCCAGACTGCCTTAAAATGGGGCAAGTCACACCCATCCCCAAGAAAACCAATGCAGACCTAACAGATCCTAGTAACTTCCGGCCGATCACCAACATCATGTCTTTAGCGAAATTGCTCGAGAAATCTGTTCACACACAGCTCTGCGAACACATTGAGAAATTTCAGCTCCTAGACCAACATCAATCAGGCTTTAGATCAGGTCATAGTACAGAAACAGCGCTAACTCACATTGTTGATGATGCATTGAGAGCTTTGGACCAAGATACACCCTGTCTGCTAATCCTGCTGGACTTGTCCTCTGCTTTTGACACTATCAAACATGACAACCTGATTAACCTTCTTCAACACAGGATGGGGCTATCGGGCCCTGTCCTTAATTGGTTCTCTCTTTCCTGCATAACCGAACACAAAGAATCAAAGTCAACCAATCTTTGGCGGCCAGCACTTCAGTCTCTATTGGGGTGCCTCAAGGTTCTGCACTTTCGCCCACACTCTTCAACCTATGCATGGAACCTCTAACTGCCATTTTAAATGATTCAAATATTCAGTACCACATGTACGCGGATGACACTCAACTATATTTGAAGATCTCCTCTCCAGATGACATTAAAACTCTTAATATAGCGCTTCAAAAAACTCAACAATGGCTAACACATAACCACCTTTTACTTAATTCTCTCAGAACGGAATTTCTCCTGATTTCCCCACGGAACCACGAGGCTCCCACGCATAACTGGATCAAAAAAATCTCAGCACTCAACTGAACACCGCATTTGTAAACATGCAAGGCCACATCAGTGCAACCATTAAGAGTGCCAACCATCAGCTCAACACTCTTAGGAAAATCAAACCGTTCCTACCTCCCGAAGACATACAATCAGCAGTCCAATCCTTAGTTATCTCACGAGTAGAATATGGATTGGTAACCCTAGCTGGTCTTCCTAAATCTAGGCTAGCACCGCTAAGAGCTACTCTGAACGCTTCTGCTAGACTAATCACTGGCTCAAGAAAGCATGATCATATCACTCCTGACTTAATCCAGCTTAACTGGCTCCCCATTGAAGCTAGGATCCGTTTCAAGATAGCCTGCCTGACACATAAAGCTATACATTTCAATAGCCCCGTTTACCTGGCAAAAACTTGAGCTTTCCGGAGCCAGAAGAAATTTAAGAAGCTCCAATACCCTACTACTGAAACCTGCGAAATTCAATAAAAAAGAACTTACAATCGCACTTTCTCAGGGCTGGCTCCAAGAATTTGGAATGCCTTACCGACGGAGATCAGAGCCAACCCTTCGACTGCCTCATTCAAAAAACAGATCAAACGACTACTATTGGAAGAACTGCATCAGCAATAGCTCCTTGTCATTTGCTAGTCAATTACCATACATCTCCGACAAGCTTCTTTACCTTGTGTTGAAATATATGACAATTTAATTTCACTTTGTTTGTAACTCATGCTTGACAATCATTTTACTTGGAGTTTAATATGTATCTCATCTGTCTTTGAAGTAAGGAGATGATGACACTGTTTCGGCCGCATCTGAGTGGGCTGTTTACTGTCTGTTCATCTTCTACCTACTCTCCCTAGCGCCCTCAGTTATTTTATGCCTCAGGTTCCTCGCATTTTGCCTTATTGAGTGTACTTAGGTGTTTTATTGTATGCTTAACAATTCACTTTATGCTTGAAACTAGTGCTTGACAATCTTTTCAACTGGAGGTTTATAACGTATCTCGTTTGTATTTGAAGTAAGTCGATGCTGAAACTGCTCGGCCTCATCTTGGTTGGCTGTTATCGGTCTGTTTATTTGCTTTTCTTTGTAAATGTATTTATACTGTCTCTGTACGTAAACGTCATTTTTCATCTTTGTACAGCGCTCTGTTACCCGGTTGGGTCTTGTTCGCGCTTTATAAAACTTTTCAAATAAAATACACGCGCAAAGAATAGGCGCTAATGGGAACAATTGCAAGTTAGCAGGAAGTCTTAAATTAATCTTAAACATAGGTGAAACTTATACATTGAGTCAGTTAGATAGGTATGCGAGTAGTTTTGTAAGTCAGGCTCATGATATTTGAAGCTTCCATTAAAGGTTCAGGTTGTACTGTGCAGTGTATAAATGATCAGTGGTACTGATAGTGATACCCAAAACTTGCCCCACTCTAGTGTCTGTCGGAGCCTGTGAAGGAAATGCCACAGAGTCTGCCGGAGTCATCTACTCACCGGACTTCCCCGACGACTACGGTGCCGACAGCAACTGCACGTGGGAGGTGAAGACCTCAGACTCGGCTGCGTTCGAGATCACCTTCAAGCTGTTTGAGGTGCGTGACCGCAACGACCGGCTGGAGTTAAGAGATGGGCACAGCCGCCTGCTGTTGGGCCGCTTTGATGGCGGACACCGCCCAGAAGCTGTCATGCTGCTGCATACCAACTACCTCATCGTCACCTTCCGCTCGGACCAGATCTTCCATGCCCAGGGCTTCGCCATGGCCTACCGCGGTGAGTGTGCAAGGGACCCAAGCACAGCAGAAGGGGCAGCAACCAGGGCTATTTACCCCAGGCCTTGCTCTTTTCATGGTGACACTCTGCCACAGCTAAGTATATATTTGCCAAATGCAAGCCAATACCACTTTTTAGGTCTCGCCTAGCAGACTGCAAGCTGTATCCTTCCGAAAGACCTTTTGTGAACTTATAGCGGGCTTACAGCCTGCACATTGCTTTCCATTGGTTTGCTTTATTGCCACTTTCATTTGCTTCTCCTTCTTCTTGTGTTTGTCCCTTTCAGGGAGTAAGGTGTCTTTATCACCTTTTTGATTGGTTGACGTGCATTCTTCCAGTTACACATTTAGGGATTTTTTTCAATTTCATTCAGCACTCCATGAGAGTGCATGTATTTTCTCTCTACTCGTGTGCTGCTTCCCCTCTTCAACTACCCCCCTCGTGCTGTGTTGCTCCCCACCCTTACCAGCGTTTTTATAAAAGCACAGCAGCAGGGATATTTTTGCTGGGTTATGGATAAAGACCAGACTTTAAGAGTTGTTTTTGTTATCTTTTGTATTTCACATATTGCCTGAAAGCACAGACTTTGGCACAGAAAGGATTTTATGGTGCAGAGAGAAGACACATCTGCTGCACTGAGTCAGCTGCAGTCTGAGGCAGAAGGTGTACTTAGCGTAACACTTCTCCTGGAGGTCCATAACTCTGTCCCTGGGATACCATAGAAGACCAAATAACTAAATGCTGTGGAATGTAATTAGACCTTGGCAAGCTTTTCTCTTTATGCTCTGACAATTAATTTAAAAAAAAAAATTCTATTAAGAGTTTATTTGAAAAATAAACCATGCCATTTAAATAAAGATTAAAAACACTGCTTTCAGGTTACATTTTTAAGATACTACAAGATATGTTTCTAGAATTTGTATTTTTTTTTCTTTTACTTAAAAAAAAAATACTTTTCAGACAAACATTGGCAATGTCAACACCTCAGCACTCGCATTATAAAGGTGAGACCTATTGACTTTGCCAAAGCTTATTTGATATCTTTTTTTTTTAAAAGACCGGTAACTTTAGCTGCCTTTAAGTGTTTCCATAAAACCAGAGAAGGGCTATGCATCACGTTTGTGCCCTAAGACCTTTTATGCATCACGTTTGTGCCCTAAGTTCGGCTATGCATCACGTTTGTGATCTGAGTCCCACAAAAACTTCTGATTAGCCTGAAGTGACCTGCCATGTCTGTCAAAAGTATTCATAGTTCCTAAGTGCGATGATAAGTGCCATGTTCAGTCCGCAATGCAATGCATTTTTAGCCAACAGTACTTTGTATACTGAAAATGCTAAGCCCAACCTATACTGGGAAATGTGAAACTACTTGCTCCAAAAGTAAAATGTTGCTTGTGGATAAAGTAATAACAGGTTGAATATGAGGCATGTTGTAGGAGAGTAGGATCTGCTTCACATGGGTACCCCCACTTTTTGCTGATGCTTCACTGTTTTTCGACTTTAGTCTGGCTGGGGCCCTGCTAATCAGAACCCCAGCCTCGCTGCTTCCTCTCTAAAATGGTTTCCATGTACCTTAGGTACATCTTTGATGGGAATCTGGAGTGCCCTTATAAGTCCCTAGTATATGGTATACTATGTACCCAGGGCATAGGTACCCCAGAGTACCTGCCAGGGGCTGAAGCATGTATTATGCCACCCCTGGAAGGCCAGCCAAAATGACACCACAGGTCTGCTACTGCAGCCTGGGTAAGGTGGTGCATGCACTCCTTACTGTGATATAGGCTACCTATATCACTACCATTGCACACACATATAAACCTATAAGTCACTCCTATGGCAGGCCTTTACAATCCTGAAGGCAGAGTGCTTGGTTTTTATGTGAGAGGGTGCCCCTGCATGAGCAGAGCCCCTCTGCAGCGTCTCGGAGTCCCTCCTCTGATGCTGTTTGTGGTACAGCCTGACCATATATCTTAAGCGCATTATATCCTCGCGGTACAATGCTAACTTTGGACTGGCTGCACCAAAACATGTCGTGTTTGGTGTCAAACATCTTGGAATACTACTCCCCGCCAGTCCTGGCGGCGGGGGTAGCATTCCACCCTTCTAGAGGGAGAGACATGTACCCACCGGCCTACCCGGTAACTTCTTTATAGATCCCTGGCATCACAAAATAGATGCCGCTGCCACAGACACGGGTCTGGCCTCCTGCTGCTGACTGAAACAAAAACAACAGTTGATGGACAGAATGCAGAACAATGTCATACATTCACCCCAGTACAGAGATCTGGGCCTAAATCCATCGCTTTTGTGCTCACCATGCCATTCCAGTTTGAACCCAGCCATATGCAAATCAGTCTTGACCCTGTGCCTCATGGGAACAGTCCAGCCCGAACTGCCAAGCCAGGTCCTCCCTGGACTGGAAACAAGCATCCTAGGACCTGGCTTCGGGGTTTCACCCTCTTCAGCCAGGATAGCTTGATTCCAGTGGCATGGAGAGCACGGGACCCACGTCTGGGCATACCCGGTCCCACTCGGGTGACAAATGCAAAACAACAGTTGATGGACAGAATGCAGAACAATGTCATACATTCACCCCAGTACAGAGATCTGGGCCTAAATCCATCGTTTTTTTGCTCACCATGCCATTCCAGTTTGAACCCAGCCATATGCAAATCAGTCTTGACCCAGTGCCTCATGGGAACAGTCCAGCACGAACTGCCAAGCCAGGTCCTTCCTGGACTGGAAACAAGCATCCTAGGACCGGCTTCGGGTTTCACCCTCTTCAGCCAGGATAGCTTGATTCCAGTGGCATGGAGAGCATGGGACCCACGTCTGGGCATAGCCGTCCCACTCGGGTGACAAATGCAAAAACAACAGTTGATGGACAGAATGCAGAACAATGTCATACATTCACCCCAGTACAGAGATCTGGGCCTAAATCCATCGTTTTTTTGCTCACCATGCCATTCCAGTTTGAACCCAGCCATATGAAAATCAGTCTTGACCCTGTGCCTCATGGGAACAGTCCAGCCCGAACTGCCAAGCCAGGTCCTCCCTGGACTGGAAACAAGCATCCTAGGACCGGCTTTCGGGGTTTCACCCTCTTCAGCCAGGATAGCTTGATTCGAGTGGCATGGAGAGCACGGGACCCACGTCTGGGCATACCCGTCCCACTCGGGTGACAAATGCAAAAACAACAGTTGATGGACAGAATGCAGAACAATGTCATACATTCACCCCAGTACAGAGATCTGGGCCTAAATCCATCGTTTTTTTGCTCACCATGCCATTCCAGTTTGAACCCAGCCATATGCAAATCAGTCGTGACCCTGTGCCTCATGGGAACAGTCCAGCCCGAACTGCCAAGCCAGGTCCTCCCTGGACTGGAAACAAGCATCCTAGGACCGGTTTCGGGGTTTCACCCTCTTCAGCCAGGATAGCTTGATTCCAGTGGCTTGGAGAGCACGGGACCCACATCTGGGCATACCCGTCCCACTCGGGGTGACAAATGCAAAAACAACAGTTGATGGACAGAATGCAGAACAATGTCATACATTCACCCCAGTACAGAGATCTGGGCCTAAATCCATCGTTTTTTTGCTCACCATGCCATTCCAGTTTGAACCCAGCCATATGCAAATCAGTCTTGACCCTGTGCCTCATGGGAACAGTCCAGCCCGAACTGCCAAGCCAGGTCCTCCCTGGACTGGAAACAAGCATCCTAGGACCGGTTTCGGGGTTCACCCTCTTCAGCCAGGATAGCTTGATTCCAGTGGCATGGAGAGCACGGGACCCACGCCTGGGCATACCCGTCCCACTCGGGGTGACAAATGCAAAACAACAGTTGATGGACAGAATGCAGAACAATGTCATACATTCACCCCAGTACAGAGATCTGGGCCTAAATCCATCGTTTTTTTGCTCACCATGCCATTCCAGTTTGAACCCAGCCATATGCAAATCAGTCTTGACCCCTGTGCCTCATGGGAACAGTCCAGCCCGAACTGCCAAGCCAGGTCCTCCCTGGACTGGAAACAAGCATCCTAGGACCGGCTTCGGGTTTCACCCTCTTCAGCCAGGATAGCTTGATTCCAGTGGCATGGAGAGCACGGGACCCACATCTGGGCATACCCGTCCCACTCGGGTGGCAAATGCAAAAACAACAGTTGATGGACAGAATGCAGAACAATGTCATACATTCACCCCAGTACAGAGATCTGGGCCTAAATCCATCGTTTTCTTGCTCACCATGCCATTCCAGTTTGAAACTCCGGCAGGGGAGGCCTGGACAATAGGTTTCCTGTCGAAGGGAGGTGTAACCACCTCCCCAGACAGGATAATGTGTATTGGGGCTGGGCGGGAGCACTCTCTGGTGCTTTGAAGTCCTGCACTGGGGGCACATTTGGTGTCCCTGTGCATAGCCCAGTTCAAACAGGTTGCAGGGGCTATCTGCCCCTGCTCTGGCACGAAACTGGACAAAGGGAATGGGTGTAACCACCCCTCTTCCCTGACCCTCCCATATGTGGGTCCCCAGAGTATGTCCAACCCCCTAACTTAGTATAAGTATGGGACCCCAGTCCTTAGGACTTTAGATATCCCTGGACGAAACTCTGACACTGAATCCTGGACCTTCGACGCCCTACTTCAAGATTAGAGGACTGAAGAATCTCCCTTGGGGTCAAGGAGTGACTCCCCTGCTTGGCAGGCACCTAAGAAGCAATTGTCCGGTCTGCATCGCTGAAGCTCCCGCCGGACGCCGAAGTCTTTGCAACACCAGAGGTGGATTTCCAGACTTCCCCAAGGCTGCCCTGAGTCTCCAGTGAAGCTGAGGCCCATAGCTGTCGTGGGTAACGTGGAACCGTGACCCCTGGACACCAAGAACTTTTGCAAGTGCATCCTCTTCCTGGTCTCCCACGAAGTTGTGCTTTGGGCTCCGAGTAGCCCCCGCCTCCAGCACCGACTGCACCGAAGATCACTGGCTTCCACTCCACGAGTGTCCTGTGAGCCAGCTCCAAGTGCGTCCACTTGAGGCTCCTTTGCGGTCGCTAGTCCGTTGGCTAGTGGGCCCTCCCGAAGGTAACTCTTCTTCTGCTTGGGCTTTCCTGGTTGCTCCAGACGTGCCCTGACCTACCCTCGCTGGGTGAGTCCCTCAGACTTTGCTGGTCTGCATCAACGTCCTTTCTTTGTTTCCACGTGACTTGCCGTTGCCAAGGCTTGTTGGGTCCAATCCGGTCGCCGACACCTCAGCAATCGACAGACGTTGTGGCACAGCTCGAATCCAGCTCCTGGTCATCGTCAACGCCTCCTGGACCTCGTGGCTGAAGAGTCAAGATGACCGTCAACCTACCTGAAGCACCCGACATCGGTGGGCATCTGCTCATCGCCTTCCTGGTCACTGGCTAGTGACCCAGACTCTGTCCCCTCTGCTTTCAGGTTCTTCAGATCTTCCATCCACCCTTGGATCCACCCGGACACTTTCGACTTGGTCGCCAGCAGCCTGCTGCAGCAGATCGCCATTGAAAACGACGACGAAACCCGACGCCAAAAGACACCTATGCACCCGGCTTCCCTGGGTGAGGTAACTCGAGTACTCCGGTGCTCCCGTGGGTATTGACTCTAGAACTGCCTAGTTCTAAAGGGATTTGCTCCAAGTCCTCTCTCTAAGTGTCCTTTCCTTTTAAAAATCAAACCGCGACTTTCCCCATAGAAGTTAACGGTGGCTCGCGGCTGTGTTCTCACACTGCACGCGTCCCCCGTGGGTCCCCTGTGTCACTACCTTGGGTGGTTCCTTGGGGTCCAAGCACTTCTACAGGCTCTAGGCCTTGTGTCTAGCTCAGTCGTGGTTCTTATACCACTTTATTGGTATATGGTTTGGTACGCCCCTAGGGCTCAAACGTGTATTTGTGCTATTACTGTTGATAACTGACTTGTAACTTATGTATTTCGAACTCTAGCCTCATAAAGAGACTAGAGGGGTGTGTTTACGACTAAATACATATATTTTATATATATACCTGGTGTGGTCCTCTTTCATTTGGTCACTCAAGAGATTATAGACTGGTAAAACAAGCTGCTTTACATTCCTTCAAGACTTAGCCTGAAGGCTGCTCTCCATAGCTACCACTTGGATAGCTTTCAATAAAGGTTGTCTTTAACCTATCTCCAATAAGGGGTTGTTTGGACTGGTGCAAGGTGCCCACTATAATTAGTGGACAGCATATACCAGGCCAACTTCTCACATTGGTGTGCAGCGTGTGGGATTCCAGCTTGCTATTGTTTTACCAGATAATCTCAATTGAATTGATCAACTGAAAACCACTAAGGGTACCTTAGGTACATATAATTCAAGCTTAGTATACAGTAAGTTCTACTGAACTTAGAGTTGTGTGTTAAGGGCTAGCACACCCTTTCTACAACTCAAGAGAGTTTAGTAGTCCACACTAGAGTAGGTAGTGCATACACCACACCACACTAGTAATGTCTTCAAGGCCAGGAACCAGTGGGTCCCTGCCAGAAGCCCATGGGCTTCTTCCTCCAAGTATGATAATCTCCCATTCTTGGAATTGAGAGAGTTATGCAAGATTAGGAAGCTGAAGACAGGCAAAAGTGCCAACACCCAACGTCTCATGGAGATGCTTCTGCTAGATGATCTCAGAAGACCCCTAGGGTCTGAAGGGGTAGGCAGAGAGGGTGGGGCAGAAGATGAGGAAGGGGCCAGGGGTGAACCAGCCCAGGACCTGCCCCTCTGAAACTGGCCAGGAGGATGACAATGATCCTGACCTGGAGAATGCAGCTACTCCTGAGGATGAGGAGGAGGATCAGAATGACCTCCCCTTTGTCCCCCAGGAAGAGTTGTGAGTGTGCCCAGAAGGCCTAGATCTCCTTCTCAGGAGTCTAACCACTCTGACACCTCAGTAGGGACCTCTGTTTCCTCTCATAGGAGGGAATCCTCCAGTGAGAGGAAAGAGAGACTGCTCAAGTATGGAGAAGCTCAGTTGAGACTCAGAAGAGAGCAGTTGGCTATAGACAGGGAGTCCCTAGAGCTTGAAAGGCAAAGAAAAAAGTTGGGACTAGAGTCCCATGGTGGCAGCAACTTCCCTAGTGGTAGAGAAAGGTCTTATGACCATAGAAACCTGAGCAAGATTGTCCTTCCCTACCAGAGTGGGGATGACATCCACAAATGGATTTCTGCACTGGAGAGGGCCTGTAAAGTACAGAGGGTCCCTCAGGAGCAGTGGGCCGCAATCTTGTGGCTCTCCTTTGCAGACAAAGGTAGAGATAAGCTCCTCTCTGTTAGAGAAGAGGATACTGATAATTATCCAGTCTTAAAAAGTGCATTGATTGATGGGTTTGGCCTAACAACTGAACAATACGGGTTAAAGTTCAGAGATACCCAAAAGGCACAGAATCAAGACTGGGTGGACTTTGTTGATTGTTCTGCTAAGGCTCTGGAAGGTTGGTTAGTGGGCAGTAAGGTATGTGACTTCACAGGATTGTACAATCTTATCATGAGGGAGCAGATTCTTAACAACTGTCAAAATCAGCTGTTGCATCAGTACCTGGTGGACTCTGATCTGACCTCTCCCCAAGAATTGGGAAAGAAGGCAGACAAATGGGTCAGAACCAGGGTGAGGCAGAAGGTACAGAACCAAGGTGGTGACCCAAAGAAGCAAGATTCTAAGAACTCTGACATGGGTGGGGAGAAGGGTAAAGACCAGAAGTCTTCACAAGGCCCCCAAAAATCTTCTTCAGGTGGGGATTCACAGTCTAACAAAGGGAAGGGCCAAAAGAAACCATGGTGCAAAGTCTGTAAGCAAAAGACACACTGGACCAGTGATTGCACCAAGTCCAAAGACTCTATTCCAGCCCCCACCAATGCCCCTAAGGCACCTGTTCCCCCTAGTGCAGTTACAATTGGTGGTGGGAGTACACAAGCCAAGGGTTTAGTAGGGTTGACCCTGGGTAAGGAGATGAGCTCTGGCCTAGTCAGAGAACTCACTCAGGCTGTCCTAGTCTGTGATGGAGGCATGGATGTGACCTCCTCTGTGAGTCCCAGTAATCTGGGCAAGTACAGGCAACAGCCATTAATAAATGGAAAAGAGGCTTTGGCATTTAGGGACACAGGAGCAAGTGTCACCATGGTGACACAAGATCTTGTGGATCCTGGGCAGATTATACTTGGGTGAAATGTACCAAGTGACCAATGCTAGAAATGTCAGAACAGACCATACTCTGGCAGTTGTTAACTTCTCCTGGGGAGGGGTAACTGGCCTTAAGAAGGTTGTGGTAAGTGCAGACCTACCAGTTGAATGCTTGCTTGGCAATGATCTAGAAACTTCAGCTTGGGCAGAAGTGGAGCTCAGGACCCATGCAGAAATGCTGGGCATCCCTGCAGATGTGTTTGCTGTGACCAGGTCACAGAGCAAAATGCCTAACACTGAACAGGCCTTGGATCCTGGAACAATGGACCAAGTGCCATCCAAGAGGAGGAGTAGTAGGGTAAAGGCAGTGCCTTCCCCCTTGGCTCAGAAGGAAGATCAGTCTCTTCAGGGAGATGATCTCAGTCCTGAGGAAGGAACTGTCCCAGAGGAGCTTGAGCCTGATCAGGTTGAGTTCTTAGGGACAGGGGCCCTTCCAGGGCAGATCTGAGCCAGGAGCAGCAGAGCTGCCCCTCTCTTGAACCCCTCAGACAGCAAGCTGCTGCTGAGGCTGCTGGGAATGCTAGTGGTCCCCATAAAGTGTATTGGGATGATGGACTCTTGTACTCAGAGTGTAGAGACCCCAAGCCTGGTGCCACCAGGAGGTTGGTTATACCTCTGAAGTTCAGGGGCTTCCTATTGACCCTAGCCCATGACATTCCTTTAGCAGGTCACCTGGGCCAGAACAAGACTTGGGACAGAATTGTCCCACACTTTCACTGGCCCCACATGTCTGAAGACACCAAGGAGTTTTGTCGCTCCTGTGTAACCTGCCAGGCCAGTGGCAAGGCAGGTGGCACTACAAAGGCCCCCTGATACCACTACCTGTGGTGGGGGTTCCCTTTGAAAGGGTGGGGATTGACATTGTTGGTCCCATGGATCCCCAAACAGCATCTGGGCACAGGTTTATCCTGGTGGTGGTGGACCATGCCACCAGGTACCCAGAGGCTATTCCCCTTAGGACCACTACAGCACCTGTGGTGGCAAGAGCCCTCCTGGGAATTTTCTCAAGAGTGGGCTTCCCTAAGGAGGTTGTATCAGACAGGGGTGCAAACTTTATGTCTGGATACTTAAAGGCAATGTGGAAGGAGTGTGGAGTGACTTACAAGTTCACCACACCCTATCACCCACAATGCAATGGTTTAGTTGAGAGATTCAACAAAACCTTGAAGGGCATGATTAAAGGGCTCCCAGAGAAGCTTAGGCGAAGATGGGACATACTCTTGCCCTGCCTTTTATTTGCATACAGGGAGGTGCCTCAAAAGGGGGTTGGCTACAGCCCTTTTGAACTTTTGTTTGGTCACCCTGTCAGGGGTCCATTGTGCCTGGTGAAGGAAGGATGGGAGTTACCTCTCAAGCCCCCAAAGCAGGACATAGTGGACTATGTACTTGGTCTCCGCTCCAGGATGGCTGAGTACATGAAAAAGGCAACTAAAAACCTTGAGGCTAGCCAGGAACTCCAAAAAGCCTGGCATGACCAAAAGGCTGTACTGACTGTTTACCAGCCAGGACAGAAGGTATGGGTGTTGGAGCCAGTGGCCCCAGCAGCTCTCCAAGACAAATGGAGTGGACCCCATACCATTGTTGAACAGAAGGGTGAGGTTACCTATTTAGTAGACCTAGGAACACCCAGGAGTCCCCACAGGGTTCTCCATGTCAACAGATTGAAACCATATGTGGACAGGGCAGACATGGGCTTGCTCATGGCTACTGATGAGGGACAGGAGGAAGAGAGTGACCCACTCCTGACCTGCTCTCACAGAACCCTGATGATGGGTCAGTGGATGGTGTAGCCTTGGCAGGCAGCCTCACTGCCCAGCAGCAAACTGATTGCAGACAGGTGCTCAATCAGTTCAGGCATATGTTCTCTCTGACACCAAGTCAGACCACCTGGTGCACTCATGAAGTGGACACTGGGGACAGTCTGCCTATTAAAAATAAGATTTATAGGCAACCTGACCATGTCAGGGACTGTATCAGGACAGAAGTCCAGAAGATGTTGGATTTGGGAGTTATTGAACCCTCAGATAGCCCTTGGGCTAGTCCAGTGGTCCTTGTGCCAAAACCTCACACCAGTGGTGGGAAAAGAGAGATGAGGTTTTGTGTGGACTACAGGGGTCTCAATGCAGTCACTATGACTGATGCCCATCCAATACCCAGGGCAGATGAGCTAATAGACACTTTGGCCTCAGCCAAGTATCTGAGCACATTTGACCTAACAGCTGGCTACTGGCAGATCAGGCTAGCTGATGATGCAAAGCTAAAAACAGCATTCTCAACCCCTAGTGGGCATTATCAATTTGTGGTAATGCCCTTTGGTTTGAAGAATGCACCTGCCACTTTTCAGAGGTTGGTGAATACAGTCCTTACAGGTCTGGAAGCCTATAGTGCAGCATATCTAGATGATATTGGGGTCTTTAGCTCCACCTGGGAGGATCACCTGGTCCACCTCAGAAATGTTTTGGAAGCCCTGCAAAAGGCAGGCCTCACTATCAAGGCCACCAAGTGCCAGATAGGGCAGAGTCAGGTTGTGTACCTGGGCCACCTTGTAGGTGGAGGCCAGGTTCAACCACTGCAGAGCAAAATCCAGACCATCATGGACTGGGTTGCTCCAACTATCCAGACTCAGGTGAGAGCCTTCTTAGGCCTGACTGGGTACTATAGGAGATTTGTCAAGGGGTATGGATCAATAGTGACACCCCTGAATGACTTAACTTCCAAGAAAATGCCCAAAAAGGTTCAGTGGACAGCTAACTGTCAAAAGGCATTTGATGACCTGAAGCAGGCCATGTGCACTGCTCCCATTCTACAGAGTCCTGATTACTCCAAGAAGTTCATTGTCCAAACAGATGCATCTGAATTGGGGGTAGGGGCTGTACTGTCACAATTGAATGAAGAAGGTCAGGATCAGCCAGTAGCTTTTATTAGCAGAAGGCTGAACCCTAGAGAGAAACGTTGGTCAGCCATTGAGAGGGAGGCCTTTGCTGTGGTCTGGGCTCTGAAGAAGTTGAGGCCATACTTGTTTGGTACTCACTTCCGTGTTCAAACAGACCATAAGCCCCTCTTATGGCTAAAACAAATGAAGGGTGAAAACCCCAAACTGCTTAGGTGGTCCATTTCCCTACAGGGGATGGACTTTACAGTGGAACATAGACCTGGGAGTAACCATGCCAATGCAGATGGACTCTCTAGGTACTTCCACTTAGAACATGAAGACTCAACTGGACAAGGTTAGTTTAATGTCCCTGCGTTTGGGGGGGTTGTGTAGGAGAGTAGGATCTGCTTCACATGGGTACCCCCACTTTTTGCTGATGCTTCACTGTTTTTCGACTTTAGTCTGGCTGGGGCCCTGCTAATCAGAACCCCAGCCTAGCTGCTTCCTCTCTAAAATGGTTTCCATGTACCTTAGGTACATCTTTGATGGGAATCTGGAGTGCCCTTATAAGTCCCTAGTATATGGTATACTATGTACCCAGGGCACATGTACCCCAGAGGCCTGCCAGGGGCTGAAGCATGTATTATGCCACCCCTGGAAGGCCAACCAAAATGACACCATAGGTCTGCTACTGCAGCCTGGGTAAGGTGGTGCATGCACCTCTTACTGTGATATAGGCTACCTATATCACTACCATTGCACACACATATAAACCTATAAGTCACTCCTATGGCAGGCCTTTACAATCCTGAAGGCAGAGTGCTTGGTTTTTATGTGAGAGGGTGCCCCTGCATGAGCAGAGCCCCTCTGCAGCGTTCGGAGTCCCTCCTCTGATGCTGTTTGTGGTACAGCCTGACCATATACTCTTAAGTGCATTATATCCTCGCGGTACAATGCTAACTTTGGACTGGCTGCACCAAAACATGTCGTGTTTGGTGTCAAACATCTTGGAATACTACCCCCCGCCAGTCCTGGTGGCGGGGGTAGCATTCCACCCTTCTAGAGGGAGAGACATGTACCCACCGGCCTACCCGGTAACTTCTTTACAGAGCCCTGGCATCACAAAATGGATGCCGATGCCACAGACACGGGTCTGGCCTCCTGCTGCTGACTGAAACTCCGGCAGGGGAGGCCTGGACAATAGGTTTCCTGTCGAAGGGAGGTGTAACCACCTCCCCAGACAGGATCATGTGTATTGGGGCTGGGCGGGAGCACTCTCTGGTGCTTTGAAGTCCTGCACTGGGGGCACATTTGGTGTCCCTGTGCATAGCCCAGTTCAAACCGGTTGCAGGGGCTACCTGCCCCTGCTCTGGCGCGAAACTGGACAAAGGGAATGGGTGTAACCACCCCTCTTCCCTGACCCTCCCATAGGTGGGTCCCCAGAGTATGTCCAACCCCCTAACTTAGTATAAGTATGGGACCCCAGTCCTTAGGACTTTAGATATCCCTGGATGAAACTCTGACACTGAATCCTGGACCTTCGACGCTCTACTTCAAGATTAGAGGACTGAAGAATCTCCCTTGGGGTCAAGGAGTGACTCCCCTGCTTGGCAGGCACCTAAGAAGCAATTGTCCGGTCTGCATCGCTGAAGCTCCCGCCGGACGCCGAAGTCTTTGCAACACCAGAGGTGGATTTCCAGACTTTCCTGAGGCTGCTCTGAGTCCCCAGCGAAGCTGAGGCCCGTAGCTGTCGTGGGTAACGTGGAACCATGACCCCTGGACACCAAGAACTTTTGCAAGTGCATCCTCTTCCTGGTCTCCCACAAAGTTGTGCTTTGGGCTCCGAGTAGCCCCCGCCTCCAGCACCGACTGCACCGAAGATCACTGGCTTCCACTCCATGAGTGTCCTGTGAGCCAGATCCAAGTGCGTCCACTCGAGGCTCCTTCGCGGTCGCTAGTCCATTGGCTAGTGGGCCCTCCCGAAGGTAACTCTTCTTCTGCTTGGGCTTTCCTGGTTGCTCCAGACGTGCCCTGACTTACCTTCGCTGGGTGAGTCCCTCAGACCTTGCTGGTCTGCATCAACGTCCTTTCTTTGTTTCCACGTGACTTGCCGTTGCCAAGGCTTGTTGGGTCCAATCCGGTCGCCGATACCTCAGCAATCGACAGACGTTGTGGGACAGCTCGACTCCAGCTCCTGGTTGTCGTCGACGCCTCCTGGACCTCGTGGCTGAAGAGTCAAGACGACCGTCAACCTACCTGAAGCACCCGACATCGGTGGGCATCTGCTCATCGCCTTCCTGGTCACTGGCTAGTGACCCAGACTCTGTCCCCTCTGCTTTCAGGTTCTTCAGATCTTCCATCCACCCTTGGATCCACCCGGACACTTTCGACTTGGTCGCCAGCAGCCTGCTGCAGCAGATCGCCATTGAAAACGACGACGAAACACGACGCCAAAAGACACCTATGCACCCGGCTTCCCTGGGTGAGGTAACTCGAGTACTCCGGTGCTTCCGTGGGTATTGACTCTAGAACTGCCTAGTTCTAAAGGGATTTGCTCCAAGTCTTCCTCTAAGTGTCCTTTCCTTTTAAAAATCAAACCGCGACTTTCCCCATAGAAGTTAACGGTGGCTCGCGGCTGTGTTCTCACACTGCACGCGTCCCCCGTGGGTCCCCTGTGTCACTACCTTGGGTGGTTCCTTGGGGTCCAAGCACTTCTACAGGCTCTAGGCCTTGTGTCTAGCTCAGTCTTGGTTCTTATACCACTTTATTGGTATATGGTTTGGTACGCCCCTAGGGCTCAAACGTGTATTTGTGCTATTACTGTTGATAACTGACTTGTAACTTATGTACTTCGAACTCTAGCCTCATAAAGAGACTAGAGGGATGTGTTTACGACTAAATACATATATTTTATATATATACCTGGTGTGGTCCTCTTTCATTTGGTCACTCAAGAGATTATAGACTGGTAAAACAAGCTGCTTTACATTCCTTCAAGACTTAGCCTGAAGGCTGCTCTCCATAGCTACCACTTGGATAGCTTTCAATAAAGGTTGTCTTTAACCTATCTCCAATAAGGGGTTGTTTGGACTGGTGCAAGGTGCCCACTAGAACTAGTGGACAGCATATGCCAGGCCAACTTCTCACACATGTAAGTTAGCATTAATGAGTAATCAGCGAGCAATACCTTTTAGTCAATCCTATACTGTGATGGGTCAGTCGGTGTCAGTGCTGCACCCACCTGTTTCTGCTCCCCACTGGATGCCAGACAGTGCAATCCTCCGACCGCAGAGTGTCAGTTGAGCCCGTTCAGCGTTTGGCATTTGCTGATATCCTCAAAAAGTAGACATCCTCCCCCCGTCTTGGGGAAGGATCTCCCTCTGTAATTAACATACACCTCTTCACCCAGGTGTGCAGAATGGATGGACACCAAAGCAGTGGGCAGCGCAGACGGACAGCAGTGAGGGCTCCCTTCTGCCCCCCACCTCCACCCACAGACTGAACTCCAGCTGGACCCTTACCTCGCAGGACTCCGCCCGCAGCACTGGAGGTAAGTTTAGGCCCAGAGGATGATGCCCAAGGTAGGTCGAGACACAGAGGGAGGTAAGTCAGGACCTGGGGAAGCGAAAGGAAGAAGATAAGTGCAGGCATGGGGTAGTGACGTAGTCGGGGCCAGTCTTGACCACAGAAAGAGACAGGGAGATTGTTTCAATACAATTAGCAATGCAGTGTAAGTAAGGCTAGAGCCTAAACCCCAAATATTGGGTCTACATCTACAAGAGCATGTTATCACTTACCTCTCTAGTGCTCCATTTTGGTGCTGAAATCTGTGCGATCACATTATAATAGGGAATAAGCGACAGCGATACAGCCACTTCTGGAAGAACTGAAAACTGAACGTAAAGGCTTGTGCTGCAAAACATATGTGGAAATATCTACTTTCAAATAGTGACTTGACCCTGTTCTATGCTTGACCTCTGATTCCAAAGTATGTATGACCCCTAGCCCAACTTGCATGCAGGTCTTTTGTTTCATCGTTGACCTTTATCTGTATGTCACCTTATTGACCGTGTTGCTTATTTGATGTCTGACCGTGCTCCATTTTTGATGCAAGACTCATATATGTTGGATATCCAGACCATTGTTTGAGCCCTGAATTTTCTCAATTCTTTTAATCCTGTCCCTTGTTATTTTTTTACCCCTTGTTCAGCTCCTTTTTCAGCTTACTTTATTTTTGACTCCCAACCAAGCTCTTCTTTTCACCTACTCCAAGGATAAAACTTAATAATATTAGTTAACCTCATCATTTTACTCCATGTTCTTCCCCTGATGCTACTGTTTGGCCTGTGACCCTGCTATATGTATGTCCCCCAACCCTAATCTTGTTGGCCCTTAACCATGCTTGACCCTGAACAATGTTCTGTATTTGAACTCCCACACTGCTCTGTATTTCACCGCGACCCCAGAGAACTGCAAATTGAAAATAGAGACACGAGTCCTTGTTCTGCGTTTTACTGCTTACTTTTCTCTCCCTCATGCCAGACCCAGCTCTCCTCTTGGCATTTAACCTTGTAGTGTGTCAATACCCTACTCCATATCTTATTCATTTCTCAGCTGAGAGAGCCTTGTTTTATCCTATATCCTTCTCCATACAAGACCCCGACCTTCCTCTGCTGTTGATCCCTGTTTCACTGTTTGAGCTCTCCGCTTACTATGGGTTATACCCTGATCCTTCTCTGTGTTTATCCTTGATGTGTCACGTGTTCAACATTTCAGCCTAAATTCTATCTGATCCCTGTCTAAGGCATTTGTTCAAACCCTGAACATGCTCCATATTTGATTCCTGCTTCTCCTTCACATGTGATCCCTGCCACCTAATTGACCCTGATCCTGGGCCATGCTTGATCCCAGAGCTTAGTGCTTTTTTTCACCACTAACACCTCTCTTTGTCCCTCCCTAGCTTGGGCCATGTACACGGGGACTGCAGCCTTCTTGCTGATCCTGGTCATTGCCTCCTTCAGCCTCAGGAAACGGTAAGTCACTGAATGGGGAAAGGCTCCCCGCTGGAGCATTCCCACCACCTCAGTCATTGCATGTCCTCGACAAAACCCAAATGCTAGTTTGTCCCCCTTGTAAAGCTTGTCCCCTAGTGTACACATATATAAGAGACTTAAAAGTGATGGGTATGGAATTTCCCAAATAAATCTGGGTAGAGATGATCTCTGCTGATCTCGAATTACATGGTTGAGTGTGCAGAACAGCAGATATATTTTTACTTTAGAAGAAGACAAGATATTTGTTTCGAAATGGTAAGGAATCTAGATTCAGCATTCCAGGCCAATTTGCGAAGATTTAATACATTTATGAGATTCCCTTCAAACTTCTGAAGCTTATTTTCTGAAGCTGTAGAAAAGCACCAGAGAGATTATAAATATACGCAAAATATTCACGAATAGTACTGAAATTTCTCATTTTCACTCTGTAATTTTATGCACAGAAATTTCAGAAAGACACTAGAAATTCTAGAATTTAGTTCCTCAAATTCAGAAATTTCTAAATTACCATAGTAAGCCATGTTTTACCATAGAATTAAGAAATGTGCTATGATTTGAAGAAATAAAACCGAAATTAAAGAATTTTGCTTCACACTTTAGATATATATAACAATTCTGCACAAACATTTTTGTACTACGCCCACCAATAACCCACCTGTACCAGCGATCGTGTCCACTTCATTCCACAATGTTAGTTGAACAGTCCCACAGCATTTTCACCTTTGGACCTTATGCCCATAGTGCTAACTGCATATTTTTTCTTTTTCCCAGTCAGCACTAGATTCACGAACAAACCTTTGACACTCCACTTTTTAGGTCTCGCCTGAGCCAGCGCATGCGGTGCTCTGGCGCGACTTTTAGTAAGTGGGTTTCAAAAAGCTCACCACATGCTTTTTGTGTGGCCTAAAGCGTGCGGTTACGCGCACAGGCGCCATCTGGCTTTCCTCTCTCGTCATGGCTCATTAACTCTCTCGTCATGGCTAATTAAACTTTCAGCCCGCCACTCGCGGGACGCTGCATTCCTTTTTTAGGTCTCGCCTGAGCCAGCGCATGCGCTGCTCTGGCGAGACTTTTAGTAAGTGGGCTTCAAAAAGCCGACCACATCTTTTTGTGTGGCCTAGAGCGTGCGGTTACGCGCACCGTTACGAGCACAGGCGCCATCTGGCTTTCCTGTCTCGTCATGGCTCATTAAGTGCATCGCTCGCGGGCACCCTAACAGCCCGCGATCACTTTCACTTTCGCGGCCGCGTCACTTTCACTGCCGCGCGGCCAATGCTTCTTTTTAAAAAAAAACTTTTAGCGCGAGGCGCGCGCATGCACGCACCACTCGCGTGCTTGTTTTCCTTTATATATATCACCGAAAATCGACATTCTTGCTCGTCTGCCTTGGACAGTGTTGCGTTCTGCCACCGTCTTCCCCTCCTCCACTCCTGCTTGGGAGCAGTTTCACACATCCGCCCAGCTTGCTGTGAAAACTCACTTCCCAGCCTTCTGGCCGCGCTTCCTCCCCCACCTAGTTACACCAAATGAGCTCTTCCATTTTCGAAACATGGAAGCTTCCAAGTCTGAAATAGGATGGCGAAAGGGGGAGCAGCTAGCCCCCTCCTTCCAAAGTTGTTTCAATAACATTCTCACTTTGCTCGTCACTGCGTTCTCCGTTTTTTCCTCTTTAACAGCGAAGGTCTCCCTTCGGGTCCCTTTTTAGTGACCCTACTCCTGCTCCATTCATAAATTCATCTGGGCCAGGACGCTGCCTTTGTGCTGATTGGTTTTTATCTCGGTCAGTTATTTTAGCTTATACCTAAGCTCAGCTTTTTTCTGTTCGATTCAGTCGCCCAGTGATTTTTCTTCTCAGCTGTCATTGCGTAGATAAAGGGATAAGAGACGTGAGTGTCAGTTGTACGGAGATAACCATCTCTCTAACTCCCCGGGCGCAGATGGGTGATAGCTGACAGTAATGTGATGACGTGGACTGTGCCATGAATAAATCAGCACTTTGCAGCTTCTCTTTCATTGAAGGAAGCAAGTGCAGAGACGGTATTTGTTTGTCATTTGTTAGCTTTCTCCGCCTTTTTTCTTGGCGCTACTGTTGTTTGATTCATCCAGATCCATTTGGAACGGTTTTTGAAATAAGAAAATAAGTTGGAAATGTAACTTCACGTTTTACAGAAGAGCTTATTTTTCTGACTTCGTTTCTTCCCTGATTCTGTCAGCGCATTTAATGTACAGCGGCTTCAAAGGGCATGTTGTGGAGAGGATGATCAGTCACCTACAACAGAGCTGTACAGGCTTTTGTTTAGAGGCTTCCTCTTCCTTTTATGTGACAACCATCAGGGACCACTCTTCGTCATGGAACAGGCGCTGTTGCTCCATGCTCAAGTGAGTTTTCAGCGACTGGGAGCAGTGTGATGCGACAGTGGATGTAATTCATCGCTTTGCCATTCCGAATAGAAGCACCAGGCAGCGACTTGCTTACTCCTGGGACCCGCTGCTCGACAGTGGCAATTCAAATTTTTGCATTAGTCACTTTGTATCTTGCTCCTGGCCATACATTGCGTAAGAATTTAATCCTATGTGCACCTGCAGAAGTGATGACTGAGCAAGTATGAAGTAGGGAGCCGATATGATCTCTCTAGATTTTCTATAATTTTAGAGAGCTTACTGGTCGCTGGTGCACAAACAAGGATCACTGTGTGATCGGAAGAGAACGGCTCTTGGGTCCATCCTGACCTAGCAAGGGTACTTGAATGTCTAGCACACACAAAATAATGGACTAAAACAACCAGGATTCAGCTTTTAGGGGACTGGCGCCCCCAAAAACTTGTTTGGTCCACTTCATTAGGGTAGGAGCTTTCAGCTCCTATCAGTGTCTCCAACATTACGGTAATATTTGTCTCGCTTTGTGTTCTGAAACCTAGACTACCGCACTTATCTAAGCAAAACATCCTTTTTCTACATAGACACTTTTCTAACAAAGGTAGTGTGCTACTAAATGCTGGTAAAACTTGGAAACAGGAGAGGAGAACACTTACAGCTTATCAAACGGAGAAAGGTTTTACTCTTTTTTTACATGCAGAAACTTAGTTGGGACACTAGTGCCAAACAAGCCTCAGTGCTCACTGTTAACATCTACAGTAGTCTATAGGTTACAAATTCTAACCGTGTAAGACCAGCTCAGCCTTCAGTTCTTCCAACATCGGAAACCGTGCTCTCAAAACCAAACCTTTCAAAGTGCTTCTTGAGTCTTACTCGGCTTCTTGCATGAAACAATCCCTTCCTGCTCTTACAACAGACATCACATCACCAATCAACACCTCACCAGCTCACTGGAATGAATCCCTGCAGCATGAAGCAAGCCACTATCATTCCACTTTTGAAGAAAGTACCAGTAGATCTGCTAATCCTTGCTAACTACTTCTACCAATCTAAAGAGATTACAAAATCCGGCAGCCAGAATATGCTTCGAACTATAAAGGCGATAATGGCAGCCTAAACGTTCTCTGTTGGCTGCTATTGAATGCAGGGATCAGTATTAAGATCTCATGAATCTGGAGATTTTTTTAATGATCCACCAAGCGTATTGTGGCAGTAGTGCATATTTCCTGTGTGAGAAATTCAACATCATGAACAATCCAGAGGTTTAAAATCTACCAACACTCATGGTGATGGAGTTTTCTGACCACAAAAAGAACAGATGACAGTTGCTTGTCTAATGCAGTGTTACTGCATTATCTGATGGTGTATTACTTCTAGTTGCATCCTTGTAGATTGGTCTGCTATTAAAAATGAGGAAAGTGGAACAACATCTACAGTTCTATGCATAGCCAATAGGTCTCGCTTTGGGACCTTATAAGTATTTAGTTATGCAGCACAATATCCTTAGTGCAACAACATCAACTGTTGCATGGCTAAATACTTATAAGGTCCCAAAGGCGAGACCTATTGGCTATGCCAATGCTTGTTTTTTTAAACTTTCAGCGCGCCACTTTATCTCCCTTTTTCGGCTCTTTCCGATCCTCGGCGGCGTCTCTTTTAGTGACCTCTTTCTGTGCTTTTTTCCCTCCGTCTCTGTACCGTCCCTCGCCCTTTCCAGCTTTCTACTACCCACTCCCTATTCACCCCTCGTGCCCCCGTCTTCTTCTAACTCCTCTGTCCCAGTTGTCTAGTAGAAACTGTGATTTTGCTCAGTGCCTCGAAGGGGAATGGTGTGAAGCTGCAAGCATTACATTGGAAAATGCCGAATATTGTGAATAAGATCCCAAAACAAGACTGACTATCTGACATCCAAGCAGGAGGGTGTGTGCGATCAATAGGATGCAGTGACCTCCCTCCTCTTTTTGAGGGAGCCTTAAACTAGGCCTCAATTGTAACCCATTACAAACAAATCGCACATTTAGCGAGCCCACTCCTTCAGTCAACAATGCGCTTTCAGGTGACCCGACTGGACTTTCTAACTCATGCTTCCATTATGAACGCACATCATTTTTTATCACATTTTTACGTTTACACACAGCCGTGGCGACAACCCACCAAGCAGTGAATTACAACTCTAAAAACAAGGTTTGTGTATTGCGTTCAAGATAATGTGCCAAACACAATAAAAACACAACTGTATTGTCCTTGTCCTTGGTGAAAGGGAACTTGAGAATTCCCTCTCTCCAGAACACAAAGAGTAAAACCCAAGCACCCCCCACCCCCAAAAGGCGAGGAAGGAAGACGCGCACTGAGGCGGGACACTGCATTCATTCATTTATATTTGGCAGCGTTGTGTGTACTTCCTCACCTGCGGCTGCGGTGTGGCACCCCCGGCTTCAATAAGCCCCATCAGAATGGCAGCAAGCCTTCGGCCTCGTGCCCCTCACCCCCCTGTGGGCACAGGGTCTCTCCTCGCCTGGCTCCACGCGGCATTGCACCTGCGCCCTCCCCTTACAGAGACACCTGCAGAGGCCGCGCTTCCGCCCGGGTCTGGTTCTCACCGTCTCTGATTACCGCTGCTCCCCTCTGGTCACCACTCCCTCTGCCCTCTTGGAGGCCGTCCCGCTGACGCGCTGTACATCGATGTGTGGCAGGCACCTCACTGTCCCTTCTAGAAAGCGGTCTCTCCTTTCACGCTGCCTGTCTCTCTCTTGACAGTGTCTCATCTCTACCGCTGCCTGTTTGTCTCCTCTCATGGTCCCCGTCGTCTCATTCACCTTTCTTTAGTGTTCCTAGAGTACGCACCCCTCTCGTTTTCGCCCTCTCTCTGTAATATAAATTCGTGAAAGTATCTTTACACTCCCTGTATCTTATGTTCCCTCTTTCTCAGCCTCGAAGTTTCAGTCGCTCTTTCTCAAACAGTTGCCTGTTTCTTTCCCTGTCGATCTCTCAGCCTCTATACGCCTCTCTTTATCACTTTCTCGACTCTGTTTGCACCGGTCCCTACACTCACCTGTCCGCTCTTTAGACTCTCGGTCCCAGTTAAGCATCTGGTAGTTTGGCCATCACTTCTCTTTCTCTATACCTCTGCCTCATACTCTGAGCCCTCCTCTCTCACTCCTTGTGATCCTCTGCCTCTCTCTGGCTGTTTCACTTTTTATACCCTCCATTATAACATTATTCTCCCCTCCACCTACAACATACTCTCTCCCACGCTGCAATTATTCCTTTTGTTGCCACAATGGAAGTTTTTCAACAGAATATGGATTACCCTGTCCCATGTCCTGTTCGCTTTTCTCTTGGTTCTCAGTCTTCTGTCTCTCCTCGGCCACCGTTCCACCTTCTTGTTGCTGTATCATTTACTGGCTCCTTACTCTGTGAACATAAGGAACATGAAAACACACCCAGCAGCGGCAGGTCCGGGTGCTCACCCCTCGCTACCAGGAAGCGTCCTCCTCCCTGGAGACCGGCTGACTGATTTGCAAGTTAAAGCCACCACCAGCCCACATGGGCTGCGAGAGGCAGCGGTTAAAGGGAACGCCTGGTTCAATATTCCGAGCCCGGGGTGAAAGCAAGACGTAACAACAATGAACAACCACCTCGAACAGTGTTTAGCCATGCAACACTTGATGTTGTTGCACCAAGGATATTGTGCTGGATAACTAAACACTTATACGGTCCCAAAGGCGAGACCTATTGGCTATGCCAATGCTTGTTATGAGCTTGCTGGCCAGTTCTGCCAGTTAAATTCTGTTACAAAGTTTCTAAAGTTCAGACGCATCAGAAGCGAGCATTGTGTGCTGAGTAAGGTACACTTTTTATTCCATAAACAGTAGAGTGTCAAAGGCTTTCATCGTTCAAGGGATCCCACCGCCAGGCCCAGTTAGGGCTGATAGTCTGAATTCTCTTTTTTCTGTCCATCACCACCAGGTTTCCCTAAACAGGAAAATAAAAACAATAACCCCCACACTCTGGGGAAAAAAACTCCCTGGGAGTAGGGGCCATTAGTTATTTGTTTTTCGAAACAGACTTCCACTTTGAAAGTATGTTTCTGAAAAACAAAAAGCTTGGTGGACGGCCGTTAAAACCGACAGCAATCATCCACCAAACTTGTTATATCTTCAAAGGGAGGTGCCTCCTCTGAAGGAACAGAAATCACCGTTCAGCCAGCAGTGACATCTAAATATGGCGGTGCTCTGTCCGTCAGAGTGGCGGATGTATTGTCCCCCGCTTCCATGTCGGACAGAGTAAATACCATAAAAGTATAAATCAGGGAAATGGGGAGAAGAAATCCTGCCCTCTTGTCAAGAAAGGTGACAAAAATCTTTCATGAAATTAAATCATTCAAAAAGCTGCTCCTACCTAGCCCATTAAAGGATTGGGCTGTCACTCTCACAGCCCCTTGAGGTTAATTGCAGCAGGCACAGGGGACTTGAAGGTGGGGGAGAAGAGAGGGAGGGAGAGAAAGAAATAATAGAGGAGGAAGGTAGAGAGGAAAGAGAGAATGGATGCATGAAAAGAGAGAATACGAGGGGAGGGAAAGAGCAGGGCTGGTTGGAGCATTTTTGCAAGGGCTGCTCTTAGTTCTCAGTTCGGAGCTGGATCAGACCAGGATAGGACTGTATGTCTGTGCCCCCAGAGCAAACCAAGAAGAAAGAATTGAGGCACTAAAGACTGAGCACTAGGCAATGACACACCTAGAGTGTATGAACCTATGCCTCAAGGGCCCAAAGTCATGACAGGTACTGCGCAGCGTCTTATCTTCAATTCAATGATTTGGGCAAAATAAATAAAGTAACCTCTGGTGTCCTGATTACTGCCCCTGTAGGGCACCTGTCACCCAAGAAAAAGGAATTGCCTTGCTGCATTTGTTATAAAAAAAAAAAGGGGGGAGGTGGCGCTCCAGGAGCAATACTAGCCTGCCCAGACAATGTCAGGTTAAAACCGGAGTTCTCAGTGGAAACGGAAGGTCTGCTAAAATTAATTCACACCACAACTAATCCAGCATACGGAGGCACAAGTATACTCAGAAGTTTGTCTTGTCCAGACTCCTTCTCCCGCAGGACAAACCGTCATGACTAAAACAGTGCTAAGAAGATGTGCAAACATCATACTCTGCACTGCAGAGTATAATGTACCAGTCTGCAAATCACTGGGCCTAAAGCTGGCATTTTTATGCATAAAACACCTTGGCGCAGGAAACCCCATGTTTTCTTAACTTTTCGTATATATTGGCGACATAAATGAAGACACATTACTTGTTTGTTCCCTTCCTTGTTCTTATTACTTTTGAGGCACTTATGCCTCGTCCACACGTTTACAAGCTCAACTCTCTGTAAAAAACTTAAGGCTAGCATTACTTAATCTTTAATCAGGCAGATATAATCACTTGTATCACACGAAAAAGAGGTAGAGATTACTTAAGGCTACCGTACATCGTCCACACACATACCTAGTTCACACAAAAGGTACAGCAGTCTCACTTGCTCTTATCCTCACTGGAATAAGTGATCTTGTCCTATGGGAACAAAAAAACAATATTTTGGACAGAAAAGCCTCATTCGCATTATCGTGGCATGCTTCATCATAGGCTAGCCTGTCCCACCCTTGTAGGATAATACCACCAAGAGAGAATAAGGGCAAGTGAGACTACCGTCCTTTTGTGTAGACAGGATATAATCACTTTCCACTCACTTGAACTTCCTGTTCCTTTTTGTCTCATTTGGATGGATTTATCAGCAGAGTGTAGGGCACAGACTGCATCCATAACTTTGTTTGTCCCACAGCCTATGTGGGGCATGGACTGTTGTTGAGGAAGTATAATATTGCAGCTTAGCTCTATAGGGCCAGGAAGCTGCACTATCTCCCGTAAACGGAGGGATGGTGTTTCAAGCAAGCAGGTCTGGCTTTGGACACGAAAATGAGGGATACTTCTTGGTCAGAGATGAAAGGAGAGTCTATATAATACGACACATACTGGATAACAGTGCTGACGCGGAAGAGCCCAACGTTTGTCCCTTTCTGTGTTTTTCTAAAAAGAAACAAGGATTGGATGTTTAAAGAGATTGATTAAGGAAAAAGGAGAGTAAATTCTTTTCATGGATTGCTTTTTGAATCCCCAGGTCTGATTGATTGCTAGTAAGACCTTTTCTCCCTAAATAAAGGGATTCTTTTTTCTTGTCCTAATCTGCTTAACAATGGATGACAAGAAAGACTCTAAGAAAAGGCATCTGACTCCTTTGATGAATATAGAGGAGTCATAGCAGGAGTACTTCTATACATTCTGCAAGGTCTCTGGATCAGAATGCACCAAGAGTATTGACATCTACAGAACTCCAGCCATTAAATCAGGGTGCAGTATCCAATGCCCTGAAAGCAGAGAGGGAGAGGCGGAAAAAAGGACATCACAGTTTTCCAGGCATAATGAGGTTTCTCCGTCATCCTCATCACAGCCAGGCTCAAGCATTTCTAATTCTGGAAAATATATACATAGTGAAGAAGTGAGGCAAGCATTGGAATACTTAGGAGTAATTAGGGGTTTCCAGAAGGTGTTCCTTTAGATGAAACACGAGGACTGTTTCAGGAATGTGATAGGCACTCTAGTTTATCTGTGCCTCTTCATGAGAACATCATAGACTTTATATTAAGATAATGTAAGGATTGGGAACATGTGAGCATTTCACATTATTTTTTTTCAGAGAATATATGTTCTAAAGGACGCAGAATAAAATCTCAATCATTATGTACAAATTGATGCCATGTTGGCAATAGATCACACTTCTCTTAATCCTGAAGACTATACTCCTAAGGATCTAGTAGATACAAGAATTAAAACGGCTATGAAGTCCTTTTAGGGATACAATTTGGCTCATAGGCTGGGACTTATGCAGCTTATATAGCTCAATCTTTTGTGAAATATCTTGAATATTTGGCTGTTACCATGTAAAAAGGAGAGGGCTGCTCTTAATTACTGGTCCATATGGAGCAAGAGGCCAGATTTCATATGATACAATCAGGGCATCAGCATTGGCTCCCGGAGCATTTGTTGTGGCCAAGCACCATATGTGGCTCAGACACTGGAAAGATGATACTTTAGAGAAAACAACCTTGCTAAAGAGTACTTTACAGGGTTTTTACAGTGGTTTTTAAAGACTGAAAACATGTTGTCCCATATAAAGGAATGCCATCTTCTTGGTGTTATGGGGATGTAAAGAAATATTCCAATAACTGATCTTCTTGCAGAAGGCACCAACAAACAAGAAGGCAAAGAAATGAGATTCATCTGTTCGTCAGCTTGGTCAGACAAGCCAGAGGTCCTGACTGTCACAAAAAAGGAGAAGGACTCCTTCCAGTGGGTGATCATACTCCACATTTTCAGGAGGTGTGAAAGAAGGATGTGAAGAATCAATGGGTGCTGAATTTTATTTAAATGGTTATGTCATCAAGTTTGACTCCATGCCTCCAGACTCATGAAGCATTCTTACTCCTGTGCCAAAGAGGAGGCGAAACACAGCGGCTTTAAAAACATGAATTTCATCATTTGGTGGAGAAACAAGCCATTTTACCTGTTCCTGGGAAGAGAATGGGAAGGATTTCTATTACATTCTCTTTCTAGTGGAAAAAGGGTATGGAGGGTTCAGACAAGTGATGGATCAGAAAACAGTAGGTCAATGGACGGTTTGCAAAAAAAATATTCCAGTGGTAATGCCAAGAGAATTTGTAGGAGCAATACCTCTACCAGGTGCATATCTCAAATTGCTGATTTTTCAAGGTCACCAGAAGTGTCAGCAACAATATTTACTGTTGAAGATATTCAGTGCCAGTTTTTGATTCTCCTGTTTGGACTAAAATTTGCTACTGGTAATTGCAAAGGTATTGGCACCGTTGATAGGCATTCCTCACCAAGAAGGGGTTCTACTACATCTACATTTTGATGACTGACTAGTGGATGCCAGATCACGGGAGCAGCATTTCAAAGTCAGAGATGCACTCCTGAAAATTTTGCAAGACGACAGCTGTCTAATTTCTTTGCGCTGCAGAAATCTCAAGATCTGAAACCTATAGGAGCAAGATTCCAGACAGGCAAGGGGATTGTCTATCTTCTAGTAACGAATTGGAAAAAGATGGAGAATCAACTATAGACTTACCTGGCACAGAATGTTCCAAAGGGCAGGGAATGATAAAAAATACAGGAGGACATGGCATCATCTGCATATCTAGCCACATATACCCGATTTCATCTCAACATTTCGGTCAATTAATTTTTTTTAACTGTGGTCTCCAGAACAGAAGAGATACAAGGTCAAAGTAAAGATGAGCAGTCACAACAGGATAGATCGTGAGTGGTGGCTTATTCCTTCGAATATGATGTCAAGAGTGCTGTTAACTAGCTCACAATCGACTGTGGTGACAACAGATGCCAGCAGCACAGGATGGGAGCATGAATAGAGGAGAGAACTCTGCAATCAAAGTAGTCTCTTAAAGAGAGACATTCATCCAACTGGAGAGAGCTAGAAGCTAACCAGCAAGCCCTATAGGGAGTTCCTCCTCTTTAGAAGGGAACGCAGTTTTATTATGAGCAAACAATATAAGTGAAAAGACTTATGAAAACAGACCACGGAGGAACTAGATAAGATATGTTTATAAAGCGCTCGATTGCCGAGGCGTCTTGGCGCTGAGAAGTGTGAAGAGGAGCTGCACCGTTGAATCCGGCGACTTAATTGGGGGGGGAACAACCAGGATTTTAGCAATTTCCTAAAATGCTGCCTGTTGGACTGTAGTCTCATAGCGATTGGCATCTGATTCCACAGTTTGGCAGCACAGTGTGATAAACTCCTACCTCCCCATCTTGCTCTGCGAATTTTGGGGATTTGTAGAAGACCCGCATTTGTGGATCTAAGAGTTCTCGTGGGAGTGTACCATAAAAACAATTTCTGAATATCAACCGCCCCACCTCCGTATAGTGCCTTATGAACCAGACAGAGGGCCTTAAATTCTACTCGTTGCTGGATAGGGAGCCAATGTAATGGCCTGGAACTCAGTCAAAATCCCTATTTCTAACTGCAGGAGCAATATTTCAGTGCGCAGAGACACATCGGAAACATCTTGCAGCAGTGCCTATTCAGGAGAGTCAGAATCTGGATGCAGAACAATTGAACGGGGCTCTTCCTTTTTCAAGATTATCAGCTAGATCCCTTTCTGTTTTCAAAGATATGTCAGAGATGGAATCCATTGGCAGATGTGTTTGCAAACCACCAAAATACTCTGCTTCCTCTGTTTTTTCTTCAAGAGTAATGGAGGAAGGAGCCTTGAACATGGGTGATCTTGCTTGTCGTTGACTACAGGGAATCTTACATGCCTTTCCCCCATTCCCATTGATCTCAAAATTTCTGAAGAGAGTGAGATTGGAGAAAATGCTACTGATTTTGATTGCACCTTTATGGCCCCACTTATCATGGTTCCCTCTAAGAGTCAAGATAAAAAAAGAGCTGGAGTGAGTTTCTCCGATATTTGCTTCTTCTCTGGTATTTCCTTTGTTATCCCATTCGGCCCTCTGCCGACTCTGCTTAATGGCATGGAGAATGAGCAGAAGGGGTTACAGAGACTAAGGGGCATATTTACAAACCCCTATCGCCACCTGTGGCGATATGGGCTTCGCCTTATTTACAAGGCAGCATTGTAAATAAGGCATCCTTTCACGCTATACTTAGCGTGAAAGGGCAGGCAATGGGTGTTGCAGTGGGCGTTCCACCGCAAAACCCCTTGATTTTAATGCTGCCCCATATTTACAAAGGTGGCGTAAATATGGGGCAGCACCAAATTTAAAACCAGGGAAAACCTGGTCTTATCCTGGAAAAACGAGGAGAAATGCTTTATGGGAAACAACCTTTACAATGCATCATTTACAACGCATGCGTTTACAACGCAAGTCGTTACAACGATGCGTTGTTACATCGCATGCCATTACAACGCAAGTCGGTACAACAACTTGCGGTAGGGGGCGGAAGGTGTTGGATTTGTTGGATTTTCAATCCAACACCTTCCCTACTGTTGCACACACTGGAGTTGGAATAGTAAATTATACTATTCCAAACTCCAGCGCCCCCCCTACCGCAAGTCGTTGTAACGACTTGCATTGTAATGCCATGCGATGTAACAACGCGTTGTTGTAACGACTTGCGTTGTGAACGCATGCGTTGCAAAGAGTGCTATTCATGATTTATTTCTCCTAGGTTTTGCTGTTTCCATGTGTGCTGTGTGTGCAGCACACATAGAAACAGCAAAACACTATTGATTGTTTATGTGCAGGAAGGTATCCCTTCCTGCACATAAACAACCATTAAAAAAAAGATGAGTTGCAACTTCTATGTGTGCTGCACAAAGCAGCACACACAGAAGCTACAAAACGCCATTTCACATTGTTTATGTGCATAAACAATCATTTCCCGCAACGCAGGCACCCTTGCACTATGGTGCAAGGGTGCCTGCATTGGCGCTAGGCAGCTGAAATTAGCGCCAACGCAGGGGGAAAGGCAGGGCTGCACCGTATTCTTGTAAATACGGTGCAGCCCTGCGTTTCAGAAGTGGCAGAGCGCAGCGTTAAGCCAACAAGGCTAATGCTGCGCTCCGTCACTTCTTTTGTAAATATGCCCCTAAGTATGTCTGAGAAGCTAGTTTTTCAGCACACACTCCCAGAAGACAATCCACATTGAAATTGTATTCTCATCATTGGAGTTCATTCAGAAAGTGGCGTGAGAGTAACAATTTAGATTGTATGTTTTGTGATAATATCACTTGTTTGAATTTTCTTCAGAATGGTTTGTCTTCAGGATTAACGGTAGCGACCATACAGATCCTAAGGGCATCAATATTAGTTTTCAGAGAAAATTGGGCACTTGTTAAAGAACGTGAACGTTTGGCATTGTGCTTGTTCAAGGGTTTCTCTAACATTCGACCTTCTATTAAGAACCTGATTTCTAGTTGTGAATTGCTGTTAGTCTTCTAATCTCTGAAAACTTCTCTTTTTAAGACTTTAGATTAGATTGGTTTGAAGCTGTTAATTCTAAAGCTCTTCATTTTGAAGGCATTCACTACTGCCAAGAGAATAGAGTTAGGCCGTGCATGTTGCAGGCTCCGTACATTAGAATTTGTGACATTTGATATTATTGTGCCTGAGGTCTGTGCTTCTCCTACTTTTCTGGAAGAGGAGTGTCTTCAAACCTTGAGTGTCAAGAGACAGGATTCTTTCTATTTAGATAGATTTGCTTAATTTAGAAAACTGAGTATTTGTTTGTTAATTTGATTCAGCAAAGAGAAGCCCTAAACCATCAGGACAGACTCTTAGTCAATAGTTACAATCTTTTAGTGTACAGACCTCCAATCCGACTACCTTTCTAAAGAGCTACAAGCATAGCTGCCAAGGTTTCAGATTGCCATGTGTGACATTTTTATAATTTCAGTGTACTTATGAGTGACGTTCGCATAGCTGCCAAGGTTTCAGATTGCCTTGTGTGACATTTTTATAATTTCAGTGTACTTATGAGTGACGTTCGCATAGCTGCCAAGGTTTCAGATTGCCATGTGTGACATTTTTATAATTTCAGTGTACTTATGAGTGACGTTCGCATAGCTGCCAAGGTTTCAGATTGCCATGTGTGACATTTTTATAATTTCAGTGTACTTATGAGTGACGTTCGCATAGCTGCCAAGGTTTCAGATTGCCATGTGTGACATTTTTATAATTTCAGTGAAATTATGAGTGACATTTCAACGACTATGAGTGACACTTTCTCGCGAGCAAAAATCATGCAATGAAGACGAGGGAAACTTCTAAATATCAGAAATTACAGCCATTTGAGCAACAAGAAACTCCAAGAACTTCTTGAAACTGCTGCAGAGCACCAGAAATGGAAGGGCGCTAACCCTAGTGCTCCCTCCTGTAACCTGACTGTACTGTAAACGAATGCATAACCATGATATTAAACAAGTTTTTCAGCAGCAGTACTTTATTAAAGTTTTGTGTACATATGCTGAGGAGCTGACGCTGGTACTGTGTTGCAGAAGACTCTGGTGGCACTGTGATGGAGCAGGCAAAGCATCACCTGTTCAGCTCTCCCAGGCTCAGAGCACGTGCTCTTAGAGACACGTGTTGAGAGGAAGTTATGTTGCCCTGACAACAGCAACAATTCTGTGGAGGGGGAAGGCCAGGCTGGGGCACCATGAGGCAGGAAAACATTGGACCTGGCAGTCTGGATAGGTCTGTTGCTGGGGGCAGCAATGAGCCCCCCTCTGGCTCCGCCTCTAATGATGCTGCAGACGGAGCATCATCACTTCAGGGCCTCTCTCTCACGTGGTGGGAGTCGACCCACCAGCAAAAACAGGATGTGAGAGAGAGGCCAGGCAGGCTGAACCGAAAGTAAAAGCAACCCGGGCTGGCCATCTGTTGTTGTGCTAGTGGGGGCAGGTGACGTCACTGGGGCCTCTCCTCGCCTTGTAAAGTGATCATGAGGCCGGGCCATTGCTTAGCAACTGGACCCCTGGGCCTCTCTCATGCGTCCAAGCCCCAACAGGATGTGAGCAGAGGAGCCACTGAAGTCAACAACACACTGAGGTGCCTGACAGTGTGTGACGTCAGTGTGTCAGTTGCCGGGCAGGCCGGTCGAAATTAGAAGAAAAAAAACACTGTGAATTAAGAACACAGGCCCCGTGACGCTCCCCTGCCTGCAAAATCTGGGTTCGAGTCGAGAGCATCATGATTTTATTTTATTTATTTATTTAATGCGATTTTATATAGCGGAATGAGTGAGTGGTAACGGAACCCCCCCCCCCCTCACAGGACGAGATAGAGCAGAGACAGAGCCCTAGTGGCAAAACACCCACCGGCACCACCCTGTAGTCTCAAGATAACACTCAAGTGATTAGTACTTACTACTGGTACCCAAGAAGGATGAATGATCGTCTCATCACTGACTCAGGAAGGATGACGAGACAGAGCAGCCCTGCCTGCAGATGCTAACTCTGATGATGAGAACGGACAGGGGGCCTTTATGGATGACGGTACTCTCTCTCCCCCTGCCACTGTGCCGAGAGCAGAGAGCCCTGCCTGGTGGTAACTGTCACGTACTGACCCGTGAAGATTATAAACTTACTGGTGCCCTATGATCAGATGAGACTCAGACAGAGAAGCCCTGCGGCCCCGCCGCCTGCATTTACTGTAATAATCACAATGATCAGACTGACTGCAGATTTAAACCAGGAGGCTCACTGGGAAGGATGATGAGTGAGCAGCCCTGCAGATGAGATGCTACTGTGTGAAATTAATTTTTCAGATGACTCATATGTAGTAGTATAAAACACTTACTTGAACTACAAGAGTTCAGAGACTTTTCCCGGTCCGTCCGGAGGCCGCGGGCCGCACAGGGACCCCCCCGCCGATGCCGCACAGCTCAGCAGCAGCACTGACTTCTCTTCACTGCATGATGCACTCTGCGACTGCATCAGTCTTGTTCTTCTCCGACCCCCAGACACTGCAGGCTGCTGACACACTCCTCGTCCCCCCGCTTGGCCGCAGTTTAGTTTGCGCCGCCGACCGCGATCACTGATGCCTCTTCTTGCGCGGCGGGCGGCCATGAGTCGACACTTGAGTGTCTGTGTGTCCTGGCACTGTTGTCGCCGCGCCGGTGACAGTGAAATTTCACTCGGGGTCAGTGTCACTGTTGGCGAGTCCCCGCCGGTCTCTGCTGGGCTGGCAAAGCAGGTAATTTGCGGCTCTGCGCACGAAGACAGCAGTGCTGCACGCCACGGCTAGGACTCCCTGACTCGGAGATTGAGTCCCCCGCCGCTTCTGCCTCAGTGCTCACTTCCTCTTCCTCCGGACGTGACGGCAAGTACGGTCACATCCGGATTATAGCCATCACCTGGGCGCCCCTGGTGAGTGCCTGGCTGTGAGCCAGTAGCAGCGACTGCTGAGAGGGCGGCCCCGCCCCCTGTAATTATTGGCAGCAGTGTGTGTCAAACTAAGCCGCGCGGGGCGGCAGGAATAATTGCAGCCTGGAGCCAGGCACGATTGTTACATTGTAGCCTAAGCGCTCTGAGTCAGCCACCAGAGCTAAGAGCAGTCAGATGGTGATTAACTATTTATGAACTTAGAGCCCAGCAGCTGCTGGCACTGTCTCTCGGAGCAGCAAAGAGGCGCCGTCGGTGGCGCGAGCTGGCAAGTCGGTAAAATGCGTGACAATGCATTTCAGTGCGGTGATGCGGAACACCGCACTGAAATGCGTGAGTGTCACACCTGATGCGTGATACTTGGCAGGACTGTACAGGATTAGAAATGCTGTGTAGCAAGAAGTCGTCTTCGGTTTTAAAGTTCTATCTGCTATGAAGTAAAAACAAGCATGGTATATTTTTAAAACATGGATATTGGGAGCATTTAATTTGTCTCAAGTTTTACTCAAGCCACTCGTACTAAATTGTAGTGTTGGTGTGCCTCAAAAGCAATGAGAAGAACAAGGAAGGTGATGCAGAGGTAATGTAGATATTACTTACTGCTAATTCCATTTCTCTGAGTCCATACAGCCTTGTATTTATCCTTACACCCATCTCTCCCTTTCTTGGTTCCAGACTGATTGAAGTGGAAGGATGATTAAGTATCGGGATTTCTTTTCATTAGCTTGGTATTTATCAGAAAATTCAAGGCAGTGATAAGTTATTATATCTGCCTGATGAGGTTATGTTTGCCTAATATATTTTTACAGACAATTGAGCTTGTAAACCTGTCTGGGTGAGGGATAAACACCTCAAAAGTAATTATCAAAATAAGGAAGTATGGTTCTGAGGGGTACTGTCATGTCTGTGCTTGTTTTGTTTGATTATGTAATACCAGTGTCATCGAGACTGGTTGCATTTATGTATATGCATTCATGCGAGTGCCGGTCAGGCCATGATGTACTAAAAACGTATGAACGCAGAGTAATGGAAATACTGTTAAGTTATTTCATCGTTACCATTTACTTCCCCCACAACCTTCTGTTGGGATGAAGTAGTGTCTTCATCCTAGAAATATTCACAATGCTCATTTACCTGCAAATGGCTGAGTTGCTTTACTTGAACTGCAAATCGTGACAAGCAGTTCAACCGGATATCAGTGTTGAGCATTAAACTCACAAACCTTGCCCCCTTAAAAGTTTGTTGCCTCTTGTTGCCACATGGGTGATGTAGATATTGTTTCAGGTGGGTGATATAGATATTGTTTCAGGTGCTGACTCTGACTGTATGCTTTGCTTAATGTGCTGACAACTAACCCCATGCTTTCCATCCACAGGACCTGCCTTTATATCCAGAAGAAAAACCAAGAAGGGGCCTTCACCGTGAAAGGTCCAAAGACCCGGTGCAACTGCCCGGGAAGTGAACCATGGTCTGTGGCGTACAAGCACACCAAGGTAGTCATCTGCAGCAAGGCTGGCCGAGTCCGGGATGACCACTCAGACTGCTCATGCCTCTATGACAGCTACAAGAATCTCTCGGACACCAACCAGACCTCTCTCAAATCCCTCATCTCCACCATCTGACCTATAGATGTGCAGGAGAAACAACATGGAAGCCCACGAGGGCTATGGACATTCGTTTCAGTCGTCAGTCTGCTGCCGCTGATGGTGCAAAAGCTCGAGGAAACATCTGCCACCAAGTCCTGGAAGACTGTGTTTCAAGTCAGGATGCACGTTTTGACTGCAAGAATTCCAGTGGTGAAGATGCCGACACCCTAGGGGTGAGGGGTTGGCCCAAACACCCAAAACGAGAGTGCTTCTTCCATAATTTGTCTTTTGATAGTAGGAGGTTAGTGGGGCCCCATACTATGGTTGACAAAGCAAAACAGATTGCAACCTCTTTCCCACTATCAATGATAAACATTAAAGACTCTGATCTCCCCTGCTTCATGATGAGACGAGTTATAGGGAGCTCCATCCAATGGACTGAACATGAATGAAATCTTACTGATTCTATTTGTATAAATGACTGTTCTCGAATCACAACAGGTGAATGTATGTGGACTAGGATCCCATAACCTTTATGCCACTACTCACACTTTGTCTCTGTAGTGTTCGCAACCACAGCACACTGATGGCAAACCTGGATGCCATATTGAAGGGTGTCATTCCTGGTTGTTTGTTCAGTGCACAAGCGTACGTGGGAGCAATGAAGCGATGAGTCCTTAAATGAATGTCACATTACATTCTCACTGGGGTAGGCTAACCTCAGTAACATCCTAACCAGTGACACTGTTGTTAGCACCACTAATGCCCCATTGGAGCTGGAGGTACTGCTGGGAATAATATATAAATTGCAGGATCCCAATATTTTAAGTTGAGGAGGAAGACAAGCTAGTTTCCACAAGACATACTTAAGAGTGCCCTTTTCAATGTCTCTAACCACGGGCTGTTCCGTCAAGACCAAAATGTAGAGTACATCGCTCTCTCCGGCTATGACCAGCAGTCTGTACCAGGACATCAGTCACTTTCTTCTGTGAAGAGAGGAGGTTCAGGAGGGTGGCTAGACTAACATACAAGGTGGAGGGATCTGCTCCAGCTGTGGACTACGTTAGGCACTCTATAGAGTGCACTCTACTTCAAGCGCCCTATCGAAAACATCCTATAGACTGCACCGAACATCGAAAGCTGTAAATCGTCAAAAAGAGGCACTCAGTGGAGGAATGGAAAAAAGACATGAAGAGTTGTGCAAAGAACGCATAGTCCATTCCTGGAGACTTCTTTGGAAAGGATTTCTTGGTCATGAAAGACTTGTGCTCTCGCCAGAGACTTCTTGTAAGATGTTGCGGGGTACACTGCATATAAAAATAATGCTTAGTCCATGAACACTGTAATGTACATGGGGAATAATGTTTTTCCACGTGAAGAGTTGATTTGTTTTGTTGTGTCGATGAATCCCTGATGCTTATGCAAGTTTTTCAGATGATTAATTTGTCCCGTACATATTTCTATCGACTGATATGCAAAAACTCCAGAATCCAGATCCTTTTCCTGCCCCCTTCTGCCGCAACCCAACTCCGCACTGGCCATAGGTAAATATATAAGGAGGTGCGTCCTTTATTCTCAAAGAATCCATTTAATGTTTTAGGAGATTCACCAATTATTTCTGGGCTCTTTATTTTGCCAATTGGGAGTCCGCTCTTTTTTCTAGGCATTTATTCTAGTGGGAGGTGAATCCATTAATTCAAGACGTTCCATTCACTCGACTGGGAGATTGCTGGTTCATTGCTCTGTGCTGTATTTATTCATGCGCCCGAACCTTCTGGCTCAGAGGGAGATGAATCCTTACTCCTGAAACCTTACAACTCCTCTGGAAGTATTCCTATAATTCTCAGGAATTTTACAATATCTGGGAGATTAATCCTTTACTCTTAAAAAATCTATTTAATCTTTTGTGTGGTATAGTTCCTCATTATGAGAGAACCAGTAACTGATGCAAAATGTATTTCATCTGATAAATTCCGACTTGGCTGTATCAGAATTTATTGGGTGCGATAATTTCCACCCAAATACGAGGCTTTCCCAAATAATGGGGTTTAACATGCGATTTTGGTGCTTACCTACCGATAAATATCAGCAGGTTTGACCAGCTGAAATGTATACAGGGAATGTCATTTTAGCACAATGCTCGTAATTCCCATATGTGCAACACCAGGAGTTACTGCACATATCAGAATTTAAAGGCCAGCTCGTACTGAGGGCCACAATCTCTATTCCTGAAACTAGCATATCGGAAAATGAATACTTTTATTTCTAGAAATGTCTATACTCTGTCTTAGGTCCCCTTTCTGTAGCAAATTCCAAACTATCTCTTGAGGAGTTGCACTTCTTAACAGCGGGTGTGGCGTGCACTGATGGGGAGGGAGAAGATGTCTTTCAGTGATATTTGGATTGAGGCAAAGAAAGGATTGCAGGTAGGACAACATAGTCTGTCCCGTCTTGTTTAGTTCTTATAAATCCACTAAAATCCCTGGATCAATATGAGTTTATACAACCATAAATAATATTCACCAGAAAGGTAAAGCATTCTACATTTTGCCTACAGAACAGCAGTGGTGATCAGTGGCAGCTGCCAGGAGGGAAAAGTGGTGAGGCAGCGGGGGATAAATAAATTGAAATTAAAACTTACCTGCCACCTCAGTGCTCTTCTCCCAATCACAGGCTCCCAGACCCCCCCGCGCCAATCAAGACGCTGCTCTCATGCTGGTAATACCATTACCCAGCATGAGAGCAGCGCTAGGATTCAGGGGAGCGGGCTGGTTTTACACTCCCAGGAGGACTGGGAGCCTCTGCCTGCTGTTCTCCAGCAATAGCCTGGATACATCTAAGTGCTATTGCTGGAGACATCTAAGTGAGCATGACGGTTTGGCCATCCTAAGACAGGTTGCCAAACAGTCATGCGCACTTGCAGTGCCCACCACTGCAAGTGCCCTCCATTCTTTCCTTGGCCCCACCCCCAAGACTCGGCTCGGCTCCAGCTCAGGTCATGAAAAATAAAATGATAATAAAACTGCTTTATTATCATTTTAGTTTACATGTTTTATGCTGCTGAGGTGGGGCGATGCTCCACCACCATAATGGAGGAGCCACCGCTGGTAATCTATCAAGAGGCCTGCTCTGTGGTTAAGGTGGCAACAGGAGTTTCAAACTCCAGGAACATTGCATTTTGGTTCCTTTAGGGTCTCAAATATTTTGTAAAAAGCAAATGTCCATATTCTGTGTAGCACTTAATGCCAATGTTACCCTGTTTCAAAGCGCTTCTCATTTTTTCAGATGAGGGTAACGAGGCACAAGGACATGATGTGATGTGCCAGAAACCACATGTTTGGTCAAGTGGTAAAGCTGGGATTTAATGTTTAGTCATGGTGGACAGTTTAACCACTAGACAATATCAGTGTGTTAAGGTTTGAGGGAGAAGGGGCCCAAGGCATTTTTGGAGAATCTGATCCCACTTGAGAGACACCTACTGATATTCCGATGCTATTGACAAGTGAACCCCTAAAGACTTAGGGCCTGATAAATCAGGCCCCAAAATCGTACTGAAGAAAAAACGCCCAGGACTTTGGTTTTACTTAAGAAATATCCTTGTACCTCAAATCCCAAAACATGGCAACCGTGAAATTCCAGTCCTGTTGTCAAATCAACACTCTTAGACTCCAGTGCTTCAAACAGAACCAATTCTACTAGCAAGGCATCTCCTCGGGCACCAATGAGACCAACAAGGCCTCTTCGTTGCACTCATGTCCGACATGCAAGACGTCTACAAGGATCTCAATGGCTGCCGGGCAACTGTAAGGAAGGGGTTTAAGCACCACTTCCCATGGCCAGAATCACCTCTAATGGTTAGGCAGGGTGGGGCAAAATCAATCATATGCAAGACCTTATCTGGCATTCAATTGATTCTGCCTGCACAGCCACGACGGACCTATTCCTTCCTACATCAGATGGATAGAAGCGTACGTCCATTACTTGTTTCTCACACGCGTCGCCCTTTTTAAGGATTATTGTCTATAATTATTATTGAAGCGTTGTAAAAAATGTAAATGAGTTATTTTTGTTCCACAATGCTTAAGGAGTTGCCATCAAATTGTATTTATTTTGGTACAAAATAAAATGTTGAAAAGGACTGTGTGTCGACTGATGCCTTTCAGTAGTATGCAGTGGTCTCACAGATTTAGTTTGGGCAACTGGCTTAACCTCCCAGGCATGTTCCCAAAACGATATGGGATATGCAGACAGAACTGTTATACATTGTGCCTTCTCAGTTTAGGGGTTCCATCAAACCCATCTGGTGCCATCCAATCTTCCTACCTACATTTCATGACTAAGGATTGAAAAGGGAGTACTGTGCCCTTCGATCGGCGATAGCCAAGCCCTGCAAGAGTGGCGTCACAGACATTAGATTTAAGATTAGCATATGGCTACATGTCACAAAACACTCAGGGGCAGATTTACAAGAAACTGACGCATCTGTGGAGATGCGTCAGTTTCCCTGCACCTCCATGCGAAACCCTTGCGCCACCATGGATGCGCCATATTTACAATGCGGCGCACCATGGCACACGGTTTGACAGATGCGTCAGAAATTCTGACGCATCTGTTGGCGCAAAAGTCACGCATTGCTGGAGTTGTGTCACGTCGCAGCTCCAGCAATGCATGAGGAGGCCTATATTTATTGTGCTGTGTCGCTCCTTACGCCTGCTCCTAGCAGGCATAAGGTTTTGACGCAGTGGCGTCCTAGAAGTGGCACAGTGAAATCTTGTAGATTTCACTGCGTCACTTCTACGAGGCTTTCCTGCGTGGGAATGCCCACCCTGCATACATTATACCTTACGCAGGTATAATGTGGCGCAGGGCTTTACAAGGTGACGCATCTCCCTAGATGCGTCACGTTGTAAAGGGGCCGCAATGTGGCGCATTGTTTATGCCGCCGCTTTGTCACAAAAAGTGACACAACAGTGGCGCAAAAGTGACGCAAGGGGCTTGTAAATCTGCCCCTCAATGCTGCAGGCCTGAACTTTCCATTTATGCAAATTGTGATCTGGTACTTAAGTACAGGTGGTTGCATTGATGTAAACACTCCAAGCATCAGGTTGCACTAAGTTGTTAAATCCAAGCACTGGGCTGGAGACGGAGTATTGCATCCTTGTCGACATAGTGCCAAGTGGTGACCTTTATTAGGTTATGCAAGAATATGACCTATGTGAATTATGGC
Organism: Calotriton arnoldi; assembly: GCA_963921515.1. Lineage (NCBI taxonomy): Eukaryota > Metazoa > Chordata > Amphibia > Caudata > Salamandridae > Calotriton > Calotriton arnoldi. The sequence continues at coordinate 441,439 of CAWUFW010001892.1, read as the reverse complement.
AACTATGCAGTAGTGCCCAATAGACACACACATATATTATTTATACTAGCATATAGTTTGACTAGCGAGTTCACAACACTGTGTACGGAGGTAATAGAGTTATAGCACGTTTCAGCCGGGCACAAATTCTAACTTGAAGTTATAACTAACTTTAGAATTGTTCTGGTTTAAGTAGTTTAAGTTGGTTTTGTAGAGAAGTAATACATTAACCTTTCCTAACTATAACTAAGCTTTCACCTTTGTTTTTCATTGAATATATATATAATTTTCAATATTCAAATGACTTTTCTAATATCCATATAAATTCTTTCACTTTAATAAGTAACAAAAATACGTAAAATGTTCAACGTAACAGTGATCCAGATGATTCCGTATCTCATACATTTAGCTCCAGAGCTTCTAATCCATCTATAATCATTTTTGTATAGCACTGAAGACCAAGAAAAGGCACCGAGGCATTGTATATGTCAGATGGAATGATTGTTTAAAGAGGAGAATTTATAACTACTTCCCAAAGGCCAGCATTTCTAGTATGCAGCACTGACAGTGAACCTCTTCCCACTAGTTTGTACTGATTTATGTACTTGATTCTAGTTATCAATATCTGTTATAAAATAATATGTGACTCCTCCTATGGCTAGTTATTCCAATATATTTAACATTTGTTTCTACCTTAAAACAAAGCATTTTTTACTGGAAATGCAGTGCATAGTAACAAAACAGTACATTAAAACGTCACACGGACTAGTGATAGAGATGACTGGTGATGACTTGAGAATATTTACGTTACAAATGTTAACACATTTCCACATCGCATATTCCTAGAATTTTAAGTATTTGGAGATAGAACCTTGTAATTATTATGGGCTATTCCCAAAACTGCGATTGGAACTCGGATCTTCATGTTCTGTGACATTGATAACTGGACATTTTTATGTCAGGTAATTATTCTCATTTGCCCCCCAATATAAGTGAAAATAAGCACAAAAAATTCAAATACATATTTTAAAATTACAAATCACAGCCTAAAATGTTCCATTTGTTTAATCCTTTTTGGTAGCTCTGCACCTTATCTCCAAATGTCAAGTTCTTTTACAATGCGACTGGACAATTATCAGCTCTAGTTTTAGTCCCCTAAATGCACATCTCTTGGATCATTCTTAAAGTCCTTCCCCCTAAAGCTTCATCTGGTGCACCAAGGTGTATCAGATGGCTATAGCCCCCAGACGTCTAGACCGTGAACGTACACATGTTTTAGTGTTAATAGCTTAAGCTTTTAAACTATCCTAGTCTAAGCACACGGCACTTTATTCGTTTTAGTGTTAACAGCTTAAGCCTTTTTTATCCTAGTCAAGCATATTGCACCTTATTTGTCGCACAGGTCCGTCAATCGGCTGAGGTCTCCAGACGTCTGGATCTTTTACATACGCACCTTTTACTCACAACAGACTATGGGGCATATTCTCAAGGAGCCATCGCCGATTTATCCGCACTTTAGCGCCGCAAAAGTGGCGATAGACTTATCGCCCTATTCACAAGCTGGTGCAAACTGCCGACATCGCTAGTTTTCCTGCGATAGCTGTCGCAAAACACATTGCCACGGATGAGAGCGACAACTAACGCTAATGATATGCAGAGTAGGCGTTCCCGTGCAAAAACACACGAAAACACCACTTCGCGATATTCTCAACGACCAGCCAGATCTGCGATCCGAAAACAGGCGATAAGGCGCGTTAGCAGCAGGGATTCAACACCTGCCTTTTACTGGTGTTAGTGTTACAGCAAACAAATGATGGACGGAATGCTGACAATGCAAACATTCTCCCCCAGTCAAAAGATCTGGGTTAAATCCATCGTTCTTTTGCCCACTATGCCACCCCAGTTTGGACCCAGCCATATGCAAATCAGTCTTGACCCTGTGCCCCATGGGAACAGTCCAGACCGAACTGCCATGCCAGGTCCTCCCTGGACCGGGAAACAAGCATCCTGGGACCGGTTTCAGGGTATGTCACCCTTCTTCAGCCAGGCTAGCTTGAATCCAGTGGCACAGTGAGCAAGGGACCCACGTCTGGGCATACCCATCCCACTTAGGGCGAAAAGTGTTACAGCAAACAAATGATGGACGGAATGCTGACAATGCAAACATTCTCCCCAGTCAAAAGATCTGGGTTAAATCCATCGTTCTTTTGCCCACTATGCCACCCCAGTTTGGACCCAGCCATATGCAAATCAGTCTTGACCCTGTGCCCCATGGGAACAGTCCAGACCGAACTGCCAGGCCAGGTCCTCCCTGGACCGGAAACAAGCATCCTGGGACCGGTTTCAGGGTATGTCACCCTTCTTCAGCCAGGCTAGCTTGAATCCAGTGGCACAGTGAGCAAGGGACCCACGTCTGGGCATACCCATCCCACTTAGGGCGAAAAGTGTTACAGCAAACAAATGATGGACGGAATGCTGACAATGCAAACATTCTCCCCCAGTCAAAAGATCTGGGTTAAATCCATCGTTCTTTTGCCCACTATGAAACCGGTCCTAGGATGCTTGTTTCCAGTCCAGGGAGGACCTGGCTTGGCAGTTCGGGCTGGACTGTTCCCATGAGGCACAGGGTCAAGACTGATTTGCATATGGCTGGGTTCAAACTGGAATGGCATGGTGAGCAAAAAGCGATGGATTTAGGCCCAGATCTCTGTACTGGGGTGAATGTATGACATTGTTCTGCATTCTGTCCATCAACTGTTGTTTTTGCATTTTACTGGTGTTAAGCAGGACGACAACCTGCAGTATGAAAGGGAGCCCAGCCTAGAGCCACATCTGAAGACCAACAGATGCCATGGAGACAATGATCATGCAGCCTGGAGACCCAAGAGGGCCACAACACCCACCGCAACCACCCCCGGACCCTCCCCCAGTCATGAAGTCCAGTAGTCAACGGTAGTGGAAAAACAGAACTTTATTACAAATACATAAACAAGAAGACGAAAAGCTCAGCCAACGCGTTCCATTCCCAACGGGGAACTTCACCAGGGCAACGTGTGGATCCAATAAACTGCAAATGCTGCGGGAACTCCCCAATACCATTCCATATCCCGAAATCAGTAGTCAGAAACCTGTTGGAGAAATGGTGACAATGGTCAAGCGTCCTCATAGTCACAAACGTAATCTGGTACAGTGTATTGCACTTGGACAAACCGGAATGCATACAGGTATGATGAATCCAGTCTAAATATACTGTAACAGAAGTCCTTGTGCTCGTAACCTCCGCAGGAAAGAAAAGGAAGGTTACGACCACACAAACATCTGTTACGGTCTCATTATGCAGGATTAATCATACCTGTAAACATCACGGTTTGTATCATCTTGATATCCCTGCACCTTCACTTCCCCACGCTGTGCATGAACAGCTGGAGACCATGCAAGGGAATTACGCCATAGCTGCCTTACCGCACGTGTCGGGGGCAATTGACTGTACACATGTACCACTTGTGCCCCCTGCCGACCCTGCACACAATTACCGCTACAGAAAGCACATGCATTCCATCAATGTGCAGGCAATAGTGGACCACCGGGGACAGTTCACCAATGTCGTCGCCAACTTCACAGGCAGTGTGCATGATACATACATCTTCCGACAGTCCATCATCAACCAGCGCATCCAGGATGGCACCTATGGCAATGCACTGCTCATTGGTAAGTACTAACTGAACACACCACACATCTCAACTCCACAATCACACAACTCACAACTGTGGGAGAGCACACGTAACATAATCACATACAACATGCCAACCAACATGGCCAACTACCGGACACGACAACACAAGTAACCGTGGTAACAGGGGCCAGACATGTAGACAAACCATCCACAAAGGCAGAGCCCCTCTGCCACACAATTGCAGAATGTGGGGAGAGGTGGGAACCAAGAATGTGCGAAGGAGGCAAGTGACCCAGCAATAAGAAAGGACACAATGCCAAGTGTGGCGGAGATGTGCTGGACAGACTGCTGTATGCAGAGCACAGACATGTCCATGTGGACATCTACTGCTGGTGTTTGCAGTGTAGTGGACAGTGGACGCAAACAGGTTACCCCAGGCAGTGTGGAAGACCTTGGACATGTAGCCATGTGGTCCCCCCTGTAAGCCTGAGCAGAGCGGCCTTGGCCGGCGTATGTTGCGAATGGGGCCCTGGGCGTGGTCCAGTTCCGGGATGGCCACCACAGTAACTACTGCGTGTGTCTCTGTGTCCGCCATATCGTGACCATAGGCCTACACACACGTGCCCGACCACATTCAACGGCCGTATTCACACTGGAGACGAGGTGACTACGTCCCAAGCCAACCCGCACACATCTCGTCAGCGCATGCAGGGTCGTGTCTGCCAGGGCGGCGCCCCCCACCCAGCCACGAGGCCGCGGCCGTGACCGGTGGTGCCTGCGCAATCCTGTGCGCCTGCTGCACCCCAGCCCTGGTCCCCAGACCGGTCCGCCGCCCAGCGATGACTGACCACCCCTGCGCACCCAGGCCTCAGTGCTCACCTGCCGGGACCGGCGTGTCTCCAAGAGGGCCCTCCACGTGCCGGTGCAACCTCCTCAGCCGATCGCTGGATTCCGCGCCACAGGCCCCCAGCGCATCCTGCGGCACCGCACTGTGGAGTCATGTGTGTGCTGACTGCTGCCTGCGCGTACACTGCGGTCCAGCAGGGCTCACAATTCAAATCGAGTCTTGATTTGCTGGACGCCGTATCGAGGCCAACGCATCATCGCAGGCTGCACACCCGCTCAGTTCTTCAGGTGGGCCTAACTCTGTGCACCGCAAGTCATCACCACGTGGCGGTAGGCCCGTGCTGGACGCAGGCCATCGGGTGCCACTAACTCAGTGCAACGCAAGTCATCGCCACGTGGCGGTAGGCCCGTGCCGGATGCAGGCCATCGGGTGCCACTAACTCAGTGCAATGCAAGCCACGGACCCTTTATGATTGAGTTCCGTGGATGCGGACGCCATCATGTCACCTACGGCAGTGGGGGATGTGCTATGGTGGGCCCCTTTTATTGGCAGGGTCACATGTCCCGTGACGCCAGTGCTGGATGGGTGTGGTGTGGGTGTAAACCAGCCCTCAGGGAGTGGCTGTGGCATGCTGACAACTAGACCAGTGACCAGCAGATCACTACAGGGAAGACCTGGGACATGTAGCTGTGTCGTCACCCCCTGTGAGCATAAGCGGGCTGGGCTGGCGTATGCCAGTCCAGCGTTGGGGTGTGAACAATGAGCCCGGGGCTCTGGGCGTGGTTCAGTTCTGGCCTGGACAAGGAAGTAACCAATGCGTGTGTCTCCGTTGTAGTGTCTGCGCCACCCGGACCGCAATCGGCAATGTTGCACCCTGTGACCCAAGCCCCACAACATGTGCAAAATGGACGTGAGGGGGAATCAGTGACCCTACATTCATCCATACTGTCATACTTGAAGGATCACAGACATGACACATCTGTGTGAATTTGAATGTTATATTCACATTCAGTGCAGTGTTGCAGCTGGAGCAGTACAGGGCCATGCACACCCCACTTGACATTGTTGCCCCGTGGAGGGCCAGCCGGAGTCCATTAGGGAAGGACAAATTCATCGGAAGAGGAAGAGTTAGGTCCACAGTCTGATTGCTGTGTCATTGGTAACCAAACAGAATATGGCAGTCCATGTCGAGTTTCCAAGGTGAGTGCCACAGAGTGTATCGGGGGACAGTGGAAGGTGATGATGCGAAGGGCCGAACCAAGCTGAAACAGGCCATATGGCAGAGATGAATGCTACCGCTTCCTCATTACCACAATGGCAGTCTCATCCACATCATCGTCCTCTGATGTGTGATGTGCCTCACCTGTGGGTGGTGGTGTTTCGGCTGCAGCACTGTGTGGCACTGACACATCAGGGGCCGGAGGTGGAATGTCGGCCGCACTGTGTGGCAGTGACACATCAGGTGCCGGTGGTGGAATGTCTGCCACACTGTGGGGCACTGACACATCAGGGGGCGGAGATGTGGATGGTGTAGGAGCAGCAGCATTCATCTGCGCCAGGCCTTGTGGCAGCAATGCCATGATGAGGATCTGCAGGGCATGGAAGATCCCAGCTACATCTCGCTGATGTGCAGCCGTGGTAGCCATCCTTTCCGCCTCCATCCGCACCATGTCCTCCATGAGCCTCCGCATGTGTCCCAACTCCCGGCTGAGATCGCTGGAGCCACTCTGACTAGACAGGTGTTCTTGTCTCCGAGTCATGACTCCAGCGATGTCAGCCATGGCTCGTTGGAGACCATGGAGCGGACTGTGGGTGTCTGTTAGGGACTGTAAGTGGTACCTGATGGGACGTAGACACCCATGGATGGAATCTAGTTTGGCTGCCATGAGGTCGAACCCAACCCGCACCTGCTAAGCCATCTCCTTCTGGCCCTCCAACACACGGCGTTGAAATGCCATGTGTTGGTCGTGGGGATCCTGGGAGACAGCCGGGGTGGTGGGTGCTTCCTGCTGTGTGGTCTGTGCAGGGGTTGGAGTCTCCTCGATGCAGCTGGGCTGCCCTGCTCCTGGGGGTGGGGTGCGGAAGCTGTCCATGAGCTCTTGGAGGGCGTCGGTGTCGAAGGTGGGGAGGTCCTCCTCGTCATCAGTGAGGAGGTGTTTGGTCTACTCTGCAGGAGGTGATGATTCTCCCTCTGCAATGTAAAGGGGAGATGCAGTTTAACAGTGTGTTCCATGTATGTTCACGCATTGGCCAAGTTTCCAAACAGACTGCATGACAATATACATTGTGACTGTTTAGGAGGATCTGCCTATTTGAAGCGGGACAGTGGACATTTGTGCACCATCAGGGATGTGGGGTTGTACTTGTCCATTATCATGTCACAGTTTCCTGCTATGCCAAATGTGATTGGCCAGTTTCTACACACATGCAGCAGCAGTTGTGTCCTCTGTTCTGTTGTGAATGTGTTGCAGTTTGTACCACATTGTTGTCAATGTTGATGTGCTCTGATTCTTGTGTGTGTGCTGCATTGTGGGAGAGTCGCCCCTGCAGCTCAGACTTAGCTTGGCCTTTTCCCTTTCAGGCGGTGTGCCTTTGACTTCTGTGCTTATGCAGTGCTGAGATGTTGCATACTTGGGTAAATTGGGCTCTTGGTGGGAGTTGGGACTCTTGGGCATGGTTTGTCCGCAGATGTCTTGTTGCCGTCAGGGGTTGTTTGTGCACGTGGATGTGTCAGTGTGTGACCTGCTCCTCTCCGGATGTGGACCACACTCAGCCACCTCGGTGTCGTGGGGTGCAACATGTCATGATGAGTGGCCTGCAGACATGCTCATCGTCATGCAGTGTCACTTGCATTGTCAGTGGGGCTTACGGATCCGCAGCTTTGCTGGGTTCAGCACATGTGCATGGGTTTGTTGTTGCACTTGCACTCTTCCTTGCTGCTAATTTGCTCAGTTATTGGAACACTTCACCTCCAGTTCAGTGGTATCATGGGCAAAAGGAAGGCTAAGGCTCAATCCATGGGTCATGGCAGGCCGTCAAATGTTGTTTGCCATGAGACAATGGGCAGGATTGAATCAATCCTAGCAGAATGTCAGATCATTGCCAATTCTGATCCCACTAGTCCCCCCCCCTCCAGTGGTACACCGACTGGCAGTGATAACAACACTGGTCAACTGCCCATCCTTTCTCCAGGACCTCCCCCTGCCAAAAAGGCTGTAAAACAGATCCCCCTGATGTTTAAAAAAACGAAAAAAAGGTGCAACAAAGTGTTAGATGACAAATCATCGGTTGACACCTCACCAGAACCTCCCCCTGCTAAGAAGACAGCTAGATTGTCTCCGCCAACATCTAGAAAACAGCATGCTAAGCATAGGAAGGATAGAGGCACCGGATATATGTGTGCAAGTCAACTTATTGGAGGCAAACCCCGCATCTACCCCGAGTAGAACACCGACCTCCAGTATAGAATGCTTTAACAGATTTGATGCTCTCGGGGTGAATGAGGAAGGGGTTAGAGAGGTGGAAGGGGGGTTGATCCTATAGGCACCAGTGAGGCAGAAAGTATGATGGGTGGGTTGCAGCCACTAAAAGACTTGATAGAAGCCCTGAGAGCTGAGGTGTGTACACTCAAAGACAAGGTGATCGCTCTAATGGAAAGGATCGACAGTGACCAGGGGGGAGTTCTCAAACCAAACCAAAAGAAGCCCTCACAGATGAGGGACCAAACCAGCCTAAAGGTATGCAGTACAGTTAACAAAAGGGGAACTAGCTCCCAAGATCTCATTCGAATAAGAACCTCAAACCCCATGCCACAGTGGCGGATGGTGACATTTGAAAGTGGTGGGGGCGTAAAACAATTGTTGTACTGCACTGTGGCGAGCGAGCCCGAACCACCTAAGGGAGTTTGGGGGCGATTCTAACCCCGAGCAAATTTTGAAAAAGAGTGGGCAAATGGTGCATTTTCAAGCAAATCTGAGAAAGCAGGAAGAGGCAGCTGCCTCCTGCCTGGCTCCTACTGTACACTTTGTGGCCCACCCATATACCTCCGAGAGTAGCAGGCTCGACCACAGAAATACATGTTTGTACAAATACTTCGGAGCCATGACGGGCCAGGAGCCTGTCGCCACAGTACGCTCACAGGGTTCAGAAAGTGAACCACGACGGTGTGCGTGGACGCCATGACGGACACACACGTGTGTGTGGTGTGCCATGGTCAGGGATTGCCTGTTTGGGCGGCAGAGTGCAGGATTCATAAAGTTGTTCAAGGCATGCGTCTGGCTGATGATCAGTTACACAACATATGAATATATTATGCGCTGAAACCTTTGGACTGTCATTAACAAAATAACTGTTCAAAGAAAAGTGTCACAGAACTAAAGAGCTGTGTGGTGCAAATTAGACAGACACCAAAAGTTAGTACATTTTGTGCATTCACAAAGCCTGAGGAATGCACTCTCAAACTTGTAGACTTAACTTAAACCGGAATAATTAAGTCATAAGTCGTGCAGAAAATGTGGGAACATGCCCAATCTCTCTAGTTAATGCTGGCTGATTGTAGGAAGAGGTTTTGTGTGTGTAAAAACTAACCCTGGGCGTAGTTCGCGAAGTAGCGCTTCGCGAAGCTACGCAAAGTGAAGTTCGCACTACGCGAGCTTCACGTAGCACTACGCGAACTGCGTTGTGCGTGTTCACAATGATTACACAGTGCCGGATGCTTGTCCGCACTGTGCAATCATTGAAACGGCATCTTGCACAATGCGAGCTGTCTTTTACTGCCGCTCGAGTAGATTTTACTCGAGCGGCAGCTCTCAACGCGGACTGGTAGTTTCTCATCGCGAGCGGTCGCGAGCATACGCGACCACTCGCAATGAGAAACCTGACCTCCCAGCGTTGAGAATCTCGCCGGGAGGTTTATTTTCCACGCTCGCGATCGGCAACTTGTGTTGCTGATCGCGAACAGAAAAAGTCTCGCCGGGATGTCATTTTGCTTGCTCGCGGTCGCCAACTTGACGTTGAGGACCGCGAGCAAGCAAAAAATGACCGCTGCACTACGCTACGCGTGTTTGCACTATGCTACGTGCAATTCGCGTTGTGCGAAGTAGCGCAAACTTCGCAAACTACGCGAGCGTAGCGTAGTTTTCCGCCCAGGCCTAGTAAAAACAGCCTATGTACTGGGAAGATGCTGTAAAGAAATGATTCCACAATTTGACTAACCCTTGACTTGCATGGTGTACACATTGCAAATGTGAGGTAGTGAAAATAAGCTAGGAATATTGAACAATACCAGACAGATATGTGTTTGCATATCACATGTGTATGTTTTGCACAAGCCACTAGGGAATGTATGTGACTGTTCTAAATGTGATAAACAACATGCAAGTCTAAATGCACAAGTAGCACTGTGCAGGTCGGTATGGACATCTTGATCTTTCTGGAATGGCCCTTCAGTGCTATGATCTAGTACAGCAGGCGCTTTCTGCTCCGTTCAAGCCGGACAGGGCCAAATTGTGCAACCTGATTGTGATGGGATAGCTGCCATGCAGGATTCCTCGTGCCTTGCACATTCTGAGTATATGGCCAGGGTCAGAGAACAGCAGTTTAGTGTCACTGAAACATGCCGCTTATGGAATCCTTACATCCATTTAAACTTTAGCAGGGTATGAAATCCGGTTCTATGGCAACAGTGTTGGCATTGGGACGAGGCACATACAGTGAAAGAAAAACACATTTTTTGGGTAGTGCAATCCTAGCATGGTTTCGTCATTACTAGTAAATTATGTTATTTTAATGATGTTCTGAAGTCAATAGAAGTTACGTCGCATAGACCACATAAAGACCGTCCTCTGTAATAGCCGGCAGTGCGGATATGATGACGTCTTAGAGGTTGTGAGTGTGCCCCACGTTACAAGTACGCACATTACTAATTCCGGACAGACACCTTTACATTATGTGGCACTGCGTGCCTTGTGCTGTGGAGCTTGAAAAGAGCCTTCACTCAATAGCAAGTGTCATCAATAGCTGCCACATAAAATGACTTCAACAGTGGCCACATCCACTCGCCACACACAAGCAGTGAAAAACCTATGATGGTCAGGCTATGCCATTTGCAGCTTTGTTAGTTTACCAATGCATCCCTGTGCTGTTAGGGCTATAGTACCCAATGACATCACACACTATACAACTCATATCTCTGCACTGCCGGTCTCCGTAATACCGAAGGCTCAAGCTACACAGGCCCTATTAACCCAGTGCCACCCGTGCCAAGACAGAAGTGCGGCTTTTAGCTATAGAGGGGGTCGTGCTCTTTCTCTCGTTTCTGGGGGCAGGAGGGGGGTTAAGTTACGCAATGCAGAAGACTGATTTTGATGCCAAAGGACGGGCACCCGCTGCAGAGCTAACTCACACAGCACCTCACGTCTGATTTACTTGCTTTTTTGAGTTTGCATGTAATCCATGTTCTGTCCTGATCAAATGTGGCGATGCTGTTTTGTTGTTTGTAAGTTAATAGAATACTTTTCGTGTCCATTCATTTGAGGACTTTTGCTCTTCCCTTACGAGTGGAAAACCATGGGATTGTATTGCTTGGACGTGGCAGTGGTGTCATAGGCCCATATCCCGACACTACCCTTGCGGGGCACGCGCCCTTCAATCCCACACAAGCAGCTTAACAATGGGCCCTGAATGAAGGTCGTGGTTGCTATTAAACCGACAAACGCACTTGATATTTTCAAACACTGTCCTTAATCCCGACAATGGATTTTCAGGAGTGATTTCAAAATGCGTTTATTCACGTGACATCAAATAAGTTACATAATGAAATGGTTGATATTTCGCCAGTAACGAACCCAACAGTCGAGGCAGGCAAAACGGGCAGATGGGTTAGCGCTGGGGAAGAGGGAGGCGGGAATCTATATAAGTAAAACTTACCTTCCTTCGCGACCGCATCCCGCGCCGCCTCCTCAGCTCCTGCTGCTCCGAGTGAGCCTGGGCGTTTTGGGCAGCCTCCCTCCTCCTGCTCTCCTAAGCCAATCACAACGCTGCAATGGCAGCGTTGTGATTGGTGAGGCACAGGGGAGAGCGCCCCAGCCGCGCCATTGTCTCATACATATAGAAAAAGGGAGAGTGGGTGGTCCTGCTCGAGGGCAGGGGGGGAGTGGCTTGCCCACTGTTGTGGGTACTGACTGTTTGGTCGGCTCCAGGGGCCGACCAAACAGTCAGTACCCACAACAGTGGGTAAGCCACTCCCCCCCTGCCCTCGAGCAGGACCGCCCACCCACCCGCCCCCAACCAGGCACTCCAGGCACTTCTGCTTTCTCGCCGTGCGAGAAGCAGAAACATAAAATGGTAGTTTTACCATTTTATGTTTTCTGCCTTCTCGCACTGCGAGAAAGCAGTGGGGCAACGCCCACACGCCCAAATGGAGGAGCCGCCACTGCCATGCCACCTAAGGGCGATTACCATCAGCTCCCTGATAACAGAAAACTATCCCAGATCCACACCTTGGCCCCGATGTTAGGTAGGGATGTATACAGAGGTGAGGTTATCCTGGATGAAGGTTCTACTCACATGCAGGACCAGGTGAGGGCCCCTGCTAGGGGATCAGTGCGGGAGGGTGTCTATCAGAGACCAGAAGAAGTGGAGCGCCCATTAGAGATATTTCTCATGGAAGTCCCAAAACTCACTAGTAGACACTCTGAAAGCCAGGAGTCGCTTAAAAACAAGGTCAGACACTGGCTTAGACACACACGCCAATGTTACTCAGTAATCAGGGAAGACATCAGAGTGGTTAGAAGATTACCATTGCCAAATACCACAAGGGATACGATAGAGGTCAGCTTCTATGATGCTGCTATAACCACTGGTCTGCTATCGATGGATGCCCACACAGTCCCCCCCAAAAATTCCAGTATAACTATTAGATATAGACCACCACATGGTGACCTCCCTAGTACCCTCTTGGCCCCCACTATTGACCCTCGTGAAGGCTTGCATCCTTTTGACCTGGGGGTGGTTCCCCGTAGGCCCCTTCTGCTGAATAGGGCAGATGGGAAGAGGATCAGATGACTCCCGGGTGACAAAAAGCAAACATTTGCGGATAGGCAGGATTCCTCTAGTCCCCAAGTGCAGATTAGCCTCAATGAAAATAGAACCCCAACCTCGAATCCTACTCCTTTAGCCTGTGTTTTGGAACCATCTGTAGTTATGCACACTGACTGTGCACTCATTGCTGAACCCGGGACGGAGGCAGGTTTGCACAGAGGAGAACCAACAAGGCCTGAGGGTACCAAAGGAGTCCTGTCGCAGCCACCTCCCCTTAGGGTACTGGTTTGGAGACGTGGCGGGGATTACCAAGCTAATGGCAGACCTAGATTGGTGTACATTCATAGACTCCTTTGATGTCATCTTATTTCAAGAAACATGGAGCCTTACGTGCCCGTACAGAACTGGCTTCTCAACTCACGCCAAAGATGCCAATAGAAAAGAGAGAGGTAGACCCTCAGGAGGTTTAGCTGTCTGGGTGAATATTGAACTAGGGTGCAAAGTTAGATCATTGCAGGTGGAGTCGGAAGACATACTAGCTCTGGAGGTCAGCTTCAAAAGTGGCACTAGAATAAGAATTTTTAATGTTTACAATAGGGTACAGAAGGGTATGGCAGAAACGGATACTCTGCGTATCCTTGATACTGCATTAATGCAACACTCGAACAATTCCCAGTTATTGGTGTGTGGGGACTTCAATTGTACATTTGAACCGCTGGCTCCAATTCCCCTAACCTGACTGATGAATGGGACAGTGAATGGCAGGTCCCTCAATTAGACTTGCCCCTGGTAAGGTGGAGTGTGAGAGGAGCGCAGTTGTTGGCTCTCACAATGCAACATGATCTTAGGGCGACCAATGGAAGGACCCCATCAGACACTAAAGGGACCCCACTTTCAATAGGACAGCTCAGGAAAGCAGAATTGACTATTGCCTAGTATCCTTACACTACTGGCACCTTGTCATGGATATGGCAGTGGTCAAAAGGGTTGACAGCGACCATAACGCTCTTGCTCTCACCCTTACAAACCAAGCGTCTGTGGGGACTGTCAACCTGGGTTCGCCAGATATTGGTATACTATCAGCAGCAAACAATCAGAGGAGAATTAAGTGGAATTGGGTTGAGGCTCACCCGGAGGCCCTAGGCGCAGTAAAGAGGAAGGTTTCCACATTTCTTGAGAAAGCTGCAAGCTCAACTGTGGAGCAGGTTGACGAGGTGATAGGCTTTAGTCATGAACTGCTATACAAAGAAATTAGGGATCTACTGGGCCGCCATGGAAACCGGCTTAAGGCGGAAAGACCCAGCCTACAACAGACACAAGATCAACAGAGTACATGGTATACCAAGGCCTGTAGGCTCTCCAAGCAGGAACTACTAAAGGCAGTCAAACAAAAATCTCGCCCTGAAATAGTGTCTTGCAGAGCCAAGTATAAACAAGTAGTCGAATCTGCCAAAAGGGAGTGGGAGGGTTCCCTATGGTCATCTCTGAGGAGAGCATTGCTAGACAGAGATTCGAAAAACTTCTGGAGTCTAGCAGCATATTGGTTAAAGGGTAACAAGCGACAATTGGAGTTTACAGTACACCCTGAGGCCTGGGAAACCCATTTTGGTACCTTATACGAACCCAGGGATGTGGTACCTGTGGGACAAGATGAAGGCCTGATTAGCGATGCTGTGGGGGCAATCGACCTCCATATTACGCTAGAGACCAAAGCAGCAATTGCCTCCTGCACCTTGGCTCGTGCGCCTGGCCCTGACCGAATTCCCAATGACCTCTACAAAGAGGATGTGGCTCTCTGGGGTCCATACATAAATGTATTATCTAATTTAATCCTCAGAGGTAGCCCCATTCCTCCATCGTGGAAAAATGCTGAGATCGTTCCGATCTACAAAAAAGGAAACAGAGCGAAGCCATCTAGCTACAGGCCAATAAGTCTTATTGATTCCCTACAAAAGATCTTCTGCAAGCAGATCTTAGCTCGGCTGCAGGAATGGATCATAGAGTCTGAAGTTTTGAGTAACCTCCAGGCAGGCTTCCGAGCCAAAACTAGCACCTTAGACCAAACTTTTCGTTTGTTATGTCTATATTGGAAGGAAGTATATATCAAAGGAGGGGAGCTATATGTGGCTTTTGTAGACTTACGGTCTGCTTTTGACTTAGTCCCCAGAGCAAAATTGTGGAGGGTTCTTAAGAAGCAAGGTATGCCACAGAATCTTTTAGATATTTTAATCAGACTCCACACACTCAACACAGCACAGGTGAGATGGGGTGGGAACAATCAACTCACTGACACCTTCCCAGTCGAGTGCGGTGTGAGACAGGGCTGTGTCCTTGCCCCCACACTTTTTATTCTTTTTTATCAATGATGTCATCAAGTGTTTAGATAGGGATGGGTGTGATGCTCCGAAACTCGGCAGTACGAGAGTTCCAGCTCTCCTCTTTGCCGACGACACCCTTTTAATCGCAAAGACTCCACAGGGACTTCAGCAGCTCTTAAATGATTTCTTTATGTTTTGTGATGAGTGAGGCCTGGTGCTGAATGAAACTAAAACCAAATATATGATTTTTAGGAAGGGCAAGGCCAAATCAAACAAAAGACAAGTCCTGGCCGGCAGTAGCAAGCTAGAACGCATCGACACCTTTGACTACCTGGGCATTCGCCTAACTCCAACAGTTAAGTGGGATCAACATATTGAAAAGGTGAAGATGCAACTCATACACCAGACTGCAAACTTGGCCAAAATACATAGAAATACATTTTCAAGGCAGCTAGCGCCAGCCCTCGAAATCTACAACACAAAAATCTTAGGGGGCGCACTTTATGGGGCAGAACTATGGGGCACAGGCTCAACTAATCCCCTTTCACTAGTAGAAAATCGCTTTCTCAGATCCCTGACAGATCTTCCTGCAAGCACACCACTGATGCCACTTTGTCTTGATTTAGCACACAGACAGCTGGCCCACAAGATTAGCTATAAGCTCCTGATGTTTTGGTATAGATTGTGGACCGTGGAAGAGCTCTGCCCCTACCGGGAGCCACTTTTAGAGCTCATGAAAATGCCCTCTATTATAACAATCCCTTGGTTTAGAGCCCTAAAGGTGCTTCTAGGGAGGCTAGGAATGTCGGGGTTTTGGTCTGACCCTGGAAGCATGAACTCCATATCGAGACCCCAGCTAAAGGAAAGGTTTTGGGCAATAACACTTCTGCAAACTGCACTTGACGCCGAGGGCAGTTTGACCACTAATTTACTCAATTTTCAATGCGTTCCTCGTTTTGAGGACACATTGGATGAAATTGTCCCTCCCTTGGCCCGGAAGCTGTTTTTCCAGTTCGGTTACAAAACACTATCCTTTAAAACTTTTTGTAAAAAATGGAGGAAGGATATAGAGAACGATGATCAATGTCCCGCCTGTAATGCAAGTGCTGAGTCCATCATCCACCTCCTATTCTTTTGTCCGATGTATAAATCTCTGAGGGACAAGTGGATCTTTCCACTTTGCAAAATTGTTGGGACCGGACATTACTTGGAGGTGCTTAGATCGCTGAGCACGGACACGAGCAGAGTTGTGGTTTTTGGTTTGTCTAGATATTGGTATGCGCTGTGGTTGAAAAGGTCCAAATGTTTGCCCTGATGGATGCTGTAAAGTGATGGACAAAATCGATATGGACTTTAGATTAAATCCTATTGAAGCAACATATGATCATTCTATCCGGACTATATGACGGCCCGCTTGTTTTTCTTATTCTTATTTTATCTTTGTATTTTATCTGTATTTTTTTACCTTTACTTCATATCGATCACTTTTAACTGTATTTCCTACCATGCTGTGTGTACTTTTATGATCCTATGGTCGAAATAAAGTAAATGATGATGATGATGATGATGTGTGGGGAGGGCCCCCTCTGGGCACATTGTGGACGGGGGACTACTTGCTGTTTCTATGTGTGCTGCAGTATGGCAAGGAGATCAGGGACATGATCCAGAGTCATTGTGGTTGTGCAGTGTGCTATACTTCATTGTGCATGTGTGCCATTGTGCCCATCTCCCCCATACCCCCAGTCCCTGGTGGTTACTCACCCTGTTGCTGTTGTGTCAGGTCATGTTGAGCAGTGTCCGGTTCCCCGACTCCTGCCACCGTCTCCACACTGATGACTGTGGACACCATTTCCTCCATCTCATCCAGCTCCTCCTGTGGCGCAGGACTCCCACCCCCAGTCTGCATTGCTGCTTTGCGGTTGTTTGCGAGTTTCAGCTTGGTTTTGCGCTTCACATCATTCCAGCGCCTCTTGAGCTCTTCCATTGTCCTCCTCAGCACTCCGACTGCATTCACCTTGTCCAGGTTGGACTGCATATTGTATTTTTAGTTGCCAATGACACAGTGGAGGTGACGAACAGTTGTTGATGGTGTTCTACCACCTCCGTTATCAGGATCCTGTTTTCCTGCGGACTGAACTGCGTCTTCCTCTTCTTCTTCTCCTTGCCCTTCCCTGACCCCGAGGTCCCAGGCTGGTCCTCCGTGGGGCTTGTGGGGTTCAGGTTGTCTTCTGTACTTGCTCCGGCTACCTCCATTGTGCTTCGCAGTTATGTTTTTTTTTTTTTGCAGCTTTTATGGTGATTTTTCCCGCTTGACGTGGGAATTGCAAGCCTGGCGCTGCTTGTCGCCGCTTTTTCTATTGCGGTTGGGCCCATCGCAACTTTTTTCACGTTTGGGTTTCCTTTTTTATCGCCGTCTCGGTAGTTGTATCGCGGACATTTGAGGCGTTATCGGGAAACTATTGCATGTTACCGCCGTGTTGAGAATACGACGTTGACACGGAGTTATTTTCCCGCGATAGACGGCGATATGAAAAATTGCGTTAGCCTATTTTGGCGATGTTTATCGCATGTTCTTGAGAATATCCCCCTATGTTGTTTTATCTGCTGCACCTGCACTTTTTTAGGTTCATTGTTTTCAACTCTCTGCTTATGTGAACCAGCAATGTTTTGGGGAAGGAGGAGTTCATCAAGAAAACTGGTCACACTCTACTGGCGGGTGAAACTAATGGTGTTAACAGGCTTGGGGCAGTTTCACCTTGAGTTACAGGTTATGAAGTGAGTCTTTTTCTGGGGTTCTGTCTTCTAAAAGCCAACGGCGATGGGACCACGTCTCTGTTTTAAAAAAGATTTTAAATGTAACTTTTGAATATATGTTTTATGTATTCATTGTGTAGTGTATTGCAACGGTTTTAACAATCAAGCAACAAAGATTTTCAGCGAGTGACCTTTTAAAAAGTGTTTTTACGGAAATGGCTGTGAATGGGTCTATAGATAACGCTTTAAAAAATACGTACGAGTGCAGGGGCCCAAAGTTTTTCTTAGAAACCATTTGTTAGAGCTGCAGACTATGGAGGTTGCCAAATCGAAAATGTAGGAAGCTGGCTCTGTATATGAGATTGCCACTAAGTGGTGATACCGTGCACAGAGTCCAGGGGTTCCCCAAAAGTGTAAAGGGCTCAATGCAAAACCCAAAGTGCTTTATTTGTGATAGTGTGGCCGAGCAGCCTTAAGCCTAACACAGAGGACTGTAAGACCTTTATTGCACAACAGTGATCAATAATGGACACACAACTCAAGAAGGAGAACTAGACCACTTTAAGAACTATACTTTTTTAATATTTTATTTTAAGAGCAAAGTCTCCACATTACGGTAAGTATGGTTCTCATTAAAAATACTTTTCAGGGTTCAGAAGTTTGAAAGTGTAAATTTCAGAGCAGTTCAATATTATCCTGTGGAGGAAAACAATTGTGCCGTGTGACAGGTACATGTACCACTTACAGTTCCAGTCCAGTCTTCGGGTGTCTCAGGCCAACACTGCAGGCATTGTCGCTCGTGGCGGTCTGGGGGCACCCAAAAGGTGCGGGATTCAGTATCGACACCGATGCAGTTGATAAAGGCGGTGATATTTACCCTCCATGGAGAGTAATGTAGCAGGGTGGTTTTCAGCAGACCACCAACACAGTTACCATCACGGTCGCTGGCGGTAGGCTGCTGTAGTTCTGATGCAGGGGTTCCGCCGGCATCGGATCGTCATGAAGAGGTTGCGGTCGGGCGGTAGTGCAGAGACACCGGAGGAGGCCAACAGGGCCACTTGCAGGAGGGTATAGGCTCTCAGGCATGAAGCCGGGCACAGCTTGGGTCGTTGGGCAGAGAGAATCCCGCAAGGTCATGGAAGACGCCAGGCTAGAATGCTTTCTTCTGGCAAGACAGAGTCACATCGACACTAGTGTCAGTCCTCTACCACTGCAGTCGTGGAGTTCGTTTGTAGCAGTGAGTCACTTCGACACAAGTGTCGGTCCTCACTGTGGTGGTTCTTGTACTGGCGGATGACGGGAACTAGAGCCTCTAATCCGAAGAGGGTTCTTGGCACTTTGGTGAAGGTTGAAAGGTCTCTGGGGTTTCTTGGAGGCCTTACAGGGTTCCTGGAAGAACGGCAGGCCCAGTGGTTGAACCGGTTGCAGGTGGCAGGGTTCTTGCCGGGTTCTGTCTGCAGCGGTTCAGTTTCTGGTCCGACAGTGGTCTTCTTCTATGGTCCGTCGAATCTGAGTGCCAGGCCTGGGGAGCCACCAAAATCCTAACTTTAGGATGTGTTTTAGGGGAGTAATAGGTAGGGCCAATGGGCACCTTACCTGGGTTAACTACACCCTCTGTTATGCCACCCTCCTGTGGGAGGGGGCATAGACCTAGCCCTGATTGGAGAGGTCCCCCCCCATCTTCAAGATGGTGGGGACTGAAAGTGGTGCTTCACCTCGCTTACCCCACCTTAGTGGTGGGGTTGGCAGAGGTTGGCACACTTCCTATCTTTTTGAGTTGTCCCGCCAGTGTTTTCTCGGCCAAAGTGCGGGTATAAACCAGGGGCTGCCATCTGCTGCTAGCAGCAGAGGCTGGGGGGTCGCATTACAAAGGCAGCAAGCCTTTGAAGATTCCCTCTTTGAGCACTGGCCCATCCTGGGGGAGGCGGCATGACACCTCTGCCTAGGATGTGCATTGTTTCTGGTCCCAGAGAACTGGGGCTCTCTACCCAGGGGTCTAAAAAATGTTTGGTGGTGGCTAGCTGCCCACAGCCGGTCAGAGACCACACCAGGGTTTGTAGGGATTCAGGGGGCACCTCTGAGGTGCCCTCGTGGTACATGGTACAATAAATCCCACACTGGCATCAGGGTGGATTTATTGAAAGGAGTAGTTTGGTACCAGACACTCCTATATTCAGTGGGGCCATCATGGTGCTGTGGAACTCGAGTTGTCGAGTAGCAGGCCATGTACTCTCTATGGCTTCACTGGCACTTACAATATTAGGAAATGGTGCCCAAAATTGTAGAGGCATATCTGCTCATGCAGATATGCCCTCAGCTGTAGGATAGTGCACCCTGCCTTAGGACTGTGAGACCTGCTAGAGGGGTGGGTTACCTATGCTGTCAGGCAGTGCTAGCTGGCATGGCACCCAGGCAGTGTGCCATGTCGACTTAGTCATTTTCTCCCTCATGGGGGTGTGCAGGCTGCAAGGGCAGAGGCATGGTCCCAGTGACAGGGGATCCTCAGGGACCCTCTTCAGCTACCAGGCCCTAGGTACCCAGGGTACCATTTACTAGGGACTTGCAGGGGGCAGAAGTACCAAATGGGGGCTTGTTTTAGGGAAGGAGCACTGGCACAGGGGACCTGGTTGGCAGGTACCATGTGCACTACATTTGAAACCACATCAAAACCAGGCAAAAAGTGGGGGATAGCCATGCAAAAAAAGCACTTCCCCACAGCAAACCTGCCTAGCATTTATTCCACCTCATGCCTCTTTCTTTCACTAGCCTACACTTCCTGTCTTATTAAATCATCAGATTTATTAAAAACGTTTACCATGGGTGGGAAATGTGACTGCTGTCTGGCACCCTGTAAAATCAAAGGCCCTCTAAGGTGTCTCAAATGCAGAACTGAATTTAAGTTCTCAGATATTAGATCGACGACACCGAGTAACACATTATCCAATAAACCGTTAACGGGGGCTTATTAACACACGTTTCCTTTGTAAACACGCTCAAAACATTAAAGAAATGATCATTGAATAACAACTTGATTTCCTTGTCATCACTGAAACATGGCTCAAGGAATGGGGTAACCCCGATATTGTACTAGCACTTCCCCCTAAATATACTATCTGCAAACAAGATAGAAGTGAAACAAGAGGACGGGGCACGGCCATTATCTTCCGGGACTCTTCTCAATGTGTGAGCTTCAGCCTCTCCTCCCTGAAAGGGACGGAAAGCCTGGGTTTCTGTTTTAAACTCAATGGCCCTTCCGCCTTTGTAGGTTGATTTCCTGTAAACTCTAGGAGATATATTAGGCCATCTTACGTTCCGGCACTCTAATTTGACTCTTCTAGGAGACTTTAATCTCAATTTAGAATGTCGGAAAGAACCAGGAGTAGATAACTGTCTCCAAACCTTAGAAACTCTTGGAATTCACCAGTTGGTCTCAGCCCCTACACATCAGGCTGGACACACTCTTGATGGAGTTTGCTCCAACTTCATCCTATTAACGGTTAGCATTCCATTACTCAAGTATGGTCAGACCATATGTTAATTCCATTTAATATCAACATCTCCTGCACAAATTACCCTCTTAATAAAATGTCAACTCCGCTACCAAGTCGCAAATGGGCCAAGATGGTAGCGAACCCAGAGTTACCCCGGCAAATGTATCCATACCTACCCTATCAGAAAATACTCTAGATGATACCCGACTCTTCAATAAATGGATTACATCGATTAGCAATAAGCTAGCTCTTTTAGGACAATCAAACAAACAAACACAAAACCAAAATTTCAGCCCCTTGGTATACACCCACACTAGCAGAGCTCCACCTCCAGTGCAAGCAACTGGAACGAAGGTGGAGAAGAGCCTACACCACAGAAGAATTAAACCTCTTTAAAATAAGTAGAAAAAAATATAATCTACAAATTAAGCTAGCAAAAAAAGAGTATTTCTCCCCCAAAAATATTAGATGCGCAACACGATCAGAAAACGATTTTTATAATCGTAAAGTCCTTCACTAACCCAAAAATGTTAGTCAAGGAAATTGCACCATCACAGATGCTATGTGATCAGATTTCTGTCTTCGTTGAGCACAAAATTCTCAGTATTTAAAATGAATTTAACACCCTACACACACAGTATTTAGATTTAGAGCCTGATCCCACCCATACAGGACTGCTCTGCCAGGCCTTTGAGAAAATTTCACTTGATCAGTCACGTCAAGCTATTATTGCTTGCAAATCCGGCTCTTCCTTTGATGCATGTCGTCCTGTGGTACTTCACAAGATTATAGATATTGTCAACCCTGTTTTTAACAACATTGTTAATTCATCCTTGGCCACAGCAACAGCTCCTGCAGAATGGAAATTGGCAATTTTTAAACCACTTAAAAAAAACAGATCATGGATCCCTTCACGCTCTCCAACCTTTGCCCGATATCGTTACTACCCATCCTTGGTAAAATCACAGAAAGACTAGTCAATAGACAGCTTACCGATTTTCTTGAGAACGTCGGGATATTACACCCCCACCAATCCGGCTTTCGTCCCAAGCACTCAACTGAATCTGCACTACTGGAAATAGTGGATACATTGAAATTAACTTTTGAAAAAGGAAAAAATGCGGTCCTGATCTTATTAGATTTGTCAGCCGCATTTGACACCATTTCACATGACATTCTCTTATCCCGAATGAAAAATTGTGGTATATGCTGCACCGCCTGGGCCTAGTTAAAATCTTTTCTCACCAACCGCAGACAAGCAGTGGCCCTAGGATCATTTCTCTCAACTGAACGCGTTCCACAGGGCTCTTCTTGCAGCCCTCTCTTGTATAATATTTACATAGTCCCTCTAATTTCATGAATATCTTCCTTCAACATTGAAATAACATCATACGCAGATGACACGCAACTGATCCTGGCTTTAGACAAAGACTCCAATGAAGCAGAGCTTAACTTTAAGCAATGTTTAACAGAGGTCATCCGTTGGATGAGACTCAACCATCTTAAATGCAACACTGATAAAACCGACATAATGCTAATAGGGAAGGATAATCCTTTCAAGCCGATCTAATGGTGGCCAGAAGAGGCGCCTGCTCCACCTAACACAGTAGAAGTGGCTAAGAATCCGGGGGTAAAATTTGATGTTTGTTTGTTGACGTTTCAGCCACAAGCCCTTGCAGTGTCTGGGATGTGCTTTAACCACATTAAAACTCTCAAAAAGTTTTTTTATTACATTCCCTACTCTGCAAGAAAGACAGTTGCAGTGGCATTTATCCTGTCTAGATTAGACTACTGCAACAGCCTATTTGCAGGAGTTAATAAACAAGTACTAAAAAAGCCACAGGTTGTGCAACATGCAGCGGCCGGCCCGTTTGGTGCTAAAACGGCCCTGCCGATCATCTGTCTCGTCAGCCCTTGAAGCCCTTCATTGGCTGCCTATTCATAAAATAATCATATATAAGGTCCTGTTAATCACTTTTAGAGCCTTTAGATACTTGGGACCCAAATATTTAACGGTTAGATTTACTCCCTACATCACTGTTAGGACACTTGGATTCTCCTCAGCAAATCTTCTTAAGCCTGCTGCATATAGGTTCAAAACCAAAAGGAGGAAAATCCTTGGCAGTTTTAGGAACCAGAGCATGGAAACTCCTGCATTCACAACTAAGGCTGATGGAATCAGAAACCCAATTCAGGAAAGCCTTGAAGACTTGGGGGCATATTATCAAGAACGGCGTTAAAATTATCGCCGCTTTAGCGGCAGAAAACTGCTGCTAAAGCGGCGATAATGGGCTTGATAATATGCCCTTGAGAATTCAATAGAAGCCCATGTTGACACCAGAACATGGGCTTCTATTGAATTCTCAAGAGCATATTATCAAGCCCATTATCGCCGCTTTAGCGGCAGTTTTCTGCCGCTAAAGCGGCGATAATTTTAACGCCGTTTCTTGATAATATGCCCCTTGGATCTTTGAGTCCACTGATGCAGTCTGTTCTTCACTTCTATAAACCGATATATATGACATGTCTACCTGACTTCCCTGCTCTTTTCCGCATAGCGCCAGGATGCTCCTTTCGGAGTGATAGTCGCGCTCTACAAATATTTAAATCAAATCAAATCTTATTAACTCACTCTTGCTTCTGTGTTTTCTTCCTTTATCACAATTTCAAAGCTTTCGCTCCCTTTTTTCTTTCTTCATTACTGCATTTTACTCGTTTCTGCATTTTACTCGTTTGCTCTTGGCTCAAGTCTTGACCCAAAAAATAACTCCCAGTGTCCACCACCTGCCTGGTACAATTTAAGCACACCTTGTGGCCTAGCAGCAACCTGAGCACAAGTGCTTGCTGAGAGGTCCCACAGCAAAGATGAAACGGATATAATACCAGGGATCGATTGATTGATTATTATTGAGTACATTTCTTACAAAATAATACAAGATTGAGAATATCTGACCAGTGTTTTTTATATGATCTAGTTGTCCTTCATCCCAGCTGTGATCATGACAGAAAGCATGACAAGAAAATAAAATAAGTCTTAAAAGTTTATGCTAATCACACTCTGAACAGACAAAGAGCCCAACCCAAAGGACAAATCTGCTAATAATTCCTTAGGTAAAATGTAAAATATTGCTTGAGAGGTTAGCGACCGACCTTAACATTGTTGAGAGGCTTAGGAGCCAGAAAATATAAATAAAAACTGCTATTGAGTGGTGCTTTTAATCTGTCAAAATATATGTAGAGCAAATAATGGTTGACCATTATTACCTTTTATTTAACATTTTAAACATTGAATTTGTGTTCATCTGTGTCATTTAAAAGGCTAATTCTCCATGTAAAGTGCCAAAACTAGAGATACCTGTGAACTAGCTGAAGCAGCTCCAGCGCTGTTCCGAGAACTTTGCACCTGTTGGGGGCATGTGCTTGTTACTCCAAAGCGCGCCAACTCACCAGGACTGGACCTAGGATTTTGGGATTCGGGGCAGAAAAAGGAAAGTGCAAATCCCCTTTAACTTGCATACAACATGGAATCACATAAAGTAACATTACAATGACATCACAGGAAGTGATATAATTTGACCTTTCATCCTTTTTGTTACGCAACTCTGAAATGTAACATTGAAGCAACTTTAGAAGAAGTAATTTCAACAATTTACCTGGCTAGGCCCACGTGGGAAAGCCCAGCTCTTCACACTATAGGATACAGAACTAATTTTAAAAGGGATAAAGTACCCTCGCCCGCACATTATAAGGATATTGCGAGTAACCGAGGAGTTCCATGAAAGTATACAAGACTATGCAACTCAGAGCTGACTTGCAATATCCTTATCATGTACGGCAGGGGGTACTTTATTCCTTATAAAGCATGGTCACACCATCACCTTTCCCATGACCCACTGTAATCCTTGGTGTGTAGCTCTTTCATACCAAAGAGAGAGCATGTTTACAAGCATAAACAATAAAAATTGAATTTCTAGTGAAAAATTAAGCACATCAAAAAAGCAGTCAGACATTTATTGCAAAAAGATCTTAGAATCAGTTTGATACAAATCAGTTTTTTTTAAAAAGGCACAGTAGCTCGGAATTTGTAGAAACATGCAGAAAGATTCAAACTTTTCTATAATTAACTAAGGAGTGCAAAAAATAAACAAGTTGCCATAAGTAAATCCTTTCTGCTTGTCACTGTACAGCTAGAAAAACAGAGCAGAAGAAAGTAACGCCACATTTCATTTTCGATCTTCATACTGCAGCTTTAAGTATGCTCAATGACCTGACCTGCCTTTCCCCTCAGTTGGTCGCTCTGGCAGCAGACATTGTGACATCAGAAGTCAACTGTTATAAGTTATTACTGTCGAGCAGCAACGTCATTTCTTTATAACAGGCGACGGGGTGAGTCACAAGTCGCCTATGTATATAATACTATATATTGTAAGAAGTTGCAGGTGTTTATACAGGGATTGCAGAATCCTATGTATTTTAGAAGACTCCTAACCCATATCCCTGCTGCACATAGATGGGTAACGCCCCCACACACCGATTGTCTCCATGAAGTCAATTGCACTTTCACATATGACCATGTCTGATTACTCTTCCAAAAGACTCACCCCATAGAGGTACTACAGATCCTGTTGGTACTGAAGCTACCTTCTCGCATGGTGCCCTGAAGACCGCACCCACATTAGACACTTTCGGTTCAGTGGACATATCTCCCTTTGGCAGACATCAAACAAGGCTTAAAAAGCAGAAGAAACTTCCCTAGGCATCAGTGAAATGTATAACACAAATAAATGAAAATACTAAATATAACAAATGGATATATCCTGTAACTCTATTAAGTGGATATGCGTCTCGTCATAGCACTTTTTTTGTTGAGGCGGTGAGAGTGATCAGGGCAACATGAATAACAGAAGGAGGGAGGGCAAGTGGGAGCGGGACAATCCATCACAGACAACGAATGGAGGGATGGTGGAGGCAAGCCAACAGAGGCAATGAATGGAGGGAATGAGGGAGGGTGGGGGTAAGCCAACACAGGCAACAAAATGAGAGATGGAGGAGGGTGGCAGTAAGCCAACATAGACAACAGAAGGAGGGTGGAACGGTGTGGGAAAGCAGATGGACAGGGGAGGAGCACAGAGGGGGAGAAGTACATAAGGCAGCCAGCTGAAAAAGACACAGTCTGGTAGAGTGCTTAAATCCAAAGAAAAAAGTAGCTGTTGGAAATGGCCCTTTGTGCAGGGTCACCCCAACCATTTTGCCTTCCTCCTCCTCTGTTTCTGACCCTCCTTTTGTTGGCTTTAGGACTCTGAGCAGTTTACCACTGCTGACCAGTGCTGAAGTGCTTGTGCTTCTCCCCAAAAATGATGACATTGCTGTATACCTGATTGACATATTTGTGTACTGGTAAGTCCCTTGCAAAGTGGTATACCAAATACCCAGGGCCTGTACTTCAAATGCTGCACTGATTGTGCCACCCACAAAAGCAGCCTTTCAAACCTGTTTCAGGCCTGCCACTGCAGTGCCTGTGTGCGCAGTTTACTGCCACTTTGACTTGGCATACTTGCCAAGCCATAAACTCCCCTTTTATTACATACAAGTCAACCCTAAGGTAGGCCCTAAGTAACCCTAAGGGCAGGGTGTTATGTACGTAAAAGGTAGGACATGTACCTTTATGATTTGCATGTCCTGGTTGTGACAAACCTTTTTGTCACTACTGTGAGGCCTACCCCTCTCATAGTTCAACATTGGGAATTCCTTGATACGCTTTTAAGCTGTATTTCCTGATAAGAGAGTAGTAGCTTTTTCATGTTTTATATCTTTGGAATGGTAATGATAAATCCTCCTTACTTGTAAAGTTGGATTTAACATTACTGTTTTAGAAATGCCACTTTTAGAAAGTGGACATTTCTCTGCACTTACTGCTCTATGTGCCTGACAGCCTGTCTCCAATACATGTCTGGGTGGTTGACAGATACAGTTTGGGAATTTCTTTTAGACAGCCACAAACACAGGAATGCGAGGCTCATCTGCATTATGAGCACTCATCTGCATTCTGATGGGTCTTTCAGGGCAGGGAGGAAGGGGAGGGCTGACACTTACACTTCAATAGGCTGTGTCCTGTCAACACACAATGCACTGATTTACCCCCCACAAATAGCCTGGCAGACAGGTCTGGGTTGAAAGGGATCCTTGCACACTTCAGAGAGCTGCCTTGAAGTCACCCCCCCATATCAAAGGCACTTTTGGGTATAAGTACTAGGTCTCTGACCCCCTAAAATAAGACACTTCTGGATCTTGAACTGAACCTCCGTCAGAAGGACTGCTGCACTACTTAGAGGACTCAACTGGACTGCTTTTCTGGAAGGACTGCTTTTCTGCTTGTTGCCCTGCTGCCTGCTGCTCACTGAACCTGCTGAAGGAGAGCTGGACTCTGCCTTCCTTCCAAGTGATCTCCAAGGGCTTTTTTGGCTTGCCTCCTGTTTTCTGAAGTCTTAGGGACACAAAAGATTTCCTGCAATTCTGCTGGTGCTGCTGGACTCTGCCTTCTGTGAGTCCTTCCCTTGCTTGAGGTGCCCTCTCCAATTTCTGGGCTGCAGAAGTGGGTTCTGCAGCTTTTTTCTTCAAAACTGACGCATTGTCACCACTGCGCCGATCGGAACTGACACATCGCCCTTTGATGCAGAGGATGTTTGAAGGACAGCGGTTCTACAGCCTGAGCGGCGCGACCACGACGCTCTGTGCAGCTAGGCAATGACGCAATGCCTTCACTTCAGTGAAGCTCGACGGCAATGCACGCGACCCCACTGCATGGAAAATATTGACGCATCATGCCCTCAGCTTCGACGCTTTGCTCAATCCAAGGTACTTTCTCAGCGGGCCCTTCATGGATCCTGTAGCCGGCATGCCCTCCTTTGGGGTCAGCCTGAACTCTGGATTTGCACTGGTCCCTCACGACCTCAAGTAAACCTTTGACCACTAGTGACTTCTAAGCACTATTTTTGCATTTAATCTTTAAAAATTAATATCTCTACTTCTGCTGATTGGATTTTTGTTGTTTTGGTCTTATTTTGCTTAGATAGTCTATTTTTCTAAACCTGTGTGGAGTCTTTTTGTGGTGTATTCATTGTGTTACTGTGTGTGTGTTGCACAAATACTTTATACATTGCCTCTTTAAATAAGCCTGACTGCTCTGTGCTAAGCTACCTGAGGGTGAGCAAAGGTTATCTTTTAGTGTGTATCCAGCTTACTCTGACTAGAGTGTTGGTTCCTGCCTGGCCTGGTGCATACTTCAGCCAACCAGGAATCCCATTTCTAACAATAGCAATTAAAAAAATAGGCAGCGGAATCGCACAAGTTATTCGCCCATGCTGCAGGCGAGGGACAAACACAAGAAGAGGAAGGAAGTCTATGGCAGCTGACCAATACGAAACACACAAATGAGAGTGAGAATTAAACCAATCAATGATAAGCAATGGGCAGTCTCTGAGCCCACTGATATTAAATAAAAGGTCTTGAAGTAATGGCACATCTGCTGCATTGGCATGACCTACAAATGTTTTCTATCCTCTTCAAAAAGAATAAAGTCTAAGTAAGATTCCCTACCTTTCCTTTCCACTAATGGTTTCACTCCATGAATATGCAGATTGAGCTAAGATAATTTTCAAAATCACTCTCTCTCTGGAAAAATGACTTGCTCTGACACAGACAACTGTTTTAACTCTTCAGGTCTGCGTGAAAAATAACAATTTAAGCCTGAATATGTCCAAAACTGCATTCCTTATACAAGGTCAGACTGGGACAGAAAATAGGTAGGGCCACAAAATTAAAAGTGGCACCCTTTACCAAATCAGATAGCTAAACAAGCATTGGCAATGCCAATGGTCTCGTTTATGAGACTTACCGGCTTTGTTAATGTTTATAGCTATGTTGAATTGCATCGCAGCTGTTGTGCACCAGCGCGGAAAAACAAATTATGATAAGACGGTCACGTTCTTTTGTAGGCACAGGCGTGCATTCAACACACATGCATGCACTTACAAAGGGCACTGTTTTGGTTTTATTATTTACAGAGCCGAGATTGATTGGTATTTTTTTTTTAATAGGGCAAAAGCGCTGTTTTGAAATGGAGCTTTAAAAAAAACCCATAATGGATGAGCTGGTTGTAGCAGTGGGTGGTGGTTAAGCAATATAGAGGGTGGGGAGAAGCATCAAGTTGGAGAGAATATGGCCGAAGGAGAACAACTTGGTGTGCGGGGGCCATAAACACAGTGTAAGAGCAATGTGTGGGTGGCGGGAGAGAAGCACATGGACATTGCCCAAGGGAGGATAAAAGTACATGAGGGAGAGTGCTGGAAATCACATGCACGCTCATGGTGTGCTTAAACAAGTAGAAAAAGTAGTTTCCTGCATATGAACAGAGGAAGCACAGAAGCCAGCCAATGAAAAACATCACTAAAGAGGTTATGCCTCCTCGCAGGGACAAACACAAGACCGACAAAATAAACATATAAGAAGCTGGCAAATAAGTGTGACCGGTAAGAAACTAATGGTAACAAATGGGTGGGCTCCGAGCCCCTGTATCTTTCTGGTAAGCCCACAATATGTCTTTTGTACCAGACGTGCTGTTTGGGCGGCCGACCTAAAAACAACCTTTTCATGTGGGTAACAAAACACACAGAAAGAGCAGATATAGCCAGATTTTAGTTCAAGAAGTGCAAAAAGTAAGCAGCTAAGGTTAGTTAAGAGTAGAAACATAAAAACACATATCTGGTCACGTTAGTATTTATGTTGACCAGCATAAAACAGTCACGCAATCCAGTGGCGTAGCTAGGGGGGGGCGATGGGGGCGGACCGCCCGAGGCGGCACGAGTTTTCGGGCGGCAGCCGGCCCCCCTTCCCCCCGCTCTTACCTGTGGCTGTTGCGGCCGCAAGAATCGGCCGCTACCACCCCCCCGCCCCCCGCTCTTCTATCATTTTGCCGAGGGCGGCAAACGCAGGGGCCACCACGGGCAGCCTAAGGCCTAGCTACGCCCCTGACGCAATCTTTTAATAAAACATACAGCTTTGTATGTGATGTGGCTGTCCCCTTAATGATTCTTGCAGATGGCGATAATGTGCTATCTTAATTTCCATCGCGATAATTCTACTGAAGCCCTTCTGGCCAAACTCACATCAATGGTTCAATTTATTTATTCATTGGCAGATTATATTGTATATGTTTCCTGACATTTTTCTATTTCGCCTCCATCTGCCAGTGTACAAAAGGTCCCAAAAAAAAGCATTACAAAAAATCTCTATAAAGTCTACCACATTTTATAGCACTATACAACATTTAACACCACTCTATCCCTGTACGCTCCACTGTCCCACTCTATACTCCACTTTATACCGATACACTCTAATGTACAACACTCTATTCCACTATACAACACTTATATATCTGACACAGCACTCCATTCTAATGTACGAGACTCCACTCTAATTTATAACATTTTACTACCTACGCTACGCCACTGCACTACAGGTCACTCTACTCTATGACACACCAATACTCTATTGTACTTTACTCCACACTACGTTACGCCACTCCACTCACCTCTACTCCACTGTGCAAGACTTTACCTCACTCTACACTACTGTTAGAAATGGGGGTCTCTAGTTGGCAGGTTGTTACCCTGTCCAAGTAGGGACCCTTCTTCCTAGTCAGGATAAGGGGGATACACTTCTGAAGTAACCCCTGCTCACCCCCTTGGCAGCTTGGCACGAGCAGTCGGGCTCATCTTAGAGGCAGTGTGTAAAGCATTTGCACATAACCAGCAGTAATACACTGAAAACACTACAAAAGGACACCACACCAGTTTTAAAAATAGTCAATATTTATCTGTGTAAAACAAGACCAAAACGATAAAAATCCAACATACAGTTTGTTAAAATTCTCATAAAGCAAAAATAGATTTTAAAAACAGTTCCTTGAAGTTGATAGCTCTGTCCAGGGCTATCACGGCAGCGTGAACCAACAAATCCAACAGTTCTGGCTGACTGCGGCGTCGTGGGCCAGCTACGGTGTCGGGAAGACCCGCAAACAGTACCTTTAGAGATGCAGAGCGTCGGTGACCTCGCGATGAGCCTCAAAGAGCCAGAGTCGGCAGGCATCGGTTCCGGAGGTCGGTGCAAGAGTCGTAGGGCCCGTGAAGCCACATGCGTTGCAGATCGAACTCCTTGCGGTTTGAGTGAGGAGCACTGGCGTCGGCGGGCGTCAGGGCTGCAGTGCGAAGTGCAGCAGTGCGGTGTGTGGTCCCCTCAGGTCGCAGTTCAGGCAGCGGCTCAGTGGCGGCATGAAGCGGTGTCAGTGAGACCAGGGCTGTGGTACAAAGTGGGGTGGTGCTCCCTGTGGTGCTAGCAGGTCACGGTGCAGGCAGCGTCATCATTGTTGCTGAAGCACTGTCGTAGGCTGACGCACCGGAGTCGATTGTGCCAGTGTTGGTAGGCCAAGGCTGCGGTGTGGGACTGGGCGGTGCATTGTGTAACGTACAAGCGGTGTGCTCAAACAAACCACGGTGCAGGTAGCGGCCTCGATGTCGGCATGGAGCGTCGTCGTAAATTCTGACTTCAGGAAGTCTAAACTCCACTTTTCCTTTGTGTCCCAATGGAAAGTTATGCTTGTAAGATGTTACAAAGCAACTCCCATGTTAGCCTATGGGATAGATAGCCTTTCAATAGTGAAAACGAAATTTGCAGTATTTCACTATCAGGACATGTCGCACACTACCTTTCACATACACTGCACCCTGCCCAGTGGTGTGCCTTGGGCCTACCTGAGGGCTGCCTTACATGTAAGAAAAGGGAAAGTTTGGGCCTGGTAAGTGGGTGCACTTGCCAGGCCGATATGGCAGTGAAAACTGCACGCAGACACTGCAGTTGCAGATTTGAGACACCTTTGAAAGGCTACTTATGTGGGAGGCACAACCAGTGCTGCAAGCCCACTAGTAGCATTTGATTTACAGGCTGTGGGCATACACAGTGCACTGTACTAGGGACTTACTAGTAAATCAAATATCCCAATCATAGAAACACCAATCCATCAACACAATTTACAGTAGGAGCACTTAAACTTTAGTACTGATCAGCAGTATTAAAGTGCGCAGAAGCACTAATCCAGCAAAAACAATATCCAGAGTACCACAAAACCCAGGAGGTCAGAAGCACAAAGACAGGGGAAACATGCCAAAAGATGCCAGGTCTAACAGCTATTCTACAACAATCCACTCTACGCAGCTTCACTGTTTGACACACTACTGTACTCTATGCAACTCCACTCTACAACCCTCTACTACACTGTATGCTACTATCCAACACTTTACAACACTGTACTGTGCACCACTCCACTTTACACAACTCAACTAGACTGTATGCCACTCTACTCTACTCCATGTCTGCATTGTCTCTGAATAGACGGGTGCCATCAAAGGGCATGTCCATAAAGGAAGCCTGGACAGCCCCAAAAAAGCCAGAAGTTCTCAGCCAGGCGTGGCGTCGACTAGCCACCGTCGATGACATCGCTCCGCCCTGTGAGTCAGCTGTATCAAGCCCACAACAAATGGTGAACTTTGCCACTTCTCTCCCATCTGATACTGCTTGGAAAAGAATGGCCCGGGCCTCCTCCAGGACCTGTGGCAGAACCTGCGCAACCGTTTCACACAAGGAGTGGGAGTAACAGCCCAATAGGCATGCAGTGTTCACCAACCGCAATGCAAGGCTGGTGGAAGAAAACATTTTTTTGCCTCTTGGATTTCCTCTCTGGGGGTGCGGAAGAGAACACACCTTGTGAGGTAGAGGCTTGGACCACCAAGCTCTCTGGGGTAGGGTGGCTGTTGAGGAATTTTTGGGTCGCCAAGTACAGGGCTACTGCCATGCTGTCCCTATTCTGTGAGGAATGAACTACTGTTGACCAATTTGTATCTGCTTGTGCTACCCTAACTGTACCTGTCCTCTGAAGAAGGGATGCTTGCACTGTATCTATTCAAGGTGTAGCTGTTATATGTAGAGGTGTGTTTCCACTTTTGTTGCCTCATCTAATATAAAAAAATAAAAAAAGGATATTTTGAATGCCCCTGCATAGCATGCCCCGACCAGTCAGAAGCTTTTATTAAAACCAGGGAAAAGCAAGTTGTGGGGCCCTGACCCAGAGACCTTGGTTTCAATCACAGCTTCACAGCTTGTCCAAACTATGTGACCAAGGGTGATTACTTTTCTTTCCTCCACTTCCTTTTCTGTGATTATTATATCTGAGAGCAACTTGAAAATATTTAGTTAGGATGTGCACTGTACAAAAACCTTTTTGTATATGCTTTAATAGCTCATAATGTTACTCCATCTATGACAACGGTAAAGACCTTGTATATGACATGGATCACTAATAACATTTTCACAGTAGTTCCCTTGAATGCTTCCGAGTGCAACCTATGCAGCTCACTGATAAAGCATACCACCTTAGGTAGGTGAGTATGCATCATCCTATATGAGCATATGATTGTACAATAAATCTATAACAGGTGTGGCTATTTCTTTTAGGAGTGTTGAACTGCCTGTATGTTTAGGTCTGTTACAAAAACTATACAACAGTTCGTTGATGTCTCTCACTCAATTTTTGGTGCATTAGCTACCTGTGTTGCACCTGTCCTGTATGTGTGAGAGAATCGTGTGCTTTTTTTCTGCTGCTGCCACCTCTCCTTAACTTATTATTTGTTTTAGGGAAGAATGCGCTGTAGCTGTCAGTGGCATAGCTAGCCGTTGTGCCGCCCGGGGCAGTCCCTGCGTTTGCCGCCCGGTGGCTGCATGTAAGAGAGGGGAGGTGCTGGTGATTCCCGCGACGGCCTCCCCAAATGGCCAGAGGTAAGTAGGGGGGAGGCCACCGCCCACAAAACTCGGGCCGCCAGGGGCGGACGCCCCCCTCCCCCCTTGCTACGCCACTGGTAGCTGTCCATTTTGGACCTATATTGTGTTGTGACGCTCATATAAAACTTTCCACTACACATAAGAAAAAACCAATCCACATTG
This sequence comes from Calotriton arnoldi, assembly GCA_963921515.1. Classification (NCBI taxonomy): domain Eukaryota; kingdom Metazoa; phylum Chordata; class Amphibia; order Caudata; family Salamandridae; genus Calotriton; species Calotriton arnoldi. The sequence goes on along the minus strand of CAWUFW010001892.1, from coordinate 407,287 downwards.
TGAAAGCTTGCTTTAACACATGATGTGAGTTAACAAGTTAACCCTCACAAAATATGTGAGGAGAGTTGGTTTACACTTGGAACAAGTCATTTTTGAAATGGAGTAGGCAACTTTGTAAAATCTTTAAAGATAGCTGACAAGAGGCACCATGTCAAGCATAACACATCCACTCTCAAGTCAAGAGGGACTCAAGACAAGTTTATTTGCATTATTTATAAAAACCATTGCATAACAGTAAACCATTCAAATACATTTGTTTAAAATATAAAATTACGGCACTAAAAAACATTTTCTCTAAAATCTGTAACAGGATTTTTGCTACAAACTGAGCAATTTGACCTAGCATTAAAATTCAATTATAATAAAAATTCAACATGAATATAAATATGAAAAATGTCCATTTGTTTAGCTGAATTGCACCTATAAACGTATCATCTTGAATAAACCGGTGGACACCCCCATCATCTCTCCTTGCCTATTCTTGTTCCCCTTTGCAGCGGATAGTTTAGCCTTGTCCTTACTCTCTTTTATAGTGCAAGTGCTTTGTGCAAACTTAGAATCTGATATGAATAAATATTAGTATTCATATAAGTATAAAAGTGTCTCTTTTATCGACCTGCATGGCTCCCCATAAACTTGTAACCTTAAATAAGCAATGGGCAGAAGCCATCAGCTAATCTAGCTAATTCATTTGCCCCTTAGCAGCAAATAATTTACTCCTGCCCTTGCTCTCTTCTAAAGGGCTGTAGCCTTTTCCAAACCTAGAAGCTAGCAATTCAACATTAGATGAATAAACAGCTCAATCGTAAATAAAGTGCAAATGCTTTGTGATTGATTGAATATCTTTATTTGATTGGCAAAAAGCAATCATAAAAGTGCAATAAAGACTGTATAAAAACATCAGTAAATTCATAAACACTTTGTGGATTTCAGCTGTCTTGAATGAAAACGCACTTACTAATTTATTTCCCCCTCTCAACAAATTATTCTTTCACTTGTTCCATTTCTTTTAAAATCGGCTTTAAACATCTTACCCCCTTGCATGCCAGGGGAATCGAGGTGCCGCTTAACCAAGTGATTACCGCTTGCCTGCAAGTCCTGTGGAAAGGCGCCTACAAGATCTGCAAGGTATAAATTAAACAAACTTGGGACCAAGACGCACCCCTGTTTAAGGCCGTTTTTGATATCAGCCTTCTTGTTTGTCACTCGGCTACCATCCCGATTTTGATCCAGTCAGTTTTGGCATTTTAGCCAACAGAACTTTGCATGCTGGGGTTTTGATCCCGTAATGAAACTGCTATAAGCAAAACTACAAGCCCCACAATGCAATATGCTGTTAGCTGAATGAAAAAAATGTTTTTCTATCTCGTAGTGCAAATTTGCAGAGTTGCGAAAATGTAAAAACAAACTTAGGGGCAGATTTACAAGCCCCAAGCGCCACTTTTGCGTCACTTTTCCCATGTTAAAAGTGACGCAAAAGTGGCGCAAGGGGCTTGTAAATCTGCCCCACTTAGTTCCTGGCTTTCTGCCTTTTTTTCTTGTAGACAGTCATGGGTTAAACAGCCCAGCGGGTAAGAGGGCAGAGTTCGTCTTTGAGATGCAGATGCCAGCATCTCCTGCTGATGGGCTAACGTTAACCCTCCCTAGATAACCAGCTTGCTAAAAGGGTCTATGTACCAGGACAACAGTGGCGGCTCCTCGTGGGAGTGCTGAGGGGCGGTGAGTCGGGGGCGAGGCGGGGGAGGGGCAGGGTGGGGGGTAGTAAACTCCGGCTTATGGCCGAACTGAGTTAAGTACATAAATAAATAAAACGAATTACACTGCGCGCACTGCATCGCCGATTGCAGCACTCCCACGAGGAGCCGCCACTGCAGGACAATGCCTGCATCAGCAAGTTAAACCTGTCTAGAGATCAACAGACTGTAAGCTATGCTACAGAACTGTATGTTGTGAACCTTATTCTGCATTCAAATTAATAAACAAAGTTATATAAAAAAAATAGCGTCTAAAGGGAGAAAAAAGAAAAATAATGATCTTTCAAACCCTCTTCTCCAGCCCATCCTCGGGGGTTTGAGGGATTTAGGTGGCACGCTCACCACCGCTGTGGTAAGCCCTTCCTCACACAAGTTCCATACAGGTTGCAGGCGCTGCCCGGCGATGGCCACCAGTGGGCTTTAGCATTTGTGGAGCCCGGTGCGACAATCTTTGTTTGGCATCCCCCACAAAGGACCTGCTTCTTCATGGATTCCCTCACTACTACTTTCCAATGGGGCCCCTCATCGCCCCTTAGCCTCTCTCTCACATCTATTTATTTTGTAGTTCTACTTATCCCAGTGTACACTGTCAGAGCACTGTACATCATAAACATATTATACAGACACAATGAGTCATACAAGTGTGTAAATCAATGTATAGGAAATGTTGCTTAAGACAATGAGGACTACAAGGTATAGGAGTCACATGTCATCCATACTGGTAGGCATTATATGTTAAGAGTGCTTGGTCTGGAGAAACAAAGGGGCAGATTAACTCAGTTTTTACTATGCACAGTAACCAAAGTTGCTGCGCTGCTTTGAGTGAGAAGGAGAGAGCACAACAGTGCCGTATCTACTAAGATATGGTGTTGTTGCTCTCTCCTCTAATGCTGGCGTACATTAGACTGCCTTGCTCCAATGTACACACCCTGTCAAGCTTTGGTTTTATACTGGAATGGCACCCTCCCAGTAAAAATTTCTGGGCCTCATTTACAAAACAAAAGGGCAGGAATGCGCCGTATCTATGTGATACGGCGCACTCCTGCCCTTTTCCCCCGCGCCGGTGCACAATGGGCTGCTGTGTGCCAACACAAGCACCCTTGCACAATGTTGCAAGGGTGCCTACGTTGTGGGGCTGATTGATTTTGTGCAGGAAGGGTTACCTTCCTTCACAAAATCAATCAATTCAGGCGATTTCCTTTTTCTATGTGTGCTGCATTCTGCAGCACACATAGAAAATGGAATGCACGAGGAGAAATGAAAACATTTCTCCTCGTTGCGCCTTTCGAACGCCACCCCTGGGGTGATGTTAGGTTCTGATGCATTTGCAGATTTACGATTTCTCCTAAATCTGGGAATGTGTCAGATTCCATGGGTGTTGAGTGGGAACACCCACAGCAACACCCATGGAACGCCCCTTTCACACAGTTTTCTGCGTGAAAGGGGCACATATTTATAAGGCCATGAACAGCCACGTAAAGTGGCTTTACGTGGCTTTATAAATATGCTGTGGCACATTGCGGCACCAGAACGTGAAGAATGTGATGTTCCGGCGGTGCAAAAGTGCTGGTAGGGCTTATGAGGCCCTCTATGCTTAGACAAGTTTTACACTTTACCACTTTGTATGTGTGCTGTACGGTGTTGCACACATACAAAGTGGGAAAGGCTTGGAGAAAATAAATATTTTCGCCAACTTTATGCATGCCTCAAGGAGATGTATTTTTTATGCCAATCCCTTCCTGCCAAAGTTAATAGATGGGGATTAGCGTCAAAAACCATGGGTGAATGCATTGGAACATTTATATACGGCACTTGGTACGCCTCCTTGACGTAAAGTAGCCAAGAGGGCTTCTTTGTGTTACTTTAGGTCTACTGTCCAACACAGTGGTTTAACGAAACTTGAGGGAGCCCCCCTGCAAAGTACAGGGAGGGCCCCCCTCCCCAACTCAGTCAGAAGCTCTCAGGCCAGGAGCCCGCTGCCCGTGCACAGTGCTGGAGGGGCCCTTTGAACTCATGGGCCCCTCGCACCGCGGGCCCGAGGGGGCTAATGTACCACCACTGCTAATGGTACATACGTTGGTTCGAATAATGAAATAGTGGTTGCGATTTGCGACCGCTTTCTGGGACCAGTATTGTAGATAATGTGGCCTAAATTTCGAGCCCAGTGCAGACCTGCCAGTTTCTCGCAGTGTGTTATAAATGCTGCCACTAGAGGTCAGTGACTCGCTGATTTTCTTAAGTATGGTCATTCGTTTTTCCTTTCACGTGCCCTGCTCTACTAATATAGGCATGCAAACGTCAAACCAGTATCTAAGACCTGGTGCATTATTTATCAGTGAGACTGCTGCATAGCTTTGATTCCTTGTCTTACACTCTCTCTGCAGAGTTCAACCACGTTCCTGGCAAAGTTGACACTTGGGAGAGACGTGTAAGTGTAGGTCTGGTAGCGGCCTTCATCTTTCTCTGTTTAGGCAGCCGCTCCTTTGTCTTCAGGAGTGGGTACAAACAATGCCCACTAGAGTATTTTTAAACACAACCAGGTAAGAGCAATTGCTGGCACCAAAAAGGTGTGGAATTTTCAATATAGTCTGCAAAGTTTAGCGCTCTTAGTTTAGGTTACAGTCTACAGACACCAGCGTCTACACTACAAGGAAGACAGGAGCGATGCGCCTAAACCTTAGCCCTGACACAGCAACTGACTACACAATTAGACACTTAGGGGCAGATTTACAATAAACTGACGCAGCGCGGTGCCACAAGTCATTTTGCTGCGCCGCGCTGCATTCGTTTTGAAGCACAGGGATGAAACATATTTACAACAATATGTCGCATTCCTGTGCTCTCCCCAACGCTGGCGCACAAACTGCTGCCATGCGCCGGCGCAGGCACCCTTGCACCATGGGCAAGGATGCCTGCGCCACGGGGATGATTGTTTATGTGCAGGAAGGGTTCCCTTCCTGCACATAAACAATCAGAAATTGCGTTTTACAACTTCTATGTGTGCTGCATTAGCACACATAGAACTTGTAGAACGTCATTGATTTAAAGGATTGTTTATGTACAGGAAGGGACACCTTCCTGTACATAAACAATCACCAGAGGTAATTTACTCTTTCTATGGGTGCTGCATTCTACAGCACGCATAGAAAGAGGAAAACAACCAGGAGAAATGAATACATTTCTCCTCGTTGCACCTCCCTACGCCTCCCCTGGGTAGCCGTAGCATTCACACGTATTTCCAGATTGACGAGTTCTTGTAAATCTGGAAATGTGTCTGGTTCCATGGGTGTTGCGTGGGAACACCCACAGCAACACCCATGGATTACCCCTTTCACGCAAAGCGCTGCGTGTAAAGGGGCCCTATTTACAAGAACAGGAAAAGCCATGCAGGGTGGCTTTTCCTGTCCTTGTAAATATGGGGCAGAAAAATGCGCTGCCGGTGCGTCACAAAAAGTGACGCACTGGCAGCACAAGGGGCTTGTAAATCTTCCCCTTAACACCCACACGAACACGAGCACCGCAAATTCCCGAGGCAAACGCAGGAGCACAAAGGTCACAGATCCACAAGGGCAGACCAGATCACAGGATTCAAAACGTCATCATGGTTGTTTTCCAAAGTTTGCGAATCTGCCAGGGGCATTCATGCTTTAAAGAGTTACCTAGGAAACGTATATTTCAACCGTTAGGTGGGAGTGTTGAGTTAATTTTGTACAACAGAAAAGAAGAAGAAACCGATCGTAGCAGAAAGCAGTTGAATGTGTACTTACTGCCCGGAGAAGTAACAGTCCCAGAGGGCGCGCAGCAGGTCGACCTTCGTGGGGATCATTGTCTAGCGATATTTACATAGCGCATACTACCCATATGTGGGGCACTGAAGCGCTTGTGACATGGGTTGCATGCAGGGCCGGCATTCACATTAGAGCTGGTGGCGCCTGGTGTGACAATCATTTTTGGCGCCCCCACACCCTGTGACCGCCTCCTAGGATTCTCTCAGCACCACCAGGCAAAAGTGCCCCTCATCTCTCCAATCATAAGTTAAAGGCCCAGGGAAGGGATGTCTCTCCCCTGGGCCTCTCAGGCATGTGAAGCGCTGCGAGGAATAGGGGAAGAGGCCCACTTCCACTGTGGCTGCTAAACCCCGGGGAGGGGCCCCTTCTCCCCAGGGCCTTAAAGCCCCAGACGTAGCTGTGAGGCTCGTCTGCATTTGGCAGGTTTGGCCTGTGAATGAAGATCCAGACCACTTCTTATTCAAAGGCAAAACATGATGCCCATAATCCCGTATTTTGGCGCCTGGCAGTTCGGACCATTTAAAAAGACAAGCAACTCTCTTTCAGCCGCTGATGAGCTGTGAAAGAGATCCCTGTGAGTGGCAGAAAGGAAGGCGTTGCAGCACAGGAGGGGGTCATGCTCCTTGTGGGGTCACAAGCACCTTCTGTTATTTAGATGCAAATAGCCTTGAACAAAATGAAACCCATTCCCCCCCTCCCCCCGCAGTTTTTATATAGAGCAAACTCAACCCAAACGTATTGGAGTGCTACATGAGCACCAATTACATTTCATAAGGACATATTCCTTTTATAGATAGGGAGAGATTACGTGATTTGCCCAGGATCACAGGATGTTGAGCCAAGACCAGACTCGAGCCTGATTCCTCAGTTCCAAAGTCGGCAGCTCTGACCGCAAGCTCCATCTTCTCCCCTCCTCTACCCATGCTCAGGACCTGTCCAGGGAGTACACTCTTAATATCTATTTCATACATGAAGCCTGTTTCAAAGTGCTGCCATATTGTCAAATCAGTGGATGAGGCACAGGGAAAGAATTATCTGCCCAGGATCAAACAGTTGGTTACATTAGTAGACCCAGGAGTACATTGCACTCCTACTTGGGGAAAGGCTATATATTTACCACTGTATTGCGTTTACGTGGCTATACCATGCGACTGGGCACCCTCTATTATCTAAGGTAATATTCAGCCATTTTTAAAAATCACACTGACTAGTAGTTTTTACATTGACTCCAAATACTCCCAATCTTGCCACAAAAGGAACAGCATCAAATAAGTTCAGAAAAGTGTTTGGCCAAGAGCACACAATTTGGCCAAATGGGAGGCCGGGATTAAAAACTCCATCTCCTGCTTCCACATTTCCAACTAGTCCACCAGACCACAACTGGGGTGTGAGTGATTCTGTTGGCAAGACGAAGAGACTGTCCCTCTGAGGGAATCGTCCGTTTGTTATGGTCTTCCCAGTTTTAAAACACAGTGTTTATTTCCATCATAAAGCTGAAATTAGATGTAAAATATCCATGGCTAAAGCGTACCCACTGGACCAAATCCAGTGGCAGAAGGTACTTACTGGACTGTGTGCATGGTAGATACTGATATTTGCAAACACAAGGAGATGATGGACGGAGCGCTAAAACTTTTCAGACACTCACCCCCAGTCACAGATTTGGGTTGAATCCATCATCGTTCTTTAGCTCACTTCGCCACCCCAGTTCAGACACAGCTTTATGCAAATCAGTCTTGACCCTGTGCCTCATGGGAACAGTCCAGCCCGAACTGCCAAGCCATGTCTTCCCTGGACCGGAAACAAGCATCCTGGGACCGGTTTCGGGCTAACAGATACTGATATTTACCACTGGTGTTTCAAAGCTCAAGATTATTTCCTTCTATTTAGGTACCAGAGTTCATTTTCTAAACTGTTGCTAAAAATGTGCAATAGCAACCAGTGAAGGCTTACTCCAGGAGGTGGTAAAGGGATTAGAACTTGAATATAGTGTGAAGGGTAGTCAAGCTTGATGAACTCAATCTCAGGCTGAGTTATCTTTTAATATGGCCTGCTTTAAAAGGAGGGATTTAGAATAAAATCCCCCAAATCCACTATGTGACTCATAGTTCCCCTGTTCCCCAAGAGACAGCTTCTGATGCCTCTGCAACCGCAATGTTTCTCCACTCGTGCAGTGTGTCTTCAAAGGCACAAATTGTCCTGTGAATTGATAATGGAACATTGGTCTCCCTACTTGGCCCTCACAGCGATGTCTGGAGACCAAGGGTGCAAGGCCTAGGGAAGGGGACTCTCCTCTTCTGGGCCTTGCAGCACCAGACCATGGATGTGATGCCCAGGGCAGTAGGCCACATCCAATGAGGCTTGCAGCACTAGACCACAGCTGTGAGGACAAGGGTAAGGGACCAACCTCCCCTGCGCCCTGCCACTCTGGGTCATAGTGGAATAGTTCAGAGGAGGGAACACCCATTCCCTGGGCTTACAGTGCTACACTATTGCTGCAAGGCACTTGGAAGAGGGCTTCCCTATTCTGGGTCTCCTCCCCTTGGTCTTGTATCACTAGACCATGGTGTCGTGGCCTAAGGGATTGGAGGCCCCTAGCCTACACCTCGTAGCCAGGGTGGAGAAATGAAAGACCTTGCGGAGGGCCCCTTTTCCCTGGGACTTGCAGCCATGGCTCAGTGCTGCCAGACCCATGGGTAGTGGGCTCCCTCTCCAAATTCTCTCAATGCTACAGCATGACTGATAGGCCCAGGAGAGGGGGGTGGCTCGTGTGGGACCCCACCCGTGGGCCCAATTGTATTTGTCTCACAGCGCTTTACCCTGGCCCTGTGCATGGGTCTATGTCAGGGGCATAGCAATCAGTAGTGCAGCAGGTGCAGTGGCACCAGGCTCAGTGATAGAGAGTCCAAATCTTCCCAAATGATGGCTTTACTGTACTGGGCAGCCAGTGAACGAGGGCGAGTGGACACTTTTACTTTGCACCATTGCACCATTGCTGTGGTTCTTCCCTCTCTTTTATGGGCTTCACGGCCATGCTCCAGAGCTGTGAGGCCTGGAAGAGGCTCTCCCTTCACTGGCTCTCGCAGCCATGGCTGGACATTTAGGGGAGAAGGCACCCACCCATGAGCTTAGCAGCAGTGGACACCATGGTTGTGAGGCCCATGGGTCCTCTATCAGCGGGTGTAGTTAACAATAGTGCAGCAGGTGCAGTTGCACCAGGGCTCAAGGATGTTAGGGACCTAATGCACCCACATTATGGCTGTGTTTTACTGTCTGGTATCATTTTCTTCCAGCAGGGCTGATGTCTACATTAACACTATGCCACTGGTTCCTTCTCCCATGCACCGCACAGCACGATCCAGAGCTGCGGAGTTCAGACAAGGCCCATCCTCCCCTAGGCCTCACATCCATAGTCCAGTGCTGGGAGGCCCAAGTGAGGGAGTCTGCTGCCCTGGGCTTTGCAGCACAGTTCCTGGATTCCATGCCAAGGGCAAGAGGCACCCCCTGAAGGCCGTCCCTAGAAATAGTGTAGGAAGTGCAATGAGACCATGGCCTAGAGGAGTTATGGGCCCAATGCTCACAACTTATGGCTGTATTTTACTGTCCAGTCAGTGACAAGAGGGTAGTGGGAAGGAACAATTTACCTTGCTTGCACGATGGTGCATGGCAGCATTGCTACACCACTGTTCCCGCTCGCTTGCGCCACGCAGCATGATCCAGTTCTGCAAGGCCCAAGAGAGTCCTTCTCTCGCCTGGACCTCACAGCCATGGTCCAGTGCTCTGAGGCCTACCAAAGTACAGTGGCAGGGTGCAGGATTGTTCTTCATTTTAGATGTTTGTCCTGGATCCTACTGCAAGCTCCTGCTGGATGCCAAATTTCCAACTTTTTTTGCTTGCCAAGGGTTTGATGTAGGCAAGCAGGATAATCAATAGGTGGTACAAAACAAATGAATTAGCTGGGAAGCCTGGGGCAGCCCATCCCAGTTGTATGCCACATCACTGACTCTGGGAACAACCACTATACAGAGGTGGCCAGCATTTCCTAACATGACAACTGGGAGGCAGGACTTGTACTGAAGGACTAAAATAAAGTATTTCCATGTATAGAACTTAAAAATATGTATACTTGTTTTTATTAGTTTCAATATTAATTTTTTATTGTTTTACTGTTATGCGCACTAAGAAAATTGCTTCTTGCGAAGCCGCTCAACGATAGTCAATTGGTGGGACTTCCTGTAATGTCATTTCCTGTGATTTCACACTGTTTGCAAATTAGAAGGGCCCACACATGCCCTTTCTGCCCGGGGCCCCAAAAGTCCTAGGACCGGCCCTGGCCTAATATACCGATACAATCTGATCGATTGTGTATGTTACTTGAGAAAAGATTTAATCCAGTGAAGTGCACTGCCTTGTATCCCTGCTTCCTTCATCTGATCGATCAGAATCTGTGATCGAACATGTCAAAGGCTGCGAATAAGTCTAACAATACTAAGTCTGGGCAGTGAAGTCTGCTCCGCTCGCGGAGATTTCCGAACTCCGCGTTACATGGAGCTCACGGAGTTCAGAAAAAAAACGGAGTTTTTTCCCTCGCTCGCGTTCGTCAACGTCAAGTTGGCGAGCGCAAGCGAGGAAAATCCATCTCCCGGCGAGATGTTTCTTCGTTCGCGATCGTCAACATCAAGTTGGCGAGCGCGAGCGTGGAAAATCAATCTCCCGGCGAGAATTTTCAACGCAGGCGGTCAGATTTCTCATTGCGAGTGGTTGCGTATACTCGCGCCCGCTCGCATTGAGAAACTGTCCGCTCGCGTTGAGAAAGCTGCCACTCGAGTAAAAATCTACTCGAGAGGCAGAAAGGAAGCAGCTCCTGCTTGCGCTGTGCATGGTGCTGTTCCTGATGATTGCACAGTGCAGACAAGCACCTGGCACTGAAAATCACCCCGAACAGCATTTATCTAATGCACTCCGCCGCTTGCGGAGCTTCGCATAGCGCGGCAGAATTTTTTTTGCACTCCGCGAACTCCGCCCAGGCTTAAACAATACCAATGCGACATCCTTACCCAGGTCTTCTACCATCTTAATTAGTCTAACAAAGACACTATTACGGATTCTGTATTATGTAAAGGGCGAAAAACAGATTGACAGGATGAAGAACTTATGTGTTCTGTAAGTGCTTAGACAGTTCAAGGGCAACATTAGCCTCTAACAGTTTTGCAGGGAAAGAGAGCAGAGAGATGGGCCTCTAGATTTTTAATAGCGCTCTGCTTTTTCAGCAGAGGGATAACTTCCACATGTTTAAAGGTGCTTGGAACAACACCTTTTTGGAGGGATATATTAAGGAGAATTAACAGAGGTGGATACATTATAGTAGTAAGTTCTTTTAACAGAGCTGAGGGGCATGGGTCCATAGGCAGGCCTCGAAAATCTGAAAAATTTTACAAAACCTACAGGTCCAGTGACTTGAATAATCTACTTGACTAACTATAATGCCCTTGACCCATAAACTCATCTCAAAGTGTGTGATCCTCGGCAAATATTTTATTTCACCAAGACACCTTTCTCTTCATTACCACATATGAGACCAGCTTCAAATATGTGAGTTCAGCATGTCTGCTGTACCAAAAACTCTTTTGTTCGATTTAATAAGCTAAACTTTTTTTCCATATATCTAATAAAAATGTAGCCCATGTATATGTTACACATGACCCCTGACTGCCCTTTAATTCACTGATAGAATAAGTCATCAGGGCAGAGGGGCAGGAATGTTTCTCAGTTCATATTTAAACTCTCACTTATAATAAATATATCACTAAAGCATGATGTAGTAGCACACTGTCATTTACAGACAGACATTTCCCATTGAATGGCCACAAACGTTCCGACTGACATGCAGTTTTACCACTAAAACTAAACAGGTACAAACAATAATGGGGCCTATTACGATGTCGGGCGGATGCGGAAACGAGAACGACTGACCCACGGTCAGCGGTCATTCCGACATTTCCCTATGGAAACATGTGTTACAGCTGTAAACCGGCCGTAAGACATGCTCCCATAGGGAAATGGGAGGTGGTGTTAATCCCTGCACCCCGTGGCAGGCACCTCAAGGTGCCTGCCATGGGGTGCAGGGATTAACAGGGGTACCCCCTTGGCCACCAACCGGAGGCCGCAGAGGCAAGGAGGCCCTGCTAGGGGCTCCCTTACTCGCTCTCCGACAGGCTTTCCATGTCGGAAAGCCCGGCATGGAAAGCCTGCTGGAGACCAAGTATCGTAATCCCAAGGGCGGAAAGGCTGCCCTTTGGGATTACGGGCCAGCCTCTGACGGGCTCCATGAGCCCGTCAGAAGCCAGCCGGCAGGCCCGGCTGGTTTCAATTCCGACCGGCTGAATCCTAATCAGCCAGTCGGAATTGAAACCAACGATGAGGCCCGTCATCGTAATCGGCCCCATAGTGTTGAAATTGGGTTTCAGCAAATATTTATCATTTGCACATCATCAAGTAAACTATTCTGATTGGTTTTGATCATATTAAAATCTTTGAGCCCGATTTATATCTTAATACAACAAAACAATGGCCCCCTTGGGGGGAAGTATAAGCCTCAACTTCCTTGGCAATTTTAAAAATACTACCAACTGATAGCTTGTCATAGGGAAATTATAATCAATCCAGTTTATTATCGACAACACTGAGATTCTTAGAATAAATGCAAAGACATATATAGACACATTGTTTCAAAAATTGCTCCAAGACATGACGCAGTGACGATGAATAAGTGGATTAAAGTGTGCAAGTGCTATATACAATGCACATATATAAAGCTAGGGGCTGACATGAATGAACTAAACATCCAGGACTATAAGTTACTCCACCTCTTGACAATTTTTGCATACCCCACCTCGTGTCACTTTTAAGGGGATGCAGCAGAGGCAAGTAACAATACGGCAAAAAACTTTGCTCTAGCACTGTCAACAGATCGGTCGTAGTTGGATGCTGTGTGTTTCAGAAGCTGTCCAGCTGCAAGTTGAACACACAGCATCCAGCTTGCAGCTCTACAATATTTAAAGCCAGTTACGACAGATAGGCCACCAGCAGTATGCCGGCCATCAGGGTGGTCAGGGTGCGCTGAACCGCTTCCTCTGCCAGGAGGACTTGCCCAGCTTGACCTCTGCCACCATCTTGGTTCAGCACCGAAGGTCCTCCCAACGCTTACAGCAGTGCAGGCTATGGTGCCTATAGACCGCTAAGGTCCGCACTTTAATAGCGATGGCCCTCCATATATCCTTCTTCATATGGGGGCTGACCTAAGAAATGGAACATGTAAAATAATAGAAAAAATGGTTACATATATCAGCAGTGTGAAATTTCAAGTATCCAAACCTCATAAGGTAATATTGTTTACTTTTCTGAGAATCATTTTTCAATTATCACCAAACATATGCTTTGCACATACTGTGCAACGTGATGTTTAGAACACCTTTGGTGTGCTATACACATATTTATATATAACTTTTGTTTTTTGAAAGCATGGTCAAAATTCTTTTTGCCCTAATGGCATCATTCATGAGCCATGTTCCATAATATTTTATATACGGCTGTGCAGACATCCTATAAAAGTGAATAATACATTAGGAAACAAAGTTGACCCTGAAAATACCTGCATATCTTAATGACATATATACGTTTCAACATCTTCTATGATAACACATTACCATATAGGTAAACATGTAAACAATTGAAACCTCCAGAATTAGGTATGTCTCATTATTATACCAGTGCAATCCAATCCTGCGTGTAAGTACATGGCACATCCAAGAGAGGCGGTAGAATGTTTGTCTGAATCTCATGGTTGACAACACATCTCATACGCCCTAATGGAAGGAAGTACCAAGGACCAAGAGTAAGAAACAGACAAAAAGCAGTAGGAAAAAAACACAAACCATCTTATTTCCAGCATAAATACTTTTTACCTGTCACACATAACTACTATATATATATATATATATATATATATATATATATATATATATATATATCTGCTCCAAAGGTTGTCCACCTGGTGAGTAGCACTCGATCAGCAGCTTTGTTTATGATAGGCAGGGACGAGAATCCGCTTCCAATGGGAAGCGGATCCTCGTCCCTGCCTTTCATAAACAAAGCTGCTGATCGAGTGCTACTCACCTGGTGGACAACCTTTGGAGCAGAATGTAATACGTGGCCGTCCTGCCGCGGAGTGTGCACCACCCCGTAATGTCTTGGGGGCTACGTGGGTCAGCAGCCGCAAACAGGATTGAGGACGAGTCCACTTGCAGGGTCCATACAGGACAAGATTTGTGTGCTATCCGGACCACATTTCCCCACAATGCACAGTCTCATTCGAGCTTCCCATTGGTGGGTGTGCAATATGAAAATGGCGAAGTGGGTTCAGCGTTTGCACACACTGTCTCCGTTCAAGCCTCTGAAGAGAAGCATATGGAGCTTCGAAACGCGTCAGGCATTTCCATTACGGAGCAGCTTCTACAAGCGGATCCTCGTCCCTGCCTTTCATAAACAAAGCTGCTGATCGAGTGCTACTCACCTGGTGGACAACCTTTGGAGCAGAATGTAATAAGCGGACGTCCTGCCGCGGAGTGTGCACCACCCCGTAATGTCTTGGGGGCTACGTGGGTCAGCAGCCGCAAACAGGATTGAGGATGAGTCCACTTGCAGGGTCCATACAGGACAAGATTTGTGTGCTATCCGGACCACATTTCCCCACAATGCACAGTCTCATTCGAGCTTCCCATTGGTGGGTGTGCAATATGAAAATGGCGAAGTGGGTTCAGCGTTTGCACACACTGTCTCCGTTCAAGCCTCTGGAAGAGAAGCATATGGAGCTTCAAACGCGTCAGGCATTTCCATTACGGAGCAGCTTCTACAAGCGGATCCTCGTCCCTGCCTTTCATAAACAAAGCTGCTGATCGAGTGCTACTCACCTGGTGGACAACCTTGGAGCAGAATGTAATACGCGGCCGTCCTGCCGCGGAGTGTGCACCACCCCGTAATGTCTTGGGGGCTACGTGGGTCAGCAGCCGCAAACAGGATTGAGGACGAGTCCACTTGCAGGGTCCATACAGGACAAGATTTGTGTGCTATCCGGACCACATTTCCCACAATGCACAGTCTCATTCGAGCTTCCCATTGGTGGGTGTGCAATATGAAAATGGCGAAGTGGGTTCAGCGCTTGCACACACTGTCTCCGTTCAAGCCTCTGAAGAGAAGCATATGGAGCTCGAACGCGTCAGGCATTTCCATTACGGAGCAGCTTCTACAAGCGGATCTCGTCCCTGCCTTTCATAAACAAAGCTGCTGATCGAAAGTGCTACTCACCAGGTGGACAACCTTTGGAGCAGAATGTAATAAGCGGACGCCCTGCCGCGGAGTGTGCACCACCCCGTAATGTCTTGGGGGCTACGTGGGTCAGCAGCCGCAAACAGGATTGAGGACGAGTCCACTTGCAGGGTCCATACAGGACAAGATTTGTGTGCTATCCGGACCACATTTCCCACAATGCACAGTCTCATTCGAGCTTCCCATTGGTGGGTGTGCAATATGAAAATGGCGAAGTGGGTTCAGCGTTTGCACACACTGTCTCCGTTCAAGCCTCTGAAGAGAAGCATATGGAGCTTCGAAACGCGTCAGGCATTTCCATTACGGAGCAGCTTCTACAAGCGGATCCTCGTCCCTGCCTTTCATAAACAAAGCTGCTGATCGAGTGCTACTCACCTGGTGGACAACCTTTGGAGCAGTATGTAATACGCGTCCGTCCTGCCGCGGAGTGTGCACCACCCCGTAATGTCTTGGGGGCTACGTGGGTCAGCAGCCGCAAACAGGATTGAGGACGAGTCCACTTGCAGGGTCCATACAGGACAAGATTTGTGTGCTATCCGGACCACATTTCCCACAATGCACAGTCTCATTCGAGCTTCCCATTCGTGGGTGTGCAATATGAAAATGGCGAAGTGGGTTCAGCGTTTGCACACACTGTCTCCGTTCAAGCCTCTGAAGAGAAGCATATGGAGCTTCGAAACGCGTCAGGCATTTCCATTACGGAGCAGCTTCTACAAGCGGATCCTTTTTCCAGGTGGTTCGAACATTTCAGCATCGTGTTGTTAACATGACTTGTGACTGAGTTCCATTTGGATTAATTGAACATCAGATGCATCATGAAGCCAAAGACAATTAATACACGATCTTTGCTAGTACAATAAGAACTTTCGTTTAACACCAGTACTTACCTATTTGCCATGATGCATTATGGGAGATGGAGGCTTGCTCAGTCAGGTGACCAAAGAGACTATAAAAGATGGATGCACAGATGCACTTTGTTGACTGCTTCCTGTCCGTGAGCAAGGCTGTAGTGCCGAAACATGTAGGACCAAGGGAAGCTATGTGCCACATGTCCTGGATTAAAGGCAATTATCTCCGGAAATGGGCCTCTGTTTTTTAGGTCTCGCCTAGCGACGCAGCGCATGCGCTGCTCGCCTTGGCGAGATCTATTGTTGCCGGTTTGTCGGCGGCAGGGGGACAGGAGATGTGCATGCGTACCGACAGGAGATGTGCACGCGCACACAAAGAGCCTGAAAGCGCGAGCCGAACGCTGAAGCCACGCCCCACGCAGCCCCGCTCAGAGGAAAACAACCCACTCTCGAGCCCGGCGCTTCAGATCGAGGATAGCTGTGAGCTGTTTTTTTCCCACCTACTTTTCAGGATGTTAGAGACTGTTAGCCAGCCCTCTTGTTGCTACGTGCTGGAGTAGGCAGCAGTTCTGTCCACTGTCTCTCCGATCGCGGCACCCAAACGGGTTTTATGCAGCTTATAAGGACTTGTTTAGATAAAGCCAGTTTGGGTAAATCACGGGAACGCGCACACCTCACTCTGACGAGGCCGCACCCTGCGGTGCCAGGTGAATGCCTTCTATTAACACAACACATGCCCTCCAGAGCAGTCCAAGGAGATACGCGGTGCAGTCCCTGAAAGGGGGGTGTATTTCAAGAAAGGAGGCGTCTCACGGAAGCCTATGCCTCTGCATTTCTACGTAGGGCTCTGCCTTCCCAGAGGTTGCATGGCTCTCGTGGACACCCTTGGTGTGTGTGTTTACTGCCCTTTCCTGTGACCTCACTGCTTTCTGGTGCAGTGTTTGTTTTCTCTGGACCTACTGGGGAGAAGGGGGGGGAGGGGTGTCAGTCTTCCTGCACCCAGCACACTCCTCGGGGTACGACTCTGGTGTTGGACCGGTGCTTGTTTTGTAGCCCCCGTCTATAACCTCGCTGCTTTCGTCTCATTAGGTTCTGGGGGGACCTACTTTGGGGTCTGCCTGTCTACTTAAACCTGCGCCCTCTCTACATCTTGGCTTCCCAGTGGCTGTGCGTCATTAGCTGCTCTCACTTTCGCCGTGCCTCCTTTTTGTGCTCTTCTGTCTTCCAAAGACCCTCTTTGTCTCGTGCGGTTTCCCCTCTGCACGGTTTCCTGGGAGGACTGCTTTGGTGTGGGGGTTGCCTACCAAGCCCCCTTGCATTTCATGTGATTTGAGTTAAGCAGAAATAATTTTGAGTCTGCCTTCTTGATTATTCATTTCTCGCCTATTATCCCCCCCATACTTTGTCTTTGGGATGGTCCCCGCTGTGAACTTCCTGGATCTGTATTATGAGGGTGCCCTGTTTTTGTCGTCTGTTTTATTAGGTAGGTATTTCTTCACCAGTCCTACCTTCTTTTGTTCACTTGTAATTGTAAGTACATTTGTATAGTGCTGTATGCTGCTTACAGGGTGCCGAAGGACATTATAGGATGAGTAGTATGCTACATCGTATGGGAATGCTTGGTGTCAACAATGTTGTACTTTCAATCATATCTGTGTGTCAATCGTATTGTTGGCATGTGTGATCACATAGGTGTTCTTATCCTGTTTTACAGTGCTTAGGAGGGATGAAGGGAAGATGAGAGGGAGAGAGAGAGTGAAAACTTGCAGGTTTAGTTGGTTGGAGTTACTCTGTAGGTCCCATATAATATTTTGTGTGACTGTGACCATCAACCCACTACTTGTGCTTTCCACTTAGGGCTATGTTACCTTGGAGGTCTGCCTCCTGTATTGTATGTGGGGCCTCTCGCCTAGCACTAATGTGATGTCCTGGTGTCGCCTGTGTTTTAGTGAACAACTGTCTTCTGAGTTGCTTTTATTGCCATGTCTGTACTTTGCGCTTTTCCGCTGTGGTTATGTGTTTGGAAGAAAGCCTTTGAATTCTTTTTCTCGAGGAACCTCCTATATGCCATCCTAGTTTGTTTATGTTTTGGAAGATGCCTGTACCTGGAGTTGCTTATTGGTGGGTTTATCCGTATTTATTGTATTTCTCCAGATTTTGTTGATTGCATTAGGCAGCTGCAGTGATAGTATTGACTCTTTCCAAAAGATTCACATTAGGGGTTGATTCACAAAACATTTGCAGTCACATCCCCGAAACGTGAAAGTTTATTATTGCAAATCCCATTTTTGGATTCACGCCAGGCTTTGCTGATGCTTCAGATTGTGAAGTCCACGTACAAGTACAGAAAATCTTCTCGTTTGATAGACTTTTGCTCTATAATGCATCTTGTACAGGTGAGGAAAATGGATGCTTCCAGAGCAAAAGTACTTGAGAATATGGAGAAAGCCCATTTCACCGTTCCTATTTCCCCACAACGTGCACCACTCTGGCAAACCCAAACCTGCCGTGTTCCCCGCAACTTTCCTACTTGCTGTATGCTGCAAGATCTTATCAGTAACAGAGTTCCATCGTGAGGTTATCATCAACACACTTCTCGATATTCAGAGTAAAATCATATGGAAGGACTTTAAGCCAATACCTCCAAACAAAACTTCTTTCCCAAAAGAAAGCCCTGTGCACCATGGCGCTCTCAAGAGCCCACTGACAACATCAACTAAAAATAAAAACTAACATGCCCTAAAACGATCAGATGCATGTCAAGACTCACAAATCCATACACAGACTCGTCCTCAGGTCACCTAAAGCAATCTGCTATTGATGCATCCAACAAAAACAGAGCTTTCCACAAAGCAATCGAGGATTGTTGCATCACTCCTCTTGAGTACAACAAACAGGCACTTCACAAGAGGGTAAACAAGGCCTTAACATTTACAGATCAAAGAAGACAATCACCCTATCCCTGATTTACCAAGTAATAACCACAGAAGGACCATCTTCAAACCACTTCTAGATACAGACGTCACGGACGTTTTCTCAAAACTGAAAGGCATCATGTTTGTGAATATCCTACACTCAAACATAGGGACTCCAGGATAAGCATTGACACCCCTTCTTAATATTGACAGTGCCCCTCTTACTCAATGGTTTTTGAGTCACAGAACATTTGATGGCTACCACACCATGACGAAATAACCCTGGATCCCATCGGCCTTGCCAGCTATAGACCTTAAGGCATCTCTCTTTCATTATAGAACAAGCATTTGCATTTGTACGCGAGTTTAAGCTATTGGCATTGTAAATGACAATGCCTTTTATTTATCTGTTTTAACCGCTTAACCCCGGCGGCAATTCCGCCGCAGTGCGGCGGTTTAGCGGAGTGGGCGGGGCCGCGGCGGCCAACGGACGTTCGCAGCACTACAGAGGTAGTGCTCGCGACGGCCGTTGGCCGACAGACGCACGCAACGGGTTAAAAACGAAAACAAAAATAAAAGGCATTGTCATTTACAATGTCAATAGCTCAAACTTGCGTAAATGCGAGACCTATTGCATTGCAAATGCTTGTTGTTCATTGAAGGTGAAGTGACGGGCTTCTCCGTGCCCGTGTGAGAGGCCGCCCTGAAGGGTTGGAGGCCCCCTGCTCGGAGGTTGTGCTTGGATTTGAATATGGGGGCATGACCCACTCACTGCTGTGTCAACCTACATAAGGATACGCTAAATAGCGAAAGAAACGGCAGTGCTGGAAGGGATTTGGTGAGGAGGGAAACCTCGTGCATCAATCGTTCCGGAGACGGAGCCTTTTTCCAGGTGGTTCGAACATTTCAGCATCGTGTTGTTAACATGACTTGTGACTGAGTTCCATTTGGATTAATTGAACATCAGATGCATCATGAAGCCAAAGACAATTAATACACGATCTTTGCTAGTACAATAAGAACTTTCGTTTAACACCAGTACTTACCTATTTGCCATGATGCATTATGGGAGATGGAGGCTTGCTCAGTCAGGTGAGCAAAGAGACTATAAAAGATGGATGCACAGATGCACTTTGTTGATTGCTTCCTGTCCGTGAGCAAGGCTGTAGTGCCGAAACATGTAGGACCGAGGGAAGCTATGTGCTACATGTCCTGGATTAAAGGCAATTATCTCCCGAAATGGGCCTCTGTTTTTTGTTCATTGAAGGTGAAGTGACGGGCTTCTCCGTGCCCGTGTGAGAG
The DNA here is from genome assembly GCA_963921515.1 of Calotriton arnoldi. Lineage (NCBI taxonomy): Eukaryota > Metazoa > Chordata > Amphibia > Caudata > Salamandridae > Calotriton > Calotriton arnoldi. Next base: position 387,296 of record CAWUFW010001892.1, on the reverse strand, counting down.
GCCGCCCTGAAGGGTTGGAGGCCCCCTGCTCGGAGGTTGTGCTTGGATATATATATATATATATATATATATATATATATTTGAATATAGGTAGATCTGTGACATTTTAAAGGAGTTGGTTACTCATAACATTAGGCTATAAATTGCTTACCTGTTGTTGTGGCGTCCCATATAACTGTGTATTCTGGGACAAGGACCTCATCCATAAGAATATCCAAATCATTGGGAGTTAAGTTGAGGGCTCTGTCACCAGTTCCATCATGGTTGCCAACAGTTCAGGTGGAGCTGCTAACTATCAGGAGGTATGACCTGCACCAAAGCTAGGAGGTAAGTGAGAATCTGTTGGAAAACGCTCAGTCATTGATATGTGTATCTGCGTCAACTGACTTATTAAAAAGCCACTGGACATTTTGGAAGCAACCAACCCATGTTAACCAATAAGCGTGCGGTACGTTGTTGGAGGTTAAATGTACGAAATCATACTATTTCCATTTGTCCTGATGCAGAGGTCAGGCACTGTAATTTTAAAGTTATAAAAGTGTGAAAATAATTAGGCAATATGTACTAACAAATAATATGCTTAAATTAATTTTTAAACCACCACGAATCATAAGTGATATAAATGTTTATTTAAAAAAATCCTATTTGTGCAATGGCGGCAATGGATTATATCAAATTTAGACAAGTTCACTGACTTGGATGTGCTGCGCACTTTTCACACTATTCTTTACTCAAAACTTAACAACCTCTAGTTATAATTCCATTAGAACATTTGTTTTTATTCAAACACATTTTTTGTTGCAATCATTGCTCCAACACACACAATATATGTGCCAATATATCCAATATCATATATTCTCTTGAAAATACAACATAACATAAGTGTAATCTTCAACACATAAAAATGCATAACACAATATACAATCTTGTATAAACACTCAATGTTGTGCCCGATGCATTTCGGGACGTGAATGTCCCTTCCTCAGGGGCAAATCTAGAAGTTCAAAAGAAAATAAACAATTTTGAACTCCACATAACGATATACTTAGAGAAACTCAGTCGCCCGGGTTTACCCCTATCAATATTGACGTCCTCTTGGACCCATAAGATCCCTTATCAAACGTTAATGCATGCTCATATCAATCATGGTACTGTTACATGCTAATGTGATGGTTTTATTTTATTTTCAGTGACCCATGCTGAGTTAACTCGTCTACAGTTAACTCTCTGTCTGTACACCCGGTGTAATAAGTCAATGGTTCACATAGTCCTCATGCACCAATATACCTGTAAAGAGTCCTGTGAAAGCCATGTAACGAGTAATCAGTCCTGTCATAAGAAGTACAACACAAAATTAATGATGCCTATTATGAACACAACCCTACCAGTCTAAATCACCTCACTAAGTGCGCGCTCACCTTTAAACAATGTATCCTCTTTGTTAATGAGAATCGTGGGTGATGGAACTTTGTTTCCTGTGAAAAACCAAAAACCGAATGTCACTAAATTGCTTGAATGCAATGCCCACACGTAAAAGAATCTAGACTCACTACTTCTTAAAGCGGTGAAGCATATCCCACATGAGTGTCATGAATGCAGGGCACAAGTCCTAAAAAAATAAGTGGGGGGACTAACCTAGTTAATCAGTATGCAAGTGACATCACGTCACGTGACATCACAGCACGTGACATCACAGGAAGCTGCATCACAAGAAGTGACATCAGATCTTAAGCCCTCACATATATGTTTAACATGTCTATCATGAATACATTTGAGCGCATTTCGAGCATACAGGGAAACCCTCCTGATTTAGGCAGAAGATTCACATTTTTGTAAACTACACATTACGCTGACAAAAGGCAACATTGTTTAAACTTCCTCTACCCATAGTGCTTTACAAGAAAAAATAGTGATATTTAAATTATTACAACGCCTCCTCAGGGGTAGTAAGCACTATATAAATGCTATTTATTTTGTGTAAATACTGGGAAAGACCAACACATCTGACATTCTTACAGTGCATGCATATCTCCTAAACAGAGGCTGAACAAAGTGAAAAGCTGCCTCTCTTAAGTATGTGTGAAGTGCTAACCTTTGTTTCCCCTCCATTGCAGTTGCTTCTAGGTGAGGCTCCTGACTGCTCCCAGCCAGAAGACTAGAACACAAGGAGGCCTGATGACCCCTCAGGTTCGGCGTTTGTTATGAGCCCAGCAGGAGTCTGAGCTAAGAAAGCCCCCTCCCGCCTGCACGTTGTTGCAGATCGAAAGCAGACAACAACGTGCAGACGCTGCTCAATGTGTCCCGGTGTTTGCAAATTACACCGGGACGAATTCAGCATCTTTTTCAGTGGGGCCCAACTTCTTGGCAGGGTGGACGGCGTCCACCCTGTGAAAATAGTGGGTGGACGCCGTCCACCCGCATGTACCCCCGACTCGTGCCCTGCATGAATGCTTTCAAAAATGCCACAATGAATTTCAACAAATTATTCAATCACCCATTGTAAAGTCAGTCCCACCGATACTGACTCCTGTAAATGTTTAATACCACGCTTACCGGCCTCGTGGCTCAAATATTGCTCCTGTCGAGTTTCAAGCTTCTAGCGTGTGGCCGACGCCGCAACTAAATGAAGTACTCGTGTCTAAGTCATAAACATAGTTGAAGGACTTACAACGTCCGATGAATAAAGACGAATGGAAACGGGCGCCATCTTTCAACGATGTAAGAATGTAAATGATGTTACATGCGATAGCATTTGGGTAAACGTTGTAATGTTCCCGAATGAAATACAAAATAGACTAATGGCGGTGCTCGTGACAATGTGCCAGTTGTTCTAATCACTAATAAGACTGTGCATTAAATAATTAAACAGAACGGAAAAAACACACCTATATTCCAATAAAGAATTCAAATGTCATGAACAGAAAACCTCAAAGCGCATTATACGCATGCACCAAGTTGCAACTCTAAAGTCACTGTCCTATCAACTAAAAATTCAAGTTCCGAAGTGCTACAAAACCAATCTAAGAACAATAAAATACTCAGATATGAAACAATATGCGACAACTCGCTGAATCCCCAATAGTTTGGAAGTGTCAGAATTTCTATTATGTCAGTTGAATATTGTCACGATGTCAAGTAAAATTGATGTCAAGTTGCGTAGTTTCTCCCATCACCAGGGGTTAACATGCCATATGTGTGTCTAAAGTGCTAAATAGTTTTGTAATCTCTAATTCTGTTAAATAATAGCTGTAAAACATTGTACCTCTTAGTTTAGGGCTGTTATGTATTGATCACTGTACCTAAATGAAACAGCTCATATCTAATCGGTGATTGAGACCTCTTGGTGTCATGGTGTCTAACGTTTTGATCCAATAGATCTCTCGTTGGAATAATTTCTTGCTGTTATCAATCCCAGGTAATAATGATACTTTTTCAATTATTTGATATCTCAATTGTGATATTGAGTGGTTAGCCTCTTCCCAATGTACAGCCAGACATGACGCTTTGTTCTTCGTTCTAATTTTACTCTTGTGCTCTGTGAGCCTTATTTTAATTTTCCGTTCCGTTTTTCCCACATAAGCCTTGCCGCATGGGCATTTGATACAGTAAACCACATTACGTGTGTTACAATCGCTTGTGTGTCTTAGTTGTAGGCTTCTCCCTGAGACGGGATGTGATAAAATGTTGCCCGTGATGACAATATTGCAGTGGATACAATTAATGCATCTTTTGGTCCTTTGTTGATCCTCCTCCTTATGCTTTTTGTCTGGGGTTGCCAATATTTCACGAAGATTTTTACCTCTTGTGTAGGCATGTAATGGTTTATTTATGAATAAACCATTAAAGTCAGGTTCATTTTCCAGGAGATCCCACCTTGTATTGATGATTTTCTTAATAGCTTGTGAACTTGTCGTGAATTTTGACACAAATACTATTGTGTTTTCCTTAATTGTCTTAGATTGAACAAACAGCTCCATGCGATCCTTCTGGTCAACCCTGCTCATACAGTTTTGCAAAATGTTTTCAGGATATCCTCTCTCTGTACCGTTGCTTGTATTCTGCAATTTTTTGTGAACACACTGTGGGCTCCGAACAAATTCTTTTAATACACATGGTATTAATTACACCTCCGTTGAAGAATTCCAACATTGAAATAAAAAAAAAAAAGGTTTTTTGTACATCAAACATGTATATTTAAATGTCACAAACTCATTTGTCAGATGTACATTTTCAGTTTTAAAATACATGTGCACGAGTGAGTATTGGTTGATACACTCATGGAACACAGAATGTATGTCAATAGCCAATTGAGAGGACTGTTTGGTGTAGGTTTAACACACATGTAGATGACTGATTGGTTAATATTTGTGTTTGCTATTATCTTTATACATATAGGTTACCAATATGTATTTGAATGCACAAACAATTTATGTGATTCATAATGTCTTAGAACTTGTAATAAAGGTCCCTTTATATATCTGATTATACACTTTCTCTTTCAGAGACATCCTCCTACCGCAAGACAACAACCCTGCAAGGGTGCATAAAAGGCAACTTAGGATGTTTCGTCCTTTCCCAGATGTTGCCACCGTGCAAGAATAAGAAATAATAAAAAAATCCTACTGCCATGCCACCAATTGGGAAAACCATGTCAGTCCTCCATTTTCTCACCACTGGATCACTCAAGCAGACCGTAGGCGGTTGCAATGGGATGTCATAAGCTACTTTTAGTACTGAGCTCAGTGAATTCATAGAAGTGATGCTGAGGCACTGTATCCAAATTCCATGAACTGGAGAGGAATTAACCCATGTGAAGGGAGATTTTTATGATTTGGGTGGCATTCCATGTCATAGGTACCGTTGATGGGACCCTCATTGCCCTGGAGCCACCACACAACAGAGAACAAGAGTACAGCAACAGGAAAAGCTTTCATTCCATCAATGTTCAAGTGGTGTGTCTCCCTGACTTGTACATCTCTAGAGCCTGTGCATGATTCCCTGCATCCACCCATGATTCTTTTGTACTACGCAATAGCAGCATACAAGAGAAAACGGGACAACTTGGAAATGTGGAGGCCTAGATTATTGGTAAGTGTTATGTCTCAATATATATGTAAATCTCATTTGAAAGTTCATTAAACTGTACTGCATCTCTATACTATAGCCTAAATATGCTTGCATTTTTATGTATTTAGGAGACTCTGCCTATCCTAGTAGACCATGATTGTTACCCACACTGAGAAATCCAACAACCCCCAGGGAAGTCTGCTTCAATGAGGCATATGTTACACTCATCAACCTGTGGAGCAGGCTTTTGGGATCCTGAAGTCAAGATTCCGTTGTCTGGATAAGTCTGGAGTAGCCCTCCTTTACTCAATCAGGTGAGGAGAGGAAGGTTCCTCCAGAGTTATCCAGTGTGCAAGATAACAATACTCTGTTGTATGCTGCACAACATTGCCCTGCGGTGAAACATGCCTTTCATCCAAGATGATGACTTCCATGAGGAGGCACAGGGTGATGTTGAAGCATTGACAAACGAAAATGACAGTGGTGAAGAAGGAAATGATTTACATCAAGAAGTCATTGCCAACTTTTCCTCTTAATGGTAAATAACACTAAACAAACGTGTGCACATATTACTACCTAGATCTACTCGTGGTAGACCCTTACATTTGTTTTGAGTTATACAGCTTAGGCTGTAGTCCATAGGATCAGGGTTATAAAGTGATGTTTATGATTGTGATGAGCTCATGGGTGAATTGTTATCCTAGAAACTGCTCTTGTCAATGTTTGAGTACGCAAAGGAGCAGATTGTGTAACTGAAGATGATACCTAGTCACAAAATGTCATTCTGCATGCACCTACTGTTTTAAAAATACTAACATATTATTATTGACATTCTTGTGTTTCTCATAGATGAACATACACTGTCATTTTCTGTAGTACAAAAGAATCATTGGTGACCAAGGAAATGGGTAAGGTAGCATACTTTGTACATACAGATCTAGTGTGTATCTGAATGTTTTTTGTGGTGCTGTACTCAGTTTTGTGTGTAGTAGCACTGACTCAGTTGTAATGGGTGCCATTATACCATTGGTTGTTAGTAGGAATGACTGTTACTTATGTGTGGCTAAAATAATGTTACGTGAAAATAAAGCTCTCTGCTTACTCTGATTTTCAAAACCTCCAGTATTATGTGACTAACATTACTTCTAAGTATTTAAACCTGTAAAACTGTCTCTCCCCATTAATTATGAATGGACTACTGTTTGTTAAATGTTCTATGTGCATGTTGGGGTGTTTGCGATTTAACCATTATTATAGACATAAAATGTTGCATGATGGTCATCCAGATATAGGAGTGAAGGTAACATGTTTACTTACAAAACACATTTTCATAAGACACAAAAGAGTTAATAAGACACATGAAATGACATGTACGGCCAGAATAGTAGTGACTTATTAAAATATATATTTTTCTTTGAAGTGGTTAAGTGGTGAACATGACAGACCATTTGTTTGCAAAGCCAAATATCATCAGCATTATACGAAAGACAGAATTGATAGTCATGGCGTATGACATCTTTTTAAGTTCAGTCGCAAATGTTTGGGGTCAAATGTCCAAACTACAGTTCTCAAAAGGAAAATGTAAGATTTGGAATTGTCCCAAGAGTCAATGTTGTGGCTGCACAGAAGGAAGTTATTGGTGTCTCTTGCTGGTAGTTCTATTGTGATCATCTGCCACTGGTCGTGATGAACGTCCCCTCCTCAGGGTGACTTGTGGGTCAGCAGTTGCAGGGTTTCCAGGGATGGTAGGTTTCTCCTGGGTTTGCAGGGACTGCCTCTCTGTGGAAGGAGGTGGTGTGTGTGGTCCACTGATGGTCTGTCTCCACAGACGGGGTAGTGTAGTCAAGCATAGCCCTATATATGTTCCTGAATCCATCCTGCACCACCCAGAAAAGAAGCACATTACAGATATGTTTCTCACAAGAAAGTCTCTGCAACTGCCTAATGTCACTCAGTACATCCTTGGTATTTTTGAGAAGCTCCATAACCTGGTCCATGTGCTCTTTAGGCCGGGATGCTGCTGCAATAATATTCTGGACCATAGTTTCCCTGAAACTATGGGACTAAGTGGCCTCACTCTCTTGTGTTGGTGTTGGTCTACCTCTACCCACACTGCCCTGTGGCCTTAAGCGAGTTAGTAACATCCTACTGGGCCCTGGCTTACCTGCAGATGTACTTGTATGAGTGGTCAATGGCAACACAGGAGCCAGAAGTGAGGTGCACACTGACGATGTTGAGGTTGTAGATGGGCCACAGGGAGCAGTGACTACTATCCAATGTTGCTGAGAGGGAGACTCAACAATGGTTGTAGATGGTGTGGTGGGCAGAGTGAGACTCACACAAGTTACCTCCCCATATACACCTGGGACCATATTATGTATTAGGGCGCATTTTCCCTGTTTGCGCCTGACGCACCTCAAAACAGGTGCGCCGGCGCAAACAGAGAAAGGGCATCCTATTACATAGAATCTGCTGCCCCCTGGGCAGCCGCGAACTCGTGCAGCCCTGGGGACAGCGGATTCAACCCGCCTGCACTTTTAAAGGGGATTAAAGATCCCCTTGCAGATGGGTACAGTCAGTGACTGCACCAACCTGCAAGGGGATGTCTGGGGGGTCCATGGGACCCCCTTTCCCCCCTCTAGAAAACTGCTCTCAGGGGGCGCACTGACAGTGCGCCTCCTGAGACTGTCTTTGCCTCTGCGCCCGCATTTGTAATATGGTACGGGCACAGAGGCAAAGGGATTCCCTCATTTGCATGGGGCACACCCCCATGCAAATGAGGGAATGCCCCCTGAAGATAGCGCTGGCGCTTTAAGTGCGACAGCGCTATCGGTATTACAGAAGGGGCTGCACAAGCATCTGTGGCCCCTTCTGTAATATCAAAGTGCCTAGGGGGCGTGCAAAGCGGGCACAAACGCCAGCTGATACCCCAGGACACTTTCCTGCTCCTAATCCAGATCAGGACCAGCAGGAGTTGCATCTTCACTGAAAGCATGTGCAGGAGTTGTTACTGTGGTAGTGGTTGGTGGAGTGGCTTCAGGACCATTTGATGTCTGAGCTGGTCCTAAAATATGAAATGTCGTGATGATTATTAGTATATCTGTGTGTAATGGTATGATTTTGATGCCAAATACCAGAGTTAGTAAAATGATTAGGCTTACATACAAACTCCTGTTTTTGGCCAAGACTTTGCTTTACATGTTAAGTTAATCAATATTTACAGTTATGTGATTTCCCTTCACATTTGTTTAAAAAAAATCACTGTACACTTCTAAATTCTTCACAGATTCACAAAATAACAAGTACGAAGTAGTGAAATGTTTCTTTTTGTACAACATCATAAATATCTGTCATGTCCAATCAGTGATATGGAGATCTTGTACATTTTGAGAGCTCTTTCTGAATCAAAATGATCATTTTTTGTACTATGATGTACATCATACAGGTCATTCATTGTCCCATTACAATGCATGAGACCAAAATTGCACAGCAAAGGAAACACTTGTACACAGTTGTAAAGTTATATGCACTCTAGGCCCCCTGGTAGGCATAAAGTTGTCAAAGCTCAAAAACTCTGAGTGTGACACCACAGACAAAAGTTACCCAGCAGCATGTTTCTGTGTGTTGCAGAGTATGAACATGCAGTATTTCAAGATAATTGTTTTAAAATGTATATGTTCTGAGTCAAAGTTAGGCTATGATAATAGTGAGACACGACATGAAGGTAGTTAGTTAACTCTTATAATAAGTTATGGGGGTTGTAGTCATTGGCCACTAATGGTAAAGCTGTTGTTAGTTCCTGCACCAATGGATGACTCCATGATTTTTTTAAATCTTACCAAACTGGTTAATTGAGAGTACACCTACAGTCTCCTAGAGCTGGGTCAAAAATGTTAGTGGGACACTGAAGTGTGTGTCAAATATAGTGCTGCTGGAACACTGGTAGCTTTCTTTGTCCAGTCAATTGGTTCACCCAATACATTTTTCCTGAGTACATAACTTTGTTAAGTGTTCAAATTGTGTCTTAGGAACTTTCACCATCTTAATAGACAAATACACAAGCACTCTAGATGTTAGTAGCAAGGGTATTGTTTAGTTTGTCATAAGGTCCTATCCATAAGGTTCTGTGGAGTGGATGAAGAAGGTAAACAGTGTGACACTGTTACTAGAAATTAGACTACCACAGTTTTTTAAATTCCTTTTATTTAACAAGTCGTTGAAAACATACACTTGGACTGGGCGCAGCAGCTAATGCATAGTTACAATCATAGTTACACAGTGGAGATGGATACAGCAAGTTGTCACATTGCACGTCAGGGTGACTAGCTTATCAACAAGCAATTCAATACCATCAGAAGTACAGTACACAATACAGTGATAGAGGTAAGCAAATGCCCTGCAGAACTCAGGTGTACATTAGAAATCTAACAAGCAACAAAGTTGAGATCATAGAGCACTCACACACCGCTACCTAATTTCACGTGTAGCAGTACATCCAAGGGACACTACTCCCAACATCCATCACTCATTCCCAACTTCAGCAACATCTTCGCCTTCCATCTCTCCTGTCTCTTTGCCACCTAGGTAAGTCTGATAGGGTCCCCAAGGGTTCCGATGGCAGCTCTGGGGTGGGAGGAGTTCACTATATGTGTCAGATTGTGTGTTACATTATGTCATATCAGCATGCCAATCCTTCAAGGTCAGAAGTGGACCTCGAGCCCATCGCATAGCATTCACGACGTCTCGCAAGCAGTAGGCCCATAACAACCAACCGCCAAATCTCCCCATCAATTTCTTTCTCATACCCCAACATTGCCAGCATTGGAGCGGATTCCAATGTTACACCAGTAGTAAATTCTAGTTCCCGGAACACCGACCGCCGGATCTCATGCACCCCGGGGCAGAAACAAGCAAAATGTGCAAATCCAGCCTCCCTCTTTCCGCAGCGCTGGCAGTCCGTGTTATCACGCAGGCCATATCTATATAGCCGTTCTGGAGCATAATACACCCGGTTGACATACTTAAAATGTACCAATCTGTGTCTACCACTCAACGAGATAGTCTTAACTACTGAACAACAATATTACCATTGCTTGTCACTTATGACTATTCCCAGGTTCCTCCGCCATTCAAGCCTAGCCTTGGTCATCACAGGTCTGAGTGCCGCTAGCATAAAATCTCACCACCAGTCTGCTGGGGGTTGCAACCTGTAACAGAGAGGACAATGCTGGCACTTTTGGGGGTTCCAGAATATCATCACTCTACAGTCTCCGCAAAGTGTGTCTCGCTCTGTAAAAATGGTAGCGAGTGAGAGCCATAGGTCTATCGCCTCGCTCTTGCACCATCTTCCACTTGCACATTGTGCCATCATGAAAAAGTCCCCCATAGTGCTGATACCGAGTACTTGCAAGGCCTGCATCGCTCCTCGCTCCCGACCCACAGGAAACCAGGAACACCAAGTCAGTGGAATATGCGGTGAATATCATTTGGAACCGGCCTGCCGCTCCAGTAGACTGTGCCAAGCATGGACTGTAACGTTTAACGAATAAAATACACCATGCCGCCATGTCGGAGTTCGAAATAACATTTGGGGCAACATGTGTGGGTCTGCAGCATCCTTCTCGAGCTGCAGATGTGGCAACTCGCGTGGGCCATGGAGCCAATAGTTGACAAACATACTCTGTGCCGCTTTATAATAAGTCTCCAAATCTGGGGCGTTCAGCCCTCCCATGTCGTACGGCAGGGTAAGCGTTTCCCATCTTACTCTCGGTTGTTTTCCCCCTCAAACCAATTTTATCATGAGAGACTGTAGGTTGACAAACACTGCTTGAGGCACCAGCATCGGGATGTTTTGAAACAAGAATTGAAATCTAGGCAATATTACCATCATCATGATAGCTATATGCACAGTTAGCGATAGTTGCAATCAATGTTCCCTCTACTTTTTTTCCTCTGTGTGCGGCAGAGTAAGGTCTCTGTGCACTGCAGCGGAGGCTATGTGCGCCAAGAGCCCGACTGTGCTTGTGGACCAGGGCTTTAAGTGGGATGAAAAAACTGGGGGTCTCTCAAAGAGGCGTGACCGATGCAATTAATGGCGTGGCTTAAAAGCAATTAAGCTAAATATCTGTGCTTAGCATAGTGTGCCACCCGGCTGATATTTTGCTTCTTCTGTCATTGCATCCAGATATATAATACAAGTAACATTACACCTACAAGAAGCCAGGACTATTGGCTTTGTCAATGGTTGTTTGTGGCACAAAGCTGTATATAATATTGAAAATGCTTCTGCTCTTGTGGTAGAGGTTGTGGCTTAATACTCGAGCTGCCGACTTAGGAGATGGGTTTTGATCTAAGGGCCAAATGAATAAAAAATCATGTAAATCGCTCCAATACCTTTGGGTTGAGTTCAGCACTATATAAATCTTGCTGCATTTCTTTTCTAAATGCGGGGCTGTCTTTTGAAAGAATTTATGTTAAATGCAGCCCATGACGGATGATGTGATCAGGGGGAGCAACTAGACCCGAACTTCGGGGGTGGGGGGATAACACTCCCAGCCAAGGCTTGCCCTAGCACTGGTCGCACACTATGCAACAGTGGCGCCCCTCCCCATTTCCTCCTCCTACATGAATTCCCTCACCACCACTCACCAACAATGCACCTCATCTCTCTATGCTGTTTATGGAAACAATGGTTCTGATGTGGCTTAAAGGTCCATTCAGGAGTGACCCTCTGGGGGCACTAACAATTGAGAGTGGGAAATTAATTCTTGGAAAGGGAGCGATAAGTAATATACAAAAGGGATCATAGGGTCAAGTATATACAGGTATTTATTCAAAAACAATAGTATTCAGGAGCTTACATAATAAGTGACAAACAGCATGGTGTGAAAAGTGAAGGTGAAATTAAAATAAAACATTGCATTGACAACAGTAGTGCGAACTCCTTAGAAAAGTTATACAAAGTAAAAGGAGTTCATGTTGTTGGGGGTCGACGGCGTTTTGAACTCATTTATTTGAGTTCATCATCAGGACAAACATTGGTGAGCAAGCTGAATCTAAAATTATTGGAAGGGGGGAGAGAAAAGGAAAAATAATAAATATAACATAGTCTGATCCCTGGATATATTTATCATAGTTAAGTCACTATTTAATTTTAAAGGCTCCCTATTGAGTAAATATGCATATTTAGCTCATGCATACAATTTATATCATAGAGTAAATCGTCATTTAGAAAAAATAGGTAATTAAGAAAACGAAAAAGTGTCAGAGAGTCATAATTAGTAGTCGGAAAAACAGAGTAAACCAGATCTGACAGATAGGAATGCACTTGCAAACTGGACAACATTCGGAGTTCATACTTAATTAGATACAGTCAGGGAAGGGAGTGGCGCTGTTGTGAAGAATGACAGGAACATTCTGAACACAGCGGCGCTGATATGGAAGCACTTATGAACTCTAATCAAGAAATGAGAGCAGGTAAGCCAGTGATAAAGGTACACTTACTGGGTATGAACGCAGTTAATTGCACGTCATGGGTGGAATGCGCCTGTGAGACACTGCGGTCCTTAAAGTGAGCGCGTGGAAACCTGGGAGGGAATGGGTGGTCAATTAATTACCAGGTTCAAGGAGTGATGCGAATGGGCGTGAGAAGCTTGTAGAACAACAGTAAGTGATTTTTGCTGATTGTGGGCCTTTTGAAAGTATTTATGTTAGTTACAGCGCCCATCAAGGGCTGCATTTAACATAAATACTTTCAAAAGGCAAACGATCAGCCCCACAGCTTTGCTCTATTTAGAAAAGAAATGCAGCAAGTTTAAAGCACGAACGTGTGCTTTCAGATGATTGTTTGTAAACTTGCTACATTTCTTTTCTAAATAGAAGCGAAGCTGTGAGGCTGATCGTTTGCCTTTGAAAGTATTTATGTTAAATGCAGCCCTTGATGGGCGCTGTGACTAACATAAATACTTTCAAAAGGCCCACAATCAGCACGGCTACAGCGCACTATTTAGAATAGAAAGGCAGCCAGTGCAGGAGCATTTTCTTCCTTTCGGCGCAGGAACGCTCTATCGGGATGTGCTGTGTGTGCCCGCTTCACACACAGCACTGCGCGCTCGGAAGAACAGAGGTGCGCGGGAGCGCAGGCGCGCACCTTACAGGGAACAGTGGTTGCAATCTAATCCAGCAGTCAACCGCCTTAGTTATCAAGAATCACTACCGCTAGGTCTGTATGCACTTATATCGCCAGGTAATGCACCAATTCCGTCATCCATTGCAATGGGTATTCTAATGGCATTTGTGTTATGACTGAAGTAAGTGGAAATATTATGGACTTGTCCCAGTTAACTCTGAGGCTGGAGAATCCTCCAAACCGCACTACCTTGCACAAAACGGGGGCGAGATTACACTCCGGGTGAAGTATGTACAGCAGCGCATCATCCGCATACGCCAAGATCACCAGGTTGTAGCCTGGGAAACGCAAGCCCCTGTGTCCATGGTACTCACGGAGTGCGCATGCCAATGGCTCTGCCACTAAGGCATACAGCAAGGGAGACAAGGGGCAAACCTGCCTGGTGCCCCTAGTAATGGCAATAGGAGCAGACACAGAAACATTAACACGTATTCAAGCAGTTGGCGAGGTAGAGAGAACTGTATCTAGGCGAAAGAACATCGCCCTAACCCCAATGCGACACAGTACAGCCAGCATGAATCCCAACTCAACAGAATCAAAAGCTTTTTCTTCATCTAGGAACACAGCTGCTGATCTTATCTCCAGATCTATGCGCTGAATAGCACCAAACATTGTTCTAAGATTAAAGGTGCGACTTTGTCCCGGGACAAACCCAGCCTGCTCCGATCCCACCACTCCAGGCAGCAATGGGGCCAAACGGTTAGCCAATACCTTGGCATAGAGTTTAGTATCCACATTTAATAAAGACAGTGGTCTATAAGATGAACAGTGGTTTGACAGCTTACCAGGCTCCAGGAGCGTCACTATTAAGGTGTTGCGCATTGAGGGGGGCATCGTGCCCATTTCCACCATCTCTTCATATAGTGTAACTAAGTGAGGAATCAATAGCTCCTAGTAGGCCTTATAGAAGGCCACAGTGAGCCCATTCTTGCCCAGTGCCTTCCCCGCCTGCATGCCCTTAAGTTCAGCGTGTATTTCTGCTGGCTGCCGGGGCAGCATCAAATGTTTATTGGTAAGCCAGGTCATGGCTATATGGGCTAAGTAATCAGCGGTAGTGGTGTCATCGTGTGGGAGCAGGGTATGGCACAAGTCTGCATAATATGAACAAAAGCGGTATGTGATTTGTTTGGTGGCACTTAATGTTTGTCCTTTCTTGTCCTGCACTTCTAGTATCACATCGAACTCTCGGCGGGGGCGCAGTAATACAGCTAATGCAGCACCTGGACAATCCCTATCCCCAAAAGTGCGCGCTATGGCATATTTTCCTAAGTGATGAACCTCACTCTGAGCTGTCTCGTGGAACTCGTCAACCTTTACCTTAATATTGCCCAGGAGGTGACCATCAGCTGAGACCTGATGTCTCCGCTCCAGTTCAGCAATCTCCTCCTCAAGACGCGTCAATCGTCCACGTAGTGATTAGAGGACCCCTGCATGCTTAGATAATGTGACCCCCTCTAATGTAGGTAGACCGTAAATGCCTCCCACATTGTTGCGTGCTTATCAACTGTTCCCACGTTAGTACGGATAAACTCTTCAATGGCCTGGGCCAGTTCAGCACGGAACACTGAGTCCAATAAGGAAGATGGGGGGAAGCGCCAAGTGAACACAGAAGCCCTCTGGGCTCATAGCTCAAGCTCCAACACCACTGGCGAGTAATCAGAGTATGTCCGTGGCAGTGGCTCACATCGCTGGACCCAAGACACCCGCCCTCTCGATATAAGCAAAAGTATATAAGTGTGTGGATATCATGCACTGTAAAATAGTGTGTATCCCACACTGTATCCGGTGCCACCAAGTCTGTGTCCCAAAGTAATGGACCCTGTATGATTGGGTGTCGTGTTGCGGACACCATCATGTCACCTCCGGACCTGGGGAATGTGATGTTGCAGGGCCCGAGGCCCTCATGCCTACATTAACACCACACGGATGCACCCAGATAGAGAGTGGAAATGGCGTCGAGCACGTGCGCCCGGCCCTTTTTATTGGCAGGGTCACATGTCCTGTGACGCGTGTGCTGGATGGGTGTGGTGTGGGTGTAAACTAGCCGTGAGGGAGTGGCTATGGCATGCTGACAACTAGACCTGTGAGCAGCAGATCACTACAGGAAAGACATGGGACATGTAGCGTTGCCGTCCCCCCCTGTGAGCGTAAGTGGAGTGGGCTGGCCTGGCGTATGCCAGTCCAGCGTAAGGGGTTGTAAATGACCCCGGGGCCCTGGTCGTGGTTCCGTACTGGGCCGGACAAGGAAGTAACTCATTCGTGTGTCCCTGTTGTTGTGTCAGCGCCAGCCGGACCGCATTGGGCAATGTGTCACCCTGTGACCCCTGTTCTACGACATGAGCCACATGGACGTAAGAGGAGTCCAGTGAGCCTACATTCATCCATACTGCCACACTTGAAAGACCATAGACATGACACATCTGTGTGAATATGAATGTTTAATGCACATTCAGTGGAGTGTTGCATCTGGAGCAGTACAGGGCCATGCAAACCCCACATGACGATGTTGTCCCATGGAGGGCCAGCCAGGGTCCTTCAGCGAATGACAAGTCCAAAGGAAGAGGAAGAGTTCAGTCCGCAGTCTGATTGCTGTGTCAATGACGATCAAACAGCATATGGCAGTCCATGTCGAGGTCCAAGGTGAGTGTCGCAGAGTGCATCGGGGGACAGTGGAAGGTGATGATGCAGAGGGCAGTACCAAGCTGAAGCCGGACCTATGGATGAGATGCATGCTGCTGCGTCCTTCTTACCACGAGGGCAGAATCATCCGCATCTTCCTTCTCTGCTGTTTCATGTGCCTCACATGTGGGTGGTGGTGTTCTGTCACCAGCACTGTGTGGCAGTGACACATCAGTGGCCGGTGGTGGAAGGTCTGCCACACTGTGTGGCACTGCCACTTCAGGGGGCGGAGATGTGGATGGAGTGGTGGCAGCAGCATGCATCCGCGCCAGGCCTTGTGGCAGCAATGCCATGAGGAGGGTCCTGAGGTCATTGAGGAACCCAGCTACCTCTCGCTGGTGTGCAGCCGTGGCAGCCGCTCGTTCCGCATTCGCCCGCTCCATGGTCTCCATTAACCTCCGCATGTTTCCCAACTCCCGTGTGACATCGCTGGAGCCACTCGGACTGGACAGTTGTACTATTCTCTGAGTCGGGGCTCCAGCGATGTCAGCCATGGTCCGTTGGAGAGCATGGAGCGGACTGTGGGTGTCCGTTAGGGACCGTGAGTGGTCCCGGATGGGACTTAGACACCCATGTATGGCATCTAGTTTGTCTGCCATGCGGTCGAAGCCCACCCGCACCTGTTCAGCCAGATTCTCCTGGCACCTCAAAACACGGCGTTGGAAGGCCATGTGTTCTCCGTGGGGGTCCTGGGAGGCAGCAGTGGTGGTGGGTGCTGCCTCCTGTGTGGTCTGTGCAGGGGGTGGGCTCTCCTCGTAGCAGCTGGGCTGCCCAGCTCCTGGAAGTGGGCTGCGTAGGCTGTCCACGGGCAGTTGGAGGCCGTCAGAGTCGAAGCTGTGGTGGTCCTCTTCGTCTCCAGAGAAGAGAGGGTCGGGCTGCTCTGCAGGAGGTGTTGATTCTCCCTTTGCAATGTGAAGGGGCGATGCAGTTTAACAATGTGTCCACATGTATGTTGTCGCATTGTACATGTTTACATACAGACAGCATGACTGGGTACATTGTGGCTGAATGGGAGGAGCTGCCTATTTGATGGGAGACAGTGGACATTTCGACAACAGACGTGTGTGTGTTTGTACTTGTACATTATCAACGCACATTTCCCTGCAATGCCAAATGTGATTGGCCAGTGTCTGCACCCAACCGGCACCAGTTGTGTCCTGTGTTCTGTTGTAGGTGTTTTGCGGATTGTGTCACATTGTTGTCAATGTAGATGTGCTCTGCATGTGATGTGTGTGCTGCATTTTGGGGGAGTCACCCCTGCAGCTCAGATTTGGCTGCCCCTTATCACTTTCATGAGGTGTGCCTTTGACTTTTGTGCTTGTACAGTGTTGACATGTTGCATACTTGGGTACATTGGTCTCTTGGTGGGAGTTGGTGGTCTGGGCCATGGTTTGTCCGCAGGTGTGCTCAACTTAATTGTGCATGTGTGCCATTGTGCCCATCTCCCCCTGTCCCCCCAGTCCCTGGTCGTTACTCACCCTGTTGCTGTTGTGTCGGGTCCTGTTGAGCAGTGTCCGGGCCCCCAACTCCTGCCACCGTCTCCCCACTGATGACTCTGGACACCATTTCCTCCATGTCGTCCAGCTCCTCCTGTGGCGCTGGGCTCCCACCTCCAGTCTGCATTGCTGCCTTCAGTTTGTTGGCGAGTTTCAGCTTGGTTTTGCGCTTGCCATCATTCCAGCGCCTCTTGACCTCGTCCATTGTCCTCTTCAGCACTCCGACTGCATTCACCTTGTCCACGATGGACTGCCATAGTCCATTTTTTGTTGCCAATGACACAGTGGAGGTGACGAACAGTTGTTGATGGTGTTCTGTCACCTCCGTTATCAGGATCCTGTTTTCCTGCGGACTGAACTTCGTCTTCCTCTTCTTCTTGTCCTTGCCCTTCCCTGACCCCGAAGTCCCAGGATGGTCCTCCGGGGGGCTAGTGGGGTTCTGGTTCTCCTCCGTACTTGCTCCGGCAACGTCCATTGTGCTTCGCTGTTGTTTGGCATTTGTTTGTCTGGTTTTTTTCTACTTTTATGGTGATTGTTCCCGCCTGACGCGTGTGGATTGCATGCCTGTAGCTGGGTTTTGCTAATTTTCGTATCGCGATTGGCCTCATCGCAGCTTTTTTTGCGTTAGTGTTTCGCATTTGTGCGGCGTGTCGTTGATTTTAACGCGGTCAGTTGACAAGTTATCTGGGGACTATTGCATGGTACCGCTGTGTTGTGAATACTTGGTTAACAAGGCGTAAATTTCCCGCGATAGACTGCGATGTTGAAGGTTGCGTTAAGTTACTTTTGCGATGGTTATCACACGTTCTTGAGCATATGCCCCGAAGTGTATAGCAGGGAGGTGAGAGGTGGGTGTAATAGGGGCAGAATCAGTAAGAAAGGTAAGAGACAGTATGAGACGTGAGGCGAAATGTAGAGCATGTAAGGGAGAGGCAGATGTAAGAGAGCACAAACAGTGAGGCAGGGTAAAAGGCTGAGGGGAGTCAAAGGGGAGAGGTGGATGTAAAGGGGACAGACCAGCAATAAAAGTTAAGAGTTTGGACGGAGAGATGAGAGGTGATGGGCAATACATGGATGGGAGATATAGATAGATGGTAGATATTGATGTAAAAGAGCAGAACTAATAGGAAATCTTACGCAGAGAAGAGGGATTGAATGGTGAGAGGCAAATCTATAAGAGCATAATCAGTGAGAAAAGTAAGAAGGAGAGATGTGGTGAAGTGTAGACATTGGAGGAGAGAGGTGGATATAAGGGTGTCCGAATCAGAAAGAGAATGTGATGAAACTGGGGTAAAGGGGAGAGATGGAGGTAAGAGGGGCAGAATTCACAAGATATGGTTAGAGGCTGGGGAAGAGATAAGAGTACAGCATGAAGGGGAGAAGTGGTGAGAAAAGAGAGGTGAAGAGTAGGGAGGGAATGGAGATGTGGAGGTAAGAGGGGCAGGCCCAGCAAGAGAAGGTGAGAGGCTGGGTGGAATGATGAGAGGCAAAGGGTAGAGCATGGAGGAGAAAGATGGATGTCTGAATGGCAAAACCAGAGAGAGAACGTAAGAGGCTTGCAGAGAAATTATACATTAATAGAAGGACACTTAGGTGAGGTGGATGTAAGAGGGGTCGAACGATCATGAAAAGGTAATAGGCTGGGCAAGAGGTGAGGTGAAAAGTAAAGCATGGACGGGAGAGGTACATGTAAGTAGGCAGAATCACTAAACAAAAACTGATAGGCTGGAGGAGAGGTAAACATGTCTTTGAACTAGTGTGCTGCTACATGCATTGAGCTTTCTGCCACCAATTGCAATTCCCTGTCTCTTTATTTTCCATGTAAAAAATGGCTTAGTTTTGGGTTGTATGTCTTCCTTTCCAAAGTTTCTTGATCTTGGACCATCCTCGATGTGCCTGCAGAATTTCAGCCTGCTCTCTTTGAACTTTTACTCTTCTTGACCTTTTTAAGAAATCTAGCTCCCAGTGGCACCCTTTTCTGCCTGTGTCCTCATTGGACATGTAGAGATCAAAACTCCTACCCTGCTGCCTGGCCTCAGAAACCGGTGGTGGGGCGATGCCACAGGACCACCGGGGAAACGTAAGCCCTGCCTGACAAAGCATACCTCCCCATGTGAAAGTGTCTGCACAATGCCTTGGAGTAAGGCTGGCGGGCGAGCAGACCTGGATGCATGAGAGGTATTGTTTGGAAGGGAGTCAGATGCCTCATCTGCAGTATTGACAGAGGATGGATCCTTCCACCTTTTCTAGTATTGTCATGTACATCTTCCCATGCTGCTAGAGACTTCCTATACTGACCTGGCTACCTGTCCTGCAGTGAGGCTGAGATCATGAAGAGTGGAGGCTCTGGTGGAGGTCTGCTCCGACACTGTTAACCGGACACCGGAGTTGAGACTGCATGACTGGGCCGACTCGGGAGTGCCAGGCCAGCCTGGACTTTTTTACTGCAGTTTGAGACACCACTGGCCCCACGTTCTGGTGAGAATCCACTGACTTAGAGGAACTGCATATCCAGAAGGGAGGCTGACATGGAAACATCTTTAATGGAAGACGGTTGTAGTCTCTGGCAACCTAATGTTAGAAAGTACATTACCCTGCACATCTTTGCCTTCCCCTCTGCCGAAAGTGAAAATATTTTGGCTGTTATTCTCAATTATACCACCTCTTTGACTGTGGTGGTAGTCTTCTCTGATATCTTTTAGAGACAGTATACCTTCAAATAATCCTCTGTCCCCTAACATTACTCAGTGTAATCCCCATTGAGCAAGAGGACAGACTTTGGTCAGCTACGCCTTCCTTCCACTAGTTGCAGTGGTTAAGCAGACCTTGTGCTGACAGCCTATCTAGTGCCTAGAAACCAAGGGCCCCCGTGTATGCGTGAAACATCATCTCTCTCAACCTAATAATGGGTACAGTCATAATGGCCATCTGGTTCTCCCACCAGATCCCGGCTATCGCTACGAGCATAGGAGTTATTCATTTCTTACTTCATGCAGACTCTGCTAAACCAACAGTCGTCCATTACTGCACTGGTGAAACTACTGGACACTTTTTCTGTGTTTTCAGGGTGAAGTGTTAATTGCGAGAAATATGATGGTACTGCCGCTGTCCGATGTGACGACGACAGCGTGTATAGAGGAAGTTAATATGCCATTGGTCCCCAAAGCGATGAAATACCAGGGTATTCTGTTGAACAAGGGGTTGTCATACATGGTGGAGGCCAATATATTGTCCCTCATACCTAAGTCCATACAGGATTTTGAGAAATGGGCACAAATTCAGTTATTGCTATGGGTACAGGCCATTAAAATGGTTGCAGCTCACCGTTAATACTATGTAATAGGCATGTTACCCATCTCCATACCGCATACGATGTTACATAGAATACAATAGATTTGGAGATTAAGTTTTTTGTGTTGGGTCGGGATAGGCCTTGATTTAGGATGTCAAAAGTCTATGCGCATACCGAAGCCAGAGGATTATGAATGCCGCACATAGGCACCTATTACCTGGCACACCACTTGTCCCAGTTGGTTTGCTGTTTACCCAACATTAAGGACTCCCAATGAGGGAAGCTATGATCAAGGCTTATTCGCTTGGGCGAAAAGACTTAATACCTTATATGCATTTAAGCATACACGCCTAATATGGAAACATTCACACTATCTTCTGCACACTGACCCTCTTTGGTGCAATACGGTTTAGTTCATAGGCAGCAGGAAGGTGATGTGGCGAGACTGGAAAAAAAAAGGAATATGCACAATTGATCAACTGTTTTCCAGGCACAATATTGCACCTTTCCCAGAACTGAGTGCTGAATATGGCATAGGTCAATCGCAGTTGTAGAACCATACTTGGATGGGGCACTGTCTCGGGGACTGCTTCAGCAAAGACCCCTTGACTCCCGCTGCCTCCCCGACCCATTCCAACCTATTTATTTATTTATATCATTTGTAGAGCGCCCGAATCACCCCAACTGGGGTATCTCCGCGATGTCACTGCCTTTGCCAACCAGGGAAGAGAGCATTAAAACAGTGTAGTTTTTAGCAGCTTTCTGAAGACTAAATAGTTGGAGCAAAGCCGTAGATGGATGGGCAGTTGGTTCCAGTAAAGTGGAGCCAGATAAGAGAAAGCTTTCCCTCCCAACCGAGTTTGTTGTATGCGGGCATGTGGAGGAGCTCCTTGGACCCAGAACGAAGGGTCCTGGTTGGTGTGTATCTGACCAGCTTAGCTGTCAGATATCGTGGTCCCAAGTTGTTTAGGGATTTATAGACCATGCAACAGATCTTAAATTTGATCCATTTGCGGACAGGGAGCCAGTGAAGCTTTTTGAGTAAGGGGAGGGAGGCTGTTCTAGGGGGCGAATTGGTCACTAACCGGGCCGCCGTATTCTGGACTACCTGCAATTTGTTCAAGGAAGATTCCTTGGCTGAAATCAGCAAAGCATTGTAGTAGTCCAGACGGCTTATGACCAATGCTTGCATCAGGGTTTTCCGCGTGGAGAGTGGTAGAAGGGGGAAAACTCTGCGGAGGAGACTGAGTGAATGGAAGCAGGCCCCAGCTGTTGTAGTGGCATGCTCCTCTAGGGTGAGCTTTTGGTCAATTTGAACACCTAGGTTCTTTACCACCCATTTTGGGGTGGGGGCTGGGCCCAGTTGCTCTGGCCACCAGTTGGGAGACCACCTCACTTCTGCTTCTCTGAATAACATAATTTCGGTTTTACCCGCATTCAACTGCAGGAAGTTGTTACTCATCCAATTTGTGATGGCTTTCATGCCTTCCGAAAAGGTGGTCTGGATGTTAGTGTTATTTTTATCAAAGGAGATAATCAGTTTGGTATCGTCGGCGTAGGAGATCGGAATAAATCCTAGGTTCCAAAGTAGACCAGCTAATGGAGTGACATATACGTTGAATAGGGTGGGGCTCAAACATGAGCCCTGGGGTACGCCCTTGGTTACACTAGTGGTCTGGGATCTAAAGGAGCCCAGGTTGATGATCTGGGTTCTCTCTGCCAGAAAATCAGTCATCCATTTCAGCGCATTCCCCTGGACTCCTATGTCTCTGAGTCTCCTAAGCAGGGTCTGGTGAGAGATGGTGTCGAATGCTGCGGACAGGTCAAGCAGTATTAGGAGCACTGCCTGACCCTTGTCCGCTAGCATTCGGATGTTATCTGTGACTGACACCAATGCCGACTCCGTGCTATGTTTGGGTCGGAATCCTGACTGTGAGGGTTCAAGGCAGTTGGAGGATTCAATACATTCTGACAGGTGCTTATTTACGTGCTTCTCAAGAAGCTTACTAAATAAGGGGAGCAAAGAAATAGGGCGGTAGTTGGAGACATCTTCTGCGGGGATTTTGGGATTTTTCCTGATGGGAAGAATCTGTGCTGCTTTCCACTCCTTAGGGAACTTGCCTTCCTTCAAGGAGCTGTTTAAAATGGAGCAGATAGGCGCTGCAAGTTGCTTGGCGAGTAAGCCGGTGGTCTTGGCTGGAATCAGGTCTAAAGGGGGGCCTGACTTAGCAGTTTTTAATAAAAATGCAGTCTCCTCTGAGAGGAGCACTGGAAATCCCTCTAGCTTGGAAGTGCCGGCGGTGGTAGGAGGGGGTTCAGATATGTGACTTAATCGAGAGCCATTAGCCGCCGTGATCTTATTATATATCTTATCTATTTTTAGTGTTAGACACATAGGGTTCTTTCCAGGTGGTTCTATCAGGGCATCTATGGACTCCTCATAGACTATCCATCCTATGGCTCTTGAGGTAGATTGGACATAACTTAGCCAAGGGATAGCGTTACCCTTCTTGCAGTTCAAGCAGTCTGTGATAACTTCCTGATTAAAAGTGGTATGCTTATTTAACCATACAGAGACCCAGGGCAATAATGGTGCAACCTTAATTAAGTCTGATACATAAGTAAGACAGACTCTGTGCTCTAGATTATGAGCAATATCTGGCCCAGCAACATGCTAAAGGCGACAAAGCGAGCAGGACACGGGTGTGGTTACTAAAAAGTGACTCCTCACAACCTCCCATTATGGCCATATGTGCCTCATATGGCCAATTGGTAAATACGCAGGAAAAGATTAACGATTCCTTCTATAAGTACTATGCCTCCCCTTATAAAGTGCCCGACCCTTGTGATCCACAAGAAATTCAGCAATTCCTTGAACATGCAGCCCTGCTACAGATAACGCAGACCCAATACACAACGCCCGAGGCTCCCATTTCTGAAGCCGAGATTTCTGAGACTATTAAACAGCTAGTGAGAGGCAAAGCTCCAGGGGCAGATGGATGGCCGTCGGAGTTCTACGCGACCTACACTGAACAGCTGACTCCCCGCTTATGCTTCATCTATAGGGAGGCGTTCGATCGTGGTGCACTTCCACCCTCTCTGCGAGAGGCGATACTGGTGGTACTACCGAAGCCAGGCAGGGACCCACTTCAAATGGGCTTGTACCGCCCGCTGTCCTTATTAAATTTGGACTACAAAATCTTGGGCAAGATATTGGCCAATAGGTTAATGGAAGCTGTACAAATACTGGCCCATACTGACCAGAACGGGTTCATTCCAGGGAGAAACACTGGCCTAAATTTACTACGGCTCTTCAAGCTATTGGAATGGGCACGTACAGAAGTAGATTTGCCATGGATAGCTGCTCTAGATATCGAAAAGGCATTCAATACCCTGGGATGGGAATACTTACTGGCAGTATTGATGAGATTTGGTATGGGCCCTAAGTTTCTACGATGGGTGAAGATATTGTACACTAAACCGCAAGCTAGTGTAAAGACAGGCCACGCCATCTCCCCCACCTTCGAAATAGAATGAGGAACGAGACAGGGATGCCCTTTATCGCCCTTCATATTCGCACTGGCCATGGAGCCCCTGGTGTGCGTGCTCCATAGCCGTGTCCTAGATTGGGGCATACAAGCGTACACGCAATGACACATCGTTTCACTGTCAACCTTCGTGGCCAGAATATGGTACTACAGGACCTAATGAAGTTACTGGATGTGCATGCCCAAATTTCTGGCCTGAGGGTGAACTGGTCCAAGTCTGTAGTATTCCCAATGAAACCCCTGTCCATAGAACGGAGACAAACTCTACCCAGTACTCCAATCTCCTGGGCTTTCAACTCCTTTAAATACTTGGGAGTTCAAATGTATCACTCTCAGGCAGATCTGATAGAAGGCAACTTGGGCAAAGTAATTACTAGAGCCTGAGCCGCGCTTCCATTCTGGACGGGGCTACCATTATCTCCTATGGGTAAGGTTGCCATTTTTAAGATGCTCTTGCTTCCCAGACTCGTATTTTTTTTGCAGCTCTCCCCTACAGGCTCCCGCTTAAGATATTCAGGGACTTAGAGTCGCTTCTGGTGTCCCTGATCTGATTTAGGGCGGCTCCAGGGCCAGAGTGTCACTCCAGAAACTATGCCTCCCCCTCTCAGAAGGGGGTTTGGGGGCACCTAAATACGAGCATTATTATGCAGTGGCGCAACTCCAATGGCCTATGAGATGGTTGGCGAGCAGTAATCTCGCCAAATTAGTTCTCTGGGCGATGCCACTGCAAAAGAAGTGGGGCAACCTTTTGAAGTCGACAGCCTGTAATAGTTGGTTGAGATATGTGCTGTCGAGCTGCCAATCCTCACCGTATGCCCCAGATCACCCCCTCAAAGTGCTCCCTGGCTCTTATACTTGCCTCAAGTGATCAGAACTGGAAGTATGGCAGAATACATGACTCAACACATGGGGGATCTATTCGTGGACTCGAACTTATGCGATTTTGCAGTCTTGATGGATGATTACAGAGTGCCACCAGGAACATTCTTGCTCTACGCAACACTGACACAGCAACTCCTCCAGGTATGGGGGAGCACGCGAACTGAACCTACCACATCCTTTGCACTACAAACACTACTGACACATGGACAGGGCAGGAAAGCAATCACAGTCATCTACAAATCCCTCAGATCCGACCAGAGCCCCCTGCTGGCACTGCTGCGTGAATACTGGGATTCAGCACTGACACCAGCGTCACTGATAAGCAGTGGACACAATGCATTGGGTATCCTAAGACAATATCCACGAACGCTAGACTGAAATACACGCAATTCAATTACCTCCATCACACATATTTAACACTGCATAGACTGGCACGCATGTATTCTACTTCCACCGACATCTACCCCAGGTGCCAAGCTGCAGATGTCACATTCCCCAATATGGTCTGGGGATGCCCCCAACTTAGGACAATTTGAAGTAGCGTGGCTGAGATACTGACGGCAGCAGCGGGAACCCCAGTAGTAGCCCAGGACCTACATTTCATACTCGGAATCACAAAACGCAATGCACGCCGCAAGAACCATAGCAAATTTCTGGATCTGGCACTGGGCTTGGCTAAACGCAAACCAGCTATGACCTGGAAGTCATATGCGGGCCCCAGCACGCACGCGTGGCTTTTAGACCTCCGCAGGGCATTAGTGGCAGAGCACGAGACCCAATTGACTAAAGCTAAACGACTGCCCCCATCGGCGAACCCCATGCAATGGCAAGATTATTTAACCACCATAGAATCAAAGCTGAACATTACAAACCCAATGCCATCGTAAGACACATCACCATACTACACCTCCATAGTGACACATCAGAAGTGCGATCGACATAACACATATGTATACAGGCCACACTTAAGCATCCAAGTTTAGTACAAGTGGAGCCATATATAACGGCACAAAACGCAGAACTCCCTACTCAACATTGCCTAGTAGGCACACATATACACCCGATTATGTTTGGTTGGGCGCACAACATAGACACATGACAAACACGAACAGGAAGCAACGGACAGATGCCACTTTTAATGTTACTAATGTTAGAGACTATATATTTGCGACATAGAATGACAATACTGTTGCATGATTAATGTTATCATTATTGCTTGGCACCCCACCAAGGCTGTATTTGTAACTGTACGTGAAATAATGTGCATATCATTACTAGTCTAACATATTAGTACAAACTATTGAAAATCAATAAAAATCATTAAAACAAAAGTCTGATTCATAAGTAATACCCAGTTCCTCATGTAGGAACAAGTGAGGAGTCGATGGGGGAAGACCAAGCAAACGCTGGCAGAATCGATTCTACTCAACCTGCCACTTGGTAATGTCGCGTTATGCCCAAAAACCAGCACCATACATTAAAACAGATAAACATTTTTGCATACAGGCTTCCAGAAGAGGCTGGATCGGTTTGTTGCCTACTCTTTTTGCAAAGTCAAACAGAGCCACACAGAGTGGTTTAAACATATACACCTAATAGATATACAGGGCATCAACGAGCATTTAGAATCCAACATAAATCCTAGTTATGGAAAATTAACAACCCGCTCGATACGCCTACCCTTGATACAAAAGGGGCCCTTTTTACTTGCTCTTGAGTCACATATCATATATTTACTTTTAGAAATACTGGTTTCCAAATCTAAATTGTTCATAAAGTGGACAAAACTATTAACTAAAACCCTCAAACCAATAGGGGTGTGAGACATCAAAACAGCATAGGTTGCAATAAAGCAGGGCCGGTACTGAAGCAGACGTAGGGCCTGATTATGAGTTTGCTGGTGTGGGAGCTGGCTGCCACGCCACCACCCCGCTCCCACACCGCCAAATCTCACCGCCGTCCGCCTGCCAGATTGTGAGTTACCTCTTGGTCTGGTGGGCGGTCTTTTGGCGTTCCCACGGCGGCAGTGCCTAGTTCGCTAAAAGCACTTGAGGAAATAACTACTGAGCGTGCTAACATGCCCATAAGGGGGAGACAAAGATACAATCTATGATCGGTAAAGGTTGGAGTTTCAGTGTCAATATCTCCCTATAATTCCATTGAGTTATACAACTTAAATTCTGATAGGTACTTATATAAGTTTTCACTCCTACGGTCAGTATTACCAGTCATATGATCCTTCTGGTGTGCTTTGAACAGCTAAAGCACTGGGTGATTGGTGCCTACTTTGGCATTAAAATCCCTCTGAATAAAATATTAAAACGATTAATCATTAAAAAAGACCTTCTACGTAAACATTGTGCAGTAATATATTCTAAAATTATGTAAATTAGATTGAGAGGGTCATTACTGATATGGTATCTCCCTGGCAGCATGGATTTGTCCATGGTCAAGCCACAACTCATCATATTAATGGAGCAGTTGAATTATTTGACATTGCTGCATTCTGGGACGGCACATTAGCAATCATGCTTGTTGATGCAGAACAGGCTTTCTATCCGATAGACTGGTGATGCCTCTGGCAGATAAAGGGAAAGATAAGTTTTGGTCCAAAATATATTGGTAATCTCCATGTGCTTTAATGGAAACCCACTGCAAACGTGCTAATAATGGGAAAAACATCAGCCCAAGTACAGATTACCGGAGGTACTCACACACTAGTGATTTTCCTGATCCCCTCTATTTTCACTGCATTGAGAACCTAAGTCATTTACTGTTTTACCGGATATCTTCCATATGAAACTATAGGTCACAAAACCAAGGTCCTCAAATATGTAGATGTTGTTGACATCATGACAGTATCAGCAGACTCGCTATTGATGGAATAGAACAAGTAGCAGCACAATTTGGGGAATTGTCTGGGTACTTGGTGAATAAAAATAAAACAGATTGTTTTCAGGGCCAGAAACCACATATCAACAGGTAGTTCCATCTGCTAAATATCTTGGGTACACTTAAATATCTTGGGTACACTATTACCTTTCATGTGAAAAAACTAATTGAAATAAACTATGAGTTTGTACTAAGGAAGGTTAAAGCTAATCTTAAGAATTAGCACTGTATACCAAATGTCAGTTCCCCCTAAGTTAATATATCTCTTTTGCGCTATTCTTTTGTTGAAAAAGGCCTCTTTTTAAAACAAGTCCATCTTTAGTTTCCACCCATTTCATAAGGACCCTCCCTCTGCAGTTTCTGCTTTCACAAGTCAAAGTTATCAGTGCCATGTCGGGAGGGAGGGAAGGGAAGCAGACTGAGACTAGGACTCCCGAATCAGAGTAATGAAGATTACTGGTAAGTAATAGGTTCATTACCTCCTCATTGTAGCTCCTCATCCCAGTCTTTACTAATGAGGCTATATAACCCTCCAGTGCACTTATAACCTTTCATATGCTCTATATCTAAATAGTTTACTCCTCTCATGAATATGCTTGCATTATTGCAGCTTTAAACACTCCTGCAGCAAAATTCTTATTTAAATCCAGCCAATAGTGTGTTACGAAAGTGTTAGGAGTGGAGCAAGTGGTCGCCCAACATATCTCTTGCAGGGAAACCCCACCTGACTCTGCACAAGAGATAGATACTGCCCTGGTAAAGCAACCTTGCAAACAATCTGGAACGACACAGCCTATTGAAATAGAAGCTTGCGTGATGGCCTGCTTTACCCACCTACCCAGGGTCACTGTTGTCACTTCCTTCCTTTAGTTCGTAGCTCCATAAGCCACCAACAAAGCTTTGAAGAACAAAACTCCTTAGTTCTTCTTAAATAAACCAACAACACCCTCTTAATGTCCAGTGATTCAGGAAAATCCAAATCTCCCTCAATCACTGACAAAATATTCTCTTGAAAGTCTCTTGAGAACAATGAAAATGCTTCTGGATTTGGGCCTACACTATGGTCAGGTGTCAAAACCATATTGTCCAGCAGGAACTTCAAGTAGGGGTAAATATTCACCAATGTCCCTATCTCTCCCAACCTCTTAGGTGAGATTATAGCCAACCAAAAAGATACTTTTGCCGATACCCTCAAAATGTCATAAGTTTCTGAAGGTTCAAATGGTCTCTCCTACAAACCCTTAATAAGCACTGAAAAGTCCCAAGATGGTACCAGAGAATGAACTACTGGCCTCCACATTCTGAAATCATTTAAACATTTAAAAGCTTGCGGGATTATTTTAGAGATATCCCCAGTTGTTTCCCTGAAACATTTAATTGCTGCCCATTGGTCCAACAGTGTTGAGGAGTATAATCCTAATAAAATAAACTCTTAGCAAAACCCGCAGTAAGGAACTAGGTCCAGATATATGACTGTTTTTTGCAGTCCCAAACGGGAAATCGGCCTGTTTGTGATTGCAAAAAAATGGTCCTGGCATGTACAAACGTTATTTTGTGAGTCAGTGACTTGCAAAATGGCGATTGCGACCCTTGCTATTATGAAGGGGCATTCCTTCCTAATAGCAAGTCACAATGGAATGTACCATTCTTTTGCGACCGCATTTGTGGCTGCAAAACACTTGCAGTTTACCGTCTACTTCAAGTAGGTGGTAAGCCACTCGCAAACGGGAAGGGGTCCCCAGGGGGACCCCTTTCCCTTTGTGAGTGTGTGCGAAAATATTTTTTAAGAGCAGGCAGTGGTCCCAGGGACCACTGCCTGCTCCTACAAAATGAAACAGAGACGTTTCATTTTTCTTTTTTAAATGCATCCCGTTTTCCTTTAAGGAAAATGGGCAGCATTTAAAAAAAAACTTCTTTATTAAAAAAGCAGTCAGAGACATGGTGGTCTGCTGACCCCAGCAGGCCACCATCCCTGCGAGTGCTGGCCATTCCTAATGGGGTCACAAATAGCACCTGCCTCATGAATATTAATGAGGCAGGCAATTTGTGACCCCATTAGGAATCGCTGACAGTGTCTGAAACACTGTTGTAATTTGCATTTTGCGAGTCGCAAATTGCGAGTCACAAAGTGATGCAATTTGCGAGTCGCAAAATGTAAGGGTTATACATCTGGCCCTAGCTGTGTTATATGAGCTCTATCACAAACCTGCTCTAATATGTTGAATAAAGAGATATGAAAAAATAGAAACTGATGACAGGACCTTGCTTCTACCCCTTTATCTTGACACCACAACTCAAAATCTTTCCTGTGTCTTGAGTAAACTTTCAACATTGAAGGATTCCTACAGGCCTAAATGTCCACTGCCACCTCACTTGAACATCCCAAACCTTGAAGGACTAGCCACTAAATTTCCATACCATGAGACATAATGTTCTCAGCTGACTTTGCGTCAGGCCAAAATGGAGCTGCCAAAATTACGTGCACCTGCTTGTTCAGAAGCTTTTGTAAAATCTCTAGAAGGAGAGATGTTGGGGTAATGCAAACAGAATTCCTGGTGGCCACGGGATTGACATCACATCCGCAGACCACACATCCTTACTCTGAACAGAAATACAACAGGACAGCATTCTCTGGGGATGCAAACAGGTCCAGCAATGGACTCACCAGTGTATCACATATCAATTGAAAACCCTGCTTCCTTTTTTTTTAAACTTTATTTTCTGGTTTTATGATACCATACACAGAAAGAGATGTTCTCCTGAGAAAGGAGTAGTAATACAAAAGTTGCTGTTTCATTTGACATAAAATGGAAAAACAAATAAGTATGACAATATTAAGTCTAAGAACACCACAGTTCATCTTGTAAGGGCACAGGAATGAGACGCATAGGCAATGTATTTGGCGTCTCGGGGTGGTGCAAGAAGTGCTCATAGTCCATGAGTGTGGCCGCTCATGGCGGTTGGGTGGTCTCCGAGGAGTCTAATGTCAGGAGATAGTCTCTCAGTTGTTGCCAGATAACCTTCGGTCTGGAGGTAGGTGGTTGCAGGGATGCGTATAGCTTGCTATTAGTGTCACAGTGCATTAGGCTTTTAATCCATGCCGCTGTTGCAGGTGGGTGTTTTCTCCCCCAGTGTACGGCTATCTCCCATTTGGCGAGAAATAATGCGATGGCAACAAGGTGGCACAGGGATTTGGGTATGTCCTGCACGTAGCCCAATAGAGCTAGCAAAGGGGTCGGTTTGATGGTGATGTGTGTCATAATAGTAAGCTTATCGAAGACTTCCCTTCAGTATGGTGCAATTCTGCAACATGTCCATGTCATATGGGCATCATCTGCTGTCATTTTGTGGCATTTTGGGCATTCGGGTGATCGGGTAGGGACTAAGCCTGGCTAGTTTGGTGGGCGTGACGTAGGTCCTATGCGGGAATGTATAGTGTATCATCTTATGGCGATGATTAAAGGAAACAAGGCGCGTCTGAGAGCAACAAGCAGACCAAACCCTATCAGTCAAGGATTGTCCCAGATCGGTCTCCCGTGTAGCTCTAAGTCTGGAGTCGCTGGCTGGTAAAAGATCTAAACAGGTGTGATATATTTTGGAGATTAGCCTATCCACGTCCATGTCAGCGATCATCAATGTCAATGGTGTAAATTCATCAGGGGCCAACGGGTAAGATTGGATATGAGCCCTGAGTGCCCTCTGAAGTCGTTGCAACACAAAATGATGCATTTAGGGAGCATCTTGAAATCGTATATCCTCCGTACGGTAGAACACATGCCCATCGGGAAAGAGATCTCCAAAGGTATGTAGTGTATATTTTGTCAATGTATGTTGGACCAACCGTTCTTGTGTGATAGGCAGCCAGGGGTTGCCAGCTAGGGGGATCGCGGGAGAGTATAGGAGCTGTCCACCCAGCATCCGAATCAGCCGCTTCCAGATCCAGCTGGTTGTAGACAGCGTCTGTATGTCATTTGCGTCTTGTGGGAGACCCGCCGGCAACAATGCCTTTAATGGTGTTGGCGATACAAAAGGGGATGATGGACGGAACGTTTGAGCCAATCAAACACTCACCCCCAGTCAACTGATCTGGGTTTAATCCATCATCATTCTTTAGCTCACTCCACCACCCCAGTTCAGACATGGCCATATGCAAATCAGTCTGACCCTGTGCCTCATGGGAACAGTCCAGCCCGAACTGCCAAGCCATGTCTTCCCTGGACCGGAAACAAGCATCCTAGGACCGGTTTCTGGCATTCCAGCCGTCATCAGCCAGGCTTGCTTGAATCCAGTGGCAAAGTGAGCAAGGGACCCACGTCTGGGCATACC
Organism: Calotriton arnoldi; assembly: GCA_963921515.1. Lineage (NCBI taxonomy): Eukaryota > Metazoa > Chordata > Amphibia > Caudata > Salamandridae > Calotriton > Calotriton arnoldi. The sequence goes on along the minus strand of CAWUFW010001892.1, from coordinate 354,926 downwards.
CCGCCAACTTAGGGCGAACAAAGCGATACAAAAGGGGATGATGGACGGAACGTTTGAGCCAATCAAACACTCACCCCCAGTCAACTGATCTGGGTTTAATCCATCATCATTCTTTAGCTCACTCCACCACCCCAGTTCAGACATGGCCATATGCAAATCAGTCTGACCCTGTGCCTCATGGGAACAGTCCAGCCCGAACTGCCAAGCCATGTCTTCCCTGGACCGGAAACAAGCATCCTAAGACCGGTTTCTGGCATTCCAGCCGTCATCAGCCAGGCTTGCTTGAATCCAGTGGCAAAGTGAGCAAGGGACCCACGTCTGGGCATACCCCCGCCAACTTAGGGAGAACAAAGCAAACACAAGGAGATGATGGACAGAGTGCTAAAACTTTTCAAACACTCACCCCAGTCACAGATCTGGGTTGAATCCATCATCATTCTTTAACTCACTTCGCCACCCCAGTTCAGACACAGCTATATGCAAATCAGTCTTGACCCTGTGCCTCATGGGAACAGTCCAAACTGTACTGCCAAGCCATGTCTTCCCTGGACCGGAAACAAGCATCCTGGGACTGCTTTCGGGGTAACACCCCTCATCAGCCAGGCTAGCTTGAATCCAGTGGCAAAGTGAGCAAGGGACCCACATCTGGGCATACCCTGCCAACTTAGGTGTTGGGGCTGCAAGATCTACTTCGGGTTTGGTGTACGGTATGAGGGCTTCTGTGTGATAACAGTGTCGGGGGAAGCTACACTGCGCGACTAGATAATATAAATGCATATGGGGAACTGCAAAACCTCTGTGTTCGTACAGAAATACTAAGTTATTCCACCCAACCTGAGGCTGTCTACCAACCCAAATGACCCGTGTTAATATACTCTGCAATGACGCAAAGAACGAATTGGTTAATAGGATAGGGATGTTTTGAAAGAGATATAGAAATTGGGGAAGAACAATCATTTTTAAAATAGCAATGCGGCCCGCCATTGAAAGTGGGAGGCAGATCCAGCGCTCTACTCGGGTGGTCAACTTATCCACATGTTCCTTCTTGCAAGAAGGAACATGAATTTTTAATTAAAAGAAAATTCAGTAATTCCAGCTCTATAGGGCATCCCTAAAACACACAAGAACGTGAGAGATCCTCCTTTAAGACCAATAGTTACTTCTATCAACGCTCTGACGGAACCACTACCTAAATTTGTAGATACATACCTCTGCCCAGTGGTCAAAACTTTTCCATCTTACATCAGGACTACGGGTGACCTTATTGGTAAGATTGAGAACATCCCTTTGACAACAACAGAGACATTCTAGTAACTCTTGACATAGAGGCACTTTATACCTGTGTGCCCTAAATAGAAGCCATAGAAATGGTCGAATTGTTATTAGAAAGAACATCAAATCTTAGCCTCAAGCACACGCTTGTATATAATGTTTACAGTCCATATAGATATATTCAAAAATCCCAATCCGTATTTCCAAGTTGTTTTTTAATTGTTCAGCCTATTGATCACTTTGTTTCTAGCCATAAAGCCAACCTGTGTTTCGTCGTTATTAGGGATTGACCCACAACTTCCTCAGAGCTAAAAAATATAGAGAAAATGATCTTGGTTGCAATGTTACAACTCTCTATGTTACCAATTGCACCCTTAGTTTAGTGACATTGGTGTCAATGTATATATCGCCTAATGTCCCTGTCTGTGACATGTGTGGAAACCCATGCCCAATATATTATATATACAGTGGATAAATAGCTACACTGATTTTTGAATATATGAATATGGACTGTAAACATTATATACAAGCGTGTGCTTGAGGCTAAGATTTGATGTTCTTTCTAATAACAATTCGACCATTTCTATGGCTTCTGTTTGCCTGATAGAAGGAGCTAACATCTAATTCTATGAATCTAACGGGTATCCTAATTGAAAACGCAGACAGGAAGGTATCTGAATTACAGACAGAATTTGTCAAACTTGAATCTGAGATTAAAAATCTCAGTCTTGTTGAGGCAACTGAGAAAAATTACACAATTTTGAACGAGATCATAGCCAAACATCAGGATGAGATAAAACAACGTAAAGCTAAAAAATTGAAAAGAGATGAGATAGATTACAAGAGCAGTAGATTTTTCAATTTTTCAAAGAAATATGACCATCTAATTCCAAGTGACACGAGAGATAAGACACCTGAGTTAGCATCAGTAGGCTCAAGCTCTACATCACTTAATACCCAGTATCTAGTGAGAGTGAGACAGAGGGAGGGGAAGGTACATCACGACAGACCCCGTCAGAAAATTCTTTTTTAGGAGAAGAACAAAGGATCAAGAGAGGGAATCAGGAACAGACAAGGCATATAGTTACCACAAACTCAGAGGGGAAAAATAGGGGGCTGCCCAGGAAGAAAGAAAGGGCATGTAATGAGATCGTGGGAGAGGAAAAATTAGATGATGTCTCTGTGATCAATCTGGCAAATAACACTTTGAATTCTGACATGATTTCACTTCTGCAGGAAGGAATGGGCTTTTGCCCAAGGAATTCTGGGGATATTTACAGCATGAAAATAGATCTGTTTACATTTATCAGAAGTCTGAAGATTAAAAATTCTTCAAACTTAATCCTCAAGGAAATAAAATCTACAATACATTGCAAACTAATTTTGTGTCCAGTGCTCTATCTATACAGGATATATATGACACTAAAACCCTGTTGTCTATTTCTGATTATGAAGGGGATCCCACCACTACAAGGAAGATATTAGATGACTTGAATGTACAGATGGATTTGAATGCCACAAGTGGGCTTAGGAATAAGTCCATGTGGACACCTACTCTGCCAGGAGGGAATAACAGACATCTTTCACAAATTGATTTTGGGTGATTTGGACAAGTATAGTTAAAGACGGGGACTACACCAAATGAGGGGATATAATCTTAGCAAAGGCGAGCATGAAGCTCTGAGATTACTTAAAACAGATACTGATATCACTATTCGTGAAGCTAACAAAGGGGAGAACATCGTGGTGATGAACAATGCGGACTATGAACATGATATACTAACACAATTGAATGATCCTCTGTGCTATGGAAACGTGACTGGTAATCCAATCTGGGACATGACAACTAAGATCAATAGATCACTGAAACAGTGGCATGACAGGTGTCTATTAGATGACGACGAATATATATACTAGAGGGTGGACCGCCCAAGATATCCATGCCTTTACACCCTTCCTAAGATACATAAGAATCTCCCGTTTCCACCGGGAAGACCCAAAGTCTCAAGTATAGGTGGCCTGACTGAAAAACTCCAGGAATATGTGGCCATTTTTCTGCACCATTTTGTGTCTAACCGTCCATCCTATATAAAGGACACAAAACATATTTTGAGTTTATTAACTGACATTGTAGGAGAGTAGGATCTGCTTCTTATGGTTACCCCCACTTTTTGCTGATGTTCACTGTTTTTCGACTTTAGTCTGGCTGGGGCCCTGCTATCCAGGACCCCAGCCTAGCTGCTTCCTCTCTAAATTGATTCCATGTACCTTAGGTACACCACAGATTGAATTCTGGGGTGCCCTTATAAGTCCCTAGTATATGGTATACTATGTACCCAGGGCATAGGTACCCCAGAGGCCTACCAGGGGCTGAAGCATGTATTATGCCACCCCTGGGCAGCCTTCCAAAATGACACCACAGGACTGCTACAGCAGCCTGAGTGAGGTGGTGCATGCACCCCTTACCGAGATATAGGTTCACTATATCTCACCCTATCACTGCATATAGAAACCTATCAGTCACCCCTATGGCAGGCCTTATCAATCCTGAAGGCAGGGTGCTTGGTTTTGTGTGAGAGGGTGCCCATGCATGAGCAGAGCCCCTATGCAGCCTTCGGAATCTCTCCTCCGGGGTTGTCTGTGATGCAGCCTGACCATATACTCTTAAGTGCATTATAACCAAACGGTAAATGCTAACTTTGGACTGGCTGCACGGAAACATGTCGTGTTTGGTGTCAAACACCTTGGAATCTATGATCCCACCCTTCTAGAGGGAGAGACATGACAGCACCGGTATACCCGGTACCAGCTAACAGAGCCCTGGCATCACAAAATGGGTGCTGCAGCCACAGACACGAGTCTGGCCTCCTGCTGCTGACCGAAACTCCGGCAGGGGAGGCCTGGACAATAGGTTTCCTGTCCCAGGGAGGTGTTACCACCTCCCAGACAGGCTTTAGTGTATTGGGGCTGGGTGGGTGCACTCTCAGAGTGCTTTGAAATCCTGCACTGGGGGCACATTTGGTGTCCCTGTGCATAGCCCAGTTCAAACCGGCTGCAGGGGCTACCAGCCCCTGCTCTGGTGCGAAACTGGACAAATGAAATGGGTGTAGCCACCCCTCTTTCCAAACCCTCCCATAGGTGGGTCCCCAGAGTATGTCCAACCCCTTCCTTGGGTATAAGATAGGAACCCCTGGCAATAGGACTTTAGATATCCCTGGACGAAACTCTGAAACCGAATCCTGGACCTTCGACGATCTGTTTAACGCCAGATGACTGAAGAATCTCCCTTGGAGTAAAGAAGTTACTCCCCTGCTTGGCAGACACCAAAGACGCATCTGTCCGGTCTGCATCTTCGAAGCTCCCGCCAGACGCTGATGACTTTGCAACCCAGGAGGTAGGTTTCCAGACTTCCCAGAGGCTGACCCGAGTCTCCAGCAAAGCTGAGACCTGTATCCCTCGTGGGTACCGTGGAACCGGAACCCCTGGACACTGTGCACATTTGCAAGTGCATAAGCTTCTGGTCGATCCCAGAGGCTGTGCTTTGGGTTACTTGTAGCCCTGACTCCGAGCAAAGAATCTACCGAAGATTGCTGGCCTGGCCACTCCCAGTGACCCGTGGGCCGCCATTTTGTGATTCCGCTTGAGGTCCCTTCGCGATCCCTTGTCTGTCGACTTGTGGGTCCCTCAGAAGGACAACTCTACTTTTAACGGACCTCCCTGGTTGCTCCAGGCCTGCCCTGACTCTCCCTCACTTGGGGAGTCCCTCAGACCTCGCTGGTCCGCACCGAAGCCTTTGTTCTCTTTCTGCGTGGGTTGCTGTTGCCAAGGCTTGTTGAGTCCAATCCGGACACCGACACCGCAGCAAGCGACTTCCTTTGTGGGACAGCTCAAATCCAGCTCCTGGTTGTCGTCGACACCTCCTGGTCCTCGTGGCTGCAGAGACAATCTTCACCTCTTCGAACTTGAAGCACCCGACATCGGTGGGCATTCGACTATCGTGCCCCTGGTCACTGGCTAGTGACCCAGACTCTGTCCCCTCTGCTTTCAGGTTCTTCACATCTTCGATCCAGCTTGGATCTCTTCGGACACTTCTCATCTTCCCGGCAGCAGCACTTTCCAGCAAGCTGCCATTGAAAACGACGGCGCGGCCCGACACCATTTGGCACCTATGCACCCGGCTTCCCTGGGTGAGGTAACACGAGTACTCTGGTGCTCCCGTGGGTGTTGGCCCTAGAACCCTCTAAGTCCAAAAGGGTTTGTTCCTAGTCCACTCCGAAGTGTCCCTAAACTTTAAAACTCTAACCGCGACTTTCCCCATAGACGCTAACGGAGCTCGCGGCTGTGTTCACACACTGCACACGCTCCCCGTGGGTCCCCTGTGTCACTACCTTGGGTGGTTCCTTGGGGTCCCAGCAATTCTACAGGCTCTAGGCCTTGTGTCTAGTCAAGTTGTGGTTCTTATACCACTTTCTTAATATATGGTTTGGTTCGCCCCTAGGGCCTATCGTATATTGTGCTAATTTACTGTGATATTTGAAGTGTAACATATGTGCTTTGACCTCTAGCCTCATAAAGAGACTAGTAGGGTGTGTTTAGAAATAAATACATATATTTTATATATATACCTGGTGTGGTCTCCTTTCATTTGGCCATTCAAGAGATTATAGACTGGTAAAACAAACAGCTTTACACTCCTTCAAGACTTAGCCTGAAGGCTGCTCTCCATAGCTACCACTAGGATAGCTTTCAATAAAGGTTGTCTTTAAACCTATCATCAATAAAGGTCGTTTGGACTGGTGCAAGGTGCCCACTATAACTAGTGGACAGCATATACCAGGCCAACTTCTCACAGACATCACATGGGAACCAGATATGACATTGGTAACACTGGACATTAAAGCTCTATATACCAGCATAAAGCATGAAATAGGGACTATTGCATTGAAAAGCATACTGAGCACCAGAGCAGCACGTTTATGGGAACATACGGAAATACTTTTAGATATGACTAAGTGTAGGAAGCTGGGTTTCTGTTGCAGTAACTCCCCCCACTTTTTGCCAGACTACTGATGCACTTTGTCTTGATGTGCCCTGGGTCCCTACCAATCAGGTTCCCAGGGCCTGTGTTCTTTCCCCAAAACTGTACTTTGTACCCCCAATTGGCACCTCTCTGGCCACATGTCAGTCCCTTGTAAAAGGTACGATGGGTACCAAGGGCACTGTGGCCAGGGAAGGCCTCTAAGGGCTGTAGCACTTATTGTGCCACCCTTAGAGGCCCTGTACCTTTACACACACACACTGCCATTGCAGGCTGCATGTTTTAGTGCAGAACAAAGTGAAGAGTCGACATGGCACACATCCCTGTGTGCCATGCCTACAACCCACTGCCCTGGCATAGGTCGGTCATCCCTCTAGCTGGGTGCAATATACCAGTGGTGAGGGTGCAGGTGCATGAGCCCTGTACCCCTACAGTGTCTAAGCCAATTCTTAGACATTGTAAGTGCAGTAAATGCCATTAAGAATATATGGTGCTGGGAGTTTGTCATTACGAACTTCACAGCACCATAATGGCCTTACTGAAAACTGGGAAGTTTGGTATCAAACTTCTCAGCACATTAAACCCACACTGATGCCAGTGTGGGATTTAATGAAAAATGCACTCAGAGGGCATCTTAGAGATGCCCCATGAAAAACGACCGGCCTCTGGTGGGTTCCCTGACTGGTACACACCAGCCTGCTACCACGAGACATGTTTCTGGACCCCTGGGGTGGGAGCCTTCGCTCCCTGAGCCCAGAAACAAAGCCTTTCCTGGGAGGAGGTGGTCACACCTCCCCCAGGCCAGGAAGAGCCATCTGTGGCAGGGGAGCTTCAAAGGCCTTGCAGCCTTTGTAATGCGACCCCCAGCCTCTCCTGCTATCAGGAGCAGGCCCCCTTCCTGTCTCTCTCCTTTTCGGCGGGAAGACAGGCGGGAAAAATTAGCCAGCCAAGAAGGTGTGCCACCTCTGCCAACCCCACCCCTCAGGTGGGGGAGGCGAGGTGAAGCCTACTCTTCAGTGCCCACCATCTTGCAGATGACAGGCACTTCCCAATCAGGATTAGGGATTGTGCTCACTCTCCCCTGTGGGGTGAGCACACCTTAGGGTGTAGTCACCCTAAGGTCAGCAGCCCATTGGCTACTGACCTCAAGACCCCTAAAATGCCCCCTAAATACCGTATTTAGGGGGCAGCACTGAACCAAGAAGTCAGACAAGAAACCAGAAGAAGAAAAGAAGAAGAAGGACCGAACAGCCATGTCGAAGCTAACAAGAGGAGGACACCCACTGACTTGGCCCCAGCCCTACCGGCCTGTCCCCACCTCGAACCTGCTCCAGAAAAACCCCTGTGTGTCCTGCAGCCAGCAACCTCGGGAAACCCGGAGGACCTGCCTGCCTTCAATCCCAAAGACTCTGTCCCGTGAACACCAGATTTGTTCAACCACAGACTCCAGCACCGCAAGGATCTGTGAGTCTGCACCACTCTGCACCCGACGCCCCCGGCCCAAGTTTGAGTGGCCCAACACTAAGAGGAGGTCTCCCCGGCGACCCTGACCCGAGATCCGGTGATCCCTAACCTGCCTCCAGCCGACGCCTGCAGCCTCAAACCGGAAGGTCCCCCGAACCGCGACCAGGAAACGGTAAGAAGACTCGACCCTAAAAGGCACCCCTGCACCTGAGGCCCCACGGCCTTGGGTGGCCCAACCGACAGTGCCTAACTAACCCCCAGCATCCCAACTTACCTCTCCAAGTGGTGGTCGCACCCAGAAGACCTTCGTCTCCGAACCTGCAGTGTGTTTGTAAACCGGAGACTCCCCATTGAAAGCTACAGGGCGCCCAACGCCAAAACAGCACTCTGCATACGGCCGCCCCAGTGCCGCTGAGGGTGAACCTTTTGTGCTGGCCTAAACCCCCATTTGCCCTGAGATTAAGTCCAGGAGCTTTGCTTCCACAACCCAGTGGCCTGCTCGTCAGCAGCCACCAACCGGGGGCCCCCTATCCCCCATTGGATAACACTGGGCCTCAGCACTCTGCACCCGGCCGCCCTAGTGCCGCTAAGGGTGTAACAAGAGTGCATCCTTGACCCTAGTGGACCCCTGAGTCTAACCCCAGAATACCAACTCCCATAACAAAGTACTTACCTGCTAACCGATAACACTATATTCCTCCATAGGATAACATGGACTGTTTTTCTATGAAAAGTTTCTAAGTGTGGAGTTGGAAAACCTAAGAAACCCTTTTCAAATTGTACTAAATAACAAAAACGCTTTTACTCACCTGTTTACAGGAAATGTCCCAGTGCAGTATTTAGGTATACTGTACTGTGTAAGAAAAGTAATCTGCAAAGTAATCTACTGGTCATTTTACTAAAAGCCTATACAAAGTATATGTACTGTATTTCCAAAGCACTGCAGTTTCAGTAACAATACTGTAATCAAAACAAAGTGCATATACAATTGCAATCCAAACTGTGTTACAACTGCATTACTACTGTGAAGTATTTATTGCTTACCTGTGCCAGGCTTGCTTGGTTCTAGAAAATAAACTAACTAAAAGAATATTTTTATACAAAAACAATTGGTCTGAAGTTCAGTCACTGAGTGTGTGAATTCATTTGTTGACTGAGTGGGTACAACAAATTCTTAACACTGTCCTCTGAAAAACCCTTACTGCTCGACCCCACTACCACAAATAGAGAGTGAGGTGCTATCTACTTTACCTCTGCCTACCTTTTGGGTTCCACTGGACTCCTTGCACACTATACCTCACTTTGGTATAGTATATACAGAGCCAGCTTCCTACACCTTTTCTACATAAAAGTGTGGGGGGGGGCCTGGTGTATATTATGGTTGCAGAAGTCTAGCCAGCATATGTTCCGGCCTCTCCCCCTCCCCATAAGAGCGGGCCCCAGCATATTTCCCGAGGTAATGGGCCTGCCTTTCCACAGTCTCTCTAAATTCTGTCACTAATATGGCGTGTCTATGCGAGTGGGCTGTAGTGGGTTGTTGGGCATGTGTCTCGTCTAACTACGTCGGTTCTACTTCAATACGGGCAGTGTTATGCACAGATCTAGCAATACTCTGGCATGTTTGGAGATACATATGCCCCTGGTATTTGCTTTAAAGGCCTCCCACAAGGTGGTTTGGGATGTAACAAGCCCTTGTTAAGTTCAAAATATGCGATAATGTCTGAGCAGAGTTAAATGTATAGGCGGGGGTGGCAGGATGTCACAGGCGCCAGGGGTCTATAAGTATTTACGTGTCGCATATGTCTCACAGCTTGCGCAATGAGCGGGGTTTTCCAACCGGGGTCTGCGCTGTGATGTCCAGCAGAGGGTCTAGAAGCATATTAAAATCTTCCCCCATAATAATGTCATCTGCGTCTATACAGTCTTTTAGTGCCTGGATTGTTTACAAAGAAATTCTGTGCTGTCAGTGTTTGGGGCATATACATTAACCAACAGTACTCGATATCCCACTAGGTAACCTGCCACTAAGATATATTTGCTCCCTTTGTCTGAATGGGTAGCGTAGGGGTGAAAAGGCAGTCGCTTATGAATCAATGTGGAGGCTCCTTATGGAATGGCTACTGTTGCTGGAAAAAAAACGATGTGGCCCCATGAGGTTGCATAGGTGGGTGGGTGACTGGGCGATAAGTGATTCCTGTAAAAAGGAAATATCCACGATGTGCCGCTGCAGATATTGCAGCCCTTGCTTGCCTTTACATGGGTTATTGAGACCACGAATGTTCCAAGACATAAAGGCGGGGTCCGTAAATGGACGGATGTTAGCATGTAAAGACATCTATCAGAAACAAAAAAAACAGTGGTGTATCTGGTATGGTATATAGGTACAGTAACAAATGAATACATTCAAACAAACCTAAACATTCCAACAACAGTAACTCTCCTGCCCCCTCCCACGCCTGGTGAAAAATTGCCAAGTGAACCCCATTAATGCCAAAGAATTGCAAAACATTTCCCCCCTATTGTGTTGTGGTATAAAACCATTGGGGAGTAGTAACATCTCGATGGGCGGCGCAATGTGTGGAAATGTTCAGCACAATATTGGGGTCATGGATGGGTCCAAGCAGTCAGCTGAGTTGGAGTATCACCGGTGTGCCCCACAGTAGGAGCAATAATAAAGGGCCAGGGCAGTGCCAGTAGACCGCATATCGTGAAGCCAGAAAGCAGCTCGATGGAGATTCTCAACTGGGCGGGAAGAGTTCCATGCTGGCAGGGATCTGTGAGTCAGGTGCAGTGTGTTCGGGCATTGACCGCCCCGGGGACCCACGGTCGCTGGTTCGTTGTTTACAGAATGCCATCACATCTGCTGGGGCATCATAGTAACAGGTTTTTCCATTGACATCAACCTGAAGTCAGGCAGTGTATAGCATTCGGTATCTGAGTCCCAGTTTGCGCAACACAGCTTTGGCTTCACTGAATCTGCGGCGGGCCTCCTGGACCACCACGATGAAGTCCGTAAAAAGCAAAATAGTGGCTTCCTGGTACTGGAGTGGGCCCAGCTCTCTCGTCCCTTCGAAGCGTGACATTGCAGTCTCTGTAATTGAGGAGTCGGGCAACTATTAGTCGCGGCGCGGCATCCGGCACCAGATGGGGGCCCAGAGACTTGTGCGCACATTCCACAACAACTGTAGGCGTAAAGTTCTGCCTCCCCAGTAGGCCAGAGAGTAGTCACTCCATGAATAGGTCCAATCGCCCGGTGTTCAATGTTTCTGCAACTCCCAACATGCAGATGTTATTTCGGCGCCCCTGGCCTCCAGGTCTTCATTTTTAATGGCCATTGCTGTCAGGCATGCCTCCAGCTTTTCCAGTCTCTTCACAACTGCAGCGGAGGTGTCCTCTAGTCTGAATATCTGTTCCTCTGCCCCCACAATTCGCGATCATTGTCTGTCCAGGCGTTCGCCCATGCGGTCTCGGCAGCTGCAGATAGTATCAAAGCGTGCATCTATGGCTCGAAAACCTGTCTTGAGTTTGGCCACGATGGTATCTAATTCAGTTGGTTGTTCAACCGTAGGGCTCCCCGTCGCACCACCCTCCGTGCCTGAAGCCTTCTCTGCCCTGCCAGTAGCTTTTAATTTCTCAAAAGGCAGCTTACGTTGTTTTGGGTCGCCCAGTACCATTGCATTAGTGGGCGCTGTCAAGTCGCAGTTCGCCCCACTGACGGTGGTAGCCGCTGGTAGGTTCTAGGGCCAATGTTTATGGGTGGACCCTCAGAATATCACCAAGTGGGAAGCATGTGCACAGATAGCAGTCGGTGCGCAGGTCCCTGAGTCCCCATGCTAGGAGAGTAAGAAGCGGCAAAGTAGGGAATGTACCATGGCAAATATAGCACAGGCGGCGAGGGATCGACACAGCAATCATTGTGTCTTCCGGAGGGTGTATGACGGATCAGGGTGCATGCTGTTGGGAGGTGCCAGAGGGGGTTTTCAGGGCGGTTCAGTCAACGAGGCAGCCAGTATCAGGGCACCAGTCCCATCAGGTGTATGGGGCAGTCAGTAGGGGCCAGAATGTGACCCTCCTCCTCGGTAGCGTAGTCCCACAAGATTTTCCCGCCAGTGGCCTACCGTGGCATCAGTGCTGTCGGGGTCGCCGATGCTGGGTGGTGCAGGTCTCAGCATGTCTCGGCCTCCCGCACCAGTCCCAGTAGTCAAAGCCACAGTTGCGCCGCAGGCAAGTCAGGGTGGGATTACCATGGCATCCTGCTGCCTTCGATGCAGCAGGGATAGTCTGGATCACGCTCAAGACACTGGCTGACCCATGCCTCAGGCTCACCCATGAACCCTATCACCACATGGCCTCCGAGGCGCGTAGCGGTTGCTGAGCACGGATTACTCCACCAAAGCACTGCGGTCACAGGGAGTAGCCGGGTTTGGTCACAGCATCCACCAAGCAGTACAGGACAAGCCCCAACGCCTCAGGGCTAGTTTCAGGTGCACAAAGGTCCCATCCGACAAAGGATTGGAGCCCTGTCTGGCAGAGCTCCAGAGCCGTGAGGCGATCTTGGTCACCGGCGTGTCCATGCCCCGAAAAGCCTGATTCCTTAAATGATAAGACACTGATGTTGTTAGATTGTTGCTCAATCTGTCTGCCCACCTGCACTCCGACCCCAGAATGTTATTATTATTATTGTTATTACAAGTATTTATAAAGTGCAACTGCGACCTCAAAGATATCCTGGCACTATCCTCCTAGAAGGGGAGAAGACGAACAGTGCCGAGGTACATTCAGAGGGAGCTCAGTGACCTTCGCTTGTACTCGATAGAGTCTTCTCACTAGGTATTCTGGGGCGCCTAACAAAAGAGCATTACAATAGTCAAGTCTGCTCAGGATCATACACGGTACTACAAATACCCTTGCAGATGGTGGTAAAACAGGTAAGCTTTTACTAAGAGTGCGGAGCAGGGCAAAAAAAGTTGCAGCAGTCTTATTAACATGGTGGTCCAAGGATAAATTGTTGTCAAAGTAGATCCCTAAATTATGGACCGTGGATGACACTACCAGGCTGACACTGTTCGACCAAGGATGGAAATTAGAAAGACGTCTGGCTTATCAGTCGAGCAGCAGAGAATCTCAGTTTTGTCTACATTAAACTTTAAGGAGCTGCTGCTCAGCCGATTCGCAAAATCTCTTCAAGTCCAGTAGCTCTGACTGAGAGTTATCCAAAGAGAGGATCAGCTGGTTGTAATCCGAGTAGTTGGCAAAGTTGATACACTAAGATCTAATAAGAGCCATAAGCGGGCGCAGATATATTTTAAATGGAACTGGGCTTAGTGCTGAGACCCGGGGCACTTCATGTTCTACTGATTTAAACATGGAGCGAAAAGGGGTGATCGATGTAGCTTGCGTTCTATCTGTTAGATAAGATTGGATCCAGTCAAGTACTCACCCACTCGATCCAGAAATTAGGATCTTGTGGTTAACTGTGTCAAAGGCGGCTGAGAGATCGAGTAGCACCAATGCTGCCATTTGACCCTGATCCACTACTCATCCAAAGCCAGAACTAAAGCGGATTTGGTGCCATGAGCAGGCCTGAAGACAGATTGTACTTCCTCTAAGAGGGCGAGGACTTCCAGATATGACGATAAGTTCTTGCTGACATATCGTTCAAGAATTTGAACTGGGAAAGGCAGCTGAGATATAGGCCCGTAGTTGCTAAGATCAGACAGGTCCGCTGAGGGTTTTTTTAATAGGAGTTATTAGTGCTCCTTTCAAGGCACATGGAACTTGGCCCATTTCCAAAGGTCATTGCAAATGTTTAGGAGTGAGGAAACACACGATCTGTTAACAGTTTCCAGGCTTTTGGCGGTAATGGGTCTAGTAAAGAGCCCAAAGAGATGGACATCGCTGCTGCCTTAAACTTCCTCGGTCAACATTTCCAAGGATTCAAGTTTATTAGTACAGGTTGCAATTATTTTGTCCAAAGTGGCATCCTCCACCTGTGAAAAGCACAGAGGGGATCTGGGAGGATTTATATGTAAAATAATGTTCTTGATCTTATTGTCGAGAAAAATCGATAAAGTGTCACATAAAGTCTGAGAAGGCCTAATGGCCTGCTTAGTGCATTATGGGTCAGATAACTCACAAGCAATATCAAATATCTTTTTCGTGCTATTTGAAGCTCCTAGAATGGCTTTGGCATAGTATTCCTCTTTAGCCCTGCACAGATATTTTCATAGCTGTTTAAGGCAGACTTTAATTGTTGTTTATACTCAACTAAATAAGACATGTGCCATTTTCTCTCCAACTTTTTACAAGCTAATTTAGCCTGTTTTAAAGTCTAGGGGGCATATTACCAAGCCCTATCGCCACCACAACGTCACTTTTTGTGACGTTGTGGTGGCGATAGGGTCAGCGCCTATTACCAAGGCAGCGTTAAACCACATAACGTGGCTAAAAGTCACGTTAAGTGGCTTAACGCTGCCTTGGTAATAAGGCCCTTTAACGCTAAAATTTGCGTGAAAGGGGCGTGCAGTGGGTGTTGCGGTGGGCGTTCCACCGCAACACCCATTTACTTCGACGCTGCCATCTATTATCAAGAGAGGCGATAATAGGTGGCAGCGCCGAACTTAAGACCAGGAAAATCCTGGTCTTAAGGTGGCGAAACGAGGAGAAATGCTTCATTTCTCCTCGTTTTTGCTTTTTCCATGTGTGCTGCCTTGTGCAGCACACATGGAAAAAGCAAAATGCCAAGGTTTGTTTATGTACAGGAAGGGACACCTTCCTGTACATAAACAAACCTCCCTGCTTGCAGACACCCTTGCACTCTGGTGCAAGGGTGCCTGCGTTGGCGTTAAGTTGTGAGACTTAGCGCCATCGCAGGGGGAAACGCCAGGCTGCACCATATCCTTGGTAATATGGTGCAGCCTGGCGCTTCCGAAGTGGCGATGAGAGGCGTTAAGCCAAGGAGGTTAACGCCTCTCACTGCCACTTCCTAGATAATATGCCCCTAGGTATGCCAAGGCGCAGAAGGTCTTAAGCAGGCTTTTACCCCTTTAAGAGATGTTGCTTTATCTAGAGCCTCTGTGATCCTCCATTGTAAAGCATTGTAGTTGTCTTCGACCTCACACTTTACTATGAAAGCATGCTCCCAGATCAAAGGAATTCGTTTCCACTATGTGGGCCAGTTTGGCCCATGCTCTACGAGGAACTGGCTTTGTAGACCCCAGCCTGGAGTTAAATACTTTGGACACTTAATATAGAAGGCCTCCCTTCTGGTCTGACTAACTCAGAGGAGTAACACCCCCCACGGAGATAAGGTCTCCGTATGCAAAACTAAGGTCCAGTGTATGCCCCTCCTGATGGGTGGGCCCAGGCACAAGGTGCTGTACTCCCAGCATTTTACAGGAACCCTGTCGGTCCTTCGAGTATTGCACTGTCTCATCCGCCCAAACATTATAATCACCCAGAATTCAAAAAATTGGGAGCGTGAGAGGACCAAATTTGAGATATAAACAGAGAAGGTGTGCACAAAAGAAACCGCAGAGCCCGGAGGGGAGGAGCACAGTATTCCAGAAAGAGAGCTGCCCTTCCGCTCCCTCAAAGAGAAACCTAGGATCTCAGCTCTCTCAAAGTTATCTAGATGCATGGTAACGAAGTCCCAGCAGTCCTTTAAGATTATGGCTACTCCCCCTCCCCTGCCCTCTCTAAAGACGATGAAAGACCTCGCAGCTCATAGGGGTGGATATGCCAAAATGAGTATTCGCGAATAGAACCCCTATGACAGGCCGGGCTCTCCAATGTGATGTCACGAGGTCCGCGCTAGCACCAGCTGCAGAATCTTGTGAGTGGAACCCCTATGACGTGCAAGGCCATCCAATGTGATGTCACGAGGTCCGCGCTAGCACCAGCAGCCACCAGAATCCTGTGAATGGAACCCCTATGACGTGCAAGGCCCTCCAATGTGATGTCACGAGGTTCGCGCTAGCACCAGCTGCAGAATCGTGTGAGTGGAACACCTATGACAGGCCGGGCCCTCCAATGTGATGTCACGAGGTCCGCGCTAGCACCAGCTGCAGAATTCTGTGAATAGAACCCCTATGACAGGCCGGGCTCTCCAATGTGATGTCACGAGGTCCGCGCTAAGTGCAGAGGGAGGCCTCTGCCGCAGCAGAGACAAGCAGAGGCCACTGATGGGGAAGAATGTCTCGTAGGATGGGATCGTCTTTTTAAGCTTTTCGCAGGATAATTTTTGTGACTAAATAGGTTTTTGCTTTTTTCAGGACATTGAATTAAAACCGTGTCTCGCTTGCTCCCTCCCCTTACAATGCAACACCTGTCATCGCCCATAAACCAGTGATGTATGATGACACCGTGAAAAGTCTCTATTGTGACGTGTCCTTGGTATAAAAGGCTGGTAACCAGGCAGCCGCAGCAGTGCACTCATGAGCACCGGACAGAGAGGACCACTGCTGGCGGCTGGAGCTGAGGCCCGCGAGAGGCGGAAGCAGCAGGGGCCTATCAGGCTCCCAAAAAGAAGTGGGTGGGGATGGGTCTATAGGGATAAGGTGAGTATATAAACCAAACGAAAACTGAACTGAAAACCGAACTTGAAACCAAACTGAAACCAACCTTGAAACCAAACTTGAAACTGACTTGAAACTGGCTTGAAACTCAATTTCCCTTCCCTTCTCTTCCTTCCCTTCCGATCAACTTCCGTTCCGTTCCCTTCGCTTCCATCCCTCTTCCTTTCCCTCCCCGACCTTCTCCCCTACCCTTCCCTTCTCACCTCTCCCTCCTCATCTTCCATCCCTTCTCGCCTCCATGCTCTCCCTCCCCTCCCCTCCCCTTCCCTCTCCCTTCTTCCCCTCACCCCTTCCTCCCTTCTCCCTTCTTCCCCTCACCCTTCCCTTACCACCACCCTTCCCCTTCCCTCTCTTCCCCTTCCCTCTCTATTCCCACCATGTACCCTCACCCTCCTCGTTCCCCTCTCCCTCGACCCTCAACCTTCCCATCTCCCATCTCCCTCCCTCTCCCTTGCCCTCTTACTCTCCGTCCCCTTCACCCTCAAACTCTCCCTTCCCCTTCCCTCTCCCTCATCCTTTCCCTCACCCTTCACCCTGCCTCTCCCTCACCCTCTTCCATCCCTCACCCTCTCCTCTCTCCCTCACCCTCTTCCATTCCCTCACCCTCTCCCTTTCCCTCTCCCTCACCCTCTAACCCTCCCTCTCCCTTTTCCTCACCCTCCCTCCCTCCACCTCTCCCCCTCCGAACCCCCTCTCCCTTCCCCCTTTCTGCTTCCCGTCTCCCCTTCCCCTCTCCCTCTCCCTTTTCCTCACCCTTCGCCACACCCTCACCCTTCCCCCTCACCCTTCCCTCTCTTCCCCTTGCCTCTCTACCCTCACCCTCTACCCTCACCCTCCATCTTCCCCTCTTCCTCGATCCTCCCCTCTCCCTCACCTTCACCTCTCCCTTCCCTCCTCCCTCACCCTCACCCTCTCCCTTCCCCTCACCCTTCCCCTCTCCCTTTACTCTCTCTTCCCCTCTCTTCACCCACACCCGCACCCTTTCCATCACCCACACCCTCTCCCTTCCCCTCACCCTCTCCCCTACCCTCACCCTCACCCTCTCTCCTCACCCTTTTCTTTCCCTTTCCCTTTCCCCTCTCCCTTCTCCTCTCTCTTTCTCCCCTCCCTTTCTCCTCACCCTTCCCCTTCCCCTCTACCTCTCCCTTCCCCTCACCCTCTCCCTTCCTCTCTCCCTTTCCCTTTCCCTTCCCCTCACCCTTACTCTCCCTTTCCCCCTCCCCTTCCCTCACCCTCTGCCTTTCCCTCACCCTCTCCCTCTTCCCCTTTCCCTCTCCCTTCCCCTCCCCATCACCCCCCTTCCCCTCCCTCTCCCTCCCTCTCCCTTTCCGCCACCCTCACCCTCACCCTCTCCCTTGCCCTCACCCTCACCCTTTCCCCTCTCCTTCCACCTCTCCCTCCCCACTCCCCCTCTCCTCTTACCCTCTCCCTCCCCCTCCCCCTTTTCTTTCACTTTCCCTCTCCCTTCCCCTCTCCCTTCCCCTCTTCCTCTCCCTTCTCCTCTCCCTTCCTCTCTCCCTCGCACCCTTCCCCTCTATCTTGCCCTTCCCCTCTCTCTCACCCTCTCCCTCTCCATTCCCCTCACCCTCACTCTCTCCCTTTCCCTCACGCTACCCCCTCCCTTCCCCTCACCCTCTCCCTTCCTCTTTCTCTCTCCCTTTCCCTCCCCTTCCCCTCTCCCTTCCCCTCTCTTCACCCTCACCCTTCCCAATACCCGCACCCTCTCCCTTCCCCTCACCCTCTCCCCTACCCTCACTCTCTCCCCTCACCCTCACCCTTATCTTTCCCTCTCCCTTTCCTCTCTCCCTTTCCCCTCTCCCGTTCTCCTCACCCTTCCACCTCTCTATCTCCTCACCCTTCCACTCTAACTCTCCCTTCCCCCACACCCTCTCCCTTCCTCTCTCCCTTTCCCTTCCTCTCACCCTTCCTCTCTCCCTATCCCTCACCCTCTGTCTTTCCCTCACCCTCACCCTCTCCCTCTTCCTCTCTCCCTCTTCCTCTCCCTTCCCCTTTCGCTCACCCTCTGTCTTTCCCTCACCCTCTCCCTCTTCCTCTCTCCCTCTTCCTCTCCCTTCCCCTCTCCCTCACCCTCATCCTTCCCCTCTCCCTACCCCTTCCCCTCCCTCTCCCTTTCCCTCTCCTTTTCCCTCACCCTCTCCCTTTCCCTTACCCTCACCCTTTCCCCTCTCCTTCCACCTTTCCCTCCCCACTCCCCCTCTCATCTTACCCTCTCCCCCCTCCCCTCACCCTCTTCTTTCCCTTTCCCTCTCTCTTTATCCTTCCCCTCTCCATTGCCCTCTCCCTTCCTCTCTCCCTTCCCCTCTCTTCATCCTCCCCCTCTCCGTTCCCCTCTTCCTCTCCCTTCTCCTCTCCCTTCACCTCTCCCTTCCTTCCTTCCCCTCTACTTTGCCCTTCCCCTCTCCCTCTCCCTCACCCTCTCCCTTCCCCTCACTCTCTCCCTTTCCCTCACCGTCTCCCTTTCCCTCACCCTCTCCCTCTTCCTCTCCCTTTCCTCATCCCCTCTCACTCACCCCACCCTCTCCCTTCCACGTCCGCTCTCCCTTCCCCTCTCTCCTGCCTTTCCCTCTCACTCTCCCTTTCCCTCACCCTCACCCCTCTCCACTCTCCCACCCCCTTCCCCTCTTCCTCCCCCTCCCTTTCCACTTTCCCCTCTCCATTTCCCTCTCCCTTCCATTCCCTCTCACTCCACCTCTCCCTCCCCCTCTCTGTTTCCCCTCCCCTGCTGCCTTTCCTCTTCCCTCTCCCTTTCCCTTTCCCTCTCCCTTCCCCCTCCCTTCCCATTTCCCTCCCCCTCTCCAATCCCCTCTACCTCTCCCTTCCCTTCCCCTCACACTCTCCCTTCCTATCTTGCTTCCCCTTTCTTCACTCTTCCCCTATTCCCCTTCCTTCCCCTTCCCCTCTCCCTTCCTTTCCCCTTCCCCGCTCCCTCACCCATTCCCTCTTCCTCTCCCGCCTTCTCTCTTTTCCTCATCCTCTCCCTTCCCCTCACTCTTTCCCTTTTTCCTCACCCTCTCTCTTTCCCTCCCCCTCTCTCCTTCTCTCACCGTCCCTCTCTTCCCCTCTCCCTCACCCTCTCCTCTTCCCCTCCCTCCCTCCACTTCCCTCTCCCTCTCCTTCCCTTCCTCCCCTTCCCCTCTCCTTCCTTCCCTCTTCCTTTCCATCTCCCTTTCCCTTTCCCCTCTCCAATCCCCTCTACCTCTCCTCCCTTCCCCTCTCTCTTTCCCTCACCCTCTCTCTCTTCCCTTCTCCCTCGCCTCTCCTTCTCCCTTTCCCTCTCCCTCCTTTCCCCTCTCCCTCTCCCTCCTTTCCCTCTTTCTCCTCTCCCTTCCCTTCCCTCTCCCCTACCCTCTTTACAACCTTATCCTTCCCCTCACCCTCTCTTCCCCTCACCATTTTCTTTTCCTTTCCTCTCTCCCTTCCTCTCTCCCATCCCTCTCTCCCTTCCCCTCTCTTCAACCTTCCCCTCTCCCTTCTCTCCCTTCCTCGCTCCCTTCCCCTTCCCTCTCCCTCTCCTCTTCCCCTTCCTCTCCCTTCACCTCTCCCTCCTTCTCCCTTCCCTCACCCTCGCCCTCACCCTCACTCTTTCCCTTTCCCTCACCCTCACTCTTTCCCTCACCCTCTCCCTTCCCCTCTCCCTCACCCTCTTCCTCTCCCTTCCACTTCCCCTTTCCCTCTCCCTCATTCTTTCACTCCCTCACCCTCACCCTTACTCCTCTCCTTCCCCCTCTCTCTTCCGCTCTCCCTCTCCCTCTCCCTTCCCCTCTCACTTTCCCTTTCCCTCCCTCATTCCTTCACTTTCCCTCACCCTTTCCCCACTCCCTCCTCCTCTCCCTTTCCCTCCCACCACCGCCACCGCTTTCCCTTTCCGCGCCCCCTCTCCCCGTACCCTCACTGTCTCCTTCCCCTCTGCTCCCTCACCCTCTTCCTCTCCTTTCCCCCTCTCTCCCTTCCCCTCTCCCTGTCCCTCACCCTCTCCCTTTCCATCACCCTCTTTCTCTCTCACCCTCCCTCTCCATCTCCCTTTCCCTTTCCCTCTCTCCCTTTCCCTCTGCCACCACCTCTTCCTCCCCACTCCCTCCCTCCTCCCCCCTCCCATTCCCCTCACCCTCTCTCTTCCCCTCTCCCTTTTGCCCTCTCTCCCTCCCTTTCCCTCACCCTCTCAATTTCCCTCACCCTAACCATTTCCCCTCCCTCTCCCTCCACCTCTCCCTTACCCTTTCCTTTCCCTCACCTCCCTGCCCTCCACTCCCTCCCCCTCTCCCCTTACCCTCTCCCTTTCCCTCACCCTCTTACTTTTCCTCACCCTAACCCTTTCCCCTCTCCCTCCACGTCCCCCTTGTCCTCTCCCTTTCCCCTCTCCCTCACCCTCTCCCTTTCCCTCTCCCCTTTCCACCACCCTCTTTCTCTCACCCCTCGCCTCTCCCCTTTCCACCACCCTCTCTTTCTCTCACCCCTCCCCTCTATGTCTCCCTTTCCCCTCTCCCTTCCCCTCTGCCGCCACCTCTTCCTCCCCACTCCCTCCCTCCCCCTCCCATTCCCCTCACCCTCTCCCTTCCCCTCTCCCTTTTGCCCTCTCTCCCTCCCTTTCCCTCACCCTCTCAATTTCCCTCACCCTAACCATTTCCCCTCTCCCTCCACCTCTGCCCTTACCCTTTCCCTCACCTTCTTACTTTCCCTCACCCTAACCCATGCCCCTCCCTCCCCTCTCCGTTTTCACTCTCCCTACACCGCTACCTCCCCCTCCAACTCTCCCTCCCCTCACCCTGCCCCTCCCTCTCTCCCCTTTCCCTTCACCCGCTCCCTTCCCTTCACCCTCTCCCTTCCCTCTCCCTCTCCCCTCTCCCTTCTCCCTTCCTCTCTCCCTTCCAACTTCCTCTCCCTTTCCCTCACCCTTCCCCTCTCTCTCCACCTCCCCCTCACCCTCTGTTTCCCCTCTCCCCTTCCAACTCACTTCCCCCTCCCTTCCCCTTCCCATCTCCTTTCCCCTCTCCAATCCCCTCTACCTCTCCATTTTCCTTTCCCTCTCCCCTTACTGTCTCCTTCCCCTCTCCCCTCCGCTCCCTTCCCCTCCTCCTATCCTTTCACCTCTGCCTTCCCCTCTCTCCATTCCCCTCTCCCCCTCCCCCTCCCTTTCCCTCACCCTCACCCTCCCTTCCCCTCACCCTCACCCTCTCCCTTCCCCTTTTCCTCCCAATTTGGCTTTCCCTCTCCCTTCCCGTCTCCCTTCCCTTTCCCTCTCAATTCCCCTCTCTCTTCACACTTCCCCTCTCCCTTCCCCTCTCCCTTCCATTCTTCCTCTCCTTCCTTTCTCACTTCCCTTCTCCCTCACCCTTCCCCTCACCTACTCCCTTCCCCTCACTTTCCCTCCCCCTTTCCCCTCTACACCTCTACCATCCCCTCTTCCTTCCCCTCCTTTCCCCTCTCTCTCCCCTCTCCTTTCCCTCTCCTTCCTTTCTCCCTTCCCCTCTCCCTCACCCTTCTCCTCACCCACTCCCTTCCCCTCTCCCTTTCCCCCGCCTTCCCCCTCCCCCTCAACATCTCCCTTTCCTCTCTCCCTCTCCCCCTGTCCCCTTTCCCTCTCTCCTTCCCTCTCCTCTCCTTCCATCTACCTTCTTATCTCCCTTCCCCTCTCCCTCCACCTTCCGCTCTCCTTTCCCCCAACCTTCCCCTCACCCTTCTCCTTTCCCTCTCCCTCACTCTCTCCCTTCCCTTCCCCTCACCCTCACTCTCTCCCTTTCCCTCACCCTCTCCTGTTTCATCCTCCTCCCCCTCTTCCCCTCTCCCTTCCCCTCACCCTCTCCCTCTTCCTTTCTCTCCCTCTCCCTCACCCTCTCCCTTCCACTTCCCCTCTCCCCCTTCCCCTCCCTTTTCCTTTCCCTCACCCTCTCACTTTCCCTCAACCTTTCCCGTCTCCACCTCTCCCACCCCCACCCCCACCCCCTCCCACTCTTTCTTCCCTTCCCTGTTCCCCCTCTCACTTTCCCCTTCCCTTCTCCCTTCCCCTCTCCCTTTCCCCTCTCACTCCACCGCTCCCTCCCCATCCCCATCTCCCTCCCCCTCTCTGTTTCCCCTCCCCATCTGCCTTTCCCTCTCCCTTACCCTCTCCCTTCCTATCTCCCGTTCCCCTCTCCAGTCCTCTTTACCTCTCACTTCCCCTTCCCTTATCCCTCTCCCTTCCCCTCTCCCCTTCTCCTCTCCCTCACTCTTTCCCTCTTCCTCTCCCTTCCCCTCTCCCTCCTCCCTTCCCTTCCCCTCACCCTCTCTCTATCCCTCTTCCCTTCTCCCTCGCCCCCCCTTCTCACTCTCCCTTACCTTACCTTCCCCTCTCCCTTCCCCTCTCTTTACCCTCATCCTTCCCCTCACCCTCTCTATTCAACCTCACCTTTTCTTTCCCTTTCCTCTCTCCCTTCCCCTCTCCTTTCCCCTCTACTTTCCCCTCTCCCTCTCCCTTCCTCTCTCCCTTTCCCTTTCCCTCTCTTCACCCTTCCCCTCTCCCTTCAATTCTTCTTCTCCCTTCCTCGCTCCCTTCCCCTCTCCGTCTTCCTCTCCCTTCCCTCTCCTCCCTCCTTTCCCTTCCCCTTCCCCTCACTCTCTCCCTTTCCCTCACCCTCTTCCTTTCCCTCACCCTCTCCATCTTCCCCTCTCCCTTCCCGTTCCTCTCCCTCACCTCTCCCTCTCCCTCTCCCTTTACTTCCCCTCTCACTTCCCCTCCTCACCCTCTTCCACTCCTCTTCCTTCCCTCTCCCTCTCCCTCTCCCTCTCCCTCTCCCTTTTCCTCACACTCTTTCCCTCACCCTTACCCCATCCCCCTTTCCTTTCCCATCCCCTCTGACTCCCATTCCCCTCCCCTTCCTCCCCTCTCCCTCCCCCTTTCCCCCTCACTGTCCCTCCCTTTCCCTCCCCCTCCCTTTCTTCTCCCCCTTCTCCCTTGCCCTCCCACTCCCCTCTCCCCTCTCCCCTTACCCTCTCCCTTTCCCTTTCCCTCACCCTAACCCTTTCCCCTCTCTCTCCACGTCCCCCTCATCCTCGTACTCTCCCTTTCCCCTCTCCCTCCCCCTCTCCCTTTCCCTTCCCCTCTCCCCTTTCCCTCTTTCTCTCCCTTCCCCTCTCTCTCCCCTCTCCCTTTACCTTCTCCCTCCCCTCGCCCTCCACCTCTCCCCTTTCCCTTCAGCATCTTCCTTCCCTTCACCCTCTCCCTTCCCCTTTCCCTCTCCCTTCTCCCTTCCTCTCTCCCTTCCCCTCTCTTCACCTTCCCCTCTCCCTTCCCCTCTTCCTCTCCCTTCCCCTCCCACTCCACCTCTCCCTCTCTGTTTCCCCTCCCCTCTCCCTCTCCCTTTCCCCTTCCCCTCTCCCTTCCCCCTTTCCCTCCCTCCCTCCCTTTCCCTCTCCCTTCCCATCTCCCTTTCCCCTCTACCTCTACCTCTACCTCTACCTCTCCCTTCCCCTCACCCTCACCATCACTCTCCCTTCCTCTCTTGCTTCCCCCCTTCACCCTTCCCCTATCCTTCCCCCTACCCCTCGCCCTCTTCCCTTACCATCTCCTTCCCCTCTCCCTTCTGCTCCCTTCCCCTCTTCCTCTCCCTTCCTCTCTCCTCTCCCCTCTCCCATCCCTTCTCTCTCCCTCCCACTCCCTTTCCCTCACCCTCTCTTTCCCTCATCCTTTCCCTTACCTTCACCCTTCCACTTCCCCTCACCTCTCCCTTCCCCTTTCCCTCTCCATTTCCTTTCCTTTTCCCTCTCCCTTCCTGTCTCCCTTCACTTTCCCTCTCCATCCCCCTCTCTTCACCCTCTCCCTCTCTCTCTCCTCCCTTCCCTCACCCTCTCCCCCTACCCTCACTCTTTCTCTTTTTCCACACCCTCTCCTTTCCTCTTCCTCTTCCCTTCTCCCTCGCCCTCCCTTCTCACTCCCTTCCTTCCCTTCACCTCTCCTTCTCCTCTCTTCCCCTCATCGTTCCCCTCACCCTCTCTCTTCCCCTCACCCTGTTCTTTTCCTTCCGCTCTCCCTTTCCTCTCCCTTCCCTCCCCTCTCCCGCACACTCTCCTCTCCTCTCTCTCCCTTCCCTCTCTTCCTCTTCACCCTTCCTCGCTCCCTTCCCCTCTCCCTCTTCCTCTCCCTTTCCCGCTCCCTCCTTCTCCCTTCCCCTCACCCTCTTCATTCCTCTCACCCTCACTCTCTCCCTTTCCCTCACTCTCTCACAATCCCTCACCCTCTTCCTTCCCCTTCCCCTCTCTGTCTCCCTCACCTTCTTCCTCTCCCTTCCACTTGCCTTTCCCTTTCCCTCACCCTCACTCCCTCACCCTTTCTCCTCTCCCTCTCCATTTCCCTCCCTCTCCCCATCTCCCTTCCCCTCACTCCCCCTTTTCCTCTCCTTCCCTCTTCCCCTCCCTTTCCCTCTCCCACTCCCTTTCCCTCACCCTCACCCTTTCCACTCTCCCTCTCCCTCCACCTTTCCCTTTCCCTCCCCTTCTCCCTTTCCTCCTGCCACCCCCTTTCCCTCCCCCTCTCCCCTTCCCTCCCCTCTCCTCCTTCCTCCTCTTCCCCTCTCTCAACCTCGTCCTCTCCCTTCCCCTCTCTTTCCCTTCCCTCTCCCTTTCCCCCTCCACTCCCTTTCACTCACCCTCTCTTTGCCTCCCCCTCCCTCTTCCTGTCCCTCCCCCTTTCCAATACCCCTCCCCTCTCTCTCTCCTTTCCCTTCCCCTCTCCAATATATGACCTCACATCGCATGCCTACACAGCGCATGCCATTACAACGCAAAGTCATGCATGGTAAAGGCATATAGATGGTAAAAGTGGTTCACGTAAGGAATGGAATATATAATTATATAAATATATTTATATACATTTTTTTTTTATATATAGATATATATATATATATAAATATTTATACCCCTTAAAACCCATAAATTACCCCTGGCACCCCAAAACCCAAACTGAACCCCAAAATTACTCTTAGCACCCCAAATCCCAAACACACCCTGAACCATAAACTTACCCTTAACACCCGAAACCCAAACCCACTCTGAACCCTAAAATTACCTGGGCACCCCAAAATCCAAACCCACCCTGAACCCTAAAATTAGCCTGGGCACCCCAATACCCATACCTACCCTGAACCCTAAAATGACCCTTAGCACCCCAAAACCCAAACCAACCCTGAACACCAAAATTACCCTAGGCACCACAGAACCCATACCCACGCTAAACTCTAAAATTACTCTTTGCACCCCAAAACCAACTCCCTCCTGAAATCTAAAATTACCCAGGGCACCAAACCCAAACCACCCAGAACCTAAAATTACCCTTAGGAACTCGAAACCCAAACACACCTGAACCCTAAATTTACCCTGGGCACCCCAAAACCCAAACCCACTCTGAACTTTAAAATTACCCTTACACCCCTAAACCCAAACCCACCCTTAACCCTAAAATTACCCTTAGCACCCCAATACCCAAACCCTCCCTGAACCCTAAAATTACCCTGGGCACCCCAAAACCTAAACCCACACTAAACCCTAAAATTACTCTTTGCACCACAAAACCCTAACCTGAACCTAAAATTCTCGGGACCACAAGAACCCTAAAATTACCCTTAGCACCCCAAACCCACCCTGAACCCTAAAATTAACCAGGGCACCCCAAACCCACCCTAAACCCTAAAATAATCCTTAGCACCCCAAAATTCAAACCCACCCTCAACCCTAAAATTACCCTTGACACCCCAAAACCGAAACCCACCCTGAACCCCAAAATAACCCTTAGCACCCCAAAACCCAAACACACCCTGAACCCTAAAATTTCCTTGGGCACCCCACAACCCACACCCACCTTGAATCCTAAAATTACTCTTTGCACCCCAAAACCCATACCTACACCAAACCCTAAAATTACCCATAGCACCGCAAAACCCAAACGCACGCGAAAACCCAAATCCACCTAAACCCTAAAATTACCCTTACCCCCAAAACACAAACCCACCCTGAACCCTAAAATTACCCTGTGCACCCCAAAACCCAAACCCACCTGAACCCTAAAATTACCCTTCGCACCCCAAACCCAAACCCACCCTGAACCCTAAAATTACCCTCGGGCACCCCAAAATCAAACCCACCCTGAACCCTAAAAATATCCTTATCACCCCAAAACCCAAACCCACCCTGAACCCTAAAATGACCCTTAGCACCCCAAAATCCATACCCATTTAGGGTTATGTTATGTTAACGGGTTTATTAAGCGCAACAGCTGCCCCAGCAAAGAGGCGTTCCGGCGCTAACTAGCAGTGAGGTGACAGAAACATGAAAGGCCCTGGGACCTACGGAATGGGGAAGAGAAAAGTTTTTAGAGATTTCCTAAATTCGAGGTAGTTAGTGAACCCCCGAATATGGGCCGGTAAGGAATTCCAGAGGATGGCTGCTCTATTCCGAAAGGAACGACCACCAGCACGAACCCTCCTAACTCTAGGAACCACCACCAGATGTTGTCCCACAGAACGGAGCTGGCGAGAGGGGACATAAGGTGAAAGCAGGTCAGTCAAGATTTTAGGAGATGCCAGTTTCAGAGTTTTAAAGGCTCTACAAAGAGCCTTAAACTCGATGCGCCTAGCCACAAGTAACCAGTGTAAACGGCGAATGGCGCTTGTCACTGAGCAGACTCGGCGCAGACCAAAAAGGGATCTTACAGCCGCGTTCTGGACTCTCTGTAGCCTCTGAACTTCCGACTTATTAGCTCCCAAATACAGTGAATTTGCATAGTCCAGCCGTGACATAATCAGGGCCTGGATGATGATCTGCCTAGTAGGGTAATTTCAGGGCTCAGGGTTGGTTTGGGTTTTGCTTTGCTAAGTGTAAATTTAGGGTTCAGGGAGGGTTTGGGTTTTGGGCTGCTAGGAGTAATTTTGGGGTTCAGGTGGGTTTGGGTTTTGGAGTGTCAAATGGTAATTTTAAGTTTTAGCGTGGGTATGGGTTTTGGAGTAACAAGGAAATTTTTAGGGTTCAGCGTGGTTTTGGGTTTTGGGGTGCCCAGGGTAATTTTAGGGTTCAAGGTGGGTATGGGTTTTGGGAAGTAAGGGTAATTTTAGGGTTCAGGCTTGGTTTGGGTTTTGGGGTGCCCAGGGTAATTTTAGGGCTCAGGGTGGGTATGGGTTTTGGGAAGTAAGGGTAATTTTAGGGTTCAGGCTTGGTTTGGGTTTTGGGGTGCCAAGGGTAATTTTAGGTTTTGCGCTGGGTATGTGTTTTGGGATAGCAAGAGTACTTTTAGGGTTCAGCGTGGGTTTCGGCTTTGGGATGCTAAGAGTAATTTTAGGGTTCAGGGTGGGTTTGGGTTTGGCCATGCCCTGGGCAATTTTAGGGTTCAGGTGGATTTGGGTTTTGGGGTGCTAAGGGTAATTTAGGGTTCAAGGTGGGTTTGGGTTTTGGGGTGCCCAGGGTAATTTTATGGTTCAGGGTTGGTTTGGGTTTTGGGGTGGAGGGGTAATTTTAGGTTCAGGGTGGGAATAGGTTTTGGGGTGCCGAGGGTAAATTTAGGGTTCACGGTGGGTTTTGTGTTTGGGGTACTAAGGGTAATTTTAAGGTTCTGGGTGGGTTTGGCTTTTGGGGTGCCCTGTGTAATTTTAGGGTTCAAGGTGGGTATGGGTTTTGGGGTGCAAAGAGTAATTTTAGGGTTCAGGTTGGACATGGGTATCGCGGTGCTTAGGGTAATTTTAGGGTTCAGGGTTGGTTTGTGTTTTGGGGTGACCAGGGTAATTTTAGGGTTCAGGGTGGGTTTGGGTTTGGGGTGCCAGGGTAATTTTAGAGTTCTGAGTGGGTTTGGGTTTTTGGGTGCCCAGGGTAATTTTAGGATTCAGGGTGGGTTTGGGTTTTGGGGTGTAGAGGTCATTTTAGGGTTCAGGGTGAGTTTGGGTTTTGGGGTGTAGGGGTAATTATAGGGTTCAGGGTGGGATTGGGTTTTGGGGTGCCCAGGGTAAATTTAGGGTTCAGGGTGGGTCTGGGTTTTGGGGCACTCAGGGTAATTTTAGGGTTCAGGGTGGGTGTGGATTTTCGGATGCAGAGTAATTTTAGGGTTCAGGATGGGTATGGGTTTTGGGGTGCCTAGGTAATTTTAGGGTTCAGGGTTGGTTTGGGTTTTGGGGTGTAGGGGTAATTTTAGGGTTCAGGGTGGGTTTGGGTTTTGGACTGCCCAGGGTAATTTTAGGGTTCAGGGTGGATTTGGGTTTTGGGGTGCTAAGGGTAATTTTAGGGTTCAGGGTGAGTTTCGGTTTTGGGGAGCTAAGGGTAATTTTGGTATTCAGGGTGGTTTGGGTTTTGGGGTGCCAAGGGTAATTTTGGGGTTTTAGGGGGTATTTAAAAAAAAGATATATGTAATATAGAGAGGGGAAGGATGCCGGTGAAGAGAGGGGGAGGGAAAGGGAGAGGGGAAGGGAGAGGAAAAGGAGAGGGAAAGGGGAAGGATGGGGAGAGGGAAAGGGGAACGGAGAGGGAGAGAAGGAGGAGAGGGATAGGGGAAGGGAGGAAAGGGTGAGGAAGAGGAAGAGGGAAAGGGAGGAATGAAGAGGGTGAGGAAATGGGAGAGGATGAGGAAAAAGGGAGAGAGTGGGGTGAGGGGAAGGGAGAGGGTGAGGGGGAGGGAGAAGGAGGAAGAGGGGAAGGGAGAGGAAGAGGGAAAGGGTGAGGGGAAGGGGGAAAGGAAGGGAGAGGTGGGGAGGGGAAAGGGTGAGGGAAAGGGAGAGGGTGAGGGAAAGGGAGAGGGAGTGGGAGAGGAGAAGTGGAAGAGAGGGTGGGGAGGAAAAGAGGAAGAGGGAGAGGAGTAGGGAGAAAGGAAGAGGGTGAGGTGGGAGGAAAGGGGAGAGGGGAAGGGAAAGGGAGAGAGTGAGGGGAGGGGAAGGAAGGGAGCAGAAGAAGGAGAGGGGAAGGGGGGGAAGGAGCGATCGCAAAAGGGAAAGGAGAAGGGAGAGGAAGAGGGAAGGGAGAGAGGAAGAGGGGAAGGGAGAGGGGAAGGGTGAAGAGAGGGGGAAGGGAGAGAGGAATTGAGTGGGGAAGGGGAAGGGAGAGGGGAAAGGGAGAGGGAAAGGGAAAAAAGGGTGAGGATGAGGGGAAGAAAGGATGAGGGGAAGGATAAGGGTGAAGAGAGGGGAATGGAGAGGGGATGGGAGAGGGAAAAGGAAATGGAGAAGGAAAGGGGAAGGGGTAGGGGGAGGTGAAGGGTAAGGCTGAGGGGAAGAGAATGGGTGAGGCGGAGGGAGAGGGTGAAGGGGAAGGGGGAGAGAGAGGGGAAGGGAGAGAGTGAATGGAAAGGGGGGGGAAAGGGAGAGGGTGAAGGGAAAGGGGGAGGAGAGAGGGAAGGGAGAGGGAGGGAGAAGGGGAGAGAGGAGGGGAAGGGAGAGGGTGAGGGGAAGGGAGAGGGTGAAGGTAAAGGGGAGAGGGGGAGGAAGAGGTGAGAGGGGAAGGGGAAAGAGAGAGGGGGAAAGGGCAGAGGAAGGAAGAGGGGGAGGGGGTTGGAGAGGTGGAGAGGTGGAGAGGGGAAGGGTGAGGGTGAGGGAAAGAGAGGGTGAGGGAACGGGAGTGGGAGGGGACGAGAGAGAGGAAACGGGAGAGGGAAAGGAAGGGAGAGGGTGAGGGAGTGGATGGGGAAGAGGATGGGGAAGTGAGAGGGGAAGGGAAAGGGGAGGGAGAGGGAGAAGGAGAGGGAAAGGTGGAGGGAGAGGAGAAAGGGTGAGGGAGATGGAAAGGGGAAGTGGAAGGGAGAGGGTGGAGGACAGGGTGAGGGGAAGGGAGAGGGTGAGGGGAAGGGAGAGGGTGGGGTGAGGGGATGGGAGAAGGAGGGAGAGGGTAAGTGCGAGGAAGAGGGAGAAGGGAAGGGAGAGGGAAAGGGAGCGAGGAAGGGAGAGGAAGAGGGGAAGGGAGAGGGGAAGGGAGAGGGGAAGGGTGAAGAGCAGGAAAGGGGGAAAGGAAAGGAGAGGGGAAGGGAGAAAGGAAAGGAAGAGGGAAAGGGATATAAAAGGGTGAGGGAAAGGATGAGGGTAAAGAGAGGGGAAGGGAGGGGAAGGGAGAGGGAGAATGGAGAGGGAGAAGGGAAGAGGGTGAGGGAAAAGGGAAAGAGTGAGGGTGAGGGGAAGGGTGAGGTGAAGGGATAAGGATTGAGAAGGGAGAGGAAGAGGGAAAGGGTGAGGGAGAGTAGAATGGAGAAAGGGAGAGGGGAGGGGAGGGGAAACAGAGGTGGAGTGAGAGTGGAAAGGGAGAGGGTAAGGGAGAGGGCGAGGGGAAGGGGAAAGGAAGAGGGGGAAGGGGAGGGGAAGGAAGAGTCGGAGGGGGTGGGGTAGGTGAAGAGGAGAAAGAGTGAGGGAAAGTGAGAGGGTGAGGGAAAGGAAGAGGTAAAGGGAGAGGGAGGGAGGGAGAGAGGGGAAGTGGAAGGGAGAGGGTGAGGACGAGGGGAACGGAGGGGGAAAGGAGAGGGGAAGGAGGGAGGGAGAGTGAAGGGAGGGGGAAGGGAGAGGGAAAGGGAGAGGGGAAGTGAGAGGGAGAGAGAGGGGGAGGGAGAGGCAGAGTGTGAGGGCAAGGGGAGGGAAAGTGAGAGAGAGAGGGAGAGGTAGAGGGGAAGGGAGAGGGGAAAGGAGAAGGAGAGGGTGTGGGAGAGGGAGAGGTTAAGGGGGAAGGGGAAGGGGAGGGGAAAGGGAGATGGAGATGGTGAGTGGGGAGTGGGGAGGGAGAGGGGAAAGGAGAGGGAAAGAGAAAGGGAAAGGGAAATAGGAAGGGAGGGGGAGATGGGGAGATGGGGAGGGCGAAGGAGAGGGGAAGGGAGAAGGGAAGAGGGAGAGGGGGAGGAAAAAGGGAGAGAGGGGGGGGAAGGGAAGGGCGAGGGGAAGGGGAAGGGATGTGGGTGAGGGGAAGGGTGAGGGAGAGGGGAAGGGAGAAAGGAAGGGAGAGGGAAAGGGAGAGGGGAGGGGGAAAGGGGGAAAGGGCAGAGGAAAGGAAGAGGGGGAGGGGGTGGGAGAGGTGGAGAGGGGAAGGGTGAGGGAAAGTGAGAGGGAAGGGAGAGGGAAGGGTAAAGAGAGGGGAAGGGAGAGGGGCAGGGAGAGGGGAAAGGGAGGGGGAGAGGAAAGAAATGGGTGAGGGTGAGGGGAAGAGAGAGGGTGAGGGGAAGGATTAGGGTGAAAGGAGGGGAATGGGGAGGGAAATGGAAGGGAATGGTGATGGTGAGGGTAAAGGGTGAGGGAAAGAGAGGGTGAGTTTAAGGGAGTGGGAGGGGGAGAGGGAGAGGGAGAGGAAGTGGAAGAGGGGAAGGGAGCGGAAGGGAGAGGGGAAGGAGACGTAAGGGGAGAGGGAGAGGGGTAGGGATAGGGGAATGGTGAAGGGGGAAGCAAGAGAGGAAGGGAGAGGGTGAGGGGAAGGGAGAAGTAGAGGGATTGGAGAGGGGAAAGGTAGATGGGTGATGTGATGGGTGAGGGGAAGGGAGAGGGAAAGGGGAAAGGGAGAGGGGAAGGGGAAAGGGAGATGGGAAGGGGAAAGGGGGAGGGGGAGGGAGAGGTGGAGTGAGAGGGTAAGGGAGAGGGAAAGGGAGAGGAAGATGGAAAGCGAGAGGGGCAGGGTGAAGAGAGAGGAAGGGAGATGGGAAGGGAGAAGGAGAGGGGAAGGGAGAGGGTGAAGGGAAGGGAGAGGGTGAGGGTGAAGGGAAAGAGGAGAGGTGGAGGGAGAGGTGGAGGGGAGGGGAAGGGAGAGGAGAGGGGAGGGAGAGGGAGGGAGAGGCAAAGGGTTAGGGTAAGGGAACGCGAGAGGGTGAGGGAAAGGGAGGGAGAGAGAGGGGAGGGGAGAGAGGTAAGGGGAATGGGAGGGGAGGGGCGGAACAGGTGGAGGGAGAAGGGAAGGGAAGGGAGAGGGAAAGGGAAAGGGGGGTGGAGAGGGAAGGAGTGAGGGTGAGGGAAAGAGAGGGTGAGGGAAAGGGAGTGGGAGGAAGGGAGAGAGGGGAAGTGGAAGGGAAGGGAGAGGAAGAGGGTGCGGGTGCTGGGTGAGGGAGCGGGAAGGTAGAGGGGAAGGAGACGGTGAGGGTAAGAGAGAGGGGGAGAGGAAAGGGAAAGAGGAGAGGTGGAGGGGGAGGGGAAAGGGAGAGGGGAGGGAGAGGGAGGGAGAGGGCAAAGGGTTAGGGTAAGGGAAAGTGAGAGGGTGAGGGAAAAGGAGGGAGCGAGGGGGAAGAGAGAGGGGAAGGGAGAGGGGAAGGGGAATGGGAGGGAGAGGGGGAGTGGGGCAGAACAGGTGGACGGAGAGGGGAAGGGAGAGGGGGAGGGAAAGGGGGGATGGAGAGGGAAGGAGTGAGGGTTAGGGAAAGAGAGGGTGAGGGAAAGGGAGTGGGAGGGGATAGGGAGAGGGGAAGGGAGAGAGGGGGAAGTGGGAGGGGAAGGGAGAGGGTGAGGGAGCGGAAGGTAGAGGGGAAGGAGACGGTGAGGGTAAGAGGAGAGGGGGAGAGGAAAGGGAAAGGGGGAGGCAGGAGGGAAAGGGAGACGTGGAGGGTGTGGGGAAAGGGTGAGGGTGAGGGAAAGTGAGAGAATGAGGGAGAGGGAAAGGGAGAGGGGAAGAGGAAGGAAGGGAGAGGGAGATAGAGAGGGGGGAGAGGAGAAAGCGTGAGGGTGAGGGACTGAGAGGGTGAGGGGAAGGGAGAGGGTGAGGGAGAGGGTGAGGGAAAGAGAGAGAGTGAGGGTGGGGGAGAGGGTGAGGGTGAGGGGAAGGGAGAAGGGAGAAGGAAGGAGAAGGGAAGGGAAGGGAGAGGGGAAGGGGGAAGAGAGGGTAAGGGAGAGAGGAAAGGGAAAGAAAATGGTGAGGGGAAGAGAGAGGGTGAGGGGAAGGATGAGGGTGAAGAGAGGGGAAAGGAGAGGGGAAGGGAGAGGGAGAGGGAAAAGGAAAGGGGATGGGAGGAGAGTGAGAGGGGAAGGGAGAGGAGAGGGAGGGAGGGAGGAAGGGGGAGGGAGAGGGGAAGGGAGAGGGAGAAGGGAAGAGGGAGAGGAAGAGGGAAAGGGTGAGGGAGCGGGGAAGGGAAGGGAGAAAGGAAGGGAGAGGGGAAGGGAGGGGGATAGGAGAAGGGTGAAGAGAGGGTAAGCGAGAGAGGAAGGGAGAGGGTGAGGGGAAGGGAGAGGTAGAGGGGATTGGAGAAGGGAAGGGAGATGGGAAGGGAGAGGGAAAGGGGAAAGGGAGAGGGGAAGGGGAAACAGAGAGGGGGAGGGGAAACAGAGAGGGGGAGGGAGATTCAGAGGGGGAGGGAGAGGTGGAGTGAGAGGGAAGGGAGAGGGAAAGGTAGAGGGGAAAGGCAGAGGGGGAAGGGGAAGGAAGAGGGGGAGGGGTGGTAGAGGTGGAGAGGGGAGAGGGAAAGGGAGAGGGAAAGGGAGAGGGAGTGGGAGGGAGAGGGGAAGTGGAAGGGAGAGGGTGGGGTGAGGGGGAGCGAGAGGGGAAGGGGGAGAGGAAGAGGGTGAGGGAGAGGGGGAGGGAAGGGGGAAGGTGAGGGAAGGGAGAGAATGAGGGAAAGGGAGGGTGGGTGAGGGGAAATGAGAGGGAGAGTGAGGGGAAGGGTGCAGGGAGAGGGGAAGGGAGAGGAGAAGGGAGGGGGGAAGGGTGAAGAGAGAGGAAGGGAGAGGGGAAGGGAGAGGGAAGGGAGAGGGAATGGAAAGAAAAGGGTGAGGGGGAGGGAGGAAGGGAGAGGGAAGGGAGAGGGCGAGGGAGAAGGGAAAAGGGAAGAGGGAGAGTGTGGGAGAGGGAAATGGAAAGAAAAGGGGGAGGGGGAGGGAGGGAGAGGGGAAGGGAAGGGAGAGAGCGAGGGAGAAGGGAAAAGGGAAGAGGGAGAATGTGATGGAGAGGGTGAGGGGAAGGGAGGAGAGAGAGGAAGAGGGAAAGGGTGAGGGAGCAGGGAAGGGAAGGGAGAAAGGAAGGGAGAGGGGAAGGGAGGGGGATAGGAGAAGGGTGAAAAGAGGGGAAGCGAGAGAGGAAGGGAGAGGGTGAGGGGAAGGGGAAGGGAGAGTTAGAGGGGATTGGAGAAGGGAAGGGAGAGGGAAAGGGGAAGGGGAAACAGAGAGGGGAGGGAGATTCAGAGGGGGAGGGAGAGGTGGAGTGAGAGGGAAGGGAGAGGGAAAGGTAGAGGGGAAAGGCAGAGGGGGAAGGGGAAGGAAGAGGGTGAGCGTGAGGGAAAGTGAGAGGGTGAGGGAAAGGGAGAGGTAAAGGGAGAGGGAGGGAGAGGGGAAGTGGAAGGGAGAGGGTGGGGTGAGGGGGAGCGAGAGGGGAAGGGGGAGAGGAAGAGGGTGAGCGAGAGGGGGAGGGAAAGGGAGAGGGTGAGAGAAGGGAGAGAATGAGGG
This sequence comes from Calotriton arnoldi, assembly GCA_963921515.1. NCBI lineage: Eukaryota > Metazoa > Chordata > Amphibia > Caudata > Salamandridae > Calotriton > Calotriton arnoldi. The sequence goes on along the minus strand of CAWUFW010001892.1, from coordinate 320,235 downwards.
AAAGGGAGAGGAGAAGGGAGAGGGGAAGGGAGAAGAGAGAGGAAGGGAGAGGGGGAAGGGAGAGGGGAAAGGGAGAGGGAAAGGTAAAAAAAAGGGAGGGGAGGGAAAGGGAAAGGGAGAGGGCGAGTGAGAAGGGAAAAGGGAGAGGGTGAGGGTGAGTGTGAGAAAAAGGGAAATAGTGAGGGGAAGGGAGATGGTGAGGGGAAGGGAGAGGAAGAGGGAAAGGGTGAGGGAGCGGGGAAGGGAGAAAGGAAGGGAGAGGGAAAGGGAGGGGCAATAGGGAGAAGGGTGAAGAGAGGGGAAGCGAGAGAGGAAGGGAAAGGGTGAGGGGAAGGGAGAGGGAAAGTGAGAGGGTGAGGGAAAGGGGGAGGGAGAAGGGAGAAGGGAAGTGGAAGGGAGAGGGTGAGGGAAAGGGGATGGGGAAAGGGAGAGGAAAGTAGGAGAGGGTGAGGGAGAGGGGAAAAGGGGGAGGGAAGGGGAGAGGGTGAGGGAGAGGGTGAGGGGAAGGGAGAGGAGAGGGAGGGAGGGAGGAAGGGAGAGGGAGAGGGGAAGGGAGAGGGCGAGGGAGAAGGGAAGAGGGAGAGTGTGAGGGAAAGGGAGAGGGTGAGGGGAAGGGAGGAGAGAGAGGAAGAGGGAAAGGGTGAGGGAGCGGGGAAGGGAAGGGAAGGGAGAAAGGAAGGGAGAGGGGAAGGGAGGGGGATAGGAGAAGGGTGAAGAGAGGGGAAGCGAGAGAAGAAGGGAGAGGGTGAGGGGAAGGGGAAGGGAGAGTTAGAGGGGATTGGAGAAGGGACGGGAGATGGGAAGGGAGAGGGAAAGGGGAAAGGGGGAGGGGAAACAGAGGGGGAGGGAGATTCAGAGGGGGAGTGAGAGGTGGAGTGAGAGGGAAGGGAGAGGGAAAGGTAGAGGGGAAAGGCAGAGGGGGAAGGGGAAGGGGAAGGAAGAGGGAGAGGGGTGGTAGAGGTGGAGAGGGGAAAGGGTGAGGGTGAGGGAAAGGGAGAGGTAAAGGGAGAGGGGAAGTGGAAGGGAGAGGGTGGGGTGAGGGGGATTGAGAGGGGAAGGGGGAGGGGAAGAGGGTGAGCGAGAGGGGGAGGGAAGGGGAGAGGGTGAGAGAAGGGAGAGAATGAGGGAAAGGGAGAGGAGAAGGGAGAGGGGAAGGGAGAGGGAGGGGGAAGGGTGAAGAGAGAGGAAGGGAGAGGGGAAGGGAGAGGGGAAAGGGAGAGGGAAAGAAATGGGTGAGGGGGAGGGAGAGGGGCAAGGAGAGGGGAAGGAAGAGGGGGAGGGAAAGGGAGAGGGCAAGTGAGAAGGGAAAAGGGAGAGGGTGAGGGTGAGAAAAAAGGGAAATAGTGAGGGGAAGGGAGAAGGAGGGAGAGGAAGAGGGAAAGGGTGAGGGAGCGGGGAAGGGAGAGGGAAAGGGAGGGGCAATAGGAGAAGGGGTGAGAGAGGGGAAGCGAGAGAGGAAGGGAAAGGGTGAGGGGAAGGGAGAGGGAAAGTGAGAGGGTGAGGGAAAGGGGGAGGGAGAAGGGAAGTGGAAGGGAGAGGGTGAGGGAGAGGGGTTGGGGAAAGGGAGAGGAAAGTAGGAGGGTGAGGTAGAGGAGAAGAGGGGGAGGGAAGGGGAGAGGGGAAGGGAAAGGAAGAGGGTGAGGGAAAAGGCAGAGCGTGTGGTGAGGTTATGGGAGAGGAAGAGGGAGAGGGTAAGGGAGAGTGGAAGGGCAAGGTAGGGTGGAAGAGGGAGAGGGAGAGGAAGAGGGGAAGGGAGAGGAAGAGGGGACGGGAGAGGGAGAGGGGATGGGCAAAGAGAGGGGAAAGGAGGAAGGGAGAGGGCAAGGGAGAGGAAAAGGGAAAGAAAAGGGGGAGGGAGAGGGTAAAAGGAGAGGGGGAGTGGGGAGGGAGAGGAGGAGAGGGGTGAGGGTGAGGGAAAGGGAGAGGGTGAGAGAAAGGGAGGGAGAAAGGGGGAGGGAGAGGTAGAGGGAGGGGAAGGGGAAGGGGGTAGACGGGAAGGATAAGGAGAGGGGAAGGAAGAGGGAGAGGATGAGGATGAGGGAAAGGCCGAGGGTGAGGGAAAGGGAAAGGGAGAGAGCAAGTTTGAGAGGAAGGGAGAGGGTGAGGGGAAGCGGAAGGGGAAGGGAGAGGTAGTGGGGAAAGGTGAGGAGAACAGAGAGGGGAAAGGGAGAGGGGAAAGGGAGATGGTGTGGTTTTGGGTGTGGGTGAGGGGAAGGGGAGGGTGAAGAGAGGGGAAGGGGGAGGGAAAGGTAGAGGGAAAGAGGAAGGGAGGGGGTGAGGGGAAGGGAGAGGGGAGGGGTGAGGGTGAGGGAAAGGGAGAGGGAAAGGGAGAGAGTGAGAGTCAGGGTGAGGGGAAGGGAGAGGAAGAGGGAGAGGGTGAGGGAGAGGGGAAGGGCAACGTAGAAGGGAAGGGAGCGAGGGAGAGAAGAAGAGGGAGGAGAAGGGAGAGGAAGAGGGGAAGGGAGAGGGGAAGGGTGAAGATAGAGGGTGAGGGTAAGGTAGAGGGTGAGGGTGAGGGGAAGGGAGAGGGTGTGGGTGAGGGGAACGGAGAGGGAGAGGAGTGAAGAGAGGGAAGGGAAAGGGAAGGGGAGGGAAAGGCAGAGGGAAAGAGGAAGGGAGAGGGAGAGGGTGAGGGGGATGGAGGAGGGAAGGGAAAGGGCGAGGGGAGGATGGAGGGAGGGAGAAGGGAAGGTGGAGGGTGAGGGTAGAGGGTGAAGGTAGAGAGGCAAGGGGAAGAGAGGGATGGTTGAGGGGGAAGGTTGAGGGTGAGGCGAAGGGAGAAGAAGAGGGAAAGGGGAGAGGAGAAGGGAGAGGGGAGAGGGGAAGGGAGAGGGTGAAAGGAGAGGGTGAGGGGAAGGGGAAAGGGAGAGGGCAATGGGAAAGGGAGAGGGGAAGCGGAAAGGGAGAGGGGAAGGGGTTGGGGTGGAGGGCGAGGGGGTGGGGGTGGGGAGGGGGAGAGGTGGAGGGAGAGGGGAGAGGAAGAGGGGTGAGGGAGTGGGAGGGTGTGAGGGTGTGGGAAGGGAAGGGAAGGGGAAGGGAGACGGTGAGGGAATGGGAGGGTGAGGGAGAGGCAGAGGGGAATGGTGAAGGGAAGAGATAGGGAGAGGGGAAGGGAAAGGTTGAGGGTGAGGGAAGGAGAGTAAGAGGGAAAGGGTGAGGAAGGGAAGGAGAGGAGAAGGTGGAGGGAGATGGGAAGGTGGAGGGTGGACGGAGAGGGGAACGAGGAGGGTGAGGGTGCATGGTGGGGGTAGAGAGGGAAGGGGAAGAGAGGGAAGGGGAAGTGTGGGGGTAAGGGAAGGGTGAGGGGAAGAAGGGAGAGGAGAAGAGAAGTGAGGAAGGGGTGAGGTGAAGAAGGGAGAGGGAAGAGAATGGGAGGGTAGGGAGAGCAGGGAAGGGAGTGGGGATGGAAGATGAGGGGGAGGGAGAGGTGAGAAAGGAAGGGTAGGGGAGAAGATCGGGAGGGAAGGGCAGAGGGATGGAAGCGAAGGGAACGGAACGGAAGTTGATCGGAAGGGAAGGGAAATTGAGTTTCAAGCCAGTTTCAAGTCAGTTTCAAGTTTGGTTTCAGTTTGGTTTCAAGTTCGGTTTTCAGTTAGGTTTCAAGTTCGGTTTGCAGTTCAGTTTTCGTTTGGTTTATATACTCACCGTATCCCTTTAGACCCATCCCCACCCACTTCTTTTGGAGCCTGATAGGCCCCTGCTGCTTCCGCCTCTCGCGGGCCTCAGCTCCAGCCGCCAGCAGTGGTCCTCTCTGTCCGGTGCTCATGAGTGCAATGCTGCGGCTGCCTGGTTACCAGCCTTTTATACCAAGGACACGTCACAATAGAGACTTTTCAAAGTGTCATCATACATCACTGGTTCATGGGCGATTGTGTCTTGCAGTGTAGGGGGGGAGGAGAGCAGGCGAGACACGGTTTGTTTTAATTCAATTTCCTGAAAAAAGCAAAAACCTATTCAGTCACAAAAATGATCCTGCGATGAACCTCAAAGACGATCCCATCCTACGCGACATTCTTCCCCATCAGTGGCATCTGTTTGACTCTGCTGCGGCGGAGGGCTCCCCTCTGCACTTAGCGCGGACCACGTGACATCACATTGGAGGGCCTGGCCTGTCACAGGTGTTCCACTCACAGGATTCTGCAGCTGGTGCTAGCGCGGACCTCGTGACATCACATTGGAGGGCCCGGCCTGTCATAGGGGTTCTATTCACAGGATTCTGCTGTTGGTGCTCGCGTGGACCTCGTGACATCACATTGGAGGGCCTTGCACGTCACAGGGGTTCCATTCACTGCATTCTGCTGCTGTGCTGCTGGGAAGGCGCGGACCTAAGGCTGATTGTCACAACTTGTTTGCACATACACAAATAAAAACACGTGCGCAGACACGTGTCATTCTCTAGCCTTTATTATCTTTAACGAGAGCCCAATAAGGGCCGCTCTTCAGTGACAGTGAGATAATTTACAACCTATCACATCCAAGAGCAGTTGTTGCATCTCTCCTGATAGGTGGGCCTCGCCTCGGGGATGATATACCATTCACAGTAGGATCTCTCATTCATCACCAAGCTCCTAACGGGGTCTCGCTGCTGCGAGTTTCTAGAACAATCTTTACTCTGTGTCGTTCTGGGGGGCTTTTAATTTTCCTCTGAGCCTTAGTCATAGCTGCCATAGTTTCCGAGGTCACTGCGTGATGTGCTTCTCCAGTCCAGGATTTTAAATTTGAATTATGTAGTTTATTTATTCAAATGTTTGGTTTTTTAAAACCATTACACCAAAAAACTTATTTGACTTACGTGGAGCGTCCTAATAAAAAAACGTTAATAGACGGTTAAAAACCATTGATCCTTATTCTACACATAGTGAACATCTGTATTATAGGACGTGCAGTCCTGTTTGCTAACGAAATAAACAAAACTACAAGTCCCATAATTCAAGGAAAAAACGTGGACTGGAGCAGCACATCATGGATGGGCCAGTAAAACCTGGCAGGGCTGCTTATGTTGTCTTTTACATATCCTAGTGAGACATAAGGTTTCTCTCCTTTACTCAAGGGTGCAGAAAAAAAGTAATGAGACAAAGGCCGAGTCCTAGGTCCTTCGGGGGCCCACTGAAAATGACTGGAGACTCTGCTCCCAGTGTATGGGCGATTGCCTGGTGTTTAGCAGTATGCAAGGTGTGAAGCGCCCACACCTCTTCAGACAATGTAGCAGCGCCCCACCTGTCCCTATTCACAACTTCTGCAAAGCTGCGCCCCTCCAGGTTAAGACACTCTAGGGGAAACCTTGGTGTTTTAGTATATGTCAAGGTAAGGATTTTAGGCCAGTGGTGACTAGCGCGTGCAAGCCAGCATTGGGTCGTCACTGCAGGGCTTGTTGAGCAAGTACGAGGGAGTTGCTTATGTTCTTCGAGGCGCTGTGAGTAGGCAGTGCATTTGGGTCTTTTGTGTTCTTGGCAGCTTGTGTGTTTGGGTGTGCCCGTCTTCGTGTGTGCCAGTGCATGTGTGTGTGTATCAATCCCGTGTGTGTATCAGTGCGATACAGTATGCTTCTATGTGCCTGCCTTTGTGTGTGCCCATGCGCGTGCTGGTCATTCGCGTGTGTGTGTGCTTGACTTTATGGCTGTGTGTTTTGGTGTATCTGTGCCCTTTGTGTGCTCCTATTTTTTGAGGGATGAGACGGTGTGGAGGTAAGCACCAATGTGCAGGCCCAGTGTAAACATTTTTGGGCTCTGGTCTAGACTGAATCTCGGTTTCCTCCACTATGAAACTCAATATGAAACCACTTACATTTGCTTATTGTTATCGTCCTTTTTAAACACTATTTTGCGTCATTATATTTTTAATCCATTAATGAACAGCTGAAGAAAGAACACAATCCGCAATCTTTGCTGCCTTCAAGGGGGGAGGGGCCGACCTTGACTATGGATCAGAATGCAATGTCCACGTGGCCCATTGCCATCCCTGTAGCCTGCACATGGCAGGCCCCTGGTTGCCCTCCGCAACTTAGTCCGGGCCTGTTAGGGTGACAAACGGGCATGGGTGCAAATTCAGGACGGTGAGTGTAAAAATTCAGGACAAAGGGTCAAATTTCAGGAAAAAAATTCAGGACAGGAGGTCAAAATTCAGGACAAAACTTGAGGACAAAAGGTAAGTTTTACAGACACATCAGAGGAGGTCACAGAATACTATATAAGTAAGCCCATCCATATCTAAACATATTCAACCATTTGCAAACCTATCCATCATGTATCCTTCCATCCATCATTTCACTCATCCATCCCTCCATCCACCCTTTCACTCATCTATCCATCCACCCTTTCACCCTATCCATCCGTACACTCATCCATCCACTCTTCCACCCATCCATCCATTTACCCTTTCACCCATCCAGCCATCCTTTCACTCTCTCATCCATCCACCCAGTCACTCATCCTTCCACCCATTCACCCTTTCAGTCAACCATCCATCCTCCCTTTCTCTCTCCATCGACCCTTTCACTTAGCCATCCTTCCTTCCATCCATCCACCCACCCATCCATCTACTCATCCACTCATGAATCCATCCATTGACCCTATCACTCATCCATCCTTTCTCTCATTCATCCACCCTTTCACTCTTTCACTCATCTATCCATCCTTTTGTCCATCTAACCCTCCCTTTCACTCACTGATCCATCCTTACATCCAGCCTTTCACTCATCAGTCCATCTATTCACCCTTTCACTAATCAATTCATCAATCCATCCATCATTTCACTCATCCATCCACCCATTCACTTGCCCATCATCCACCCTTTCACTCATCCATCCATCCTTTCACTTATCCATCCACCCTTTTACCCATCCATCTACCCTTCCACCTATGCATCCATCTATTTACCTTTTCTCTCATCCATCCTTCCACTCACTCATCCATCCATTTATCCTTTCTCGCATTATCCATCCATTCACCCTTTCATTCATCCATTCACTCTTTCACTAATCCATTCAGCCATCCATCCACCCATCCCTTCACTTACTCACTCGCCCACTTTTTCATATTAATTATGAGCTGATCCTTTGTCTGCAGAGTTGCAGACAGAAGAGGCCCATCAAGAATTTCACCCTTGTTGTAGTCCCTAATACAAGAGGTGGGGTGCGGGTAGGGTTCACTATGCCCCTGCACATAGGCAATCTGAAAAAGTGAAAGTCATGAGTCATGCATGATGCACAGTGCCAGGCCATGAGGTGACTGTGACATGGTGTTTGTTTCCAGGGCATTTAAGTGGGATGAAAAAACTGGGGGGTCTCTCCAAAGGGGGTGTTGGATGGAATTAAGGGCGTGGCTTAAAACACCTAAGCTAAAAATCTGTGCTTAGTATAGTGTGCCGCCCGACTGGTATTTTGCCTCTTCTGTCATTGTATCCAGATATATAACACAACAAGTAACGTTACACCTACAACAAGCGATAACTATTGGCTTTGTCAATGGTTGCTAGTTGCATAAAATAAAAAAGCAGCAACCATGGCTTCGTTGAATATAATATTGAAAATGCATCAGTTCTAAAATGATGAGACTGTAAAAGAACTCTAGCCCCTTCTTTTTAACTTGGTTCACCGTCTTCCATCTGACAGAGTGCCCTGCCCTAGACCGAGGCAGGAGGCCCATCACATGCTTTGCAGCCCAGACTGGCCCATTGTCATTCTGTATGTGGCAATCATCAGCCCCATACAGAATGACAATGGGCGGGTGGAGCTGCTCTTGTGCTCCAAGGAGGAGTGGGAGGCGGCCCCATCAGGGAGTTGAGGCTTCTTGCAGGGGAGCAGTGCTGTTGGCGTCCGTAAAAGGGATCATCACGGACAACGGACATGAGGTCCAAATTACGGACGGCCCGTGAAATTTACGGACGGTTGGTCACCCTAGGGCCTGTTCGCCCCCAGTCAACAGACTGCTTCTCTGCAAACAAGAGACTGCTTCCCTCCCAGCAATGGACTGCACCCATCCTAGCAAGAGAGTGCCTCCATTCCATCTAACATGACACAGCATACCTTCGAACAGGAGACTACTCGTCTTCAACCATGAGACTGCATCCCTTCAGGCTTGAGACGGCGCCTCCTCCGAACATAAGACTGCATCCCCCCAAGCAAGAGACTGCATCCCTCCAAACGTGAGACTGCATCCCTTCAAGCAAGAGATTGCCTTCCTCTAATCATGAGACTGAAGCCATGCAACTAAGTGATTGCAACCCCTGCAAACATGAGACTGCATCCCTCCAAACATGAGACTGCATGCCTTCAAGCATGAGACTGCATCCCTTCAGGCTTGAGACTGTAACCCCTCTGAACAGAAGACTGCATCTCCCCCAAGCAAGAGACTGCATCCCTCCAAACATGAGACTGCATGCCTTCAAGCAAGAGATTGCCTTCCTCCAATCATGAGACTGAAGCCATGCAACTGAGGGATTGCAACCCCTTCAAACATAAGACTGCATCCCTTCAAGCTTGAGACTTCACAGCACCCATTCAAACATGAGATTGCACCCCCTAATGCCCGTGACTGGATCCCTTCAAGATAAGACTGCACCTGGGGCAAGATGGCAATTATGTGATGCCGCAACGTGCCGGCTCTCTCCCTTGCACCGTGCAAGCACCAGCAGGATCGTGGCAGAGAGTGTATCGATGCGGGGCCCGCGCCAAAGCTGCAGGAAGGAATACGGACGAGCCTTTTACGGCTTGTCATCATCGGAGCTCCAGTCAGGGCTGCCGGCGTGATACTGCTGGCGGTTGGGCTTAGGATAAAGAGCCCCGATAGCGAAGTGGTCCGGAGCGGCTGAGCGGACCGATTTGAGTTGTCTGCTTTGGCTCCAGTCGCCGGATGAGGAAGAAAGGTTCGATCGGAGCCTGCATTGTTGATATGGCTCCCAAAAACCACAGAGCAACCCGCGATAAGGCAGAGGTGCCACAGGGGGATCCTGAGTGGCTGGAGGACCCCAGAAGCTGGAACAAGCCCAGGAACATATGAGTTATGCCGCTGGGGATAGGCGCTCAGACTCATAGTCCCATTATTGGCAACACACCCCACCCACACCACAACAGAGTAGGCATGCATAAATAAATACACAACACAACTTTTGTTTGGAGAAAATATTGCTGCAGGTTTATTCCATACAAAAGTATGCAATATGGTGGGTTATCTTACGGGCGATCCAAGGGCAGGCAGCTGTACCAACCTATGCTGCCCTGCCCGCCTGGTGAGCCAAGCACTGTGGAGAATCCAATCAGCGCTACCCTTATGGGGGTGATCCCAGGGTCGGATTGGGATCACAATTTGGCCCGGGCACTGACGAAAAAAGTGGCCCACATTCGCGGGGCGTGGCCCACATTCGCGGGGCGTGGCCCACATTCGCGGGGCGTGGCCCACATTCAAGGGGTGTGCCCACATTCAAGGGGTGTGCCCCACATTCAAGGGGCGTGGCCCACATTCAAGGGGCGTGGCCCACATTCAAGGGGCATGGCCCACATTCAAGGGGCGTGGCCCACATTCAAGGGGCGTGCCCTTTCATGAAACACCATTTGGTTACTCTTTGAGGTCTAATTTGTAGAGAAATATTTAGTAAATTAAGCCTTTTAAAGCTTACAGAGCCAGTAACATTGGTAAAGACTAGGAGCACGGCAGTTCTGAAAACTGAATACTTACTTGCAGTCTTAACGCCCTGCACAATGTCGTTAGATACTCTTTCCCAACCAGCTATGTCCTAGACTCGAATCATCGCATAAATCAGAAATCTAGTACAAAGTCAAGGAGAAAGGGTAAGACTGGAATCTCTGGGAATAGAACATGTAATAACAAAAGTAAGAATTCACAAACGAGGAAAAGGCAGTCTGGGGTGTAAAGAATGCTGAAAAAATGTAGGAGGGAGTCACTGGAAAATATGAATACTATGAAATGTTATCTTAGTGCAAGCTTAGACTCTCCCAGAATAACAAAAAGAACATAGAAGTAGAATGGTGCACCCGACAAGAGGTACAGAATGACTTAAGTGTCAGAGCACAGCCTCCACAACATAAGAAAACCAGACAGGGAGGCACTAAGGGGAATTAAATTAAAATTAAAATTTTGCATCAGAAAAGCTGTGTTAAAAAATACGGACATGTTTTTATAAAGTGTCCTCTTTAATTATCATGTTCCCTTTGCAGAATCATAAAGCATGAACAAATGGTTATTTTTTTATAGTTGTTTTTCCATTTGACAGTTTTATATAATGTGAATTCAGCCCAAGACAAAGGCTATTTGAGTTCTATCCATGAGCACCAATTACAGTACACAAGATCCAATTTTTTATTTAAGGGCCTGGGCGATGAAGTGATCTGCCCAGAATCACAGGGTGTTGAGCAGAGCTGGGACTCAAACCTGATTCCCCATCTCTGCAACTCTGGCGTCAGGCCACATATGCCTATGCACACACAAGGAATGAAAGTGGGAGGATACTGTTCTTGTGAAGGACACAGGGCCAAGGTGACAATGGCCTACAAGCTGAGCAACTAAAAAAACAGCAAGGCCCCTTTCTGTTACAAAACTATTCGAGCCCTCCAGCGCAGGAGCACCTGAAAAGCAGCGAGGCCCCTGCTATTACTAACCTACTCAGCCCTCCCCAGCCCTCCAGCGCAGGAGCACATGAACAGCAGTGAGGCCCCTGCTATTAGTAAATTAATCAGCCCTCCCCAGCCCTCCACGGCCTCAGGGCAATGTCCTGGCAGGGGAGCACAAAACACAGCTGCTGGGTCATCCATGGTAGCCAGGGGGAGGCTGAGGTGAAGATGGTGCAAGTTCCAAACATCACCTGGCCCCCACAGCGAGACCCATACTTCCTCGCCCACCTATGCCCTGAATGTGAAGGGCTGTGGGCGAGGTGTTAAGACAAACACTGTTTCTGGGCTGCGTGGGCCCCAGGGGGGCCGAGGTGAAAATGGCTCAAAGGCCTGAGCAACACCTGGCCCCCAGGGAGGCCGATTCTTGCACACAATCACCCCTCCCCAGCCCACCCTCAGCGTGATTGCTTTGCAGGGCAGGGGGTGAAGGAGAGGCCACAGCTGATAATCGCTGTACGGCCGCCCAGCGAAGCTGCTTTCCCTTCTCTGTCTCTGTGCCTCTGTGGGCCGGTTTTTCTCCCCTTTCCCAGTCCACAGAGAGCACTCTCTGTGGACTGGGAAAGGGGAGAAAAAAACGGCCCACAGAGGGCACTGATACACTGGCCCTTCGGCCAATGCCCGAGTGCCCGCAGTGCCAATCCGCCCCTGGGTGATCCCTTACTGGATCACGTGACACATTGGTCCCTTATTACTCACGCCCCTTTCAGGGCGGAGCGTAGCAAGGCAAGCCCCCGGTTGTTCAGGCCCACAACCGCCCGAAGGACTAACGGGGCGCCGACGTAATTGTTCCAGGACCCTCCCATGAGGCTCCTGGGATTTGGCTCTGGCACCCCTATTGTGCCCACGCAGAGGTACCCTTCTGTACCCATATGCTTCCAGATCGCCCTGTAACTCCGCCTGCAACGACAAAAGAAAACATTACAACGTTCTATGTACTTCGCCTGCCAACCCCACGCCGGGTAAGCGGTAGGGTGGGAGACGGCGTGTCCGGCGCAAAGAGGACGCCAAGATGGCCGGGGGAGGCATAAATACCTCCCCACCTCCTCGGCGCGCCGGAAGTGACGCGCCTGGCGCGCCTGGTAAGGGGACTCCTCCTAGAGTCCCGTATTAGTAGTGGGGGTGGGGAAGTGCCCAAATGGCACTAACGGGGCTGCCCTTTTAGGGTGGCCCCCTGCGGGGGCTGCGGGCAGCCGCATAGTCCCATTATTGGCAACACACCCCACCCACACCACAACAGAGTAGGCATGCATAAATAAATACACAACACAACTTTTGTTTGGAGAAAATATTGCTGCAGGTTTATTCCATACAAAAGTATGCAATATGGTGGGTTATCTTACGGGCGATCCAAGGGCAGGCAGCTGTACCAACCTATGCTGCCCTGCCCGCCTGATGAGCCAAGCACTGTGGAGAATCCAATCAGCGCTACCCTTATGGGGGTGATCCCCTTACTGGATCACGTGACACATTGGTCCCTTATTACTCACGCCCCTTTCAGGGAGGAGCTTAGCAAGGCAAGCCCACGGTTGTTCAGGCCCACAACCGCCCAAAGGACTAACGGGGCGCCGACGTAATTGTTCCAGGACCCTCCCATGAGGCTCCTGGGATTTGGCCCTGGCACCCCTATTGTGCCCACGCAGAGGTACCCTTCTGTACCCATATGCTTCCAGATCGCCCTGTAACTCCGCCAAAGCTCTGGAGGCGGCCCCCGTCGCCTAAAGAGCCCCCCACCAAAACAGTTCCTTTCTCACTGCAACCTGCAATTTCCCGGGCCTCATTCATGTCCAGTAGGAACAGATCCAAGCCCACCTGTGCCAAGTGTACCCCAACTTTGTCAAAATAACCTTTGGTGTTCGCCCGGCATAGCCCATGCCTGATGAAGCCAAAGCCCCTTGCTCTGCGAACTTGCGCATGGAGCGGTTTATCCTTCTCTGGGAATGTACCAGTGCCTCGCATGACCTGCAAGAATGTGATGGCCTCCCAGGAGGGAGCTCTACTCTTAAACATCGCTATATTACCCTTCAAGCTGATGTGGCTCCCACCTCCTGCAACCTGTAGTTGCAGTCCTTCTAGCATTTCGTGCTTCCTAACACCTGTTTCCCCAATTTATGGAACAGCAGCACACTTGCTTAGAAGACCGCTTCCACAACCAGCCTATATACTCTGGCTATGCGGACGGGGCATTTCATGCATCACTGAAGCAACCCGTAACCTGCCCTGGGAGCGGAGTGCACCTACTTTGTTGAAGTTGACCAGACATGTGCACAGACCTTTGCGATTAATAAACCCTGTTGAACAAGACTGTTCGCATAGCGCACACTATTGCAGTCACAGCAACCATTTGGAGTGACAACTTACGCCACCTACCAGGCTTGCTTAACTAAAGCTCGATCACAGATACACACATACCTGCTAACCAGCTGTGACCCTTGATGCTCAACCCAGCTAATGACCTAGTACTTTGTTATTCCAGGGAATATTGCCTTCCACAAGATCAAGCCACACATGAGCATATGGCCTTCACCTACTGGGCCGAGGTGCAGTGTGTGCTCTGGAATTGTCAGCGATGGTGCTCCAAACACATTTCAAGCCGCTCTTGGAGCCACGGCACACATTCTGGCCTAACCAACTGACGCATGCCACCTGGCTAACTTGCCGCTGCGAGATTTTGATCTTAACACCACCCTCTTGCGGTTACCGGTGCACATCGTCTATAGGTCTTGCCCCCACTCTATTTATGCAGATACCTGCAATGTACCCTTCTGCCCCTGTATGGGCGGGAAAATACCTGTAACATTGCAAATCCCACTGCACTCACATTCTTGGGCAGTCCGGTGGGGGAGAGAGGTCCTTAGAATTGGTTCTGCTACATAGCCTGGCCTCCTAGCCCGCAAGCACCCTCGTCTGACAGCAGACTATCTGCTGTGTCGCCCGTGCAATGTCCGCACCCTGCGCAAGACGTCCCGTTCTATACCTCTGCTAACAGATTACCTTCAGTGAAGCTGTAGTGAACGGTTGTATGTTGTGCATCTGACCATAAGAACCTTGGTTTGCTTTGGCAGGGATCAAATTGTTGCATCTGTCATACTCAAAATAGTGGCAACGTGCAGTTCTTTTGCATTCTACACTGCAGAGTGTGCCTGGATGATCCTAGACACCCCCTGTGTGCCAACCCGCTTTGACCTAAGATGCAAAGCACTAGACCCGGTACACTTGGTTACCCCCGGACTTAATTGCCCTCCACCGAAATCCATGTGTAAAGGTAGCTGGTCCCTGATTTAATTCCTAGTAGTCTATGTGTTATGCCATACTCCTTTTATGCCTTTTTCAAAGCAGTTAACCCGCTCACACACGAGACACGCTGGTAGCCAGTCCAGTATAACCTGTACATGGAATTTAAATTCTCCTAACAACTGCGCAGAGGGCAAGCCACACTCACTGCTACTGGTGTCTGACTAATCGGCCCTTGGAGGCCGTAGCAATACTGCCCGGTCAGCAAGTACGCCCACTGTACAGTTGTCATTTAGTAACTCATGGCGCTGACAACCGCAATATATGTATTGTGCCCACTATTGGAGACAACTCACCCCTTCGTGGAGTGACAACTACACAGGTGCCTACACAAGTCACCCAACAGACAAGTTGGCCCTGGCTACCTTGTGTTCTGGTGCCAGATTTGGAAAGAGCCTTGCCTTCACTTGCTGCCCCCTGGGAAACACACAATGCCCGTGCTCTGGCCGCAACGCGGCGATGCCCTCGTGTAGCATCGAACCCCTGGTCAAATAAGAGTGCCAACTCCAACTACTTAAAACTACACCTTGACCATGGGTGGAGTCTAGCTCTTCCCCAAACTTCTGCTAGTGTAACCCACGGTCACGCCTCCTGTTCAGTTCAATTTAGTAATTCATGGCACTGACCCACAAGGGCCTAATACTGGGATGTGTAAATGCGGCCCAGGGTGACCTTAAACAATCGGCTTGGTGTGGATGGGTGCTAACATTACCTGGCTGAAGTGCAATCCCTTTGACAATCACTCCTGACAAGATGTGCCAATGCAGGTAGAAGAAAGAGTTATCCAGCCCGCCTTACTTCCTGTCCCAGTTATCTGAGTAAATTAGTGAAAGATGCACGTTTGAACTGGTAGCTGATACTGTTACTTACGCCTGCAAATGCTCTGCTCAGAGCAGCCCGCTAGACAATGGCTTCCATTGAAAGGCGGTGCCAACAGACCTCCACGCACTTAAGGCAGTACCTCTGAGTAGGGCTCTAATCTAACAGATGCCCCTTGCATCGGATACCGCATCTGGCTGTAAGCCGCTCAGTGCTCCTGATGCCTTGGCGCTTCCTGACCCACAGCCAGCTCACCCTGATACAATCCGCTCGTGACTGGGACTCAACAGTGCGGCGAAAGCACGAGACATCCTAGCCTGACCTTAGTTCTTCGCCAGGCTCCCACACAAGAGCCCTCCACAAACCTTGTGGCCTAAAACATTCGCCCTGTGGGGCGGTTGCGAATGGACTGCAAACAACTCCTAGGCATTCTCTACCAATGTTGTAAATGGAGTTTCTGGTTGGCTAGGGTATGCACCTAAGCCTGGCCGAACCCACCTCTCTAGTCAGGAGAAGGGAGTACACACTTAAGATGACACCTGCCCACCCCCTAGGTGGCTAGGCAGAGACTTTGGCTTATCCCAGAGGCAGTGTAAATTTAATGTGCCAACCGCACTCCCACAGTGGCACACTAGTCACACTACAGAAGAGACTCCATACCAGGTTATTTTAAATTACCCTTCGTATCGTCCATACAAGAGAAACTTAGTTCCATCTGCCCCTATTACCCTGTGCTACCAAACCTCATCATGACATCACAGGGATTACATAACTCACTAGATCAATCGGGCCACCGTCCTACAGCTCAGTTAGCACAACCCCGTAGCTGCTGGTAGGAACTGTACTTAGCATAACACCTTATGCATCCACTCAATCAGCCGTGTACCCTACTAACACTTGTAGCAGGGCGCAAATCATAAGTACCTCATGCCCAACTGAGGCATCACCTATCACCATAGTGTTGTGTACAATTGGCTTCACGTCGGGACTAGGGTGTAGCTTCTACCCCCTCAGGCTGCCTCGCCCCCACAACCGCACAAAACAGCAGTCCGCGGCCATGACAACACAAATGGGGGGGGGCCGAGATCGCGCCCCAAAACGCTGGCTAGATCACCCCTTACTCTCACTCCAACTAGGGTGACCGCCACAGCAGTTCATTCTCTCGCCTCGGTCCACGTGTGACTGCCCCGAGTTTTAGGGTATAAGGGCCCCGCTGCCTGCGCGAAACCTCTGGCGGCGATAAACTGGACCCGGCATGTCTGCTGCACCGTACTTGGAGCCCCTGGGAGAGCAGGGGCAGCCCAGCTGGGTGAGAGGACCTCTCGGCAGGTGCCCTAATCAGCGCGCTGCGGCCTCACCACTTGTGAAACCCCGCCCAGCGGCCTGGCCCCTCGATGCAACAGCCAGAAAGCAGGGGTAATAAAGCGTGACCCTTAAGCATTAGCACATGAGAACAGTAGAACATTTTCACCTCTAAATCCCTTTAAACGTAGCCTGCTTCATCCTCTTGCGGAACACCCTCCGCGAGGTTTTCACCGATGCCGCTGCAGGCACGGTGTCCCCCTGTGGCGCTGGCGCACTTGTCTGGAAGAACAACAACCATGCGCCCGCTGCACGTGGCGATAAATGCATGCAGGTCCTCACTGACTGCACCTCCCTTGGGCACAGTCCAGCAGGAGCACCCCCGGTAGGTGCAGCTGACCTCCGCCTCTAAGCGTCGATGGTCAAAGACATTGAGCATGGCTGAAATATATTGAGCATTCACCGCCATGAAACACGAGAGATTATCCTGAAAGGCCAGATCCACGAAACTATTGTACCAATACATAGCCTTACTTGGAGCTGCTAGACACAAACAGATACTTGCACTATCGGCTGCAGCAACAGCAATTTATAGATTTGATTTGCCAACGAGAGACTGAAGCAGCCTTGGAGTTTTACCCCGACACAGTTAGCGGTGCAGGGAGAGGAGAGCACAGAGTGTCTGACAAAGACAACGTACATCGGCCTCGCCTGTTTTTGATATCCCAGAAGAGACGCCGTTTGGAGACCTGCAGAGCATGCTGCAGAGGCCATAGGTATGGATTGAAGTCAACCAAGCTGTACTGGATTATGAAAAATCGCGAGTCCACTCCCAAGCTGGCTAAGCTGATGAAACTGGTACTATGGGCGCAGAATGAACTGGACCAGAAAAAAGTGAAATATCCCAAGATGTCAGGCCTCAGCAACGACACAATTGAGGATTGAACCTTGTGCCGAACTGCGTGAGCAGACTGGACGCTGCTCGATTTCAAGGACCTTCGCAAGGTGCTCCAACCCAGCGCCCCCTACAGGCTCAGTGCCGTGGCGCCACAGATTGCCGCACGACCCGCAGACGGGTCATGGGCAGAGCGGCAGGCAACGTGCGACACACTACAAAATGCTGCCCTCATCGCCGGAGCCATGCCTGCCCCGCAGCCCAGAAGCCACCGCCAGGCGCTGAAGGCAGTGCCACCCCCGCACGCCCGAGACCGAGCACGGCTCGCCCCCAGGCCTGACCGGGGAGGGTACAAAATTACACCAGGGAAGTCCAACAACCCTTGCATGGGCGGCAGATGGGTCCAAGTGAGAGAACAATGATGCACAACCACAGCACCCCATGGAAACCTCAGAGAATGGGCCATATACCTTGTGCGGCCTACATCTGTATTTGAAAGCACTAGAGCCCGAAAAAGGTATGCAACGGATCAACCTTACGCTTAACATTCAACAAGCATCTACCGCGATGTGGAGCTCAAGTTTTCGTGACTTGGAAGGGGTTAACTCGGCCTTCCAATTTGCCAAGTTTACTGGATAAGTTACTTTAATTTGAACACGCCCCAGCGCAGCCCAGTCTCCCTGCCCAAGCAGGTCGCATGACCTGATATGCCAAAGAAATTGTACCCACGGGCCACGCCTAAAACACTGACACTGCCCGCAAAAACCACCAAGCAAAGCCGCAAGGTCAGGATATCCACTGAGTGATGTGGATGGGGGGAGGGCACAAGAGCAACGCACGGCTGCAGCCACTGCGCTGTCCCCAACACTATCCAGCTCCACGACCTGCCCGCCCGACGTGCCACAAACTCCCTCAAGGCCCGAGCAAACTACGGAAAAGGCCATCCTGCCCCACCCGCAGCCACGGGTGCTTAGAATAGTGTGCCGCCCGACTAGTATCTGGCTGTTTCGTTCATTGCATCCAGATATATAATATAGCAAGTAACATCATACCTACAACAAGTCAGGACTGTTATCTTTGTCTATGGTTGTTAGTTGCATAAGATAAATAAGCAGCGACTCGAGATGGGCCGCAAACCTGACTCCAGCTAGAGCAGACCAGGGCCTGGACCCGAGTGGGAACCCCCTAAGCCCAGCACCCCAGTTTGTCCGCTGTCCAGGTCACCCCGCGGGATGACCGTGAATCAGCCTGAGGAGCCGATAAAACCCGGGGCCAAGGTGAATGATTGCAGCACCAGTGTGTGGGAGGAGACACGACCCTAGTCTCACGCTTGCCCCACAACTGACATTTAAACCTGTTAAACAGCATTCGCGGTGAGGGCCGAATGCACCTTACCGGAAACCCCACATGCCACAAGGCCGTCCAACTTGACCGACCGCACAATGCCCGACGTGCATCTGGCGGAATGCCCCCCACGGCATGTGGCTCCCACAGTGGCGAACAGGACTCGTACGGCAGCATACGGTCTTGGTCCCTCCAGCGACCCGAGAAACCCCTTCAGTTCCCGGAGCCAACCATGGCGAGGTGACCCGCACCCGAACCAACCATGGCGAGGTGCCTCGGGGGTGCTGCCCCCTGGCAATAAACACGCGTTCAGCTTGTTATCCAATACCACGCCCGGGCGGGCGGACCCTGCCCCCGGACGTGGGGAACAGCAACACCGGCCCTGCTCTACGTGCGCCGCAGGCAGCCCCACCTCACCGAGAATATGCCTGCTAAGAAAGGTAATGGCTCGAGGGGGGCGGGGGGCGCCACCACGCCTCCGCAGTCGCAGGAACGATCGCCGTGGTCTGAGCGACCAGGAGCAGAGCACTATCAGGGGGAGCTGCGGGGCTGTGTAGAACTTGGTGGCCACCCGGTGAGCCCACCCTATGCCGGAGCAAAGGCAAACCCAGCCCGGGGATGGCAACCCCACTCCCCAGACACTGATCCTGCCACATTGCCCCTTTATAATGCCATTACCCCGAGAATTGCCCGCCCCCCTCGCTCAGGCAGGCTCCAACCAGAAGGAAGGATCCCCAAACAGATGAAGGGAGAACTACGACATGGGGGGGGGGGTTACTAATAATGCCCACAAATCACCGAAACAACAGTGCCCGACAGCGCCCAAGGCCTTAATTGACTGCCGGTGTGGCACAAAATGGGATAACAGATGTTTAATTGTTCCCAAACGGTACTCACTTTATCGCGCTCACAAGGATGCAAGGCGCCGCCGGGGCTCGCCGAGGTCCCTGAGGTCAAACACAGACCCCTCTCCAGGGTCGACTGCGACGCATAAGTCCACGAAGCCACCAGACCAGGTGGAATCCATAAATCCAGAACGGGGGAAATCCATAACGGGAGCGTTGCCCCCTCCCCCACAGCTCCTAGAACGCAGGGCCTGGTAGAGCTGCGGCGGTGCTCACTCGAGAGCCTCCTGCCCCTACCCTCTACCCAGTAGGCCTGGCACTTCCGATTCAGCCAGGGGCACCAGAAGCGAGCAGCGCCAGCCATAGAAGGCCACCCCTCGCCTATAGGGGATGGCCAGGCCGAAAGCGGGACAAATCACGAGCCCAGGGTGGAGGGCCAAGAGGCTGCTCTCCCCCCACCCCCGGGCCCCTTGGCGACCGACACTATGGGCCTGGGACCCCTGCCCCCACGTGGCAGAGGCCCCCCGTATGGCCTAGGCCGGGTGAGCGCCTCCGCCCCACGAATGCGGCAGGAGTAGCTCGGGCCCAAACGCCTGGATGCTGGTCGCCCCCCAGGCTGGGGGTAAGCGCGGGCCAGACCGCCTGCTCCCAGGAAAAAATTATATCTCCATTCTGCCCCCCAACCCGCTACCAGGCCACCCCCGCTGCCCGACAGCAGCTGCCCCCACTAAGGTAGGGACCTGGTGGCCCACGCGGACCTCCCCCGCAATAGAAGGGGGGGCTGAGGGACAAATCCACACTCACCGGCCTCGTGAAGAGCTGGCGACAATGATCGGAACCCGGCGCATGACCAGACGGCGTGTCCGGCGCAAAGACGGCGTGTCCGGCGCAAAGAGGACGCCAAGATGGCCAGGGGAGGCATAAATACCTCCCCACCTCCTCGGCGCGCCGGAAGTGACGTGCCTGGCGCGCCTGGTAAGGGGACTCCTCTGAGTCCCGCATTAGTAGTGGGGGTGGGGAAGTGCCCAAATGGCACTAACGGGGCCGCCCTTTTAGGGTGGCCCCCTGCGGGGGCTGCGGGCAGCCGCAGAGTTTGTTAAACAATCTGCAGAACAGTCTGGGGGGCACCAAAAAAAGGGGCTGTGGCTCGATAAGGAGGTGTGGCCAAGAAGCTATCGACTCTGGGGACAACTCGCCTCTTACAAAGTGAGACCCAGCATACTAGGGCCCCACAGCCTGCAATTACTGAACTTTTTCAAGCACTTGGGCTGCCAAGTGAGGTGGTTTCTTCATGCGATATGTCTCCGCTGGACACATAGTCTTCGGTTGTGGAAATGGACTCCTCGGACCAGGCCTTGTCTTCAATCCTGGCTTCAGTCTCTGCCGCATCCCAGGCTCTGGCGGAACAGCGGTCCTCCGAAATGACTCTTGAGCTAAACAAACAGAGGAACAAGATGCTAGTTGAGCTGAGCCCTATGGATGGAACACCTGAGTCTTTAGGGACCCATTCAGAATTTGAATTGGATATAGCCTGTCCGGAAATTGCCAACCTGCAGAATGTAAAAGCCCAGGAGGAAGGTCAGCTGGGTCAGTCTTGTCATCATGCTTTTCAGGATGCTCAACCCAAGTTTGGGTATGGATCATGCTGGTCTTCTCTTGAATAGTAATGTAGAAGATTCTGCCAGTAGGGTTTTGGAGGTTACTCAAGCAAGGGGGAGATAAAATATACTCCCTCACAGAAGGCTCAGAGTCCACTGTATCCCTTTCTACAACAAGCGACAATGAGCTTAGTGCCCCTCTATCTGATGTCAGCTCATCTTTTGTGCCAGAGACGATTCTGAAGCGCCGTAAATGCCCAAAAAGTGCAAATGGGAAACTGGGTGCGCATAGCGACAAAGAACTACAAGTGGCTGGGGTGGACTTAGGATGGGATTATTCGGCCACTAATTCGTCTCATCAAACAGGGCCCACTCTAATGTCAAGAGAGGGTATTCAGCAACAGGCTGGAGCCAAAATCATGGGACTGTCCCTGAAGTTAATATACGACTCCGTAATGGAACATCAAGCAGAGTCTTGGACCGAAAGTAGAAGGGCCAGACTGGCGACTAAACAGATGGAAGGTGCCATTAAAAAAGTTGCTATATCTTGCGTGGAAATAGGGGATAAACTTAAAAAATATTGAGGCAAGAACTTCTATTATTGAAGCAGATGTTGGTGCACTGAAGGGGAAGGTTGAATCTCAGGAGGCACAATTAACAGATATTATGTGGAAGATTGAAGATTTTGAAAACCGCCAAAGAAGGAACAATCTGCGCTTCCTAAGGATTAAAGAAGGGGCTCAAGGCGGAGACATCAGGTCCTACATGCTGAAACTTCTTAAAAGGGCTTTCCCTGAGCTCTCAGCTTGAAACAGGGAGTCGGAAGTTCAGAGGGTTCACAGATTTCCTTTAATGCTTAGCAAACGGGCCCCCGGGTAGTACAGTGGAAGCTAGACATAGGGCGGTTTTGGTTTTCTTTGGAAATTTCTTGCTTAGACAAGCGATATTTGAGAAGGCTCGACCTGACTCCCAGAGACAGTATAAGGATGCATCCTTTTTTATTCGCCCTGACGTCTGCCACACGACTGTAGAGCGCAGGTGGCTTCTACGACAACTTATAAAGCCTTTCCAAGAGGGCGGGGCAGAACCTTATCTTTTGGCTCCAGCTCGTTTGCAGACTATCGTTAAAGGCAAAATTAAGATTTTTTACGTCCAAACTTCAGGTTAAAGAGTACTTGGATGGGCCTAGCTCACAGCATAGAAGGGGAGTCCTTTCCCCCTATCCACAAATGAAGCTTAAGCGATCTTGAGTGGTGGGGGTAAAGGATGTCATAAGCAGCAGTCTAGACTTCTGAGCATTGCATGGATAGCTATTACTTATTTATGGTGTTATTTGCATCACTAACCTTCTTGGTTTGGGGTACTCTGCAACAAAGTGATGGTTAGGGGGGTGTCTTTTCCTCCCTTCTCTTTCTTAACCCTTGTGCGGGGGAGGGAGTAGAGTTGGGGGTGAGCTCGCGCAAGAGTCATCCTTCAGGCTATGGGTGGCCTGATTATCTCTATTGATTGGTGGGGGGAGGGGTTAAGGGCAGGAGGGAAGGGGTGGGAGGGAGGGTGCTCCCGGGGGGCACGGTAGTTGGAGGGTGGGTTGGGGTGGGCTTTGAGGGACTGGTTTCATGGACTAGAAAAGGGTAGCGGGGCGTACTGAGAGGGAAGTGCTGGCTGGAAAAAGCCTGGCATTAGAACCATTTAATCCTGTGAGTGATGCTAGAAGAAAGACTTTTTTTTAGACTTAGCTTTGCTAAGATTATCCTGGACTCTAACAGAAATGGGTTTTTGCGATGGTACCAGGTTGACATACGGTGATGGGCAAGTTTCGCATAACCTCGGTTAACATATGCGGCCTGAATGATGGGGCCAAGAGAAGGCGAGTGGCAGAGGACCTCAAAGCTCTAAGTGCTGATATCTACTGCCTTCAAGAAACACATATTGACAGGGGTAGTAAAATCCTATTAAAAACGCGAGGCCTAAGTCTACTTACATGCACCACGCAGGATGCTAAAACTAGAGGGGTTGCTATTTTTGCTAGGAACAAGAGATGTACATATGGCTGCACGGCTGCCGACACATATGGGGGTGGGCATTAGCTGAGTGCCAGTACCAAACAGGATCTTTCATGCTATGTTTAATATATACACCAGTTTTGGACGATGCTGGTTTCTTTAATTTTCTTTAAACAGAGCTTTCACTCCGGCAGGCACCATATGTGCTTTGTGGGGACTTTAATCTAAATGGAAGCAAAGGGAACCCAGGGGCTGGGGGTTGCCGTTAGACTGGACGTAAACTACAATCATATAGAGTTCTTAAGACTCTGGAGGAGGCAGTTGGCTTGGCAGATGTATGGGCTAAATTTAAATTTCCCAGCCCTGGGTATACCTTCTTTTAGGCTCCCCATGAGTCCTTTGCTAGATTGGATTATTTTTTTGTGACACCAATGTTATTGAATAGAAGTCAGATAGAACTGTTTCCCAGGATTATGTATAGATGCATTCATCCGCAAGCTTTAGGGTCAATAAATAAAAAAAGATTACACTGCACTCCCTCGGAACAGAAGACTGTATCCCCCGACCAAGAGATTGCACGCCTCTAAACAGGAGGCTGCATCCCTTCAAGATTAGACTGCACCTCCTCCGAAAGGAAGACTGCATCCCCCCCAAACAAGAGATTGTAACCCTCTAAAAATGAGACTGAACCCTTCATGCATGAGACAGCTTATCTTCAAATAAGAGACTGCAAATCTTCGAACATGAGACTGCATCCATTTAAGCTTGAGACTGCACTGCACCAATTCAAACACAAAATTGTATCCTCTCAAGCCTGAGACTGCATCCCTTCAAGGTTAGACTGCACCCCCTCTGAACAGAAGACTGTATACCCCCAAGCAAGAGATTGTATTCCTCTAGATTGAACCCTTCTGAGCATGAGACAGCATACCTTCAAACAGGAGACTACATGTCTCGAAACATGAGACTGCCTCCCTTTAAACTTGGAACTGCACCCCTTCAAAGACGGGATTGCATCCTAACAGCCACAAGACTGTATCCCTCCAAACATGAGACTGCATCGATCCAAGCAAGAGACTGCATCCATCTGAGCATGAGACTGCATCCATCCAAGCTTGAGACTGCCTCCATCTAAGCAAGAGAGTGCATCTATCCGAGCATGAGACTGCATCCATCCGAGCATGAGACTGCATAAATCCAAGCATGAGACTGCGTCCATCAGAGCATGAGACAGCATCCCTTCAAGCATGAGACTGCAACCCTTCAAATGTAAAACTGCATACCTTCAAGCATGAGACTGCATCTATCCAAGAATGAGACTGCATCCATCCAAGCTTGAGACTACATCCACCCGAACATAAGACTGCATCTATCCAAGAATGAGACTGCATCCATCCAAGCATGATACTGTATGAATTCAAGCATGAGACTGCATAAATCCAACCATGAGACTGCATCCATCCAAGCTTGAGACTGCATCCAGCCAAGCATGAGACTGATTAAATCCATGCATAAGACTGCATCCACCCAAGCATGACACAGCATCGATCCAAGTAAGAGAGCGCATCGATCCAAGCATGAGACTGCATCTAGCCAAGCATGAGACTGCATCCAGCCAAGCATGAGACTGCATCCAGCCAAGCATGAGACTGCATAAATCCATGCATAAGACTGCATCCACCCAAGCATGAGACAGCATTGATCCAAGCAAGAGAGTGCATCAATCCAAGCATGAGACTGCATAAATCCAAGCATGAGACTGCATCCAGCCAAGCATGAGACTGCATCCAGCCAAGCATGAGACTGCATCGGTCCAAGCAAGAGAGTGCATCATTCCAAGCATGAGACTGCATCATTCCAAGCATGAGACTGCATCCTTCCAAGAATGAGACTCCATCCATCCAAGCAAGAGAGTGCATATATCCGAGCATGAGAGTGCATTCATCCAAGCATGAGAATGCATCCACCCAAGCATGAGACTGCATCCATTCAAGCATGAGACTTCATCCCGTCAAGCATGAGACTGCATCCACCCAAGCATGAGACTGTATCTATTCAAGCATGCGACTGCATCGATCCAAGCATGAGGCTGCACCACAAGGAAGAAAGTGCACCACTGCAAACATGACAGTATGTTTTCAAGGATTAGACTGCATATCTTCAGGCATGAGACTGCATCGGTTCAGGCATGAGAATGCGCAACTTCAAAGGCAGAATTCCATCCCTCCAAGCTAGAGACTGACTCTACAAAAAAAGAGGCGGCAACCTTCCAAAGACGAGTCAACATTCCCCCAACCATGAGGCAGCATGCCTTCAAACATGAGACTGCATGTCTTCAAACATGAGACTGCATGTTTTCAAGCATGAGGCAGCTGCCTTCAAACACGAGACTGCACGTTTTCAACCATGAGACTGCATGTCTTCAAGCATGAGGCAGCATGCCCTCAAGCATGTGGCAGCATGCCTTCAAACATGAGACTGCATGTCTTCAAGGATACGGCAGCATGCCTTCAAACATGAGACTGCATGTCTTCACACCTGAGACTGCATGTCTTCAAACATAAAACTGTACACTCTCCAAACAAGAGATTGCATAATCCCGCCAAACATGAGATTGAATTGATCCAAGCATAAGACTGTATTGTCTTAAGCAACAGACAACATAACTTGAAACTAAGGGTGGGCGGAGTAGGCGGAGTGCCACTACGCGGAATTCCACGGAGTTGCCTAAAAACTCAGTGGAATTCCACTCCACCCTAACCTGCATGCATGCAGCAGACCTACAGGGTTCCTGACCCCTAGACTGCCACCTGCTTGGCTTACCTGGTGCGTTCTCCGCCATGTTCGGGCTGTCCGCCTCCTCCTGGCTATCTCCTCATCAGTGCAAAACCCCCACGCTGTACGTCTTGGGAGGACTGCGCATATTTTGCTGAACTCTGCGTTCCCTGTGGGGCGCGGAGGTGGCAAAACTCTGCAAACTCTGCTGACGGAGCGGAGGTAGCCACCCACCCTTACTCGAAACACAAGACTACATCACTCCAAATATAACATAGATTCTCTCAGAACACGGTACAAATGCTTCCAAGCACGAGACAGCATGCCTTCAAACATGAGACTGCAACCCTTCAAGCATGAGACTCCATCAATCCAAGCATTAGACTGCACTCCCTCTAAGCATGACATTGCATTCCTCCTAACACAAGGCTGCTTTGATGCAAGCAAGAGACTGCATTTCTTCAACAAAAAAAATCTGCACTGCTACAAACAAGAGATGGCATCCATCCAAACATGAGACAGAATCCCTCCAAAAATAAGACAGCATTTCTTCACACGAGGAAGCATGCTCTAAAACAAGAGACTGCATCCATTCAACCAAGAGAATATAGCGCTCCATGCATGAAACTGCATCCATCTAAGCACGAGACATTGTGCCACCAAACACGAGACTGCAACCCTTAAAACATGGTGCGACTCTACCCTTCCAATCATTAAACCGTATCCATCCATGGAGGAGCCTGCACCACTTCTAAACATGAGACTGCATCCCTCCAAAATGAGAGTGGATCCATTCAGCAAAGAGACTGTATCGTCCTACGCATAAAAACTGCACCCACCTAACCACAAGACATCACCCCACCAAACATGGAACATGATCCTACCAAACATGAGACGTCATCCCACCAAACATCAACATCCCATCAAACAAGAGACATCATCCCATCAAACATGAGACGTCATCCCACCAAACATCAACATTCCACCAAACATGATACATCATCCAACCAAACATGGGACATCATCCCTCTGAACATGAAAGGTCATCCCACCAAACATGAGACAGCCTTCCTTCATACAGACGTCATCCCATCAAACAGAGGATATCATCCCTCCAAACATGAGACTTTATCCCACCAAACATGAGAAGTCATTCCACCAAACATGAGACTTAATCCTACCAAACATGAGACATCATCTCACCAAACATTAGGCATTAGGCATCATGTCACCAAACAGGAGACATTATCCCACCA
Source organism: Calotriton arnoldi (assembly GCA_963921515.1). Classification (NCBI taxonomy): domain Eukaryota; kingdom Metazoa; phylum Chordata; class Amphibia; order Caudata; family Salamandridae; genus Calotriton; species Calotriton arnoldi. The sequence continues at coordinate 293,483 of CAWUFW010001892.1, read as the reverse complement.
AACATGAGATATTATCCCACCAAAAAAGAGATGTCATCCCACCAAAGAAGAGACATCATCCCACCAAACATGAGACATCATTGCACCAAACATGGGGCATCATCCCACCAAACATGAGGAATCAACCAACCAATCATGAGACATTATCCCACCAAACATGAGACATCATCCCACCAAAAAAGAGATGTCATCCCACCAAAGAAGAGACATCATCCCACCAAACATGAGACATCATTCCACCAAACATGGGGCATCATCCCACCAAACATGAGGCATCAAGCCAACAAACACAGGACATCATCTCTCCAAAAATGAGATGCATCCCTCCAAACAAGGGAAGTCATCCCACCAAAAATGAGACAGCATTCCTTCATACAAGAGATGTCATCCCCCAGACATGAGACGGCATCCCAACATGAGACGTCATCCCACCAAACATGAGATGTCAACCCACCCAACATGAGACGTCATCCCACCAAACATGAGATGTCAACCCACCCAACATGAGACGTCATCCCACCAAACATAAGACGTCTTCCCACCAAACATGGGGCATCATCCCACCAAACATGAGACATCAGCCCACCAAACATGAGACATCAGCCCACCAAACATGAGATGTGATCCTTTCAAACATGAGACATCATCCCATCAAACATGAGACATCATCCCACCAAACATGAGATGTCATCCCACCAAACATAAGACAGCATTCCTTCATACAAGAGACATCATCCCACCAAACATGAGGCAACATCCCACCAAACATCGGACATCATCCTTCCAAACATGAGACGTTAACCCCCAAACATGAGACGTCATCCCACCAAACCTGAGACGTCATCCCACCAAACATAAGACAGCATTCTTTCATACAAGAGACGTCATCCCTCCAAACATGAGACTTTGTCCCACCAAACATGAGGTGTTGTCCCACCAAACATAAGACATCATTCCACCAAACATGGGGCAGCATCCCACCAAACATGGGACATCATCCCATTAAACATGAGACGTCATCCCACCAAACATGAGCTGTCATCCCACCAAACATGAGACAGCATTCCTTCATACAAGAGATGTAATCCGCAAACATGAGACATCATCCCGCCAAACATATGACATCAACCCACCAAGCATGAGACATCATCCCACCAAACATGAAACGTCATCCCTCCAAACATGAAGCGTCATCCCACCAAACATGATACATCATCCCACCAAACATGAAGCGTCATCCCACCAAACATATGACATCATCCCGCCAAACATATGACATCAACCCACCAAACATGAGACATAATCCCACCAAACATGAAACGTCATCCCTCCAAACATGAAGCGTTATCCCACCAAACATGATACATCATCCCACCAAACATGAAGCGTCATCCCACCAAACATGAGTCATCATCTCACCAAACATGAAACATCATCCCTCCAAACATGAAACATCATCCCACCAAACATCAGATATCCCACCAAAGAAGAGACATCATCCCACCAAATATAGGCATCATCTCACCAAAAATGAGGCAGCATTCCTTCATACAAAAGATGTCATCCCACAAACATGAGACGGCCTCCTACCAAACACGAGACATCATCACCCAAACACGAGACGTCATCCCCCAAAACACGAGACGTCATCCCCTCAAACATCAGACATCATCCCACCAAACACGAGACTTCATTCCTCCAAACACGAGACATTATCCCACCAAACATGGGGCATCAGCCCACCAAACATGAGACATGATCCCACCAAACATGATGCATCATCCCACCAAACACAGGTCATCATCCCACCAAACATGAGACATCATCCCACCAAACATGAGACATCCCACCAAAGAAAAGACATCATTCCATCAAACATCAGACATCATCCCATCAAACAAGAGGCATCATCCTACCAACCACAAGGCATCATCCTACCAACCACAAGGCATCATATCACCAAACACGAGACACCATCCCACAGACATCCCACCAAAGAAGAGACATCATCCCACCAAACACGAGGCATCATCCCCCCCAAACATGAGGCATCATCCCATCAAACAGGAGACTTAATTCCACTAAACATCACACATCACACCAAAGAAGAGACATCATGCCACCAAACACGAGACATCACCCCACCAAACATTAGATATCCCACCAAATAAGACATCATCCCAAACATGAGACATCATCCCATCAAACAAGAGATATAATCCCACCAAACACGATACATCATCCCAAACAAACATGAGACATCTTCCCCACCAAACATGAGACATCATCCCACCAAACATGAGACATCCCACCAAATATGAGACATCATCCCACCAAACATGAGACATCATCCCACCAAACATGAGACATCATCCCACCAAACATGAGACATCATCCCACCAAATACGAGACAGGATCCCCCCAAACATGAGACATCATCCCACCAAACACGAGACATCATCCCACCAAACACGAGACACGATCCCCCCAAAAACAAGACATCATCCCACCAAACATGGGACAGCATACCTTCAAACAAGAGGCTGCATCCCTCCAAGCATCACTCTGTTTGTAATACTGTATTTAAGTAGGTTTAAATAGAACTGTGAGTCTTACCATTTCAGGACAAGTTGTATCCAGGGTGATGTCAAAATACATTTTATATATACTTGTAACACAGCAATTTAGAGTCATACTTTACGGACAAGTGATTTACACAATATACAAGCAGCAACATAAAAAATATTTATCATTCCACCTTTGAAGGTTAGACAAGCGTGTTGCAGTCACCCCTCCAGGCATGAGAATTCATCCAAAGATTAGGTTTAGAGGTTAGGCAAGCATTTTGCAATCACAAATTTGCCTACAGTTGTCTCAGTGCCCATCAAGAATAATGACTGTATATTATGTTGGTCATCTTTAACATTAGGGCTAGGAATCTCAGGAAAGGCACAGGATCTACTGGGTAAATGTGACATCAAAGGACCCCCTTCTGTTTTGGTCTATTTTTTATAGGCACCGTAGACATGGACGTGAACGTGTCAGTAAGGTCATCATGGTAGGCTGCGTCAGTCCGCCTGTTAAAAATGGGGGTCTCTAGTTGGAAATGGTTTGCACCTTTGTCCAAGTAGGGACCCTTCTTCCTAGTCAGGGTAAGGGGGATACATTTCTAAAATAAGCCCTGCTCACCCCCTTGGTAGCTTGGCACGAGCAGACAGGCTTATCTCAGGGGCAGTGTGTAAAGCATTTGTGAACACATACAGTAATACAATGAAAATACTACAAATGGACACCACACGGGTTTAGAACAATAAGCAAAACATTATCAAAACCAACCAGACCAAATACGACAAAAAGTCCACATACAATGCTGTAAAAGTAGTTACTTTGCAAGATAACTTTTAAAATGCAAAAATAGCTGCAAAACACACTTCTTCCAAGTCGGTAGCTCCGTCCGGGGCTACCGCGATGCTGAAAACGTCAGAGTCTAACAGTTCCAGCTGATAGCGTCGGTACGGGCCAGCTAAAGCGTTGACAGACTCGTAGACAATACCTTTCTTGTTGCGGCCGACACATTTGTATGGACTGGTCGGGGCAACCATTGCGGTTGCGGTGAAGTGGCACGGTGCAGGGTGTGGTGCCCTCATGGTGTGGTGCAGGCAGCGGCTCAGCGACGGTGTCCGTGAGACCAAGGCTTTCATGCGGGGTAAGGCGGTGTTCGATGCGGTGCAGCCAGGCTGTGGTGCAGGCGACGGAGCCGATCGCTGTTCGGGTTGGGCAGCGACGGTGCCGGTGATGTCCAGGCAGGGTGAGAACAAGGTGGTGCGGAGTGCGGTGCCCACAGGACGCGGTGCAAGCAGCGGCTCGGTGACGATTGTCCAGACGGCATCGGTGAGACAAAGGATGTGGTACAAAGTGCGGCGGTGCCTTCTGCCGGGCCTTCAAGACACGGATTCCTGCGACGGACTCGGTGACAGAGTCGGTTGCCCTTTTCTTCTGAGGCGACTGAAACCAGCGGTTCTAGAGACCGTGCCCAGAAGGATGGAGAGGTCTTTGCTGTTCCTGAGACCTCTTGAACAGGGTCAAGCTCCACTTCCAACCGCTTGGAGATACTTTCTCAAGCAGGCTGCACACACAGTTCCTCTCCTTGGCAGAAACAGCTACTAGAGGCCAACCCCAGACAGCACACAGCAAAGGGGCAGTACTCCTCCTCCACTTTCTTCCAGCTCTGCTCCTTGGCAGAGGTTCTTCTTGAAGTCCAAAAGTGATCTAAAGGTCTGGAGTCTGGGCCCCACTTTTTATAGTACAAAATCCTTTGTTCTCTGGAGGCAGAGAGTGTCTTTGCACAGCCAGAACCAGTTCTGTCTTCTCTGGTGCAGCTGCCCGGCAGGAGGTGGAGGCAGCATTGTCCAAGGCAGACCAGGCCCATTCAGGTGTGAAAGAAATCTCCTCCCCCTACTCTAAATGCATCCCAGGTCTATTCAGCCCAGCCCTGACTCACCCTGGAAAGGCAGGACACACCTAACCCCCCCCCCAAGTGGCTGTATGAACAGAATGCACATCCCCAGCCCCTGTCACTCCAAGGCCAGACAGTCAATACACAAACCTAGCAGTGGCACATTGGATGGCTAAGCAAGAAAATACCTTCTTTCTAAAAGTGGCATTTTCACACCCATAATGTAAAAATCATCTTTACTAAAAGTTGCATCTTTAGATTTTGAGTTCAGGCATATTAAACTCCATCTTTCCATCTTGTCCCAATGGGAAGTTATATTTATAAGATGTTATAAATCAACTCCCATTCTATCCTATGGGACAGATAGCCTCAATACTGAAAAAAGAAATTGGCAGTATTTCACTATCAGGACATGCCACACACATTAGGGCACGCCCTATCTTTCACATACACTGCACCCTGCCCACAGGGGTACCTTGGGCCTACCTTAGGGGTGACTCACATGTAAGAAAATGGAAGGTTAGGGCCTGGCAAGTGGGCGCACTTGCTGAATGTTAATTCAAGACAAAATGTTTTGAATGAACCGGGCGCACAGCTATAAGAAACTTATCTTCCTATATATAAAGCTTATTACTGAAGTTTGTCTACTTTCAAACAATATAACATGAACACAATTTAAGAATCAAACAATGATCTCCTTGTTCATTTTCATTTACTTTTCATAATATACATATTTACATGTCATTGAATTTGTTTTGATTCACTTGTCATTACTTCATGACTCAATTGATTATTGCATAATAACTGTCAAATACATCATGAGCGAATCATCGTAACATTATATGTATCTCAACAATAGCGGTGACAATTGATGACCTTCGGCCCGATGCATTTCGGGACCTCCTGTCCCTTCCTCAGGGGCCACTGCAAATATAAGTAAAGTCATTTATAATATGGATGTTCCTCATAGACAAAACAGTATACAACTGTATCTTAACAGTGTACATATCTCAGTGTAGCCATCAATACCCAACGGTGCCATCAGGAACTACATGTCCATATATGACTTGGAAACTGTGTGTACCGTGGATACCAGTGCAAAAATGAATGAGAAACCGACACGAGTGAAATGTGCACATGTGAAGGTGAGCTTACAAAAACGTGCAGAAAAAGGAGAAAAACCTCTGCCGGGAGTCTCTAGGAATACGTGTGTTAAGTCATATTTAAAATGGTACACGAAGTGCCCAGCGTGAAAGCGAAAAACTGAACGTCTATAACAAACCTTGAAGCTAGAGGATACAGGCTTCAAAGAGTGGTGAGATGGTAATTGCCCTAGAGTCACAGGCACAGTTCTACCGAAGCTGAAACATACGTAAAGTGGCGGTTACTACTAGGGCTAATGCGAAGTGCAATGTGCGTGACAAACAACAGACTGTGTTTGTACCTTAATATGCGTAAGGTTAGGGCCTGGCAAGTGGGCGCACTTGCCAGGTAGACATGGCAGTACTAGACTGCACACAGACACCGCAATGGCAGGCCTGAGACTCTGTTGCAAAGCCGCTTGTGTGGGTGGCACAATCAGTGCTGCGAGCTCACTAGCAGCATTTGGTTTACAGACCCTAGGCACACAGAGTGCACTGTACTAGGGACTTAACAGTAAACCAAATAACCCAATCATGGAAACACTAATCCATCATAACAATTTACAGAGGGAGCACTTGCACTTTGGCACTGAACAGCAGTGGCAAAGTGCCCAGAGCATCTAGACCAGCAAAACGAAGTTCAACACACAGCAAAAACACAGGAGGCAAAGGCAGATATACAGGGGAAACCCACGCCAAGGCTGCCAGGTCTAACACCGCCATTTCGTGATGGTAGGCGGAGGCCCACATGTCCATGCCGTTGCATTTTTACTCATGGTGAGGAGCAATAGATTGGCAATTATCTTTCTTCTGCGCAGTGGGAATCCTACCCACATACCCTACCTGTGCTACAAGAGGGACGTATCCATTTGATAGTCGGTATTGTTACTAATGGTTTAAAAAATAGACAGTGCCAGGTCAAATAAATAAAATCAGCTGTTCAATATTTAGTGGGCAAAGCCACCCAGCATGCTCGAGGCCACCATATGTGCCCCATACTCTATATGTGCGTGGTCCACAGTAAATGCACCTGTGCGGCACATACACATTTTACATGAATACTGGGCATTACAAAATAAACAATTCACTTTAATGCAGATTAATAGGTGACTGGCATCTCAGATCTATACTAAGAATCCTATTGTGTGGACAATGAAATTATGCAGCAATGGAGGGCAAAAGTATGCAGCAGGGCTGACTAAATTTGGCAGCAGAAAAGGCAAATTACCTCCTCGTCTGTCTTCCATGAGCCAGTCCTTACCTGCAAAACTTCATCTCCTTCCTGCAGAACCTGTTCCCTAACTAGCTGACCTGTAAAATTCTCCCAACATCGCCGTCACTACCCAACAGCCAGTAGATAAGGGAGGAACACTGATATCACTTATTTTCATCTAGAGCGAAGCTGGAGAATCCTATTGTCCGAAGGCTAAGGATCAATACAAAGAAGGTCTGAGAAATGTTTGCAAATCTTCCCGTAAAGCACAGAGAGAATTCTTTTCCTCTCACATTTTGGCAGCTTCAAATACCTCACGTGAGGTAGCAAAAATTGTCCATTCTTTTCTCGCTCCTGAGGCAGTAAATAGTAAAATCAGCCCTTCTTGTGAACTTTATGACGATCTATCTTGATTTTTTCATGATAAAATTCAGAAATTGTATGCAACCTTTCCCACAAACATAACACTGGAGGTGCCGGTAGACTCGGGGGTAGAACAAAGTCATCTACTCTCAAATATTCTTAAAATTTCACAGGAAGTTTAGCTCAAAGAACTTGAGAAATGTAAATCAGGATCCCCAGCAGATCTTTGCCCACCTTGAATCTTACAGTTGATTGCCTCTAACATCAATCTGGTGTACAACAAAATTCTGAACACCTCCCTAGAGGTTGGCCGTTTTCCCTTCTGACCGTGGAAACACTCTTTTCTTCAGCCCTTACTTAGGAAGCCTAATGCAGATCTGGCCACCTTGAGCAACTTTAGCCCATCTCCCTTTTACCAGCAGCAGCCAAAATCTCGGAGTAATTGGTAAATGGCCAGCTCTCCTCCTTTCTAGAACCTAATGGCCGGTTGCACAACTCATAGGCTAGCTTCCGACAAGGTATGAGTACTGAAACTGCCTTATTGGAAGTGACCGAATATATTAAAGACCATCTTGATGCTACAATGGTGATTATGTTGGACCTATCGGCAGCATTCGATATGGTTTCACATGCCACCCTTTTGGATAGACTTAAGGTAATATTTACAAGTAAAGTGACGGAGCGTGGCGTTAGCCTTCTTGGCTTAATGCAGCGCTCTGCCACTTTTGAAACGCTGGGCTGCAAGGTATTTACAACAATACGGTGCAGCACTGCGTTTCCCCTGTGCTGGCGCTAATTACAGCTGCCTAGTGCCAACGCAGGCACCATTGCACCATAGTGCAAGGGTGCCTGCATTGTGGGAATGATTGTTAATGTGCAGGATGGTGTCCCTTCCTGCAAATAAACAATCTTAAATTGCGATTTGTAACTTCTATGTGTGCTGCTTGGTGCAGCACACATAGAAGTTGCAACTCGTCATTTTTAAAATGATTGTTTATGTGCAGGAACGGACACCTTCCTGCACATAAACAATTATGCATGGCATTTCGCTGTTTCTATGTGCGCTGCACAATGCAGCACACATACAAACAGCAAAAACGAAGAGAAATAAAGCATTTTTCCTCATGGTGTCATGTTAAGACCAGCCTTTTTTGGTCTTAATTTTGGCGCTGCCCCATATTTACGCCACCCTTGTAAATATGGGGCCGCGTCAAAATCAATGGGTGTTGCGGCGGAATGCCCACCGCAACACCCATTGCCCACCGCTTTCACACTAGGTATAGCATGAAAGGGTGCCTTATTTACAGGGCAGCGTAAAGCCACGTTAAGTGGCTTAACACTGCCATGTAAATAAGGCGAAGCCCATATCACCACAGGAACGTCGAAAAAAGTGACGTTTCTGTGGCGATAGGGGCTTGTAAATATGCCCCTTAGTTCAGCTGACATACAAGGCACAGCCTTCTCTTGGCTGAAGTTGTTTTTAGAGGCTAAATCTCAGCAGGTTTATCTTCATCCTTTCTCATCCCACTCTAGGCCTCTTCTGTTTGGAGATCCTCAGGGCTCAGCTTTGAGTCCCACTTTGTTCAATCTTTATCTAGCACCACTGGGCCAGTTGATTGAGTCTTGAGGTGGGCCTGTGGTGTCTTATGCGGATGATACCCAACTACTATTGTCCTTCCAGCATCAATCAGATGCTGTCCTCAGGAAGCTCAAGGAATGTCTAAAGGGAGTTGCTGGTTGGATGGATGCCAATTTTCTCAAACTAAATTCAGACAAAACTAAAGTTCTTTTCTTAGATCCAAGCAGCCCACCTCCCCTAGTCGTTGGTGGCCTGAGAAAATGAATCCGCCTGACCCCTGCTTCTACAGCCTGGAAACAAGTTCTGCAGGACGGAGATGAAATCTGGCAGGTAAGGACTGTATTGGGAAAGCCTTGGTCTTGGAGTATTGAAGATTACTGGTAAGTAACTGGGACATAACGGGGCATAATGTGGGAGCCCACCCCTCAAGATGCAGGGGAAGGGAATGTGCAGGGGCAATTTTGCTGTCTGACCTCATTTTTCTTTCACCAAGGTAATTATCCCCTTAAATTGTTCCCATTCACATAACAATTCCATATGCATACTTGAGGTAGAGTGCCTTTGAAATAAAAAGAATAAGCGGATAAGTACCACATTTATTTTCAATTTTCAATTGCATCTAATAAATTGAAATATCACCACAATCATTTTATCTTATTAATACTTGCAACCATAACCATAATAGGCTCATAGAGCCTATTTAAAAAGCTGTAATACAGCAAGAAGAGATCATTTAGGCATTCGAATATCGGAGGCAAAGAGCTCCTCTAAGGAGCTCTTTAAGATCCTTAAGGAGTTCACTAACCCCAGAGCTAATAGTCCCTCTCTCCCGCCTACGCAAAGGATTTGTGACGACCTTGCCAACCATTTTAAGCAGAAGATCGACAAAATTTATAGCTCCTTGGGTGGAGTAGAGGTCTCGAAGGGGACAGTCCCTTCTCGGATTGATACTTCACTACCTAGGCTCGATTCTTTTGAAGCTATCACGATTGAGCAAGTGGAGTCTGTACTAGCTCACACTAAATCAGGCTCGCCGTTAGATCCGGCTCTGCCTTTTATTATGTCAGAATTAGCCCCGCTCTTATCTTCCTCGCTCTCGGAAGTCTGTAACATATCTTTGGCCACGGCCACATTCCCCATTAAATGGAAGAAGGCGCACATTAAACCTCTGCTGAAGAAGGCTCTGGCAGATCCGGCAGACCTGCAAAATTATAGACCGATTTCTCTCCTTCCTTGCTGCTCTAAGGTCATAAAGACTTTGATTAATCAACAACTCTCGGGATACTTGGAGCAGAATAATCTACTGGACCCCTCCCAGTCGGGCTTCCGGGCAGGGCATAGCACCGAAGGTGCCTTGGCGGAAGTAACAGATACAATAAGGATGTCATTGGATAAGGGGATCCCTACAATGTTAGTGCTCCTTGACCTGTCGGCGGCCTTCGACACCATCTCTCATAGTATCCTTCTGGATAGGCTACGAGAGATTGGTGTCAGAGAAATGGCCTTAACCTGGCTACAAAGCTTTCTGACCAACAGAACACAATGTGTCCAATTGGATGCATTTGTGTCGCAGACCACGTTATTGGACAAGGGGGTCCCCCAGGGGTCCATTTTAAGTCCTACCTTGTTCAACATCTATGTGGCCCCTCTGGCTGCCATTATTAGATCTTGCGGTTTTGAGACGATCTCGTATGCGGATGACACTCAGGTGATAGTCCCCATTGAGACGGATCCCAAGGTAACCAGAGCAAAGTTTAAGACCTGTATGTTGAAAATAGCCACATGGATGAGTAAGAACTTCCTTCAGCTCAACTCCAACAAAACGGAGATTCTCCTGTTTGGGAAGGCTGAGGAACTGTGGTCTGCGGACTGGTGGCCTATAGAACTTGGGGAAGCACCTAGCCCAAAAAAGCAGGCAAGGAACCTGGGCATTGTTATTGATAACAAACTTTCTATGGAGGATCATGTGAAGACGGTCTCAGGTACATGTTTCGGACTAATGCGGATGCTGAGAAAGATCTTTCCGTGGATTCCCCTTGCGGCCAGAAAGACCTTAATACAGGCGCTTCTAGTCAGTAGACTAGATTACGGCAATTCATTATTAGTTGGAATGAGGGAAGATCTATCATCAAGGCTGCAAGTAGTCCAAAATACGGCAGCGCGTCTGGCTCTCAACAAACCGGTACTCACCTCGTCATTACCTCTCTTGAGACAATTGCACTGGCTGCCCATTAGGAAGAGAGCAGTCTTCAAGCTCTTGTGTATAGTGTTTAAAGTACTTCAAGGGACTGGCCCTGCATACTTAAGGGAGAAGCTAATACCCTACGTCCCGGTGTGCCAATTGAGATCGAGTAATCGGAAATTGCTGTGTCCCCGGAAAATCAGTAAAACCAAAATGGGTGGTCGTGCGTTCTCTCACTTAGCCCCCTTCCACTGGAATAGACTACCAGACGAGATCCGAGCGTGTACAACCCTTGTGCAGTTTAAGAAACAGCTTAAAACATGGATGTTTTAACTGTCATGGGTCACCGGTTGTGTGCCACTAAGGCGCCGAGAGATCCCTTCGGGGATGATTTGTTGCGCAATAGAAGTTCTAATAACAATAACAATAACCTATTGCGGGGTCAATTCAAAATCACTCATGCAAAGTTGAACATATCTGTACATTTACAGACACACACACGTGTGCACACACACACTGAATTCATTTGTCACTCCCTCTCTCCTGCTTTGCTTCTCTGATCCTACATCCCATCACACAAAAACTTCATTTTTTGCGACAATACCCACTACACAACACCTTACTAACTAGATTTATTATCTTCTTTTCTCAAACACAACACATAGCTTCCCTGACAGCACACCAGAACACTAAAGTCATATCAATCAATCAGTTGGTATTTGTATAGCGCGGCTTATCACTCCAGGGGTTACACAGATGCTAAATATAGTTGGCAAAGTGCTGCCTGCTAAACAGTTCTACCCAAGCAACTCATCAACATGCGTCTTAGAGGCATTCATATAACCTTAACCTAACCTAGGATCTCTACTAGAACCCCTCAATAAATTTTGTGATCCCTTTCAGCAACCACTTGTTAAGAAGACACCCTCATACCTTCAGGACACATGGGATGTCTTGAACCTGATCGCTAACATAGAAGGGAGTGAGGAGATCAACATTTTGATGACTTTAGATGTTGAGGCGCTATATACAAACATTCCCCAAGAAGCGACATTGAGAGTTGTGGAAACGCGTCTACTAGCTGAAAACTGGACCTCACAGACACCTATCAGCTTCATCATGGACTGTGCCACCATAGCAATGCGGGAAAACTTCTTCCAATTTCAAGATACCTTGTACCATCAAACCCAGGGCACGTCCATGGGAAGCACCTTTGCGCCTAGCCTGGCATGCCTGTACGTGGCTGAGTTCGAGCGTCTGTGCATTTCAAACAATAATCCTTACTCGGATAACATCCTGATTTGGCGTCGTTACATAGACTATATTCTCGTCTTTTGGAAGGGAGATGACAGCACCTGCAACTCCTTTTTCACGTGGGTGAACACACTGGACCCCTTCCTTAAATTCACATGGTCTATCTCCCCCACTGAAATCCACTTTTTGGATCTAACCATCACGCTGCAAAACGGTGAGATGTCAACCAACACCTTCAAAAAACCAACGGACTTCAATAACCTATTGCTTTACGGGGGCCACCACCCAAAGGCGCTACGGGACAACCTCCCCTTCGGACAATTTCTGAGGCTGCAAAGAAACTGCAACACTATCTCCAGCTTTAAGAAGGAAGCATCCTCACTGAGCAAGAACTTGGAAGCCCGTAATTACCCACCATCGGTCATCAAGAGGTCCCGTGAGAGAGCACTCAATAACAACAGAGAGGCACTTCTGGAACCCAAACAGAAGGACGAGGAAGACATCATTACATGTGTAACTACCTTCACACCAGATTCCAACAGGATACAAAGAGTGATCAGGAAACATTGGAAGATTGTCCAATCTGGCAACCTGAAAATCCCGATGCCCGCTTTGCCATGAAACGCACGAGCAAATTACGAGACATGTTGGTTCACACACATCCACCTATTACACCTAAACGGACACAAAGTACACTGTGGAACTCCACACCTGTAAGGGGGCATTACCCCTGCGGCCAGTGAGGGGGGAGTGCTGTCTTACAAAACATACCAAGGAAATAACCCTCAGAGACAACAAGATCTGGACACAATGTACCCATACTAATTGTAATACTAAGAACTGCATCTACCTTATCAAATGCCCGTGTCCCCTCAGATACATCGGTATGACTACCCGGCCTGTACAGACTAGGATTACCGAACACCGGAGTAACATTAGATGCCAGAAAAACACCACGAAAATGAGTACTCACTTCATATCTCATCCACACAGGCCAGAGGATATATACTGGATGGTACTGGAAACCAATACTACCTGGAGCACACAAAAACTGTTTGAAATGGAACAGCGTTGGATTTTCCGCCTTTCCTCCCAGTCTCTTGGACTGAATGATGATATACCATGGAACAAACTAAATACCCTAACAGTAGAAACACAGTACTAGCTCTGCACCTGTACAGTGCCCATTCTAGACTCCCACACTGAGAGGGAACCTAGCCTCCACATACTCTGACATGGTGTACGTCTGATCCATCACTAAATCTTTAGCTTTTCCTTTTTAAAATAAGGGGGAACCGTTAGACCACCTACAGGGGTAGCGGTCCCTACCGCCAACTTTGCATAATAATAAGAGGCAGGAGTTTTACTTCACTATGGACCATCACACCATACACTTAGAATAACCATTCTCGGTTTGTGTCTCATATCAATTGAATGAGACATCAAGAGCAATGTAAACATTGTGTATGGCAGATCACCGTTCCTGATACACTAAACCAAACAACACATATGATGCCCCCACTCAAAGATGGCCGCCACGTTCATCGCCTAGCCTCACGCTGCCAAGTACCGGTGGGCATCGACGTGTCCCATGTGACTCATGCTACTTAGTCACCAACATGGCTGCTCCGTCCCAGTAATCCAGGTTGGATGGAGCAGGGTAGGTCTGACGGCAGTGTTCGGTCCAGCAAACAAGTAAGTGGTGCAGGAAGGGGGGTTGAGTTCCTCTCTTTCACGACTCGGCATCCTCGTATCACAAGTTATTTGGGCACGGGGACAGTGTCACCTCTACAGCAGGGGTAGCATGAAAGTATTAAATATTAAGTTTCCGATCTAGGACAAATACGTGGGCGCGGTATATAACTCGTATCACAAGTCACTTGGGCACGGGGTAATGGTCACTTCCCCTGCAGGGGAAGCATGTCAACATCAAATATTAAGTTTCCGATCAAGCCCAACACGTGGGAGCGCTAAACAACTCTACTACCTAAGTCAGCGGGTGTCACTAACATTTCCAACGTTACCCGAGCACGCTCCAGTGGAGCTGAGTACAAAGGGGAGTCTTTCACGATTGCCAAACACCCCTAAGCACTCAAGGGAGATCCTAAACATGAGTGCGGTACCAATATTTACCCCAGGGTTCTTACTTTGACCGTATGAACCGCATACGCGCCTATAATTAGTATGTCATTAGTACACATTATCATTAATATGGACAGTGCTACTTTGTCACACACGCATTCAGCTCTCTTGCTCAAGGGAGACTGTCGCTATGTAGAGCATCGCGCCACATGGTAGGAACAAGTTGGCATGCCAAGTACCACACATCGCGGGTGCTTCAATACCACTCACAACACCCTGAATAAATACACCTGTCCGTAGTGTCAAATGGTTCCTCTCCTATTATGTCTTCTGAAGGTGTCCCTCAGTGTGGCCCGGACCCTCCAATCCACCTATGAAGCACCAGACACCTCTAATTGAGGTAAGTTATCAAATGGCCACTACGCAATGTCGCCTATATGCATTAAGTAAGGCAAACGTTTTCTAACTACATACAGAGTTGTCTTCCTACTACCTGATATTTGCAAGCAGTTTCTAGTTTTAACTTTTGTCATTAATTTCTTGTTTTAATCATGACACCCACAGCATCCCTTGTGACAAGGAGTGATTACGTTACTGCGTGACACGTAAGCTACACGTCACCCTGTCCAGGATGTATTGTAAATACACTACTGTTGTTGTATCTACTATTGCACTTATTATGGTACACCGAGTTCTAATGTCGCCTATTTTTCTTCCACCTCTTGTTTCTCTTTTCACCAGGTGGATTTACCTACCAGCACCCCAGCAGGGGATACCGGAACACATTATTAGGTTTTCCTCGAGTAGCGAGGGTACACCCAGCCACGACAGGGGATACATTGATTATTTAGGTCCTGAAGTAGTGCCGCCCGACGGTGGGGCTTAGATGGCACGAAACATGTTGACCGCATTACACTAGCGACCTCTTCCGACTACTAGCTATCCTGGTACCTAAGGACCACAAGATAGCACCACTGCTTTTACCTAGTCCTGGGCCCCATCTCTGATTAAAATTGATAGTTTGTGGGTTCCAGAGCCTATTTTAAGTCACCTTTTACATATTGGACTCACCATTTAACCGCCCACTTGCATTTATCATTACAGCATCTTCAAATCAAAAGATCTCTGAAAAATCAGCCCCCAGGCCCGTCAGGCATTGCAGCGTCGGCCAGACGAGGAGCGCCCAATGATGAAGCATGACACCCTAACAGGTGTGTGAGGGCATTAAGATCTGAAATACAGATCTCCTAGTGACACGTACCCCAGCCACATAGTGCAAATACTGGTGTCTATCTGGCAGAGGAACTACTCCCCCTTTTGATTATTAGTATTTTCTTGCTTAGCCATCCAGTGTGCCTCTGCTAGGGTTGTGTATTGACTGTCTGGCCTTGGAGTAACAGGGGCTGGGGATGTGCATTCTGTTCAGACAGCCACTTGGGGGGGGGGGGGTAGGTGTGTCCTGCCTTTCCAGGGATGAGTCAGAGCTAGGCTGAATAGACCTGGGCTGCATTTAGAGTAGGGGGAGGAGATTTCTTTCACACCTGAATGGGCCTGGTCTGCCTTGGACAATGCTGCCTCCACCTCCAGCAGGGCAGCTGCACCAGGAAAGACAGAACTGGTTCTGGCTGGGCAAAGACACTCTCTGCCTCCAGATAACAAAGGATTTTGTACTATAAAAAGTGGGGCCCAGACCTTCAGCTCACTTTTGGACTTCAAGAGGAACCTCTGCCAAGAGAAGAGCTGGAAGAAACTGGAGGAGGAGTACTGCCCCTTTGCTGTGTGCTGTCTGGGGTTGGCCTGCAGTAGCTGTTTATGCAAAGGAGAGGAACTGTGTGTGCATCCTGCTTGAGAAAGTATCTCCAAGGGGTTGGAAGTGGAGCTTGACCCTGTTCAAGAGGTCTCAGGAACAGCAAAGACCTCTCCATCCTTCTGGGCACCGTCTCTAGAACCGCTGGTTTCAGTCGCCGCAGAAGAAAAGGGCAACCGACTCTGTCACCGAGTCCGTCGTAGGAATCCGTGTCCTGAAGGCCCCGCAGAAGGCACCGCCGCACTTTGCACCGCATCCTTGGTCTCACCAATGCCGTCTGGATAATCATCACCGAGCTGCTGCTTGCACCGCATCCTGTGGGCACCGTACTCCGCATCGCCTCTTCTCACCCAGCCTGGACCTCACCGACACCGTCGCTGCCCTACCCGAACATCGATCGGCTCAGTCACCTTCACCGCAGCCTGGCAGCACCGCATCGAGCACCGCCTCTCCCCGTACCGCAAGCCTTGGCCTCACCGACACCATCACCGAGTCGCTGCCAGCACTGCACCGTGAGGGCACCACACCCTGCACCGTGCCACTTCACCACAACCGCGATGGTTGCCCCAACCAGTCCGTACCAACGTGTCGGCCGCAACAATTAAGGCATTGTGTACTAGTCTGTCAACGCTTTAGCTGGCCCATACTGATGCGGTCGGCTGGAACTGTTAGAATCTGTCGTTTTCAGCATCGCGGTAGCCTCGGACGGAGCTACTGACTTGGGAGAATTGGGTTTTGCAGCTATTTTTGCATTTTAAAGGTTATCTTGCAAAGTAACTACTTTTACAGTATTGTATGTGGATTTTTTGTCGTATTTGGTCATGTTGGTTTAGATAACGGTTTGCTTATTTTTCTAAACCCGTGTGGTGTCCATTTGTAGTATTTTCACTGTATTACTGTATGTGTTCACAAATGCTTTACACACTGCCTCTGAGATAAGCCGGTCTGCTCGTGCCAAGCTACAGGGGTGAGCAGGGGTTATTATAGAAGTGTATCCCCCTTACCCAGACTAGGAAGAAGGGTCCCTATTTGGACAAAGGTGCAAACCATTGCCAACTAGAGTCCCCCATTTCTAACAGGCGGACTGACGCAGCCTACCGTGATGACCTTACTGACACGTTCACGTCCATGTCTACGGTGCCTATAAAAAATAGACCAAAACAGAAGGGGGTACTTTGATGTCACATTTACCCGGTAGATCCTGTGCCTTTCCTGAGATTCCTAGCCCTAATGTTAAAGATGACCAACATAAGATACAGTCATTATTCTTGATGGGCACTGAGACAACCATAGGCAAATTTGTGATTGCAAAATGCTTGCATAACCTGTAAACCTAATCTTTGGATGAAGTCTCATGCCTAGAAGGGTGACTGCAACACGCTTGTCTAACCTTCAAAGGTGGAATGATAAATATTTTTTATGTTGCTGCTTGCATAATATGTAAATCACTTGTCCGTAAAGTATGACTCTATATTGCTGTGTTACAAGTATATTTAAAATGTATTTTGACATCACCGTGGATACAACTTGTCCTGAAACAGTAAGACGCACATTTCTATTTAAACCTACTTAAATACAGTATTACAAACAGAGGGATGCTTGGAGGGATGCAGCCTCTTGTTTGAAGGTATGCAGTCCCATGTTTGGTGGGATACTGTTCCATGTTTGGGGGGATTGTGTCTCGTGTTTGGTGGGATGATGACTCATGTTTGGGGGATTGTGTCTCATGTTTGGTGGGATGATGTCTCATGTTTGGTGGGGATGATGTCTCATGTTTGGTTGGGATGATGTCTCGTGTTTGGTGGGATTATATCTCTTGTTTGGTGGGATGATGTCTCATGTTTGGGATGATGCCTCGTGTTTGGTGGGATGATGTCTCTTCTTTAGTGGGATGTCTGATTTTGGTGGGATGGTGTCTCATTTTTGGTGGTATGATGCCTTGTGGTTGGTAGGATGATGCCTCTTGTTTGATGGGATGATGTCTCTTCTTTGGTGGGATGTCTGATGTTTGGTGGAATGATGTCTCATGTTTGGTGGGATGATGACTTGTGTTTGGTGGGATGATGCATCATGTTTGGGATGATGTCTTCTTTGGTGGGATATCTAATGTTTGGTGGGGTGATGTCTCTTGTTTGGTGGCATGATGTCTCTTTTGGTGGGATGATGACTTGTGTTTGGTGAGATGGTGTATCATGTTTGGTGGAATGATGTCTCGTGTTTGGTGGGCTGATGCCCCATGTTTGGTGGGATATAGTCTTGTGTTTGGAGGAATGAAGTCTCGTGTTTGGTGGGATGATGTCTCGTGTTTGGTGGGATGAAGTCTCGTGTTTGGGGGATGACCTCTCGTATTTGGGGGGATGAGGTCTCATGTTTGGGGGATGAGTTCTCGTGTTTGGTAGGATGCCGTCTCATGTTTGTGGAATGACATCTTTTGTATGAAGGAATGCTGTCTCATTTTTGGTGGGATGATGCCTATATTCGGTGGGATGATATCTCTTCTTTGGTGGGATGTCTGATGTTTGGTGGGATGATGTCTCATGTTTGGACGGATGATGTTTCATGTTTGGTGGGATGACGACTCATGTTTGGTGGGATGACGCTACATGTTTGGTTGGATGATGTCTCATGTTTGGTGGGATGACGTCTCATGTTTGGAGGGATGACGTTTCATGTTTGGTGGGCTGATGTCTCATGTTTGGTGGGTTGATGTCATATTTTTGGTGGGATGACGCTTCATGTTTGGTGGGATGATGTATCATGTTTGGTGGGATGACGCTTCATGTTTGGAGGGATGACGTTTCATGTTTGGTGGGTTGATGTCTCATGTTTGGTGGGTTGATGTCATATGTTTGGTGGGATGATGTCTCATGTTTGGGGATTACATCTCTTGTATGAAGGAATGCTGTCTCTTGTTTGGTGGGATGACATCTCATGTTTGGTGGGATGATGTCTCATGTTTAATGGGATGATGCCCCATGTTTGGTGGAAGGATGTCTTATGTTTGGTGGGACAACGCCTCATGTTTGGTGGGACACAGTCTCATGTTTGGTGGGATGATGTCTCTTCTTTGTTGGGATGTCTGATGTTTGTTGGGATGCTGTCTCGTGTTTGGTGGTATGATGCCTCGTGGTTGGTAGGATGATGCCTCTTGTTTGATGGGATAATGACTTGTGTTTGGTGGGATGATGTATCATGTTTGGAGGGATGATGTCTTGTGTTTGGTGGGGTGATGACCCATGTTTGGTGGGATAATGTCTTGTGTTTGGAGGAATGAAGTCTTGTGTTTGGTGGGATGATGTCTCGTGTTTGGTGGGATGACATCTCGTGTTTGGGGGGATGATGTCTCGTGTTTGGGGGGATGACGTCTCGTTTTTGGAGGATGATGTCTCATGTTTGGTAAGATGCCGTCTCATGTTTGTGGAATGACATCTTTGGTATGAAGGAATGCTGTCTCATTTTTGGTGGGATGATGCCTATATTTGGTGGGATGATGTCTCTTCTTTGGTGGGATGTCTGATGTTTGGTGGGATGATGTCTTATGTTTGGAAGGATGATGTTTCATGTTTGGTGGGATGACGACTCATGGTTGGTGGCATGACGTTTCATGTTTGGTGGGCTGATGTCTCATGTTTGGTGGGTTGATGTCATATGTTTGGTGGGATGACGCTTCATGTTTGGTGGGATGATGTATCATGTTTGGTGGGATGACGCTTCATGTTTGGTGGGATGATGTCTCATGTTTGGTGGGTTGATGTCATATGGTGGGATGACGTTTCATGTTTGGTGGGATGATGTCTCATGTTTGGTGGGTTGATGTCATATGTTTGGTGGGATGACGTCTTATGTTTGGGGATTACATCTCTTGTATGAAGGAATGCTGTCTCATGTTTGGTGGGATGACATCTCATGTTTGGTGGGATGACGCCTTATGTTTAATGGGATAATGTCCCATGTTTGGTGGGATGATGCCCATGTTTGGTGGAAGGATGTCTTATGTTTGGTAGGACAACGCCTCATGTTTGGTGGGACTAAGTCTCATGTTTGGAGGGATGACGTCTCTTGTATGAAAGAATGCTGTCTTATGTTTGGTGGGATGACGTCTCAGGTTTAGTGGGATGACGTCCCATGTTTGGTGGGATGATGTCTCTTGTTTGGAAGGATGATGTCCAATGTTTGGTGGGAGGATGCCTCATGTTTGGTGGGATGATGTCTCTTTTATGAAGGAATGCTGTTTTATGTTTGGTGGGATGACGTCTCAGGTTTGGTAAGATGACATCTCATGTTTGGTGGGATGACGGGATAGGTTTATATGATGTATTGTATAAGTTAACACTCGCTGCACCATTTTCTGTTCAGGCGCCATTTTAGGTTGTTGAAATTTATCTTGTGTAATTCCGAGAAACATTCTCTGTTAGTTTTCGTTTCCCCAGATAGGTTTTGTTTTAGCAATGAGCACATTGTTCATTTCAGCACATAGCTTTCTCACTAGATAGAGGTTCTCTCCCACTTGTCTGGTGGCAGGCTCCGAATGGAACGACCTTGAGTTGTGCAACTGTGTGCAGAGATATGAGTTCTGAATTGCCTTTCTTGTATTTCACTAATTAACTGTACCTGCCTGGAAAATTCCATTGTGGGGGTGCCTTTGCTTGACTATGAAACGTACATAATGTATCTTTATGCTTGTCGATTTCAGTCCTTTCTGTAGCACTCCTTGTGACTGGGCAGATGGGGCTCCACTCTGAATGTATCTGAATAAACAATTATTGGTTTGTATGCTCTACTGTCTGACCGACTCTTCTTTTAGTACGGAAGGTCGAGAGGTGGTCTTAGTGACCCGGATGGCCCGAATTGGGTCACCTCCTTCAGTTGGCGCCCGAACAGGGACTCTTTCGGGTTATGCCCCATCCCTTGTCCGTAATCGGAGGTGAGGACGGGAGCACCATCAGGTCGGACTGAAGGCTCAGGGACCCTTGCACGAAGAGCTTGATACTCACAACTGATGCCTCTGTCCCACCGGGGAATGCCCCGCCTAGTGGTCATCCCGACTGGAGTCCTGAACGGCGAAACCTTGGCTCCAGTCACCGGATCAGGACGAAAGGTCCGATCGGAGCCTGCATTGTTGATATGGCTCCCAAAAACCCCAGAGCAACCCGCGATAAGGCGGAGGTGCCACAGGGGGATACAAGCCCAGGAGCATGTGAGTTATGCCGCTGGGGATAGGTGCTCAGACTCTGGGTTTGTTAAACAATCTGCAGAACAGTCTGGAGGGCACGGAAAAAAGGGGCTGTGGATTGACAAGGAGGTGTGGCAAGGAAGCTATCGACTCTGGGGACAACTCGCCTCTTACAAAATGAGACCCAGCATACTAGCGCCTCTCCACAGCCTGCAATTACTGAGCTTTTTCAAGCACTGGGGCTACCAAGTGAGCTTGTTTCTTCCTGCGCTGTGTCTCCGCTGGACACACAGTCTTTGGTTGCGGAAAAGGACTCCCCAGGCCAGGCCTTGACTTCAATCCTGACTTCAGTCTCTCCCTCATCCCAGGTTCTGGCGAAACAGCGGTCCTCCAAAATGACTCTCGAGCTAAACAAACAGAGGAACAAGATGCTAGTTGAGCTGAGCCCCATGGATGGAACACCTGAGTCTTTAGGGACCCATTCAGAATTTGAATCGGATATAGCCTGTCCGGAAATTGGCAACCTGCAGAATGTAAAAGCCCAGGAGGAAGGTCAGCTGGGTCAGTCTTGTCATCATGCTTTTCAGGATGCTCAACCCATAGGCCAGACAGAACCAAATTTGGGTATGGATCATGCTGATCTTCTCTTGAATAGTAATGTAGAAGGTTCTGCCAGTAGGGTTTTGGAGGTTACTCAAGAAAGGTTGAGATAAAATTTACTCCCTCACAGAAGGCTCAGAGTCCACTGTATCCCTTTCTACAACAAGCGACAATGAGCTTAGTGCCCCTCTATCTGATGTCAGCTCATCTTTTGTGCCAGAGATGATTCTGAAGCTCCGTAAAAGTCAAAAAAGTGCAAAAGGGAAACTGGGTGCCCATAGCGACAAAGAACTGCAAGTGGGTGGGGTGGACTTAGGAAGGGATTATTCGGCCACTAATTTGTCTCATCAAACAGGGCCCACTCTAATATCAAGAGAGGGTATTCAGCAACAGGCTGGAGCCAAAATCATGGGACTGTCCCTGAAGCTAATATACGAGTCCGAAAAGGAACATCAAGCAGAGTCTTAGGCCGAAAGCAGAATGGCCAGACTTGCAACTAAACAGATGGAAGGTGCCATTAAAAAAGTTGGTATATCTTGCATGGAAATAGGGGATAAACTTAAAAATATCGAGGCAAGAACTTCTATCATTGAAGCGGACGTTGGTGCACTGAAGGGGAAGGTTGAATCTCAGGAGGCACAATTAACGGATATTATGTGGAAGATTGAAGATTTTGAAAACCGCCAAAGAAGGAGCAATCTGCGCTCCCTAAGTATTAAAGAAGGGGCTGAAGGTGGAGACATCAGGTCCTACATGCTGGAACTTCTTCAAAGGGCTTTCCCTGAACTGGGAGTCGGAAGTTCAGAGGGTTCACAGATTTCCTTTAATACTTAGCAAACGGGTCCCCCAGGTAGTACAGTGGAAGCTAGACATAGGGCGGTTTGGGTTTTCTTTGGAAATTTCTTGCTTAGACATGCGATATTTGAGAAGGCTCGACCTGACTCCCAGGGACAGTATAAGGATGCGTCCTTTTTTATTCGCCCTGACTTCTGCCACACGACTGTAGAGCGCAGGTGGCGTCTACGACAACTTATAAAGCCTTTCCAAGAGAGCGGGCAGAGCCTTATCTTTTGGCTCCAGCTGGTTTGAAGACTATCGCTAAAGGCAAAATTAAGATTTTTACCTCCAAAATTCAGGTTAAAGAGTACTTGGATGGGCTTAGCTAACAGCATAGAAGGAGAGTCCTTCCCCCTATCCAGAAATGAAGCTAAAGCGATCGTGAGTGGTGGGGGTAAAGGATGTGATAAACAGCAGTCTAGACTTCTCAGCATTGCATGGGTAGCTATTACTTATTTATGGTGTTATTTGCATCACTAACATTCTTGGTTTGGGGTACTCTGCAACAAAGTAGTGGTAATGAGGGTTCTCTTTTCCTCCCTTCTCTTTCTTAACCCTTGTGCGGGGGAGGGAGTAGAGTTGGCGGTGAGCTCGCGCAAGCCTCATCCATCAGGCTATGGGTGGCCTGATTGTCTCTATTGATTAGTGGTGGGAGGGGTTAAGGGCTGGAAGGAAGGGGTGGGAGGGAGGGTGCTCCAAGGGGGCACAGGAGTTGGAGGGTGGGTTGGGATGGGCTTTGAGGGACTGATTTCATGGACTAGAAAAGGGTGGTGGGTGTGTACTGAGAGAGAAGCACTGGTTGGAAAAAGCCTGGTGTTAGAACCATTTAATCCTCTGAGTGATGCTAGAAGAAATACTTTTTTTAGACTTAGCTATGCTAAGATTATCCTGGACTCTAACAGAAATGGGTTTTTGCGATGGTACCAGGTTGACATACGGTGATGGGCAAGTTTCGCATATCCTCAGTTAACATATGCGGCCTGAATGATGGGGCCAAGAGAAGGCGAGTGGCAGAGGACCTCAAAGCTCTAAGTGCTGATATCTACTGCCTTCAAGAAACACATATTGACAGGGGTAGTAAAATCCAATTAAAAACACAAGGCCTAAGCCTACTTACAGGAACCACGCAGGATGCTAAAACTAGAGGGGTTGATATTTTTGCTAGGAACAAGAGATGTACGTATGGCTGCACGGCTGCCGACACATATGGGAGGTGAAAAAGCGATACCAAAGGGGATGATGGACGGATGGGAGGTGGGCATTAGCTGAGTGCCAGTACCAAACAGGATCTTTCATGCTATGTTTAATATATGCACCAGTTTTGAACGATGCTGGTTTCTTTAATTTTCTGTAAACAGAGCTTTCACTCTGGCAGGCACCGTATGTGCTTTGTGGGGACTTTAATCTAAATGGAAGCAAAGGGAACCCAGGGGCTGGGGGTTGCAGTTAGACTGGACCTAAACCACAGTCATATAGAGTTTTTAAGACTCTGGAGGAGGACGTTGGCTTGGCTGATGTATGGGCTAAATTTAAATTTCCCAGCCCTGGGTATACCTTCTTTTCGGCTCCCCATAGGTCCTTTCCTAGATTCTTTTTTTGTGACACCAATGTTATTGAATAGAAGTCAGATAGAACTATTTCCCAGGATTATGTCAGATCACAGCGCATTGGTGTTAGAGGTCTCGGTGGAAGGGCCGATAAGGAGCACTAGAAGCTGGTCTTTTGAAAAGGGCCTTTTGCTGGACTGAGATTATGTTAAACATATGGAAACATGGATACCAGAATTTCTTTTAATTTACTAGAGGGAGTGCTCCTGTAGGGGTAGAATGGAACACCTTTAAGGCCACGGTCAGGGGGGAGACTATGAGGTTAAGCTTAAATCGTCAGAAGCAGAGTCAGACTCAGGTTAGAGGGTTATACCAACACCTTAGCAATGCAGAGGCTGAGCTAATAACTGCTGTTTCTTCTGGGACTGATCTCTCTCCAGCTTTACGCCAGAAAGCAGTCTTAAAATCAGCACTGAATGAGATTACAGCCAAAGAAACGGCTGCGAAATTCTTGTCTAGGAGGCAAGAATGTTATGAGTTCAATGAAAGGGTGGGGCATACACTTGTGGCGCGAGGCGGACTAGACAAAAGGTGGCTGCGGGGTACATAAGCCACCTCATAAGTACATGAGACTGAACCCTGCATGCATGACACAGCTTATCTTCAAACAAGAGACTGCATATTTTCAAACATGAGACTGCATCCCCTTAAGCTTGAGGCTGCACTGCACCAATTCAAACACAAAATTGCATCCCCTCAAGCCTGAGAATGCATCCCTTCAAGGTTAGACTGCACCTCCTCCGAACAGAAGACTGTATACCCCCAAGCAAGAGATTGTATTCCTCTAGATTTAACCCTTCCGAGCATGAGACAGCATACCTTCAAACAGGAGACTGCATGTCTCGAAACGTGAGACTGCCTCCCTTTAAACTTGGAACTGCACCCCTTCAAAGACGGGGTTGCATCCTAACAGCCACAAGACTGTATCTCTTCAAACACAAGACAGCATCCCTTCAAGCACGAGGCTACATAAATCCAAGCTTGAGAATGCATCCATCTAAGCAAGAGAGTGCATTTATCCGAGCATGAGACTGCATCCATCAGAGCATGAGGCTGCATAAATTCAAGGATGAGACTGCGTCCATCAAAGCATGAGACAGCATCCCTTCAAGCATGAGACTGCATCCCTTCAAGCGTAAAACTGCATACTTTCAAGCATGAGACTGCATCTATCCAAGAATGAGACTGCATCCCTCCAAGCTTGAGACTGCATCGATCCAAGTAAGAGAGAACATCGATCAAAGCATGAGACTGCATCCAGCCAAGCATGAGACTGCATACAGCCAAGCATGAGACTGCATAAATCCATGCATAAGAATGCATCCATCCAAGCATGAGATAGCATTGATCCAAGCAAGAGAGTGCATCCATCCAAGCATGAGACTGCATAAATCCAAGCTTGAGAATGCATCCATCTAAGCAAGAGAGTGCATTTATCCGAGCATGAGACTGCATCCATCAGAGCATGAGACAGCATCCCTTCAAGCATGAGGCTGCATCCCTTCAAGCGTAAAACTGCATACTTTCAAGCATGAGACTGCATCTATCCATGAATGAGACTGCATCCATCCAAGCTTGAGACTACATCCATCCAAGCATGATACTGTATAAATTCCAGCATGAGAATGCATAAATCCAACCATGAGACTGCATCCATCCAAGCTTGAGATTGCATTGATCCAAGTAAGAGAGAACATCGATCCAAGCATGAGACTGCATCCAGCCAAGCATGAGACAGCATTGATCCAAGCAAGACAGTGCATCGATCCAAGCATGAGACTGCATAAATCCAAGCACAAGACTGCATCCAGCCAAGCATGAGACTGCATCCATCCAAGCAAGAGAGAGCATATATCCGAGCATGAGAGTGCAGTCATCCAAGCATGAGATTGCATCCACCCAAGCATGAGACTGCATCCATTCAAGCATGAGACTACATCCCTTCAAGTACGAGACTGCATCCACCCAAGCATGAGACTGAATCCATCCAAGCATGCGACTGCATCGATCCAAGCATGAGGCTGCACCACAAGCAAGAAAGTGCACCACTCCAAAAATGAAAGTATGTTTTCAAGACTGCATATCTTCAGGCATGAGACTGTATCGGTTCAAGCATGAGAATGCAGGGGGAGTGGCTAGCAGCCGGCGAAGATGGCCGCAGGCTGAACGAGCTGCGATAGCCGCCAGCCTTCAGCCCCATTAAAATCCGTCGTCATCCGCTATCAGCGACAGTATTCACTGCGGTGAAACAGCGGGAAGCAGGACCGCTGTTCCCCAGGCCGGCGGAGAGCCGTATCGACAGCGGCGGACCCGGGGGAAAGAAACAAGGACGAAGTGAGGCAGTAAGGCAAGATAAAGCCGCCCGCCTAGCGGTGGGAGACATGGAGGCTGACGGGAGCTGCCGAGGTACGACCATCCGCCCGAGTGCAGCGCCGGCGACCATGCTCTCTGCAATTACTAGGGAGAATTTGGAGAGCACACTCCGTGGATCGTGGATCCGCGACTCTGGGAGCGGACTGGGCATGGGCAGACCCGGCGGTGAACTCCCAGAGCTGCGATAGCTGCGCGCCCATCAGCCGGGGTCAAGTGGGCATACTGCAGCAGAGACGGGCCCCCAGCGGAGGGACGACATACGGGGCATTCGCACTGAACGGCAGTGAGTGGCCACGGCCTGAGCGCTGAAGTCATCTCTAGAGGGCCTGGTACAGCCAGCAGTGGAGTCAGGTGAAACCGAGAGAGAGCGGCCCGGCGAGCAGCGTGGGACGGCCCTCTCGTTTTGCCAGTGGCGGGAACAATCGACGGTGGGCCTGGAAGTAGGAGGTCTGGGGCCTGGTGGGAAGCCCGGAAGCCAAGCAGAGGTCCCACGATCAGGCCTGTAAATCCTGCAGACGAGGAAAGGTGTGCTAAGGGCCCCGGATGGGTAACTGAGCTGCCCGGCCCACAAAGAGCCTGAGGCCAGACTCGGCGAGCCTGAGCCCGGCCTTTTGGTAGACAGAGGTCTCCAGCATGGCTGGCGACTACACACTCAAGGAGGCCTGGTGGGGCAGTGGACTAAGGCCCAGTGAAATACGGTATATCCCCTGGTGGCAACTGTGGAGGTGCCCCCTCCTCTATCGGGGGTGCCTGAATCCTCTGCTCAGTGAAACCTGCACAAATAAATGGATAAAAGAAAGAGCGGCATACACCTCCCAGATCGGCAGCACGAAATAGGGTGGGAGTGGACAGTGCGGAGGCGCCTTGCTAGTCCTGGCAGAGACACTGGGACATCAAGGTTCTACAGTGTCCAAAGACAAATTACTCAATTGAAAGACAGGGCCTGCCCCCGGGAATCATACTACCATGGAAAATTATGACAATGGTCCAAACCAAGCACGAGGGGCCAGGTCAGACTAATCAAATTTACAAATACACAGTAACAATGAGCCGTGAAGAGGGCACTACCGGGGCGGCTTCGCCGGTGGGGGAGGAGGAGCCTTCACTGAGAGACATCATGTCAGCGATAAGGTAATTGCGTGGTACACTGGAACCGAAACTGGACTCTGCAACGGAAGAGGTAAACCTACTCAGGGCAGACTTCTGGTAGATGGCAGACAGGATGTCCACTGCAGAGACAAGTATTGGGGGCTGCAGTCCAAAACGAAACACCTGGAGGACCAGGTGTCCACGTTAACCAAAAATCAGACAGAAATCCTGGCTAAGCTGGAGGACCAGGAGGGCAGAGCATGCCAAAATAACATCCAAGTAGTAGGCGTTCTGGAAGGAATGGAGGGGCCATCGATGGACCTCTTCCTGGAGGATCTTGTCCTGAACAAGCTCAAGCGCCTGCCCACATTTTCCTCTGTAGAGCGATCACACCGTGCACTGGGACCCCGTCCGCGCCCAGTGGCCCCCGAACAATTATAGCTCATATATTGAACTACAGGGACAGATACGCTATCCTGCAGACGGTGCGTCAATCGGGCAACCTGCAATATAAAAATGCCACCATCCGCTTCTTTCCTGACTTCACCTTGCAGGTTCAACGGCAAAGACGCACATTCAATGCGGTCTAAAGGGCCCTCCGGACGTAGAACGTGAAGTACATGATGCTATTTCCAGCTAAGCTGAAGATTCTTGATGGAGGGAAATCCTACTTCTTCACAACACCAGAAGAGGCAAGTGACTGGCTGGAGGGCTGGCGGAAAGCTGGGCAGAAAGGGGGAACACCCCGAACATCCACTGCAAAAGAACAAAACTCGAAGAGACATGAAAACAGATCCCACGCCAGATAGCCCTACCCGGCGGCAAAGAACAGATAACTGACCGGGAGGGAGGACTATTGCCACCAGGGACTCTCCCGTCCCCATGCGGGGCTTAGGGGGTAAGTGGGGGGCTTCAGGGCAAAGATGTCTGATGATGGGCGCAGCGAGACATGGGGACGTTAATAAGTGATAATGGTTGTGGGGGCTCGCAGCGCCCTTGTGCAAAGTATATTTAGTTCGCTCAGGGCCAGCAGATAGAGAAGCTCTCTTGAGGAACAATGGGGTATGGAGCCATCCAACAGTGCAACTATTCTATTACATGCTGGAGGC
The DNA here is from genome assembly GCA_963921515.1 of Calotriton arnoldi. Lineage (NCBI taxonomy): Eukaryota > Metazoa > Chordata > Amphibia > Caudata > Salamandridae > Calotriton > Calotriton arnoldi. The sequence goes on along the minus strand of CAWUFW010001892.1, from coordinate 264,617 downwards.
TGGCTGACCGCCCCCTCATCAACCGTTAACATTACACATTTAGGGCGACAGGCACTCTGCATGTTGAGGAGGTGGGTGGTTTATTACTCACCTAGCCGGGTTGCAGGGAGGGAGGTTGGGAAACTTGTTTGAATTTTTTGTTTACTGCTGTACCATTGCTCAAGACAGATATAGTCGTATAATGTTGCATGTTGGCTCTGTGCCGATCAAGGTGGGGGGAGACGAGTCACGACTGACAACCGCTATGGCCACGACAATAGGAGACACAACTAGTATCCGTGGCTGGACCTGGAATGTAAACGGTCTGGGGAACAAAACCAAAAGGACACTTATACTTCAATATATCAAGCGACATTCCCCAGACATAGTGATGATGCAGGAGACACATCTTAGGGGGAGCTGATACAAAGCCCTAGACCGTTTTGGGTACAGACTGGTTGCACATTCGGGGTAGTCGACTGATGCCCGGGGAGTGGGAATTCTGATTCGGAATACATTGCCGCTCACCATAGATGGTATCTAGTCAGACGATGCTGGCTGTTGTATAGCAGTAGCGGGCAGGTGGGACAGGCGATCAATAGTGCTATGCTCGTTTTACATTCCTCCGAGGCTGCAGGCAGTAGTCTTCCCCAAAATAGGCACAATCCTAGTGGGGCTTCCTGCAGTTACCCTCTTGGTGTGGGGAGATGCCAACACAGTTTTGGATCCCGAGTTGGACCGCTCCAATTCTCTGGCGGGTCAAAAAGGAGAGCAGGCCCTCTCACGTTTCTTGACAGCCATGGGGTTGGTTTACCTCTGGCGGATGAATAAACCCCAGAGACGGCAGTACACGTACTACTCAGCGAGGCACGGCTCCTTCTCAAGAATTGAGTATTTATTTACACACAATGACAGAATAGGGGAATTTGCCTCACCAGTACTTATGGCTAGGGGCATCTCTGACCAATCCCCAGTAGGTATTACAGTTAGGGGCCCGAAAACCAATAGGCCACCATTCCCTAGGATCGACCCATGGCAGCTAAGAGATCCTGTACTCCGAGATAATCTCCGGGAAGAAACAGACCTCTACTTCAAAGAAAACACAGGGTCAGTGGAGTCGCACCAGACTCTGTGGGAAGCCTATAAGGCTGTACTGAGGGGCCAGACACAGGTGATCGTAGGGGGCAAAAAGAAAGAGGAAGCATTGCAAATGAGGTCGCTGGAACACGAAATACTCCAAATGGAAAGGGATGTGATAGCTGAGAGGAATTTGGACAGGAGGCACGAGTTAGCTCGGCGCCAGCGGGAGTTGCGTGCTTTGGCTGATGGCGAGGCACGGGCATATGCCCTGGCTATGCAACACCGGCTGTATGATGCGGGTGACAAGGCCTCCAGGCTGCTGGCCTGGCTTGAAAAGCGAGACAGGGAACGGTCGTGGGTGGTCAATATACGAGACAAAACTGGGGCGCTTTGCACATCCACTGTGGAAATAGCAGAGACCGGGGCGTGTCCAAGATGGCCGTGGTGTAAGACGTGCATCTCGGAGCTCCGCCGGCCCGCAGGACCAGAGTCGACTCCACGTCGGACGTTGGCGCCCAGCTGCAGCGGCAGACGCGCCCTGAGGGCGGCCGGCAAACAGGGGAAAACCGGGGGCACGTGGTGACGGCGGAGCGGGGGATAACTCGGCTCAGGCGCCCGAGGCGAGAGCGGTCTGGGGATTGCGACGGGCCTGGGCCCGGCGCCGCACACAGAAGGGCACGCTGCGGCCTGGTCCGTGGGGCGGTGGATCGCGCTTCAGTGGCCTGGTGCGACGAGGGCGGCCCCTCTTTCAAGGACACCTTGTGTGGTGAGTCGTGACACCAGGGTGCAGGAGTGGAGAGGCGGCCTGCCGGTTGGTGTGGCGTGCGGGGAACCGGCCCCCCCGGCCCTTACCTGAAAGCTGCGCCCAGGCCTGCATCGGGGGTGTGGGGGGACCCAAGGTGACACTGTGCTGCTGGTCCAGGCACTCCGCTGCACATCAGGACTATTTGCAACTGTGGGGACTGCAGGGGTGGCCGCTAGCTGCCGGAGCCGGGCCCCGGGGCGGGGCGTGGACACCAGACCTACTGTGGCCCGCGGCTGAGGGCCGGTCCGCCTCGGTGCCCTGGGTGGTCGTGCGGGATCTGGTCCCCCCTGTCAAGACTTAAGGCAGCGCACTGCGCGGTTCCCCCGGTGCCCCCCTGTGGATCCTCGTGGGGGAGACTTCACCGCTAAGCTGAGGCAGGAGGCCCTGATTTCAGCAGAGGCGTCAGGCAAGGCTGAGTGAGGCCTACATGGGAGGGGCACACCAGGGACTCATCGGGCCCCAGCCATCCCCACGCAGGCGATTGTTGGTGCATTTGGAGGCCTGACTGGACCCTCCACACTTCCAGGGGCTACATAGTTGGGACCGGAGGTGAGGGCCCTGGGTTGCGGCCTTCTGCGGCCCCCAATTGGTTAGCCGGCCCACCTCATTCTGCTGGCGTCTTGATGCCGGAAGCGACACCCCGGGGCTGCGCAGCTCTGCGGTCTGGGTGGCGGAGCCTGCAGGAGGTGTTTGGTCAGGGGAGTGGTCCAGTCGACTCACAGTGGGGAACCGAGCCAACGTGGAGATGTCTACACACCATCAACCGAAAAAGGATCCCTCGGTGAAGGACATGTTTGCCCGCTCAAACACGAAGAAGTCTGATGCCACGCGGGGAACGGAGGATCAAGGGAGTCAACCGGACAGAGCTAGTAGTGAGGACGGGGGTGAAGAGGAGTCCCCACTAACGCAGGCCTTCATGGAACGACTGTTCGGAACCCTTCGCGAGGACTTCGCAGAACTTAAGCGTGACATCGCCGCAGATATTCAGGGACTCAGAAAGGAGGTCGCCGCCCTTGACCAATGACTGGACTCAGAGGAACAGAATCACAATGCCCGGGAGAAGGAGTTGGAGGGTCATCGCCCGGAGCTCCTGGAGCTCCGAGACCAGAACGCCGAGCTGCGGTACCTAATCGAAGACTTAGAAAACCGTTCACAGCGCTCCAATATACGAATTAAGGGTGTGCCGGCCTGGGCCATCTCATACGATCTGGAGGACTTTGTGATCCGGCTATTTAAACATGTGGCACCCGCACTGCGGGATCAGGAAATACTGCTGGACCGGAGACATCGCGCAGGGAGACCGGCGACCATACCGGGCCAACCCCAGGACATACTTACTTGCCTACACTACTATAAACAGAAGGAAACAATAATGTCTGCGACCAGAGATATGAGAACTGTTGACTTTGAAGGCCATAAGATCGGGCTTTACCAGGATCTATCCCCAACAACGTTGCAGCACCGCAGGGCTTTGAAACCGCTAACTGATCTCCTTCGAACCCAGGAGATCCGCTACAAGTGGGGCTACCCTTTCTGCCTGCAGTTCACATGGAAGGAGGAAGTTCGGTTGGTCCGCACCTCAGGGGATGCACACGCCATACCGGAGATGCCAGACCTGCGGCAGACCTCCCCTCAAGGTCGCAGGCTCATGAGCCATCAGGTGAAGGGCGTCGAATAAGACGCTCATCCCAACAGGGGCCGAAGAAGCTGAATTAGCCGACCGAAGCCGAGAGGAACGCGTGCGACTTCTCCAGCATTTGCAGCATGAAGGTGCAGCCAGTGACCATTGACACCTGAGGTTAACCAGTTTCCATTTTCGCAAGTTGGCTGTTGCTCCTTTACATGCGGAGTGTTAGCTCTGGCTGGAGCTGGTGCCCAATGTCCCAATGACAAGGTTCCGCCGGCGGAGTCCGCCGAGATGAATTTTCTAAATTCAATGTGCACACCCAGCAGCGACATGGACCCCAAATTTGTGACCAGTGAGACTCCCAGGTGGGAGATACTATTGGACTTGAAGTTCTTGTTGTACTCTGACTTATATTTTATTTGTATCCCCTCTTTCCCTTCTCTCTCCATGATGTTGACACCTGGTTTCCTCTTTCGAGGGATGTGGGGTGGTGGGGTATCCGGATGGGCGGAAGGCGGGAGGTGACGGTGTGAGAAATGGTGTCCATACTCAGCTTTAATGTTCGGGGCCTCAATTCTCCAGCAAAGCGGTTAGCGGTACTGTCATTCCTTAAAGAAGCTAAGTGTGACATATGCATGCTGCAAGAGACCCACCTGGTCTCACAGGACTGGCGGAGAATGCTCTCCCGCTGGTTCGACCGTCAATATTTTTCTTACGGACCTGCAAGAGGGCAGGGGTGGCCATCTTGCTCGCCACACATTTCGCAGGGAGGGTGGAGGGTGTTTTTGCGGACATCCTGGGCCATCTGCTGGCACTGCATGTGCAGATCCAGGGCGCCAGGTACACGGTAGCCACTATCTATGTCCCCAATGACAGGCAGGAACTGTTTCTCAAAGACGCCTTGGGCCGCCTGATCACCACATCGGACAGGGACCTGGTGGTGGGGGCGACTTTAACATCACAATGGATGGGCAACGTGATAGATCACACCCCCGGGAGCGTCAAGATAGAGAACTCACACCAGGTACCAAAGGTCGGTTGACCGAAGTAGGCCTCACCTACATTTGGCGACATATGCACCCCACAGAAGTTATCCATAGGCTGCAGCCGCACAAGACGCCCGGCCCTGATGGCTATGGCAGGGACTTCTTTAAAACATTTGCATCCCAGCTGGCCCTGATACTCACACAGCAATATAATTCCATAGATACACAGGCAACGCTCCCAGACTCAATGCGCATCGCCACTATCACTGTCATCCCCAAACCTGGCAAGGACCCCAGAAGTTGTTTTTCTTACCGCCCAATATCCCTGCTGAATGTGGCTGCAAAACTTTTCACCAGCATGTTGGCGCAAAGACTGGCACCATACGTTCAGGAAATAGTCGATCCGGACCAAGCAGGGTTTATCTCGGAGCGAGGGTGTAGCGACAATACGAAGAGACTATGCCACCTCCTAGACAAAACCCAGCGCTCTCAGATATCGGCACTGGTGCTCACGATAGACACTGAGAAAGCATTCGACCGAGTACACTGGTAGTACCTATACCGGGTGTAGGAGAGTAGGATCTGCTTCACATGGGTACCCCCACTTTTTGCTGATGCTTCACTGTTTTTCGACCTTAGTCTGGCTGGGGCCCTGCTAATCAGAACCCCAGCCTAGCTGCTTCCTCTCTAAAATGGTTTCCATGTGCCTTAGGCACATCTCTGATTGGAATCTGGAGTGCCCTTATAAGTCCCTAGTATATGGTATACTATGTACCCAGGGCATAGGTACCTCAGAGGCCTACCAGGGGCTGCAGCATGTATTGTGCCACCCCTGGAAGGCCATCCAAACTGACACCACAGGTGTGCTACTGCAGCCTGGGTAAGGTGGTGCATGCACTCCTTACTGTGATATAGGCTACCTATATCACTATATACATACACACATATAAACCTATAAGTCACTCCTATGGCAGGCCTTATCAATCCTGAAGGCAGAGTGCGTGGTTCCTATGTGAGAGGGTGCCCCTGCATGAGCAGGGCCCCTCTGCAGCGTTCGGAGACCCTTCTCTGATGCTGTTTGTAGTGCAGCCTGACCATATACTCTTAAGCGCATTATAACCTCGTGTTAAATGCTAACTTTGGGATGGCTGCACGGAAACATGTCGTGTTTGGTGTCAAACATCTTGGAATACTACCCCCGCCAGTTCTGGCGGCGGGGGTAGCATTCCACCCTTCTAGAGGGAAAGACATGTACACACCGGTATGCCCGGTACTGACTTTCCAAGCCCTGGCATCACAAAATGGATGCCGCTGCCACAGACACGAGTCTGGCCTCCTGCTGCTGACCGAAACTCCGGCAGGGGAGGCCTGGACAATAGGTTTCCTGTCCCAGGGAGGTGTGACCACCTCCCCAGACAGGATAGTGTGTATTGGGGCTGGGCGGGAGCACTCTCGGGTGCTTTGAAGTCCTGCACTGGGGGCACATTTGGTGTCCCTGTGCATACCCCAGTTCAAACCGGATCAGGGGCTTCCAGCCCCTGCTTTGGCACGAACTGGACAAAGGGAAAGGGGTGTAGCCACCCTCTGCCCTGACCCACCCATAGGTGGGACCACAGAGTAAGTCCAACCCCTAAACTTAGTATAAGTATGGGACCCCAGTCCTTAGGACTTTAGATTATCCCTGGACGAAACTCTGACACAGAATCCTGACCTTCGACGCTCTACTTAAAGATTAGAGGACAGAAGAATCTCCCTTGGGGTCAAGGAGTGACTCCCCTGCTTGGCAGGCACCAAAGAAGCAATTGTCCGGTCTGCATTGCTGAAGCTCCCATCGGACGCCGAAGTCTTTGCATCACCAGAGGTGGATTTCCAGACTTCCCCAAGGCTGCCCTGAGTCCCCAGCAAAGCTGAGGCCCGTAGCTGTTGTGGGTAACGTGGAACCGTGACCCCTGGACACCACATGCATTTGCAAGTGCATCCTCTTCTGGGTCTCCTACAAAGTCGTGCTTTGGGCTTCGAGTAGCCCCAGCCTCCAGCACCAACTGCTCCGAAGATCACTGGCCTCCACTCCACGAGTGTCCTGTGAGCCAGCTCCACGTGCACCGTCTTGAGGCTCTCTTCGCGGTCGCTAGCCCGTTAGCTAGTAGCCCTTCCCGAAGGCCAATCTTTTTCTACTTGGGCTCCCTGGTTGCTCCAGGCTTGCCCTCACTTACCCTTGCTGGGTGAGTTCCTCAGACCTTGCTGGTCTGCACAATCGTCAATCTTCATCTTCATCAAGACTTGCCGTTGCCAAGGCTTGTTGGGTTCAATCCGGTCGCCGACACCTCAGCACTCGACAGACATTGTGTACCAGCCCGAATCCTGCTCCTGGTCGCCAACAACGCCTCCTGGACCTCGTGGCTGAAGAGTCAAGACGACCGTCAACCTACCTGAAGCACTCGACATCGGTGGGCATCTGCTCATCGCCTTCCTGGTCACTGACTAGTGACCCAGACTCTGTCCCCTCTGCTTTCAGGTTCTTCAGATCTCCGATCCACCCTTGGATCCACCCGGACACTTTTCACTTGGTCGCCAGCAGCACTTTGCAGCAAATCGCCATTCAAATCGACGACGAAACCCGACCCCGAAAGGCACCTATGCACCCGGCTTCCCTGGGTGAGGTAACAAGAGTACTCCGGTGCTCCCGTGGGTAGAGACTCTAGAACGACCTAGTTCTCAAAGGGTTTGCTCCAAGTCCTTCTTTAAGTGTCCCTTTTCTTTAAATTCCAAACGGCGACTTTCTCCATAGAAGTTAACGGCGATTCGCGGCTGTGTTACTACACTGCACGCGTCCCCCGTGGGTCCCCTGTGTCACTACCTTGGGTGGTTCCTTGTGGTCCAAGCACTTCTACAGGCTCTAGGCCTAGTGTCTAGCTCAGTCGTGGTTCTTATACCACTTTATTGGTATATGGTTTGGTACGCCCCTAGGGCCCAAACGTGTATTTGTGCTATTACTGTGTTTCAATAACTTATAACTTATGTATTTCGAACTCTAGCCTCATAAAGAGACTAGAGGGGTGTGTTTAGTAATAAATACATATATTTTGAATATATACCTGGTGTGGTGCTCTTTCATTTGGTCACTCAAGAGATTATAGACTGGTAAAACAAGCTGCTTTACATTCCTTCAAGACTTAGCCTGAAGGCTGCTCTGCCATAGCTACCACTAGGATAGCTTTCAATAAAGGTTGTCTTTAACCTATCTCCAATAAGGGGTTGTTTGGACTGGTGCAAGGTGCCCACTATAATTAGTGGACAGCATATACCAGGCCAACTTCTCACATTGGTGGCAGCGGTGGGATTCCAGCTTGCTATTGTTTTACCAGATAATCTCAATTGAATTGATCAACTGAAAACCACTAAAGGTACCTAAGGTACATATAAATTAAGCTTAGTATACAGTAAGTTCTACTGAACTTAGAGTTGTGTGTTAAGGGATAGCACACCCTTTCTACAACTCAAGAGAGTTTAGTAGGCCACACTAGAGTAGGTAGTGCATACACCACACCTCACTAGTGATGTCTTCAAAGCCAGGACCCAGAGAGTCCTTGCCAGAAGCCACTGGGCTTCTTCCCTCCAAGTATGATACACTCCCATTCTTGGAATTGAGAGCAATATGCAATGTGAGGAAACTGAAGACTGGCCAAAGTCCCACCACCCAACATCTGAGAGAGATGTTAATGGCTGATGATCTCAACAGGCCCTTAGGGACTGAAGGGGTAAGAGCAGAGGGTGGGGCAGAAGATGAGGATGGGGCCAGGGGTAGCAACACCCCCAACCCCCCTCTGGAACTGACCAGGAGGGTGACAATGACCCTGACCTGGAAAACCCAATCCCTCCTGTGGAAGAGGAAGAGGAGGATCAGAATGACCTCCACTTTGTCCCCCCAGGAAGGATTATGAGTGTGCCTAGAAGGTCTAGGTCTCCTTCTCAGGAGTCTAACCACTCTGACACCTCAATAGGGACCTCTGTCTCCTCTCATAGGAGGGCATCCTCTCATGAGAGGAGAAAGAGGCTGATTCAGTATGAGCAAGCCCAGCTTGAACTCAGAAAGCAGCAATTGGCTCTAGACCGGGAGTCCCTAGATCTCTACAGAGAGAGAAAAAAGTTGGGACTAGAGTCCCATGGTGGCAGCAATATCCCTAAAGATAGGGAAAGGTCTTATGACCATAGAAACCTGAGCAAGATTGTCCCTCCCTACCAGAGTGGGGATGACATCCACAAATGGATAACTGCTCTAGAGAGGGCCTGTAAAGTACAGAAGGTCCCTCAGGAGCAGTGGGCAGCAATCTTGTGGCTCTCCTTTGCAGACAAAGGTAGAGACAATCTCCTCACTGTAAGAGAAGAGGATGCTGATAATTACAAGGTCTTGAAGAGTGCTCTTATTGTTGGGTTTGGCCTAACAACTGAACAATACAGGTTAAAGTTCAGAGATGCCCAAAAAGCACAGACTCAAGACTGGGTAGACTATGTGGATTGTTCTGCTAAGGCTCTGGAAGGCTGGTTGATGGGCAGTAAGGTGTGTGACTTCACAGGATTGTACAATCTGATAATGAGGGAGCAGATTCTTAATAACTGTCAAAATCAGCTGTTGCATCAGTACCTGGTGGACTCTGATCTGACCTCTCCCCAAGAATTGGGAAAGAAGGCAGACAAATGGGTCAGAACCAGGGTGAGGCAGAAGGTACAGAACCAAGGTGGTGACCCTAAGAAGCAAGATTCTAAGAACTCTGATAAGGGTGGGGAGAAGGGTAAAGATCAAAAGTCTTCACAAGGCCCCCAAAAATCTTCTTCAGGTGGGGATTCACAGTCTACCAAAGGGAAAGGCCAAAGAAAACCATGGTGCAAGGTCTGTAAGCAAAAGACCCACTGGACCAGTGATTGCACCAAGTCCAAAGACTTGACTCCAGCCCCCACCAATGCCCCTAAGGCACCTGCTCCCCCTAGTGCAGTTACAGTTGGTGGTGGGAGTACTACAGCCAAGGGTTTAGTAGGGTTGACCCTGGGTACTGAGATCGGCTCTGACCTAGTCAGAGAACTCACTCAGGCTGTCCTAGTCTGTGATGGAGGCATGGATATGACCTCCTCTATGAGTCCCAGTAATCTGGGCAAGTACAGACAACAGCCTTTAATCAATGGACGAGAGGCTTTGGCATTTAGGGACACAGGGGCAAGTGTCACCATGGTGACACAAGACCTTGTGAATCCTGGGCAAGTTATACTTGGTGAGATGTACCAAGTGACCAATTCTAGCAATGTCAGAACAGACCATACTCTGGCAGTTGTTAACTTCTCCTGGGGAGGGGTAACTGGCCTTAAGAAGGTTGTGGTAAGTGCAGACCTACCAGTTGAATGCTTGCTTGGCAATGACTTAGAAACTTCAGCTTGGGCAGAAGTGGAGCTCAGGACCCATGCAGAAATGCTGGGGATCCCTGCAGATGTGTTTGCTGTGACCAGGTCACAAGCCAAAATGTCTAGCACTGAACAGGCCTTGGATTCTGGAATAATGGACCAAGTGCCTTCCAAGAGGAGGAGTAGTAGGGTAAAGGCAGTGCCTTCCCCTTGGCTCAGAAGGAAGATCAGTCCCTTGAGGGGGATGATCTCAGTCCTGAGGAAGGAACTGTCCCAGAGGAGCTTGAACCTGAACAGGTTGAGTTCTTGGGGACAGGGGGACCTTCCAGGGCAGATCTGAGCCAGGAGCAGCAGAGCTGCCCCTCTCTTGAACCCCTCAGACAGCAAGCTGCTGCTGAGGCTGCTGGGAAAGCTAGTGGTCCCCATACGGTGTATTGGGATGATGGACTCCTGTACTCAGAGTGTAGAGACCCCAAGCCTGGTGCTACCAGGAGGTTGGTTATACCTCTGAAGTTCAGGGGCTTCCTATTGACCCTAGCCCATGATATTCCCTTAGCAGGTCACCTGGGCCAGAACAAGACTTGGGACAGAATTGTCCCTCACTTTCACTGGCCCCACATGTCTGAAGACACCAAGGAGTTTTGTCACTCCTGTGTAACCTGCCAGGCCAGTGGCAAGGCAGGTGGCACTACAAAGGCCCCCTGATACCACTACCTGTGGTGGGGGTTCCCTTTGAAAGGGTGGGGATTGACATTGTTGGTCCCATGGATCCCCAAACAGCATCTGGGCACAGGTTTATCCTGGTGGTAGTGGATCATGCCACCAGGTACCCAGAGGCTATACCCCTTAGGACCACTACAGCACCTGTGGTGGCAAGGGCCCTCCTGGGAATTTTCTCAAGAGTGGGCTTCCCTAAGGAGGTTGTATCAGACAGGGGTGCTAACTTTATGTCTGGATACTTAAAAGCAATGTGGAAGGAGTGTGGAGTGACTTACAAGTTCACCACACCCTATCACCCACAATGCAATGGTTTAGTTGAGAGATTCAACAAAACCTTGAAGGGCATGATTAAAGGGCTCCCAGAAAAGCTTAGGCGAAGATGGGACATACTCTTGCCCTGCCTTTTATTTGCATACAGGGAGGTGCCTCAAAAGGGGTTGGCTACAGCCCTTTTGAACTTTTGTTTGGTCACCCTGTCAGGGGTCCACTGTGCTTGGTGAAGGAAGGATGGGAGTTACCTCTCAAGCCCCCAAAGCAAGACATAGTGGACTACGTACTTGGTCTCCGCTCCCGGATGGCTGAGTATATGAAAAAGGCAGCTAAAAACCTTGAGGCTAGCCAGGAACTTCAAAAGGCCTGGCATGACCAAAAGGCTGTACTGACTGTTTATCAGCCAGGACAGAAGGTGTGGGTGTTGGAGCCAGTGGCCCCAGCAGCTCTCCAAGACAAATGGAGTGGACCCCATACCATTGTTGAACAGAAGGGTGAGGTTACCTACTTAGTAGACCTAGGAACACCCAGGAGTCCCCACAGGGTTCTCCATGTCAACAGGTTAAAACCATATGTGGACAGGGCAGACATGGGCTTGCTCATGGCTACTGATGAGGGACAGGAGGAAGAGAGTGACCCACTCCCTGACCTGCTCTCACAGAACCCTGATGATGGGTCAGTGGATGGTGTAGCCTTGGCAGGCAGCCTCACTACCCAGCAGCAAACTGATTGTAGACAGGTGCTCAATCAGTTCAGACACATGTTCTCACTGACTCCAAGTCAGACCACCTGGTGCACTCATGAAGTGGACACTGGGGACAGTCTGCCTATTAAAAATAAGATTTATAGGCAACCTGACCATGTCAGGGACTGTATCAGGACAGAAGTCCAGAAAATGTTGGATTTGGGAGTTATTGAACCCTCAGATAGCCCTTGGGCTAGTCCAGTGGTCCTTGTGCCAAAACCTCACACCAGTGGTGGGAAAAGAGAGATGAGGTTTTGTGTGGACTACAGGGGTCTCAATGCAGTCACTAGGACTGATGCCCATCCAATACCAAGGGCAGATGAGCTAATAGACACTTTGGCCTCAGCCAAGTATCTAAGCACATTTGACTTGACAGCTGGCTACTGGCAGATCAGACTAGCTGATGATGCAAAGCCAAAAACAGCATTCTCAACCCCTAGTGGGCATTATCAATTTGTGGTGATGCCCTTTGGTCTGAAGAATGCACCTGCCACTTTTCAGAGGTTGGTGAATACAGTCCTTACAGGTCTGAAGCTTATAGTGCAGCATATCTAGATGATATTGCTGTCTTTAGCTCCACCTGGGAGGATCACCTGGTCCACCTCAGAAATGTTTTACAGGCCCTGCAAAAGGCAGGCCTGACTATCAAGGCCACCAAGTGCCAGATAGGGCAGAGTCAGGTTGTGTACCTGGGCCACCTTGTGGGTGGAGGCCAGGTTCAACCCTTGCAGAGCAAGATCCAGACCATCATGGACTGGACTGCTCCAACTACCCAGACTCAGGTGAGAGCCTTCTTAGGCCTGACTGGGTACTATAGGAGATTTGTCAAGGGGTATGGATCAATAGTGACACCCCTGAATGACTTAACTTCCAAGAAAATGCCCAAAAGGTTCAGTGGACAGTTAGCTGTCAAAAGGCAATTGATGACCTGAAGCAGGCCATGTGCACTGCTCCCATTCTACAGAGTCCTGATTACTCCAAGAAGTTCATTGTTCAAACTGATGCATCTGAATTGGGGGTAGGGGCTGTACTGTCACAATTGAATGAAGAAGGTCAGGATCAGCCAGTAGCTTTCATTAGCAGAAGGCTGACCCCTAGAGAGAAACGTTGGTCAGCCATTGAGAGGGAGGCCTTTGCTGTGGTCTGGGCTCTGAAGAAGTTGAGGCCATACTTGTTTGGTACTCACTTCCTTGTTCAAACAGACCATAAGCCCCTCTTATGGCTAAAACAAATGAAGGGTGAAAACCCCAAACTGCTTAGGTGGTCCATTTCCCTACAGGGGATGGACTTCACAGTGGAACATAGACCTGGGAGTAACCATGCCAATGCAGATGGACTCTCTAGGTACTTCCACTTAGAACATGAAGACTTAACTGGGCAAGGTTAGTTTAATGTCCCTACGTTTGGGGGGTTGTGTAGGAGAGTAGGATCTGCTTCACATGGGTACCCCCACTTTTTGCTGATGCTTCACTGTTTTTCGACCTTAGTCTGGCTGGGGCCCTGCTAATCAGAACCCCAGCCTAGCTGCTTCCTCTCTAAAATGGTTTCCATGTGCCTTACGCACATCTCTGATTGGAATCTGGAGTGCCCTTATAAGTCCCTAGTATATGGTATACTATGTACCCAGGGCATAGGTACCTCAGAGGCCTACCAGGGGCTGCAGCATGTATTGTGCCACCCCTGGAAGGCCATCCAAACTGACACCACAGGTCTGCTACTGCAGCCTGGGTTAGGTGGTGCATGCACCCCTTACTGTGATATAGGCGACCTATATCACTATATACATACACACATATAAACCTATAAGTCACTCCTATGGCAGGCCTTATCAATCCTGAAGGCAGAGTGCGTGGTTCCTATGTGAGAGGGTGCCCCTGCATGAGCAGGGCCCCTCTGCAGCGTTCGGAGACCCTTCTCTGATGCTGTTTGTAGTGCAGCCTGACCATATACTCTTAAGCGCATTATAACCTCGCGTTAAATGCTAACTTTGGGATGGCTGCACGGAAACATGTCGTGTTTGGTGTCAAACATCTTGGAATACTACCCCCCGCCAGTTCTGGCGGCGGGGGTAGCATTCCACCCTTCTAGAGGGAAAGACATGTACACACCGGTATGCCCGGTACTGACTTTCCAAGCCCTGGCATCACAAAATGGATGCCGCTGCCACAGACACGAGTCTGGCCTCCTGCTGCTGACCGAAACTCCGGCAGGGGAGGCCTGGACAACAGGTTTCCTGTCCCAGGGAGGTGTGACCACCTCCCCAGACAGGATAGTGTGTATTGGGGCTGGGCGGGAGCACTCTGGGTGCTTTGAAGTCCTGCACTGGGGGCACATTTGGTGTCCCTGTGCATACCCCAGTTCAAACCGGATCAGGGCTTCCAGCCCCTGCTTTGGCACGAACTGGACAAAGGGAAAGGGTGTAGCCACCCCTCTGCCCTGACCCACCCATAGGTGGGACCACAGAGTAAATCCAACCCCTAAACTTAGTATAAGTATGGGACCCCAGTCCTTAGGACTTTAGATTATCCCTGGACGAAACTCTGACACAGAATCCTGGACCTTCGACGCTCTACTTAAAGATTAGAGGACAGAAGAATCTCCCTTGGGGTCAAGGAGTGACTCCCTGCTTGGCAGGCACCAAAGAAGCAATTGTCCGGTCTGCATCGCTGAAGCTCACGTCGGACGCCGAAGTCTTTGCATCACCAGAGGTGGATTTCCAGACTTCCCCGAGGCTGCCCTGAGTCCCCAGCAAAGCTGAGGCCCGTAGCTGTCGTGGGTAACGTGGAACCGTGACCCCTGGACACCGCACGCATTTGCAAGTGCATCCTCTTCTGGGTCTCCCACGAAGTCGTGCTTTGGGCTCCGAGTAGCCCCAGCCTCCAGCACCAACTGCACCGAAGATCACTGGCCTCCACTCCACGAGTGTCCTGTGAGCCAGCTCCACGTGCACCGTCTCGAGGCTCCTTCGCGGTCGCTAGCCCGTTGGCTAGTAGCCCTTCACGAAGGCCAATCTTTTTCTACTTGGGCTCCCTGGTTGCTCCAGGCTTGCCCTCACTTACCCTTGCTGGGTGAGTTCCTCAGACCTTGCTGGTCTGCACAATCGTCAATCTTCATCTTCATTGAGACTTGCCGTTGCCAAGGCTTGTTGGGTCCAATCCGGTCGCCGACACCTCAGCACTCGACAGACATCGTGTACCAGCCCGAATCCTGCTCCTGGTCGCCGACAACGCCTCCTGGACCTCGTGGCTGAAGAGTCAAGACGACCGTCAACCTACCTGAAGCACTCGACATCGGTGGGCATCTGCTCATCGCCTTCCTGGTCACTGGCTAGTGACCCAGACTCTGTCCCCTCTGCTTTCAGGTTCTTCAGATCTCCGATCCACCCTTGGATCCACCCGGACACTTTTCACTTGGTCGCCAGCAGCACTTTGCAGCAGATCGCCATTCAAATCGACGACGAAACCCGACCCCGAAAAGGCACCTATGCACCCGGCTTCCCTGGGTGAGGTAACAAGAGTACTCCGGTGCTCCCGTGGGTAGAGACTCTAGAACGACCTAGTTCTCAAAGGGTTTGCTCCAAGTCCTTCTTTAAGTGTCCCTTTTCTTTAAATTCCAAACCGCGACTTTCTCCATAGAAGTTAACGGCGATTCGCGGCTGTGTTACTACACTGCACGCGTCCCCCGTGGGTCCCCTGTGTCACTACCTTGGGTGGTTCCTTGTGGTCCAAGCACTTCTACAGGCTCTAGGCCTAGTGTCTAGCTCAGTCGTGGTTCTTATACCACTTTATTGGTATATGGTTTGGTACGCCCCTAGGGCCCAAACGTGTATTTGTGCTATTACTGTGTTTCAATAACTTATAACTTATGTACTTTCGAACTCTAGCCTCATAAAGAGACTAGAGGGGTGTGTTTAGTAATAAATACATATATTTTGAATATATACCTGGTGTGGTGCTCTTTCATTTGGTCACTCAAGAGATTATAGACTGGTAAAACAAGCTGCTTTACATTCCTTCAAGACTTAGCCTGAAGGCTGCTCTCCATAGCTACCACTAGGATAGCTTTCAATAAAGGTTGTCTTTAACCTATCTCCAATAAGGGGTTGTTTGGACTGGTGCAAGGTGCCCACTATAATTAGTGGACAGCATATACCAGGCCAACTTCTCACACCGGGTGCTCGAACAGGTGGGATTCGGTCCCCGACTCCGCGAGTGGGTACGAGCCTGCTATGCAGCTCCCCAGGCCAACATCTGCGTCAATGGAATACAGTGCCTCCCTACCTAATAGAGCGAGGAACCAGGCAGGGCTGCCCGCTGTCCCCCCTCCTCTTTGCGCTGTATATAAAGCCGCTGGCCGAACGCATAAGGGGCAACGCAAGGGTGACCGGAATTCAGATGGTAGGGAGGGAGCATAAGATTATGTTATACGCCGACGATGTCCTCTTAACACTCACAAACCCATTTAACTCACTTACAGCGGCCATGGCAGAGATTTCAGAGTTCGGGCTTGCATCGGGCGTTAAAATTAACCCCCAAAAATCCCTGGTCCTGGACCTGACGCTACAGGATCCCGAGCAAACAAGCCTTTGCGAACAGTTCCCATTTCAGTGGGCGGAGAACGGGGTCCCATATCTAGGCCTCCAGATTTTCCCCACAATTACGGCCACTGCGGATTACAACTATGGAAATCTACTCACCATGATGTGGACAGATTTCCTTAAATGGAAACCACAGAACCTTTTCTGGTTGGGGCAGCTGGCTGCCGTCAAAATGACGCTACTTCCCAAATTGCTCTATGTTATGCAAACTCTGCCGCTCCAACCCCCGGCGCGAGTTCTAGATAAGTTGCAGGCTCTAATTTGGGACTTCATATGGGAGCGTAAAAAAGCGAGAATGTCCAGATCACAAGCTTATCTTGCGGTGGCGGAGGGCGGACTGGGGCTCCCAAACATTTGCAAATATTATTAGGCAGCCCAGCTGCGCTACTTGGTGGAATGGTCCCGCACACTTACTGAAAAGCACTGGTGCTTTATAGACCAGGCTATAGCTGGGATGCACATCTGGAAGGTGCTGCGGTTGCCCAAACCTCACAGACCACCAGGTGTATACATCTCACCAGTCACGAGATCGACCATATGGGTTTGGGACGGTTATATGACATTACAACGCATGCCATTACAACGCATGCCGTTACAACGCATACCTTTACCCCGACTTGCTGTCGGGGTGCGCTGGAAGTTGGAATAGTATAATTTACTATTCCAACTCCAGTGTGTGCAACAGTAGGGAAGGTGTTGGAGTTAACTCCAACACCTTCTACCACCTGCAACAAGCCTTTTGCATTGTAACGACATGCGTTGTAATGGCATGCGTTGTAACGCTTACGTTTTAAAGGTTGTTTCCTGTTTGGGACAAAGTACAACGGAAGCATAATCTTTCTACCCCGATATCCCAGCAGACCCCCTTAATAGGTAATGCAGACTTTCCCCCGGCATTGGAAGGCACGGGTTTTAAAGCGTGGCAGGAAACTAACTGTAAAAGGGTGGGGGACCTATTTGATACCGATGGTCTTATGGATTTCGCTAAACTACAGACATATTATCCGCTTCCGAACTTGGCAAAATGGCAATATCTAGCTGTAGCGCACTGGGTCACTAGACAGTGGATTCAACCACATGCAGGCAGACCACTGTTACCTTTTGAGAAGTAGCTTATTCCGCGCACTTCCGACAAGAAGTTACTGCCTGACATCTATGCATTCCTGATACAGCCGGTGCACCCCCTGCCTTCCCCTGCTAGGGCGAGATGGGAGAAGGAATGCGAATACTCTTTCATTGACAAAGAGTGGAGTGATATCGTCCACCGAGCACAAACATCCGCCCTCAACACTACCAGTAAGGAAATGCTCTCAAAATAGTCCATTATTGGTACCTCACACCAGCAAGGGTAGCTACTTGGGACCCCAGGGGGACGGAATGTGCTGGCGAAAGTGCGGACAACGGGGCACACTCACCCATATTTTGTGGCAGTGCCCCAAGATTGGCCCATTCTGGACAGAAGTATTAAAGGCCATTGACACCATGTTCAACACAGACATACCTAAACTCCCTCTTTTATACTACTGGGTTTTCCCAATCCACTCACCTACCCACTAAAATGTCCCAGGGGCAAAGCTAGCACTCTTACACTGGGGGCAGCGAAGCAGCTCCTGTTGGCCAGGTGGGGGATGGACAGGATACCCTCGCATCAGGATTTGATGCACAAAGTCTGGTATATCCTAGGAACGGAGAAACTCACAGCAGCGGCCATGGAGCAATTACCACGGTTTGCCAAGATGTGGCAGCCATGCATAGCGTACTTGGCGGATGAGTTTGGCGAACGGACATGCCCCCAGTACCTGCGAGTCTTATGCTTAACGGCCATGGAACCCACCACACATCACCAGGCCACACCCACTTCCTAGTATCACCAATGCTTCAAGAGAGAGGAACCACCCCACCCCTTCCCCCCTCATCTCCTCCCTCCCTTCTATTTTTCTCTCTTTTTCCTTTTTATGATTTTAATCAATGGGTAATGGTGTTGTTGCTATGCTGTTAGTTTCTTTCACTTAGTTCCTTTATGTTTGCCTACTGAATATGCAGCCAAATGAATACCCGCCGGCCACTGGATTAGGCGGTTCAAGTTGTATTGTTGCTATCTTATAAAACCAATAAAAACGTTTTAAACCAAAATAGCAGAGACTTTCGCCTCTTACTATGAAAGCGCATATGCCCCGGTGTGCGCACGATCCATAAGGGATTGCGACGAACTAGTGAAAGTTTTTTCGTTGCCAACTTTGTCCGCAGAGTCGCAAGAGGCCTTAGATGCTGACCTAACGGGAGAGGAATTGTCTGAGGCCCTTGGATCCTTTGAATCATGGAAAGCGGTGGGCCCCAATGGTCTCCCAGTCGAACTATACAAAAGTCTAGTCTCCAATATAGTACCACCATTACATAATATGCTAGTAGAAGCCCGGGAAGAGGGACAATCGCGGGCAGACCAGTGAGCTGCCACCATTGTGGTCATACATAAGGCGGGCAAGCCTCCAGACCAATGCAGTTCCTATCGGCTAATCTCATTGCTCAACGTAGATGCAAAGGTGTTGCCAAAGGTCTTGGCCAAAAGACTAGTTAATGTCTGTCATAACGACCATAATCCATGTAGATCAATCCGGCTTTATGCCCAATAGAAGTACTCGTCATAATCTGTGGAAACTATATGAAGTGCTTCACTTGACAAAGGACCCCACCTCTCAGCAGACAGCACTAATGGCGCTCGACGCATCAATGGCCTTTGACAGTATAGAATGGCCGTTCTTGTTCGCAGTGCTCACCTAGCTGGGCTTCGGCCCCGCCTTTTGCAGTTGGGTGAGACTGCTCTTCCGGAGCCACCTGGCCCGAGTACGAGTTAACGGGGAGCTGTCCAGGCCGTTCCAAGTGCGAAGGGGCACAAGACAGGGCTGTCCCCTATTGCCACTGCTGTTTGCCTTAACACTTAAACCATTGGCGCACTGGATTAGAACGGACCAGATGATCTGGGGCATAGAGACGTTGGGGGTTAGGAAGAACGTATATCGCTTTACGCCGACAATATAATCCTATACCTTTCAAGACCATACTACTCCATAGCACGAGTACTACATATCTTTGAACTATTTGGAAGCTATTCTGAATTCTCCATAAACTGGGCTAAGTCGGTGATCTTTCCTATGTCAGGTCCCCCTCCGCGGCTGCCAGCGAAGTGTGTAGCTCCAATCGCGACTGATGGGTTCAAGTACCTGGGCGTTGATATTACTCGAGACCAACAGTTGTTTCTGAGGAGAAACCTTACCCCCCAGCTAGACAGGCTCCATACGGATATACAACACTGGTGCACCTTGCCGCTGTCCCTAATGGGAAGAGCGGCGCTGTACAAGATGATGGCCCTACCATGCCTTTTATATATCTTGCAGAATACCCCGTACCCAGTCCCCTCGACTGTCTTCAGACGCGTGGCTCAAGAAGTCCGAACATTGTTATGGCAGGGTGGTTCACCCAGAATAGCACTGCATAAACTGCAGAAAAGGGTTTACGATGGCGGCCTTGCCATCCCAGATATTAAGCTATACTATTGGGCCTCGCAGCTACTGGTCATAAATGACTGGGTCTTTGCTGACAAGGGAGAGCCAGCCTACAGGGTAGACAGAGACACAATGTCGGGGGGAGCTGCGAATCACTTTTATGCACCAGGAAGTCATGCCCCGAGTGGCCTTGTCACACTGCGACTGTGGTGGAGTGCAGGTGGGAGGCAAACAGACTTCTGGGATGGAAGGACAAACTAACTAGCATGACGCCCCTGTGGGTCGGTGACCAGCTGAAGGAAGTGGTGACATTAGGGGGCTTCAAGGGCTGGCAGACAATAGGCATCGAGCGCTTGGGAGATGTGTGGAGGAACGATGCTCCTCTTCCTTTCAAGAATCTGCAAGAAGAATACAGTCTGACTCTGGCTCAAAGATTTCTCTATCTGAGGTTCACACACATATACAATGGGGCACAACTCTTCCATACCATTCCCCCTGGAGGATAGACTCCTGGCAGACCCCATTCCTGAAAATGCGATTTCGAAAATATATCGAAAACTTATGGATAATATGCCAGACCCCATAGTGGCCCTCCGGGCGGCTTGGACTGACGATTTAGGTAACATAGACGACGAGGAATGGATAGAGGCACTGCAAAGCCCCCGAGAAAAAGCAGTCCGTACAAGATTTAGGCTGGTGCAGCTTAAGGTAGTACACCGCACATACTATCCATGCACACTACTATTCAAATGGGGGAAGACACCAACAGAGTTTTGCATTAGGGGCTCCCAGCATTAAGGCTCCTTTTTCCATATCCTGCGGGAATGCCCCAAGATTGCACAGTTTTGGCAAAGAATCACGATAACAATGGCAAAGGTGTTGGGTACAGAGGTCCCAATAGATGCCAAATGGCTCCTTCTGATGATCAGGGGGAGGTAGAGAGACCCAGATATGTCAGTAATTGGTTGGCGCTGGCAGCAGGTATAGCAAAACGAATTATCGCTAGAAACTGGGGTGCGCCCCAACCCCCATCAGTGACTGAGTGGGAGACAGATCTGGACTGGTGCCAGCGAGCAGAAGAAACTGTGTATAAAAGCAGGGGATGTGTTAAGAAATGGGAGAGGATTTGGGCACCATGGCGCAGATACAGGGGGACATAATGTGATCCGAAATATACGTCATGGAGTTCACCAACATGCAAAGACAGATGCCCATGGTATATGCACATTTCAGGCTTCTAGCGGAGTCTCTTGTAGTGATATTACTGCTTCTGCGCTTTGTAAAATGGGTTGTCCCCCACCTAATAGATGATGTATTAATGCTTTGAATCGATTTGGGGATATACATGCATACTTGTTGACACATGCACTGTCCTCTGAACTTGTTTAATAAAAAGATTTTTTTTTTAAAAAGCATGAGAACTCACATCTTAAAAGGCAGAATTCCATCCCTCCAAGCTAGAGACTGACCCTACCAAACAAAAGGCGGTAACCTTCCAAAGACGAGTCAACATTCCCCCAACCAAGAGGCAGCATGCTTTCAAACATGGGACTGCACGTCTTCAAACATGAGGCTGCATGTCTTCAAGCATGTGGCAAAGCAAACACAAGGAGATGATTGACGGAGTGCTGAAACTTTTCAAAAACTCCCCCAGTCACAGATCTGGGTTGAATCCATCATTATTCTTAAGCTCACTTTGCCACCCCAGTTCAGACACAGCTATATGCAAATCAGTCTTGACCCTGTGCCTCATGGGAACAGTCCAGCCCGAACTGCCAAGCCATGTCTTCCGTGGACCGGAAATAAGCATCCTGGGACCGGTTTAGGGGTAACACCCCTCATCAGCCAGGCTAGCTTGACTGCAGTGGCAAAGTGAGCAAGGGACCCACGTCTGGGCATACCCTGCCAACTTAGGGCGAACAAAGCAAACACAAGGAGATGATGGACAGAGTGCTAAAACTTTTCAAACACTCACCCCAGTCACAGATCTGGGTTGAATCCATCATCATTCTTTAACTCACTTCGCCACCCCAGTTCAGACACAGCTATATGCAAATCAGTCTTGACCCTGTGCCTCATGGGAACAGTCCAAACTGTACTGCCAAGCCATGTCTTCCCTGGACCGGAAACAAGCATCCTGGGACTGCTTTCGGGGTAACACCCCTCATCAGCCAGGCTAGCTTGAATCCAGTGGCAAAGTGAGCAAGGGACCCACATCTGGGCATACCCTGCCAACTTAGGGCGAACAAATGCCCCTTCACCGACTGCATATCAGGGACACAACAGCGTGTCCAGCGGGGGACAAAGAGGGAGGCCAGTGGGTGGGGGCAAGTATAGGTTATGTTATGTTATGTTATGTTACATGGGTATTTATAGGAGCGCACGTTCACCGACCGGTCTCTTGGCGCTGAAAATCTGAACAGAGAGAGATCAAACAGGGAGACATCTAGTTATAAGCCAAGGTGAACAACCATGTCTTAAGCTGTTTCCTGAAATGCACGTAATCAACCTCAAGCCTGAGGGATATAGGTAGTGAGTTCCAGAGCTTCGGACCCAGAAAGGAGAACCGAGTCCCTCCAATGCGTTTGCATCTGAATTTGGGCACTGCCAAAAGATTCAGATGCATAGATCTCAAAGTACGCTGGGGTAGGTACTTGCTGATTCGCGAGGAAATGAAGCTAGGACCAGTTCCCTGAAAGGCTCTGAAAAGAATGCATCCAGTTTTAAACATAGCTCTCTGCTCCACTGGAAGCCAGTGGAGATCTTTGAGCAGCGGGCTAATATGGCATCGTCTATCCTTAAGATAGATGATTCTCGCTGCTTGATTTTGGATCATCTGTAGACGATGTTTCTGATTTTGTGGAAGGACAAAATAAAGCGCATTTCCATAATCAATTTTTGATAGAATGAGAGCAATCACGATTTGGATACTGGCCTCTTTGCTGAAAAAACGTCTAATCTTACGCAGCTTGCGGAGTTGAACAAAACAGGCGGATGTGACTGAGCCAATTTGGGCCCTCATAGAAAGATCTGAGTCAATATGGAAGCTCAGACTCTTTATCACTGGTTTGGGAAGTGGAGCCGCACCTAACTCAGGGGGCCAGTAAGAGGGTGTCCAGTGTGTGAGTTTGTTACTGGGTATGATTATCTCAGTCTTTTCCGAGTTTAATTTTAATTGGTTATTGTTCATCCAATTCTTGACATACATCATAGAGTTCCTAACAAAGTCTTTGGATTCAATTGAATTCACCAGGGTAAAAATTAGCTGCATGTCGTCAGCATAATTAAAAATCTTTACCCCCATCTGCCGGAGACTGGAAATAAGGGGACGTATGTATACATTAAAAAGGATCGGCGAAAGAGAGGAGCCCAGCGGGACACCAGAGCTCATTTCTACAGTATTGGACTTGTAGGGGGAGAGCCACACCGATTGTTTGCGGCCCTCTAAGAAAGATCTAAACCAATCCAGTGCCGATCCCCCGAGACCCGCTGCGGCGATGCGATCCAACAGAATTTTGTGGTTCACGGTGTCAAATGCCGCAGACAGGTCAAGGAGGATTAAGGCCTGAGTACAATCAATTTCCTTCTGTCCTTTAAGGTCATCCATGACAGATAGAATCACAGATTCAGTAGAATGAGCTGGGCGAAAGCCTGCCTGATGAGTATCCAGAAACTTGGTGGTTTCCAAGAAAGAACTGAGACAGGTGGCTACATGAGCCTCCATCAGTTTGGCTGGAAACGGGAGGAGTGATATAGGCCTATAATTCTCCAACTTTTTGGGATCCATACCCTGCTTTTTTTGTAGCGGGATAACCACAGCTTCCTTAAAGACTGACGGTACGGTGCCAAGTGACAGGGAGAGATTGAGAAACTCAAGAATAGTGTCGGGAAGGCCCGATAAATTGCTTTAAGTACGTTAATAGGACATTCCTCCTTAGGGGAGCCCGATTTAACCTTTACTACAAGATCCAAAAAGAGTTTCTTATTCAACATAGGAAAGGTGTTAAAAGAGGAGGGGTTGAAATAGGCCAAGCTGTCTTCAGTGCTACTGTAGCTGGACTCGATGGAGTTTTGAATTTTTTAAAAAAAATTCTACAAAAAAGGAATTTGGATCATTACATAGCTCCTGGGTGGCCGTGAAAGGCGGAGTCACACGGCTGGGATTCGATAGCTCCTTCACGATCTTAAAGATTTCTTTAGAACTGTTGTTAGAATTAAGTACTTTATTTGTAAAGAAGACTCTCTTCGCCTCCAAAATGGCATTTTTGTACACGTGTAAGTTTACAACATATTTCATTTTATCCTCCGCTGAGTACGATTTTCGCCATTTTCGTTCAGCTTGGCGTACATGAAGTTTTAAGGTTTTCAAATCCTTAGTAAACCATTTGGATGCTTCATGTTGCCTTAAGCGGGAAATTTAATCTGGAGGGGGGCATGGATATTAAAGGCCTTCAATTGCCAGTTAGTAATCTCTCTTACCCAGCTGTCCAAATCTCCTTCATGGGCAGGCTGCTCGCAGGATAAGGTATCCAAGAGCGCATTCAAATTAATTCTATTCCAGTTTCTAAAAGTGCTACGTAAGGGAGATGAGTGTTTCAGCAATAACAAATTGTTCAAATTAAAGCAAATAAAGAAATGATCTGACCATGCACAAGGTTGAATAGCCAGATTATGCAGAGTAATATTGGTGGACCACACTTGATCAAGTGTATGGCCTTTAATATGCGTGGGGGAGTGGATGTGTTGAATGAGGTTTAGGCTGGCAAGGGACTCCGTGAGTTCCCTAGACAGCTTTCCCCTTCTGTCTCATTGGCCCAATAATTCAGATCTCCTACGACCAAAACTTTGTCGTAGTCTGTAGTCAAGGACGCAATGTTATTTGCTAAAACTTTAGGGAAATCAGGCATCATTATTGGAGGTCTATACAGTACTACACATATCAGTGTGCTGTTGTGTAGGTCCAGTTTGACTACTAATGTATCAACTGAAGAAATTTCAAAGTGAGGCAAGATGGTGAAGGAAAAATCTTTTTAATAACAGCAGCCACTCCACCGCCTCTTTTTCCTGGGGATCTATTGGTTTGTAGGAAGGAGTAGTTGTCGGGAAGGGCTGCTAAAATCTCAGGGGAAGATTCCTCTGTGAGCCAAGTTTCAGCCAGGAATAACAAGACTGGTGCATCAGTAACCAAGACGTTATAGATTTCTAGTTGATGTTTGACCATGGAACGTGTGTTCAAATACATAACATTGAGATCTTTAACTGTCAGTTTGTGCGCGACAGTCCTATGCAGAGCTGACAAGCTCATAGACTGTCCACCCAATTTAGAGGTATCAGTGAAGGGTAGAGGGTTGGGATTTAAAAGCTCCAGATTTTGCAATTTTTGTATCAGATGCTGTTCAAGCAATTGCACATTATTAGGTGCCATGTTTTTGAGGCTGCAAAAGACACACAATTGATGGACGGGTGAAACCCCGAAACCGGTCCTAGGATGCTTGTTTGCAGTCCAGGGAGGACCTGGCCTGGCAGTTCGGGCTGGACTGTTCCCATAGGGCACAGGGTCAAAACTGATTTGCATATGGCTGGGTTCAAACTGGAATGGTATGGTGAGCAAAAAAATGATGGATTTAGGCCCAGATCTCTGTACTGGGGTGAATGTATGACATTGTTCTGCATTCTGTCCATCAATTGTTGTTTTTGCATTTGTCACCCCGAGTGGGACGGGTATGCCCAGTCGTGGGTCCCGTGCTCTCCATGCCGCTGGAGTCAAGCTATCCTGGCTGAAGAGGGGTGAAACCCCGAAACCGGTCCTAGGATGCTTGTTTCCAGTCCAGGGAGGACCTGGCCTGGCAGTTCGGGCTGGACTGTTCCCATAGGGCACAGGGTCAAGACTGTTTTGCATATGGCTGGGTTCAAACTGGAATGGCATGGTGAGCAAAAAAATGATGGATTTAGGCCCAGATCTCTGTACTGGGGTGAATGTATGACATTGTTCTGCATTCTGTCCATCAATTGTTGTTTTTGCATTTGTCACCCCGAGTGGGACGGGTATGCCCAGACGTGGTTCCCGTGCTCTCCATGCCGCTGGAGTCAAGCTATCCTGGCTGAAGAGGGGTGAAACCCCGAAACCGGTCCTAGGATGCTTGTTTCCAGTCCAGGGAGGACCTGGCCTGGCAGTTCGGGCTGGACTGTTCCCATAGGGCACAGGGTCAAGACTGATTTGCATATGGCTGGGTTCCAACTGGAATGGCATGGTGAGCAAAAAAATGATGGATTTAGGTCCAGATCTCTGTACTGGGGTGAATGTATGACATTGTTCTGCATTCTGTCCATCAATTGTTGTTTTTGCATTTGTCACCCCGAGTGGGACGGGTATGCCCAGACGTGGGTCCCGTGCTCTCCATGCCGCTGGAGTCAAGCTATCCTGGCTGAAGAGGGGTGAAACCCCGAAACCGGTCCTAGGATGATTGTTTCCAGTCCAGGGAGGACCTGGTCTGGCAGATCGGGCTGGACTGTTCCCATAGGGCACAGGGTCCAGACTGATTTGCATATGGCTGGGTTCAAACTGGAATGGCATGGTGAGCAAAAAAATGATGGATTTAGGCCCAGATCTCTGTACTGGGGTGAATGTATGACATTGTTCTGCATTCTGTCCATCAATTGTTGTTTTTGCATTTGTCACCCCGAGTGGGACGGGTATGCCCAGACGTGGGTCCCGTGCTCTCCATGCCGCTGGAGTCAAGCTATCCTGGCTGAAGAGGGGTGAAACCCCGAAACCGGTCCTAGGATGCTTGTTTCCAGTCCAGGGAGGACCTGGCCTGGCAGTTCGGGCTGGACTGTTCCCATAGGGCACAGGGTCAAGACTGATTTGCATATGGCTGGGTTCATACTGGAATGGCATGGTGAGCAAAAAAATGATGGATTTAGGCCCAGATCTCTGTACTGGGGTGAATGTATGACATTGTTCTGCATTCTGTCCATCAATTGTTGTTTTTGCATTTGTAACCCCGAGTGGGACGGGTATGCCCAGACGTGGGTCCCGTGCTCTCCATGCCGCTGGAGTCAAGCTATCCTGGCTGAAGAGGGGTGAAACCCCGAAACCGGTCCTAGGATGCTTGTTTCCAGTCCAGGGAGGACCTGGCCTGGCAGTTCGGGCTGGACTGTTCCCATAGGGCACAGGGTCAAGACTGATTTGCATATGGCTCGGTTCAAACTGGAATGGCATGGTGAGCAAAAAAATGATGGGTTTAGGCCCAGATCTCTGTACTGGGGTGAATGTATGACATTGTTCTGCATCCTGTCCATCAATTGTTGTTTTTGCATTTGTCACCCCAAGTGGGACGGGTATGCCCAGACGTGGGTCCCGTGCTCTCCATGCCGCTGGAGTCAAGCTATCCTGGCTGAAGAGGGGTGAAACCCCAAAACCGGTCCTAGGATGCTTGTTTCCAGTCCAGGGAGGACCTGGCCTGGCAGTTCGGGCTGGACTGTTCCCATAGGGCACAGGGTCAAGACTGATTTGCATATGGCTGGGTTCAAACTGGAATGGCATAGTGAGCAAAAAAATGATGGATTTAGGCCCAGATCTCTGTACTGGGGTGAATGTATGACATTGTTCTGCATTCTGTCCATCAATTGTTGTTTTTGCATGTTTTTGAGGCTAGCTGCAGAATAGATGTATTTTTGGCTAGAGTAACATGCCCCGTGTCCCGGCCTGGCGCGGACGGGCGCAGACGGGCTTGCCTTTGGTGCGCCCGTGCCGCAGGCATTGATTTATAGCCTGTGCCGGCGTCAAGGGCTCCGCCCCCTCCCAGCTGATTGCTAACTCTCCTATTAACTGAGGACAGGTACGGTTAGTGACCTAGTCACTGGCCCGGTAGCAGAAGGCAAACAGATTCAAATTCATCAAACAATGGTTAAAAAACGGCTAAAGTACTAAATTTAAAAAAAACAACAGGCTCAGAGGCAAAGTAACCGATGTTGCGTGCAGAAGTCTCTGCTCAGACAGGTACCTGTCCCCAGCCCACTGCGCAACAGAAATGACGCCGCAGAGGCACCGGACGAAGGAGGGACTCCCAGAGGAGGAGGTCCCTGCAACAGGGCGCGAGGAGGTGCCTAATGCGGCACTAAGGGGGCCACCCTCTTACAGGGCCCACGGCGTGCGCCGCGGGAGCCGCAATATCGTGTGTGGGTCTTGTACTGGTTTCTTTCTTTTTCTATTAGAAAGCCAGAAAACTACACGAGAAAGGGATAGGATTCAATTTTTCTGAGCAGGATGAGCATTTATGTCCGTTTGGGAGTTTGATATATTTTCGACACCTATATAATGGGAAGAAATGGCTAAAAAAAACGTTTATTCCCCTTATGGTTGCAGCCAGGTCAGGGAGAGTTCGAAATCGGATAAGTACAACAGGAACTCTTGACGGTTGGATTACGCCCAAACAATTTAGGAAAACATTGTGTAAAGCTAATATTCAACCAAATGTTATTTTGATGCCTGCACCTATCTTTGTATAGAGTAGCACACCATATGAACGGCTATTTATATGCATACCTAATAACTTGGGCCATACAGCACAATGTGAACCTTCGGTCGAATAGGGACGTTATGGCACCACTTAATGTATGTCCGTAGGAGCTGAGTCTAATTCCTCCAATTTTTTCTGTAGACACCAATGGGGTTAGGACTATAGAATGCAAGTGATAGAGTGCGAGAGAGGCTACTGGAAATAATGAATAGCTGTTTTTTGAGACAGTTTGTTGGTTATGAGAGATCTATAAAATAATATTATCTGAATATAGATGATTTGGGAAAATTGGAATATTATTTCCCTATTTGCTTCCTCATATTTTTCTAAAAAACTTTTTTTCATTTTCTCCGCTTGATGTTGGCCTTTTTGTGAATTTGCGTTTTTGTTCTCTCTTAGATAAGAGAGGTTTACTATCTTTTGTAGAATTATTCATTCTTGCTGGACATACGAGCAGAGTATATAGAGAGAGTCATCCTTCTTGACCGGTGAAATACCATATAGTGGAACCTTTAGTGAAGGATTCTTCTGTCAGCTAAGCAAAGGTTTGTGGACCTGCTCCATCCAGTATGGAGAGTGCTCCTTCTAAGTGCATATGTAGTTTGGAGAAGGCTTCTAATTTTGAGGGCCTTGTGGCCCCCTTATTCCTGACTGTGTTTTTTGTCTCGTTTTCAGTAGGCCTCCGGAGCGACTAAAACTGTTCTTTCTCCTGAAATATAAGGGATATTATAAGACTCTGATGAAATACAGGAGAGAGTAAGCATTTTTTCCTGAAAATTAATTTTAAGGGTATATGGGTGTCTTTCCTTTCTTCTTATAATTTAATGGCACTTTTCGGGTTCCTATACGGTATATATAGGGGCGCTTTACTCAGGTTCTGCCTGAATGACAATCACTACATGCATGCTTTTAAGTATTCACACTCTGTGGTGTTTTTTTCCAAAGGTTTTTTTTCACATAACTACTGCAGTGAGTAGCAATTATTTGGCTACCGGGTGTCTGTAGATAAAGACTTGAATGGAGGTAATTATTGGTGGCTATCTACAGAACTGCATAAAGTTATGTAAATTTATTTGCCAGGCACAGCCGGCCAAGGTAAGAGCAGTGGGGTGGGGCGGGGGCAGGGGGGGAAGTCGACAGACGACGGAACAGGGAAAAAAAAAATTATGAAACCACTTACCTTGCGCTCGCCGCATTGCAGACCCGGCGCAAGGTAAGTGGTTTTCTTTTTTTAAACTTTATTTTCCCTATTCCGTCGTCTGGCGACTCCCCCCCCCACATTCCCCCCGCCCCACCGCTCTTATCTGGACCGGTCGCGACTGCTATTTGCATGTTATTGTGTGAGACCTTGTGGTGTTGGGATAGTCCAGTCATGCTGTTCTCTCTAAATAATGTGGAAGCTTTGCTCAAATTACATAAAATTGCTGAACAGTTTCAGACCTTATATGTAATTGAATTATGAAATGCACATCATTGATACAGTTTTCTGCTGCTTTTTTAGATTTCTCCTTTTGCCCTCCTGATGTGGTTTACACATGTTTAATTACAATTTGGTTCTGAAGTAGTTGGTAACATAATATTAAATACCACTGAAATGTGCATCGACTGTCAGTGTGTCCAGTCTGGTGTCACTACACCAGTAAGAGAGAACTATAGAGACTCCGCTGGTGTATTTAGGACGTTTGCTACTTTCCAGATTGGTGTATGATGATTGTATGGTTTGTAGTGTGAGTGGGATGTGAGTAGTGAGTGTGAAATAGGAGGTCAAGTGAAGTTGTGATGTTTTGAGGGATAAGTATTTTACATTTGTAAAATTAATTTGTACAGTGCTATAATTTAAAATTTTGCAATTCAGTGTATGATATGAAAAAATTAATATATGTTTGCTTTGCAATAAATAACAAATAATGGATTTTTGTAAAGGATGATAAAAGGAACAAAAAATAAATAAAAAATATGGCAAAGTAATATGCTATATATAAACAAATAAACACAGTGTGGTCTGGATCTGTTAGATTGGTTCCTTTGTGAAAGAGATTGAGGCAGGTAGGACCCCTTTTTATAATTCTTTGTGTTTTTTTCTCTCCGGTCCTATGCTTTTTCTACATAAAAGTGAGGGGGTGGTGCCTGGTGTATATTATGGTTGCAGAAGTCTAGCCAGCATACGTCCCGGCCTCTCCCCTCCCCATAACAGCGGGCCCCGGCATATTTCCCGAGGTAATGGGCCTGCCTTTCCACAGTCTCTCTACATTCTGTCAGCAATATGGCGCGTCTATGCGAGTTGGCTGTAGTGGACTGTTGGGCATGTGTCTCGTCTCATTACGCCGGTTCTACGTTCTCAATACGGGCAGTGTTCAGCACAGATCTCGCAATACTCCGGCATGTTTGGCGATACATATGCCCCTGGTATATGCTTTAAAGGGCTCCCACAAGGTGGTTTGGGATGTAACGAGCCCTTGTTAAGTTCAAAATATTCGATAATGGCTGAGCGGAGTTCAGTACAAAAAAATGTGTCCTGAAGTGCCATGCTGGGGAATCGCCATTGGTGCTCGGCACTCCCTGCACTAGGAACGCGCAGTGTCATCGCCACAGGTGAATGGTCTGAAAGCCTGCAAGGAATATGTGTAATGGAGCTGAGCCATTGTGTGAGTGTGGTCGAAAGGAGCCAATAATCTATTTGCGTCCAGATATCGTGTGGTGCCGAATTAAATGTATAGGCGGGGGTGGCAGGATGTCGCAGGCGCCAGGGGTCTATAAGTACATACGTGTCGCATATGTCTCACAGCTACCTGCAATGAGCGGGGTTTTCAACCGGGGGCTGTGCTGTGATGTTCAGCCGAGGGTCTAAAAGCCTATTAAAATCTCCCCCCATAATAATGTCATCTGCATCTATGCAGTCTTTTAGTGCCTGGATTGTTTGAAAAAAGATTCTGTGCTGTCAGTGTTTGGGGCACATACATAAACCAACAATACTCAATATCCCACTAGGTGACTTGCCACTAAGATATATCTGCTCCCTTTGTCTGAATGGGTAGCGTAGGGGTGAAAAGGCAGTCTCCTTATGTGAGAGACTCCTTATGGAATGGGTACTGTTGCTGGAAAAAAAACGATGTGGCCCCATGGGGTTGCAAAGGTGGGTGGGTGACTGGGCGATAAGTGAGTCTCCTGTAAAAAGGAAATATCCACGATGTGCCGCTGCAGATATTGCAGCCCTTGCTTGCCTTTACATGGGTTATTGAGACCACAAATGTTCCAAGACATAAAGGCGGGGTCCGTAAATGGACGGATGTTATCATGTAAAGACATCTATCAGAAACAAAAAAAACAGTGGTGTATCTGGTATGGTACATAGGTACGGTAACAAACGAATACATTCAAACGAACCTAAACATTCCAATAACAACAACCCTCCTTCCCCCTCCCACGCCTGGTGAAAAATTGCCAAGTGAACCCCATTAATGCCAAAGAATTGCAAAACATTTCCCCCTATTGTGTTGTGGTATAAAACCATTGGGGAGTAGTAACATCTCGACGGGCGGCTCAATGTGTGGAAATGTTCAGCACAATATTGGGGTCATGGATGGGTCCAAGCAGTCAGCTGAGTTGGAGTATCACCGGTGTGCCCCACAGTAGGAGCAATAATAAAGGGCCAGGGCAGTGCCAGTAGACCGCATATCGTGCAGCCAGAAAGCAGCTCGATGGAGATTCTCAACCGGGCGGGAAGAGTTCCATGCTGGCAGGGATCTGTGAGTCAGGTGCAGTGTGTTCGGGCATTGACTGCCCCGGGGACCCGCGGTCGCTGGTTCGTTGTTTACAGAATGCCATCACATCTGCTGGGGCATCATAGTAACAGGTTTTTCCATTGACATCAACCTGAAGTCAGGCAGTGTATAGCATTCGGTATCTGAGTCCCAGTTTGCGCAACACAGCTTTGGCTTCACTGAATCTGCGGCGGGCCTCCTGGACCACCACGATGAAGTCCGTAAAAAGCAAAATAGTGGCTCCCTGGTACTGGAGTGGGCCCAGCTCTCTCGCCCTTCGAAGCGTGACATTGCAGTCTCTGTAATTGAGGAGTCGGGCAATTATTAGTCGCGGCGCGGCACCCGGCACCAGATGGGGGCCCAGAGACTTGTGCGCACATTCCACAACAACTGTAGGCGTAAAGTTCTGCCTCCCCAGTAGGCCAGAGAGTAGTCACTCCATGAATAGGTCCAATCGCCCGGTGTTCAATGTTTCTGCAACTCCCAACATGCAGATGTTATTTCGGCGCCCCTGGCCTCCAGGTCTTCATTTTTAATGGCCATTGCTGTCAGGCATGCCTCCAGCTTTTCCAGTCTCTTCACAACTGCAGCGGAGGTGTCCTCTAGTCTGAATATCTGTTCCTCTGCCCCCACAATTCGCGTACATTGTCTGTCCAGGCGTTCGCCCATGCGGTCTCGGCAGCTGCAGATAGTATCAAAGCGTGCATCTATGGCTCGAAAACCTGTCTTGAGTTTGGCCACGATGGTATCTAATTCAGTTGGTTGTTCAACCGTAGGGCTCCCCGTCGCACCACCCTCCGTGCCTGAAGCCTTCTCTGCCCTGCCAGTAGCTTTTAATTTCTCAAAAGGCAGCTTACGTTGTTTTGGGTCACCCAGTACCATTGCATTAGTGGGCGCTGTCGCGTCGCAGTTCGCCCCACTGACGGTGGTAGCCGCTGGTAGGGTCTAGGGCCAATGTTTATGGGTGGGCCCTCAGAATATCACCAAGTGGGAAGCATGTGCACAGATAGCAGTCGGTGCGCAGGTCCCCGAGTCCCCATGCTAGGAGAGTAAGAAGCGGCAAAGTAGGGAATGTACCATGGCAAATATAGCACAGGGGGCGAGGGATCGACACAGCAATCATTGTGTCTTCCGGAGGGCGTATGACGGATCAGGGTGCATGCTGTTGGGAGGTGCCAGAGGGGGTTTTCAGGGCGGTTCAGTCAACGAGGCAGCCAGTATCAGGGGCACAGTCCCATCAGGTGTATGGGGCAGTCAGTAGGGGCCAGAATGTGACCCTCCTCCTCGGTAGCGTAGTCCCACAAGATTTTCCCGCCAGTGGCCTACCGTGGCATCAGTGCTGTCGGGGTCGCCGATGCTGGGTGGTGCAGGTCTCAGCATGTCTCGGCCTCCCGCACCAGTCCCAGTAGTCAAAGCCACAGTTGCGCCGCAGGCAAGTCAGGGTGGGATTACCATGGCATTCTGCTGCCTTCGATGCAGCAGGGATAGTCTGGATCGCGCTCAAGACACTGGCTGACCCATGCCTCAGGCTCACCCATGAACCCTATCACCACATGGCCTCCGAGGCGCGTATCGGTTGCTGAGCACGGATTTCTCCACCAAAGCACTGCGGCCACAGGGAGTAGCCGGGTTCGGTCACAGCATCCACCAAGCAGTACAGGACAAGCCACAACGCCTCAGGGCTAGTTTCAGGTGCACAAAGGTCCCATCCGACAAAGGATTGGAGCCCTGTCTGGCAGAGCTCCAGAGCCGTGAGGCGATCTTGGTCACCGGCGTGTCCATGCCCCCGAAAAGCCTGATTCCTTAAATGATAAGACACTGATGTTGTTAGATTGTTGCTCAATCTGTCTGCCCACCTGCACTCCGACCCCAGAATGTTATTATTATTATTGTTATTACAAGTATTTATAAAGTGCAACTGCGACCTCAAAGATATCCTGGCACTATCCTCCTAGAAGGGGAGAAACCTGAAGGACATTCTGAGTATTTATACAAGGAAAAAACAAGTTTTAAGTGCTTTCTTAAACTGAAGCAGGTCTTGGCAAGCTCTTAGAGAAGAAGGAAGATTGTTCCAGAGTTGTGTGGCCCTGACTGAGAACTCTTGGCCACCCTCTCTACCCTTCTGAAATTTAGGAATGCATAGAAGGTTTGAGGTTGGGGAGCGAAGATCTATCGGAGGTATATAACTTTTACATTTCCTTTGTAGCAAAACAGGGCAATTTAATGAATTGCTCTAAAAATACATAAGGATTTGAGCGCAATCTTGTCTTTCACTGGAAACCAATGGAGCTCTGCAAGAGCTCGAGAAGATGAACAGTGCCTAGGTACATTCAGAGGGAGCTCAGTGACCTTCGCTTGTACTCGATAGAGTCTTCTCACTAGGTATTCTGGGGCGCCTAACAAAAGAGCATTACAATAGTCAAGTCTGCTCAGGATCATACACGGTACTACAAATACCCTTGCAGATGGTGGTAAAACAGGTAAGCTTTTACTAAGAGTGCGGAGCAGGGCAAAAAAAGTTGCAGCAGTCTTATTAACATGGTGGTCCAAGGATAAATTGTTGTCAAAGTAGATCCCTAAATTATGGACCGTGGATGACACTACCAGGCTGACACTGTTCGACCAAGGATGGAAATTAGAAAGACGTCTGGCTTATCAGTCGAGCAGCAGAGAATCTCAGTTTTGTCTACATTAAACTTTAAGGAGCTGCTGCTCAGCCGATTCGCAAAATCTCTTCAAGTCCAGTAGCTCTGACTGAGAGTTATCCAAAGAGAGGATCAGCTGGTTGTAATCCGAGTAGTTGGCAAAGTTGATACACTAAGATCTAATAAGAGCCGCAAGCGGGCGCAGATATATTTTAAATGGAACTGGGCTTAGTGCTGAGACCCGGGGCACTTCATGTTCTACTGATTTAAACATGGAGCGAAAAGGGGTGAGCGATGTAGCTTGCGTTCTATCTGTTAGATAAGATTGGATCCAGTCAAGTACTCACCCATGATCCAGAAATTAGGATCTTGTGGTTAACTGTGTCAAAGGCGGCTGAGAGATCGAGTAGCACCAATGCTGCCATTTGACCCTGATCCACTACTCATCCAAAGCCAGAACTAAAGCGGATTTGGTGCCATGAGCAGGCCTGAAGACAGATTGTACTTCCTCTAAGAGGGCGAGG
The DNA here is from genome assembly GCA_963921515.1 of Calotriton arnoldi. NCBI lineage: Eukaryota > Metazoa > Chordata > Amphibia > Caudata > Salamandridae > Calotriton > Calotriton arnoldi. Next base: position 229,465 of record CAWUFW010001892.1, on the reverse strand, counting down.
ACTTCCAGATATGACGATAAGTTCTTGCTGACATATCGTTCAAGAATTTGAACTGGGAAAGGCAGCTGAGATATAGGCCCGTAGTTGCTAAGATCAGACAGGTCCGCTGAGGGTTTTTTAATAGGAGTTATTAGTGCTCCTTTCAAGGCACATGGAACTTGGCCCATTTCCAAAGGTCATTGCAAATGTTTAGGAGTGAGGGAAACACACGATCTGTTAACAGTTTCCAGGCTTTTGGCGGTAATGGGTCTAGTAAAGAGCCCAAAGAGATGGACATCGCTGCTGCCTTAAACTTCCTCGGTCAACATTTCCAAGGATTCAAGTTTATTAGTACAGGTTGCAATTATTTTGTCCAAAGTGGCATCCTCCACCTGTGAAAAGCACAGAGGGGATCTGGGAGGATTTATATGTAAAATAATGTTCTTGATCTTATTGTCGAGAAAAATCGATAAAGTGTCACATAAAGTCTGAGAAGGCCTAATGGCCTGCTTAGTGCATTATGGGTCAGATAACTCACAAGCAATATCAAATATCTTTTTCGTGCTATTTGAAGCTCCTAGAATGGCTTTGGCATAGTATTCCTCTTTAGCCCTGCACAGATATTTTCATAGCTGTTTAAGGCAGACTTTAATTGTTGTTTATACTCAACTAAATAAGACATGTGCCATTTTCTCTCCAACTTTTTACAAGCTAATTTAGCCTGTTTTAAAGTCTAGGGGGCATATTACCAAGCCCCTATCGCCACCACAACGTCACTTTTTGTGACGTTGTGGTGGCGATAGGGTCAGCGCCCTATTACCAAGGCAGCGTTAAACCACATAACGTGGCTAAAAGTCACGTTAAGTGGCTTAACGCTGCCTTGGTAATAGGGCCCCTTTAACGCTAAAATTTGCGTGAAAGGGGCGTGCAGTGGGTGTTGCGGTGGGCGTTCCACCGCAACACCCATTTACTTCGACGCTGCCATCTATTATCAAGAGAGGCGATAATAGGTGGCAGCGCCGAACTTAAGACCAGGAAAATCCTGGTCTTAAGGTGGCGAAACGAGGAGAAATGCTTCATTTCTCCTCGTTTTTGCTTTTTCCATGTGTGCTGCCTTGTGCAGCACACATGGAAAAAGCAAAATGCCAAGGTTTGTTTATGTACAGGAAGGGACACCTTCCTGTACATAAACAAACCTCCCTGCTTGCAGACACCCTTGCACTCTGGTGCAAGGGTGCCTGCGTTGGCGTTAAGTTGTGAGACTTAGCGCCATCGCAGGGGGAAACGCCAGGCTGCACCATATCCTTGGTAATATGGTGCAGCCTGGCGCTTCCGAAGTGGCGATGAGAGGCGTTAAGCCAAGGAGGCTAACGCCTCTCACCGCCACTTCCTAGATAATATGCCCCTAGGTATGCCAAGGCGCAGAAGGTCTTAAGCAGGCTTTTACCCCTTTAAGAGATGTTGCTTTATCTAGAGCCTCTGTGATCCTCCATTGTAAAGCATTGTAGTTGTCTTCGACCTCACACTTTACTATGAAAGCATGCTCCCAGATCAAAGGAATTCGTTTCCACTATGTGGGCCAGTTTGGCCCATGCTCTACGAGGAACTGGCTTTGTAGACCCCAGCCTGGAGTTAAATACTTTGGACACTTAATATAGAAGGCCTCCCTTCTGGTCTGACTAACTCAGAGGAGTAACACCCCCACGGAGATAAGGTCTCCGTATGCAAAACTAAGGTCCAGTGTATGCCCCTCCTGATGGGTGGGCCCAGGCACAAGGTGCTGTACTCCCAGCATTTTACAGGAACCCTGTCGGTCCTTCGAGTATTGCACTGTCTCATCCGCCCAAACATTATAATCACCCAGAATTCAAAAAATTGGGAGCGTGAGAGGACCAAATTTGAGATATAAACAGAGAAGGTGTGCACAAAAGAAACCGCAGAGCCCGGAGGGGAGGAGCACAGTATTCCAGAAAGAGAGCTGCCCTTCCGCTCCCTCAAAGAGAAACCTAGGATCTCAGCTCTCTCAAAGTTATCTAGATGCATGGTAACGAAGTCCCAGCAGTCCTTTAAGATTATGGCTACTCCCCCCCTCCCCTGCCCTCTCTAAAGACGATGAAAGACCTCGCAGCTCATAGGGGTGGATATGCCAAAATGAGTATTCGCGAATAGAACCCCTATGACAGGCCGGGCTCTCCAATGTGATGTCACGAGGTCCGCGCTAGCACCAGCTGCAGAATCTTGTGAGTGGAACCCCTATGACGTGCAAGGCCATCCAATGTGATGTCACGAGGTCCGCGCTAGCACCAGCAGCCACCAGAATCCTGTGAATGGAACCCCTATGACGTGCAAGGCCCTCCAATGTGATGTCACGAGGTTCGCGCTAGCACCAGCTGCAGAATCGTGTGAGTGGAACACCTATGACAGGCCGGGCCCTCCAATGTGATGTCACGAGGTCCGCGCTAGCACCAGCTGCAGAATTCTGTGAATAGAACCCCTATGACAGGCCGGGCTCTCCAATGTGATGTCACGAGGTCCGCGCTAAGTGCAGAGGGGAGGCCTCCGCCGCAACAGAGACAAGCAGAGGCCACTGATGGGGAAGAATGTCTCGTAGGATGGGATCGTCTTTTTAAGCTTTTCGCAGGATAATTTTTGTGACTAAATAGGTTTTTGCTTTTTTTCAGGACATTGAATTAAAACCGTGTCTCGCTTGCTCCCTCCCCTTACAATGCAACACCTGTCATCGCCCATAAACCAGTGATATATGATGACACCGTGAAAAGTCTCTATTGTGACGTGTCCTTGGTATAAAAGGCTGGTAACCAGGCAGCCGCAGCAGTGCACTCATGAGCACCGGACAGAGAGGACCACTGCTGGCGGCTGGAGCTGAGGCCCGCGAGAGGCGGAAGCAGCAGGGGCCTATCAGGCTCCCAAAAGAAGTGGGTGGGGATGGGTCTATAGGGATAAGGTGAGTATATAAACCAAACGAAAACTGAACTGAAAACCGAACTTGAAACCAAACTGAAACCAACCTTGAAACCAAACTTGAAACTGACTTGAAACTGGCTTGAAACTCAATTTCCCTTCCCTTCTCTTCCTTCCCTTCCGATCAACTTCCGTTCCGTTCCCTTCGCTTCCATCCCTCTTCCTTTCCCTCCCCGACCTTCTCCCCTACCCTTCCCTTCTCACCTCTCCCTCCTCATCTTCCATCCCTTCTCGCCTCCCTGCTCTCCCTCCCCTCCCCTTCTCTTCCCCTTCCTCCCCTTCTTCCCCTCACCCCTTCCCCTTACCACCACCCCTTCCCCTTCCCTCTCTTCCCCTTCCCTCTCTATTCCCACCATGTACCCTCACCCTCCTCGTTCCCCTCTCCCTCGACCCTCAACCTTCCCATCTCCCATCTCCCTCCCTCTCCCTTGCCCTCTTACTCTCCGTCCCCTTCACCCTCAAACTCTCCCTTCCCCTTCCCCTCTCCCTTCCCTTTCCCTCACCCTCACCCTTTCCCTCTCCCTTCCCCTCTGCCTCTCCCTCACCCTCACCCTCTTCCATTCCCTCACCCTCTCCCTTCCCCTCTCCCTCACCCTCTAACCCTCCCTCTCCCTTTTCCTCACCCTCTCCCTCTCCCTCCACCTCTCCCCCTCCGAACCCCCTCTCCCTTCCCCCTTTCTGCTTCCCCTCTCCCCTTCCCCTCTCCCCTCTCCCTTCCCCTCTCCCTTCGCCACACCCTCACCCTTCCCCCTCACCCTTCCCTCTCTTCCCCTTGCCTCTCTACCCTCACCCTCTACCCTCACCCTCCATCTTCCCCTCTTCCTCGATCCTCCCCTCTCCCTCACCTTCACCTCTCCCTTCCCTCCTCCCTCACCCTCACCCTCTCCCTTCCCCTCACCCTTCCCCTCTCCCTTTACTCTCTCTTCCCCTCTCTTCACCGACACCCGCACCCTTTCCCTCACCCACACCCTCTCCCTTCCCCTCACCCTCTCCCCTACCCTCACCCTCTCTCCTCACCCTTTTCTTTCCCTTTCCCCTCTCCCTTTCTCCTCTCCCTTTCTCCCCTCCCTTTCTCCTCACCCTTCCCCTTCCCCTCTACCTCTCCCTTCCCCTCACCCTCTCCCTTCCTCTCTCCCTTTCCCTTTCCCTTCCCCTCACCCTTACTCTCCCTTTCCCCCTCCCCTTCCCTCACCCTCTGCCTTTCCCTCACCCTCTCCCTCTTCCCCTTTCCCTCTCCCTTCCCCTCCCCATCACCCCCCTTCCCCTCCCTCTCCCTCCCTCTCCCTCTCCCTTTCCGTCACCCTCACCCTCTCCCTTGCCCTCACCCTTTCCCCTCTCCTTCCACCTCTCCCTCCCCACTCCCCCTCTCCTCTTACCCTCTCCCTCCCCCTCCCCTTTTCTTTCACTTTCCCTCTCCCTTCCCCTCTCCCTTCCCCTCTTCCTCTCCCTTCTCCTCTCCCTTCCTCTCTCCCTCGCACCCTTCCCCTCTATCTTGCCCTTCCCCTCTCTCTCACCCTCTCCCTCTCCATTCCCCTCACCCTCACTCTCTCCCTTTCCCTCACGCTACCCCCTCCCTTCCCCTCACCCTCTCCCTTCCTCTTTCTCTCTCCCTTTCCCTCCCCTCCCCTTCCCCTCTCCCTTCCCCTCTCTTCACCCTCACCCTTCCCAATACCCGCACCCTCTCCCTTCCCCTCACCCCTCTCCCCTACCCTCACTCTCTCCCCTCACCCTCACCCTTATCTTTCCCTCTCCCTTTCCTCTCTCCCTTTCCCCTCTCCCGTTCTCCTCACCCTTCCACCTCTCTATTTCCTCACCCTTCCACTCTAACTCTCCCTTCCCCACACCCACACCCTCTCCCTTCCTCTCTCCCTTTCCCTTCCTCTCACCCTTCCTCTCTCCCTATCCCTCACCCTCTGTCTTTCCCTCACCCTCACCCTCTCCCTCTTCCTCTTCCTCTCCCTTCCCCTTTCGCTCACCCTCTGTCTTTCCCTCACCCTCTCCCTCTTCCCTCTCTCCCTCTTCCTCTCCCTTCCCCTCTCCCTCACCCTCATCCTTCCCCTCTCCCTACCCCTTCCCTCCCTCTCCCTTCCCTCTCCCTTTCCCTCTCCTTTTCCCTCACCCTCTCCCTTTCCCTTACCCTCACCCTTTCCCCTCTCCTTCCACCTTTCCCTCCCCACTCCCCCTCTCATCTTACCCTCTCCCTCTCCCCTCCCCTCACCCTCTTCTTTCCCTTTCCCTCTCTCTTTATCCTTCCCCTCTCCATTGCCCTCTCCCTTCCTCTCTCCCTTCCCCTCTCTTCATCCCTCCCCCTCTCCGTTCCCCTCTTCCTCTCCCTTCTCCTCTCCCTTCACCTCTCCCTTCCTTCCTTCCCCTCTACTTTGCCCTCTCTCCCTCTCCCTCACCCTCTCCCTTCCCCTTCCCCTCACTCTCTCCCTTTCCCTCACCGTCTCCCTTTCCCTCACCCTCTCCCTCTTCCTCTCCCTTTCCTCATCCCCTCTCCCTCACCCCACCCTCTCCCTTCCACGTCCGCTCTCCCTTCCCCTCTCTCCTGCCTTTCCCTCTCACTCTCCCTTTCCCTCACCCTCTCACTTTCCCTCACCCTCACCCCTCTCCACTCTCCCACCCCCTTCCCCTCTTCCTTCCCCTCCCTTTCCACTTTCCCCTCTCCATTTCCCTCTCCCTTCCATTCCCTATCTCTCTCCACCTCTCCCTCCCCTCTCTGTTTCCCCTCCCCTGCTGCCTTTCCTCTTCCCCTCTCCCTTTCCCCTTTCCCTCTCCCTTCCCCCTCCCTTCCCATTTCCCTCCCCTCTCCAATCCCCTCTACCTCTCCCTTCCCCTTCCCCTCACACTCTCCCTTCCTATCTTGCTTCCCCTTTCTTCACTCTTCCCCTATTCCCCTTCCTTCCCCTTCCCCTCTCCCTTCCTTTCCCCTTCCCCGCTCCCTCACCCATTCCCTCTTCCTCTCCCGCCTTCTCTCTTTTCCTCATCCTCTCCCTTCCCCTCACTCTTTCCCTTTTTCCTCACCCTCTCCCTTTCCCTCCCCCTCTCTCCTTCTCTCACCGTCCCTCTCTTCCCCTCTCCCTCACCCTCTCACTCTTCCCCTCCCCTCCCTTCCACTTCCCCTCTCCCTCTCCCTTCCACTTCCCCTCCCCTTCCCCTCTCCCTTCCCTTCCCCTCTTCCTTTCCATCTCCCTTTCCCCTTTCCCCTCTCCAATCCCCTCTACCTCTCCTCCCTTCCCCTCTCTCTTTCCCTCACCCTCTCTCTCTTCCCTTCTCCCTCGCCCTCTCCTTCTCCCTTTCCCTCTCCCTCCTTTCCCCTCTCCCTCTCCTCCCTTTCCCTCTTTCTTTCCCTCTCCCTTCCCTTACCCTCTCCCCTACCCTCTTTACAACCTTATCCTTCCCCTCACCCTCTCTTCCCCTCACCATTTTCTTTTCCTTTCCTCTCTCCCTTCCTCTCTCCCATCCCTCTCTCCCTTCCCCTCTCTTCAACCTTCCCCTCTCCCTTCTCTCCCTTCCTCGCTCCCTTCCCCTTCCCCTCTCCCTCTCCCTCTTCCCCTTCCCCTTCCTCTCCCTTCACCTCTCCCTCCTTCTCCCTTCCCCTCACCCTCGCCCTCACTCTTTCCCTTTCCCTCACCCTCTCCCTTTCCCTCACCCTCTCCCTTCCCCTCTCCCTCACCCTCTTCCTCTCCCTTCCACTTCCCCTTTCCCTCTCCCTTTCCCTCATCCTTTCACTCCCTCACCCTCACCCTTACTCCTCTCCTTCCCCCTCTCTCTTCCGCTCTCCCTCTCCCTTCCCCTCTCACTTTCCCTTTCCCTCCCTCATTCCTTCACTTTCCCTCACCCTTTCCCCACTCCCTCCTCCTCTCCCTTTCCCTCCCGCCACCGCCACCGCTTTCCCTTTCCGCGCCCCCTCTCCCCGTACCCTCACCGTCTCCTTCTTCCCCTCCGCTCCCTCACCCTCTTCCTCTCCTTTCCCCCTCTCTCCCTTCCCCTCTCCCTGTCCCTCACCCTCTCCCCTTTCCATCACCCTCTTTTTCTCTCACCCCTCCCCTCTCCGTCCCCCTTTCCCTTTCCCTTTCCCCTTCCCTCTCCCTTTCCCTCTGCCACCACCTCTTCCTCCCCACTCCCTCCCTCCACTCCCCCCTCCCATTCCCCTCACCCTCTCTCTTCCCCTCTCCCTTTTGCCCTCTCTCCCTCCCTTTCCCTCACCCTCTCAATTTCCCTCACCCTAACCATTTCCCCTCTCCCTCTCCCTCCACCTCTCCCCTTACCCTTTCCCTTTCCCTCACCTCCCTTGCCCTCCCACTCCCACTCCCCCTCTCCCCTTACCCTCTCCCTTTCCCTCACCCTCTTACTTTTCCTCACCCTAACCCTTTCCCCTCTCCCTCCACGTCCCCCTTGTCCTCTCCCCTTTCCCCTCTTCCCTCCCCCTCTCCCTTTCCCTCTCCCCTTTCCACCACCCTCTCTTTCTCTCACCCCTCGCCTCTCCCCTTTCCACCACCCTCTCTTTCTCTCACCCCTCCCCTCTACGTCTCCCTTTCCCCTCTCCCTTCCCCTCTGCCGCCACCTCTTCCTCCCCACTCCCTCCCTCCCCCTCCCATTCCCCTCACCCTCTCCCTTCCCCTCTCCCTTTTGCCCTCTCTCCCTCCCTTTCCCTCACCCTCTCAATTTCCCTCACCCTAACCATTTCCCCTCTCCCTCCACCTCTGCCCTTACCCTTTCCCTCACCTTCTTACTTTCCCTCACCCTAACCCATGCCCCTCCCCCTCTCCCTTTTCACTCTCCCTACACCGCTACCTCCCCCTCCAACTCTCCCTCCCCCTCACCCTGCCCCTCCCTCTCTCCCCTTTCCCTTCACCCGCTCCCTTCCCTTCACCCTCTCCCTTCCCTTCTCCCTCTCCCCTCTCCCTTCTCCCTTCCTCTCTCCCTTCCAACTTCCTCTCCCTTTCCCTCACCCTTCCCCTCTCTCTCCACCTCCCCCTCACCCTCTGTTTCCCCTCTCCCCTTCCAACTCACTTCCCCCCTCCCTTCCCCTTCCCATCTCCTTTCCCCTCTCCAATCCCCTCTACCTCTCCATTTTCCTTTCCCTCTCCCCTTACTGTCTCCTTCCCCTCTCCCCTCCGCTCCCTTCCCCTCCTCCTATCCTTTCACCTCTGCCTTCCCCTCTCTCCATTCCCCTCTCCCCTTCCCCCTCCCTTTCCCTTTCCCTTTCCCTCACCCTCCCTTCCCCTCACCCTCACCCTCTCCCTTCCCCTTTTCCTCCCAATTTGGCTTTCCCTCTCCCTTCCCGTCTCCCTTCCCTTTCCCTCTCAATTCCCCTCTCTCTTCACACTTCCCCTCTCCCTTCCCCTCTCCCTTCCCCTCTCCCTTCCATTCTTCCTCTCCCTTCCTTTCTCACTTCCCTTCTCCCTCACCCTTCCCCTCACCTACTCCCTTCCCCTCACTTTCCCTCCCCCTTTCCCCTCTACACCTCTACCACCCCCTCTTCCTTCCCCTCCTTTCCCCCTCTCTCCCCTTCCCCTCTCCCTTTCCCTTTCCCTCTCCCTTCCTTTCTCCCTTCCCTTCCCCTCTCCCTCACCCTTCTCCTCACCCACTCCCTTCCCCTCTCCCTCTCCCTTTCCCCCGCCTTCCCCCTCCCCCTCAACATCTCCCTTCCCCTCTCCCTTCCCCTCTCCCTCTCCTCCCTTCCCCTCTCCCCCTCCCATTTCCTTTCCCTTTTCCTCCCCCTCCCCCTTCCCCTCTCACTCTGCCTCTCCCTTTGCCTCTCCCTTCCCTTTCCCCTACCCTCCCCCTGTCCCTTTCCCTCTCCCTTCCCCTTCCCCTCTCCCTTCACATCTACCTTCTTATCTCCCTTCCCCTCTCCCTCCACCTTCCGCTCTCCTTTCCCCCAACCTTCCCCTCACCCTTCTCCTTTCCCTCTCCCTCACTCTCTCCCTTCCCTTCCCTTCCCCTCACCCTCACTCTCTCCCTTTCCCTCACCCTCTCCTGTTTCATCCTCCTCCCCCTCTTCCCCTCTCCCTTCCCCTCTCCCTCACCCTCTCCCTCTTCCTTTCTCTCCCTCTCCCTCACCCTCTCCCTTCCACTTCCCCTCTCCCCTCTCCCCCTCCCCCTCCCTTTTCCTTTCCCTCACCCTCTCACTTTCCCTCACCCTTTCCCGTCTCCACCTCTCCCACCCCCACCCCCACCCCCTCCCACTCTTTCTTCCCTTCCCTGTTCCCCCTCTCACTTTCCCCTTCCCTTCTCCCTTCCCCTCTCCCTTTCCCCTCTCACTCCACCGCTCCCTCCCCATCCCCATCTCCCTCCCCCTCTCTGTTTCCCCTCCCCATCTGCCTTTCCCTCTCCCTTACCCTCTCCCTTCCTATCTCCCGTTCCCCTCTCCAGTCCTCTTTACCTCTCCCTTCCCCTTCCCTTATCCCTCTCCCTTCCCCTCTCCCCTTCTCCTCTCCCTCACTCTTTCCCTCTTCCTCTCCCTTCCCCTCTCCCTCCTCCCTTCCCTTCCCCTCACCCTCTCTCTATCCCTCTTCCTCTTCCCTTCTCCCTCGCCCCCCCTTCTCACTCTCCCTTACCTTACCTTCCCCTCTCCCTTCCCCTCTCTTTACCCTCATCCTTCCCCTCACCCTCTCTATTCAACCTCACCTTTTCTTTCCCTTTCCTCTCTCCCTTCCCCTCTCCTTTCCCCTCTACTTTCCCCTCTCCCTCTCCCTTCCTCTCTCCCTTTCCCTCTCTTCACCCTTCCCCTCTCCCTTCAATTCTTCTTCTCCCTTCCTCGCTCCCTTCCCCTCTCCGTCTTCCTCTCCCTTCCCCTCTCCCTCCTTTTCCCTTCCCCTTCCCCTCACTCTCTCCCTTTCCCTCACCCTCTTCCTTTCCCTCACCCTCTCCATCTTCCCCTCTCCCTTCCCGTTCCCCTCTCCCTCACCCTCTCCCTCTCCCTCCCCCTTTTACTTCCCCTCTCACTTCCCCTCCCTCACCCTCTTCCACTCCCTCTTCCTTCCCTCTCCCTCTCCCTTCCCTCTCCCCTCCTCCCTTTTCCTCACACTCTTTCCCTCACCCTTACCCCATCCCCCTTTCCCTTTCCCATCCCCTCTGACTCCCATTCCCCTCCCCTTCCTCCCCCTCTCCCTCCCCCTTTCCCCCTCGCTGTCCCTCCCTTTCCCTCCCCCTCCCTTTCTTCTCCCCCTTCTCCCTTGCCCTCCCACTCCCCCTCTCCCCTCTCCCCTTACCCTCTCCCTCTCCCTTTCCCTTTCCCTCACCCTAACCCTTTCCCCTCTCCCTCCACGTCCCCCTCATCCTCGTCCTCTCCCTTTCCCCTCTCCCTCCCCCTCTCCCTTTCCCTTCCCCTCTCCCCTTTCCCTCTTTCTCTCCCTTCCCCTCTCTCTCCCCTCTCCCTTTACCTTCTCCCTCCCCTCGCCCTCCCCCTCCACCTCTCCCCTTTCCCTTCACCATCTTCCTTCCCTTCACCCTCTCCCTTCCCCTTTCCCTCTCCCTTCTCCCTTCCTCTCTCCCTTCCCCTCTCTTCACCTTCCCCTCTCCCTTCCCCTCTTCCTCTCCCTTCCCTCCCACTCCACCTCTCCCTCTCTGTTTCCCCTCCCCCCCCTCTCCCTTTCCCCTTCCCCTCTCCCTTCCCCCTTTCCCTCCCTCCCTTCCCCTCTCCCCCTCTCCCATCTCCCATCTCCCTTCCCCTCTACCTCTACCTCACCTCTACCTCTACCTCTCCCTCCTTCCCCTCACCCTCACCATCACTCTCCCTTCCTCTCTTGCTTCCCCCCTTCACCCTTCCCCTATCCTTCCCCCTACCCCTCGCCCTCTTCCCTTACCATCTCCTTCCCCTCTCCCTTCTGCTCCCTTCCCCTCTTCCTCTCCCTTCCTCTCTCCTCTCCCCTCTCCCATCCCCCTCTCTCCCTCCCACTCCCTTTCCCTCACCCTCTCTTTCCCTCATCCTTTCCCTTACCTTCACCCTTCCACTTCCCCTCACCTCTCCCTTCCCCTTTCCCTCTCCATTTCCCTTTCCTTTTCCCTCTCCCTTCCTGTCTCCCTTCACTTTCCCTCTCCATCCCCCTCTCTTCACCCTCTCCCTTCTCTCGCTCCTCCCTTCCCCTTCCCCTCACCCTCTCCCCCTACCCTCACTCTTTCTCTTTTTCCACACCCTCTCCCTTTCCCTCTTCCTCTTCCCTTCTCCCTCGCCCTCCCCTTCTCACCTCTCCCTTCTCCTCTCTTTCCCCTCATCGTTCCCCTCACCCTCTCTCTTCCCCTCACCCTGTTCTTTTCCTTCCGCTCTCCCTTTTCCTCTCCCTTCCCCTCCCCCTCTCCCGCACACTCTCCCTTCCTCTCTCCCTTTCCCTCTCTTCACCCTTCCCCTCTCTGTTCCCCTCTTCCTCTCCCTTCCCTCGCTCCCTTCCCCTCTCCCTCTTCCTCTCCCTTCCCCGCTCCCTCCTTCTCCCTTCCCCTCACCCTCTTCATTCCTCTCACCCTCACTCTCTCCCTTTCCCTCACTCTCTCACAATCCCTCACCCTCTTCCTTCCCCTTCCCCTCTCTGTCTCCCTCACCTTCTTCCTCTCCCTTCCACTTGCCTTTCCCTCTCCCTTTCCCTCACCCTCACTCCCTCACCCTTTCTCCTCTCCCTCTCCATTTCCCTCCCTCTCCCCATCTCCCTTCCCCTCACTCCCCCTTTTCCTCTCCTTCCCTCTTCCCCTCCCTCTCCCTTTCCCTCTCCCACTCCCTTTCCCTCACCCTCACCCTTTCCACTCTCCCTCTCCCTCCACCTTTCCCTTTCCCTCCCCTTCTCCCTTTCCTCCTGCCACCCCCCTTTCCCCTCCCCCTCTCCCCTTCCCCTCCCCTCTCCTCCTTCCCCTCTTCCCCTCTCTCAACCTCGTCCTCTCCCTTCCCCTCTCTTTCCCTTCCCTCTCCCTTTCCCCCTCCCACTCCCTTTCACTCACCCTCTCTTTGCCTCCCCCTCCCCTCTTCCTGTCCCTCCCCCTTTCCAATACCCCTCCCCCTCTCCCTCTCTCCCTTTCCCCTTCCCCTCTCCAATATATGACCTCACATCGCATGCCTACACAGCGCATGCCATTACAACGCAAAGTCATGCATGGTAAAGGCATATAGATGGTAAAAGTGGTTCAGGTAAGTAATGGAATATATAATTATATAAATATATTTATATACATTTTTTTTTATATATAGATATATATATATAAATATTTATACCCCTTAAAACCCATAAATTACCCCTGGCACCCCAAAACCCAAACTGAACCCCAAAATTACTCTTAGCACCCCAAATCCCAAACACACCCTGAACCATAAACTTACCCTTAACACCCGAAACCCAAACCCACTCTGAACCCTAAAATTACCTGGGCACCCCAAAATCCAAACCCACCCTGAACCCTAAAATTAGCCCGGGCACCCCAATACCCATACCTACCCTGAACCCTAAAATGACCCTTAGCACCCCAAAACCCAAACCAACCCTGAACACCAAAATTACCCTAGGCACCACAGAACCCATACCCACGCTGAACTCTAAAATTACTCTTTGCACCCCAAAACCAACTCCCTCCCTGAAATCTAAAATTACCCAGGGCACCCGAAAACCCAAACCCACCCAGAACCCTAAAATTACCCTTAGGAACTCGAAACCCAAACACACCTGAACCCTAAATTTACCCTGGGCACCCCAAAACCCAAACCCACTCTGAACTTTAAAATTACCCTTACACCCCTAAACCCAAACCCACCCTTAACCCTAAAATTACCCTTAGCACCCCAATACCCAAACCCTCCCTGAACCCTAAAATTACCCTGGGCACCCCAAAACCTAAACCCACACTAAACCCTAAAATTACTCTTTGCACCACAAAACCCATACCCAACCTGAACCCTAAAATTACTCTGGGTACCCCAAAACCAAACCCACACAGAACCCTAAAATTACCCTTAGCACCCCAAACCCACCCTGAACCCTAAAATTAACCAGGGCACCCCAAACCCAAACCCACCCTAAACCCTAAAATAATCCTTAGCACCCCAAAATTCAAACCCACCCTCAACCCTAAAATTACCCTTGACACCCCAAAACCGAAACCCACCCTGAACCCCAAAATAACCCTTAGCACCCCAAAACCCAAACACACCCTGAACCCTAAAATTTCCTTGGGCACCCCAAAACCCACACCCACCTTGAACCCTAAAATTACTCTTTGCACCCCAAAACCCATACCTACACCAAACCCTAAAATTACCCATAGCACCGCAAAACCCAAACGCACGCGAAAACCCAAATCCACCTAAACCCTAAAATTACCCTTACCCCCAAAACACAAACCCACCCTGAACCCTAAAATTACCCTGTGCACCCCAAAACCCAAACCCACCCTGAACCCTAAAATTACCCTTCGCACCCCAAAACCCAAACCCACCCTGAACCCTAAAATTACCCTCGGGCACCCCAAAAATCAAACCCACCCTGAACCCTAAAAATATCCTTATCACCCCAAAACCCAAACCCACCCTGAACCCTAAAATGACCCTTAGCACCCCAAAATCCATACCCATCCAGAACCCTAAAATTACTCTTAGCACCCGAAAACCCTTGCCCACTCTGAACCCTAAAATTACCCCGAGCACCCAAAACCCATACCCACCCTGAATCCTAAAATTACTCTTTGCACCCCAAAACCCATACCCACCCTGAACCCTAAAATAACCCTTAGCACCCCAAAACCCAAACCCACCCTGAACCATAAAATTACCCTGGGCACCCCAAAACCCAAACCCAACCTGAACCCTAAAATTATCATTAGCACCCCAAATCACAAACCCACCCTGAACCATAAATTGCCCTGGGAACCCCAAAACCCAGACCCACCCTGCACCCTCAAATTACCCCTACCCCCTAAAACCGAAGCACACCTGAACCCTAAAATTACCCTTTGGACCCCAAAACCCAAACCAACTCTGAACCCTAAAATTACCCTAGGTACCCCAAAACCGATACCCACCCTGAACCCTAAAATTACTTTTTGCATCCCAAAACCCATACCCATCCTGAACCCTATAATTACCCTGGGCACCCCAAAACCCAAACCCACCCTGATCCCTAAAATTACCCTTAGCACCCCAAAACCTAAACCCACTCTGAACCCTAAAATTACCCTGGGCACCCCAAAACCCAAACCCAACCTGAACCCTAAAATTATCCTTAGCACCCCAAAAACCCAAACCCACCTGAACCCTAAAATTACCCTTGGCACCCCAAAACCCAAACCCACCCTGAACGCTAAAATTACTCTTAGCACCCCAAAACCCATACACACTCTGAACCCTAAAATTTCCCTTGGCACCCAAAAACCCAAACCAACCCTAAAATTACCCTTTTAGGGTTCAGGGTGGGTTTGGGTTTTGGGAGTACAGATTAATTTTAGGGTTCAGGGTGGTTATGGGTTTTGGGGTGCCTAGTGTAATTTTAGGGTTCAGGGTGGATTTGGGTTTTGGGGTGCTAAGGGTAATTTTAGGGTTCAAGTGGGTATGGGGTTTAGGGTTCAGGGTGGGTTTGGGTTTTTCGGGTGCACGGGGTAATTTTAGGGTTCAGTGTGGGTTTGGGTTTTGGGGTGCTAAGGTAATTTTAGAGTTCAGGTGGGCTTGAGTTTTGGGTGCCAAGGGTAATTTTAGGGTTCAGGGTGGGTTTGGGTTTTGGGGTGAAGGGAAATTTTAGGTTTCAAGGCGGGTTTGGGTTTGGGGTGCTTAAGGTAATTTTAGGGTTCAGGGTGGGTATGGGTTTGAGGGTGCAAAGAGTAATTTTAGGGTTCAGGGTGGGTATGGGTTTTGGGGTGTAGAGGGTAATTTTAGGGTCAGGGTGGGTTTGGGTTTGGGGTGCCAGGGTAATTTTAGGAGTTCAGGGTGGGTTTGGGTTTTGGGGTGATAAGGGTAAATTTAGGGTTATGTTATGTTATGTTAACGGGTTTATTAAGCGCAACAGCTGCCCCAGCAAAGAGGCGTTCCGGCGCTAACTAGCAGTGAGGTGACAGAAACATGAAAGGCCCTGGGACCTACGGAATGGGGAAGAGAAAAGTTTTTAGAGATTTCCTAAATTCGAGGTAGTTAGTGAACCCCCGAATATGGGCCGGTAAGGAATTCCAGAGGATGGCTGCTCTATTCCGAAAGGAACGACCACCAGCACGAACCCTCCTAACTCTAGGAACCACCACCAGATGTTGTCCCACAGAACGGAGCTGGCGAGAGGGGACATAAGGTGAAAGCAGGTCAGTCAAGATTTTAGGAGATGCCAGTTTCAGAGTTTTAAAGGCTCTACAAAGAGCCTTAAACTCGATGCGCCTAGCCACAAGTAGCCAGTGTAAACGGCGAATGGCGCTTGTCACTGAGCAGACTCGGCGCAGACCAAAAAGGGATCTTACAGCCGCGTTCTGGACTCTCTGTAGCCTCTGAACTTCCGACTTATTAGCTCCCAAATACAGTGAATTTGCATAGTCCAGCCGTGACATAATCAGGGCCTGGATGATGATCTGCCTAGTAGGGGCGTCGAAGAAGCCCAGAATGGGTTTAAGTCCCCGCAGCAGTCCGAAGCAGGTACCCGCTACTTTTTTGTCTGAGTCTGAAAATTAAGTGAGGCATCCATCCAGACCCCTAGATTCTTCACTGCTTGCTTAGGGACAGGGGCGGTGCCAAGGCTCTTGGGCCACCAATGCTCACTCCATAGACCGTGGTCTCTGCCCACCAACAGCACCTCCGACTTATTGGCATTCAGCTGGAGGACAGTTGGCGATCATCCACTCGGCGACTGCCGCGAGATCACCCTGAAATTTCAGGGCGTCCTGCTTAGAGTCGCGCGGAGAGAGCCACCACCAACTGTGTGTCGTCGGCATAGGAGACCATGGTCAGCCCTCTGCTCTTGGCTACTCCGGCCAGAGGTTGAACATAAAGATTGAAAAGCAGAGGGCTCAAGGAGGAGC
This sequence comes from Calotriton arnoldi, assembly GCA_963921515.1. Classification (NCBI taxonomy): domain Eukaryota; kingdom Metazoa; phylum Chordata; class Amphibia; order Caudata; family Salamandridae; genus Calotriton; species Calotriton arnoldi. The sequence goes on along the minus strand of CAWUFW010001892.1, from coordinate 213,535 downwards.
CCTGTGGTACCCCCTGACTTATGGGACGGATGCTGGAGGTGAAGGGAGGAGCAATCACCTGGAACATCCTATCTGCAAGAAAAGAGGCCAGCCACTGCAAAGCAGAGCCAGTAACTCCTGCCTCCTCCAGGCGACGCAGAAAGATATCATGAGACACTGTGTCAAACGCGGCGCTAAGGTCTAGGAGGATTAGCGCCGACGTTCAGGTTGGGTTTGGGTTATGGGGTGCTAAGGTTAATTTTGGGGTTCAGGGTGGGTTTGGGTTTTGGGGGGCCAAATGGTAATTTTAAGTTTTAGTGTGGCTATATGTTTTGGAGTAGCAGGGGTAATTTCTGGGCTCAGCGTGGGTTTGGGTTTTGGGGTGCTGAGTAATTTTAGAGTTCAGGGTGGGTGTGGGTTTTAGGGTGGCAATGGTAATTTTAGGGTTCAGGGTGGGTATGGGTTTTAGGGTGCAGAGTAATTTTAGGGTTCCAGGTGGTTATGGGTTTCGGGTTGCCCAGTGTAGTTTTAGGGTTTAGGGTGGGTTTGGGTTTTGGGGTGTAGGGGTAATTTTAGGGTTCAGGGTGGGTTTGGGCTTTGGGGTGCCCAGGGTAATTTCAGGGCTCAGGGTGGGTTTGGGTTTTGCTTTGCTAAGTGTAAATTTAGGGTTCAGGGAGGGTTTGGGTTTTGGGCTGCTAGGAGTAATTTTGGGGTTCAGGGTGGGTTTGGGTTTTGGGGTGTCAAATGGTAATTTTAAGTTTTAGCGTGGGTATGGGTTTTGGAGTAGCAAGGAAATTTTTAGGGTTCAGCGTGGTTTTGGGTTTTGGGGTGCCCAGGGTAATTTTAGGGTTCAAGGTGGGTATGGGTTTTGGGAAGAAAGGGTAATTTTAGGGTTCAGGCTTGGTTTGGGTTTTGGGGTGCCCAGGGAAATTTTAGGGTTCAGGGTGGGTATGGGTTTGAGGGTGCAAAGAGTAATTTTAGGGTTCAGGGTGGGTATGGGTTTTGGGGTGTAGGGGTAATTTTAGGGTCAGGGTGGGTTGGGTTTTGGGGTGCCCAGGGTAATTTTAGGGTTCAGGGTGGGTTTGGGTTTTGGGGTGATAAGGGTAAATTTAGGGTTATGTTATGTTAACGGGTTTATTAAGCGCAACAGCTGCCCCAGCAAAGAGGCGTTCCGGCGCTAACTAGCAGTGAGGTGACAGAAACATGAAAGGCCCTGGGACCTACGGAATGGGAAAGAGAAAAGTTTTTAGAGATTTCCTAAATTCGAGGTAGTTAGTGAACCCCCGAATATGGGCCGGTAAGGAATTCCAGAGGATGGCTGCTCTATTCCGAAAGGAACGACCACCAGCACGAACCCTCCTAACTCTAGGAACCACCACCAGATGTTGTCCCACAGAACGGAGCTGGCGAGAGGGGACATAAGGTGAAAGCAGGTCAGTCAAGATTTTAGGAGATGCCAGTTTCAGAGTTTTAAAGGCTCTACAAGAGGCCGCAAACTCGATGCGCCTAGCCACAAGTAGCCAGTGTAAACGGCGAATGGCGCTTGTCACTGAGCAGACTCGGCGCAGACCAAAAAGGGATCTTACAGCCACGTTCTGGACTCTCTGTAGCCTCTGAACTTCCGACTTATTAGCTCCCAAATACAGTGAATTTGCATAGTCCAGCCGTGACATAATCAGGAACTTTTTGCAAAGACGTCCTCTGGGAATGTTTGTATCCACACCTTACCTGACACTCGTAATCAAAGTCACATGCATTTAGATCCAATCATACCGACCACATCCACACCTTGAGTCTGCTAAGTATTGGCACAAAAAGACCTGTAGGGGCATATTAGCAAGACTGGCGATAAAATTATCGCCGCGTTTAAAAGCGGGAGGAAACTGCACGCTAAAACGGCGATAATTGGCTTGGCTAATATGCGTTATAGTAATTCCGATTAGAAGCCCAGGTTAGATGTGCAGGACATCTAACCTGGGCTTCTATTACCCATAACGCATATTAGCAAGCCCATTATCGCCGTTTTAGCGGCAGTTTCCTGCCGCTGAAACGGCTGACAATTTTATCGCCAGTCTTGCTAATATGCCCCATAGTTATTGAATTGATGATTGAAATTTATTAAAACAATATATTTTTCAAAACATTACACAATAAAAACAATTCTATCAGAGAAATCACAATAAAGCACTTACAATGCATTCAATAATAAAACCAATTGATCCTAATAAAATACAAAAAATATTGCACAAGAGTTTAAAAACAGACAGTAACTTTTGTCATCAATTGCCACAATCAAAAAACAAGATTTCACCACATAAACCTTGATGCCTTACAAGTCATAAACATCTAAGGTAATATTCAAACAGATGGATTTGTGGCTTCAATAAGAGCGTCAACGCGTTTCGAAGGCTATGTTCACATAACACCTTCTTTTTCAAGACAATGGTAATGTTACTCCCGTTCTTTTTAAAAAAATATGAGGCGAAGATAAACCAGTCTGCCCCAGAGTCATGCACACTTTATAGTCCCAGAAGAATTTCCTATTAAGACGTCCCGGTTAGTCACTTTCTTATTCTGTAAACTCTGTACAAACTTCGGGCATCTGATTCACAGCGGCGGACTGGCCTTTTTAGGGATCACAGCAGGCGCGTAGGTCCTGTTATTGACTTTCTGATATAAGGAAAACAACCAGCGGCGTGTCCATACGTCCGTCCTGGCGCCGTATTCAAGGGCCTGGATGATGATCTGCCTAGTAGGGGCGTCGAAGAAGCCCAGAATGGGTTTAAGTCCCCGCAGCAGTCCGAAGCAGGTACCCGCTACTTTTTAGGTCGAGCCTCGAGTAGCGCGCAAGCGCTGTAGAGGCGAAGACTTATTGGTGAGTTTGCAAAGCAGTCAAGAAACGCTGCGTGCGTCGTGGCTGGCCTTTTGAGATGGGTACCGCGGCAAACATGTGTTTCCAATTATCGTGCTGCCCAGACGCGGGCGCGATGGTGGGAAACACATGTCTGCGAGCGTGACTCGTCCAAAGGCCAGCCACGACGCACGGCGTTTTGGGACTGCTTTGCAGGCTGCCGCGCTCGCTCGCCCCCCGCTCCTCCGTGCTTGTGCTACACCAGACCTTCGCTGGCTTGTTTTCATCTTATGCATCTAACAGCCATTGACAAAGACAATAGTCCTGGCTTGTTGTAACATAATCAGCACAGCGCCCTTTACGAGCGCCGCCTGTTAATGGTTTCTCTCTGCTCTCACACCCCCTCCTTCTCCCACTCCCTCCCCCATGCCCAGTGTACGTAGTTTTAATCCTACTCAGGAGGTGGCCCCTCCTTCAGTGACACGCGGCAGCCCCCTCTCTTTGCTGTCACGTTAGTGTTGAAGGGGCCTCCGCTCTCTCTTCCACGAGTCTACGTCACGCTTTCTCCGCCTCTCTGCTCCGTTACTGAAGTTACTTTCCAGGCCTCAGTGCCATGCCGGTCACTGTCTCAGAACCGTCTAGCTCGGGGGCACTCTCTGCTCTGCTTGTGTTCTTCAGCACACACCGCTCTGCTCTCCGTCTCCTCGGCGCTGCTCTACATTCCATTCCATGGGCCTCCCTTTCTTGAACCTTAGCTGTCTGATCAGCCCCTCTGTGACTGGGACCGCGCGGGAGCACACTTGCTGATACCGCCCGTCTCCAGGGCCTGTAATCTCGCCAGTCAGCTCCGAGTTCACCTCCTCCTATCACTACTGCTGTGCGGCAGACTTAAGTCGAGCCGTGTGATCCTTGACACAATGTCCGGCCCAGGATCCAATCCCGCTAAGACTCTTAAAGATGTACCTCGGGCCTGAGCCGCCCCCGCTGAAGTTTAAATTACTGCAAAAAAGACTCTGTTAGGCAAAATAAAACGAACACACACATAAACATGACCAGCACAAATATTCTCTCAAACAATTAAAACAAGCATTGGCATAGCCAATAGGTCTCTGACTTGGAACCTTATAAGTTTTTAGCCATGCAACAGTTGATGTTATTGCACCAAGGATATTGTGCTGCATAACTAAATACTTATAAGGTCCCAAAAGCGAGACCTATTGGCTATGCCAATGCTTGTTTTGTCTGAGTCTGAAAATTAAGTGAGGTATCCATCCAGACACCTAGATTCTTCACTGCTTGCTTAGGGACAGGGGTGGTGCCAAGGCTCTTAGGCCACCAATGCTCACTCCATAGACCGTGGTTTCTGCCCACCAACAGCACCGCCGACTTATTGGCATTCAGCTGGAGACAGTTGGCGATCATCCACTCGGCGACTGCCGCGAGATCACCCTGAAATTTCAGGGCGTCCTGCTTAGAGTCGCGCGAGAGAGCCACCACCAACTGTGTGTCGTCGGCATAGGAGACCATGGTCAGCCCTCTGCTCTTGGCTACTCCGGCCAGAGGTTGAACATAAAGATTGAAAAGCAGAGGGCTCAAGGAGGAGCCCTGTGGTACCCCTGACTTATGGGACGGATGCTGGAGGTGAAGGGAGGAGCAATCACCTGGAACATCCTATCCGCAAGAGGCCAGCCACTGCAAAGCAGAGCCAGTAACTCCTGCCTCCTCCAGGCGACGCAGAAAGATATCATGAGACACCGTGTCAAACGCGGCGCTAAGGTCTAGGAGGATTAGCGCCGACGTTCAGGTTGGGTTTGGGTTATGGTGTGCTAAGGTTAATTTTGGGGTTTCAGGGTGGGTTTGGGTTTTGGGGGCCAAATGGTAATTTTAAGTTTTAGTGTGGCTATATGTTTTGGAATAGCAGGGGTAATTTCTGGGCTCAGCGTGGGTTTGGGTTTTGGGGTGCTGAGTAATTTTAGAGTTCAGGGTGGGTGTGGGTTTTAGGGTGGCAATGGTAATTTTAGGGATCAGGGTGGGTATGGGTTTTGGGGTGCAGAGTAATTTTAGGGTTCCAGGTGGCTATGGGTTTCGGGTTGCCCAGTGTAATTTTAGGGTTTAGGGTGGGTTTGGGTTTTGGGGTGTAGGGTTAATTTTAGGGTTCAGGGTGGGTTTGTGCTTTGGGGTGCCCAGGGTAATTTCAGGGCTCAGGGTGGGTTTGGGTTTTGCTTTGCTAAGTGTAAATTTAGGGTTCAGGAGGGTTTGGGTTTAAGCTGCTAGAGTAATTTTGGGGTTCAGGGAGGGTTTGGGTTTTGGGCTGTCTAATGAGTAATTTTGAGGTTCAGGGTGGGTATGGGTTTTGGAGTAGCAAGGAAATTTTTAGGGTTCAGCGTGGTTTTGGGGTGCCCAGGGTAATTTTAGGGTTCAAGGTGGGTATGGGTTTTGGGAAATAAGGGTCATTTTAGGGTTCAGGCTTGGTTTGGGTTTTGGGGTGCCCAGGGAAATTTTAGGGTTCAGGGTGGATTTGGGTTTTGGGGTGCCAAGGGTAATTGTAGGTTTTGCGCTGGGTATGTGTTTTGGGATAGCAAGAGTACTTTTAGGGTTCAGCGTGGGTTTCGGTTTTGGGATGCTAAGAGTAATTTTAGGGTTCAGGGTGGGTTTGGGTTTGGCCATGCCTTGGGTAATTTTAGGGTTAAGGGTGGATTTGGGTTTTGGGGTGCTAAGGGTAATTTAGGGTTCAAGGTGGGTTTGGGTTTTGGGGTGCCCAGGGTAATTTTATGGTTCAGGGTGGGTTTGGGTGCTGGGGTGGAGGGGTAATTTTAGGGTTCAGGGTGGGTTTTGTGTTTGGGGTACTAAGGGTAATTTTAAAGTTCTGGGTGGGTTTGGCTTTTGGGGTGCCCTGTGTAATTTTAGGGTTCAAGTTGGGTATGGGTTTTGGGGTGCAAAGAGTAATTTTAGGGTTCAGGCTGGACATGGGTATCGTGGTGCTTAGGGTAATTTTAGGGTTCAGGGTTGGTTTGTGTTTTGGGGTGACCAGGGTAATTTTAGGGTTCAGGGTGGGTTTGGGTTTTGGGGTGCCAGGGTAATTTTAGTTTTCAGGGTGGGTTTGGGTTTTGGGGTGATAAGAGTAAATTTAGGGTTATGTTATGTTATGTTAACAGGTTTATTAAGCGCAACAGCTGCCCCAGCAAAGAGGCGTCCCGGCGCTAACTAGCAGTGAGGTGACAGAAACATGAAAGGCCCTGGGACCTACGGAATCGGGAAGAGAAAAGTTTTTAGAGATTTCCTAAATTCGAGGTAGTTAGTGAACCCCTGAATATGGGCCGGTAAGGAATTCCAGAGGATGGCTGCTCTATTCCGAAAGGAACGACCACCAGCACGAACCCTCCTAACTCTAGGAACCACCACCAGATGTTGTCCCACAGAACGGAGCTGGCGAGAGGGGACATAAGGTGAAAGCAGGTCAGTCAAGATTTTAGGAGATGCCAGTTTCAGAGTTTTAAAGGCTATACAAAGATCCTTAAACTCGATGCGCCTAGCCACAGGTAGCCAGTGTATACGGCGAATGGCGCTTGTCACTGAGCAGACTCGGCGCAGACCAAAAAGGGATCTTACAGCCGCGTTCTGGACTCTCTGTAGCCTCTGAACTTCAGACTTATTAGCTCCCAAATACAGTGAATTTGCATAGTCCAGACGTGACATAATCAGGGCCTGGATGATAATCTGCCTAGTAGGGGCGTCGAAGAAGCCCAGAATGGGTTTAAGTCCCCGCAGCAGTCCGAAGCAGGTACCCGCTACTTTTTTTGTCTGAGTCTGAAAATTAAGTGAGGCATCCATCCAGACCCCTAGATTCTTCACTGCTTGCTTAGGGACAGGGGCGGTGCCAAGGCTCTTAGGCCACCAATGCTCACTCCATAGACCGTGGTCTCTGCCCACCAACAGCACCTCCGACTTATTGGCATTCAGCTGGAGACAGTTGGCGATCATCCACTCGGCGACTGCCGCGAGATCACCCTGAAATTTCAGAGCGTCCTGCTTAGAGTCGTGCGAGAGAGCCACCACCAACTGTGTGTCGTCGGCATAGGAGACCATGGTCAGCCCTCTGCTCTTGGCTACTCCGGCCAGAGGTTGAACATAAAGATTGAAAAGCAGAGGGCTCAAGGAGGAGCCCTGTGGTACCCCCTGACTTATGGGACGGATGCTGGAGGTGAAGGGAGGAGCAATCACCTGGAACATCCTATCTGCAAGAAAAGAGGCCAGCCACTGCAAAGCAGAGCCAGTAACTCCTGCCTCCTCCAGGCGACACAGAAAGATATCATGAGACACCGTGTCAAACACGGCGCTAAGGTCTAGGAGGATTAGCGCCGACGTTCAGGTTGGGTTTGGGTTATGGGGTGCTAAGGTTAATTTTGGGGTTCAAGGTGGGTTTGGGTTTTTGGGGGCCAAATGGTAATTTTAAGTTTTAGTGTGGCTATATGTTTTGGAGTAGCAGGGGTAATTTCTGGGCTCAGCGTGGGTTTGGGTTTTGGGGTGCTGAGTAATTTTAGAGTTCAGGGTGGGTGTGGGTTTTAGGGTGGCAATGGTAATTTTAGGGTTCAGGGTGGGTATGGGTTTTGGGGTGCAGAGTAATTTTAGGGTTCCAGGTGGTTATGGGTTTCGGGTTGCCCAGTGTAATTTTAGGGTTTAGGGTGGGTTTGGGTTTTGGGGTGTAGGGGTAATTTTAGGGTTCAGGGTGGGTTTGGGCTTTGGGGTGCCCAGGGTAATTTCAGGGCTCAGGGTGGGTTTGGGTTTTGCTTTGCTAAGTGTAAATTTAGGGTTCAGGGAGGGTTTAGGTTTTGGGCTGCTAGGAGTAATTTTGGGGTTCAGGGTGGGTTTGGGTTTTGGGGTGTCAAATGGTAATTTTAAGTTTTAGCATGGGTATGGGTTTTGGAGTAGCAAGGACATTTTTAGGGTTCAGCGTGGTTTTGGGTTTTGGGGTGCCCAGGGTAATTTTAGGGTTCAAGGTGGGTATGGGTTTTGGGAAGTAAGGGTAATTTTAGGGTTCAGGCTTGGTTTGGGTTTTGGGGTGCCCAGGGTAATTTTAGGGCTCAGGGTGGGTATGGGTTTTGGGAAGTAAGGGTAATTTTAGGGTTCAGGCTTGGTTTGGGTTTTGGGGTGCCAAGGGTAATTTTAGGTTTTGCGCTGGGTATGTGTTTTGGGATAGCAAGAGTAATTTTAGGGTTCAGCGTGGGTTTCGGTTTTGGGATGCTAAGAGTAATTTTAGGGTTCAGGGTGGGTTTGGGTTTGGCCATGCCTTAGGTAATTTTAGGGTTCAGGGTGGATTTGGGTTTTGGGGTGCTAAGGGTAATTTAGGGTTCAAGGTGGGTTTGGGTTTTGGGGTGCCCAGGGTAATTTTATGGTTCAGGGTTGGTTTGGGTTTTGGGGTGGAGGGATAATTTTAGGGTTCAGGGTGGGAATGGGTTTTGGGGTGCCGAGGGTAAATTTAGGGTTCACGGTGGGTTTTGTGTTTGGGGTACTAAGGGTAATTTTAAGGTTCTGGGTGGGTCTGGCTTTTGGGGTGCCCTGTGTAATTTTAGGGTTCAAGGTGGGTATGGGTTTTGGGGTGCAAAGAGTAATTTTAGGGTTCAGGTTGGACATGGGTATCGTGGTGCTTAGGGTAATTTTAGGGTTTAGGGTTGGTTTATGTTTTGGGGTGACCAGGGTAATTTTAGGGTTCAGGGTGGGTTTGGGTTTTGGGGTGCCAGGGTAATTTTAGAGTTCTGAGTGGGTTTGGGTTTTTGGGTGCCCAGGGTAATTTTAGGATTCAGGGTGGGTTTGGGTTTTGGGGTATAGAGGTCATTTTAGGGTTCAGGGTGAGTTTGGGTTTTGGGGTGTAGGGGTAAATTTAGGGTTCAGGGTGGGTCTGGGTTTTGGGGCACTCAGGGTAATTTTAGGGTTCAGGGTGGGTGTGGATTTTCGGATGCAGAGTAATTTTAGGGTTCAGGATGGGTATGGGTTTTGGGGTGCCTAGGGTAATTTTAGGGTTCAGGGTTGGTTTGGGTTTTGGGGTGTAGGGGTAATTTTAGGGTTCAGGGTGGGTTTGGGTTTTGGACTGCCCAGGGTAATTTTAGGGTTCAGGGTGGATTTGGGTTTTGGGGTGCTAAGGGTAATTTTAGGGTTCAGGGTGAGTTTCGGTTTTGGGGTGCTAAGGGTAATTTTGGTATTCAGGGTGGTTTGGGTTTTGGGGTGCCAAGAGGTAATTTTGGGGTTTTAGGGGTATTTAAAAAAAAAGATATATATAATATAGAGAGGGAAGGATGCCGGTGAAGAGAGGAGGGAAGGGAGGGAAGGGAGAGTGAAAAGGAGAGTGAAAGGAAAGGGAAGGGATGGGGAGAGGGAAGGGGAACGGAGAGGGAGAGAAGGAGGGAGAGGGATAGGGGAAGGGAGGAAAGGGTGAGGAAGAGGAAGAGGGAAAGGAGAAATGAAGAGGGTGAGGAAATGGGAGAGGATGAGGAAAAAGGGAGAGAGTGGGGGTGAGGGGAAGGGAGAGGGTGAGGGGGAGGGAGAAGGAGGAAGAGGGGAAGGTAGAGGAAGAGGGAAAGGGTGAGGGGAAGGGGGAAAGGAAGGGAGAGGGGAAGGGAGAGGTGGGGAGGGGAAAAGGTGAGGGAAAGGAAGAGGGTGAAGGAAAGGCAGAGGGAGAGGGAGTGGGAGAGGAGAAGTGGAAGAGAGGGTGGGGAGGAAAAGAGGAAGAGGGAGAGGAGTAGGGAGAAGGGAAGAGGGAAGAGGGTGAGGTGGAGGAAAGGGGAGAGGGGGAGGAAGGGAGAGAGAGTGAGGGGGAGGGAAGGGAAGGAGCAGAAGAAGGAGAGGGGAAGGGGAGGGAAGGAGCGATCGCAAAAGGGAAAGGAGAAGGGAGAGGAAGAGGGGAAGGGAGAGAGGAAGAGGGGGAAGGGAGAGGGGAAGGGTGAAGAGAGGGGGAAGGAGAGAGGAATTGAGTGGGGAAGGGAAGGGAGAGGGGAAAGGGAGAGGGAAAAGGGAAAAAAGGGTGAGGATGAGGGCAAGAAAGGATGAGGGGAAGGATAAGGGTGAAGAGAGGGGAATGGAGAGGGGATGGGAGAGGGAAAAGGAAATGGAGAAGGAAAGGAGAAGGAAAGGGGAAGGGGTAGGGGGAGGGGAAGGGTAAGGCTGAGGGGAAGAGAAAGGGTGAGGCGGAGGGAGAGGGTGAAGGGGGAGAGAGAGGGGAAGGGAGAGAGTGAAGGGAAAGGGGGAGGGAAAGGGAGAGGGTGAAGGGAAAGGGGGAGGGAGAGGGGAAGGGAGAGGGAGGGGAGAAGGGGAGAGAGAGGGGAAGGGAGAGGGTGAGGGGAAGGGAGAGGGTGAAGGTAAAGGGGAGAGGGGGAGGAAGAGGTGAGAGGGGAAGGGGAAAGAGAGAGGGGGAAAGGGCAGAGGAAGGAAGAGGGGGAGGGGGTTGGAGAGTTGGAGAGGGGAAGGGTGAGGGTGAGGGAAAGAGAGGGTGAGGGAACGGGAGTGGGAGGGACGAGAGAGAGAGACGGGAGAGGGAAGGAAGGAGAGGAAGAGGGAGTGAGGGAGTGGATGGGGAAGAGGATGGGGAAGTGAGAGGGGAAGGGAAAGGGGAGGGAGAGGGAGAAGGAGAGGGAAAGGTGGAGGGAGAGGAGAAAGGGTGAGGGAGATGGAAAGGGGAAGTGGAAGGAAGAGAGGGTGGAGGACAGGGATGAGGGGAAGGGAGAGGGTGAGGGAAGGGAGAGGGGTGGGGTGAGGGGATGGGAGAAGGAGGGAGAGGGTAAGTGTGAGGAAGAGGGAGAAGGGAAGGGAGAGGGAAAGGGAGCGAGGAAGGGAGAGGAAGCGGGGAAGGGAGGGGAAGGGGAGTGAGCGGGAAAGGGGGAAAGGAAAGGAGAGGGGAAGGGAGAGAGGAAAGGAAGAGGGAAAGGGATATAAAAGGGTGAGGGAAAGGATGAGGGTAAAAGAGAGGGAAGGGAGGGAAGGGAGAGGGAGAGGGAGAATGGAGAGGGAGAAGGGAAGAGGGTGAGGGAGAGGGTGAGGGAAAAGGGTAACAGTGAGGGTGAGGGGAAGGGTGAGAGTGAAGGGAGAAGGATTGAGAAGGGAAGGGAGAGGAAGGAGGGAAAGGGTGAGGGAGAGTAGAAGGGAGAAAGGGAGAGAGGGAAGGGAGACAGATAGGGAAGGGAGAGGTAAAGGGGACTGGAGAGGGGAAAGGGAGATGGGAAGGGAAAGGAAAGGGGGAGGGAGAGGGGAAGGGAGGGGGTGAGGGGAAGGGAGAGGGTGAAGGTAAAGGGGAGAGGGGGAGGAAGAGGTGAGAGGGGAAGGGGAAAGAGAGAGGGGGAAAGGGCAGAGGAAGGAAGAGGGGGAGGGGGTTGGAGAGGTGGAGAGGGGAAGGGTGAGGGTGAGGGTGAGGGAAAGAGAGGGTGAGGGAACGGGAGTGGGAGGGGACGAGAGAGAGGAAACGGGAGAGGGAAAGGAAGGGAGAGGAAGAGGGTGAGGGAGTGGATGGGGAAGAGGATGGGGAAGTGAGAGGGGGAAGAGAAAGGGAGGGAGAGGGAGAAGGAGAGGGAAAGGTGGAGGGAGAGGGAGAAAGGGTGAGGGAGATGGAAAGGGGAAGTGGAAGGAAGAGGGAGAGGGTGGAGGACAGGGTGAGGGGGAAGGGGAGAGGGTGAGGGGAAGGGAGAGGGTGGGGTGAGGGGATGGGAGAAGGAGGGAGAGGGTAAGTGCGAGGAAGAGGGAGAAGGGAAGGGAGAGGGAAAGGGAGCGAGGAAGGGAGAGGAAGAGGGGAAGGGAGAGGGGAAGGGTGAAGAGCGGGAAAGGGGGAAAGGAAAGGAGAGGGGAAGGGAGAGGAGGAAAGGAAGAGGGAAAGGGATATAAAAGGGTGAGGGAAAGGATGAGGGGTAAAGAGAGGGGAAGGGAGGGGAAGGGAGAGGGAGAATGGAGAGGGAGAAGGGAAGAGGGTGAGGGAGAGGGTGAGGGAAAAGGGAAAGAGTGAGGGTGAGGGGAAGGGTGAGGTGAAGGGAGAAGGGATTGAGAAGGGAAGGGAGAGGAAGAGGGAAAGGGTGAGGGAGAGTAGAAGGGAGAAAGTGAGAGGGGAAGGGAGACAGATAGGGGAAGGGAGAGGTAAAGGGGACTGGAGAGGGGAAAGGGAGATGGGAAGGGAGAGGGGAGGGGAATGGGAGAGGGGGAGGGGAAACAGAGGTGGAGTGAGAGGGGAAAGGGAGGAGGGTAAGGGAGAGGGCAAGGGGAAGGGGAAAGGAAGAGGGGGAAGGGGAGGGGAAGGAAGAGTCGGAGGGGGTGGGAGAGGTGAAGAGGAGAAAGAGTGAGGGAAAGTGAGAGGGTGAGGGAAAGGAAGAGGTAGAGAGAGAGGGAGGGAGGGAGAGAGGGGAAGTGGAAGGGAGAGGGGAGGGAGAGGAAGCAGGAGAGGATGAAAGAGAGGGAAGGGGAGGAGAGGGGGAGGGAAAGGGAGAGAGTGAGGGTGAGGGGAAGGAAGAGGGTGAGGATGAGGGGAACGGAGGGGGAAAGGAGAGGGAAGGAGGAGGGAGAGTGAAGGGAGAGGGGAAGGGAGAGGGAAAGGGAGAGGGAAAGTGAGAGGGGAGAGGAGAGGGGAGGGAGAGGCAGAGTGTGAGGGCAAGGGGAGGGAAAGTGAGAGGGAGAGGTAGAGGGGAAGGGAGAGGGGAAAGGAGAAGGAGAGGGTGGAGGGAGAGGGAGGAGGTTAAGGGGGAGGGGAAGGGAGATGGAGATGGTGAGTGGGGAGGGGGAGGGAGAGGGAAAGGAGAGGGAAAGAGAAAGGGAAATAGGAAGGGAGGGGGAGATGGGGAGGGCGAAGGAGAGGGGAAGGGAGAAGGGAAGAGGGAGAGGGTGAGGAAAAGGGGAGAGAGTGAGGGGGAAGGGAAGGGAAGGGATGGGGAAGAGGGGAAGGGATGTGGGTGAGGGGAAGGGTGAGGGAGAGGGAGAGGGGAAGGGAGAAAGGAAGGGAAAGGGAGAGGGGAAGGGGGAGAGAGGGGGAAAGGGCAGAGGAAAGGAAGAGGGGAGGGGTGGAGAGGTGGAGAGGGGAAGGGGGAGGGAAAGTGAGAGGGAAGGGAGAGGGGAAGGGCAAGGAGAGGGGAAGGGAGAGGGGCAGGGAGAGGGGAAAGGGAGGGGGAAAGGGAAAGAAATGGGTGAGGGGTGAGGGGAAGAGAGAGAGGTGAGGGTGAAGGGAAGGATTAGGTGAAAGGAGGGGAATGGGGAGGGAAATGGAAGGGAAAGGGAAATAGAGAGGGGAAGGGAGAGGGTGAGGGTAAAGGGAAGGGTGATGGTGAGGGTAAAGGGTGAGGGAAAGAGAGAGGGTGAGTTTAAGGGAGTGGGAGGGGGAGAGGGAGAGGGGAAGGGAGATGAAGTGGAAGAGGGGAAGGGAGCAGAAGGGAGAGGGGAAGGAGAAGGGTGAGGGGAAGGTTGGGGGAAAGGAGAGCGGAAGGTGGAGGGAGAGGGAAAGGGAGATAAGAAGGTAGATAAGAAGGTAGATGTGAAGGGAGAGGGGAAGGGGAAGGGAGAGGAAAGGGACAGGGGGAGGGGAAAGGGAAGGGAAGGGAGAGGCAAAGGGAGAGGCAGAGTGAGAGGGGAAGGGGAAGGGGGAGGGGGAGGAAAATGGAAAGGAAATGGGAGGGGGAGAGGGGAAGGGAGGAGAGGGAGAGGGGAAGGGAGAGGGGAAGGGAGATGTTGAGGGGAAGGCGGGGGAAAGGGAGAGGGAGAGGGGAAGGGAGTGGGTGAGGAGAAGGGTGAGGGAGAGGGGGAGAAAGGAAGGGAGAGGGAAAGGGGGAGGGGAAGGGGAGAGAGGGGGAAAGGAGGGGAAGGAAGAGGGGGTGGTAGAGGTGTAGAGGGGAAAGGGGGAGGGAAAGTGAGGGGAAGGGAGTAGGTGAGGGGAAGGGTGAGGGAGAAGGGAAGTGAGAAAGGAAGGGAGAGGAAGAATGGAAGGGAGAGGGGAAGGGAGAGGGGAAGTGTGAAGAGAGAGGGGAATTGAGAGGGAAAGGGAAGGGAGACGGGAAGGGAGAGGGAAAGCCAAATTGGGAGGAAAAGGGGAAGAGAGAGGGTGAGGGTGAGGGGAAGGGAGGGTGAGGGAAAGGGAAAGGGAGGGGGAGGGGGAGAGGGGAATGGAGAGAGGGGAAGGCAGAGGTGAAAGGATAGGAGGAGGGGAAGGGAGCGGAGGGGAGAGGGGAAGGAGACAGTAAGGGGAGAGGGAAAGGAAAATGGAGAGGTAGAGGGGATTGGAGAGGGGAAAGGAGATGGGAAGGGGAAGGGAGGGGGGAAGTGAGTTGGAAGGGGAGAGGGGAAACAGAGGGTGAGGGGGAGGTGGAGAGAGAGGGGAAGGGTGAGGGAAAGGGAGAGGAAGTTGGAAGGGAGAGAGAAGGGAGAAGGGAGAAGGGAGAGGGAGAGGGGAAGGGGAGGGAGGGTGAAGGGAAGGGAGCGGGTGAAGGGAAAGGGGAGAGAGGGAGGGGCAGGGTGAGGGGGAGGGAGAGTTGGAGGGGGAGGTAGCGGTGTAGGGAGAGTGAAAAGGGAGAGGGGGAGGGGGAGGGGCATGGGTTAGGGTGAGGGAAAGTAAGAAGGTGAGGGAAAGGGTAAGGGCAGAGGTGGAGGGAGAGGGGAAATGGTTAGGGTGAGGGAAATTGAGAGGGTGAGGGAAAGGGAGGGAGAGAGGGCAAAAGGGAGAGGGGAAGGGAGAGGGTGAGGGGAATGGGAGGGGGAGTGGAGGGAGTGGGGAGGAAGAGGTGGCGGCAGAGGGGAAGGGAGAGGGGAAAGGGAGACGGAGGGGAGGGGTGAGAGAAAGAGAGGGTGGTGGAAAGGGGAGAGGGAAAGGGAGAGGGGGAGGGAGAGGGGAAAGGGAGAGGACAAGGGGGACGTGGAGGGAGAGGGGAAAGGGTTAGGGTGAGGAAAAGTAAGAGGGTGAGGGAAAGGGAGAGGGTAAGGGGAGAGGGGGAGTGGGAGTGGGAGGGCAAGGGAGGTGGAGGGAAAGGGAAAGGGTAAGGGGAGAGGTGGAGGGAGAGGGAGAGGGGAAATGGTTAGGGTGAGGGAAATTGAGAGGGTGAGGGAAAGGGAGGGAGAGAGGGCAAAAGGGAGAGGGGAAGAGAGAGGGTGAGGGGAATGGGAGGGGAGAGGGAGGGAGTGGGGAGGAAGAGGTGGTGGCAGAGGGAAAGGGAGAGGGGAAGGGGAAAGGGAAAGGGGGACGGAGAGGGAGGGGTGAGAGAAAAAGAGGGTGATGGAAAGGGGAGAGGGTGAGGGACAGGGAGAGGGAAGGGAGAGAGGGGGAAAGGAGAGGAAGAGGGTGAGGGAGCGGAGGGGAAGAAGGAGACGGTGAGGGTACGGGGAGAGGGGGCGCGGAAAGGGAAAGCGGTGGCGGGAGGGAAAGGGAGAGGAGGAGGGAGTGGGGAAAGGGTGAGGGAAAGTGAAGGAATGAGGGAGGGAAAGGGAAAGTGAGAGGGGAAGGGAGAGGGAGAGCGGAAGAGAGAGGGGGAAGGAGAGGAGTAAGGGTGATTGTGAGGGAGTGAAAGGATGAGGGAAAGGGAGAGGGAAAGGGGAAGTGGAAGGGAGAGGAAGAGGGTGAGGGAGGGAGGGGAAGGGAGAGGGTGAGGGAAAGGGAGAGGGTGAGGGAAAGGGAAAGGGAAAGAGTGAGGGCGAGGGTGAGGGGAAGGGAGAAGGAGGGAGAGGTGAAGGGAGAGGAAGGGGAAGAGGGAGAGGGAGAGGGGAAGGGGAAGGGAGCGAGGAAGGGAGAGAAGGGAGAGGGGAAGGTTGAAGAGAGGGGAAGGGAGAGAGGGATGGGAGAGAGGAAGGGAGAGAGAAAGGAAAGGAAAATGGTGAGGGAAGAGAGGGTGAGGGAAGGATAAGGTTGTAAAGAGGGTAGGGGAGAGGGGAAGGAAGGAGAGGGAAGAAAGAGGGAAAGGGAGGAGAGGGAGAGGTGAAAGGAGGGAGAGGGAGAAGGAGAGGGCGAGGGAGAAGGGAAGAGAGAGAGGGTGAGGGAAAGAGAGAGGGGAAGGGAGGAGAGGTAGAGGGGATTGGAGAGGGGAAAGGGGAAGGGAGATGGAAAGGAAGAGGGGAAGGGAAGGGAGAGGGGAAGGGGGAGGGGGAGGGGGAGGGAGAGGGGAAGGGAAGGGAGGGGAGGGGAAGAGTGAGAGGGTGAGGGAGAGGGGAAGAGAGGGACGGTGAGAGAAGGAGAGAGAGGGGGAGGGAAAGGGAGAGGGTGAGGGAAAAAGGGAAAGAGTGAGGGGAAGGGAGAGGATGAGGAAAAGAGAGAAGGCGGGAGAGGAAGAGGGAATGGGTGAGGGAGCGGGGAAGGGGAAAGGAAGGGAGAGAGGAAGGGGAAGGAAAGGGAATAGGGGAAGAGTGAAGAAAGGGGAAGCAAGATAGGACGGGAGAGTGTGAGGGGAAGGGGAAGGGAGAGGTAGAGGGGATTGGAGAGGGGGAGGGAAATGGGAAGGGAGGGGAAGGGAGAGGGAAAGGGAAAGGGAGTGGGGAAGAGGAAAGGCAGCAGGGGAGGGGAAACAGAGAGGGGGAGGGAGAGGTGGAGTGAGAGGGAATGGAAGGGAGAGGGAAATGGAGAGGGGAAAGTGGAAAGGGAGGGGAAGGAAGAGGGGAAGGGGTGGGAGAGTGGAGAGGGGTGAGGGTGAGGGATAGTGAGAGGGTGAGGGAAAGGGAGAGTGAGAGGGAAAGGCAGGAGAGAGGGGAAGGGAGAGCGGACGTGGAAGGGAGAGGGTTGGGGTGAGGGAGAGGGGATGAGGAAAGGGAGAGGGAAGAGGGAGAGGGTGAGGGAAAGGGAGACGGTGAGGGAAAGGGAGAGAGTGAGGGAAGAAGGGAGAGGGTGAGGGAGAGGGAGAGGGGAAGGCAAAGTAGAGGGGAAGGAAGGAAGGGGAGAGGTGAAGGGAGAGGAGAAGGGAGAGGAAGAGGGGAACGGAGAGGGGGAGGATGAAGAGAGGGGAAGGGAGAGAGGAAGGGAGAGGGCAATGGAGAGGGGAAGGATAAAGAGAGAGGGAAAGGGAAAGAAGAGGGGAGGGGGGAGAGGGAGAGGGTAAGATGAGAGGGGGAGTGGGGAGGGAAAGGTGGAAGGAGAGGGGAAAGGGTGAGGGTAAGGGAAAGGGAGAGGGTGAGGGAAAAGGAGAGGGAAAGGGAGAGGGAAAGGGAGAGGGAGGGGAAGGGGTAGGGAGAGGGGAAGGATGAGGGTGAGGGAGAGGGGAAGGGAGAGGAAGAGGGAGAGAGGAAGAGGGAGAGGGTGAGGGAAAGACAGAGGGTGAGCGAAAGGGGAAGGGAGAGGAAGAGGAAGAGGGAGAGAGGAAGAGGGAGAGGGTGAGGGTGAGGGAAAGACAGAGGGTGAGGGATAGGGAGAGAGGAAGGGTGAGAGGAAGGGAAAGGGAGAGAGGAAGGGAGAGGGTGGTGGGGAAGGGAGAGTTAGAGTGGAAGGGTGAGGAGATAGAGAGGTGGAAGGGTGAGGAGAACGGGAGAGGGGAAAGGGAGAGAGGAAAGGGAGAGGGAAAGATAAGGGTGAGGGTGAGGGGAGAGAGTGAGGGTAGAGGAGAGGGTGAGGGGAAGGGAGAGGGTGCGGGTATTGGGAAAGGTGAGGGTGAAGAGAGGGGAAGGGAGAGGGGAAGGGGAGGGGAGGGAAAGGGAGAGAGAAAGAGGAAGAGGAAGGGAGAGGGTGAGGGGAAGGGAGGGGGTAGCGTGAGGGAAAGGGAGAGAGTGAGGGTGAGGGGAATGGAGAGGGAGAGGGTGAGAGAGAGGGGAAGGGCAAGATAGAGGGGAAGGGTGCGAGGGAGAGAGGAAGGGAGAGGAGAAGGGAGAGGAAGAGGGAAGGGAGAGGAAGGAGAGGAAAGTGAAAGAAAAGGGGGAGGGGGAGGGAGAGGGTAAGAGGAGAGGGAGTGGGGAGGGAGAGGTGGAAGGAGAGGGGAAAGGGTGAGGGTGAGGGCAAGGGGTGAGGGTGAGGGGTGACGGAAAGGGAGAGGGAGGGAGAGGGAGGGGAAGGGGGGTGATGGGGAGGGGAAGGGAGAGGGAAAGGGGAAGAGGGAGAGGGTGAGGGAAAGGCAGAGGGTGAGGGAAGGGGAGGGGGAAAGGGAGAGTAAGGGTGAGGGGAAGGGAAAGGGAAAGAGAGAGGAAGGAGAGGGTGAGGGAAGGGAGAGGTAGAGGGGAAGGGGAAGGGTGAAGGGAGGGAGAAAGGGAGAGGAGAAAGGGAGAGGGGAAAGGGAAAGGGAAAGAAAAGGGTGAGGAGAGAGGGTGAGGGTAGGGGAGAGGGTGAGGGGAAGGGAGAGGGTGTGGGTGAGTGGAAAGGGTGCGGGTGTGGGTGAAGAGAGGGGAAGAGAGAGTAAAGGGAGAGGGGAAGGGTGAGGGGAAGGGAGAGGGTGAGGGTGAGGGAGGAGGGAAGGGAGAGGTGAAGGTGAGGGAGAGGGGAGGATCGAGGAAGAGGGGAAGATGGAGGGTGAGGGTAGAGGGTGAGGGTAGAGAGGCAAGGGGAAGAGAGGGAAGGGTGAGGGGAAGGGTGAGGGTGTGGCGAAGGGAGAGGGGAAGGGAGAGGGGAGAGGGAAGGGGAGAGGGGAAGCAGAAAGGGGAAGGGAGAGGGGGTTCGGAGGGGGAGAGGTGGAGGGAGAGGGAGAGGGTGAGAAAAGGGAGAGGGAGGGTTAGAGGGTGAGGGAGAGGGGAAGGGAGAGGGTGAGGGAATGGAAGAGGGTGAGGGTGAGGGAGAGGCAGAGGGGAAGGGAGAGGAAAGGGTGAGGGTGAGGGAAGGGAAGGGAGAGGGGAAGGGGAAGGGAGAGTTTGAGGGTGAAGGGGACGGAGAGTAAGAGGGCAAGGGAGAGGGGAGGGAGATGGGAGATGGGAAGGTTGAGGGTCGAGGGAGAGGGGAACGAGGAGGGTGGAGGGTACATGGTGGGAATAGAGAGGGAAGGGGAAGAGAGGGAAGGGGAAGGGGTGGTAAGGGAAGGGTGAGGGGAAGAAGGGAGAAGGGAGGAAGGGGTGAGGGGAAGAAGGGAGAGGGAAGAGAAGGGGAGGGGAGGGGAGGGAGAGCAGGGAGGCGAGAAGGGATGGAAGATGAGGAGGGAGAGGTGAGAAGGGAAGGGTAGGGGAGAAGGTCGGGGAGGGAAAGGAAGAGGGATGGAAGCGAAGGGAACGGAACGGAAGTTGATCGGAAGGGAAGGAAGAGAAGGGAAGGGAAATTGAGTTTCAAGCCAGTTTCAAGTCAGTTTCAAGTTTGGTTTCAAGGTTGGTTTCAGTTTGGTTTCAAGTTCGGTTTTCAGTTCAGTTTTCGCTTGGTTTATATACTCACCTTATCCCTATAGACCCATCCCCACCCACTTCTTTTTGGGAGCCTGATAGGCCCCTGCTGCTTCCGCCTCCGCGGGCCTCAGCTCCAGCCGCCAGCAGTGGTCCTCTCTGTCCGGTGCTCATGAGTGCACTGCTGCGGCTGCCTGGTTACCAGCCTTTTATACCAAGGACACGTCACAATAGAGACTTTTCACGGTGTCATCATACATCACTGGTTTATGGGCGATGACAGGTGTTGCATTGTAAGGGGAGGGAGCAAGCGAGACACGGTTTTAATTCAATGTCCTGAAAAAAGCAAAAACCTATTTAGTCACAAAAATTATCCTGCGAAAAGCTTAAAAAGACGATCCCATCCTACGAGACATTCTTCCCTCATCAGTGGCCTCTGCTTGTCTCTGCTGCGGCAGGAGGCCTCCCCTCTGCACTTAGCGCGGACCTCGTGGACATCACATTGGAGAGCCCGGCCTGTCATAGGGGTTCTATTCACAGAATTCTGCAGCTGGTGCTAGCGCGGACCTCGTGACATCACATTGGAGGGCCCGGCCTGTCATAGGTGTTCCACTCACACGATTCTGCAGCTGGTGCTAGCGCGAACCTCGTGACATCACATTGGAGGGCCTTGCACGTCATAGGGGTTCCATTCACAGGATTCTGGTGGCTGCTGGTGCTAGCGCGGACCTCGTGACATCACATTGGATGGCCTTGCACGTCATAGGGGTTCCACTCACAAGATTCTGCAGCTGGTGCTAGGGCGGACCTCGTGACATCACATTGGAGAGCCCGGCCTGTCATAGGGGTTCTATTCGCGAATACTCATTTTGGCATATCCACCCCTATGAGCTGCGAGGTCTTTCATCGTCTTTAGAGAGGGCAGGGGAGGGGGGAGTAGCCATAATCTTAAAGGACTGCTGGGACTTCGTTACCATGCATCTAGATAACTTTGAGAGAGCTGAGATCCTAGGTTTCTCTTTGAGGGAGCAGAAGGGCAGCTCTCTTTCTGGAATACTGTGCTCCTCCCCTCCGGGCTCTGCGGTTTCTTTTGTGCACACCTTCTCTGTTTATATCTCAAATTTGGTCCTCTCACGCTCCCAATTTTTTGAATTCTGGGTGATTATAATGTTTGGGCGGATGAGACAGTGCAATACTCGAAGGACCGACAGGGTTCCTGTAAAATGCTGGGAGTACAGCACCTTGTGCCTGGGCCCACCCATCAGGAGGGGCATACACTGGACCTTAGTTTTGCATACGGAGACCTTATCTCCGTGGGGGTGTTACTCCTCTGAGTTAGTCAGACCAGAAGGGAGGCCTTCTATATTAAGTGTCCAAAGTATTTAACTCCAGGCTGGGGTCTACAAAGCCAGTTCCTCGTAGAGCATGGGCCAAACTGGCCCACATAGTGGAAACGAATTCCTTTGATCTGGGAGCATGCTTTCATAGTAAAGTGTGAGGTCGAAGACAACTACAATGCTTTACAATGGAGGATCACAGAGGCTCTAGATAAAGCAACATCTCTTAAAGGGGTAAAAGCCTGCTTAAGACCTTTCTGCGCCTTGGCATACCTAGGGGCATATTATCTAGGAAGTGCGGTGAGAGGCGTTAGCCTCCTTGGCTTAACGCCTCTCATCGCCACCTTCGGGAGCGCCAGGCTGCACCATATTACCAAGGATATGGTGCAGCCTGGCGTTTCCCTGCGATGGCGCTAAGTCTCACAACTTAACGCCAACGCAGGCACCCTTGCACCAGAGTGCAAGGGTGTCTGCTAGCAGGAGGTTTGTTTATGTACAGGAAGGTGTCCCTTCCTGTACATAAACAAACCTTGGCATTTGCTTTTCCATGTGTGCTGCACAAGGCAGCACACATGGAAAAGCAAAACGAGGAGAAATGAAGCATTTCTCCTCGTTTTGCCACCTTAAGACCAGGATTTTCCTGGTCTTAAGTTCGGCGCTGCCACCTATTATCGCCTCTTGATAATAGATGGCAGCGTCGGAGTAAATGGGTGTTGCGGTGGAACGCCCACCGCAACACCCACTGCACGCCCCTTTCACGCAAATTTTAGCGTTAAAGGGGCCCTATTACCAAGGCAGCGTTAAGCCACTTAACGTGACTTTTAGCCACGTTATGTGGTTTAACGCTGCCTTGGTAATAGGGCGCTGACCCTATCGCCACCACAACGTCACAAAAAGTGACGTTGTGGTGGCGATAGGAGCTTGGTAATATGCCCCTAGACTTTAAAACAGGCTAAATTAGCTTGTAAAAAGTTGGAGAGAAAATGGCACATGTCTTATTTAGTTGAGTATAAACAACAATTAAAGTCTGCCTTAAACAGCTATGAAAATATCTGTGCAGGGCTAAAGAGGAATACTATGCCAAAGCTCATTCTAGGAGCTTCAAATAGCACGAAAAAGATATTTGATATTGCTTGTGAGTTATCTGACCCATAATGCACTAAGCAGGCCATTAGGCCTTCTCAGACTTTATGTGACACTTTATCGATTTTTCTCGACAATAAGATCAAGAACATTATTTTACATATAAATCCTCCCAGATCCCCTCTGTGCTTTTCACAGGTGGAGGCTGCCACTTTGGACAAAATAATTGCAACCTGTACTAATAAACTTGAATCCTTGGAAATGTTGACCGAGGAAGTTTAAGGCAGCAGCGATGTCCATCTCTTTGGGCTCTTTATTAGACACAATGAGACATAAGGTTTCTCTCCTTTACTCAAGGGTGCAGAAAAAAAGTAATGAGACAAAGGCCGAGTCCTAGGTCCTTCGGGGGCCCACTGAAAATGACTGGAGACTCTGCTCCCAGTGTATGGGCGATTGCCTGGTGTTTAGCAGTATGCAAGGTGTGAAGCGCCCCCACCTCTTCAGACAATGTAGCAGCGCCCCACCTGTCCCTATTCACAACTTCTGCAAAGCTGCGCCCCAATAGGTTAAGACACTCTAGGGGAAACCTTGGTGTTTTAGTATATGTCAAGGTAAGGATTTTAGGTCAGTGGTGACTAGCTCGTGCAAGCCAGCATTGGGTCGTCACTGCAGGGCTTGTTGAGCAAGTACGAGGGAGTTGCTTATGTTCTTCGAGGCGCTGTGAGTAGGCAGTGCATTTGGGTCTTTTGTGTTCTTGGCAGCTTGTGTGTTTGGGTGTGCCCGTCTTCGTGTGTGCCAGTGCATGTGTGTGTGTATCAATCCCGTGTGTGTATCAGTGCGATACAGTATGCTTCTATGTGCCTGCCTTTGTGTGTGCCCATGCGCGTGCTGGTCATTCGCGTGTGTGTGTGCTTGACTTTATGGCTGTGTGTTTTGGTGTATGTGTGCCCTTTGTGTGCTCCTATTTTTTGAGGGATGAGACGGTGTGGAGGTAAGCACCAATGTGCAGGCCCAGTGTAAACATTTTTGGGCTCTGGTCTAGACTGAATCTCGGTTTCCTCCACTATGAAACTCAATATGAAACCACTTACATTTGCTTATTGTTATCGTCCTTTTTAAACACTATTTTGCGTCATTATATTTTTAATCCATTAATGAAAAGCTGAAGAAAGAACACAATCCGCAATCTTTGCTGCCTTCAAGGGGGAGGGGCCGACCTTGACTATGGATCAGAATGCAATGTCCACGTGGCCCATTGCCATCCCTGTAGCCTGCACATGGCAGGCCCCTGGTTGCCCTCCGCAACTTAGTCCGGGCCTGTTAGGGTGCCCAACTGGCATGGGTGCAAATTCAGGACGGTGAGTGTAAAAATTCAGGACAAAGGGTCAAATTTCAGGAAAAAAATTCAGGACAGGAGGTCAAAATTCAGGACAAAACTTGAGGACAAAAGGTAAGTTTTACAGACACATCAGAGGAGGTCACAGAATACTATATAAGTAAGCCCATCCATATCTAAACATATTCAACCATTTGCAAACCTATCCATCATGTATCCTTCCATCCATCATTTCACTCATCCATCCCTCCATCCACACTTTCACTCATCTATCCATCCACCCTTTCACCCTATCCATCCGTACACTCATCCATCCACTCTTCCACCCATCCATCCATTTACCCTTTCACCCATCCAGCCATCCTTTCACTCTCTCATCCATCCACCCAGTCACTCATCCTTCCACCCATTCACCCTTTCAGTCAACCATCCATCCTCCCTTTCTCTCTCCATCGACCCTTTCACTTAGCCATCCTTCCTTCCATCCATCCACCCACCCATCCATCTACTCATCCACTCATGAATCCATCCATTGACCCTATCACTCATCCATCCTTTCTCTCATTCATCCACCCTTTCACTCTTTCACTCATCTATCCATCCTTTTGTCCATCTACCCTCCCTTTCACTCACTGATCCATCCTTACATCCAGCCTTTCACTCATCAGTCCATCTATTCACCCTTTCACTAATCAATTCATCAATCCATCCATCATTTCACTCATCCATCCACCCATTCACTTGCCCATCATCCACCCTTTCACTCATCCATCCATCCTTTCACTTATCCATCCACCCTTTTACCCATCCATCTACCCTTCCACCTATGCATCCATCTATTTACCTTTTCTCTCATCCATCCTTCCACTCACTCATCCATCCATTTATCCTTTCTCGCATTATCCATCCATTCACCCTTTCATTCATCCATTCACTCTTTCACTAATCCATTCAGCCATCCATCCACCCATCCCTTCACTTACTCACTCGCCCACTTTTTCATATTAATTATGAGCTGATCCTTTGTCTGCAGAGTTGCAGACAGAAGAGGCCCATCAAGAATTTCACCCTTGTTGTAGTCCCTAATACAAGGGGTGGGGTGCGGGTAGGGTTCACTATGCCCCTGCACATAGGCAATCTGAAAAAGTGAAAGTCATGAGTCATGCATGATGCACAGTGCCAGGCCATGAGGTGACTGTGACATGGTGTTTGTTTCCAGGGCATTTAAGTGGGATGAAAAAACTGGGGGTCTCTCCAAAGGGGGTGTTGGATGGAATTAAGGGCGTGGCTTAAAACACCTAAGCTAAAAATCTGTGCTTAGTATAGTGTGCCGCCCGACTGGTATTTTGCCTCTTCTGTCATTGTATCCAGATATATAACACAACAAGTAACGTTACACCTACAACAAGCGATAACTATTGGCTTTGTCAATGGTTGCTAGTTGCATAAAATAAAAAAGCAGCAACCATGGCTTCGTTGAATATAATATTGAAAATGCATCAGTTCTAAAATGATGAGACTGTAAAAGAACTCTAGCCCCTTCTTTTTAACTTGGTTCACCGTCTTCCATCTGACAGAGTGCCCTGCCCTAGACCGAGGCAGGAGGCCCATCACATGCTTTGCAGCCCAGACTGGCCCATTGTCATTCTGTATGTGGCAATCATCAGCCCCATACAGAATGACAATGGGCGGGTGGAGCTGCTCTTGTGCTCCAAGGAGGAGTGGGAGGCGGCCCCATCAGGGAGTTGAGGCTTCTTGCAGGGGAGCAGTGCTGTTGGCGTCCGTAAAAGGGATCATCACGGACAACGGACATGAGGTCCAAATTACGGACGGCCCGTGAAATTTACGGACGGTTGGTCACCCTAGGGCCTGTTCGCCCCCAGTCAACAGACTGCTTCTCTGCAAACAAGAGACTGCTTCCCTCCCAGCAATGGACTGCACCCATCCTAGCAAGAGAGTGCCTCCATTCCATCTAACATGACACAGCATACCTTCGAACAGGAGACTACTCGTCTTCAACCATGAGACTGCATCCCTTCAGGCTTGAGACGGCGCCTCCTCCGAACATAAGACTGCATCCCCCCCAAGCAAGAGACTGCATCCCTCCAAACGTGAGACTGCATCCCTTCAAGCAAGAGATTGCCTTCCTCTAATCATGAGACTGAAGCCATGCAACTAAGTGATTGCAACCCCTGCAAACATGAGACTGCATCCCTCCAAACATGAGACTGCATGCCTTCAAGCATGAGACTGCATCCCTTCAGGCTTGAGACTGTAACCCCTCTGAACAGAAGACTGCATCTCCCCCAAGCAAGAGACTGCATCCCTCCAAACATGAGACTGCATGCCTTCAAGCAAGAGATTGCCTTCCTCCAATCATGAGACTGAAGCCATGCAACTGAGGGATTGCAACCCCTTCAAACATAAGACTGCATCCCTTCAAGCTTGAGACTTCACAGCACCCATTCAAACATGAGATTGCACCCCCTAATGCCCGTGACTGGATCCCTTCAAGATAAGACTGCACCTGGGGCAAGATGGCAATTATGTGATGCCGCAACGTGCCGGCTCTCTCCCTTGCACCGTGCAAGCACCAGCAGGATCGTGGCAGAGAGTGTATCGATGCGGGGCCCGCGCCAAAGCTGCAGGAAGGAATACGGACAAGCCTTTTACGGCTTGTCATCATCGGAGCTCCAGTCAGGGCTGCCGGCGTGATACTGCTGGCGGTTGGGCTTAGGATAAAGAGCCCCGATAGCGAAGTGGTCCGGAGCGGCTGAGCGGACCGATTTGAGTTGTCTGCTTTGGCTCCAGTCGCCGGATGAGGAAGAAAGGTTCGATCGGAGCCTGCATTGTTGATATGGCTCCCAAAAACCACAGAGCAACCCGCGATAAGGCAGAGGTGCCACAGGGGGATCCTGAGTGGCTGGAGGACCCCAGAAGCTGGAACAAGCCCAGGAACATATGAGTTATGCCGCTGGGGATAGGCGCTCAGACTCATAGTCCCATTATTGGCAACACACCCCACCCACACCACAACAGAGTAGGCATGCATAAATAAATACACAACACAACTTTTGTTTGGAGAAAATATTGCTGCAGGTTTATTCCATACAAAAGTATGCAATATGGTGGGTTATCTTACGGGCGATCCAAGGGCAGGCAGCTGTACCAACCTATGCTGCCCTGCCCGCCTGGTGAGCCAAGCACTGTGGAGAATCCAATCAGCGCTACCCTTATGGGGGTGATCCCAGGGTCGGATTGGGATCACAATTTGGCCCGGGCACTGACGAAAAAAGTGGCCCACATTCGCGGGGCGTGGCCCACATTCGCGGGGCGTGGCCCACATTCAAGGGGTGTGCCCACATTCAAGGGGTGTGCCCCACATTCAAGGGGCGTGGCCCACATTCAAGGGGCGTGGCCCACATTCAAGGGGCATGGCCCACATTCAAGGGGCGTGGCCCACATTCAAGGGGCGTGCCCTTTCATGAAACACCATTTGGTTACTCTTTGAGGTCTAATTTGTAGAGAAATATTTAGTAAATTAAGCCTTTTAAAGCTTACAGAGCCAGTAACATTGGTAAAGACTAGGAGCACTGCAGTTCTGAAAACTGAATACTTACTTGCAGTCTTAACGCCCTGCACAATGTCGTTAGATACTCTTTCCCAACCAGCTATGTCCTAGACTCGAATCATCGCATAAATCAGAAATCTAGTACAAAGTCAAGGAGAAAGGGTAAGACTGGAATCTCTGGGAATAGAACATGTAATAACAAAAGTAAGAATTCACAAACGAGGAAAAGGCAGTCTGGGGTGTAAAGAATGCTGAAAAAATGTAGGAGGGAGTCACTGGAAAATATGAATACTATGAAATGTTATCTTAGTGCAAGCTTAGACTCTCCCAGAATAACAAAAAGAACATAGAAGTAGAATGGTGCACCCGACAAGAGGTACAGAATGACTTAAGTGTCAGAGCACAGCCTCCACAACATAAGAAAACCAGACAGGGAGGCACTAAGGGGAATTAAATTAAAATTAAAATTTTGCATCAGAAAAGCTGTGTTAAAAAATACGGACATGTTTTTATAAAGTGTCCTCTTTAATTATCATGTTCCCTTTGCAGAATCATAAAGCATGAACAAATGGTTATTTTTTTATAGTTGTTTTTCCATTTGACAGTTTTATATAATGTGAATTCAGCCCAAGACAAAGGCTATTTGAGTTCTATCCATGAGCACCAATTACAGTACACAAGATCCAATTTTTTATTTAAGGGCCTGGGCGATGAAGTGATCTGCCCAGAATCACAGGGTGTTGAGCAGAGCTGGGACTCAAACCTGATTCCCCATCTCTGCAACTCTGGCGTCAGGCCACATATGCCTATGCACACACAAGGAATGAAAGTGGGAGGATACTGTTCTTGTGAAGGACACAGGGCCAAGGTGACAATGGCCTACAAGCTGAGCAACTAAAAAAACAGCAAGGCCCCTTTCTGTTACAAAACTATTCGAGCCCTCCAGCGCAGGAGCACCTGAAAAGCAGCGAGGCCCCTGCTATTACTAACCTACTCAGCCCTCCCCAGCCCTCCAGCGCAGGAGCACATGAACAGCAGTGAGGCCCCTGCTATTAGTAAATTAATCAGCCCTCCCCAGCCCTCCACGGCCTCAGGGCAATGTCCTGGCAGGGGAGCACAAAACACAGCTGCTGGGTCATCCATGGTAGCCAGGGGGAGGCTGAGGTGAAGATGGTGCAAGTTCCAAACATCACCTGGCCCCCACAGCGAGACCCATACTTCCTCGCCCACCTATGCCCTGAATGTGAAGGGCTGTGGGCGAGGTGTTAAGACAAACACTGTTTCTGGGCTGCGTGGGCCCCAGGGGGGCCGAGGTGAAAATGGCTCAAAGGCCTGAGCAACACCTGGCCCCCAGGGAGGCCGATTCTTGCACACAATCACCCCTCCCCAGCCCACCCTCAGCGTGATTGCTTTGCAGGGCAGGGGGTGAAGGAGAGGCCACAGCTGATAATCGCTGTACGGCCGCCCAGCGAAGCTGCTTTCCCTTCTCTGTCTCTGTGCCCTCTGTGGGCCGGTTTTTTTCTCCCCTTTCCCAGTCCACAGAGAGCACTCTCTGTGGACTGGGAAAGGGGAGAAAAAAACGGCCCACAGAGGGCACTGATACACTGGCCCTTCGGCCAATGCCCGAGTGCCCGCAGTGCCAATCCGCCCCTGGGTGATCCCTTACTGGATCACGTGACACATTGGTCCCTTATTACTCACGCCCCTTTCAGGGCGGAGCGTAGCAAGGCAAGCCCCCGGTTGTTCAGGCCCACAACCGCCCGAAGGACTAACGGGGCGCCGACGTAATTGTTCCAGGACCCTCCCATGAGGCTCCTGGGATTTGGCTCTGGCACCCCTATTGTGCCCACGCAGAGGTACCCTTCTGTACCCATATGCTTCCAGATCGCCCTGTAACTCCGCCTGCAACGACAAAAGAAAACATTACAACGTTCTATGTACTTCGCCTGCCAACCCCACGCCGGGTAAGCGGTAGGGTGGGAGACGGCGTGTCCGGCGCAAAGAGGACGCCAAGATGGCCGGGGGAGGCATAAATACCTCCCCACCTCCTCGGCGCGCCGGAAGTGACGCGCCTGGCGCGCCTGGTAAGGGGACTCCTCCTAGAGTCCCGTATTAGTAGTGGGGGTGGGGAAGTGCCCAAATGGCACTAACGGGGCTGCCCTTTTAGGGTGGCCCCCTGCGGGGGCTGCGGGCAGCCGCATAGTCCCATTATTGGCAACACACCCCACCCACACCACAACAGAGTAGGCATGCATAAATAAATACACAACACAACTTTTGTTTGGAGAAAATATTGCTGCAGGTTTATTCCATACAAAAGTATGCAATATGGTGGGTTATCTTACGGGCGATCCAAGGGCAGGCAGCTGTACCAACCTATGCTGCCCTGCCCGCCTGATGAGCCAAGCACTGTGGAGAATCCAATCAGCGCTACCCTTATGGGGGTGATCCCCTTACTGGATCACGTGACACATTGGTCCCTTATTACTCACGCCCCTTTCAGGGAGGAGCTTAGCAAGGCAAGCCCACGGTTGTTCAGGCCCACAACCGCCCAAAGGACTAACGGGGCGCCGACGTAATTGTTCCAGGACCCTCCCATGAGGCTCCTGGGATTTGGCCCTGGCACCCCTATTGTGCCCACGCAGAGGTACCCTTCTGTACCCATATGCTTCCAGATCGCCCTGTAACTCCGCCAAAGCTCTGGAGGCGGCCCCCGTCGCCTAAAGAGCCCCCACCAAAACAGTTCCTTTCTCACTGCAACCTGCAATTTCCCGGGCCTCATTCATGTCCAGTAGGAACAGATCCAAGCCCACCTGTGCCAAGTGTACCCCAACTTTGTCAAAATAACCTTTGGTGTTCGCCCGGCATAGCCCATGCCTGATGAAGCCAAAGCCCCTTGCTCTGCGAACTTGCGCATGGAGCGGTTTATCCTTCTCTGGGAATGTACCAGTGCCTCGCATGACCTGCAAGAATGTGATGGCCTCCCAGGAGGGAGCTCTACTCTTAAACATCGCTATATTACCCTTCAAGCTGATGTGGCTCCCACCTCCTGCAACCTGTAGTTGCAGTCCTTCTAGCATTTCGTGCTTCCTAACACCTGTTTCCCCAATTTATGGAACAGCAGCACACTTGCTTAGAAGACCGCTTCCACAACCAGCCTATATACTCTGGCTATGCGGACGGGGCATTTCATGCATCACTGAAGCAACCCGTAACCTGCCCTGGGAGCGGAGTGCACCTACTTTGTTGAAGTTGACCAGACATGTGCACAGACCTTTGCGATTAATAAACCCTGTTGAACAAGACTGTTCGCATAGCGCACACTATTGCAGTCACAGCAACCATTTGGAGTGACAACTTACGCCACCTACCAGGCTTGCTTAACTAAAGCTCGATCACAGATACACACATACCTGCTAACCAGCTGTGACCCTTGATGCTCAACCCAGCTAATGACCTAGTACTTTGTTATTCCAGGGAATATTGCCTTCCACAAGATCAAGCCACACATGAGCATATGGCCTTCACCTACTGGGCCGAGGTGCAGTGTGTGCTCTGGAATTGTCAGCGATGGTGCTCCAAACACATTTCAAGCCGCTCTTGGAGCCACGGCACACATTCTGGCCTAACCAACTGACGCATGCCACCTGGCTAACTTGCCGCTGCGAGATTTTGATCTTAACACCACCCTCTTGCGGTTACCGGTGCACATCGTCTATAGGTCTTGCCCCCACTCTATTTATGCAGATACCTGCAATGTACCCTTCTGCCCCTGTATGGGCGGGAAAATACCTGTAACATTGCAAATCCCACTGCACTCACATTCTTGGGCAGTCCGGTGGGGGAGAGAGGTCCTTAGAATTGGTTCTGCTACATAGCCTGGCCTCCTAGCCCGCAAGCACCCTCGTCTGACAGCAGACTATCTGCTGTGTCGCCCGTGCAATGTCCGCACCCTGCGCAAGACGTCCCGTTCTATACCTCTGCTAACAGATTACCTTCAGTGAAGCTGTAGTGAACGGTTGTATGTTGTGCATCTGACCATAAGAACCTTGGTTTGCTTTGGCAGGGATCAAATTGTTGCATCTGTCATACTCAAAATAGTGGCAACGTGCAGTTCTTTTGCATTCTACACTGCAGAGTGTGCCTGGATGATCCTAGACACCCCCTGTGTGCCAACCCGCTTTGACCTAAGATGCAAAGCACTAGACCCGGTACACTTGGTTACCCCCGGACTTAATTGCCCTCCACCGAAATCCATGTGTAAAGGTAGCTGGTCCCTGATTTAATTCCTAGTAGTCTATGTGTTATGCCATACTCCTTTTATGCCTTTTTCAAAGCAGTTAACCCGCTCACACACGAGACACGCTGGTAGCCAGTCCAGTATAACCTGTACATGGAATTTAAATTCTCCTAACAACTGCGCAGAGGGCAAGCCACACTCACTGCTACTGGTGTCTGACTAATCGGCCCTTGGAGGCCGTAGCAATACTGCCCGGTCAGCAAGTACGCCCACTGTACAGTTGTCATTTAGTAACTCATGGCGCTGACAACCGCAATATATGTATTGTGCCCACTATTGGAGACAACTCACCCCTTCGTGGAGTGACAACTACACAGGTGCCTACACAAGTCACCCAACAGACAAGTTGGCCCTGGCTACCTTGTGTTCTGGTGCCAGATTTGGAAAGAGCCTTGCCTTCACTTGCTGCCCCCTGGGAAACACACAATGCCCGTGCTCTGGCCGCAACGCGGCGATGCCCTCGTGTAGCATCGAACCCCTGGTCAAATAAGAGTGCCAACTCCAACTACTTAAAACTACACCTTGACCATGGGTGGAGTCTAGCTCTTCCCCAAACTTCTGCTAGTGTAACCCACGGTCACGCCTCCTGTTCAGTTCAATTTAGTAATTCATGGCACTGACCCACAAGGGCCTAATACTGGGATGTGTAAATGCGGCCCAGGGTGACCTTAAACAATCGGCTTGGTGTGGATGGGTGCTAACATTACCTGGCTGAAGTGCAATCCCTTTGACAATCACTCCTGACAAGATGTGCCAATGCAGGTAGAAGAAAGAGTTATCCAGCCCGCCTTACTTCCTGTCCCAGTTATCTGAGTAAATTAGTGAAAGATGCACGTTTGAACTGGTAGCTGATACTGTTACTTACGCCTGCAAATGCTCTGCTCAGAGCAGCCCGCTAGACAATGGCTTCCATTGAAAGGCGGTGCCAACAGACCTCCACGCACTTAAGGCAGTACCTCTGAGTAGGGCTCTAATCTAACAGATGCCCCTTGCATCGGATACCGCATCTGGCTGTAAGCCGCTCAGTGCTCCTGATGCCTTGGCGCTTCCTGACCCACAGCCAGCTCACCCTGATACAATCCGCTCGTGACTGGGACTCAACAGTGCGGCGAAAGCACGAGACATCCTAGCCTGACCTTAGTTCTTCGCCAGGCTCCCACACAAGAGCCCTCCACAAACCTTGTGGCCTAAAACATTCGCCCTGTGGGGCGGTTGCGAATGGACTGCAAACAACTCCTAGGCATTCTCTACCAATGTTGTAAATGGAGTTTCTGGTTGGCTAGGGTATGCACCTAAGCCTGGCCGAACCCACCTCTCTAGTCAGGAGAAGGGAGTACACACTTAAGATGACACCTGCCCACCCCCTAGGTGGCTAGGCAGAGACTTTGGCTTATCCCAGAGGCAGTGTAAATTTAATGTGCCAACCGCACTCCCACAGTGGCACACTAGTCACACTACAGAAGAGACTCCATACCAGGTTATTTTAAATTACCCTTCGTATCGTCCATACAAGAGAAACTTAGTTCCATCTGCCCCTATTACCCTGTGCTACCAAACCTCATCATGACATCACAGGGATTACATAACTCACTAGATCAATCGGGCCACCGTCCTACAGCTCAGTTAGCACAACCCCGTAGCTGCTGGTAGGAACTGTACTTAGCATAACACCTTATGCATCCACTCAATCAGCCGTGTACCCTACTAACACTTGTAGCAGGGCGCAAATCATAAGTACCTCATGCCCAACTGAGGCATCACCTATCACCATAGTGTTGTGTACAATTGGCTTCACGTCGGGACTAGGGTGTAGCTTCTACCCCCTCAGGCTGCCTCGCCCCCACAACCGCACAAAACAGCAGTCCGCGGCCATGACAACACAAATGGGGGGGGGCCGAGATCGCGCCCCAAAACGCTGGCTAGATCACCCCTTACTCTCACTCCAACTAGGGTGACCGCCACAGCAGTTCATTCTCTCGCCTCGGTCCACGTGTGACTGCCCCGAGTTTTAGGGTATAAGGGCCCCGCTGCCTGCGCGAAACCTCTGGCGGCGATAAACTGGACCCGGCATGTCTGCTGCACCGTACTTGGAGCCCCTGGGAGAGCAGGGGCAGCCCAGCTGGGTGAGAGGACCTCTCGGCAGGTGCCCTAATCAGCGCGCTGCGGCCTCACCACTTGTGAAACCCCGCCCAGCGGCCTGGCCCCTCGATGCAACAGCCAGAAAGCAGGGGTAATAAAGCGTGACCCTTAAGCATTAGCACATGAGAACAGTAGAACATTTTCACCTCTAAATCCCTTTAAACGTAGCCTGCTTCATCCTCTTGCGGAACACCCTCCGCGAGGTTTTCACCGATGCCGCTGCAGGCACGGTGTCCCCCTGTGGCGCTGGCGCACTTGTCTGGAAGAACAACAACCATGCGCCCGCTGCACGTGGCGATAAATGCATGCAGGTCCTCACTGACTGCACCTCCCTTGGGCACAGTCCAGCAGGAGCACCCCCGGTAGGTGCAGCTGACCTCCGCCTCTAAGCGTCGATGGTCAAAGACATTGAGCATGGCTGAAATATATTGAGCATTCACCGCCATGAAACACGAGAGATTATCCTGAAAGGCCAGATCCACGAAACTATTGTACCAATACATAGCCTTACTTGGAGCTGCTAGACACAAACAGATACTTGCACTATCGGCTGCAGCAACAGCAATTTATAGATTTGATTTGCCAACGAGAGACTGAAGCAGCCTTGGAGTTTTACCCCGACACAGTTAGCGGTGCAGGGAGAGGAGAGCACAGAGTGTCTGACAAAGACAACGTACATCGGCCTCGCCTGTTTTTGATATCCCAGAAGAGACGCCGTTTGGAGACCTGCAGAGCATGCTGCAGAGGCCATAGGTATGGATTGAAGTCAACCAAGCTGTACTGGATTATGAAAAATCGCGAGTCCACTCCCAAGCTGGCTAAGCTGATGAAACTGGTACTATGGGCGCAGAATGAACTGGACCAGAAAAAAGTGAAATATCCCAAGATGTCAGGCCTCAGCAACGACACAATTGAGGATTGAACCTTGTGCCGAACTGCGTGAGCAGACTGGACGCTGCTCGATTTCAAGGACCTTCGCAAGGTGCTCCAACCCAGCGCCCCCTACAGGCTCAGTGCCGTGGCGCCACAGATTGCCGCACGACCCGCAGACGGGTCATGGGCAGAGCGGCAGGCAACGTGCGACACACTACAAAATGCTGCCCTCATCGCCGGAGCCATGCCTGCCCCGCAGCCCAGAAGCCACCGCCAGGCGCTGAAGGCAGTGCCACCCCCGCACGCCCGAGACCGAGCACGGCTCGCCCCCAGGCCTGACCGGGGAGGGTACAAAATTACACCAGGGAAGTCCAACAACCCTTGCATGGGCGGCAGATGGGTCCAAGTGAGAGAACAATGATGCACAACCACAGCACCCCATGGAAACCTCAGAGAATGGGCCATATACCTTGTGCGGCCTACATCTGTATTTGAAAGCACTAGAGCCCGAAAAAGGTATGCAACGGATCAACCTTACGCTTAACATTCAACAAGCATCTACCGCGATGTGGAGCTCAAGTTTTCGTGACTTGGAAGGGGTTAACTCGGCCTTCCAATTTGCCAAGTTTACTGGATAAGTTACTTTAATTTGAACACGCCCCAGCGCAGCCCAGTCTCCCTGCCCAAGCAGGTCGCATGACCTGATATGCCAAAGAAATTGTACCCACGGGCCACGCCTAAAACACTGACACTGCCCGCAAAAACCACCAAGCAAAGCCGCAAGGTCAGGATATCCACTGAGTGATGTGGATGGGGGGGAGGGCACAAGAGCAACGCACGGCTGCAGCCACTGCGCTGTCCCCAACACTATCCAGCTCCACGACCTGCCCGCCCGACGTGCCACAAACTCCCTCAAGGCCCGAGCAAACTACGGAAAAGGCCATCCTGCCCCACCCGCAGCCACGGGTGCTTAGAATAGTGTGCCGCCCGACTAGTATCTGGCTGTTTCGTTCATTGCATCCAGATATATAATATAGCAAGTAACATCATACCTACAACAAGTCAGGACTGTTATCTTTGTCTATGGTTGTTAGTTGCATAAGATAAATAAGCAGCGACTCGAGATGGGCCGCAAACCTGACTCCAGCTAGAGCAGACCAGGGCCTGGACCCGAGTGGGAACCCCCTAAGCCCAGCACCCCAGTTTGTCCGCTGTCCAGGTCACCCCGCGGGATGACCGTGAATCAGCCTGAGGAGCCGATAAAACCCGGGGCCAAGGTGAATGATTGCAGCACCAGTGTGTGGGAGGAGACACGACCCTAGTCTCACGCTTGCCCCACAACTGACATTTAAACCTGTTAAACAGCATTCGCGGTGAGGGCCGAATGCACCTTACCGGAAACCCCACATGCCACAAGGCCGTCCAACTTGACCGACCGCACAATGCCCGACGTGCATCTGGCGGAATGCCCCCCACGGCATGTGGCTCCCACAGTGGCGAACAGGACTCGTACGGCAGCATACGGTCTTGGTCCCTCCAGCGACCCGAGAAACCCCTTCAGTTCCCGGAGCCAACCATGGCGAGGTGACCCGCACCCGAACCAACCATGGCGAGGTGCCTCGGGGGTGCTGCCCCCTGGCAATAAACACGCGTTCAGCTAGTTATCCAATACCACGCCCGGGCGGGCGGACCCTGCCCCCGGACGTGGGGAACAGCAACACCGGCCCTGCTCTACGTGCGCCGCAGGCAGCCCCACCTCACCGAGAATATGCCTGCTAAGAAAGGTAATGGCTCGAGGGGGGTGGGGGGGGCGTCACCACGCCTCCGCAGTCGCAGGAACGATCGCCGTGGTCTGAGCGACCAGGAGCAGAGCACTATCAGGGGGAGCTGCGGGGCTGTGTAGAACTTGGTGGCCACCCGGTGAGCCCACCCTATGCCGGAGCAAAGGCAACCCCAGCCCGGGGATGGCAACCCCACTCCCCAGACACTGATCCTGCCACATTGCCCCTTTATAATGCCATTACCCCGAGAATTGCCCGCCCCCCTCGCTCAGGCAGGCTCCAACCAGAAGGAAGGATCCCCAAACAGATGAAGGGAGAACTACGACATGGGGGGGGGTTACTAATAATGCCCACAAATCACCGAAACAACAGTGCCCGACAGCGCCCAAGGCCTTAATTGACTGCCGGTGTGGCACAAAATGGGATAACAGATGTTTAATTGTTCCCAAACGGTACTCACTTTATCGCGCTCACAAGGATGCAAGGCGCCGCCGGGGCTCGCCGAGGTCCCTGAGGTCAAACACAGACCCCTCTCCAGGGTCGACGAAGTCCACGAAGCCATCAGACCAGGTGGAATCCATAAATCCAGAATGGGGGAAATCCATAACGGGAGCGTTGCCCCCTCCCCCACAGCTCCTAGAACGCAGGGCCTGGTAGAGCTGCGGCGGTGCTCACTCGAGAGCCTCCTGCCCCTACCCTCTACCCAGTAGGCCTGGCACTTCCGATTCAGCCAGGGGCACCAGAAGCGAGCAGCGCCAGCCACAGAAGGCCACCCCTCGCCTATAGGGGATGGCCAGGCCGAAAGCGGGACAAATCACGAGCCCAGGGTGGAGGGCCAAGAGGCTGCTCTCCCCCCCACCCCCGGGCCCCTTGGCGACCGACACTATGGGCCTGGGACCCCTGCCCCCACGTGGCAGAGGCCCCCCGTATTGTCTAGGCCGGGTGAGCGCCTCCGCCCCACGAATGCGGCAGGAGTAGCTCGGGCCCAAACGCCTGGATGCTGGTCGCCCCCCAGGCTGGGGGTAAGCGCGGGCCAGACCGCCTGCTCCCAGGAAAAAATTATATCTCCATTCTGCCCCCCCAACCCGCTACCAGGCCACCCCCGCTGCCCGACAGCAGCTGCCCCCACTAAGGTAGGGACCTGGTGGCCCACGCGGACCTCCCCCGCAATAGAAGGGGGGGGGGGGCTGAGGGACAAATCCACACTCACCGGCCTCGTGAAGAGCTGGCGACAATGATCGGAACCCGGCGCATGACCAGACGGCGTGTCCGGCGCAAAGACGGCGTGTCCGGCGCAAAGAGGACGCCAAGATGGCCGGGGGAGGCATAAATACCTCCCCACCTCCTCGGCGCGCCGGAAGTGACGTGCCTGGCGCGCCTGGTAAGGGGACTCCTCTGAGTCCCGCATTAGTAGTGGGGGTGGGGAAGTGCCCAAATGGCACTAACGGGGCCGCCCTTTTAGGGTGGCCCCCTGCGGGGGCTGCGGGCAGCCGCAGAGTTTGTTAAACAATCTGCAGAACAGTCTGGGGGACACCAAAAAAAGGGGCTGTGGCTCGATAAGGAGGTGTGGCCAAGAAGCTATCGACTCTGGGGACAACTCGCCTCTTACAAAGTGAGACCCAGCATACTAGGGCCCCACAGCCTGCAATTACTGAACTTTTTCAAGCACTTGGGCTGCCAAGTGAGGTGGTTTCTTCATGCGATATGTCTCCGCTGGACACATAGTCTTCGGTTGTGGAAATGGACTCCTCGGACCAGGCCTTGTCTTCAATCCTGGCTTCAGTCTCTGCCGCATCCCAGGCTCTGGCGGAACAGCGGTCCTCCGAAATGACTCTTGAGCTAAACAAACAGAGGAACAAGATGCTAGTTGAGCTGAGCCCTATGGATGGAACACCTGAGTCTTTAGGGACCCATTCAGAATTTGAATTGGATATAGCCTGTCCGGAAATTGCCAACCTGCAGAATGTAAAAGCCCAGGAGGAAGGTCAGCTGGGTCAGTCTTGTCATCATGCTTTTCAGGATGCTCAACCCAAGTTTGGGTATGGATCATGCTGGTCTTCTCTTGAATAGTAATGTAGAAGATTCTGCCAGTAGGGTTTTGGAGGTTACTCAAGCAAGGGGGAGATAAAATATACTCCCTCACAGAAGGCTCAGAGTCCACTGTATCCCTTTCTACAACAAGCGACAATGAGCTTAGTGCCCCTCTATCTGATGTCAGCTCATCTTTTGTGCCAGAGACGATTCTGAAGCGCCGTAAATGCCCAAAAAGTGCAAATGGGAAACTGGGTGCGCATAGCGACAAAGAACTACAAGTGGCTGGGGTGGACTTAGGATGGGATTATTCGGCCACTAATTCGTCTCATCAAACAGGGCCCACTCTAATGTCAAGAGAGGGTATTCAGCAACAGGCTGGAGCCAAAATCATGGGACTGTCCCTGAAGTTAATATACGACTCCGTAATGGAACATCAAGCAGAGTCTTGGACCGAAAGTAGAAGGGCCAGACTGGCGACTAAACAGATGGAAGGTGCCATTAAAAAAGTTGCTATATCTTGCGTGGAAATAGGGGATAAACTTAAAAAATATTGAGGCAAGAACTTCTATTATTGAAGCAGATGTTGGTGCACTGAAGGGGAAGGTTGAATCTCAGGAGGCAC
Organism: Calotriton arnoldi; assembly: GCA_963921515.1. Taxonomy (NCBI): domain Eukaryota; kingdom Metazoa; phylum Chordata; class Amphibia; order Caudata; family Salamandridae; genus Calotriton; species Calotriton arnoldi. The sequence goes on along the minus strand of CAWUFW010001892.1, from coordinate 175,420 downwards.
AATTAACAGATATTATGTGGAAGATTGAAGATTTTGAAAACCGCCAAAGAAGGAACAATCTGCGCTTCCTAAGGATTAAAGAAGGGGCTCAAGGCGGAGACATCAGGTCCTACATGCTGAAACTTCTTAAAAGGGCTTTCCCTGAGCTCTCAGCTTGAAACAGGGAGTCGGAAGTTCAGAGGGTTCACAGATTTCCTTTAATGCTTAGCAAACGGGCCCCCGGGTAGTACAGTGGAAGCTAGACATAGGGCAGTTTTGGTTTTCTTTGGAAATTTCTTGCTTAGACAAGCGATATTTGAGAAGGCTCGACCTGACTCCCAGAGACAGTATAAGGATGCATCCTTTTTTATTCGCCCTGACGTCTGCCACACGACTGTAGAGCGCAGGTGGCTTCTACGACAACTTATAAAGCCTTTCCAAGAGGGCGGGCAGAACCTTATCTTTTGGCTCCAGCTCGTTTGCAGACTATCGTTAAAGGCAAAATTAAGATTTTTTACGTCCAAACTTCAGGTTAAAGAGTACTTGGATGGGCCTAGCTCACAGCATAGAAGGGGAGTCCTTTCCCCCTATCCACAAATGAAGCTTAAGCGATCTTGAGTGGTGGGGGTAAAGGATGTCATAAGCAGCAGTCTAGACTTCTGAGCATTGCATGGATAGCTATTACTTATTTATGGTGTTATTTGCATCACTAACCTTCTTGGTTTGGGGTACTCTGCAACAAAGTGATGGTTAGGGGGGGGTGTCTTTTCCTCCCTTCTCTTTCTTAACCCTTGTGCGGGGGAGGGAGTAGAGTTGGGGGTGAGCTCGCGCAAGAGTCATCCTTCAGGCTATGGGTGGCCTGATTATCTCTATTGATTGGTGGGGGAGGGGTTAAGGGCAGGAGGGAAGGGGTGGGAGGGAGGGTGCTCCCGGGGGGCACGGTAGTTGGAGGGTGGGTTGGGGGGGGGCTTTGAGGGACTGGTTTCATGGACTAGAAAAGGGTAGCGGGGCGTACTGAGAGGGAAGTGCTGGCTGGAAAAAGCCTGGCATTAGAACCATTTAATCCTGTGAGTGATGCTAGAAGAAAGACTTTTTTTTAGACTTAGCTTTGCTAAGATTATCCTGGACTCTAACAGAAATGGGTTTTTGCGATGGTACCAGGTTGACATACGGTGATGGGCAAGTTTCGCATAACCTCGGTTAACATATGCGGCCTGAATGATGGGGCCAAGAGAAGGCGAGTGGCAGAGGACCTCAAAGCTCTAAGTGCTGATATCTACTGCCTTCAAGAAACACATATTGACAGGGGTAGTAAAATCCTATTAAAAACGCGAGGCCTAAGTCTACTTACATGCACCACGCAGGATGCTAAAACTAGAGGGGTTGCTATTTTTGCTAGGAACAAGAGATGTACATATGGCTGCACGGCTGCCGACACATATGGGGGTGGGCATTAGCTGAGTGCCAGTACCAAACAGGATCTTTCATGCTATGTTTAATATATACACCAGTTTTGGACGATGCTGGTTTCTTTAATTTTCTTTAAACAGAGCTTTCACTCCGGCAGGCACCATATGTGCTTTGTGGGGACTTTAATCTAAATGGAAGCAAAGGGAACCCAGGGGCTGGGGGTTGCCGTTAGACTGGACGTAAACTACAATCATATAGAGTTCTTAAGACTCTGGAGGAGGCAGTTGGCTTGGCAGATGTATGGGCTAAATTTAAATTTCCCAGCCCTGGGTATACCTTCTTTTAGGCTCCCCATGAGTCCTTTGCTAGATTGGATTATTTTTTTGTGACACCAATGTTATTGAATAGAAGTCAGATAGAACTGTTTCCCAGGATTATGTATAGATGCATTCATCCGCAAGCTTTAGGGTCAATAAATAAAAAAAGATTACACTGCACTCCCTCGGAACAGAAGACTGTATCCCCCGACCAAGAGATTGCACGCCTCTAAACAGGAGGCTGCATCCCTTCAAGATTAGACTGCACCTCCTCCGAAAGGAAGACTGCAACCCCCCAAACAAGAGATTGTAACCCTCTAAAAATGAGACTGAACCCTTCATGCATGAGACAGCTTATCTTCAAATAAGAGACTGCAAATCTTCGAACATGAGACTGCATCCATTTAAGCTTGAGACTGCACTGCACCAATTCAAACACAAAATTGTATCCTCTCAAGCCTGAGACTGCATCCCTTCAAGGTTAGACTGCACCCCCTCTGAACAGAAGACTGTATACCCCCAAGCAAGAGATTGTATTCCTCTAGATTGAACCCTTCTGAGCATGAGACAGCATACCTTCAAACAGGAGACTACATGTCTCGAAACATGAGACTGCCTCCCTTTAAACTTGGAACTGCACCCCTTCAAAGACGGGATTGCATCCTAACAGCCACAAGACTGTATCCCTCCAAACATGAGACTGCATCGATCCAAGCAAGAGACTGCATCCATCTGAGCATGAGACTGCATCCATCCAAGCTTGAGACTGCCTCCATCTAAGCAAGAGAGTGCATCTATCCGAGCATGAGACTGCATCCATCCGAGCATGAGACTGCATAAATCCAAGCATGAGACTGCGTCCATCAGAGCATGAGACAGCATCCCTTCAAGCATGAGACTGCAACCCTTCAAATGTAAAACTGCATACCTTCAAGCATGAGACTGCATCTATCCAAGAATGAGACTGCATCCATCCAAGCTTGAGACTACATCCACCCGAACATAAGACTGCATCTATCCAAGAATGAGACTGCATCCATCCAAGCATGATACTGTATGAATTCAAGCATGAGACTGCATAAATCCAACCATGAGACTGCATCCATCCAAGCTTGAGACTGCATCCAGCCAAGCATGAGACTGATTAAATCCATGCATAAGACTGCATCCACCCAAGCATGACACAGCATCGATCCAAGTAAGAGAGCGCATCGATCCAAGCATGAGACTGCATCTAGCCAAGCATGAGACTGCATCCAGCCAAGCATGAGACTGCATCCAGCCAAGCATGAGACTGCATAAATCCATGCATAAGACTGCATCCACCCAAGCATGAGACAGCATTGATCCAAGCAAGAGAGTGCATCAATCCAAGCATGAGACTGCATAAATCCAAGCATGAGACTGCATCCAGCCAAGCATGAGACTGCATCCAGCCAAGCATGAGACTGCATCGGTCCAAGCAAGAGAGTGCATCATTCCAAGCATGAGACTGCATCATTCCAAGCATGAGACTGCATCCTTCCAAGAATGAGACTCCATCCATCCAAGCAAGAGAGTGCATATATCCGAGCATGAGAGTGCATTCATCCAAGCATGAGAATGCATCCACCCAAGCATGAGACTGCATCCATTCAAGCATGAGACTTCATCCCGTCAAGCATGAGACTGCATCCACCCAAGCATGAGACTGTATCTATTCAAGCATGCGACTGCATCGATCCAAGCATGAGGCTGCACCACAAGGAAGAAAGTGCACCACTGCAAACATGACAGTATGTTTTCAAGGATTAGACTGCATATCTTCAGGCATGAGACTGCATCGGTTCAGGCATGAGAATGCGCAACTTCAAAGGCAGAATTCCATCCCTCCAAGCTAGAGACTGACTCTACAAAAAAAAGAGGCGGCAACCTTCCAAAGACGAGTCAACATTCCCCCAACCATGAGGCAGCATGCCTTCAAACATGAGACTGCATGTCTTCAAACATGAGACTGCATGTTTTCAAGCATGAGGCAGCTGCCTTCAAACACGAGACTGCATGTTTTCAACCATGAGACTGCATGTCTTCAAGCATGAGGCAGCATGCCCTCAAGCATGTGGCAGCATGCCTTCAAACATGAGACTGCATGTCTTCAAGGATACGGCAGCATGCCTTCAAACATGAGACTGCATGTCTTCACACCTGAGACTGCATGTCTTCAAACATAAAACTGTACACTCTCCAAACAAGAGATTGCATAATCCCGCCAAACATGAGATTGAATTGATCCAAGCATAAGACTGTATTGTCTTAAGCAACAGACAACATAACTTGAAACTAAGGGTGGGCGGAGTAGGCGGAGTGCCACTACGTGGAATTCCACGGAGTTGCCTAAAAACTCAGTGGAATTCCACTGCACCCTAACCTGCATGCATGCAGCAGACCTACAGGGTTCCTGACCCCTAGACTGCCACCTGCTTGGCTTACCTGGTGCGTTCTCCGCCATGTTCGGGCTGTCCGCCTCCTCCTGGCTATCTCCTCATCAGTGCAAAACCCCTACGCTGTACGTCTTGGGAGGACTGCGCATATTTTGCTGAACTCTGCGTTCCCTGTGGGGCGCGGAGGTGGCAAAACTCTGCAAACTCTGCTGACGGAGCGGAGGTAGCCACCCACCCTTACTCGAAACACAAGACTACATCACTCCAAATATAACATAGATTCTCTCAGAACACGGTACAAATGCTTCCAAGCACGAGACAGCATGCCTTCAAACATGAGACTGCAACCCTTCAAGCATGAGACTCCATCAATCCAAGCATTAGACTGCACTCCCTCTAAGCATGACATTGCATTCCTCCTAACACAAGGCTGCTTTGATGCAAGCAAGAGACTGCATTTCTTCAACAACAAAAAATCTGCACTGCTACAAACAAGAGATGGCATCCATCCAAACATGAGACAGAATCCCTCCAAAAATAAGACAGCATTTCTTCACACGAGGAAGCATGCTCTAAAACAAGAGACTGCATCCATTCAACCAAGCGAATATAGCGCTCTATGCATGAAACTGCATCCATCTAAGCACGAGACATTGTGCCACCAAACACGAGACTGCAACCCTTAAAACATGGTGCGACTCTACCCTTCCAATCATTAAACCGTATCCATCCATGGAGGAGCCTGCACCACTTCTAAACATGAGACTGCATCCCTCCAAAATGAGAGTGGATCCATTCAGCAAAGAGACTGTATCGTCCTACGCATAAAAACTGCACCCACCTAACCACAAGACATCACCCCACCAAACATGGAACATGATCCTACCAATCATGAGACGTCATCCCACCAAACATCAACATTCCACCCAACATGAGACGTCATCCCACCAAACATGAGATGTCAACCCACCCAACATGAGACGTCATCCCACCAAACATAAGACGTCTTCCCACCAAACATGGGGCATCATCCCACCAAACATGAGACATCAGCCCACCAAACATGAGACATCAGCCCACCAAACATGAGATGTGATCCTTTCAAACATGAGACATCATCCCATCAAACATGAGACATCATCCCACCAAACATGAGATGTCATCCCACCAAACATAAGACAGCATTCCTTCATACAAGAGACATCATCCCACCAAACATGAGGCAACATCCCACCAAACATCGGACATCATCCTTCCAAACATGAGACGTTAACCCCCAAACATGAGACGTCATCCCACCAAACCTGAGACGTCATCCCACCAAACATAAGACAGCATTCTTTCATACAAGAGACGTCATCCCTCCAAACATGAGACTTTGTCCCACCAAACATGAGGTGTTGTCCCACCAAACATAAGACATCATTCCACCAAACATGGGGCAGCATCCCACCAAACATGGGACATCATCCCATTAAACATGAGACGTCATCCCACCAAACATGAGCTGTCATCCCACCAAACATGAGACAGCATTCCTTCATACAAGAGATGTAATCCGCAAACATGAGACATCATCCCGCCAAACATATGACATCAACCCACCAAGCATGAGACATCATCCCACCAAACATGAAACGTCATCCCTCCAAACATGAAGCGTCATCCCACCAAACATGATACATCATCCCACCAAACATGAAGGGTCATCCCACCAAACATATGACATCATCCCGCCAAACATATGACATCAACCCACCAAACATGAGACATAATCCCACCAAACATGAAACGTCATCCCTCCAAACATGAAGCGTTATCCCACCAAACATGATACATCATCCCACCAAACATGAAGCGTCATCCCACCAAACATGTCATCATCTCACCAAACAAGAAACATCATCCCTCCAAACATGAAACATCATCCCACCAAACATCAGATATCCCACCAAAGAAGAGACATCATCCCACCAAATATAGGCATCATCTCACCAAAAATGAGGCAGCATTCCTTCATACAAAAGATGTCATCCCACAAACATGAGACGGCCTCCCACCAAACACGAGACATCATCACCCAAACACGAGACGTCATCCCCCAAAACACGAGACGCCATCCCCTCAAACATCAGACATCATCCCACCAAACACGAGACTTCATTCCTCCAAACACGAGACATTATCCCACCAAACATGGGGCATCAGCCCACCAAACATGAGACATGATCCCACCAAACATGATGCATCATCCCACCAAACACATGTCATCATCCCACCAAACATGAGACATCATCCCACCAAACATGAGACATCCCACCAAAGAAAAGACATCATTCCATCAAACATCAGACATCATCCCATCAAACAAGAGGCATCATCCTACCAACCACAAGGCATCATCCTACCAACCACAAGGCATCATATCACCAAACACGAGACACCATCCCACAGACATCCCACCAAAGAAGAGACATCATCCCACCAAACACGAGACATCACCCCACCAAACATTAGATATCCCACCAAATAAGACATCATCCCAAACATGAGACATCATCCCATCAAACAAGAGATATAATCCCACCAAACACGATACATCATCCCAAACAAACATGAGACATCTTCCCCACCAAACATGAGACATCATCCCACCAAACATGAGACATCCCACCAAATATGAGACATCATCCCACCAAACATGAGACATCATCCCACCAAACATGAGACATCATCCCACCAAATACGAGACAGGATCCCCCAAACATGAGACATCATCCCACCAAACACGAGACATCATCCCACCAAACACGAGACACGATCCCCCCAAAAACAAGACATCATCCCACCAAACATGGGACAGCATACCTTCAAACAAGAGGCTGCATCCCTCCAAGCATCACTCTGTTTGTAATACTGTATTTAAGTAGGTTTAAATAGAACTGTGAGTCTTACCATTTCAGGACAAGTTGTATCCAGGGTGATGTCAAAATACAATTTATATATACTTGTAACACAGCAATTTAGAGTCATACTTTACGGACAAGTGATTTACACAATATACAAGAAGCAACATAAAAAATATTTATCATTCCACCTTTGAAGGTTAGACAAGCGTGTTGCAGTCACCCCTCCAGGCATGAGAATTCATCCAAAGATTAGGTTTAGAGGTTAGGCAAGCATTTTACAATCACAAATTTGCCTACAGTTGTCTCAGTGCCCATCAAGAATAATGACTGTATATTATGTTGGTCATCTTTAACATTAGGGCTAGGAATCTCAGGAAAGGCACAGGATCTACTGGGTAAATGTGACATCAAAGGACCCCCTTCTGTTTTGGTCTATTTTTTATAGGCACCGTAGACATGGACGTGAACGTGTCAGTAAGGTCATCATGGTAGGCTGCGTCAGTCCGCCTGTTAAAAATGGGGGTCTCTAGTTGGAAATGGTTTGCACCTTTGTCCAAGTAGGGACCCTTCTTCCTAGTCAGGGTAAGGGGGATACATTTCTAAAATAAGCCCTGCTCACCCCCTTGGTAGCTTGGCACGAGCAGGCAGGCTTATCTCAGGGGCAGTGTGTAAAGCATTTGTGAACACATACAGTAATGCAATGAAAATACTACAAATGGACACCACACGGGTTTAGAACAATAAGCAAAACATTATCAAAACCAACCAGACCAAATACGACAAAAAGTCCACATACAATGCTGTAAAAGTAGTTACTTTGCAAGATAACTTTTAAAATGCAAAAATAGCTGCAAAACACACTTCTTCCAAGTCGGTAGCTCCGTCCGGGGCTACCGCGATGCTGAAAACGTCAGAGTCTAACAGTTCCAGCTGATAGCGTCGGTACGGGCCAGCTAAAGCGTTGACAGACTCGTAGACAATACCTTTCTTGTTGCGGCCGACACATTTGTATGGACTGGTCGGGGCAACCATTGCGGTTGCGGTGAAGTGGCACGGTGCAGGGTGTGGTGCCATCATGGTGTGGTGCAGGCAGCGGCTCAGCGACGGTGTCCGTGAGACCAAGGCTTTCATGCGGGGTAAGGCGGTGTTCGATGCGGTGCAGCCAGGCTGTGGTGCAGGCGACGGAGCCGATCGCTGTTCGGGTTGGGCAGCGACGGTGCCGGTGATGTCCAGGCAGGGTGAGAACAAGGTGGTGCGGAGTGCGGTGCCCACAGGACGCAGTGCAAGCAGCGGCTCGGTGACGATTGTCCAGACGGCATCGGTGAGACAAAGGATGTGGTACAAAGTGCGGCGGTGCCTTCTGCCGGGCCTTCAAGACACGGATTCCTGCGACGGACTCGGTGACAGAGTCGGTTGCCCTTTTCTTCTGAGGCGACTGAAACCAGCGGTTCTAGAGACCGTGCCCAGAAGGATGGAGAGGTCTTTGCTGTTCCTGAGGCCTCTTGAACAGGGTCAAGCTCCACTTCCAACCGCTTGGAGATACTTTCTCAAGCAGGCTGCACACACAGTTCCTCTCCTTGGCAGAAACAGCTACTAGAGGCCAACCCCAGACAGCACACAGCAAAGGGGCAGTACTCCTCCTCCACTTTCTTCCAGCTCTGCTCCTTGGCAGAGGTTCTTCTTGAAGTCCAAAAGTGATCTAAAGGTCTGGAGCCTGGGCCCCACTTTTTATAGTACAAAATCCTTTGTTCTCTGGAGTCAGAGAGTGTGTTTGCACAGCCAGAACCAGTTCTGTCTTCTCTGGTGCAGCTGCCCGGCAGGAGGTGGAGGCAGCATTGTCCAAGGCAGACCAGGCCCATTCAGGTGTGAAAGAAATCTCCTCCTCCTACTCTAAATGCATCCCAGGTCTATTCAGCCCAGCCCTGACTCACCCTGGAAAGGCAGGACACACCTAACACCCCCCCCCCCCCAAGTGGCTGTATGAACAGAATGCACATCCCCAGCCCCTGTCACTCCAAGGCCAGACAGTCAATACACAAACCTAGCAGTGGCACATTGGATGGCTAAGCAAGAAAATACCTTCTTTCTAAAAGTGGCATTTTCACACCCATAATGTAAAAATCATCTTTACTAAAAGTTGCATCTTTAGATTTTGAGTTCAGGCATATTAAACTCCATCTTTCCATCTTGTCCCAATGGGAAGTTATATTTATAAGATGTTATAAATCAACTCCCATTCTATCCTATGGGACAGATAGCCTCAATACTGAAAAAAGAAATTGGCAGTATTTCACTATCAGGACATGCCACACACATTAGGGCACGCCCTATCTTTCACATACACTGCACCCTGCCCACAGGGGTACCTTGGGCCTACCTTAGGGGTGACTCACATGTAAGAAAATGGAAGGTTAGGGCCTGGCAAGTGGGCGCACTTGCTGAATGTTAATTCAAGACAAAATGTTTTGAATGAACCGGGCGCACAGCTATAAGAAACTTATCTTCCTATATATAAAGCTTATTACTGAAGTTTGTCTACTTTCAAACAATATAACATGAACACAATTTAAGAATCAAACAATGATCTCCTTGTTCATTTTCATTTACTTTTCATAATATACATATTTACATGTCATTGAATTTGTTTTGATTCACTTGTCATTACTTCATGACTCAATTGATTATTGCATAATAACTGTCAAATACATCATGAGCGAATCATCGTAACATTATATGTATCTCAACAATAGCGGTGACAATTGATGACCTTCGGCCCGATGCATTTCGGGACCTCCTGTCCCTTCCTCAGGGGCCACTGCAAATATAAGTAAAGTCATTTATAATATGGATGTTCCTCATAGACAAAACAGTATACAACTGTATCTTAACAGTGTACATATCTCAGTGTAGCCATCAATACCCAACGGTGCCATCAGGAACTACATGTCCATATATGACTTGGAAACTGTGTGTACCGTGGATACCAGTGCAAAAATGAATGAGAAACCGACACGAGTGAAATGTGCACATGTGAAGGTGAGCTTACAAAAACGTGCAGAAAAAGGAGAAAAACCTCTGCCGGGAGTCTCTAGGAATACGTGTGTTAAGTCATATTTAAAATGGTACACGAAGTGCCCAGCGTGAAAGCGAAAAACTGAACGTCTATAACAAACCTTGAAGCTAGAGGATACAGGCTTCAAAGAGTGGTGAGATGGTAATTGCCCTAGAGTCACAGGCACAGTTCTACCGAAGCTGAAACATACGTAAAGTGGCGGTTACTACTAGGGCTAATGCGAAGTGCAATGTGCGTGACAAACAACAGACTGTGTTTGTACCTTAATATGCGTAAGGTTAGGGCCTGGCAAGTGGGCGCACTTGCCAGGTAGACATGGCAGTACTAGACTGCACACAGACACCGCAATGGCAGGCCTGAGACTCTGTTGCAAAGCCGCTTGTGTGGGTGGCACAATCAGTGCTGCAAGCTCACTAGCAGCATTTGGTTTACAGACCCTAGGCACACAGAGTGCACTGTACTAGGGACTTAACAGTAAACCAAATAACCCAATCATGGAAACACTAATCCATCATAACAATTTACAGAGGGAGCACTTGCACTTTGGCACTGAACAGCAGTGGCAAAGTGCCCAGAGCATCTAGACCAGCAAAACGAAGTTCAACACACAGCAAAAACACAGGAGGCAAAGGCAGATATACAGGGGAAACCCACGCCAAGGCTGCCAGGTCTAACACCGCCATTTCATGATGGTAGGCGGAGGCCCACATGTCCATGCCGTTGCATTTTTACTCATGGTGAGGAGCAATAGATTGGCAATTATCTTTCTTCTGCGCAGTGGGAATCCTACCCACATACCCTACCTGTGCTACAAGAGGGACGTATCCATTTGATAGTCGGTATTGTTACTAATGGTTTAAAAAATAGACAGTGCCAGGTCAAATAAATAAAATCAGCTGTTCAATATTTAGTGGGCAAAGCCACCCAGCATGCTCGAGGCCACCATATGTGCCCCATACTCTATATGTGCGTGGTCCACAGTAAATGCACCTGTGCGGCACATACACATTTTACATGAATACTGGGCATTACAAAATAAACAATTCACTTTAATGCAGATTAATAGGTGACTGGCATCTCAGATCTATACTAAGAATCCTATTGTGTGGACAATGAAATTATGCAGCAATGGAGGGCAAAAGTATGCAGCAGGGCTGACTAAATTTGGCAGCAGAAAAGGCAAATTACCTCCTCGTCTGTCTTCCATGAGCCAGTCCTTACCTGCAAAACTTCATCTCCTTCCTGCAGAACCTGTTCCCTAACTAGCTGACCTGTAAAATTCTCCCAACATCGCCGTCACTACCCAACAGCCAGTAGATAAGGGAGGAACACTGATATCACTTATTTTCATCTAGAGCGAAGCTGGAGAATCCTATTGTCCGAAGGCTAAGGATCAATACAAAGAAGGTCTGAGAAATGTTTGCAAATCTTCCCGTAAAGCACAGAGAGAATTCTTTTCCTCTCACATTTTGGCAGCTTCAAATACCTCACGTGAGGTAGCAAAAATTGTCCATTCTTTTCTCGCTCCTGAGGCAGTAAATAGAAAAATCAGCCCTTCTTGTGAACTTTATGACGATCTATCTTCATTTTTTCATGATAAAATTCAGAAATTGTATGCAATCTTTCCCACAAACATAACACTGGAGGTGCCGGTAGACTCGGGGGTAGAACAAAGTCATCTCCTCTCAAATATTCTTAAAATTTCACAGGAAGTTTAGATCAAAGAACTTGAGAAATGTAAATCAGGATCCCCAGCAGATCTTTGCCCACTTTGAATCTTACAGTTGATTGCCTCTAACATCAATCTGGTGTACAACAAAATTCTGAACACCTCCCTAGAGGTTGGCCGTTTTCCCTTCTGACCGTGGAAACACTCTTTTCTTCAGCCCTTACTTAGGAAGCCTAATGCAGATCCGGCCACCTTGAGCAACTTTAGCCCATCTCCCTTTTACCAGCAGCAGCCAAAATCTCGGAGAAATTGGTAAATGGCCAGCTCTCCTCCTTTCTAGAACCTAATGGCCGGTTGCACAACTCATAGGCTAGCTTCCGACAAGGTATGAGTACTGAAACTGCCTATTTGGAAGTGACCGAATATATTAAAGACCATCTTGATGCTACAATGGTGATTATGTTGGACCTATCGGCAGCATTCGATATGGTTTCACATGCCACCCTTTTGGATAGACTTAAGGTAATATTTACAAGTAAAGTGACGGAGCGTGGCGTTAGCCTTCTTGGCTTAATGCAGCGCTCTGCCACTTTTGAAACGCTGGGCTGCAAGGTATTTACAACAATACGGTGCAGCACTGCGTTTCCCCCTGTGCTGGCGCTAATTACAGCTGCCTAGTGCCAACGCAGGCACCATTGCACCATAGTGCAAGGGTGCCTGCATTGTGGGAATGATTGTTAATGTGCAGGATGGTGTCCCTTCCTGCAAATAAACAATCTTAAATTGCGATTTGTAACTTCTATGTGTGCTGCTTGGTGCAGCACACATAGAAGTTGCAACTCGTCATTTTTAAAATGATTGTTTATGTGCAGGAACGGACACCTTCCTGCACATAAACAATTATGCATGGCATTTCGCTGTTTCTATGTGCGCTGCACAATGCAGCACACATACAAACAGCAAAAACGAAGAGAAATAAAGCATTTTTCCTCATGGTGTCATGTTAAGACCAGCCTTTTTTGGTCTTAATTTTGGCGCTGCCCCATATTTACGCCACCCTTGTAAATATGGGGCCGCGTCAAAATCAATGGGTGTTGCGGCGGAATGCCCACCGCAACACCCATTGCCCACCGCTTTCACACTAGGTATAGCATGAAAGGGTGCCTTATTTACAGGGCAGCGTAAAGCCACGTTAAGTGGCTTAACACTGCCATGTAAATAAGGCGAAGCCCATATCACCACAGGAACGTCGAAAAAAGTGACGTTTCTGTGGCGATAGGGGCTTGTAAATATGCTCCTTAGTTCAGCTGACATACAAGGCACAGCCTTCTCTTGGCTGAAGTTGTTTTTAGAGGCTAAATCTCAGCAGGTTTATCTTCATCCTTTCTCATCCCACTCTAGGCCTCTTCTGTTTGGAGATCCTCAGGGCTCAGCTTTGAGTCCCACTTTGTTCAATCTTTATCTAGCACCACTGGGCCAGTTGATTGAGTCTTGAGGTGGGCCTGTGGTGTCTTATGCGGATGATACCCAACTACTATTGTCCTTCCAGCATCAATCAGATGCTGTCCTCAGGAAGCTCAAGGAATGTCTAAAGGGAGTTGCTGGTTGGATGGATGCCAATTTTCTCAAACTAAATTCAGACAAAACTAAAGTTCTTTTCTTAGATCCAAGCAGCCCACCTCCCCTAGTCGTTGGTGGCCTGAGAAAATGAATCCGCCCGACCCCTGCTTCTACAGCCTGGAAACAAGTTCTGCAGGACGGAGATGAAATCTGGCAGGTAAGGACTGTATTGGGAAAGCCTTGGTCTTGGAGTATTGAAGATTACTGGTAAGTAACTGGGACATAACGGGGCATAATGTGGGAGCCCACCCCTCAAGATGCAGGGGAAGGGAATGTGCAGGGGCAATTTTGCTGTCTGACCTCATTTTTCTTTCACCAAGGTAATTATCCCCTTAAATTGTTCCCATTCACATAACAATTCCATATGCATACTTGAGGTAGAGTGCCTTTGAAATAAAAAGAATAAGCGGATAAGTACCACATTTATTTTCAATTTTCAATTGCATCTAATAAATTGAAATATCACCACAATCATTTTATCTTATTAATACTTGCAACCATAACCATAATAGGCTCATAGAGCCTATTTAAAAAGCTGTAATACAGCAAGAAGAGATCATTTAGGCATTCGAATATCGGAGGCAAAGAGCTCCTCTAAGGAGCTCTTTAAGATCCTTAAGGAGTTCACTAACCCCAGAGCTAATAGTCCCTCTCTCCCGCCTACGCAAAGGATTTGTGACGACCTTGCCAACCATTTTAAGCAGAAGATCGACAAAATTTATAGCTCCTTGGGTGGAGTAGAGGTCTCGAAGGGGACAGTCCCTTCTCGGATTGATACTTCACTACCTAGGCTCGATTCTTTTGAAGCTATCACGATTGAGCAAGTGGAGTCTGTACTAGCTCACACTAAATCAGGCTCGCCGTTAGATCCGGCTCTGCCTTTTATTATGTCAGAATTAGCCCCGCTCTTATCTTCCTCGCTCTCGGAAGTCTGTAACATATCTTTGGCCACGGCCACATTCCCCATTAAATGGAAGAAGGCGCACATTAAACCTCTGCTGAAGAAGGCTCTGGCAGATCCGGCAGACCTGCAAAATTATAGACCGATTTCTCTCCTTCCTTGCTGCTCTAAGGTCATAAAGACTTTGATTAATCAACAACTCTCGGGATACTTGGAGCAGAATAATCTACTGGACCCCTCCCAGTCGGGCTTCCGGGCAGGGCATAGCACCGAAGGTGCCTTGGCGGAAGTAACAGATACAATAAGGATGTCATTGGATAAGGGGATCCCTACAATGTTAGTGCTCCTTGACCTGTCGGCGGCCTTCGACACCATCTCTCATAGTATCCTTCTGGATAGGCTACGAGAGATTGGTGTCAGAGAAATGGCCTTAACCTGGCTACAAAGCTTTCTGACCAACAGAACACAATGTGTCCAATTGGATGCATTTGTGTCGCAGACCACGTTATTGGACAAGGGGGTCCCCCAGGGGTCCATTTTAAGTCCTACCTTGTTCAACATCTATGTGGCCCCTCTGGCTGCCATTATTAGATCTTGCGGTTTTGAGACGATCTCGTATGCGGATGACACTCAGGTGATAGTCCCCATTGAGACGGATCCCAAGGTAACCAGAGCAAAGTTTAAGACCTGTATGTTGAAAATAGCCACATGGATGAGTAAGAACTTCCTTCAGCTCAACTCCAACAAAACGGAGATTCTCCTGTTTGGGAAGGCTGAGGAACTGTGGTCTGCGGACTGGTGGCCTATAGAACTTGGGGAAGCACCTAGCCCAAAAAAGCAGGCAAGGAACCTGGGCATTGTTATTGATAACAAACTTTCTATGGAGGATCATGTGAAGACGGTCTCAGGTACATGTTTCGGACTAATGCGGATGCTGAGAAAGATCTTTCCGTGGATTCCCCTTGCGGCCAGAAAGACCTTAATACAGGCGCTTCTAGTCAGTAGACTAGATTACGGCAATTCATTATTAGTTGGAATGAGGGAAGATCTATCATCAAGGCTGCAAGTAGTCCAAAATACGGCAGCGCGTCTGGCTCTCAACAAACCGGTACTCACCTCGTCATTACCTCTCTTGAGACAATTGCACTGGCTGCCCATTAGGAAGAGAGCAGTCTTCAAGCTCTTGTGTATAGTGTTTAAAGTACTTCAAGGGACTGGCCCTGCATACTTAAGGGAGAAGCTAATACCCTACGTCCCGGTGTGCCAATTGAGATCGAGTAATCGGAAATTGCTGTGTCCCCGGAAAATCAGTAAAACCAAAATGGGTGGTCGTGCGTTCTCTCACTTAGCCCCCTTCCACTGGAATAGACTACCAGACGAGATCCGAGCGTGTACAACCCTTGTGCAGTTTAAGAAACAGCTTAAAACATGGATGTTTTAACTGTCATGGGTCACCGGTTGTGTGCCACTAAGGCGCCGAGAGATCCCTTCGGGGATGATTTGTTGCGCAATAGAAGTTCTAATAACAATAACAATAACCTATTGCGGGGTCAATTCAAAATCACTCATGCAAAGTTGAACATATCTGTACATTTACAGACACACACACGTGTGCACACACACACTGAATTCATTTGTCACTCCCTCTCTCCTGCTTTGCTTCTCTGATCCTACATCCCATCACACAAAAACTTCATTTTTTGCGACAATACCCACTACAACAACACCTTACTAACTAGATTTATTATCTTCTTTTCTCAAACACAACACATAGCTTCCCTGACAGCACACCAGAACACTAAAGTCATATCAATCAATCAGTTGGTATTTGGATAGCGCGGCTTATCACTCCAGGGGTTACACAGATGCTAAATATAGTTGGCAAAGTGCTGCCTGCTAAACAGTTCTACCCAAGCAACTCATCAACATGCGTCTTAGAGGCATTCATATAACCTTAACCTAACCTAGGATCTCTACTAGAACCCCTCAATAAATTTTGTGATCCCTTTCTGCAACCACTTGTTAAGAAGACACCCTCATACCTTCAGGACACCAGGGATGTCTTGAACCTGATCGCTAACATAGAAGGGAGTGAGGAGATCAACATTTTGATGACTTTAGATGTTGAGGCGCTATATACAAACATTCCCCAAGAAGCGACATTGAGAGTTGTGGAAACGCGTCTACTAGCTGAAAACTGGACCTCACAGACACCTATCAGCTTCATCATGGACTGTGCCACCATAGCAATGCGGGAAAACTTCTTCCAATTTCAAGATACCTTGTACCATCAAACCCAGGGCACGTCCATGGGAAGCACCTTTGCGCCTAGCCTGGCATGCCTGTACGTGGCTGAGTTCGAGCGTCTGTGCATTTCAAACAATAATCCTTACTCGGATAACATCCTGATTTGGCGTCGTTACATAGACTATATTCTCGTCTTTTGGAAGGGAGATGACAGCACCTGCAACTCCTTTTTCACGTGGGTGAACACACTGGACCCCTTCCTTAAATTCACATGGTCTATCTCCCCCACTGAAATCCACTTTTTGGATCTAACCATCACGCTGCAAAACGGTGAGATGTCAACCAACACCTTCAAAAAACCAACGGACTTCAATAACCTATTGCTTTACGGGGGCCACCACCCAAAGGCGCTACGGGACAACCTCCCCTTCGGACAATTTCTGAGGCTGCAAAGAAACTGCAACACTATCTCCAGCTTTAAGAAGGAAGCATCCTCACTGAGCAAGAACTTGGAAGCCCGTAATTACCCACCATCGGTCATCAAGAGGTCCCGTGAGAGAGCACTCAATAACAACAGAGAGGCACTTCTGGAACCCAAACAGAAGGACGAGGAAGACATCATTACATGTGTAACTACCTTCACACCAGATTCCAACAGGATACAAAGAGTGATCAGGAAACATTGGAAGATTGTCCAATCTGGCAACCTGAAAATCCCGATGCCCGCTTTGCCATGAAACGCACGAGCAAATTACGAGACATGTTGGTTCACACACATCCACCTATTACACCTAAACGGACACAAAGTACACTGTGGAACTCCACACCTGTAAGGGGGCATTACCCCTGCGGCCAGTGAGGGGGAGTGCTGTCTTACAAAACATACCAAGGAAATAACCCTCAGAGACAACAAGATCTGGACACAATGTACCCATACTAATTGTAATACTAAGAACTGCATCTACCTTATCAAATGCCCGTGTCCCCTCAGATACATCGGTATGACTACCCGGCCTGTACAGACTAGGATTACCGAACACCGGAGTAACATTAGATGCCAGAAAAACACCACGAAAATGAGTACTCACTTCATATCTCATCCACACAGGCCAGAGGATATATACTGGATGGTACTGGAAACCAATACTACCTGGAGCACACAAAAACTGTTTGAAATGGAACAGCGTTGGATTTTCCGCCTTTCCTCCCAGTCTCTTGGACTGAATGATGATATACCATGGAACAAACTAAATACCCTAACAGTAGAAACACAGTACTAGCTCTGCACCTGTACAGTGCCCATTCTAGACTCCCACACTGAGAGGGAACCTAGCCTCCACATACTCTGACATGGTGTACGTCTGATCCATCACTAAATCTTTAGCTTTTCCTTTTTAAAATAAGGGGGAACCGTTAGACCACCTACAGGGGTAGCGGTCCCTACCGCCAACTTTGCATAATAATAAGAGGCAGGAGTTTTACTTCACTATGGACCATCACACCATACACTTAGAATAACCATTCTCGGTTTGTGTCTCATATCAATTGAATGAGACATCAAGAGCAATGTAAACATTGTGTATGGCAGATCACCGTTCCTGATACACTAAACCAAACAACACATATGATGCCCCCACTCAAAGATGGCCGCCACGTTCATCGCCTAGCCTCACGCTGCCAAGTACCGGTGGGCATCGACGTGTCCCATGTGACTCATGCTACTTAGTCACCAACATGGCTGCTCCGTCCCAGTAATCCAGGTTGGATGGAGCAGGGTAGGTCTGACGGCAGTGTTCGGTCCAGCAAACAAGTAAGTGGTGCAGGAAGGGGGGTTGAGTTCCTCTCTTTCACGACTCGGCATCCTCGTATCACAAGTTATTTGGGCACGGGGACAGTGTCACCTCTACAGCAGGGGTAGCATGAAAGTATTAAATATTAAGTTTCCGATCTAGGACAAATACGTGGGCGCGGTATATAACTCGTATCACAAGTCACTTGGGCACGGGGTAATGGTCACTTCCCCTGCAGGGGAAGCATGTCAACATCAAATATTAAGTTTCCGATCAAGCCCAACACGTGGGAGCGCTAAACAACTCTACTACCTAAGTCAGCGGGTGTCACTAACATTTCCAACGTTACCCGAGCACGCTCCAGTGGAGCTGAGTACAAAGGGAGTCTTTCACGATTGCCAAACACCCCTAAGCACTCAAGGGAGATCCTAAACATGAGTGCGGTACCAATATTTACCCCAGGGTTCTTACTTTGACCGTATGAACCGCATACGCGCCTATAATTAGTATGTCATTAGTACACATTATCATTAATATGGACAGTGCTACTTTGTCACACACGCATTCAGCTCTCTTGCTCAAGGGAGACTGTCGCTATGTAGAGCATCGC
Organism: Calotriton arnoldi; assembly: GCA_963921515.1. Classification (NCBI taxonomy): domain Eukaryota; kingdom Metazoa; phylum Chordata; class Amphibia; order Caudata; family Salamandridae; genus Calotriton; species Calotriton arnoldi. The sequence goes on along the minus strand of CAWUFW010001892.1, from coordinate 156,475 downwards.
GCCACATGGTAGGAACAAGTTGGCATGCCAAGTACCACACATCGCGGGTGCTTCAATACCACTCACAACACCCTGAATAAATACACCTGTCCGTAGTGTCAAATGGTTCCTCTCCTATTATGTCTTCTGAAGGTGTCCCTCAGTGTGGCCCGGACCCTCCAATCCACCTATGAAGCACCAGACACCTCTAATTGAGGTAAGTTATCAAATGGCCACTACGCAATGTCGCCTATATGCATTAAGTAAGGCAAACGTTTTCTAACTACATACAGAGTTGTCTTCCTACTACCTGATATTTGCAAGCAGTTTCTAGTTTTAACTTTTGTCATTAATTTCTTGTTTTAATCATGACACCCACAGCATCCCTTGTGACAAGGAGTGATTACGTTACTGCGTGACACGTAAGCTACACGTCACCCTGTCCAGGATGTATTGTAAATACACTACTGTTGTTGTATCTACTATTGCACTTATTATGGTACACCGAGTTCTAATGTCGCCTATTTTTCTTCCACCTCTTGTTTCTCTTTTCACCAGGTGGATTTACCTACCAGCACCCCAGCAGGGGATACCGGAACACATTATTAGGTTTTCCTCGAGTAGCGAGGGTACACCCAGCCACGACAGGGGATACATTGATTATTTAGGTCCTGAAGTAGTGCCGCCCGACGGTGGGGCTTAGATGGCACGAAACATGTTGACCGCATTACACTAGCGACCTCTTCCGACTACTAGCTATCCTGGTACCTAAGGACCACAAGATAGCACCACTGCTTTTACCTAGTCCTGGGCCCCATCTCTGATTAAAATTGATAGTTTGTGGGTTCCAGAGCCTATTTTAAGTCACCTTTTACATATTGGACTCACCATTTAACCGCCCACTTGCATTTATCATTACAGCATCTTCAAATCAAAAGATCTCTGAAAAATCAGCCCCCAGGCCCGTCAGGCATTGCAGCGTCGGCCAGACGAGGAGCGCCCAATGATGAAGCATGACACCCTAACAGGTGTGTGAGGGCATTAAGATCTGAAATACAGATCTCCTAGTGACACGTACCCCAGCCACATAGTGCAAATACTGGTGTCTATCTGGCAGAGGAACTACTCCCCCTTTTGATTATTAGTATTTTCTTGCTTAGCCATCCAGTGTGCCTCTGCTAGGGTTGTGTATTGACTGTCTGGCCTTGGAGTAACAGGGGCTAGGGATGTGCATTCTGTTCAGACAGCCACTTTGGGGGGGGGGGGGTAGGTGTGTCCTGCCTTTCCAGGGATGAGTCAGAGCTAGGCTGAATAGACCTGGGCTGCATTTAGAGTAGGGGGAGGAGATTTCTTTCACACCTGAATGGGCCTGGTCTGCCTTGGACAATGCTGCCTCCACCTCCAGCAGGGCAGCTGCACCAGGAAAGACAGAACTGGTTCTGGCTGGGCAAAGACACTCTCTGCCTCCAGATAACAAAGGATTTTGTACTATAAAAAGTGGGGCCCAGACCTTCAGCTCACTTTTGGACTTCAAGAGGAACCTCTGCCAAGAGAAGAGCTGGAAGAAACTGGAGGAGGAGTACTGCCCCTTTGCTGTGTGCTGTCTGGGGTTGGCCTGCAGTAGCTGTTTATGCAAAGGAGAGGAACTGTGTGTGCATCCTGCTTGAGAAAGTATCTCCAAGGGGTTGGAAGTGGAGCTTGACCCTGTTCAAGAGGTCTCAGGAACAGCAAAGACCTCTCCATCCTTCTGGGCACCGTCTCTAGAACCGCTGGTTTCAGTCGCCGCAGAAGAAAAGGGCAACCGACTCTGTCACCGAGTCCGTCGTAGGAATCCGTGTCCTGAAGGCCCCGCAGAAGGCACCGCCGCACTTTGCACCGCATCCTTGGTCTCACCAATGCCGTCTGGATAATCATCACCGAGCTGCTGCTTGCACCGCATCCTGTGGGCACCGTACTCCGCATCGCCTCTTCTCACCCAGCCTGGACCTCACCGACACCGTCGCTGCCCTACCCGAACATCGATCGGCTCAGTCACCTTCACCGCAGCCTGGCAGCACCGCATCGAGCACCGCCTCTCCCCGTACCGCAAGCCTTGGCCTCACCGACACCATCACCGAGTCGCTGCCAGCACTGCACCGTGAGGGCACCACACCCTGCACCGTGCCACTTCACCACAACCGCGATGGTTGCCCCAACCAGTCCGTACCAACGTGTCGGCCGCAACAATTAAGGCATTGTGTACTAGTCTGTCAACGCTTTAGCTGGCCCATACTGATGCGGTCGGCTGGAACTGTTAGAATCTGTCGTTTTCAGCATCGCGGTAGCCTCGGACGGAGCTACTGACTTGGGAGAATTGGGTTTTGCAGCTATTTTTGCATTTGAAAGGTTATCTTGCAAAGTAACTACTTTTACAGTATTGTATGTGGATTTTTTGTCGTATTTGGTCATGTTGGTTTAGATAACGGTTTGCTTTTTTTCTAAACCTGTGTGGTGTCCATTTGTAGTATTTTCACTGTATTACTGTATGTGTTCACAAATGCTTTACACACTGCCTCTGAGATAAGCCGGTCTGCTCGTGCCAAGCTACAGGGGTGAGCAGGGGTTATTATAGAAGTGTATCCCCCTTACCCAGACTAGGAAGAAGGGTCCCTATTTGGACAAAGGTGCAAACCATTGCCAACTAGAGTCCCCCATTTCTAACAGGCGGACTGACGCAGCCTACCGTGATGACCTTACTGACACGTTCACGTCCATGTCTACGGTGCCTATAAAAAATAGACCAAAACAGAAGGGGGTACTTTGATGTCACATTTACCCGGTAGATCCTGTGCCTTTCCTGAGATTCCTAGCCCTAATGTTAAAGATGACCAACATAAGATACAGTCATTATTCTTGATGGGCACTGAGACAACCATAGGCAAATTTGTGATTGCAAAATGCTTGCATAACCTGTAAACCTAATCTTTGGATGAAGTCTCATGCCTAGAAGGGTGACTGCAACACGCTTGTCTAACCTTCAAAGGTGGAATGATAAATATTTTTTATGTTGCTGCTTGCATAATATGTAAATCACTTGTCCGTAAAGTATGACTCTATATTGCTGTGTTACAAGTATATTTAAAATGTATTTTGACATCACCGTGGATACAACTTGTCCTGAAACAGTAAGACGCACATTTCTATTTAAACCTACTTAAATACAGTATTACAAACAGAGGGATGCTTGGAGGGATGCAGCCTCTTGTTTGAAGGTATGCAGTCCCATGTTTGGTGGGATACTGTTCCATGTTTGGGGGGATTGTGTCTCGTGTTTGGTGGGATGATGACTCATGTTTGGGGGATTGTGTCTCATGTTTGGTGGGATGATGTCTCATGTTTGGTGGGGATGATGTCTCATGTTTGGTTGGGATGATGTCTCGTGTTTGGTGGGATTATATCTCTTGTTTGGTGGGATGATGTCTCATGTTTGGGATGATGCCTCGTGTTTGGTGGGATGATGTCTCTTCTTTAGTGGGATGTCTGATTTTGGTGGGATGGTGTCTCATTTTTGGTGGTATGATGCCTTGTGGTTGGTAGGATGATGCCTCTTGTTTGATGGGATGATGTCTCTTCTTTGGTGGGATGTCTGATGTTTGGTGGAATGATGTCTCATGTTTGGTGGGATGATGACTTGTGTTTGGTGGGATGATGCATCATGTTTGGGATGATGTCTTCTTTGGTGGGATATCTAATGTTTGGTGGGGTGATGTCTCTTGTTTGGTGGCATGATGTCTCTTTTGGTGGGATGATGACTTGTGTTTGGTGAGATGGTGTATCATGTTTGGTGGAATGATGTCTCGTGTTTGGTGGGCTGATGCCCCATGTTTGGTGGGATATAGTCTTGTGTTTGGAGGAATGAAGTCTCGTGTTTGGTGGGATGATGTCTCGTGTTTGGTGGGATGAAGTCTCGTGTTTGGGGGATGACCTCTCGTATTTGGGGGGATGAGGTCTCATGTTTGGGGGATGAGTTCTCGTGTTTGGTAGGATGCCGTCTCATGTTTGTGGAATGACATCTTTTGTATGAAGGAATGCTGTCTCATTTTTGGTGGGATGATGCCTATATTCGGTGGGATGATATCTCTTCTTTGGTGGGATGTCTGATGTTTGGTGGGATGATGTCTCATGTTTGGACGGATGATGTTTCATGTTTGGTGGGATGACGACTCATGTTTGGTGGGATGACGCTACATGTTTGGTTGGATGATGTCTCATGTTTGGTGGGATGACGTCTCATGTTTGGAGGGATGACGTTTCATGTTTGGTGGGCTGATGTCTCATGTTTGGTGGGTTGATGTCATATTTTTGGTGGGATGACGCTTCATGTTTGGTGGGATGATGTATCATGTTTGGTGGGATGACGCTTCATGTTTGGAGGGATGACGTTTCATGTTTGGTGGGTTGATGTCTCATGTTTGGTGGGTTGATGTCATATGTTTGGTGGGATGATGTCTCATGTTTGGGGATTACATCTCTTGTATGAAGGAATGCTGTCTCTTGTTTGGTGGGATGACATCTCATGTTTGGTGGGATGATGTCTCATGTTTAATGGGATGATGCCCCATGTTTGGTGGAAGGATGTCTTATGTTTGGTGGGACAACGCCTCATGTTTGGTGGGACACAGTCTCATGTTTGGTGGGATGATGTCTCTTCTTTGTTGGGATGTCTGATGTTTGTTGGGATGCTGTCTCGTGTTTGGTGGTATGATGCCTCGTGGTTGGTAGGATGATGCCTCTTGTTTGATGGGATAATGACTTGTGTTTGGTGGGATGATGTATCATGTTTGGAGGGATGATGTCTTGTGTTTGGTGGGGTGATGACCCATGTTTGGTGGGATAATGTCTTGTGTTTGGAGGAATGAAGTCTTGTGTTTGGTGGGATGATGTCTCGTGTTTGGTGGGATGACATCTCGTGTTTGGGGGGATGATGTCTCGTGTTTGGGGGGATGACGTCTCGTTTTTGGAGGATGATGTCTCATGTTTGGTAAGATGCCGTCTCATGTTTGTGGAATGACATCTTTGGTATGAAGGAATGCTGTCTCATTTTTGGTGGGATGATGCCTATATTTGGTGGGATGATGTCTCTTCTTTGGTGGGATGTCTGATGTTTGGTGGGATGATGTCTTATGTTTGGAAGGATGATGTTTCATGTTTGGTGGGATGACGACTCATGGTTGGTGGCATGACGTTTCATGTTTGGTGGGCTGATGTCTCATGTTTGGTGGGTTGATGTCATATGTTTGGTGGGATGACGCTTCATGTTTGGTGGGATGATGTATCATGTTTGGTGGGATGACGCTTCATGTTTGGTGGGATGATGTCTCATGTTTGGTGGGTTGATGTCATATGGTGGGATGACGTTTCATGTTTGGTGGGATGATGTCTCATGTTTGGTGGGTTGATGTCATATGTTTGGTGGGATGACGTCTTATGTTTGGGGATTACATCTCTTGTATGAAGGAATGCTGTCTCATGTTTGGTGGGATGACATCTCATGTTTGGTGGGATGACGCCTTATGTTTAATGGGATAATGTCCCATGTTTGGTGGGATGATGCCCATGTTTGGTGGAAGGATGTCTTATGTTTGGTAGGACAACGCCTCATGTTTGGTGGGACTAAGTCTCATGTTTGGAGGGATGACGTCTCTTGTATGAAAGAATGCTGTCTTATGTTTGGTGGGATGACGTCTCAGGTTTAGTGGGATGACGTCCCATGTTTGGTGGGATGATGTCTCTTGTTTGGAAGGATGATGTCCAATGTTTGGTGGGAGGATGCCTCATGTTTGGTGGGATGATGTCTCTTTTATGAAGGAATGCTGTTTTATGTTTGGTGGGATGACGTCTCAGGTTTGGTAAGATGACATCTCATGTTTGGTGGGATGACGGGATAGGTTTATATGATGTATTGTATAAGTTAACACTCGCTGCACCATTTTCTGTTCAGGCGCCATTTTAGGTTGTTGAAATTTATCTTGTGTAATTCCGAGAAACATTCTCTGTTAGTTTTCGTTTCCCCAGATAGGTTTTGTTTTAGCAATGAGCACATTGTTCATTTCAGCACATAGCTTTCTCACTAGATAGAGGTTCTCTCCCACTTGTCTGGTGGCAGGCTCCGAATGGAACGACCTTGAGTTGTGCAACTGTGTGCAGAGATATGAGTTCTGAATTGCCTTTCTTGTATTTCACTAATTAACTGTACCTGCCTGGAAAATTCCATTGTGGGGGTGCCTTTGCTTGACTATGAAACGTACATAATGTATCTTTATGCTTGTCGATTTCAGTCCTTTCTGTAGCACTCCTTGTGACTGGGCAGATGGGGCTCCACTCTGAATGTATCTGAATAAACAATTATTGGTTTGTATGCTCTACTGTCTGACCGACTCTTCTTTTAGTACGGAAGGTCGAGAGGTGGTCTTAGTGACCCGGATGGCCCGAATTGGGTCACCTCCTTCAGTTGGCGCCCGAACAGGGACTCTTTCGGGTTATGCCCCATCCCTTGTCCGTAATCGGAGGTGAGGACGGGAGCACCATCAGGTCGGACTGAAGGCTCAGGGACCCTTGCACGAAGAGCTTGATACTCACAACTGATGCCTCTGTCCCACCGGGGAATGCCCCGCCTAGTGGTCATCCCGACTGGAGTCCTGAACGGCGAAACCTTGGCTCCAGTCACCGGATCAGGACGAAAGGTCCGATCGGAGCCTGCATTGTTGATATGGCTCCCAAAAACCCCAGAGCAACCCGCGATAAGGCGGAGGTGCCACAGGGGGATACAAGCCCAGGAGCATGTGAGTTATGCCGCTGGGGATAGGTGCTCAGACTCTGGGTTTGTTAAACAATCTGCAGAACAGTCTGGAGGGCACGGAAAAAAGGGGCTGTGGATTGACAAGGAGGTGTGGCAAGGAAGCTATCGACTCTGGGGACAACTCGCCTCTTACAAAATGAGACCCAGCATACTAGCGCCTCTCCACAGCCTGCAATTACTGAGCTTTTTCAAGCACTGGGGCTACCAAGTGAGCTTGTTTCTTCCTGCGCTGTGTCTCCGCTGGACACACAGTCTTTGGTTGCGGAAAAGGACTCCCCAGGCCAGGCCTTGACTTCAATCCTGACTTCAGTCTCTCCCTCATCCCAGGTTCTGGCGAAACAGCGGTCCTCCAAAATGACTCTCGAGCTAAACAAACAGAGGAACAAGATGCTAGTTGAGCTGAGCCCCATGGATGGAACACCTGAGTCTTTAGGGACCCATTCAGAATTTGAATCGGATATAGCCTGTCCGGAAATTGGCAACCTGCAGAATGTAAAAGCCCAGGAGGAAGGTCAGCTGGGTCAGTCTTGTCATCATGCTTTTCAGGATGCTCAACCCATAGGCCAGACAGAACCAAATTTGGGTATGGATCATGCTGATCTTCTCTTGAATAGTAATGTAGAAGGTTCTGCCAGTAGGGTTTTGGAGGTTACTCAAGAAAGGTTGAGATAAAATTTACTCCCTCACAGAAGGCTCAGAGTCCACTGTATCCCTTTCTACAACAAGCGACAATGAGCTTAGTGCCCCTCTATCTGATGTCAGCTCATCTTTTGTGCCAGAGATGATTCTGAAGCTCCGTAAAAGTCAAAAAAGTGCAAAAGGGAAACTGGGTGCCCATAGCGACAAAGAACTGCAAGTGGGTGGGGTGGACTTAGGAAGGGATTATTCGGCCACTAATTCGTCTCATCAAACAGGGCCCACTCTAATGTCAAGAGAGGGTATTCAGCAACAGGCTGGAGCCAAAATCATGGGACTGTCCCTGAAGCTAATATACGAGTCCGAAAAGGAACATCAAGCAGAGTCTTAGGCCGAAAGCAGAATGGCCAGACTTGCAACTAAACAGATGGAAGGTGCCATTAAAAAAGTTGGTATATCTTGCATGGAAATAGGGGATAAACTTAAAAATATCGAGGCAAGAACTTCTATCATTGAAGCGGACGTTGGTGCACTGAAGGGGAAGGTTGAATCTCAGGAGGCACAATTAACGGATATTATGTGGAAGATTGAAGATTTTGAAAACCGCCAAAGAAGGAGCAATCTGCGCTCCCTAAGTATTAAAGAAGGGGCTGAAGGTGGAGACATCAGGTCCTACATGCTGGAACTTCTTCAAAGGGCTTTCCCTGAACTGGGAGTCGGAAGTTCAGAGGGTTCACAGATTTCCTTTAATACTTAGCAAACGGGTCCCCCAGGTAGTACAGTGGAAGCTAGACATAGGGCGGTTTGGGTTTTCTTTGGAAATTTCTTGCTTAGACATGCGATATTTGAGAAGGCTCGACCTGACTCCCAGGGACAGTATAAGGATGCGTCCTTTTTTATTCGCCCTGACTTCTGCCACACGACTGTAGAGCGCAGGTGGCGTCTACGACAACTTATAAAGCCTTTCCAAGAGAGCGGGCAGAGCCTTATCTTTTGGCTCCAGCTGGTTTGAAGACTATCGCTAAAGGCAAAATTAAGATTTTTACCTCCAAAATTCAGGTTAAAGAGTACTTGGATGGGCTTAGCTAACAGCATAGAAGGAGAGTCCTTCCCCCCCTATCCAGAAATGAAGCTAAAGCGATCGTGAGTGGTGGGGGTAAAGGATGTGATAAACAGCAGTCTAGACTTCTCAGCATTGCATGGGTAGCTATTACTTATTTATGGTGTTATTTGCATCACTAACATTCTTGGTTTGGGGTACTCTGCAACAAAGTAGTGGTAATGAGGGTTCTCTTTTCCTCCCTTCTCTTTCTTAACCCTTGTGCGGGGGAGGGAGTAGAGTTGGCGGTGAGCTCGCGCAAGCCTCATCCATCAGGCTATGGGTGGCCTGATTGTCTCTATTGATTAGTGGTGGGAGGGGTTAAGGGCTGGAAGGAAGGGGTGGGAGGGAGGGTGCTCCAAGGGGGCACAGGAGTTGGAGGGTGGGTTGGGATGGGCTTTGAGGGACTGATTTCATGGACTAGAAAAGGGTGGTGGGTGTGTACTGAGAGAGAAGCACTGGTTGGAAAAAGCCTGGTGTTAGAACCATTTAATCCTCTGAGTGATGCTAGAAGAAATACTTTTTTAGACTTAGCTATGCTAAGATTATCCTGGACTCTAACAGAAATGGGTTTTTGCGATGGTACCAGGTTGACATACGGTGATGGGCAAGTTTCGCATATCCTCAGTTAACATATGCGGCCTGAATGATGGGGCCAAGAGAAGGCGAGTGGCAGAGGACCTCAAAGCTCTAAGTGCTGATATCTACTGCCTTCAAGAAACACATATTGACAGGGGTAGTAAAATCCAATTAAAAACACAAGGCCTAAGCCTACTTACAGGAACCACGCAGGATGCTAAAACTAGAGGGGTTGATATTTTTGCTAGGAACAAGAGATGTACGTATGGCTGCACGGCTGCCGACACATATGGGAGGTGAAAAAGCGATACCAAAGGGGATGATGGACGGATGGGAGGTGGGCATTAGCTGAGTGCCAGTACCAAACAGGATCTTTCATGCTATGTTTAATATATGCACCAGTTTTGAACGATGCTGGTTTCTTTAATTTTCTGTAAACAGAGCTTTCACTCTGGCAGGCACCGTATGTGCTTTGTGGGGACTTTAATCTAAATGGAAGCAAAGGGAACCCAGGGGCTGGGGGTTGCAGTTAGACTGGACCTAAACCACAGTCATATAGAGTTTTTAAGACTCTGGAGGAGGACGTTGGCTTGGCTGATGTATGGGCTAAATTTAAATTTCCCAGCCCTGGGTATACCTTCTTTTCGGCTCCCCATAGGTCCTTTCCTAGATTCTTTTTTTGTGACACCAATGTTATTGAATAGAAGTCAGATAGAACTATTTCCCAGGATTATGTCAGATCACAGCGCATTGGTGTTAGAGGTCTCGGTGGAAGGGCCGATAAGGAGCACTAGAAGCTGGTCTTTTGAAAAGGGCCTTTTGCTGGACTGAGATTATGTTAAACATATGGAAACATGGATACCAGAATTTCTTTTAATTTACTAGAGGGAGTGCTCCTGTAGGGGTAGAATGGAACACCTTTAAGGCCACGGTCAGGGGGAGACTATGAGGTTAAGCTTAAATCGTCAGAAGCAGAGTCAGACTCAGGTTAGAGGGTTATACCAACACCTTAGCAATGCAGAGGCTGAGCTAATAACTGCTGTTTCTTCTGGGACTGATCTCTCTCCAGCTTTACGCCAGAAAGCAGTCTTAAAATCAGCACTGAATGAGATTACAGCCAAAGAAACGGCTGCGAAATTCTTGTCTAGGAGGCAAGAATGTTATGAGTTCAATGAAAGGGTGGGGCATACACTTGTGGCGCGAGGCGGACTAGACAAAAGGTGGCTGCGGGGTACATAAGCCACCTCATAAGTACATGAGACTGAACCCTGCATGCATGACACAGCTTATCTTCAAACAAGAGACTGCATATTTTCAAACATGAGACTGCATCCCCTTAAGCTTGAGGCTGCACTGCACCAATTCAAACACAAAATTGCATCCCCTCAAGCCTGAGAATGCATCCCTTCAAGGTTAGACTGCACCTCCTCCGAACAGAAGACTGTATACCCCCAAGCAAGAGATTGTATTCCTCTAGATTTAACCCTTCCGAGCATGAGACAGCATACCTTCAAACAGGAGACTGCATGTCTCGAAACGTGAGACTGCCTCCCTTTAAACTTGGAACTGCACCCCTTCAAAGACGGGGTTGCATCCTAACAGCCACAAGACTGTATCTCTTCAAACACAAGACAGCATCCCTTCAAGCACGAGGCTACATAAATCCAAGCTTGAGAATGCATCCATCTAAGCAAGAGAGTGCATTTATCCGAGCATGAGACTGCATCCATCAGAGCATGAGGCTGCATAAATTCAAGGATGAGACTGCGTCCATCAAAGCATGAGACAGCATCCCTTCAAGCATGAGACTGCATCCCTTCAAGCGTAAAACTGCATACTTTCAAGCATGAGACTGCATCTATCCAAGAATGAGACTGCATCCCTCCAAGCTTGAGACTGCATCGATCCAAGTAAGAGAGAACATCGATCAAAGCATGAGACTGCATCCAGCCAAGCATGAGACTGCATACAGCCAAGCATGAGACTGCATAAATCCATGCATAAGAATGCATCCATCCAAGCATGAGATAGCATTGATCCAAGCAAGAGAGTGCATCCATCCAAGCATGAGACTGCATAAATCCAAGCTTGAGAATGCATCCATCTAAGCAAGAGAGTGCATTTATCCGAGCATGAGACTGCATCCATCAGAGCATGAGACAGCATCCCTTCAAGCATGAGGCTGCATCCCTTCAAGCGTAAAACTGCATACTTTCAAGCATGAGACTGCATCTATCCATGAATGAGACTGCATCCATCCAAGCTTGAGACTACATCCATCCAAGCATGATACTGTATAAATTCCAGCATGAGAATGCATAAATCCAACCATGAGACTGCATCCATCCAAGCTTGAGATTGCATTGATCCAAGTAAGAGAGAACATCGATCCAAGCATGAGACTGCATCCAGCCAAGCATGAGACAGCATTGATCCAAGCAAGACAGTGCATCGATCCAAGCATGAGACTGCATAAATCCAAGCACAAGACTGCATCCAGCCAAGCATGAGACTGCATCCATCCAAGCAAGAGAGAGCATATATCCGAGCATGAGAGTGCAGTCATCCAAGCATGAGATTGCATCCACCCAAGCATGAGACTGCATCCATTCAAGCATGAGACTACATCCCTTCAAGTACGAGACTGCATCCACCCAAGCATGAGACTGAATCCATCCAAGCATGCGACTGCATCGATCCAAGCATGAGGCTGCACCACAAGCAAGAAAGTGCACCACTCCAAAAATGAAAGTATGTTTTCAAGACTGCATATCTTCAGGCATGAGACTGTATCGGTTCAAGCATGAGAATGCAGGGGGAGTGGCTAGCAGCCGGCGAAGATGGCCGCAGGCTGAACGAGCTGCGATAGCCGCCAGCCTTCAGCCCCATTAAAATCCGTCGTCATCCGCTATCAGCGACAGTATTCACTGCGGTGAAACAGCGGGAAGCAGGACCGCTGTTCCCCAGGCCGGCGGAGAGCCGTATCGACAGCGGCGGACCCGGGGGAAAGAAACAAGGACGAAGTGAGGCAGTAAGGCAAGATAAAGCCGCCCGCCTAGCGGTGGGAGACATGGAGGCTGACGGGAGCTGCCGAGGTACGACCATCCGCCCGAGTGCAGCGCCGGCGACCATGCTCTCTGCAATTACTAGGGAGAATTTGGAGAGCACACTCCGTGGATCGTGGATCCGCGACTCTGGGAGCGGACTGGGCATGGGCAGACCCGGCGGTGAACTCCCAGAGCTGCGATAGCTGCGCGCCCATCAGCCGGGGTCAAGTGGGCATACTGCAGCAGAGACGGGCCCCCAGCGGAGGGACGACATACGGGGCATTCGCACTGAACGGCAGTGAGTGGCCACGGCCTGAGCGCTGAAGTCATCTCTAGAGGGCCTGGTACAGCCAGCAGTGGAGTCAGGTGAAACCGAGAGAGAGCGGCCCGGCGAGCAGCGTGGGACCGGCCCTCTCGTTTTGCCAGTGGCGGGAACAATCGACGGTGGGCCTGGAAGTAGGAGGTCTGGGGCCTGGTGGGAAGCCCGGAAGCCAAGCAGAGGTCCCACGATCAGGCCTGTAAATCCTGCAGACGAGGAAAGGTGTGCTAAGGGCCCCGGATGGGTAACTGAGCTGCCCGGCCCACAAAGAGCCTGAGGCCAGACTCGGCGAGCCTGAGCCCGGCCTTTTGGTAGACAGAGGTCTCCAGCATGGCTGGCGACTACACACTCAAGGAGGCCTGGTGGGGCAGTGGACTAAGGCCCAGTGAAATACGGTATATCCCCTGGTGGCAACTGTGGAGGTGCCCCCTCCTCTATCGGGGGTGCCTGAATCCTCTGCTCAGTGAAACCTGCACAAATAAATGGATAAAAGAAAGAGCGGCATACACCTCCCAGATCGGCAGCACGAAATAGGGTGGGAGTGGACAGTGCGGAGGCGCCTTGCTAGTCCTGGCAGAGACACTGGGACATCAAGGTTCTACAGTGTCCAAAGACAAATTACTCAATTGAAAGACAGGGCCTGCCCCCGGGAATCATACTACCATGGAAAATTATGACAATGGTCCAAACCAAGCACGAGGGGCCAGGTCAGACTAATCAAATTTACAAATACACAGTAACAATGAGCCGTGAAGAGGGCACTACCGGGGCGGCTTCGCCGGTGGGGGAGGAGGAGCCTTCACTGAGAGACATCATGTCAGCGATAAGGTAATTGCGTGGTACACTGGAACCGAAACTGGACTCTGCAACGGAAGAGGTAAACCTACTCAGGGCAGACTTCTGGTAGATGGCAGACAGGATGTCCACTGCAGAGACAAGTATTGGGGGCTGCAGTCCAAAACGAAACACCTGGAGGACCAGGTGTCCACGTTAACCAAAAATCAGACAGAAATCCTGGCTAAGCTGGAGGACCAGGAGGGCAGAGCATGCCAAAATAACATCCAAGTAGTAGGCGTTCTGGAAGGAATGGAGGGGCCATCGATGGACCTCTTCCTGGAGGATCTTGTCCTGAACAAGCTCAAGCGCCTGCCCACATTTTCCTCTGTAGAGCGATCACACCGTGCACTGGGACCCCGTCCGCGCCCAGTGGCCCCCGAACAATTATAGCTCATATATTGAACTACAGGGACAGATACGCTATCCTGCAGACGGTGCGTCAATCGGGCAACCTGCAATATAAAAATGCCACCATCCGCTTCTTTCCTGACTTCACCTTGCAGGTTCAACGGCAAAGACGCACATTCAATGCGGTCTAAAGGGCCCTCCGGACGTAGAACGTGAAGTACATGATGCTATTTCCAGCTAAGCTGAAGATTCTTGATGGAGGGAAATCCTACTTCTTCACAACACCAGAAGAGGCAAGTGACTGGCTGGAGGGCTGGCGGAAAGCTGGGCAGAAAGGGGGAACACCCCGAACATCCACTGCAAAAGAACAAAACTCGAAGAGACATGAAAACAGATCCCACGCCAGATAGCCCTACCCGGCGGCAAAGAACAGATAACTGACCGGGAGGGAGGACTATTGCCACCAGGGACTCTCCCGTCCCCATGCGGGGCTTAGGGGGTAAGTGGGGGGCTTCAGGGCAAAGATGTCTGATGATGGGCGCAGCGAGACATGGGGACGTTAATAAGTGATAATGGTTGTGGGGGCTCGCAGCGCCCTTGTGCAAAGTATATTTAGTTCGCTCAGGGCCAGCAGATAGAGAAGCTCTCTTGAGGAACAATGGGGTATGGAGCCATCCAACAGTGCAACTATTCTATTACATGCTGGAGGCTGGCTCACCGCCCCCTCATCAACCGTTAACATTACACATTTAGGGCGACAGGCACTCTGCATGTTGAGGAGGTGGGTGGTTTATTACTCACCTAGCCGGGTTGCAGGGAGGGAGGTTGGGAAACTTGTTTGAATTTTTTGTTTACTGCTGTACCATTGCTCAAGACAGATATAGTCGTATAATGTTGCATGTTGGCTCTGTGCCGATCAAGGTGGGGGGGGAGACGAGTCACGACTGACAACCGCTATGGCCACGACAATAGGAGACACAACTAGTATCCGTGGCTGGACCTGGAATGTAAACGGTCTGGGGAACAAAACCAAAAGGACACTTATACTTCAATATATCAAGCGACATTCCCCAGACATAGTGATGATGCAGGAGACACATCTTAGGGGGAGCTGATACAAAGCCCTAGACCGTTTTGGGTACAGACTGGTTGCACATTCGGGGTAGTCGACTGATGCCCGGGGAGTGGGAATTCTGATTCGGAATACATTGCCGCTCACCATAGATGGTATCTAGTCAGACGATGCTGGCTGTTGTATAGCAGTAGCGGGCAGGTGGGACAGGCGATCAATAGTGCTATGCTCGTTTTACATTCCTCCGAGGCTGCAGGCAGTAGTCTTCCCCAAAATAGGCACAATCCTAGTGGGGCTTCCTGCAGTTACCCTCTTGGTGTGGGGAGATGCCAACACAGTTTTGGATCCCGAGTTGGACCGCTCCAATTCTCTGGCGGGTCAAAAAGGAGAGCAGGCCCTCTCACGTTTCTTGACAGCCATGGGGTTGGTTTACCTCTGGCGGATGAATAAACCCCAGAGACGGCAGTACACGTACTACTCAGCGAGGCACGGCTCCTTCTCAAGAATTGAGTATTTATTTACACACAATGACAGAATAGGGGAATTTGCCTCACCAGTACTTATGGCTAGGGGCATCTCTGACCAATCCCCAGTAGGTATTACAGTTAGGGGCCCGAAAACCAATAGGCCACCATTCCCTAGGATCGACCCATGGCAGCTAAGAGATCCTGTACTCCGAGATAATCTCCGGGAAGAAACAGACCTCTACTTCAAAGAAAACACAGGGTCAGTGGAGTCGCACCAGACTCTGTGGGAAGCCTATAAGGCTGTACTGAGGGGCCAGACACAGGTGATCGTAGGGGGCAAAAAGAAAGAGGAAGCATTGCAAATGAGGTCGCTGGAACACGAAATACTCCAAATGGAAAGGGATGTGATAGCTGAGAGGAATTTGGACAGGAGGCACGAGTTAGCTCGGCGCCAGCGGGAGTTGCGTGCTTTGGCTGATGGCGAGGCACGGGCATATGCCCTGGCTATGCAACACCGGCTGTATGATGCGGGTGACAAGGCCTCCAGGCTGCTGGCCTGGCTTGAAAAGCGAGACAGGGAACGGTCGTGGGTGGTCAATATACGAGACAAAACTGGGGCGCTTTGCACATCCACTGTGGAAATAGCAGAGACCGGGGCGTGTCCAAGATGGCCGTGGTGTAAGACGTGCATCTCGGAGCTCCGCCGGCCCGCAGGACCAGAGTCGACTCCACGTCGGACGTTGGCGCCCAGCTGCAGCGGCAGACGCGCCCTGAGGGCGGCCGGCAAACAGGGGAAAACCGGGGGCACGTGGTGACGGCGGAGCGGGGGATAACTCGGCTCAGGCGCCCGAGGCGAGAGCGGTCTGGGGATTGCGACGGGCCTGGGCCCGGCGCCGCACACAGAAGGGCACGCTGCGGCCTGGTCCGTGGGGCGGTGGATCGCGCTTCAGTGGCCTGGTGCGACGAGGGCGGCCCCTCTTTCAAGGACACCTTGTGTGGTGAGTCGTGACACCAGGGTGCAGGAGTGGAGAGGCGGCCTGCCGGTTGGTGTGGCGTGCGGGGAACCGGCCCCCCCGGCCCTTACCTGAAAGCTGCGCCCAGGCCTGCATCGGGGGTGTGGGGGGGACCCAAGGTGACACTGTGCTGCTGGTCCAGGCACTCCGCTGCACATCAGGACTATTTGCAACTGTGGGGACTGCAGGGGTGGCCGCTAGCTGCCGGAGCCGGGCCCCGGGGCGGGGCGTGGACACCAGACCTACTGTGGCCCGCGGCTGAGGGCCGGTCCGCCTCGGTGCCCTGGGTGGTCGTGCGGGATCTGGTCCCCCCCTGTCAAGACTTAAGGCAGCGCACTGCGCGGTTCCCCCGGTGCCCCCCCTGTGGATCCTCGTGGGGGAGACTTCACCGCTAAGCTGAGGCAGGAGGCCCTGATTTCAGCAGAGGCGTCAGGCAAGGCTGAGTGAGGCCTACATGGGAGGGGCACACCAGGGACTCATCGGGCCCCAGCCATCCCCACGCAGGCGATTGTTGGTGCATTTGGAGGCCTGACTGGACCCTCCACACTTCCAGGGGCTACATAGTTGGGACCGGAGGTGAGGGCCCTGGGTTGCGGCCTTCTGCGGCCCCCAATTGGTTAGCCGGCCCACCTCATTCTGCTGGCGTCTTGATGCCGGAAGCGACACCCCGGGGCTGCGCAGCTCTGCGGTCTGGGTGGCGGAGCCTGCAGGAGGTGTTTGGTCAGGGGAGTGGTCCAGTCGACTCACAGTGGGGAACCGAGCCAACGTGGAGATGTCTACACACCATCAACCGAAAAAGGATCCCTCGGTGAAGGACATGTTTGCCCGCTCAAACACGAAGAAGTCTGAAGCCACGCGGGGAACGGAGGATCAAGGGAGTCAACCGGACAGAGCTAGTAGTGAGGACGGGGGTGAAGAGGAGTCCCCACTAACGCAGGCCTTCATGGAACGACTGTTCGGAACCCTTCGCGAGGACTTCGCAGAACTTAAGCGTGACATCGCCGCAGATATTCAGGGACTCAGAAAGGAGGTCGCCGCCCTTGACCAATGACTGGACTCAGAGGAACAGAATCACAATGCCCGGGAGAAGGAGTTGGAGGGTCATCGCCCGGAGCTCCTGGAGCTCCGAGACCAGAACGCCGAGCTGCGGTACCTAATCGAAGACTTAGAAAACCGTTCACAGCGCTCCAATATACGAATTAAGGGTGTGCCGGCCTGGGCCATCTCATACGATCTGGAGGACTTTGTGATCCGGCTATTTAAACATGTGGCACCCGCACTGCGGGATCAGGAAATACTGCTGGACCGGAGACATCGCGCAGGGAGACCGGCGACCATACCGGGCCAACCCCAGGACATACTTACTTGCCTACACTACTATAAACAGAAGGAAACAATAATGTCTGCGACCAGAGATATGAGAACTGTTGACTTTGAAGGCCATAAGATCGGGCTTTACCAGGATCTATCCCCAACAACGTTGCAGCACCGCAGGGCTTTGAAACCGCTAACTGATCTCCTTCGAACCCAGGAGATCCGCTACAAGTGGGGCTACCCTTTCTGCCTGCAGTTCACATGGAAGGAGGAAGTTCGGTTGGTCCGCACCTCAGGGGATGCACACGCCATACCGGAGATGCCAGACCTGCGGCAGACCTCCCCTCAAGGTCGCAGGCTCATGAGCCATCAGGTGAAGGGCGTCGAATAAGACGCTCATCCCAACAGGGGCCGAAGAAGCTGAATTAGCCGACCGAAGCCGAGAGGAACGCGTGCGACTTCTCCAGCATTTGCAGCATGAAGGTGCAGCCAGTGACCATTGACACCTGAGGTTAACCAGTTTCCATTTTCGCAAGTTGGCTGTTGCTCCTTTACATGCGGAGTGTTAGCTCTGGCTGGAGCTGGTGCCCAATGTCCCAATGACAAGGTTCCGCCGGCGGAGTCCGCCGAGATGAATTTTCTAAATTCAATGTGCACACCCAGCAGCGACATGGACCCCAAATTTGTGACCAGTGAGACTCCCAGGTGGGAGATACTATTGGACTTGAAGTTCTTGTTGTACTCTGACTTATATTTTATTTGTATCCCCTCTTTCCCTTCTCTCTCCATGATGTTGACACCTGGTTTCCTCTTTCGAGGGATGTGGGGTGGTGGGGTATCCGGATGGGCGGAAGGCGGGAGGTGACGGTGTGAGAAATGGTGTCCATACTCAGCTTTAATGTTCGGGGCCTCAATTCTCCAGCAAAGCGGTTAGCGGTACTGTCATTCCTTAAAGAAGCTAAGTGTGACATATGCATGCTGCAAGAGACCCACCTGGTCTCACAGGACTGGCGGAGAATGCTCTCCCGCTGGTTCGACCGTCAATATTTTTCTTACGGACCTGCAAGAGGGCAGGGGTGGCCATCTTGCTCGCCACACATTTCGCAGGGAGGGTGGAGGGTGTTTTTGCGGACATCCTGGGCCATCTGCTGGCACTGCATGTGCAGATCCAGGGCGCCAGGTACACGGTAGCCACTATCTATGTCCCCAATGACAGGCAGGAACTGTTTCTCAAAGACGCCTTGGGCCGCCTGATCACCACATCGGACAGGGACCTGGTGGTGGGGGGCGACTTTAACATCACAATGGATGGGCAACGTGATAGATCACACCCCCGGGAGCGTCAAGATAGAGAACTCACACCAGGTACCAAAGGTCGGTTGACCGAAGTAGGCCTCACCTACATTTGGCGACATATGCACCCCACAGAAGTTATCCATAGGCTGCAGCCGCACAAGACGCCCGGCCCTGATGGCTATGGCAGGGACTTCTTTAAAACATTTGCATCCCAGCTGGCCCTGATACTCACACAGCAATATAATTCCATAGATACACAGGCAACGCTCCCAGACTCAATGCGCATCGCCACTATCACTGTCCTCCCCAAACCTGGCAAGGACCCCAGAAGTTGTTTTTCTTACCGCCCAATATCCCTGCTGAATGTGGCTGCAAAAATTTTCACCAGCATGTTGGCGCAGAGACTGGCACCATACGTTCAGGAAATAGTCGATCCGGACCAAGCAGGGTTTATCTCGGAGCGAGGGTGTAGCGACAATACGAAGAGACGATGCCACCTCCTAGACAAAACCCAGCGCTCTCAGATATCGGCACTGGTGCTCACGATAGACACTGAGAAAGCATTCGACCGAGTACACTGGTAGTACCTATACCGGGTGTAGGAGAGTAGGATCTGCTTCACATGGGTACCCCCACTTTTTGTTGAGGCTTCACTGTTTTTCGACCTTAGTCTGGCTAGGGCCCTGCTAATCAGAACCCCAGCCTAGCTGCTTCCTCTCTAAAATGGTTTCCATGTGCCTTAGGCACATCTCTGATTGGAATCTGGAGTGCCCTTATAAGTCCCTAGTATATGGTATACTATGTACCCAGGGCATAGGTACCTCAGAGGCCTACCAGGGGCTGCAGCATGTATTGTGCCACCCCTGGAAGGCCATCCAAACTGACACCACAGGTCTGCTACTGCAGCCTGGGTAAGGTGGTGCATGCACCCCTTACTGTGATATAGGCTACCTATATCACTATATACATACACACATATAAACCTATAAGTCACTCCTATGGTAGTCCTTATCAATCCTGAAGGCAGAGTGCGTGGTTCCTATGTGAGAGGGTGCCCCTGCATGAGCAGGGCCCCTCTGCAGCGTTCGGAGACCCTTCTCTGATGCTGTTTGTAGTGCAGCCTGACCATATACTCTTAAGCGCATTATAACCTTGCGTTAAATGCTAACTTTGGGATGGCTGCACGGAAACATGTCGTGTTTGGTGTCAAACATCTTGGAATACTACCCCCCCACCAGTTCTGGCGGCGGGGGTAGCATTCCACCCTTCTAGAGGGAAAGACATGTACACACTGGTATGCCCGGTACTGACTTTCAGAGCCCTGGCATCACAAAATGGATACCGCTGCCACAGACACGAGTCTGGCCTCCTGCTGCTGACCAAAACTCCGGCAGGGGAGGCCTGGACAATAGGTTTCCTGTCCCAGGGAGGAGTGACCACCTCCCCAGACAGGATAGTGTGTATTGGGGCTGGGCGGGAGCACTCTCGGGTGCTTTGAAGTCCTGCACTGGGGGCACATTTGGTGTCCCTGTGCATACCCCAGTTCAAACCAGATCAGGGGCTTCCAGCCCCTGCTTTGGCGCGAACTGGACAAAGGGAAAGGGGTGTAGCCACCCCTCTGCCCTGACCCACCCATAGGTGGGACCACAGAGTAAGTCCAACCCCTAAACTTAGTATAAGTAGGGGACCCCAGTCCTTAGGACTTTAGATTATCCCTGGACGAAACTCTGACACAGAATCCTGGACCTTCGACGCTCTACTTAAAGATTAGAGGACAGAAGAATCTCCCTTGGGGTCAAGGAGTGACTCCCCTGCTTGGCAGGCACCAAAGAAGCAATTGTCCGATCTGCATCGCTGAAGCTCCCGTCGGACGCCGAAGTCTTTGCATCACCAGAGGTGAATTTCCAGACTTCCCTGAGGCTGCCCTGAGTCCCCAGCAAAGCTGAGGCCCGTAGCTGTCGTGGGTTACGTGGAACCGTGACCCCTGGACACCGCACGCATTTGCAAGTGCATCCTCTTCTGGGTCTCCCACGAAGTCGTGCTTTGGCTCCGAGTAGCCCCAGCCTCCAGCACCAACTGCACCGAAGATCACTGGCCTCCACTCCACGAGTGTCCTGTGAGCCAGGTCCACGTGCACCGTCTCGAGGCTCCTTCGCGGTCGCTAGCCTGTTGGCTAGTAGCCTTTCACGAAGGCCAATCTTTTTCTACTTGGGCTCCCTGGTTGCACCAGGCTTGCCCTCACTTACCCTTGCTGGGTGAGTTCCTCAGACCTTGCTGGTCTGCACAATCATCAATCTTCATCTTCATCGAGGCTTGCCGTTGCCAAGGCTTCTTGGGTCCAATCCGGTCGCCGACACCTCAGCACTCGACAGACATCGTGTACCAGCCTGAATCCTGCTCCTGGTTGCCGACAACGCCTCCTGGACCTCGTGGCTGAAGTGTCAAGACGACCGTCAACCTACCTGAAGCACTCGACATCGGTGGGCATCTGCTCATCGCCTTCCTGGTCACTGGCTAGTGACCCAGACTCTGTCCCCTCTGCTTTCAGGTTCTTCAGATCTCCGATCCACCCTTGGATCCACCCGGACACTTTTCACTTGGTCGCCAGCAGCACTTTGCAGCAGATCGCCATTCAAATCGACGACGAAACCCGACCCCGAAAGGCACCTATGCACCCGGCTTCCCTGGGTGAGGTAACAAGAGTGCTCCAGTGCTCCCGTGGGTAGAGACTCTAGAACGACCTAGTTCTCAAAGGGTTTGCTCCAAGTCCTTCTTTAAGTGTCCCTTTTCTTTAAATTCCAACCCGCGACTTTCTCCATAGAAGTTAACGGCGATTCGCGGCTGTGTTACTACACTGCACTTGTCCCCCGTGGGTCCCCTGTGTCACTACCTTGGGTGGTTCCTTGTGGTCCAAGCACTTCTACAGGCTCTAGGCCTAGTGTCTAGCTCAGTCGTGGTTCTTATACCACTTTATTGGTATATGGTTTGGTACGCCCCTAGGGCCCAAACGTGTATTTGTGCTATTACTGTGTTTCAATAACTTATAACTTATGTACTTCGAACTCTAGCCTCATAAAGAGACTAGAGGGGTGTGTTTAGTAATAAATACATATATTTTGAATATATACCTGGTGTGGTGCTCTTTCATTTGGTCACTCAAGAGATTATAGACTGGTAAAACAAGCTGCTTTACATTCCTTCAAGACTTAGCCTGAAGGCTGCTCTCCATAGCTACCACTAGGATAGCTTTCAATAAAGGTTGTCTTTAACCTATCTCCAATAAGGGGTTGTTTGGACTGGTGCAAGGTGCCCACTATAATTAGTGGACAGCATATACCAGGCCAACTTCTCACATTGGTGGCAGCGGTGGGATTCCAGCTTGCTTTTGTTTTACCAGATAATCTCAATTGAATTGATCAACTGAAAACCACTAAAGGTACCTAAGGTACATATAAATTAAGCTTAGTATACAGTAAGTTCTACTGAACTTAGAGTTGTGTGTTAAGGGATAGCACACCCTTTCTACAACTCAAGAGAGTTTAGTAGGCCACACTAGAGTAGGTAGTGCATACACCACACCTCACTAGTGATGTTTTCAAAGCCAGGACCCAGAGAGTCCTTGCCAGAAGCCACTGGGCTTCTTCCCTCCAAGTATGATACACTCCTATTCTTGGAATTGAGAGCAATATGCAATGTGAGGAAACTGAAGACAGGCCAAAGTCCCACCACCCAACATCTGAGAGAGATGTTAATGGCTGATGATTTCAACAGGCCCTTAGGGACTGAAGGGGTAGGAGCAGAGGGTGGGGCAGAAGATGAGGATGGGGCCAGGGGTAGCAACACCCCCAACCCCCCCCCTCTGGAACTGACCAGGAGGGTGACAATGACCCTGACCTGGAAAACCCAATCCCTCCTGTGGAAGAGGAAGAGGAGGATCAGAATGACCTCCACTTTGTCCCTCAGGAAGGATTATAAGTGTGCCTAGAAGGTCTAGATCTCCTTCTCAGGAGTCTAACCACTCTGACACCTCAATAGGGACCTCTGTCTCCTCTCATAGGAGGGAATCCTCTCATGAGAGGAGAAAGAGGCTGATTCAGTATGAGCAAGCCCAGCTTGAACTCAGAAAGCAGCAATTGGCTCTAGACAGGGAGTCCCTAGATCTCTACAGAGAGAGAAAAAAGTTGGGACTAGAGTCCCATGGTGGCAGCAATATCCCTAAAGATAGGGAAAGGTCTTATGACCATAGAAACCTGAGCAAGATTGTCCCTCCCTACCAGAGTGGGGATGACATCCACAAATGGATAACTGCTCTAGAGAGGGCCTGTAAAGTACAGAAGGTCCCTCAGGAGCAGTGGGCAGCAATCTTGTGGCTCTCCTTTGCAGACAAAGGTAGAGACAAGCTCCTCACTGTAAGAGAAGAGGATGCTGATAATTACAAGGTCTTGAAGAGTGCTCTTATTGATGGGTTTGGCCTAACAACTGAACAATACAGGTTAAAGTTCAGAGATGCCCAAAAAGCACAGACTCAAGACTGGGTAGACTATGTGAATTGTTCTGCTAAGGCTCTGGAAGGCTGGTTGATGGGCAGTAAGGTGTGTGACTTCACAGGATTGTACAATCTGATAATGAGGGAGCAGATTCTTAATAACTGTCAAAATCAGCTGTTGCATCAGTACCTGGTGGATTCTGATCTGACCTCTCCCCAAGAATTGGGAAAGAAGGCAGACAAATGGGTCAGAACCAGGGTGAGGCAGAAGGTACAGAACCAAGGTGGTGACCCTAAGAAGCAAGATTCTAAGAACTCTGATAAGGGTGGGGAGAAGGGTAATGATCAAAAGTCTTCACAAGGCCCCCAAAAATCTTCTTCAGGTGGGGATTCACAGTCTACCAAAGGGAAAGGCCAAAGAAAACCATGGTGCAAGGTCTGTAAGCAAAAGACCCACTGGACCAGTGATTGCACCAAGTCCAAAGACCTCGACTCCAGCCCCCACCAATGCCCCTAAGGCACCTGCTCCCCCTAGTGCAGTTACAGTTGGTGGTGGGAGTACTACAGCCAAGGGTTTAGTAGGGTTGACCCTGGGTACTGAGATGGGCTCTGACCTATTCAGAGAACTCACTCAGGCTGTCCTAGTCTGTGATGGAGGCATGGATATGACCTCCTCTATGAGTCCCAGTAATCTGGGCAAGTACAGACAGCAGCCTTTAATCAATGGACGAGAGGCTTTGGCATTTAGGGACACAGGGGCAAGTGTCACCATGGTGACACAAGACCTTGTGAATCCTGGGCAAGTTATACTTGGTGAGATGTACCAAGTGACCAATGCTAGCAATGTCAGAACAGACCATACTCTGGCAGTTGTTAACTTCTCCTGGGGAGGGGTAACTGGCCTTAAGAAGGTTGTGGTAAGTGCAGACCTACCAGTTGAATGCTTGCTTGGCAATGACTTAGAAACTTCAGCTTGGGCAGAAGTGGAGCTCAGTGTGAGAAGTTGGCCTGGTATATGCTGTCCACTAATTATAGTGGGCACCTTGCACCAGTCCAAACAACCCCTTATTGGAGATAGGTTAAAGACAACCTTATTGAAAGCTATCCTAGTGGTAGCTATGGAGAGCAGCCTTCAGGCTAAGTCTTGAAGGAATGTAAAGCAGCTTGTTTTACCAGTCTATAATCTCTTGAGTGATCAAATGAAAGAGCACCACACCAGGTATATATTCAAAATATATGTATTTATTGCTAAACACACCCCTCTAGTCTCTTTATGAGGCTAGAGTTCGAAATACATAAGTTAGAAGTTATTTAAACACAGTAATAGCACAAATACACGTTTGGGCCCTAGGGGCGTACCAAACCATATACCAATAAAGTGGTATAAGAACCACGACTGAACTAGACACTAGGCCTAGAGCCTCTAGAAGTGCTTGGACCACAAGGAACCACCCAAGGTAGTGACACAGGGGACCCACGGGGGACGCGTGCAGTGTAAATACACAACCGCGATACGCCGTTGACTTCTATGGAGAAAGTCGTGATCGGGAAATTAGAGAAAAGGGACACTTAAAGGAGGACTTGGAGCAAACCCTTTGAGATCTAGGACTTTGAAGAGCCTCTACCCACGGGAGCACCGGAGTACTCGTGTTACCTCACCCAGGGAAGCCGGGTGCATAGGTGCCTTTCGGGGTCGGGTTTCGTCGTCGATTTGAATGGCGATCTGCTGCAAAGTGCTGCTGGCGACCAAGTGGAAAGTGTCCGGGTGGATCCAAGAGTGGATCGGAGTTCTGAAGAACCTGAAAGCAGAGGGGACAGAGTCTGGGTCACTAGCCAGTGACCAGGAAGGCGATGGACAGATGCCCACCGATGTCGAGTGCTTCAGGTGCGTTGACGGTCGCCTTGACTCTTCAGCCACGAGGTCCAGGAGGCGTTGTCGGTGACCAGGAGCAGGATTCGGGCTGGTACACGATGTCTGTCGAGTGCTGAGGTGTCGGCGACCGGATTGGACCCAACAAGCCTTGGCAACGGCAAGTCTCGATGCAGAGGAAGATCGTCGATGGTGCAGACCAGCAAGGTCTGGGGAACTCACCCAGCGAGGGTAAGTGAGGGCAGGCCTGGAGCAACCAGGATGCCAAGTAAGAAAAAGATTGGCCTTCGTTAAGGGCTACTAGCCAACGGGCTAGCGACCGCGAAGGAGCCTCGAGACGTCGCACGTGGATCTGGCTCACAGGACACTCGTGGAGTGGAGGCCAGTGATCTTCGGGGCAGTTGGTGTTGGAGGCTAGGGCTACTCGGAGCCCAAAGTACGACTTCGGGGGAGACCCAGAAGAGGATGCACTTGCAAATGTGCTCGGTGTCCAGGGGTCACGGTCTCAAGTCACCCACGATAGCTGCGGGCCTCAGCTTTGCTGGGGACTCAGGGTAGCCTCGGGGAAGTCTGAGAATCCACCTCTGGTGATGCGAAGACTTCGGCGTCCGACGGGAGCTTCAGAAATGCAGACCGGACAGATGCGTCTTTGGTGCCTGCCAAGCAGGGGAGTCACTCCTTGACCCCAAGGGAGATTCTTCTGTCCTCTAATCTTGAGTAGAGCGTCGAAGGTCCAGGATTCAGTTTCAGAGTTTCGTCCAGGGATAATCTAAAGTCCTGAGGACTGGGTTCCTATACTTATACTAAGTATAGGGGTTGGACTACTCTGTGGCCCCACCTATGGGTGGGTCAGGGCAGAGGGGTGGCTACACCCCTTTCCCTTTGTCCAGTTCGCGCCAAAGCAGGGGCTGCAAGCCCCTGATCCGGTTTGAACTGGGGTATGCACAGGGACACCAAGTGTGCCCCCAGTGCAGGACTTCAAAGCACCCGAGTGCTCCCGCCCAGCCCCAATACACATTATCCTGTCTGGGGAGGTGGTCACACCTCCCTGGGACAGGAAACCTATTGTCCAGGCCTCCCCTGCCGGAGTTTCGTCCAGCAGCAGGAGGCCAGACTTGTGTCTGTGGCAGTAGCATCCATTTTGTGATGCCAGGCTTTAGAAAGAAGTTACCGGCCAGGCCAGGGTTAACATGTCTCTCCCTCTAGAAGGGTGGAATGCTACCCCCGCCGCCAGAATTGGCGGGGGTAGTATTCCAAGATGTTTGACACCAAACACGACATGTTTAGGTGCAGCCATTCCAAAGTTAGCATTTAACGCGAGGTTATAATGCGCTTAAGAGTATATGGTCAGGCTGCACTACAAACAGCATCAGAGAAGGGTCTCCGAACGCTGCAGAGGGGCCCTGCTCATGCAGGGGCACCCTCTCACATAGGAACCACGCACTCTGCCTTCAGGATTGATAAGGCCTGCCTTAGGAGTGACTTATAGGTTTATATGTGTGTATGTTTTTAGTGATATAGGTAACCTATATCACAGTAAGGAGTGCATGCACCACCTTACCCAGGCTGCAGTAGCAGACCTGTGGTGCCAGTTTGGATGGCCTTCCAGGGGTGGCATAATACATGCTGCAGCCCCTGGTAGGCCTCTGAGGTACCTATGCCCTTGGTACATAGTATACCATATACTAGGGACTTATAAGGGCACTCCAGATTCCAATCAGAGATGTGCCTAGGGCACATGGAAACCTTTTACAGAGAAAGCAGATAGACTGGGGCCCTGAATAGCAGGATCCCAGTCCAACTAAGTCATAAACCAGCAAAACACCATAAAAAAAGTGGGGGCAACCATATAGTCAGATCCCACCTTCCTACATAACCCCCCAAACGAAAGGAGATAAGGCTAACCTTGACCAGTTGAGCCTTCATTGACTAAGTGGTCATATAAGGAAGCACCTGCACTAGCATGGTTGCCCCCTGTCTTATGGTCCACTAAGCAATCCCTCACCCTAAGGGTATGAGAGGGTCTCCACCATGGGGAATCACTACCTGTGGTGTGCTTAGGTAAAGTACAAGGCTGGTGAGGTGTCTGAGTAGGGAAGTGAGGCCCTAGGAATGTTGGCCTCAGCTTCCTCAGATCACTGGTCACCATGTATGCCTGTCTTTCCATGACTGAGTTGCACTTTGCTCTAAGGGTCAACCTTTGGCTGCCTACAGCTGGGGGTTGGGTCCCTTTGGATGGATTACTGGAGGGACATGGCAGGTTTGGAACCTTCAGGTCCCAGGTTTGCCCTTGCCTACCAGAGTCCTTCTGGGGGAGGTCCCTACATAAAGGCATGGGGGATTCCTCAGTGTGTAGAGGAGTTTTCACCTGGCTAGGGCTACTAGACTGGGTGCCCCTAATCTGCTGATGGGGGGGGGTTCCTCTGGACAGGGGGCCCTGGGGGGTCCACTGACCTCCCTGACCTCTGCAGCCCTGGGCTGACTGAGACAGGGTAGAGAGGGGCAGGTTACCTGCTCCAGGATGGGTACCACCTTGGAAGGGTCCTCTGCCCTCAGGGGTGTGGCCAGCCCAGGCCTGACTACCTCTGGGGCAGTTCCTTCACTAGGGGTAGGGTCAGTTCCCTGAGGAGGCTGACCCTTACCTACTGTCTGGAGGGAAGAAGACTTTTCTTCAACCCTTGTGCTCTCTTTTGGGGGAGAGTGGGCCATTCTTTCGGGCTCCATCTCTCCAAATTCTTGGGCTGGGGCTGTGGCCATCACAGCCCCACTAACCTTTACAGGGACGCCCAACATCCTAAGGTGGTTTTGGTGTTCAACTTCAGCCCAGGCTGAAATCTCCAGATCATTGCCCATCAGGCAATCTACAGGTAAGGTGGGGGACACTGCCACTCTCTTTGGGCCTGTGACCCCCTCCCAGCTGAGATTGACTATGGCCATGGGGTGATCTGTTCTGACACCATCAATGTTGGTCACCTGGTATTTAAACTCAGGTAAAAGCTGGTGAGGGGGACTAGTTTCCCTGCCACCATGGTGACACTAGCCCCTGTGTCCCTAAATGCCACAGCTTTCTGACCATTAATCATTGGCTCCAGTCTGTACCTGCCCATTGCTGTGGGACCCATGGTAAAGGTGGCAAATCCTACACCACCATCAGAGTCAGAGGAGTCTGTTGAGGGGTCCCTGTCTGAACCAGGGCCCACCTCTGTTCCTGTTGCAAAAGCACCTAACTTTTTGGGTGCACTACTCCCAACTGGAGGATTACTACTGGTAGTACCAGGAGGGGGTAGTAGTTGCTGGGGGAACATTTTCTTTATTGCCAATCCTGGGGCAACTGGGATCAGATTTCCAGTGCCCAGGCTTTTTCCAGACATGGCAATATGGTTTCTTTTCAGGAGAGGAAGGAGTTTGGGACCCACCCCCAGAAGAGGAATTTTGGGGCCCTGTAGTGGACTTATCCTTAGATTTATCCCCACCTTTCTCTTGGGACTTAGTAGAATCTTTCTTCTGGACATCCAGCCGTCGCGAGACCTGTGCGACTCACTGGCCACCTTCTTCCACCGCAAAATCGCCGACATCCACGACAGCTTCAACACCACGACCGCCCCGGCAACCACCGAGACCACTGCCCCCACAACCACCAACCGCCTGCTCTCCTGGACCAACATCAACGACGAGGACACCAGCGAGATCATGAACACCATCCACTCCGGTTCACCGCTAGACCCGTGCCCTCACCACATCTTCAACAAAGCCAGTACAGCCATCGCGCCCCATCTCCGGAAAATAATCAACATCTCCTTCGAGACAGCAACCTTCCCGGAAAGCTGGAAGCACGCCGAGATCACCGCCTTACTCAAGAAACCCAAGGCAGACCCCAAGGACCTCAAGAACTTCCGACCCATCTCTCTGCTCCCGTTCCCCGCGAAGGTCACCGAGAAAATCGTCAACAAACAACTGACCCGCTACCTCGAGGAGAACAACATCCTGGACCCTTCCCAGTCCGGCTTCCGCAGCAACCACAGCACCGAAACCGCCCTCATCACCGCCACCGATGACATCAGGACCCTGCTAGACAACGGAGAAACAGCAGCCCTCATCCTCCTGGACCTATCAGCCGCCTTCGACACGGTCTGCCACCACACACTACGAACACGCCTTCACGACGCCGGGATCCAAGAGAAGGCCCTGGACTGGACCACATCCTTCCTTTCCGGCAGAACACAAAGCGTCCGCCTCGCCCCCTTCCGATCCAAGGCCACCAAGATCATCTGCGGCGTACCCCAAGGCTCCTCCCTCAGCCCAACGCTGTTCAACATCTACATGGCACCCCTCGCCCATGTCGCCCGACAGCACAACCTCAACATCATCTCCTACGCCGACGACACCCAGCTGATCCTCTCCCTCACCAAAGACCCTCACACCGCCAAAGCCCACCTCCACGAAGGAATGAAGGCCGTCGCCGAATGGATGAGGACCAGCCGCCTGAGGCTGAACTCGGACAAGACGGAGGTCCTCATCCTTGGTTCCAACCCTTCAGCCTGGGACGACTCCTGGTGGCCAACATCACTGGGAACAGCCCCGCAACCCACCGACCACGTACGCAACCTAGGGGTCATCCTCGACCCCACCCTCTCCATGACTAAGCAGGTCAACGCCGTTTCCTCATCCTGCTTCAACATCCTCCGAATGCTCCGCAGGATCTTCAAGTGGATCCCCACCGAAACAAGAAAAACAGTCACCCAGGCCCTCGTCACCAGCAGGCTGGACTACGGAAACGCCCTCTACGCAGGAACGACGGCTAAGCTCCTGAGACGGCTGCAACGCATCCAGAACGCCTCTGCACGTCTTATCCTCGACATCCCCCGACGCAGCCACATCACACCCCACCTGAGAGACCTGCACTGGCTCCCTGTCAACAAGAGGATAACCTTCAAGCTCCTCACCCACGCACACAAAGCACTCCACAACTCCGGACCAGCCTACCTCAACAGACGACTCAGCTTCTACACCCCCACCCGCCAGCTCCGCTCGACCAGCCTCGCCCTCGCCACAGTCCCCGCATCCGGAAAACGACCGCCGGCGGCAGATCCTTCTCCCACCTCGCCGCCAAGACCTGGAACACCCTCCCCACCAACCTCCGACAGACCCAAGACCTACTGGCCTTCAGAAGACTCCTCAAGACCTGGCTCTTCGATCAGTAGCAGCACCACCCCCCTCTTCCCCCAGCGCCTTGAGACCCTCGCGGGTAGGTAGTGCGCTTTATAAGTGACATGATTGATTGATTGATTGATTGATTCTGGTCACCACCCTGATTTCTAGTCTTTACTCTGGTTCTGACCCATTTGTCTGCCTTCTTTCCCAATTCTTGGGGAGAGGTCAGATCAGAGTCCACCAGATACTGGTGCAAAAGCTGGTTTTGACAATTATTAAGGATCTGCTCCCTCAAAATCAAATTGTACAATCCTAAAAAGTCATGCACTTTGTTGCCATGTATCCAACCTTCCAGAGCCTTTGTAGCACAATCTACAAAATCAACCCAGTCTTGAGTCTGAGCTTTTGGGTGTCTCTGAACTTCAACCTATACTGTTCAGTGGTTAGGCCAAACCCATCTATCAGAGCACTCTTCAAGACTGTGTAATTGTCAGCATCCTCTTCTCTTACAGTGAGGAGCTTGTCTCTACCTTTGTCTGCAAAGGAGAGCCACAAGATTGCTGCCCACTGCCTCTGGGGAACCTTCTGAACTTTACAGGCCCTCTCCAGTGCAGTTATCCATTTGTGGATGTCATCCCCACTCTGGTAGGGAGGGACAATCTTGTTTAGGTTTCTATGGTCATAAGACCTTTCCCTATCTGTAGGGATATTGCTGCCACCATGGGACTCTAGTCCCAACTTTTTTCTCTCTCTAAAGAGATCTAGGGACTCCCTGTCTAAGGCTACTTGCTTCCTTCTGAGTTCAAGCTGAGCTTCCTCATATTGAATCAGCCTTGTTCTCCTCTCATGAGAGGATTCCCTCCTATGAGATGAGACAGAGCTCCCTATTGAGGTGCCAGAGTGGTTAGACTCCTGAGAAGGAGATCTAGACCTTCTGGGCACACTCTTAATCCTTCCTGGGGGGACAAAGAGGGCATCATTCTGATCATCCTCTTCATCTTCCTCAGGAGGGATTGGGTTATCCAGGTCAGGGTCATTTTCACCCTCCTGGCCAGTTTCAGAGGGGGGCTGGGGGTATTTCTACCCCTGGTCCCATCCTCATCTTCTGCCCCACCCTCAGCTCCTACCCCTTCAGTCCCCAAGGGCTTACTAAGGTCATAAGCCACCAACAACTCTTTAAGGTGTTGGGTGGTGGGACTTTGGCCTGTCCTTATTTTTCTCAAGTTGCATAAAGCTCTCAATTCCAAGAATGGGAGTGTATC
Organism: Calotriton arnoldi; assembly: GCA_963921515.1. NCBI lineage: Eukaryota > Metazoa > Chordata > Amphibia > Caudata > Salamandridae > Calotriton > Calotriton arnoldi. Next base: position 124,862 of record CAWUFW010001892.1, on the reverse strand, counting down.
ATACTTGGAGGGTGGAAGCTCAGTGGCTTCCTGCAAGGATTCTTTAGATCCTACCCTTAAATACATTACTAGTGTGGTGTGGTGTATGCACTACCTACTCTAGTGTGGCCTACTAAACTCTCTTGAGTTGTAGAAAGGGTGTGCTATCCCTTAACACACAACTCTAAGTTCAGTAGAACTTACTGTATTCTAAGCTTAAATTATATGTACCTTAGGTACCTTTAGTGGTTTTCAGTTGATCAATTCAATTGAGATTATCTGGTAAAACAATAGCAAGCTGGAATCCCACACGCTGCACACCAATGTGAGAAGTTGGCCTGGTATATGCTGTCCACTAATTATAGTGGGCACCTTGCACCAGTCCAAACAACCCCTTATTGGAGATAGGTTAAAGACAACCTTATTGAAAGCTATCCTAGTGGTAGCTATGGAGAGCAGCCTTCAGGCTAAGTCTTGAAGGAATGTAAAGCAGCTTGTTTTACCAGTCTATAATCTCTTGAGTGATCAAATGAAAGAGCACCACACCAGGTATATATTCAAAATATATGTATTTATTGCTAAACACACCCCTCTAGTCTCTTTATAAGGCTAGAGTTCGAAGTACATAAGTTAGAAGTTATTTAAACACAGTAATAGCACAAATACACGTTTGGGCCCTAGGGGCGTACCAAACCATATACCAATAAAGTGGTATAAGAACCACGACTGAACTAGACACTAGGCCTAGAGCCTCTAGAAGTGCTTGGACCACAAGGAACCACCCAAGGTAGTGACACAGGGGACCCACGGGGGACGCGTGCAGTGTAAATACACAACCGCGATACGCCGTTGACTTCTATGGAGAAAGTCGTGATCGGGAAATTAGAGAAAAGGGACACTTAAAGGAGGACTTGGAGCAAACCCTTTGAGATCTAGGACTTTGAAGAGCCTCTACCCACGGGAGCACTGGAGTACTCGTGTTACCTCACCCAGGGAAGCCGGGTGCATAGGTGCCTTTCGGGGTCGGGTTTCGTCGTCGATTTGAATGGCGATCTGCTGCAAAGTGCTGCAAAGTGCTGCTGGCGACCAAGTGGAAAGTGTCCGGGTGGATCCAAGAGTGGATCGGAGTTCTGAAGAACCTGAAAGCAGAGGGGACAGAGTCTGGGTCACTAGCCAGTGACCAGGAAGGCGATGGACAGATGCCCACCGATGTCGAGTGCTTCAGGTGCGTTGACGGTCGTCTTGACTCTTCAGCCACGAGGTCCAGGAGGCGTTGTCGGCGACCAGGAGCAGGATTCGGGCTGGTACACGATGTCTGTCGAGTGCTGAGGTGTCGGCGACCGGATTGGACCCAACAAGCCTTGGCAACGGCAAGTCTCGATGCAGAGGAAGATCATCGATGGTGCAGACCAGCAAGGTCTGGGGAACTCACCCAGCAAGGGTAAGTGAGGGCAGGCCTGGAGCAACCAGGATGCCAAGTAAGAAAAAGATTGGCCTTCGTTAAGGGCTACTAGCCAACAGGCTAGCGACTGCGAAGGAGCCTCGAGACGTCGCACGTGGATCTGGCTCACAGGACACTCGTGGAGTGGAGGCCAGTGATCTTCGGTGCAGTTGGTGTTGGAGGCTAGGGCTACTCGGAGCCCAAAGCACGACTTCGGGGGAGACCCAGAAGAGGATTCACTTGCAAATGTGCTCGGTGTCCAGGGGTCACGGTCTCAAGTCACCCACGATAGCTACGGGCCTCAGCTTTGCTGGGGACTCAGGGTAGCCTCGGCGAAGTCTGAGAATCCACCTCTCGTGATGCGAAGACTTCGGTGTCCGACGGGAGCTTCAGAAATGCAGACCGGACAGATGCGTCTTTGGTGCCTGCCAAGCAGGGGAGTCACTCCTTGACCCCAAGGGAGATTCTTCTGTCCTCTAATCTTGAGTAGAGCGTCGAAGGTCCAGGATTCAGTTTCAGAGTTTCGTCCAGGCATAATCTAAAGTCCTAAGGACTGGGTTCCTATACTTATACTAAGTATAGGGGTTGGACTACTCTGTGGCCCCACCTATGGGTGGGTCAGGGCAGAGGGGTGGCTACACCCCTTTCCCTTTGTCCAGTTCGCGCCAAAGCAGGGGCTGAAAGCCCCTGATCCGGTTTGAACTGGGGTATGCACAGGGACACCAAGTGTGCCCCCAGTGCAGGACTTCAAAGCACCCGAAAGTGCTCCCGCCCAGCCCCAATACACATTATCCTGTCTGGGGAGGTGGTCACACCTCCCTGGGACAGGAAACCTATTGTCCAGGCCTCCCCTGCCGGAGTTTCGTCCAGCAGCAGGAGGCCAGACTTGTGTCTGTGGCAGTAGCATCCATTTTGTGATGCCAGGCTTTAGAAAGAAGTTACCGGCCAGGCCAGGGTTAACATGTCTCTCCCTCTAGAAGGGTGGAATGCTACCCCGCCACCAGAATTGGTGGGGGGTAGTATTCCAAGATGTTTGACACCAAACACGACATGTTTAGGTGCAGCCATTCCAAAGTTAGCATTTAACGCGAGGTTATAATGCGCTTAAGAGTATATGGTCAGGCTGCACTACAAACAGCATCAGAGAAGGGTCTCCGAACGCTGCAGAGGGGCCCTGCTCATGCAGGGGCACCCTCTCACATAGGAACCACGCACTCTGCCTTCAGGATTGATAAGGCCTGCCTTAGGAGTGACTTATAGGACAGAAGAATCTCCCTTGGGGTCAAGGAGTGACTCCCCTGCTTGGCAGGCACCAAAGAAGCAATTGTCCGGTCTGCATCGCTGAAGCTCACGTCGGACGCCGAAGTCTTTGCATCACCAGAGGTGGATTTCCAGACTTCCCGAGGCTGCCCTGAGTCCCCAGCAAAGCTGAGGCCCGTAGCTGTCGTGGGTAACGTGGAACCGTGACCCCTGGACACCGCACGCATTTGCAAGTGCATCCTCTTCTGTGTCTCCCACGAAGTCGTGCTTTGGGCTCCGAGTAGCCCCAGCCTCCAGCACCAACTTGCACCGAAGATCACTGGCACTCCACTCCACGAGTGTCCTGTGAGCCAGCTCCACGTGCACCATCTCGAGGCTCCTTCGCGGTCGCTAGCCCGTTGGCTAGTAGCCCTTCACGAAGGCCAATCTTTTTCTACTTGGGCTCCCTGGTTGCTCCAGGCTTGCCCTCACTTACCCTTGCTGGGTGAGTTCCTCAGACCTTGCTGGTCTGCACAATCGTCAATCTTCATCTTCATCGAGACTCTGCCGTTGCCAAGGCTTGTTGGGTCCAATCCGGTCGCCGACACCTCAGCACTCGACAGACATCGTGTACCAGCCCGAATCCTGCTCCTGGTTGCCGACAACGCCTCCTGGACCTCGTGGCTGAAGTGTCAAGACGACCGTCAACCTACCTGAAGCACTCGACATCGGTGGGCATCTGCTCATCGCCTTCCTGGTCACTGGCTAGTGACCCAGACTCTGTCCCCTCTGCTTTCAGGTTCTTCAGATCTCCGATCCACCCTTGGATCCACCCGGACACTTTTCACTTGGTCGCCAGCAGCACTTTGCAGCAGATCGCCATTCAAATCGACGACGAAACCCGACCCCGAAAGGCACCTATGCACCCGGCTTCCCTGGGTGAGGTAACAAGAGTGCTCCGGTGCTCCCGTGGGTAGAGACTCTAGAACGACCTAGTTCTCAAAGGGTTTGCTCCAAGTCCTTCTTTAAGTGTCCCTTTTCTTTAAATTCCAAACCGCGACTTTCTCCATAGAAGTTAACGGCGATTCGCGGCTGTGTTTCTACACTGCACTTGTCCCCCGTGGGTCCCCTGTGTCACTACCTTGGGTGGTTCCTTGTGGTTCAAGCACTTCTACAGGCTCTAGGCCTAGTGTCTAGCTCAGTCGTGGTTCTTATACCACTTTATTGGTATATGGTTTGGTACGCCCCTAGGGCCCAAACGTGTATTTGTGCTATTACTGTGTTTCAATAACTTCTAACTTATGTACTTCGAACTCTAGCCTCATAAAGAGACTAGAGGGGTGTGTTTAGTAATAAATACATATATTTTGAATATATACCTGGTGTGGTGCTCTTTCATTTGGTCACTCAAGAGATTATAGACTGGTAAAACAAGCTGCTTTACATTCCTTCAAGACTTAGCCTGAAGGCTGCTCTCCATAGCTACCACTAGGATAGCTTTCAATAAAGGTTGTCTTTAACCTATCTCCAATAAGGGGTTGTTTGGACTGGTGCAAGGTGCCCACTATAATTAGTGGACAGCATATACCAGGCCAACTTCTCACACCGGGTGCTCGAACAGGTGGGATTCGGTCCCCGACTCCGCGAGTGGGTACGAGCCTGCTATGCAGCTCCCCAGGCCAACATCTGCGTCAATGGAATACAGTGCCTCCCTACCTAATAGAGCGAGGAACCAGGCAGGGCTGCCCGCTGTCCCCCCTCCTCTTTGCGCTGTATATAAAGCCGCTGGCCGAACGCATAAGGGGCAACGCAAGGGTGACCGGAATTCAGATGGTAGGGAGGGAGCATAAGATTATGTTATACGCCGACGATGTCCTCTTAACACTCACAAACCCATTTAACTCACTTACAGCGGCCATGGCAGAGATTTCAGAGTTCGGGCTTGCATCGGGCGTTAAAATTAACCCCCAAAAATCCCTGGTCCTGGACCTGACGCTACAGGATCCCGAGCAAACAAGCCTTTGCGAACAGTTCCCATTTCAGTGGGCGGAGAACGGGGTCCCATATCTAGGCCTCCAGATTTTCCCCACAATTACGGCCACTGCGGATTACAACTATGGAAATCTACTCACCATGATGTGGACAGATTTCCTTAAATGGAAACCACAGAACCTTTTCTGGTTGGGGCAGCTGGCTGCCGTCAAAATGACGCTACTTCCCAAATTGCTCTATGTTATGCAAACTCTGCCGCTCCAACCCCCGGCGCGAGTTCTAGATAAGTTGCAGGCTCTAATTTGGGACTTCATATGGGAGCGTAGAAAAGCGAGAATGTCCAGATCACAAGCTTATCTTGCGGTGGCGGAGGGCGGACTGGGGCTCCCAAACATTTGCAAATATTATTAGGCAGCCCAGCTGCGCTACTTGGTGGAATGGTCCCGCACACTTACTGAAAAGCACTGGTGCTTTATAGACCAGGCTATAGCTGGGATGCACATCTGGAAGGTGCTGCGGTTGCCCAAACCTCACAGACCACCAGGTGTATACATCTCACCAGTCACGAGATCGACCATATGGGTTTGGGACGGTTATATGACATTACAACGCATGCCATTACAACGCATGCCGTTACAACGCATACCTTTACCCCGACTTGCTGTCGGGGTGCGCTGGAAGTTGGAATAGTATAATTTACTATTCCAACTCCAGTGTGTGCAACAGTAGGGAAGGTGTTGGAGTTAACTCCAACACCTTCTACCACCTGCAACAAGCCTTTTGCATTGTAACGACATGCGTTGTAATGGCATGCGTTGTAACGCTTACGTTTTAAAGGTTGTTTCCTGTTTGGGACAAAGTACAACGGAAGCATAATCTTTCTACCCCGATATCCCAGCAGACCCCCTTAATAGGTAATGCAGACTTTCCCCCGGCATTGGAAGGCACGGGTTTTAAAGCGTGGCAGGAAACTAACTGTAAAAGGGTGGGGGACCTATTTGATACCGATGGTCTTATGGATTTCGCTAAACTACAGACATATTATCCGCTTCCGAACTTGGCAAAATGGCAATATCTAGCTGTAGCGCACTGGGTCACTAGACAGTGGATTCAACCACATGCAGGCAGACCACTGTTACCTTTTGAGAAGTAGCTTATTCCGCGCACTTCCGACAAGAAGTTACTGCCTGACATCTATGCATTCCTGATACAGCCGGTGCACCCCCTGCCTTCCCCTGCTAGGGCGAGATGGGAGAAGGAATGCGAATACTCTTTCATTGACAAAGAGTGGAGTGATATCGTCCACCGAGCACAAACATCCGCCCTCAACACTACCAGTAAGGAAATGCTCTCAAAATAGTCCATTATTGGTACCTCACACCAGCAAGGGTAGCTACTTGGGACCCCAGGGGGACGGAATGTGCTGGCGAAAGTGCGGACAACGGGGCACACTCACCCATATTTTGTGGCAGTGCCCCAAGATTGGCCCATTCTGGACAGAAGTATTAAAGGCCATTGACACCATGTTCAACACAGACATACCTAAACTCCCCTCTTTTATACTACTGGGTTTTCCCAATCCACTCACCTACCCACTAAAATGTCCCAGGGGCAAAGCTAGCACTCTTACACTGGGGGCAGCGAAGCAGCTCCTGTTGGCCAGGTGGGGGATGGACAGGATACCCTCGCATCAGGATTTGATGCACAAAGTCTGGTATATCCTAGGAACGGAGAAACTCACAGCAGCGGCCATGGAGCAATTACCACGGTTTGCCAAGATGTGGCAGCCATGCATAGCGTACTTGGCGGATGAGTTTGGCGAACGGACATGCCCCCAGTACCTGCGAGTCTTATGCTTAACGGCCATGGAACCCACCACACATCACCAGGCCACACCCACTTCCTAGTATCACCAATGCTTCAAGAGAGAGGAACCACCCCACCCCTTCCCCCCTCATCTCCTCCCTCCCTTCTATTTTTCTCTCTTTTTCCTTTTTATGATTTTAATCAATGGGTAATGGTGTTGTTGCTATGCTGTTAGTTTCTTTCACTTAGTTCCTTTATGTTTGCCTACTGAATATGCAGCCAAATGAATACCCGCCGGCCACTGGATTAGGCGGTTCAAGTTGTATTGTTGCTATCTTATAAAACCAATAAAAACGTTTTAAACCAAAATAGCAGAGACTTTCGCCTCTTACTATGAAAGCGCATATGCCCCGGTGTGCGCACGATCCATAAGGGATTGCGACGAACTAGTGAAAGTTTTTTCGTTGCCAACTTTGTCCGCAGAGTCGCAAGAGGCCTTAGATGCTGACCTAACGGGAGAGGAATTGTCTGAGGCCCTTGGATCCTTTGAATCATGGAAAGCGGTGGGCCCCAATGGTCTCCCAGTCGAACTATACAAAAGTCTAGTCTCCAATATAGTACCACCATTACATAATATGCTAGTAGAAGCCTGGGAAGAGGGACAATCGCGGGCAGACCAGTGAGCTGCCACCATTGTGGTCATACATAAGGCGGGCAAGCCTCCAGACCAATGCAGTTCCTATCGGCTAATCTCATTGCTCAACGTAGATGCAAAGGTGTTGCCAAACGTCTTGGCCAAAAGACTAGTTAATGTCTGTCATAACGACCATAATCCATGTAGATCAATCCGGCTTTATGCCCAATAGAAGTACTCGTCATAATCTGTGGAAACTATATGAAGTGCTTCACTTGACAAAGGACCCCACCTCTCAGCAGACAGCACTAATGGCGCTCGACGCATCAATGGCCTTTGACAGTATAGAATGGCCGTTCTTGTTCGCAGTGCTCACCTAGCTGGGCTTCGGCCCCACCTTTTGCAGTTGGGTGAGACTGCTCTTCCGGAGCCACCTGGCCCGAGTACGAGTTAACGGGGAGCTGTCCAGGCCGTTCCAAGTGCGAAGGGGCACAAGACAGGGCTGTCCCCTATTGCCACTGCTGTTTGCCTTAACACTTAAACCATTGGCGCACTGGATTAGAACGGACCAGATGATCTGGGGCATAGAGACGTTGGGGGTTAGGAAGAACGTATATCGCTTTACGCCGACAATATAATCCTATACCTTTCAAGACCATACTACTCCATAGCACGAGTACTACATATCTTTGAACTATTTGGAAGCTATTCTGAATTCTCCATAAACTGGGCTAAGTCGGTGATCTTTCCTATGTCAGGTCCCCCTCCGCGGCTGCCAGCGAAGTGTGTAGCTCCAATCGCGACTGATGGGTTCAAGTACCTGGGCGTTGATATTACTCGAGACCAACAGTTGTTTCTGAGGAGAAACCTTACCCCCCAGCTAGACAGGCTCCATACGGATATACAACACTGGTGCACCTTGCCGCTGTCCCTAATGGGAAGAGCGGCGCTGTACAAGATGATGGCCCTACCATGCCTTTTATATATCTTGCAGAATACCCCGTACCCAGTCCCCTCGACTGTCTTCAGACGCGTGGCTCAAGAAGTCCGAACATTGTTATGGCAGGGTGGTTCACCCAGAATAGCACTGCATAAACTGCAGAAAAGGGTTTACGATGGCGGCCTTGCCATCCCAGATATTAAGCTATACTATTGGGCCTCGCAGCTACTGGTCATAAATGACTGGGTCTTTGCTGACAAGGGAGAGCCAGCCTACAGGGTAGACAGAGACACAATGTCGGGGGGAGCTGCGAATCACTTTTATGCACCAGGAAGTCATGCCCCGAGTGGCCTTGTCACACTGCGACTGTGGTGGAGTGCAGGTGGGAGGCAAACAGACTTCTGGGATGGAAGGACAAACTAACTAGCATGACGCCCCTGTGGGTCGGTGACCAGCTGAAGGAAGTGGTGACATTAGGGGGCTTCAAGGGCTGGCAGACAATAGGCATCGAGCGCTTGGGAGATGTGTGGAGGAACGATGCTCCTCTTCCTTTCAAGAATCTGCAAGAAGAATACAGTCTGACTCTGGCTCAAAGATTTCTCTATCTGAGGTTCACACACATATACAATGGGGCACAACTCTTCCATACCATTCCCCCTGGAGGATAGACTCCTGGCAGACCCCATTCCTGAAAATGCGATTTCGAAAATATATCGAAAACTTATGGATAATATGCCAGACCCCATAGTGGCCCTCCGGGCGGCTTGGACTGACGATTTAGGTAACATAGACGACGAGGAATGGATAGAGGCACTGCAAAGCCCCCGAGAAAAAGCAGTCCGTACAAGATTTAGGCTGGTGCAGCTTAAGGTAGTACACCGCACATACTATCCATGCACACTACTATTCAAATGGGGGAAGACACCAACAGAGTTTTGCATTAGGGGCTCCCAGCATTAAGGCTCCTTTTTCCATATCCTGCGGGAATGCCCCAAGATTGCACAGTTTTGGCAAAGAATCACGATAACAATGGCAAAGGTGTTGGGTACAGAGGTCCCAATAGATGCCAAATGGCTCCTTCTGATGATCAGGGGGAGGTAGAGAGACCCAGATATGTCAGTAATTGGTTGGCGCTGGCAGCAGGTATAGCAAAACGAATTATCGCTAGAAACTGGGGTGCGCCCCAACCCCCATCAGTGACTGAGTGGGAGACAGATCTGGACTGGTGCCAGCGAGCAGAAGAAACTGTGTATAAAAGCAGGGGATGTGTTAAGAAATGGGAGAGGATTTGGGCACCATGGCGCAGATACAGGGGGACATAATGTGATCCGAAATATACGTCATGGAGTTCACCAACATGCAAAGACAGATGCCCATGGTATATGCACATTTCAGGCTTCTAGCGGAGTCTCTTGTAGTGATATTACTGCTTCTGCGCTTTGTAAAATGGGTTGTCCCCCACCTAATAGATGATGTATTAATGCTTTGAATCGATTTGGGGATATACATGCATACTTGTTGACACATGCACTGTCCTCTGAACTTGTTTAATAAAAAGATTTTTTTTTTAAAAAGCATGAGAACTCACATCTTAAAAGGCAGAATTCCATCCCTCCAAGCTAGAGACTGACCCTACCAAACAAAAGGCGGTAACCTTCCAAAGACGAGTCAACATTCCCCCAACCAAGAGGCAGCATGCTTTCAAACATGGGACTGCACGTCTTCAAACATGAGGCTGCATGTCTTCAAGCATGTGGCAAAGCAAACACAAGGAGATGATTGACGGAGTGCTGAAACTTTTCAAAAACTCCCCCCAGTCACAGATCTGGGTTGAATCCATCATTATTCTTAAGCTCACTTTGCCACCCCAGTTCAGACACAGCTATATGCAAATCAGTCTTGACCCTGTGCCTCATGGGAACAGTCCAGCCCGAACTGCCAAGCCATGTCTTCCGTGGACCGGAAATAAGCATCCTGGGACCGGTTTAGGGGTAACACCCCTCATCAGCCAGGCTAGCTTGACTGCAGTGGCAAAGTGAGCAAGGGACCCACGTCTGGGCATACCCTGCCAACTTAGGGCGAACAAAGCAAACACAAGGAGATGATGGACAGAGTGCTAAAACTTTTCAAACACTCACCCCAGTCACAGATCTGGGTTGAATCCATCATCATTCTTTAACTCACTTCGCCACCCCAGTTCAGACACAGCTATATGCAAATCAGTCTTGACCCTGTGCCTCATGGGAACAGTCCAAACTGTACTGCCAAGCCATGTCTTCCCTGGACCGGAAACAAGCATCCTGGGACTGCTTTCGGGGTAACACCCCTCATCAGCCAGGCTAGCTTGAATCCAGTGGCAAAGTGAGCAAGGGACCCACATCTGGGCATACCCTGCCAACTTAGGGCGAACAAATGCCCCTTCACCGACTGCATATCAGGGACACAACAGCGTGTCCAGCGGGGGACAAAGAGGGAGGCCAGTGGGTGGGGGCAAGTATAGGTTATGTTATGTTATGTTATGTTACATGGGTATTTATAGGAGCGCACGTTCACCGACCGGTCTCTTGGCGCTGAAAATCTGAACAGAGAGAGATCAAACAGGGAGACATCTAGTTATAAGCCAAGGTGAACAACCATGTCTTAAGCTGTTTCCTGAAATGCACGTAATCAACCTCAAGCCTGAGGGATATAGGTAGTGAGTTCCAGAGCTTCGGACCCAGAAAGGAGAACCGAGTCCCTCCAATGCGTTTGCATCTGAATTTGGGCACTGCCAAAAGATTCAGATGCATAGATCTCAAAGTACGCTGGGGTAGGTACTTGCTGATTCGCGAGGAAATGAAGCTAGGACCAGTTCCCTGAAAGGCTCTGAAAAGAATGCATCCAGTTTTAAACATAGCTCTCTGCTCCACTGGAAGCCAGTGGAGATCTTTGAGCAGCGGGCTAATATGGCATCGTCTATCCTTAAGATAGATGATTCTCGCTGCTTGATTTTGGATCATCTGTAGACGATGTTTCTGATTTTGTGGAAGGACAAAATAAAGCGCATTTCCATAATCAATTTTTGATAGAATGAGAGCAATCACGATTTGGATACTGGCCTCTTTGCTGAAAAAACGTCTAATCTTACGCAGCTTGCGGAGTTGAACAAAACAGGCGGATGTGACTGAGCCAATTTGGGCCCTCATAGAAAGATCTGAGTCAATATGGAAGCTCAGACTCTTTATCACTGGTTTGGGAAGTGGAGCCGCACCTAACTCAGGGGGCCAGTAAGAGGGTGTCCAGTGTGTGAGTTTGTTACTGGGTATGATTATCTCAGTCTTTTCCGAGTTTAATTTTAATTGGTTATTGTTCATCCAATTCTTGACATACATCATAGAGTTCCTAACAAAGTCTTTGGATTCAATTGAATTCACCAGGGTAAAAATTAGCTGCATGTCGTCAGCATAATTAAAAATCTTTACCCCCATCTGCCGGAGACTGGAAATAAGGGGACGTATGTATACATTAAAAAGGATCGGCGAAAGAGAGGAGCCCAGCGGGACACCAGAGCTCATTTCTACAGTATTGGACTTGTAGGGGGAGAGCCACACCGATTGTTTGCGGCCCTCTAAGAAAGATCTAAACCAATCCAGTGCCGATCCCCCGAGACCCGCTGCGGCGATGCGATCCAACAGAATTTTGTGGTTCACGGTGTCAAATGCCGCAGACAGGTCAAGGAGGATTAAGGCCTGAGTACAATCAATTTCCTTCTGTCCTTTAAGGTCATCCATGACAGATAGAATCACAGATTCAGTAGAATGAGCTGGGCGAAAGCCTGCCTGATGAGTATCCAGAAACTTGGTGGTTTCCAAGAAAGAACTGAGACAGGTGGCTACATGAGCCTCCATCAGTTTGGCTGGAAACGGGAGGAGTGATATAGGCCTATAATTCTCCAACTTTTTGGGATCCATACCCTGCTTTTTTTGTAGCGGGATAACCACAGCTTCCTTAAAGACTGACGGTACGGTGCCAAGTGACAGGGAGAGATTGAGAAACTCAAGAATAGTGTCGGGAAGGCCCGATAAATTGCTTTAAGTACGTTAATAGGACATTCCTCCTTAGGGGAGCCCGATTTAACCTTTACTACAAGATCCAAAGAGAGTTTCTTATTCAACATAGGAAAGGTGTTAAAAGAGGAGGGGTTGAAATAGGCCAAGCTGTCTTCAGTGCTACTGTAGCTGGACTCGATGGAGTTTTGAATTTTTAAAAAAAAATTCTACAAAAAAGGAATTTGGATCATTACATAGCTCCTGGGTGGCCGTGAAAGGCAGAGTCACACGGCTGGGATTCGATAGCTCCTTCACGATCTTAAAGATTTCTTTAGAACTGTTGTTAGAATTAAGTACTGTATTTGTAAAGAAGACTCTCTTCGCCTCCAAAATGGCATTTTTGTACACGTGTAAGTTTACAACATATTTCATTTTATCCTCCGCTGAGTACGATTTTCGCCATTTTCGTTCAGCTTGGCGTACATGAAGTTTTAAGGTTTTCAAATCCTTAGTAAACCATTTGGATGCTTCATGTTGCCTTAAGCGGGAAATTTAATCTGGAGGGGGCATGGATATTAAAGGCCTTCAATTGCCAGTTAGTAATCTCTCTTACCCAGCTGTCCAAATCTCCTTCATGGGCAGGCTGCTCGCAGGATAAGGTATCCAAGAGCGCATTCAAATTAATTCTATTCCAGTTTCTAAAAGTGCTACGTAAGGGAGATGAGTGTTTCAGCAATAACAAATTGTTCAAATTAAAGCAAATAAAGAAATGATCTGACCATGCACAAGGTTGAATAGCCAGATTATGCAGAGTAATATTGGTGGACCACACTTGATCAAGTGTATGGCCTTTAATATGCGTGGGGGAGTGGATGTGTTGAATGAGGTTTAGGCTGGCAAGGGACTCCGTGAGTTCCCTAGACAGCTTTCCCCCTTCTGTCTCATTGGCCCAATAATTCAGATCTCCTACGACCAAAACTTTGTCGTAGTCTGTAGTCAAGGACGCAATGTTATTTGCTAAAACTTTAGGGAAATCAGGCATCATTATTGGAGGTCTATACAGTACTACACATATCAGTGTGCTGTTGTGTAGGTCCAGTTTGACTACTAATGTATCAACTGAAGAAATTTCAAAGTGAGGCAAGATGGTGAAGGAAAAATCTTTTTTAATAACAGCAGCCACTCCACCGCCTCTTTTTCCTGGGGATCTATTGGTTTGTAGGAAGGAGTAGTTGTCGGGAAGGGCTGCTAAAATCTCAGGGGAAGATTCCTCTGTGAGCCAAGTTTCAGCCAGGAATAACAAGACTGGTGCATCAGTAACCAAGACGTTATAGATTTCTAGTTGATGTTTGACCATGGAACGTGTGTTCAAATACATAACATTGAGATCTTTAACTGTCAGTTTGTGCGCGACAGTCCTATGCAGAGCTGACAAGCTCATAGACTGTCCACCCAATTTAGAGGTATCAGTGAAGGGTAGAGGGTTGGGATTTAAAAGCTCCAGATTTTGCAATTTTTGTATCAGATGCTGTTCAAGCAATTGCACATTATTAGGTGCCATGTTTTTGAGGCTGCAAAAGACACACAATTGATGGACGGGTGAAACCCCGAAACCGGTCCTAGGATGCTTGTTTCCAGTCCAGGGAGGACCTGGCCTGGCAGTTCGGGCTGGACTGTTCCCATAGGGCACAGGGTCAAGACTGATTTGCATATGGCTGGGTTCAAACTGGAATGGTATGGTGAGCAAAAAAATGATGGATTTAGGCCCAGATCTCTGTACTGGGGTGAATGTATGACATTGTTCTGCATTCTGTCCATCAATTGTTGTTTTTGCATTTGTCACCCCGAGTGGGACGGGTATGCCCAGTCGTGGGTCCCGTGCTCTCCATGCCGCTGGAGTCAAGCTATCCTGGCTGAAGAGGGGTGAAACCCCGAAACCGGTCCTAGGATGCTTGTTTCCAGTCCAGGGAGGACCTGGCCTGGCAGTTCGGGCTGGACTGTTCCCATAGGGCACAGGGTCAAGACTGTTTTGCATATGGCTGGGTTCAAACTGGAATGGCATGGTGAGCAAAAAAATGATGGATTTAGGCCCAGATCTCTGTACTGGGGTGAATGTATGACATTGTTCTGCATTCTGTCCATCAATTGTTGTTTTTGCATTTGTCACCCCGAGTGGGACGGGTATGCCCAGACGTGGGTCCCGTGCTCTCCATGCCGCTGGAGTCAAGCTATCCTGGCTGAAGAGGGGTGAAACCCCGAAACCGGTCCTAGGATGCTTGTTTCCAGTCCAGGGAGGACCTGGCCTGGCAGTTCGGGCTGGACTGTTCCCATAGGGCACAGGGTCAAGACTGATTTGCATATGGCTGGGTTCAAACTGGAATGGCATGGTGAGCAACAAAATGATGGATTTAGGCCCAGATCTCTGTACTGGGGTGAATGTATGACATTGTTCTGCATTCTGTCCATCAATTGTTGTTTTTGCATTTGTCACCCCGAGTGGGACGGGTATGCCCAGACGTGGGTCCCGTGCTCTCCATGCCGCTGGAGTCAAGCTATCCTGGCTAAAGAGGGGTGAAACCCCGAAACCGGTCCTAGGATGCTTGTTTCCAGTCCAGGGAGGACCTGGCCTGGCAGTTCGGGCTGGATTGTTCCCATAGGGCACAGGGTCAAGACTGATTTGCATATGGCTGGGTTCCAACTGGAATGGCATGGTGAGCAAAAAAATGATGGATTTAGGTCCAGATCTCTGTACTGGGGTGAATGTATGACATTGTTCTGCATTCTGTCCATCAATTGTTGTTTTTGCATTTGTCACCCCGAGTGGGACGGGTATGCCCAGACGTGGGTCCCCTGCTCTCCATGCCGCTGGAGTCAAGCTATCCTGGCTGAAGAGGGGTGAAACCCCGAAACCGGTCCTAGGATGCTTGTTTCCAGTCCAGGGAGGACCTGGCCTGGCAGATCGGGCTGGACTGTTCCCATAGGGCACAGGGTCAAGACTGATTTGCATATGGCTGGGTTCAAACTGGAATGGCATGGTGAGCAAAAAAATGATGGATTTAGGCCCAGATCTCTGTACTGGGGTGAATGTATGACATTGTTCTGCATTCTGTCCATCAATTGTTGTTTTTGCATTTGACACCCCGAGTGGGACGGGCATGCCCAGACGTGGGTCCCAGTGCTCTCCATGCCGCTGGAGTCAAGCTATCCTGGCTGAAGAGGGGTGAAACCCCGAAACCGGTCCTAGGATGCTTGTTTCCAGTCCAGGGAGGACCTGGCCTGGCAGTTCGGGCTGGACTGTTCCCATAGGGCACAGGGTCAAGACTGATTTGCATATGGCTGGGTTCATACTGGAATGGCATGGTGAGCAAAAAAATGATGGATTTAGGCCCAGATCTCTGTACTGGGGTGAATGTATGACATTGTTCTGCATTCTGTCCATCAATTGTTGTTTTTGCATTTGTCACCCAGAGTGGGACGGGTATGCCCAGACGTGGGTCCCGTGCTCTCCATGCCGCTGGAGTCAAGCTATCCTGGCTGAAGAGGGGTGAAACCCCAAAACCGGTCCTAGGATGCTTGTTTCCAGTCCAGGGAGGACCTGGCCTGGCAGTTCGGGCTGGACTGTTCCCATAGGGCACAGGGTCAAGACTGATTTGCATATGGCTGGGTTCAAACTGGAATGGCATAGTGAGCAAAAAAATGATGGATTTAGGCCCAGATCTCTGTACTGGGGTGAATGTATGACATTGTTCTGCATCCTGTCCATCAATTGTTGTTTTTGCATGTTTTTGAGGCTAGCTGCAGAATAGATGTATTTTTGGCTAGAGTAACATGCCCCGTGTCCCGGCCTGGCGCGGACGGGCGCAGACGGGCTTGCCTTTGGTGCGCCCGTGCCGCAGGCATTGATTTATAGCCTGTGCCGGCGTCAAGGGCTCCGCCCCCTCCCAGCTGATTGCTAACTCTCCTATTAACTGAGGACAGGTACGGTTAGTGACCTAGTCACTGGCCCGGTAGCAGAAGGCAAACAGATTCAAATTCATCAAACAATGGTTAAAAAACGGCTAAAGTACTAAATTTAAAAAAAACAACAGGCTCAGAGGCAAAGTAACCGATGTTGCGTGCAGAAGTCTCTGCTCAGACAGGTACCTGTCCCCAGCCCACTGCGCAACAGAAATGACGCCGCAGAGGCACCGGACGAAGGAGGGACTCCCAGAGGAGGAGGTCCCTGCAACAGGGCGCGAGGAGGTGCCTAATGCGGCACTAAGGGGGCCACCCTCTTACAGGGCCCACTGCGTGCGCCGCGGGAGCCGCAATATCCTGTGTGGGTCTTGTACTGGTTTCTTTCTTTTTCTATTAGAAAGCCAGAAAACTACACGAGAAAGGGATAGGATTCAATTTTTCTGAGCAGGATGAGCATTTATGTCCGTTTGGGAGTTTGATATATTTTCGACACCTATATAATGGGAAGAAATGGCTAAAAAAAACGTTTATTCCCCTTATGGTTGCAGCCAGGTCAGGGAGAGTTCGAAATCGGATAAGTACAACAGGAACTCTTGACGGTTGGATTACGCCCAAACAATTTAGGAAAACATTGTGTAAAGCTAATATTCAACCAAATGTTATTTTGATGCCTGCACCTATCTTTGTATAGAGTAGCACACCATATGAACGGCTATTTATATGCATACCTAATAACTTGGGCCATACAGCACAATGTGAACCTTCGGTCGAATAGGGACGTTATGGCACCACTTAATGTATGTCCGTAGGAGCTGAGTCTAATTCCTCCAATTTTTTCTGTAGACACCAATGGGGTTAGGACTATAGAATGCAAGTGATAGAGTGCGAGAGAGGCTACTGGAAATAATGAATAGCTGTTTTTTGAGACAGTTTGTTGGTTATGAGAGATCTATAAAATAATATTATCTGAATATAGATGATTTGGGAAAATTGGAATATTATTTCCCTATTTGCTTCCTCATATTTTTCTAAAAAACTTTTTTTCATTTTCTCCGCTTGATGTTGGCCTTTTTGTGAATTTGCGTTTTTGTTCTCTCTTAGATAAGAGAGGTTTACTATCTTTTGTAGAATTATTCATTCTTGCTGGACATACGAGCAGAGTATATAGAGAGAGTCATCCTTCTTGACCGGTGAAATACCATATAGTGGAACCTTTAGTGAAGGATTCTTCTGTCAGCTAAGCAAAGGTTTGTGGACCTGCTCCATCCAGTATGGAGAGTGCTCCTTCTAAGTGCATATGTAGTTTGGAGAAGGCTTCTAATTTTGAGGGCCTTGTGGCCCCCTTATTCCTGACTGTGTTTTTTGTCTCGTTTTCAGTAGGCCTCCGGAGCGACTAAAACTGTTCTTTCTCCTGAAATATAAGGGATATTATAAGACTCTGATGAAATACAGGAGAGAGTAAGCATTTTTTCCTGAAAATTAATTTAAAGGTTATATGGGTGTCTTTCCTTTCTTCTTATAATTTAATGGCACTTTTCGGGTTCCTATACGGTATATATAGGGGCGCTTTACTCAGGTTCTGCCTGAATGACAATCACTACATGCATGCTTTTAAGTATTCACACTCTGTGGTGTTTTTTTCCAAAGGTTTTTTTTCACATAACTACTGCAGTGAGTAGCAATTATTTGGCTACCGGGTGTCTGTAGATAAAGACTTGAATGGAGGTAATTATTGGTGGCTATCTACAGAACTGCATAAAGTTATGTAAATTTATTTGCCAGGCACAGCCGACCAAGGTAAGAGCAGTGGGGTGGGGCGGGGGCAGGGGGGGAAGTCGACAGACGACGGAACAGGGAAAAAAAATTATGAAACCACTTACCTTGCGCTCGCCGCATTGCAGACCCGGCGCAAGGTAAGTGGTTTTCTTTTTTAAACTTTATTTTCCCTATTCCGTCGTCTGGCGACTCCCCCCCACATTCCCCCCGCCCCACCGCTCTTATCTGGACCGGTCGCGACTGCTATTTGCATGTTATTGTGTGAGACCTTGTGGTGTTGGGATAGTCCAGTCATGCTGTTCTCTCTAAATAATGTGGAAGCTTTGCTCAAATTACATAAAATTGCTGAACAGTTTCAGACCTTATATGTAATTGAATTATGAAATGCACATCATTGATACAGTTTTCTGCTGCTTTTTTAGATTTCTCCTTTTGCCCTCCTGATGTGGTTTACACATGTTTAATTACAATTTGGTTCTGAAGTAGTTGGTAACATAATATTAAATACCACTGAAATGTGCATCGACTGTCAGTGTGTCCAGTCTGGTGTCACTACACCAGTAAGAGAGAACTATAGAGACTCCGCTGGTGTATTTAGGACGTTTGCTACTTTCCAGATTGGTGTATGATGATTGTATGGTTTGTAGTGTGAGTGGGATGTGAGTAGTGAGTGTGAAATAGGAGGTCAAGTGAAGTTGTGATGTTTTGAGGGATAAGTATTTTACATTTGTAAAATTAATTTGTACAGTGCTATAATTTAAAATTTTGCAATTCAGTGTATGATATGAAAAAATTAATATATGTTTGCTTTGCAATAAATAACAAATAATGGATTTTTGTAAAGGATGATAAAAGGAACAAAAAAAAATATATATATGGCAAAGTAATATGCTATATATAAACAAATAAACACAGTGTGGTCTGGATCTGTTAGATTGGTTCCTTTGTGAAAGAGATTGAGGCAGGTAGGACCCCTTTTTATAATTCTTTGTGTTTTTTTCTCTCCGGTCCTATGCTTTTTCTACATAAAAGTGAGGGGGTGGTGCCTGGTGTATATTATGGTTGCAGAAGTCTAGCCAGCATACGTCCCGGCCTCTCCCCTCCCCATAACAGCGGGCCCCGGCATATTTCCCGAGGTAATGGGCCTGCCTTTCCACAGTCTCTCTACATTCTGTCAGCAATATGGCGCGTCTATGCGAGTTGGCTGTAGTGGACTGTTGGGCATGTGTCTCGTCTCATTACGCCGGTTCTACGTTCTCAATACGGGCAGTGTTCAGCACAGATCTCGCAATACTCCGGCATGTTTGGCGATACATATGCCCCTGGTATATGCTTTAAAGGGCTCCCACAAGGTGGTTTGGGATGTAACGAGCCCTTGTTAAGTTCAAAATATTCGATAATGGCTGAGCGGAGTTCAGTACAAAAAAATGTGTCCTGAAGTGCCATGCTGGGGAATCGCCATTGGTGCTCGGCACTCCCTGCACTAGGAACGCGCAGTGTCATCGCCACAGGTGAATGGTCTGAAAGCCTGCAAGGAATATGTGTAATGGAGCTGAGCCATTGTGTGAGTGTGGTCGAAAGGAGCCAATAATCTATTTGCGTCCAGATATCGTGTGGTGCCGAATTAAATGTATAGGCGGGGGTGGCAGGATGTCGCAGGCGCCAGGGGTCTATAAGTACATACGTGTCGCATATGTCTCACAGCTACCTGCAATGAGCGGGGTTTTCAACCGGGGGCTGTGCTGTGATGTTCAGCCGAGGGTCTAAAAGCCTATTAAAATCTCCCCCCATAATAATGTCATCTGCATCTATGCAGTCTTTTAGTGCCTGGATTGTTTGAAAAAAGATTCTGTGCTGTCAGTGTTTGGGGCACATACATAAACCAACAATACTCAATATCCCACTAGGTGACTTGCCACTAAGATATATCTGCTCCCTTTGTCTGAATGGGTAGCGTAGGGGTGAAAAGGCAGTCTCCTTATGTGAGAGACTCCTTATGGAATGGGTACTGTTGCTGGAAAAAAACCGATGTGGCCCCATGGGGTTGCAAAGGTGGGTGGGTGACTGGGCGATAAGTGAGTCTCCTGTAAAAAGGAAATATCCACGATGTGCCGCTGCAGATATTGCAGCCCTTGCTTGCCTTTACATGGGTTATTGAGACCACAAATGTTCCAAAACATAAAGGCGGGGTCCGTAAATGGACGGATGTTATCATGTAAAGACATCTATCAGAAACAAAAAAAACAGTGGTGTATCTGGTATGGTACATAGGTACGGTAACAAACGAATACATTCAAACGAACCTAAACATTCCAATAACAACAACCCTCCTTCCCCCTCCCACGCCTGGTGAAAAATTGCCAAGTGAACCCCATTAATGCCAAAGAATTGCAAAACATTTCCCCCTATTGTGTTGTGGTATAAAACCATTGGGGAGTAGTAACATCTCGACGGGCGGCTCAATGTGTGGAAATGTTCAGCACAATATTGGGGTCATGGATGGGTCCAAGCAGTCAGCTGAGTTGGAGTATCACCGGTGTGCCCCACAGTAGGAGCAATAATAAAGGGCCAGGGCAGTGCCAGTAGACCGCATATCGTGCAGCCAGAAAGCAGCTCGATGGAGATTCTCAACCGGGCGGGAAGAGTTCCATGCTGGCAGGGATCTGTGAGTCAGGTGCAGTGTGTTCGGGCATTGACTGCCCCGGGGACCCGCGGTCGCTGGTTCGTTGTTTACAGAATGCCATCACATCTGCTGGGGCATCATAGTAACAGGTTTTTCCATTGACATCAACCTGAAGTCAGGCAGTGTATAGCATTCGGTATCTGAGTCCCAGTTTGCGCAACACAGCTTTGGCTTCACTGAATCTGCGGCGGGCCTCCTGGACCACCACGATGAAGTCCGTAAAAAGCAAAATAGTGGCTCCCTGGTACTGGAGTGGGCCCAGCTCTCTCGCCCTTCGAAGCGTGACATTGCAGTCTCTGTAATTGAGGAGTCGGGCAATTATTAGTCGCGGCGCGGCACCCGGCACCAGATGGGGGCCCAGAGACTTGTGCGCACATTCCACAACAACTGTAGGCGTAAAGTTCTGCCTCCCCAGTAGGCCAGAGAGTAGTCACTCCATGAATAGGTCCAATCGCCCGGTGTTCAATGTTTCTGCAACTCCCAACATGCAGATGTTATTTCGGCGCCCCCTGGCCTCCAGGTCTTCATTTTTAATGGCCATTGCTGTCAGGCATGCCTCCAGCTTTTCCAGTCTCTTCACAACTGCAGCGGAGGTGTCCTCTAGTCTGAATATCTGTTCCTCTGCCCCCACAATTCGCGTACATTGTCTGTCCAGGCGTTCGCCCATGCGGTCTCGGCAGCTGCAGATAGTATCAAAGCGTGCATCTATGGCTCGAAAACCTGTCTTGAGTTTGGCCACGATGGTATCTAATTCAGTTGGTTGTTCAACCGTAGGGCTCCCCGTCGCACCACCCTCCGTGCCTGAAGCCTTCTCTGCCCTGCCAGTAGCTTTTAATTTCTCAAAAGGCAGCTTACGTTGTTTTGGGTCACCCAGTACCATTGCATTAGTGGGCGCTGTCGCGTCGCAGTTCGCCCCACTGACGGTGGTAGCCGCTGGTAGGGTCTAGGGCCAATGTTTATGGGTGGGCCCTCAGAATATCACCAAGTGGGAAGCATGTGCACAGATAGCAGTCGGTGCGCAGGTCCCCGAGTCCCCATGCTAGGAGAGTAAGAAGCGGCAAAGTAGGGAATGTACCATGGCAAATATAGCACAGGGGGCGAGGGATCGACACAGCAATCATTGTGTCTTCCGGAGGGCGTATGACGGATCAGGGTGCATGCTGTTGGGAGGTGCCAGAGGGGGTTTTCAGGGCGGTTCAGTCAACGAGGCAGCCAGTATCAGGGGCACAGTCCCATCAGGTGTATGGGGCAGTCAGTAGGGGCCAGAATGTGACCCTCCTCCTCGGTAGCGTAGTCCCACAAGATTTTCCCGCCAGTGGCCTACCGTGGCATCAGTGCTGTCGGGGTCGCCGATGCTGGGTGGTGCAGGTCTCAGCATGTCTCGGCCTCCCGCACCAGTCCCAGTAGTCAAAGCCACAGTTGCGCCGCAGGCAAGTCAGGGTGGGATTACCATGGCATTCTGCTGCCTTCGATGCAGCAGGGATAGTCTGGATCGCGCTCAAGACACTGGCTGACCCATGCCTCAGGCTCACCCATGAACCCTATCACCACATGGCCTCCGAGGCGCGTATCGGTTGCTGAGCACGGATTTCTCCACCAAAGCACTGCGGCCACAGGGAGTAGCCGGGTTCGGTCACAGCATCCACCAAGCAGTACAGGACAAGCCACAACGCCTCAGGGCTAGTTTCAGGTGCACAAAGGTCCCATCCGACAAAGGATTGGAGCCCTGTCTGGCAGAGCTCCAGAGCCGTGAGGCGATCTTGGTCACCGGCGTGTCCATGCCCCCGAAAAGCCTGATTCCTTAAATGATAAGACACTGATGTTGTTAGATTGTTGCTCAATCTGTCTGCCCACCTGCACTCCGACCCCAGAATGTTATTATTATTATTGTTATTACAAGTATTTATAAAGTGCAACTGCGACCTCAAAGATATCCTGGCACTATCCTCCTAGAAGGGGAGAAACCTGAAGGACATTCTGAGTATTTATACAAGGAAAAAACAAGTTTTAAGTGCTTTCTTAAACTGAAGCAGGTCTTGGCAAGCTCTTAGAGAAGAAGGAAGATTGTTCCAGAGTTGTGTGGCCCTGACTGAGAACTCTTGGCCACCCTCTCTACCCTTCTGAAATTTAGGAATGCATAGAAGGTTTGAGGTTGGGGAGCGAAGATCTATCGGAGGTATATAACTTTTACATTTCCTTTGTAGCAAAACAGGGCAATTTAATGAATTGCTCTAAAAATACATAAGGATTTGAGCGCAATCTTGTCTTTCACTGGAAACCAATGGAGCTCTGCAAGAGCTCGAGAAGATGAACAGTGCCTAGGTACATTCAGAGGGAGCTCAGTGACCTTCGCTTGTACTCGATAGAGTCTTCTCACTAGGTATTCTGGGGCGCCTAACAAAAGAGCATTACAATAGTCAAGTCTGCTCAGGATCATACACGGTACTACAAATACCCTTGCAGATGGTGGTAAAACAGGTAAGCTTTTACTAAGAGTGCGGAGCAGGGCAAAAAAAGTTGCAGCAGTCTTATTAACATGGTGGTCCAAGGATAAATTGTTGTCAAAGTAGATCCCTAAATTATGGACCGTGGATGACACTACCAGGCTGACACTGTTCGACCAAGGATGGAAATTAGAAAGACGTCTGGCTTATCAGTCGAGCAGCAGAGAATCTCAGTTTTGTCTACATTAAACTTTAAGGAGCTGCTGCTCAGCCGATTCGCAAAATCTCTTCAAGTCCAGTAGCTCTGACTGAGAGTTATCCAAAGAGAGGATCAGCTGGTTGTAATCCGAGTAGTTGGCAAAGTTGATACACTAAGATCTAATAAGAGCCGCAAGCGGGCGCAGATATATTTTAAATGGAACTGGGCTTAGTGCTGAGACCCGGGGCACTTCATGTTCTACTGATTTAAACATGGAGCGAAAAGGGGTGAGCGATGTAGCTTGCGTTCTATCTGTTAGATAAGATTGGATCCAGTCAAGTACTCACCCATGATCCAGAAATTAGGATCTTGTGGTTAACTGTGTCAAAGGCGGCTGAGAGATCGAGTAGCACCAATGCTGCCATTTGACCCTGATCCACTACTCATCCAAAGCCAGAACTAAAGCGGATTTGGTGCCATGAGCAGGCCTGAAGACAGATTGTACTTCCTCTAAGAGGGCGAGGACTTCCAGATATGACGATAAGTTCTTGCTGACATATCGTTCAAGAATTTGAACTGGGAAAGGCAGCTGAGATATAGGCCCGTAGTTGCTAAGATCAGACAGGTCCGCTGAGGGTTTTTTTAATAGGAGTTATTAGTGCTCCTTTCAAGGCACATGGAACTTGGCCCATTTCCAAAGGTCATTGCAAATGTTTAGGAGTGAGGGAAACACACGATCTGTTAACAGTTTCCAGGCTTTTGGCGGTAATGGGTCTAGTAAAGAGCCCAAAGAGATGGACATCGCTGCTGCCTTAAACTTCCTCGGTCAACATTTCCAAGGATTCAAGTTTATTAGTACAGGTTGCAATTATTTTGTCCAAAGTGGCATCCTCCACCTGTGAAAAGCACAGAGGGGATCTGGGAGGATTTATATGTAAAATAATGTTCTTGATCTTATTGTCGAGAAAAATCGATAAAGTGTCACATAAAGTCTGAGAAGGCCTAATGGCCTGCTTAGTGCATTATGGGTCAGATAACTCACAAGCAATATCAAATATCTTTTTCGTGCTATTTGAAGCTCCTAGAATGGCTTTGGCATAGTATTCCTCTTTAGCCCTGCACAGATATTTTCATAGCTGTTTAAGGCAGACTTTAATTGTTGTTTATACTCAACTAAATAAGACATGTGCCATTTTCTCTCCAACTTTTTACAAGCTAATTTAGCCTGTTTTAAAGTCTAGGGGGCATATTACCAAGCCCCTATCGCCACCACAAAGTCACTTTTTGTGACGTTGTGGTGGCGATAGGGTCAGCGCCCTATTACCAAGGCAGCGTTAAACCACATAACGTGGCTAAAAGTCACGTTAAGTGGCTTAACGCTGCCTTGTAATAGGGCCCCTTTAACGCTAAAATTTGCGTGAAAGGGGCGTGCAGTGGGTGTTGCGGTGGGCGTTCCACCGCAACACCCATTTACTTCGACGCTGCCATCTATTATCAAGAGAGGCGATAATAGGTGGCAGCGCCGAACTTAAGACCAGGAAAATCCTGGTCTTAAGGTGGCGAAACGAGGAGAAATGCTTCATTTCTCCTCGTTTTGCTTTTTCCATGTGTGCTGCCTTGTGCAGCACACATGGAAAAAGCAGAATGCCAAGGTTTGTTTATGTACAGGAAGGGACACCTTCCTGTACATAAACAAACCTCCCTGCTTGCAGACACCCTTGCACTCTGGTGCAAGGGTGCCTGCGTTGGCGTTAAGTTGTGAGACTTAGCGCCATCGCAGGGAAACGCCAGGCTGCACCATATCCTTGGTAATATGGTGCAGCCTGGCGCTTCCGAAGTGGCGATGAGAGGCGTTAAGCCAAGGAGGCTAACGCCTCTCACCGCCACTTCCTAGATAATATGCCCCTAGGTATGCCAAGGCGCAGAAGGTCTTAAGCAGGCTTTTACCCCTTTAAGAGATGTTGCTTTATCTAGAGCCTCTGTGATCCTCCATTGTAAAGCATTGTAGTTGTCTTCGACCTCACACTTTACTATGAAAGCATGCTCCCAGATCAAAGGAATTCGTTTCCACTATGTGGGCCAGTTTGGCCCATGCTCTACGAGGAACTGGCTTTGTAGACCCCAGCCTGGAGTTAAATACTTTGGACACTTAATATAGAAGGCCTCCCTTCTGGTCTGACTAACTCAGAGGAGTAACACCCCCACGGAGATAAGGTCTCCGTATGCAAAACTAAGGTCCAGTGTATGCCCCTCCTGATGGGTGGGCCCAGGCACAAGGTGCTGTACTCCCAGCATTTTACAGGAACCCTGTCGGTCCTTCGAGTATTGCACTGTCTCATCCGCCCAAACATTATAATCACCCAGAATTCAAAAAATTGGGAGCGTGAGAGGACCAAATTTGAGATATAAACAGAGAAGGTGTGCACAAAAGAAACCGCAGAGCCCGGAGGGGAGGAGCACAGTATTCCAGAAAGAGAGCTGCCCTTCCGCTCCCTCAAAGAGAAACCTAGGATCTCAGCTCTCTCAAAGTTATCTAGATGCATGGTAACGAAGTCCCAGCAGTCCTTTAAGATTATGGCTACTCCCCCTCCCCTGCCCTCTCTAAAGACGATGAAAGACCTCGCAGCTCATAGGGGTGGATATGCCAAAATGAGTATTCGCGAATAGAACCCCTATGACAGGCCGGGCTCTCCAATGTGATGTCACGAGGTCCGCGCTAGCACCAGCTGCAGAATCTTGTGAGTGGAACCCCTATGACGTGCAAGGCCATCCAATGTGATGTCACGAGGTCCGCGCTAGCACCAGCAGCCACCAGAATCCTGTGAATGGAACCCCTATGACGTGCAAGGCCCTCCAATGTGATGTCACGAGGTTCGCGCTAGCACCAGCTGCAGAATCGTGTGAGTGGAACACCTATGACAGGCCGGGCCCTCCAATGTGATGTCACGAGGTCCGCGCTAGCACCAGCTGCAGAATTCTGTGAATAGAACCCCTATGACAGGCCGGGCTCTCCAATGTGATGTCACGAGGTCCGCGCTAAGTGCAGAGGGGAGGCCTCCGCCGCAGCAGAGACAAGCAGAGGCCACTGATGGGGAAGAATGTCTCGTAGGATGGGATCGTCTTTTTAAGCTTTTCGCAGGATAATTTTTGTGACTAAATAGGTTTTTGCTTTTTTTCAGGACATTGAATTAAAACCGTGTCTCGCTTGCTCCCTCCCCCTTACAATGCAACACCTGTCATCGCCCATAAACCAGTGATGTATGATGACACCGTGACAAGTCTCTATTGTGACGTGTCCTTGGTATAAAAGGCTGGTAACCAGGCAGCCGCAGCAGTGCACTCATGAGCACCGGACAGAGAGGACCACTGCTGGCGGCTGGAGCTGAGGCCCGCGAGAGGCGGAAGCAGCAGGGGCCTATCAGGCTCCCAAAAAGAAGTGGGTGGGGATGGGTCTATAGGGATAAGGTGAGTATATAAACCAAACGAAAACTGAACTGAAAACCGAACTTGAAACCAAACTGAAACCAACCTTGAAACCAAACTTGAAACTGACTTGAAACTGGCTTGAAACTCAATTTCCCTTCCCTTCTCTTCCTTCCCTTCCGATCAACTTCCGTTCCGTTCCCTTCGCTTCCATCCCTCTTCCTTTCCCTCCCCGACCTTCTCCCCTACCCTTCCCTTCTCACCTCTCCCTCCTCATCTTCCATCCCTTCTCGCCTCCCTGCTCTCCCTCCCCTCCCCTTCTCTTCCCTCTCCTTCTTCCCCTCACCCCTTCCTCCCTTCTCCCTTCTTCCCCTCACCCTTCCCTTACCACCACCCTTCCCCTTCCCTCTCTTCCCCTTCCCTCTCTATTCCCACCATGTACCCTCACCCTCCTCGTTCCCCTCTCCCTCGACCCTCAACCTTCCCATCTCCCATCTCCCTCCCTCTCCCTTGCCCTCTTACTCTCCGTCCCCTTCACCCTCAAACTCTCCCTTCCCCTTCCCCTCTCCCTTCCCTTTCCCTCACCCTCACCCTTTCCCTCTCCCTTCCCCTCTGCCTCTCCCTCACCCTCACCCTCTTCCATTCCCTCACCCTCTCCCTTCCCCTCTCCCTCACCCTCTAACCCTCCCTCTCCCTTTTCCTCACCCTCTCCCTCTCCCTCCACCTCTCCCCCTCCGAACCCCCTCTCCCTTCCCCCTTTCTGCTTCCCCTCTCCCCTCTCCCTTCCCCTCTCCCTTCGCCACACCCTCACCCTTCCCCCTCACCCTTCCCTCTCTTCCCCTTGCCTCTCTACCCTCACCCTCTACCCTCACCCTCCATCTTCCCCTCTTCCTCGATCCTCCCCTCTCCCTCACCTTCACCTCTCCCTTCCCTCCCTCCCTCACCCTCACCCTCTCCCTTCCCCTCACCCTTCCCCTCTCCCTTTACTCTCTCTTCCCCTCTCTTCACCCACACCCGCACCCTTTCCCTCACCCACACCCTCTCCCTTCCCCTCACCCTCTCTCCCTACCCTCACCCTCTCTCCTCACCCTTTTCTTTCCCTTTCCCTTCCCCTCCCTTTCTCCTCTCCCTTTCTCCCCTCCCTTTCTCCTCACCCTTCCCCTTCCCCTCTACCTCTCCCTTCCCCTCACCCTCTCCCTTCCTCTCTCCCTTTCCCTTTCCCTTCCCCTCACCCTTACTCTCCCTTTCCCCCTCCCCTTCCCTCACCCTCTGCCTTTCCCTCACCCTCTCCCTCTTCCCCTTTCCCTCTCCCTTCCCCTCCCCATCACCCCCCTTCCCCTCCCTCTCCCTCTCCCTTTCCGTCACCCTCACCCTCTCCCTTGCCCTCACCCTCACCCTTTCCCCTCTCCTTCCACCTCTCCCTCCCCACTCCCCCTCTCCTCTTACCCTCTCCCTCCCCCTCCCCCTTTTCTTTCACTTTCCCTCTCCCTTCCCCTCTCCCTTCCCCTCTTCCTCTCCCTTCTCCTCTCCCTTCCTCTCTCCCTCGCACCCTTCCCCTCTATCTTGCCCTTCCCCTCTCTCTCACCCTCTCCCTCTCCATTCCCCTCACCCTCACTCTCTCCCTTTCCCTCACGCTACCCCCTCCCTTCCCCTCACCCTCTCCCTTCCTCTTTCTCTCTCCCTTTCCCTCCCCTCCCCTTCCCCTCTCCCTTCCCCTCTCTTCACCCTCACCCTTCCCAATACCCGCACCCTCTCCCTTCCCCTCACCCTCTCCCC
Organism: Calotriton arnoldi; assembly: GCA_963921515.1. Classification (NCBI taxonomy): domain Eukaryota; kingdom Metazoa; phylum Chordata; class Amphibia; order Caudata; family Salamandridae; genus Calotriton; species Calotriton arnoldi. The sequence goes on along the minus strand of CAWUFW010001892.1, from coordinate 96,545 downwards.
TACCCTCACTCTCTCCCCTCACCCTCACCCTTATCTTTCCCTCTCCCTTTCCTCTCTCCCTTTCCCCTCTCCCGTTCTCCTCACCCTTCCACCTCTCTATCTCCTCACCCTTCCACTCTAACTCTCCCTTCCCCACACCCACACCCTCTCCCTTCCTCTCTCCCTTTCCCTTCCTCTCACCCTTCCTCTCTCCCTATCCCTCACCCTCTGTCTTTCCCTCACCCTCACCCTCTCCCTCTTCCTCTCTCCCTCTTCCTCTTCCTCTCCCTTCCCCTTTCGCTCACCCTCTGTCTTTCCCTCACCCTCTCCCTCTTCCTCTCTCCCTCTTCCTCTCCCTCCCTTCCCCTCTCCCTCACCCTCATCCTTCCCCTCTCCCTACCCCTTCCCCTCCCTCTCCCTTTCCCTCTCCCTTTCCCTCTCCTTTTCCCTCACCCTCTCCCTTTCCCTTACCCTCACCCTTTCCCCTCTCCTTCCACCTTTCCCTCCCCACTCCCCCTCTCATCTTACCCTCTCCCTCTCCCCCTCCCCTCACCCTCTTCTTTCCCTTTCCCTCTCTCTTTATCCTTCCCCTCTCCATTGCCCTCTCCCTTCCTCTCTCCCTTCCCCTCTCTTCATCCTCCCCCTCTCCGTTCCCCTCTTCCTCTCCCTTCTCCTCTCCCTTCACCTCTCCCTTCCTTCCCCTCTACTTTGCCCTTCCCCTCTCCCTCACCCTCTCCCTTCCCCTTCCCCTCACTCTCTCCCTTTCCCTCACCGTCTCCCTCTCTCCCTCACCCTCTCCCTCTTCCTCTCCCTTTCCTCATCCCCTCTCCCTCACCCCACCCCTCTCCCTTCCACGTCCGCTCTCCCTTCCCCTCTCTCCTGCCTTTCCCTCTCACTCTCCCTTTCCCTCACCCTCTCACTTCTCCCTCACCCTCACCCCTCTCCACTCTCCCACCCCTTCCCCTCTTCCTTCCCCTCCCTTTCCACTTTCCCCTCTCCATTTCCCTCTCCCTTCCATTCCCTCTCACTCCACCTCTCCCTCCCCCTCTCTGTTTCCCCTCCCCTGCTGCCTTTCCTCTTCCCCTCTCCCTTTCCCCTTTCCCTCTCCCTTCCCCCTCCCTTCCCATTTCCCTCCCCTCTCCAATCCCCTCTACCTCTCCCTTCCCCTTCCCCTCACACTCTCCCTTCCTATCTTGCTTCCCCTTTCTTCACTCTTCCCCTATTCCCCTTCCTTCCCCTTCCCTCTCTCCCTTCCTTTCCCCTTCCCCGCTCCCTCACCCATTCCCTCTTCCTCTCCCGCCTTCTCTCTTTTCCTCATCCTCTCCCTTCCCCTCACTCTTTCCCTTTTTCCTCACCCTCTCCCTTTCCCTCCCCCTCTCTCCTTCTCTCACCGTCCCTCTCTTCCCCTCTCCCTCACCCTCTCACTCTTCCCCTCCCCTCCCTTCCACTTCCCCTCTCCCTCTCCCTTCCACTTCCCCTCCCCTTCCCCTCTCCCTTCCCTTCCCCTCTTCCTTTCCATCTCCCTTTCCCCTTTCCCCTCTCCAATCCCCTCTACCTCTCCTCCCTTCCCCTCTCTCTTTCCCTCACCCTCTCCCTCTCTCTCTTCCCTTCTCCCTCACCCTCTCCTTCTCCCTTTCCCTCTCCCTCCTTCCCTCCTTTCCCTCTCCTCTCCTCCCTTTCCCTCTTTCTTTCCCTCTCCTTCCCTTCCCTCTCCCCTACCCTCTTTACAACCTTATCCTTCCCCTCACCCTCTCTTCCCCTCACCATTTTCTTTTCCTTTCCTCTCTCCCTTCCTCTCTCCCTTCCTCTCTCTCCCATCCCTCTCTCCCTTCCCCTCTCTTCCACCTCTCCCCTCTCTCTCTCTCTTCCTCTCCTCCTCGCTCCCTTCCCCTTCCCCTCTCCCTCTCCCTCTCTTCCCCTTCCTCTCCCTTCACCTCTCCCTCCTTCTCCCTTCCCTCACCCTCGCCCTCACTCTTTCCCTTTCCCTCACCCTCTCCCTTTCCCTCACCCTCTCCCTTCCCCTCTCCCTCACCCTCTTCCTCTACCTTCCACTTTCCCTTTCCCTCTCCCTTTCCCTCATCCTTTCACTCATTCACCCTCACCCTTACTCCTCTCCTTCCCCCTCTCTCTTCCGCTCTCCCTCTCCCTTCCCCTCTCACTTTCCCTTTCCCTCCCTCATTCCTTCACTTTCCCTCACCCTTTCCCCACTCCCTCCTCCTCTCCCTTTCCCTCCCGCCACCGCTTTCCCTTTCCGCGCCCCCTCTCCCCGTACCCTCACCGTCTCCTTCTTCCCCTCTGCTCCCTCACCCTCACCCTCTTCCTCTCCTTTCCCCCTCTCTCCCTTCCCCTCTCCCTGTCCCTCACCCTCTCCCCTTTCCATCACCCTCTTTTTCTCTCACCCCTCCCCTCTCCGTCCCCCCTTTCCCTTTCCCTTTCCCCTTCCCCTCTCCCTTTCCCTCTGCCACCACCTCTTCCTCCCCACTCCACTCCACTCCACTCCCCCTCCCATTCCCCTCACCCTCTCTCTTCCCCTCTCCCTTTTGCCCTCTCTCCCTCCCTTTCCCTCACCCTCTCAACTTCCCTCACCCTAACCATTTCCCCTCTCCCCTCTCCACCTCTCCCCTTACCCTTTCCCTTTCCCTCCACCTCCCTTGCCCTCCCACTCCCACTCCCCCTCTCCCCTTACCCTCTCCCTTTCCCTCACCCTCTTACTTTTCCTCACCCTAACCCTTTCCCCTCTCCCTCCACGTCCCCCTTGTCCTCTCCCTTTCCCCTCTCCCTCCCCCCTCTCCCTTTCCCTCTCCCCTTTCCACCACCCTCTTTCTCTCACCCCTCGCCTCTCCCCTTTCCACCACCCTCTCTTTCTCTCACCCCTCCCCTCTACGTCTCCCTTTCCCCTCTCCCTTCCCCTCTGCCGCCACCTCTTCCTCCCCACTCCACTCCACTCCCCTCCCATTCCCCTCACCCTCTCCCTTCCCCTCTCCCTTTTGCCCCTCTCTCCCTCCCTTTCCCTCACCCTCTCAATTTCCCTCGACCCTAACCATTTCCCCTCTCCCTCCACCTCTGCCCTTACCCTTTCCCTCACCTTCTTACTTTCCCTCACCCTAACCCATGCCCCTCCCCCCTCTCCCTTTTCACTCTCCCTACACCGCTACCTCCCCCTCCAACTCTCCCTCCCCCTGCCCCTCCCTCTCTCCCCTTTCCTTCACCCGCTCCCTTCCCTTCACCTTCCTCTCCCTTCCCCTCTCCCTCTCCCCTCTCCCTTCTCCCTTCCTCTCCCTTCCAACTTCCTCTCCCTTTCCCTCACCCTTCCCCCTCTCTCTCCACCTCCCCCTCACCCTCTGTTTCCCTCTCCCCTTCCAACTCACTTCCCCCTCCCTTCCCCTTCCCATCTCCTTTCCCCTCTCCAATCCCCTCTACCTCTCCATTTTCCTTTCCCTCTCCCCTTACTGTCTCCTTCCCCTCTCCCCTCCGCTCCCTTCCCCTCCTCCTATCCTTTCACCTCTGCCTTCCCCTCTCTCCATTCCCCTCTCCCCCTCCCCCTCCCTTTCCCTTTCCCTCACCCTCCCTTCCCCCTCACCCTCACCCTCTCCCTTCCCCTTTCCTCCCAATTTGGCTTTCCCTCTCCTTCCCGTCTCCCTTCCCTTTCCCTCTCAATTCCACTCTCTCTTCACACTTCCCTCTCCCTTCCCCTCTCCTTCCCTCTCCCTTCCATTCTTCCTCTCCCTTCCTTTCTCACTTCCCTTCTCCCTCACCCTTCCCCTCACCTACTCCCTTCCCCTCACTTTCCCTCCCCTTTCCCCTCTACTCACACCCCTCTTCCTTCCCCTCCTTTCCCCCTCTCTCCCCTTCCCCTCTCCCTTTCCCTCTCCCTTCCTTTCTCCCTTCCCCTCTCCCTCACCCTTCTCCTCACCCACTCCCTTCCCCTCTCCCTCTCCCCCACCTTCCCCCTCCCCCTCAACATCTCCCTTCCCCTCTCCCTTCCCCTCTCCCTCTCCTCCCTTCCTCCTCTCCTCTCCCCTCCCATTTCCTTTCCCTTTTCCTCCCCCTCCCCTTCCCCTCTCACTCTGCCTCTCCCTTCCCTTTCCCCTACCCCTCCTCCCTGTCCCTTTCCCTCTCCCTTTCCCTTCCCCTCTCCCTTCACATCTACCTTCTTATCTCCCTTCCCCTCTCCCTCCACCTTCCGCTCTCCTTTCCCCCAACCTTCCCCTCACCCTTCTCCTTTCCCTCTCTCTCACTCTCTCCCTTCCCTTCCCCTCACCCTCACACTCTCCCTCACCCTCTCCTGTTTCATCCTCCTCCCCCTCTTCCCCTCTCCCTTCCCCTCTCCCTCACCCTGTCCCTCTTCCTTTCTCTCCCTCTCCCTCACCCTCTCCCTTCCACTTCCCCTCTCCCCTCTCCCCCTCCCCCTCCCTTTTCCTTTCCCTCACCCTCTCACTTTCCCTCACCCTTTCCCGTCTCCACCTCTCCCACCCCCACCCCCACTCCCTCCCACTCTTTCTTCCCTTCCCTGTTCCCCCTCTCACTTTCCCCTTCCCTTCTCCCCTTCCCCTCTCCCTTTCCCCTCTCACTCCACCGCTCCTCTCCCCATCCCCATCTCCCTCCCCCTCTCTGTTTCCCCTCCCCCTCTGCCTTTCCCTCTCCCTTACCCTCTCTCTTCCTATCTCCCCGTTCCCCTCTCCAGTCCTCTTTACCTCTCCCTTCCCCTTCCCTTATCCCTCTCCCTTCCCCTCTCCCCTTCTCCTCTCCCTCACTCTTTCCCTCTTCCTCTCCCTTCCCCTCTCCCTCCCTCCCTTCCCTTCCTTCCCTCACCCTCTCTCTATCCCTCTCTCCTCTCTCCCTTCTCCCTCGCCCCCCTTCTCACTCTCCCTTACCTTCCCCTCTCCCTTCCCTCTCTTTACCCTCATCCTTCCCCTCACCCTCTCTATTCAACCTCACCTTTTCTTTCCCTTTCCTCTCTCCCTTCCCCTCTCCTTTCCCCTCTACTTTCCCCTCTCCCTCTCCCTTCCTCTCTCCCTTTCCCTCTCTTCACCCTTCCCCTCTCCCTTCAATTCTTCTTCTCCCTTCCTCGCTCCCTTCCCCTCTCCGTCTTCCTCTCCCTTCCCCTCTCCCTCCTTTTCCCTTCCCCTTCCCTTCACTCTCTCCCTTTCCCTCACCCCTCTTCCTTTCCCTCACCCTCTCCATCTTCCCCTCTCCCTTCCCGTCTCTCTCCTCACCCTCTCCCTCTTCCTCTCCTTTCCCTCCCCTTTTACTTCCCCTCTCACTTCCCTCCCTCACCCTCTTCCTTCCCTCTCCTTCCCTCTCCTCTTCCCTCTCCCTCTCCCACTCCCTTTTCCTCACACTCTTTCCCTCACCCTTACCCCCATCCTCCTTTCCCTTCCCATCCCCTCTGACTCCCATTCCCCTCCCCTTCCTCCCCCTCTCCCTCCCCCTTTCCCCCTCGCTGTCCCTCCCTTTCCCTCCCCCTCCCTTTCTTCTCCCCCCTCTCTCCCTTGCCCTCCCACTCCCCCTCTCCCCTCTCCCCTTACCCTCCTCTCCTCTCCCTTTCCCTCACCCTAACCCTTTCCCCTCTCTCTCCACGTCCCCCTCATCCTCGTCCCTCTCCCTTTCCCCTCTCCCTCCCCCTCTCCCTTTCCCTTCCCCTCTCCCCTTTCCCTCTTTCTCTCCCTCCTCTCTCTCTCCCTCTCCCTTTACCTTCTCCCTCCCCTCGCCCTCCCCCTCCACCTCTCCCCTTTCCCTTCACCATCTTCCTTCCCTTCACCCTCTCCCTTTCCCTCTCCCTTCTCCCTTCCTCTCTCCCTTCCCCTCTCTTCACCTTCCCCTCTCCCTTCCCCTCTTCCTCTCCCTTCCCCTCCCACTCCACCTCTCCCTCTCTGTCTCTCCTCCCTCTCCCTCTCCCTTCCCTTTCCCCTTCCCCTCTCCATTCCCCCTTTCCCTCCCTCCCTCCCTTCCCCTCTCCCTTCCCATCTCCCATCTCCCATCTCCCTTTCCCCTCTACCTCTACCTCTACCTCTACCTCTACCTCTCCCTTCCCCTCACCCTCACCATCACTCTCCCTTCCTCTCTTGCTTCCCCCTTCACCATTCCCCTATCCTTCCCCCTACCCTCTCGCCCTCTTCCCTTACCATCTCCTTCCCCTCTCCCTTCTGCTCCCTTCCCTCTTCCTCTCCCTTCCTCTCTCTCTCCTCTCCCATCCTCTCTCTCTCCCTCCCACTCCCTTTCCCTCACCCTCTCTTTCCCTCAACCTTTCCCTTACCTTCACCCTTCCACTTCCCCTCACCTCTCCCTTCCCCTTCCCCTTTCCCTCTCCATTTCCCTTTCCCTTTCCTTTTCCCTCTCCCTTCATGTCTCCCTTCACTTTCCCTCTCCATCCCCCTCTCTTCACCCTCTCCCTTCTCTCTCTCCTCTCCTCCCTTCCCCTCACCCTCTCCCCCTACCCTCACTCTTTCTCTTTTTCCACACCCTCTCCCTTTCCCTCTTCCTCTTCCCTTCTCCCTCGCCCTCCCCTTCTCACTCTCCCTTCCCTTCCCTTCACCTCTCCCTTCTCCTCTCTTTCCCCTCATCGTTCCCTCACCCTCTCTCTTCCCCTCACCCTTTTCTTTTCCTTCCGCTCTCCCTTTTCCTCTCCCTTCCCTCCCCCTCTCCCGCACTCTCCTTCCTCTCTCCCTTTCCCTCTCTTCACCCTTCCCCTCTCTGTTCCCTCTTCCTCTCCCTTCCTCGCTCCTTCCCTTCCCTCTCCTCTCTCTCCTCTCCCTTCCCCGCTCCCTCCTTCTCCCTTCCCCTCACCCTCTTCATTCCTCTCACCCTCACTCTCTCCCTTTCCCTCACTCTCTCACAATCCCTCACCCTCTTCCTTCTCCTTCCCTCTCTGTCTCCCTCACCTTCTTCCTCTCCCTTCCACTTGCCTTTCCCTCTCCCTTTCCCTCACCCCTCACTCCCTCACCCTTTCTCCTCTCCCTCTCCATTACCCTCCCCCTCCCCATCTCCCTTCCCCTCACTCCCCTTTTCCTCTCCTTCCCTCTTCCCTCCCTCTCCCTTTCCCTCTCCCACTCCCTTTCCCTCACCCTCACCCTTTCCACTCTCTCTCTCTCCCTTTCCCTTTCCCTCCCTTCTCCCTTTCCTCCTGCCACCCCCTTTCCCTCCCTCTCCCCTTCCCCTCCCCTCTCCTCCTTCCCTCTTCCCCTCTCTCAACCTCGTCCTCTCCCTTCCCCTCTCTTTCCTTCCCTCTCCCTTTCCCCTCCCACTCCACTTTCACTCACCCTCTCTTTGCCTCCCTCCCCCTCTTCCTGTCCCTCCCCCTTTCCAATACCCCTCCCCCTCTCCCTCTCTCCCTTTCCCCTCTCCAATATATGACCTCACATCGCATACCTACACAGCGCATGCCATTACAACGCAAAGTCATGCATGGTAAAGGCATATAGATGGTAAAATTGGTTCAGGTAAGTAATGGAATATATAATTATATAAATATATTTATATATACATTTTATATATATATTATATATATATATATATATATATATAAATATTTATACCCCTTAAAACCCATAAATTACCCCTGGCACCCCAAAACCCAAACTGAACCCCAAAATTACTCTTAGCACCCCAAATCCCAAACACACCCTGAACCATAAACTTACCCTTAACACCGAAACCCAAACACACTCTGAACCCTAAAATTACCTGGGCACCCCAAAATCCAAACCCACCCTGAACCCTAAAATTAGCCCGGGCACCCCAATACCCATACCTACCCTGAACCCTAAAATGACCCTTAGCACCCCAAAACCCAAACCAACCCTGAACACCAAAATTACCCTAGGCACCACAGAACCCATACCCACGCTGAACTCTAAAATTATTCTTTGCACCCCAAAACCAACTCCCTCCCTGAAATCTAAAATTACCCAGGGCACCAAAAAACCCAAACCCACCCAGAACCCTAAAATTACCCTTAGGAACTCGAAACCCAAACACACCTGAACCCTAAATTTACCCTGGGCACCCCAAAACCCAAACCCACTCTGAACTTTAAAATTACCCTTACACCCCTAAACCCCAAACCCACCCTTAACCCTAAAATTACCCTTAGCACCCCAATACCCAAACCCTCCCTGAACCCTAAAATTACCCTGGGCACCCCAAAACCTAAACCCACACTAAACCCTAAAATTACTCTTTGCACCACAAAACCCATACCCAACCTGAACCCTAAAATTACTCTGGGTACCCCAAAACCAAACCCACACAGAACCCTAAAATTACCCTTAGCACCCCAAACCCACCCTGAACCCTAAAATTAACCAGGGCACCCCCAAACCCAAACCCAACCTAAACCCTAAAATAATCCTTAGCACCCCAAAATTCAAACCCACCCTCAACCCTAAAATTACCCTTGACACCCCAAAACCGAAACCCACCCTGAACCCCAAAATAACCCTTAGCACCCCAAAACCCAAACACACCCTGAACCCCTAAAATTTCCTTGGGCACCCAAAACCCACACCCACCTTGAACCCTAAAATTACTCTTTGCACCCCAAAACCCATACCTACACCAAACCCTAAAATTACCCATAGCACCGCTTAAACCCAAACGCACGCGGAAACCCAAATCCACCCTAAACCCTAAAATTACCCTTACCCCCAAAACACAAACCCACCGTGAACCCTAAAATTACCCTGTGCACCCCAAAACCCAAACCCACCCTGAACCCTAAAATTACCCTTCGCACCCCAAACCCAAACCCACTCTGAACCCTAAAATTACCCTCGGGCACCCCAAAATCAAACCCACCCTGAACCCTAAAAATATCCTTATCACCCCAAAACCCAAACCCACCCTGAACCCTAAAATGACCCTTAGCACCCCAAAATCCATACCCATCCAGAACCCTAAAATTACTCTTAGCACCCGAAAACCCTTGCCCACTCTGAACCCTAAAATTACCCCGAGCACTCCAAAACCATACCCACCCTGAATCCTAAAATTACTCTTTGCACCCCAAAACCCATACCCACCCTGAACCCTAAAATAACCCTTAGCACCCCAAAACCCAAACCCACCCTGAACCATAAAATTACCCTGGGCACCCCAAAACCCAAACCCAACCTGAACCCTAAAATTATCATTAGCACCCCAAATCACAAACCCACCCTAAACCATAAATTGCCCTGGGAACCCCAAAACCCAGACCCACCCTGCACCCTCAAATTACCCCTACCCCCTAAAACCGAAGCACACCATGAACTCTAAAATTACCCTTTGGACCCCAAAACCCAAACCAACTCTGAACCCTAAAATTACCCTAGGTACCCCAAAACCGATACTCCACCCTGAACCCTAAAATTACTTTTGCATCCCAAAACCCATACCCATCCTGAACCCTATAATTACCTGGGCACCCCAAACCCAAACCAGCATGATCCCTAAAATTACCCTTAACACCCCAAAATCCTAAACCCACTCTGAACCCTAAAATTACCCTGGGCACCCCAAAACCCAAACCCAACCTGAACCCTAAAATTATCCTTAGCACCCCAAAACCCAAACCCAACCTGAACCCTAAAATACCCTTAACACCCCAAACTACACTTGAACCCTAAATTACCCTTAGCACCTCAAAACCTAAAACTGAACGCTAAAATTACTTTAGCACCCCAAAACCTATACACACTCTGAACCCTAAAATTTCCTTGGCACCCAGAAACCCAAACCAACCCTAAAATTACCCTTTTAGGTTCAGGGTGGGTTTGGGTTTTGGGGTACAGATTAATTTTAGGGTTCAGGGTGGTTATGGGTTTTGGGGTGCCCAGTGTAATTTTAGGGTTCAGGGTTGGTTTGGGTTTTGGGGTGCCAAGGGTAATTTTAGGGTTCAGAGTGGGTATGGGTTTAGGGTTCAGGGTGGGTTTGGGTTTTTCGGGTGCACAGGGTAATTTTAGGGTTCAGTGTGGGTTTGGGTTTTGGGAGTGCTAAGGGTAATTTTAGAGTTAAGGGTGGGCTTGGGTTTTGGAGTGCCCAGGGTAATTTTAGGGTTCAGGGTGGGTTTGGGTTTTGGGGTGAAGGGGAAATTTTAGGTTTCAGGGCGGGTTTGGGTTTGGGGTGCCCAAGGTAATTTTAGGGTTCAGGGTGGGTATGGGTTTGAGGGTGCAATGAGTAATTTTAGGTTCAGGGTGGGTATGGGTTTTGGGGTGTAGAGGTAATTTTAGGGTCAGGTGGTTTGGGTTTTGGAGTGCCCAGGTAATTTTAGGGTCCAGGGTGGGTTTGGGTTTTGGGGTGATAAGGGTAAATTTAGGGATTATGTTATGATTATGTTAACGGGTTTATTAAGCGTAACAGCTGCCCCAGCAAAGAGGCGTTCCGGCGCTAACTAGCAGTGAGGTGACAGAAACATGAAAGGCCCTGGGACCTACGGAATCGGGAAGAGAAAAGTTTTTAGAGATTAACTAAATTCGAGGTAGTTAGTGAACCCCCGAATATGGGCCGGTAAGGAATTCCAGAGGATGGCTGCTCTATTCCGAAAGGAACGACCACCAGCACGAACCCTCCTAACTCTAGGAACCACCACCAGATGTTGTCCCACAGAACGGAGCTGGCGAGAGGGGACATAAGGTGAAAGCAGGTCAGTCAAGATTTTAGGAGATGCCAGTTTCAGAGTTTTAAAGGCTCTACAAAGAGCCTTAAACTCGATGCGCCTAGCCACAAGTAGCCAGTGTAAACGGCGAATGGCGCTTGTCACTGAGCAGACTCGGCGCAGACCAAAAAGGGATCTTACAGCCGCGTTCTGGACTCTCTGTAGCCTCTGAACTTCCGACTTATTAGCTCCCAAATACAGTGAATTTGCATAGTCCAGCCGTGACATAATCAGGAACTTTTTGCAAAGACGTCCTCTGGGAATGTTTTGTATCCACACCTTACCTCACACTCGTAATCAAAGTCACATGCATTTAGATCCAATCATACCGACCACATCCACACCTTGAGTCTGCTAAGTATTGGCACAAAAAACCTATAGGGGCATATTAGCAAGACTGGCGATAAAATTATCGCCATTTTAGCGGCAGGAAACTGCCGCTAAAACGGCGATAATTGGCTTGCTAATATGCGCTAGTAGAATTCCAATAGAAGCCCAGGTTAGATGTGCAGGACATCTAACCTGGGCTTCTATTGGAATTCCATAACGCATATTAGCAAGTCCATTATCGCCGCTTTAGCGGCAGTTTCCTGCCGCTAAAACGGCGATAATTTTATCGCCAGTATTGCTAATATGCCCCAGAGTTATTGAATTGATGATTGAAATGTATTAAAACAATATATTTTTCAAAACATTACACAATAAAAACAATTCTATCAGAGAAATCACAATAAAGCACTTACAATGCATTCAATAATAAAACCAATTGATCCTAATAAAATACAAAAAATATTGCACGAGAGTTTAAAAACAGACAGTAACTTTTGTCATCAATTGCCACAATCAAAAAACAAGATTTCACCACATAAACCTTGATGCCTTACAAGTCATAAACATCTAAGGTAATATTCAAACAGATGGATTTGTGGCTTCAATAAGAGCGTCAACGCGTTTCGAAGGTATGTTCACATAACACCTTCTTTTTCAAGACAATGGTAATGTTACTCCCGTTCTTTTTAAAAAAAAATATGAGGCGAAGATAAACCAGTCTGCCCCAGAGTCATGCAGACTTTATAGTCCCAGAAGAATTTCCTATTAAGACGTCCCGGTTAGTCACTTTCTTATTCTGTAAACTCTGTACAAACTTCGGGCATCTGATTCACAGCGGCGGACTGGCCTTTTTAGGGATCACAGCAGGCGCGTAGGTCCTGTTATTGACTTTCTGATATAAGGAAAACAACCGGCGGCGTGTCCATACGTCCGTCCTGGCGCCGTATTCAAGGGCCTGGATGATGATCTGCCTAGTAGGGGCGTCGAAGAAGCCCAGAATGGGTTTAAGTCCCCGCAGCAGTCCGAAGCAGGTACCCGCTACATTTTTTGTCTGTCTGAAAATTAAGTGAGGTATCCATCCAGACCCCTAGATTCTTCACTGCTTGCTTAGGGACAGGGGCGGTGCCAAGGCTCTTAGGCCACCAATGCTCACTCCATAGACCGTGATCTCTGCCCACCAACAGCACTGCCGAGTTATTGGCATTCAGCTGGAGACAGTTGGCGATCATCCACTCGGCGACTGCCGCGAGATCACCCTGAAATTTCAGGGCGTCCTGCTTAGAGTCGCGCGAGAGAGCCACCACCAACTGTGTGTCGTCGGCATAGGAGACCATGGTCAGCCCTCTGCTCTTGGGTACTCCGGCCAGAGGTTGAACATAAAGATTGAAAAGCAGAGGGCTCAAGGAGGAGCCCTGTGGTACCCCCTGACTTATGGGACGGATGCTGGAGGTGAAGGGAGGAGCAATCACCTGGAACATCCTATCCGCAAGAGGCCAGCCACTGCAAAGCAGAGCCAGTAACTCCTGCCTCCTCCAGGCGACGCAGAAAGATATCATGAGACACCGTGTCAAACGCGGCGCTAAGGTCTAGGAGGATTAGCGCCGACGTTCAGGGTGGGTTTGGGTTTGGCCATGCCTTGGGTAATTTTAGGGTTCAGGGTGGATTTGGGTTTTGGGGTGCTAAGGGTAATTTAGGGTTCAAGGTGGGTTTGGGTTTTGGGGTGCCCAGGGTAATTTTATGGTTCAGGGTTGGTTTGGGTTTTGGGGTGGAGGGGTAATTTTAGGGTTCAGGGTGGGAATGGGTTTTGGGGTGCCGAGGGTAAATTTAGGGTTCACGGTGGGTTTTGTGTTTGGGGTACTAAGGGTAATTTTAAGGTTCTGGGTGGGTTTGGCTTTTGGGGTGCCCTGTGTAATTTTAGGGTTCAAGGTGGGTATGGGTTTTGGGGTGCAAAGAGTAATTTTAGGGTTCAGGTTGGACATGGGTATCGTGGTGCTTAGGGTAATTTTAGGGTTCAGGGTTGGTTTGTGTTTTGGGGTGACCAGGGTAATTTTAGGGTTCAGGGTGGGTTTGGGTTTTGGGGTGCCAGGGTAATTTTAGAGTTCTGAGTGGGTTTGGGTTTTTGGGTGCCCAGGGTTATTTTAGGATTCAGGGTGGGTTTGGGTTTTGGGGTGTAGAGGTCATTTTAGGGTTCAGGGTGAGTTTGGGTTTTGGGGTGTAGGGGTAATTATAGGGTTCAGGGTGGGATTGGGTTTTGGGGTGCCCAGGGTAAATTTAGGGTTCAGGGTGGGTCTGGGTTTTGGGGCACTCAGGGTAATTTTAGGGTTCAGGGTGGGTGTGGATTTTCGGATGCAGAGTAATTTTAGGGTTCAGGATGGGTATGGGTTTTGGGGTGCCTAGGGTAATTTTAGGGTTCAGGGTTGGTTTGGGTTTTGGGGTGTAGGGGTAATTTTAGGGTTCAGGGTGGGTTTGGGTTTTGGACTGCCCAGGGTAATTTTAGGGTTCAGGGTGGAATTGGGTTTTGGGGTGCTAAGGGTAATTTTAGGGTTCAGGGTGAGTTTCGGTTTTGGGGTGCTAAGGGTAATTTTGGTATTCAGGGTGGTTTGGGTTTTGGGGTGCCAAGGGTAATTTTGGGGTTTTAGGGGGTATTTAAAAAAAAGATATATATAATATAGAGAGGGGAAGGATGCCGGTGAAGAGAGGGGGAGGGAAAGGGAGAGGGGAAGGGAGAGTGAAAAGGAGAGTGAAAGGGAAAGGGGAAGGGATGGGGAGAGGGAAAGGGGAACGGAGAGGGAGAGAAGGAGGGAGAGGGATAGGGGAAGGGAGGAAAGGGTGAGGAAGAGGAAGAGGGAAAGGGAGAAATGAAGAGGGTGAGGAAATGGGAGAGGATGAGGAAAAAGGGAGAGAGTGGGGGTGAGGGGAAGGGAGAGGGTGAGGGTGAGGGGGAGGGAGAAGGAGAAGGAGGAAGAGGGGAAGGTAGAGGAAGAGGGAAAGGGTGAGGGGAAGGGGGAAAGGAAGGGAGAGGGGAAGGGAGAGGTGGGGAGGGGAAAGGGTGAGGGAAAGGGAGAGGGTGAGGGAAAGGCAGAGGGAGTGGGAGAGGGTGGGGAGGAAAAGAGGAAGAGGGAGAGGAGTAGGGAGAAGGGAAGAGGGTGAGGTGGAGGAAAGGGGAGAGGGGGAGGGAAAGGGAGAGAGTGAGGGGGAGGGGAAGGGAAGGGAGCAGAAGAAGGAGAGGGGAAGGGGAGGGGAAGGGAGCGATCGCAAAAGGGAAAGGAGAAGGGAGAGGAAGAGGGGAAGGGAGGGGAAGGGAGAGGGGAAGGGTGAAGAGAGGGGGAAGGGAGAGAGGAATTGAGTGGGGAAGGGAGAGGGGAAAGGGAGAGGGAAAGGGAAAAAAGGGTGAGGATGAGGGGAAGAAAGGATGAGGGGAAGGATAAGGGTGAAGAGAGGGGAATGGAGAGGGGATGGGAGAGGGAAAAGGAAATGGAGAAGGAAAGGGGAAGGGGGAGGGGAAGGGTAAGGGTGAGGGGAAGAGAAAGGGTGAGGCGGAGGGAGAGGGTGAAGGGGAAGGGGGAGAGAGAGGGGAAGGGAGAGAGTGAAGGGAAAGGGGGAGGGAAAGGGAGAGGGTGAAGGGAAAGGGGGAGGGAGAGGGGAAGGGGAGAAGGGGAGAGAGAGGGGAAGGGAGAGGGTGAGGGGAAGGGAGAGGGTGAAGGTAAAGGGGAGAGGGGGAGGAAGAGGTGAGAGGGGAAGGGGAAAGAGAGAGGGGGAAAGGGCAGAGGAAGGAAGAGGGGGAGGGGGTTGGAGAGGTGGAGAGGTGGAGAGGGGAAGGGTGAGGGTGAGGGAAAGAGAGGGTGAGGGAACGGGAGTGGGAGGGGACGAGAGAGGAAACGGGAGAGGGAAAGGAAGGGAGAGGAAGAGGGTGAGGGAGTGGATGGGGAAGAGGATGGGGAAGTGAGAGGGGAAGGGAAAGGGGAGGGAGAGGGAGAAGGAGAGGGAAAGGTGGAGGGAGAGAGGAGAAAGGGTGAGGGAGATGGAAAGGGGAAGTGGAAGGAAGAGGGAGAGGGTGGAGGACAGGGTGAGGGGAAGGGAGAGGGTGAGGGGAAGGGAGAGGGTGGGGTGAGGGGATGGGAGAAGGAGGGAGAGGGTAAGTGCGAGGAAGAGGGAGAAGGGAAGGGAGAGGGAAAGGGAGCGAGGAAGGGAGAGGAAGAGGGGAAGGGAGAGGGGAAGGGTGAAGAGCGGGAAAGGGGGAAAGGAAAGGAGAGGGGAAGGGAAGGGAGAGAGGAAAGGAAGAGGGAAAGGGATATAAAAGGGTGAGGGAAAGGATGAGGGTAAAGAGAGGGGAAGGGAGAGGGAGAGGGAGAATGGAGAGGGAGAAGGGAAGAGGGTGAGGGAGAGGGTGAGGGAAAAGGGAAAGAGTGAGGGTGAGGGGAAGGGTGAGGTGAAGGGAGAAGGATTGAGAAGGGAAGGGAGAGGAAGAGGGAAAGGGTGAGGGAGAGTAGAAGGGAGAAAGGGAGAGGGGAAGGGAGACAGATAGGGGAAGGAAGAGGTAAAGGGGACTGGAGAGGGGAAAGGGAGATGGGAAGGGAGAGGGGAGGGGAATGGGAGAGGGGGAGGGGAAACAGAGTTGGAGTGAGAGGGGAAAGGGAGAGGGTAAAGGAGAGGGCGAGGGGAAGGGGAAAGGAAGAGGGGGGAGGGGAGGGGAGGGGAAGGAAGAGTCGGAGGGGGTGGGAGAGGTGAAGAGGAGAAAGAGTGAGGGAAAGTGAGAGGGTGAGGGAAAGGAAGAGGTAAAGGGAGAGAGAGGGAGGGAGAGAGGGGAAGTGGAAGGGAGAGGGGAGGGAGAGGAAGCGGGAGACGATGAAAGAGAGGGGAAGGGGAGGGAGAGGGTGAGGGAAAGGGAGGGTGAGGGGAAGGAAGAGGGTGAGGATGAGGGGAACGGAGGGGGAAAGGAGAGGGGAAGGAGGAGGGAGAGTGAAGGGAGAGGGGAAGGGAGAGGGAAAGGGAGAGGGGAAAGTGAGAGGGGAGAGAGAGGGGGAGGGAGAGGCAGAGTGTGAGGGCAAGGGGAGGGAAAGTGAGAGGGAGAGGTAGAGGGGAAGGGAGAGGGGAAAGGAGAAGGAGAGGGTGTGGGAGAGGGAGAGGTTAAGGGGGAAGGGGAGGGGAAAGGGAGATGGAGATGGTGAGTGGGGAGTGGGGAGGGAGAGGGAAAGGAGAGGGAAAGAGAAAGGGAAAGGGAAATAGGAAGGGAGGGGGAGATGGGGAGGGCGAAGGAGAGGGGAAGGGAGAAGGGAAGAGGGAGAGGGTGAGGAAAAAGGGAGAGAGTGAGGGGAAGGGAAGGGAGAGGGGAAGGGGAAGGGATGTGGGTGAGGGGAAGGGTGAGGGTGAGGGAGGGAGAGGGGAAGGGAGAAAGGAAGGGAGAGGGAAAGGGAGCGGGGAAGGGGAGAGAGGGGCAAAGGGCAGAGGAAAGGAAGAGGGGGAGGGGGTGGGAGAGGTGGAGAGGGGAAGGGTGAGGGAAAGTGAGAGGGAAGGGAGAGGGGAAGGGTAAAGAGAGGGGAAGGGAGAGGGGCAGGGAGAGGGGAAAGGGAGGGGGAAAGGGAAAGAAATGGGTGAGGGTGAGGGGAAGAGAGAGGGTGAGGGGAAGGATTAGGGTGAAAGGAGGGGAATGGGGAGGGAAATGGAAGGGAAATAGAGAGGGGAAGGGAGAGGGTGAGGGTAAAGGGAAGGGTGATGGTGAGGGTAAAGGGTGAGGGAAAGAGAGGGTGAGTTTAAGGGAGTGGGAGGGGGAGAGGGAGAGGGGAAGGGAGAGGAAGTGGAAGAGGGGAAGGGAGCGGAAGGGAGAGGGGAAGGAGACGTAAGGGGAGAGGGAGAGGGGGTAGGGATAGGGGAATGGTGAAGGAGGAAGCAAGAGGGAAGGGAGAGGGTGAGGGGAAGGGAGAAGTAGAGGGGATTGGCGAGGGAAAGGTAGATGGGTGATGTGATGGGTGAGGGGAAGGGAGAGGGAAAGGGGAAAGGGAGAGGGGAAGGGGAAAGGGAGATGGGAAGGGGAAAGGGGGAGGGGGAGGGAGAGGTGGAGTGAGAGGAGAGGGTAAGGGAGAGGGAAAGGGAGAGGAAGATGGAAAGCGAGAGGGGCAGGGTGAAGAGAGAGGAAGGGAGAGGGGAAGGGGAAGGGAGAAGGAGAGGGGAAGGGAGAGGGTGAAGGGAAGGGAGAGGGTGAGGGTGAAGGGAAAGAGGAGAGGTGGAGGGAGAGGTGGAGGGGGAGGGGAAAGGGAGAGGGGAGGGAGAGGGAGGGAGAGGGCAAAGGGTTAGGGTAAGGGAACGCGAGAGGGTGAGGGAAAGGGAGGGAGAGAGAGGGGAAGGGAGAGGGTAAGGGGAATGGGAGGGGGAGTGGGGCGGAACAGGTGGAGGGAGAAGGGAAGGGAGAGGGAAAGGGAAAGGGGGGGTGGAGAGGGAAGGAGTGAGGGTGAGGGAAAGAGAGGGTGAGGGAAAGGGAGTGGGAGGGGAAGGGAGAGAGGGGGAAGTGGAAGGGGAAGGGAGAGGAAGAGGGTGCGGGTGAGGGAGCGGAAGGTAGAGGGGAAGGAGACGGTGAGGGTAAGAGGAGAGGGGGAGAGGAAAGGGAAAGGGGAGAGGTGGAGGGGGAGGGGAAAGGGAGAGGGGAGGGAGAGGGAGGGAGAGGGCAAAGGGTTAGGGTAAGGGAAAGTGAGAGGGTGAGGGAAAGGGAGGGAGCGAGGGGGAAGAGAGAGGGGAAGGGAGAGGGGAAGGGGAATGGGAGGGAGAGGGGGAGTGGGGCGGAACAGGTGGACGGAGAGGGGAAGGGAGAGGGGGAGGGAAAGGGGGGATGGAGAGGGAAGGAGTGAGGGTGAGGGAAAGAGAGGGTGAGGGAAAGGGAGTGGGAGGGGATAGGGAGAGGGGAAGGGAGAGAGGGGGAAGTGGGAGGGGAAGGGAGAGGGTGAGGGAGCGGAAGGTAGAGGGGAAGGAGACGGTGAGGGTAAGAGGAGAGGGGGAGAGGAAAGGGAAAGGGGGAGGCAGGAGGGAAAGGGAGACGTGGAGGGTGTGGGGAAAGGGTGAGGGTGAGGGAAAGTGAGAGAATGAGGGAGAGGGAAAGGGAAAGGGAGAGGGGAAGAGGAAGGAAGGGAGAGGGAGATAGAGAGGGGGGAGAGGAGAAAGCGTGAGGGTGAGGGACTGAGAGGGTGAGGGGAAGGGAGAGGGTGAGGGAAAGGGAGAGGGTGAGGGAAAGGGAGAGAGTGAGGGTGGGGGAGAGGGTGAGGGGAAGGGAGAAGGGAGAAGGAAGGAGAAGGGAAGGGAAGGGGAGAGGGGAAGGGAGAGAGGAAAGGGAAAGAAAATGGTGAGGGGAAGAGAGAGGGTGAGGGGAAGGATGAGGGTGAAGAGAGGGGAAAGGAGAGGGGAAGGGAAGGGAGAGGGAAAAGGAAAGGGGATGGGAGGAGAGGAGAGTGAGAGGGGAAGGGAGAGGAGAGGGAGGGAGGGAGGAAGGGAGAGGGGAAGGGAGAGGGCGTGGGAGAAGGGAGAAGGGAAGAGGGAGAGGAAGAGGGAAAGGGTGAGGGAGCGGGGAAGGGAGGGGAGAAAGGAAGGGAGAGGGGAAGGGAGGGGGATAGGAGAAGGGTGAAGAGAGGGTAAGCGAGAGAGGGAAGGGAGAGGGGTGAGGGGAAGGGAGAGGTAGAGGGGATTGGAGAAGGGAAGGGAGATGGGAAGGGAGAGGGAAAGGGGAAAGGGAAAGGGAGAGGGGAAGGGGAAACAGAGAGGGGGAGGGGAAACAGAGAGGGGGAGGGAGATTCAGAGGGGGAGGGAGAGGTGGAGTGAGAGGGAAGGGAGAGGGAAAGGTAGAGGGGAAAAGCAGAGGGGGAAGGGGAAGGAAGAGGGGGAGGGGTGGTAGAGGTGGAGAGGGGAAAGGGAGAGGGAAAGTGAGAGGGTGAGGGAAAGGGAGAGGGAGGGAGAGGGGAAGTGGAAGGGAGAGGGTGGGGTGAGGGGGAGCGAGAGGGGAAGGGGGAGAGGAAGAGGGTGAGGGAGAGGGGGAGGGAAGGGGGGAAGGTGAGGGAAGGGAGAGAATGAGGGAAAGGGAGGGTGGGTGAGGGGAAATGAGAGGGAGAGTGTGAGGCGAAGGGTGCGAGGGAGAGGGGAAAGGAGAGGAGAAGGGAGGGGGGAAGGGTGAAGAGAGAGGAAGGGAGAGGGGAAGGGAGAGGGGAAGGGAGAGGGAAATGGAAAGAAAAGGGTGAGGGGGAGGGAGGAAGGGAGAGGGGAAGGGAGAGGGCGAGGGAGAAGGGAAAAGGGAAGAGGGAGAGTGTGGGAGAGGGAAATGGAAAGAAAAGGGGGAGGGGGAGGGAGGGAGAGGGGAAGGGAGAGGGCGAGGGAGAAGGGAAAAGGGAAGAGGGAGAGTGTGAGGGAAAGGGAGAGGGTGAGGGGAAGGGAGGAGAGAGAGAGGAAGAGGGAAAGGGTGAGGGAGCAGGGAAGGGAAGGGAGAAAGGAAGGGAGAGGGGAAGGGAGGGGGATAGGAGAAGGGTGAAGAGAGGGGAAGCGAGAGAGGAAGGGAGAGGGTGAGGGGAAGGGGAAGGGAGAGTTAGAGGGGATTGGAGAAGGGAAGGGAGATGGGAAGGGAGAGGGAAAGGGGAAGGGGAAACAGAGAGGGGGAGGGAGATTCAGAGGGGGAGGGAGAGGTGGAGTGAGAGGGAAGGGAGAGGGAAAGGTAGAGGGGAAAGGCAGAGGGGGAAGGGGAAGGAAGAGGGGGAGGGGTGGTAGAGTGGAGAGGGGAAAGGGTGAGGGTGAGGGAAAGTGAGAGGGTGAGGGAAAGGGAGAGGTAAAGGGAGAGGGAGGGAGAGGGGAAGTGGAAGGGAGAGGGTGGGGTGAGGGGGAGCGAGAGGGGAAGGGGGAGAGGAAGAGGGTGAGCGAGAGGGGGAGGGAAATGGAGAGGGTGAGAGAAGGGAGAGAATGAGGGAAAGGGAGAGGAGAAGGGAGAGGGGAAGGGAGAGGGAGGGGGAAGGGTGAAGAGAGAGGAAGGGAGAGGGGAAGGGAGAGGGGAAAGGGAGAGGGAAAGGGAAAGAAAAGGGGGAGGGGGAGGGAGAGGGGCAAGGAGAGGGGAAGGAAGAGGGGGAGGGAAAGGGAGAGAGGGCGAGTGAGAAGGGAAAAGGGAGAGGGTGAGGGTGAGTGTGAGAAAAAAGGGAAATAGTGAGGGGAAGGGAGATGGTGAGGGGAAGGGAGAGGAAGAGGGAAAGGGTGAGGGAGCGGGGAAGGGAGAAAGGAAGGGAGAGGGAAAGGGAGGGGCAATAGGAGAAGGGTGAAGAGAGGGGAAGCGAGAGAGGAAGGGAAAGGGTGAGGGGAAGGGAGAGGGAAAGTGAGAGGGTGAGGGAAAGGGGGAGGGAGAAGGGAAGTGGAAGGGAGAGGGTGAGGGAAAGGGGATGGGGAAAGGGAGAGGAAAGTAGGAGAGGGTGAGGGAGAGGGGAAAAGGGGGAGGGAAGGGGAGAGGGTGAGGGAGAGGGTGAGGGGAAGGGAGAGGAGGGAGGGAGGGAGGAAGGGAGAGGGAGAGGGGAAGGGAGAGGGCGAGGGAGAAGGGAGAAGGGAAGAGGGAGAGTGTGAGGGAAAGGGTGAGGGGAAGGGAGGATGGAGAGGAAGAGGGAAAGGGTGAGGGAGCGGGGAAGGGAAGGGAAGGGAAGGGAAAAGGAAGGGAGAGGGGAAGGGAGGGGGGGGGATAGGAGAAGGGTGAAGAGAGGGGAAGCGAGAGAGGAAGGGAGAGGGTGAGGGGAAGGGGAGAGTTAGAGGGGATTGGAGAAGGGACGGGAGATGGGAAGGGAGAGGGAAAGGGGAAAGGGAGAGGGGGAGGGGAAACAGAGAGGGGGAGGGAGATTCAGAGGGGGAGGGAGAGGTGGAGTGAGAGGGAAGGGAGAGGGAAAGGTAGAGGGGAAAGGCAGAGGGGGAAGGGGAAGGGGAAGGAAGAGGGAGTGGGGTGGTAGAGGTGGAGAGGGGAAAGGGTGAGGGTGAGGGAAAGGGAGAGGTAAAGGGAGAGGGAGGGAGAGGGGAAGTGGAAGGGAGAGGGTGGGGTGAGGGGGAGCGAGAGGGGAAGGGGGAGAGGAAGAGGGGGAGCGAGAGGGGGAGGGAAGGGGAGAGGGTGAGAGAAGGGAGAGAATGAGGGAAAGGGAGAGGAGAGGGGAGAGGGGAAGGGAGAGGGAGGGGGAAGGGTGAAGAGAGAGGAAGGGAGAGGGGAAGGGAGAGGGGAAAGGGAGAGGGAAATGGAAAGAAAAGGGTGAGGGTGAGGGAGAGGGGCAAGGAGAGGGGAAGGAAGAGGGGGAGAGAAAGGGAGAGGGCAAGTGAGAAGGGAAAAGGGAGAGGGTGAGGGTGAGAAAAAGGGAAATAGTGAGGGGAAGGGAGATGGTGAGGGGAAGGGGAAGGGAGAAGGAGGGAGAGGAAGAGGGAAAGGGTGAGGGAGTGGGGAAGGGAGAGGGAAAGGGAGGGGCAATAGGAGAAGGGTGAAGAGAGGGGAAGCGAGAGAGGAAGGGAAAGGGTGAGGGGAAAGGAGAGGGAAAGTGAGAGGGTGAGGGAAAGGGGGAGGGAGAAGGGAAGTGGAAGGGAGAGGGTGAGGGAAAGGGGATGGGGAAAGGGAGAGGAAAGTAGGAGGGTGAGGTAGAGGAGAAGAGGGGGAGGGAAGGGCAGAGGGGAAGGGAAAGGAAGAGGGTGAGGGAAAGGGCAGAGCGTGCAGTGAGGTTATGGGAGAGGAAGAGGGAGAGGGTAAGGGAGAGTGGAAGGGCAAGGTAGGGTGGAAGAGGGAGAGGGGCAGGGAGAGGAAGAGGGGAAGGGAGAGGAAGAGGAAGAGGGGACGGGAGAGGGAGAGGGGATGGGCAAAGAGAGGTGAAAGGAGGAAGGGAGAGGGCAAGGGAGAGGAAAAGGGAAAGAAAAGGGGGAGGGAGAGGGTAAAAGGAGAGGGGGAGTGGGGAGGGAGAGGAGGAGAGGAGTGAGGGTGAGGGAAAGGGAGAGGGTGAGAGAAAGGGAGGGAGAAAGGGGGAGGGAGAGGGAGAGGGTGGGGAAGGGGGGGTAGACAGGAAGGATAAGGGTGAGGGAGAGGGGAAGGAAGAGGGAGAGGGGAAGAGGGAGAGGATGAGGGAAAGGCCGAGGGTGAGGGAAAGGGAGAGAGCAAGTTTGAGAGGAAGGGAGAGGGTGAGGGGAAGCGGAAGGGGAAGGGAGAGGTAGTGGGGAAGGGTGAGGAGAACAGAAGAGGGGAAAGGGAGAGGGTAAAGGGAGAGGGAAAGGGAAAGGGAAAGAAAATGGTGAGGGGAGGGAGGGGAGTGGGTGAGGGGAAGGGAGAGGGTGTGGGTGAGGGGAAGGGGGAGGGTGAAGAGAGGGGAAGGGGGAGGGAAAGGTAGAGGGAAAGAGGAAGGGAGGGGGTGAGGGGAAGGGAGAGGGGAGGGGTGAGGGTGAGGGAAAGGGAGAGGGAAAGGGGGATGGAGGAGGGAAGGGAAAGGGGGATGGAGGAGGGAAGGGAAAGGGCGAGGGGAGGATGGAGGGAGGGAGAAGGGAAGGTGGAGGGTGAGGGTAGAGGGTGAAGGTAGAGAGGCAAGGGGAAGAGAGGGATGGTTGAGGGGGGAAGGTTGAGGGTGAGGCGAAGGGAGAAGAAGAGGGAAAGGGAGAGGAGAAGGGAGAGGGGAAGGGAGAGGGTGAAAGGAGAGGGTGAGGGGAAGGGGAAAGGGAGACGGCAATGGGAAAGGGAGAGGGGAAGCGGAAAGGGAGAGGGGAAGGGGTTGGGGTGGAGGGCGAGGGGGTGGGGGTGGGGAGGGGGAGAGGTTGAGGGAGAGGGGAGAGGAAGAGGGTGAGGGAAAGGGAGAGGGAGGGTGTGAGGGTGAGGGTGAGAGGGAAGGGGAAGGGAGACGGTGAGGGAATGGGAGGGTGAGGGAGAGGCAGAGGGGAATGGTGAAGGGAAGGGAAGAGATAGGGAGAGGGGAAGGGAAAGGTTGAGGGTGAAGGGAAGGGAAGGGAGAGTAAGAGGGAAAGGGTGAGGAAGGGAAGGGAGAGGGGAAGGTGGAGGGAGATGGGAAGGTGGAGGGTGGACGGAGAGGGAACGAGGAGGGTGAGGGTGCATGGTGGGGGTAGAGAGGGAATGGGAAGAGAGGGAAGGGGAAGTGTGGGGGTAAGGGAAGGGTGAGGGGAAGAAGGGAGAGGAGAAGAGAAGTGAGGAAGGGGTGAGGTGAAGAAGGGAGAGGGAAGAGAATGGGAGGGTAGGGAGAGCAGGGAAGGGAGTGGGGATGGAAGATGAGGGGAGGGAGAGGTGAGAAAGGAAGGGTAAGGGAGAAGATCGGGGAGGGAAGAGGGATGGAAGCGAAGGGAACGGAACGGAACGGAAGTTGATCGGAAGGGAAGGGAAATTGAGTTTCAAGCCAGTTTCAAGTCAGTTTCAAGTTTGGTTTCAGTTTGGTTTCAAGTTCGGTTTTCAGTTAGGTTTCAAGTTCGGTTTGCAGTTCAGTTTTCGTTTGGTTTATATACTCACCGTATCCCTTAGACCCATCCCCACCCACTTCTTTTTGGAGCCTGATAGGCCCCTGCTGCTTCCGCCTCTCGCGGGCCTCAGCTCCAGCCGCCAGCAGTGGTCCTCTCTGTCCGGTGCTCATGAGTGCAATGCTGCGGCTGCCTGGTTACCAGCCTTTTATACCAAGGACACGTCACAATAGAGACTTTTCAAAGTGTCATCATACATCACTGGTTCATGGGCGATTGTGTCTTGCAGTGTAAGGGGGGGGGGAGCAGGCGAGACACGGTTTGTTTTAATTCAATTTCCTGAAAAAAAGCAAAAACCTATTCAGTCACAAAAATGATCCTGCGATGAACCTCAAAGACGATCCCATCCTACGCGACATTCTTCCCCATCAGTGGCATCTGTTTGTCTCTGCTGCGGCGGAGGGCTCCCCTCTGCACTTAGCGCGGACCACGTGACATCACATTGGAGGGCCTGGCCTGTCACAGGTGTTCCACTCACAGGATTCTGCAGCTGGTGCTAGCGCGGACCTCGTGACATCACAGTGAAGGGCCTTGCACGTCATAGGGGTTCCACTCACAAGATTCTGCAGCTGGTGCTAGCGCGGACCTCGTGACATCACATTGGAGGGCCCGGCCTGTCATAGGGGTTCTATTCACAGGATTCTGCTGCTGGTGCTCGCGTGGACCTCGTGACATCACATTGGAGGGCCTTGCACGTCACAGGGGTTCCATTCACTGCATTCTGCTGCTGGTGCTGCTGGGAAGGCGCGGACCTAAGGCTGATTGTCACAACTTGTTTGCACATACACAAATAAAAACACGTGCGCAGACACGTGTCATTCTCTAGCCTTTATTATCTTTAACGAGAGCCCAATAAGGGCCGCTCTTCAGTGACAGTGAGATAATTTACAACCTATCACATCCAAGAGCAGTTGTTGCATCTCTCCTGATAGGTGGGCCTCGCCTCGGGGATGATATACCATTCACAGTAGGATCTCTCATTCATCACCAAGCTCCTAACGGGGTCTCGCTACTGCGAGTTTCTAGAACAATCTTTACTCTGTGTCGTTCTGGGGGGCTTTTAATTTTCCTCTGAGCCTTAGTCATAGCTGCCATGTTTCCGAGGTCACTGCGTGATGTGCTTCTCCAGTCCAGGATTTTAAATTTGAATTATGTAGTTTATTTATTCAAATGTTTGGTTTTTTAAAACCATTACACCCAAAAACGTATTTGACTTACGTGGAGCGTCCTAATAAAAAAACGTTAATAGACGGTTAAAAACCATTGATCCTTATTCTACACATAGTGAACATCTGTATTATAGGACGTGCAGTCCTGTTTGCTAACGAAATAAACAAAACTACAAGTCCCATAATTCAAGGAAAAAACGTGGACTGGAGCAGCACATCATGGATGGGCCAGTAAAACCTGGCAGGGCTGCTTATGTTGTCTTTTACATATCCTAGTGAGGCATAAGGTTTCTCTTCTTTACTCAAGGGTGCAGAAAAAAAGTAATGAGACAAAGGCCGAGTCCTAGGTCCTTCGGGGGCCCACTGAAAATGACTGGAGACTCTGCTCCCAGTGTATGGGCGATTGCCTGGTGTTTAGCAGTATGCAAGGTGTGAAGCGCCCCCACCTTTTCAGACAATGTAGCAGCGCCCCACCTGTCCTTATTCACAACTTCTGCAAAGCTGCGCCCCAATAGGTTAAGACACTCTAGGGCAGGGGTCTTCAATCTGTGGGGCGCGACCCCCAGGGGGGGCGTGGAGTCCTAGAAAGGGGGTCGCGCATTCCCGTCCCACTTTTGCCTGGAACTGCCTGAATCTGGAATCCAAAACGTTTGCTCTTCATTTTGGATTCCGAATAGTGTGGCATCTTCAGCCGCTCTCTGATTGGAGGACATCGTGAAAGCATACAGCGTCATCGGTGATTGTCCTCCAATCAGAGAAATTGCAGATTGAACACCTGGAAATGCCGGGAACTGGGGCCATAAATATACTCCCGGGGAAGGGTCTGGAGTGCTTCAAAGTTTTGTTGTTGCTGCTGCCTTTCACTCCTGCATTTCCTGGACTTCCTCGTCGTTGTTGCTGTGTTTTTCCAGCTGGTGTCCTTTTCGTGCTTCTTCTTCGTGGCTGTGGTTGTTTCCTGGTTTCCACGGCAACCGGAACTTCATGGAACTTGTAAGTAGGCTGCCTCTGCCCCACCTCCTCCACCATTCCCTGGCTTTTCACCCCTCAAACCCACACACAAGCATGCACGCACGCACACACACACACATTCTTATCTCCAAAAATTCACTAACGTAAGTCACACAAACAATAGCACGAGGTTGGAATAGTGAATGCAGAGCATTTCTCATAGGTTCAGCCAGGCACCTGCTGACTTGCCTTGGCTGTGCTTTCAGACCTTTTATACTTTGCTTGCATAGCTGCCAAGGTTTCAGATTCTAATGAGTGACATTTTCATAATTTCAGTGTAGTTATGAGTGATATTTCAACGGCAATGAGTGACACTTTCCGGCGAGCAAAATCAAGCAACAAAGCTAAGGGAAACATAAAAATATCAGACATTGCACCCATTTGTGCAACAAGATTGTCTGAATCATACTGTGTGTGCTACCCAAGGACCATTCATTAAAGGGCCATCTAGTGAATGAAGTCACATTAGGTATCAATATCCAAGCAGACGTCACAGTCATCAAAGAAAGAGCATTCTGGAATGCTTACTGGTGGTGCCTGTTAGTGGTGCAGGAGAGGCCTGTTGCTTTTTCTTCAGATGATGCCCCTTTAAGAGAGAAGAATCTAAGCCAGGTATCAGCTCTATGAAAGCGATTTATGATATGATCAAATTAATAAAAGATAATTTCACTGTGGGATGAAGGCGGTTCCATCCTCAGCTCATTTATCACTGGTACTTGGGACAGAGCTGGCATCATAGTTTGAAAACTAGAATGAAACACTGGCTTCCATCAAGCCTCTCTCCTTTCTCTCTTTTATCTTTTTCATCTTCTTCCCCTCTTCTCCCTAATAATTTTTACATCTGGTCTTTTTAGGGTCACACGTCTGCTTTCTCTCTACTTTCTTTTTCTTGCCTCACCCTGTTTCCTTTCACCACTTCCTTCTCTTTCCTTTCTCCCTCTTCTCTTCCTCCCTCCTTCCTCTTGCCTTTCTCTCCTCTTTCCATACCTTTCTTTATGCCCACTCTTTACTATGCCAGTGTGTCTCCCTTCCTCCATCTCTCTGCAACTTATGTAGCAGGATTATAACTTCAGATGACACAAAACTCGAGTGTCTAAATCGCTTTTGACTAATTTTTTTGTTTTTTAAATGAAATACATTTTTTTCACGAACCTCCCAGCCCAGTGCATTCCAGTGGCAAGGTATCCCGGGCTTCCAATTTAATGGCTGAGGATGCTTGTCACGGACATGACCCCTAAAGTACTGGAAACAAGAAACGTGCTTCACCCCAGCTTTAATGTGCCCGTGAAAAAAAAATGCTTTTCATTTGCAGAAATGCAAAGAGCAGGCGTCTCATCAGCAGGCACATTCCAAACCACTTGCCAGGCAGCTGACTCTATTACAGTGGTCTTAAGGAGCACAAGACGGAAGAGTTACCTGGGGGCCTTAATGGACGGTGATCAATCAGGTCATGATATTGCAAAGAGTTGTAAGCCGCAGCTCTTCGGAAACAGAGTCCAGAGTTTCCCAGCCAGTTCCTCTCATCTCTCAGCAATTAAATTCGCCGCGGCAGCCGGGGGTCAAATTTACAGCAGTTACTTGCTCAGCTCCTTACACAGAGACAGCTGAGCCACACGGTGACAAAGGAGGCGGCGGCCGGCCGGTGCGAGCAGGCAGCAGGCAGCGTTGCCGGCCTCCGCCATGATGATTTGCAGTAACGCCTCTGCCAGCTTAATTCCTTCGAAAACAAACTCCCCGCCTTCGGCAGCAGGACGTGACGTCACCCGGCGGGCGGCGCCAGGTATGGCTTTATCTGACTGTGGCCCCCTGGCTGTGATGTTAGTAGCCTTTGCGCGGCCGCACTACCGTGCGAGAGCTGAGAGCCGCGCAGCGGACATTTAGGATACATTGTAGCAGCCAGTGAGCTGCCTATGAGCAGCTTTAGCTCAGCTACAGCACCAAGCCGGCAGGAGCAGCGCCGAGCTGCTAGCTGCCACACTCATAATATTACCATTTTAGGTAGCGCTTCGCTGACGCTCAGGCACTATGCAAATGCGTGACAATGCATTTCAGTGCGGTGATGCGGATCACCACACTGAAATGCGTTAGAGTCACGCCTGATGCGTGATACTTGGCAGGACTGTGCTTGATATCACAAAAAACTCTTCACTGTGTTTTATGACTATTTAAACATTCTCTAAATATGTTATTAGTACATGAGCTAATACTGTTTCTGTGTTAAAGTACAATTTTCACACATTCCCATTCTCTTCCATCCTCTGCTCAAAACCTCGTCCCTCCTTCCACACCTTTGTCTTTTACTCTCATTTCTTTCACTTTTGTCCTGCTGCTGACGTCACCCATATAAAGTTGTCAAATGTGCAGCTTCCACCATAGAAAGCCCTGGTGGTCCCTTCGCTGTATTTCTGTTTAGCAGATTGTCCATGGCAGGGGGTGGGGGTGTATTCCACCCTTACCTCCTTGTCGAACTTCCTGTCTCTCTTCCCATCTCCTCTCCCTTAATTTCCTTCAGGTGGCTTCTTCACTTCCTGTTTTGTTTTCTCTACACCTGTCCTCCCACTCCTCCCGCTGCCATCATGTCCAGGGCAGGCATGGCTCTCTGTTTCGCTATATAAGTGCATTTCCCACCATCAGGATCATGTGGGTCCTGTCCCCTCACCCCTCCAGTGGTCAAGACCTAGCTCAGTCCTAGACAAGGTCTATCCTTCTGTTCTGAGTAAGGAGTGTCTCTCCTACACTGAGGCTCTCTCAGGTGAGTCCTGCCATCTGACCCCTCCAGTGGGTCTGCCAGGCCTGGCTCTGTTCCACAAGGTCTCCCTCT
The DNA here is from genome assembly GCA_963921515.1 of Calotriton arnoldi. Lineage (NCBI taxonomy): Eukaryota > Metazoa > Chordata > Amphibia > Caudata > Salamandridae > Calotriton > Calotriton arnoldi. The sequence goes on along the minus strand of CAWUFW010001892.1, from coordinate 68,134 downwards.
GTTGTGAGTAAGGAGTGTCTCTCCCACACTGGGGCTCTCTCAGGTGAGTCCTGCCCTCTGACCCCTCCAGTGGGTCTGCCAGGCCTGGCTCTGTTCTACAAGGTCTCCCTCTGGTGTAAGGAGTGTCTCTACCACACTGGGGCTCTCAGGTGGGTCCTGCCCTCTCACCCCTCCAGTGGGTCTGCCAGGGCCTGGCTCTCTATTCCACAAGGTCTCCCTCTGGTGTCTTCCACACAGGGGATCTCTCGGTGGGTCCTGCCCTCTCACCCTCCATCTGGCATGGCAAGGCCTGGCTCTCTGTGCCACAAGGTCTCCCTCTGTTGTGAGTAAGGAGTGTCTCTCCCACACTGGGGCTCTCTTGGGTGGGTTCTGCCCTCTCACCCCTCCAGTGGGTCTGCCAGGGCCAGGCTCTCCATTCCACAAGGTCTCCCTCTGGTGTAAGGAGTGTCTCTCCCACACTGGGGATCTCTTGGGTGGGTCTTGACTTCTCACCCCTCCAGTGGGACTGCCATTCCACAAGCTCTCCCCTTCCATTATTATCCAACATATTAATGAAACTATGTTTTGACATTAATGGTTTTCTGGAGAACAGTTGGATTGAACAATTTTTTAATTTGCCTCAAACTTCATGTAGAACCTGGTCTCTCTGTAGAGAGGAACACTGTGTTTCCTGTTCTGCCAGTTTATTTGAACAAAGTATTGCTTTCTGGGAATTGTAGTCCTCCAATGTTTAAGATCAGTTGGATTGCTGCACCTGATAACAATAATTTCTAAAAATGAAAGCCTGAAAGTGGATGCATGGACACACTTTTACTAATGTTTTGTAAGGGTGCTTGCACGCTGAAAGGCTACACAAAAGTTAGTGTCAATCTACTTACTTTTTAAAGGCCTGTATGCTTTATTGCGTTGTGTTATGCACCCGCCAATGCATACTTTAGTAAATAAATGCCATGGTGTTTGGCCTTCATTCTGAGATCTAGATCCATAGTGACCTGGTAGCATAGTGTAATTTAGCATCCCTATGCAAACTAGGGTTCTTTGCGGCACTCTAAGGCTGGCTTCAGAGCCTGGTCTCTCAGTAAAGAGGGATGCAATGTGGTTCCCTGGAGAAGGTAAGGTGTGACCCTGAAGAGGTAGGAACTGGGTGCTCTGCTCCATAGCACCCCCTGGTAGTATGGAGGTTGTCCATGAGGAGTAAGCAGGTGGTGGTTTGCGTCCCAATTTTTATTGATGGGGCAGAATGAAACCTGGGGGAGGGCAAGAAGCTGTGGCGGTTGGCATGGACCTTGAGAAACAGAGATGAGTAGGTGAGTCTATCCTAGATACTGCATTGTCTATGGTTGCCTTGTGGGCTATGGCCCAGGTCCTGTTCTCTGAGGGTAGCAACCCTGAGACAGAGAAAATAAAGACTAGGAGGCAGGTTTCACCTGCAGCAGTGAGGCTAAAAGAGGGTAGTAGGAGAGTGTGCCATGCTTAAAAAGAATTGCTGAGAAACATTTTCTACTCAAACCAGTCTCTTGCCGTCTGTATTTATCCATATTTATTTTTTGCCCATCTTATTGTTATTTATCCAAATTTATTTTGTGTTTTGTGAACAGATGATGTGATAACTCGTATATTTCCACATTTACTTAACAGATAGACTTGCACTCATACTTTGATGCCTGTTGCGTTTTAGCAAATTACACTGCCAAAATAATATAATACACACATCAAACAATTGGCATAATAGCACAAATACCTGTTGAGAAATGCAACAATTAATTTAAGCAAATCTCAGTGAGCTTTATAACTCCCTATGCTGGCAATATGTACAGCTACTGGCCTGAAAGTCAATAATCTCAGCATAGATAGAGAGTCACCCAAAAGAAGCCAATTATCTGTATTTTTCCACTTTTAAAAGTAGATACAGACATGATATACAATGTTTTCTGTCTGTAGTTATCTGTAAAAATCCGTAAAAACGGAAAACAGGGAGCCCTAATTATGAGGAGTACTAAGTTCTAGAAATTTTTGTAAGGAGGGGGTCCTCATGCCTGAAAATTTTTGACAGGGGGGTCTCGGCATCCAAAAGTTTGAAGACCTCTGCTCTAGGGGAAACCTTGGTGTTTTAGTATATGTCAAGGTAAGGATTTTAGGTCAGTGGTGACTAGCTCGTGCAAGCCAGCATTGGGTCGTCACTGCAGGGCTTGTTGAGCAAGTACGAGGGAGTTGCTTATTGTAATGAGCAGTCTAGTGGTTGCCGGCCGCCGCCGGATGTAACGCACACGCGCTCCCGCCGGCGGGCGGGGCGCGCTAATAAAAGGGAGGGGCGTGCCCGCTCGGGGGCAGTCCTCCAGTAATACAGCCCCGCGGAGTGCGCTCTTCATTGCTCTGCATGCGGCGCACCACGCGGCGCGCGCTATGACCATAGAAGTCAACACTGGCGACGAGGATCGGACGATGCCCACGCCCCCACACGTGAGCGCTGACTGCCGGAGGGCACTACCCGGCCCAACAACACAGCAACCCCATCGAGGCCCCCACAACCCTACGCCTGCAGCAGAAAGCACGCCCACGGCCTGCAACCATCGGTAAGGCGCGCACCCAGGGGCCCCAAGCAGTGAACACGCCCGGATAGCGCCCCTGCCATCGTCTGGCCCACGCTGGCCCAACAACCTCGCTGTGCAGGCCCCCAAGCGACAGTGCCACCCCCAGCCGCCCTACAGGGACCCACGCTCTGTCGTAACGCCACATGGGAGCGAGAGAGGGCTCGACGACACGGCACACCCTAACAAGGAACAGCCAAAGGGGAGAGTAAAACGCGACGGAAAGGAGGGCAGACGCAAGAGCCAACGGCGCGTAACCCCTAAGACAAGGATGGGTGATGACCCAGGCAACCCACAGGCGCAGGCACAAATACGTGTCGTCACCCAGCATGCACCCACAGGGGTTCTGCCCCCATTTAGCGAGGCAGCGGACCCTACAACTGCATCCCCACGATGGAGAACGTGGCTGGGCCGCCTCGAAAATTATTTCATAGCCACAAGGGAAACGGAAGGAGCCGTCAAGCGCTCGCTCCTACTCCACTACGCCGGCGAAGAGGTATACACTCTATTCAAACACCTCCCGAGGACGGGAGGCCCGGCGGATTACGACGCAGCGGTGACCGCGCTCAATGCGCACTTCGATCCCCAACTAAACAGAGACTATGAACGATTCAAACTGCGGACGACCACTACCGGCACCTCAGGGCAACGCTGAAGCGGCTACAAGATCACGGCGTCACGCTACACAAAGAAAAGTGCCTCCTGTTTCAGAAACAAATAGAATTCTTCGGGTACCTATTTAACCAGGAAGGGATCCAAGTAGACCCGCGGAAATCCCAGGCGATCAAGGACGCCCCAGCCCCTGCAACAGCATCCGAGGTGCGAAGCTTCCTAGGAATGGCCACATACTGTGGCCGGTTCATCCCCGACCTGGCCACCATAGCCGAACCACTCCGCAACCTCACCAGAGCAGACGCCATGTGGAAGTGGGGAGTCCTGGAGGAAACAGCATTCCAGAGCATCAAAATGGCCCTTTTGGATCACACCACCCTAGTATACTTTGATCCGACCAAACAAACAGAGATACTCGTTGATGCCAGCCCGGTGGGACTAGGAGCAGTACTCACCCAAGAACAAGAACCTGGCAGGTGGGCAGCACTGGCATACGCCAGCAAGGCGCTCTCACCCACGGAGAGGCGGTATGCACAAATTGAAAGGGAAGCCCTGGCCATCCGGTGGGCCTGCCGGCATTTCCACCTGTACATCTGTGGCCAACCCTTCCGAATGGTGACGGATCACCAGCCACTGGTGCCACTATTTCGAGGGTCTGCACCACACCCTCCCCCGAGGATTGAACGATGGGCCATCGGGCTACAACAATACGAGATGGAAGTGATCTACCGCCCCGGCGCCAAGAATCCCGCTGATTTCCTCTCGAGGCACCCAGCCCCACTCCAGGATCAAGAAGAAGATGCGGGAACCGACGACCTGGAGTGCCACCTCAACATGCTATCCACAGCAACATGCCCGAAAGCCCTGACGTTAGAAGACATCGCCACCGCCGTAGAGAGCGACCCGGTACTGGTTAGGGTACGGACAGCCGTCCAAGGGGGTCGCTGGACTCAATTCCTGCAGTCAGCTAATGACTGGGCCGGCCCCGAGAAGGAGAGCCTCCTAAAGATGTGGAGGGTTAGGAACGAGCTGAGCGTCACACAAGGAGGGGTCGTGCTCAGAGGTTCCAGGATAGTGATACCGTCCCCTCTGCAACACCAGGCGACGCAACTAGCCCACGGAGGACACCAAGGGGTAGAACGAATGAAGGCCCGAATGTGAGAGAAGGTCTGGTTTCCAGGGCTAGAGACCCAAGTTGAGGAAATCGTGAAGAGATGCCCGGCATGCCAACTGACCAGCGCAGCCGAGAGACCGGCACCAATACAGACCGAGGAACATGGAACGACTCCATGGGAAAGAGTGAGCATCGACTTCGGGAGTTTCCCCGACGGGCGAGTGACGCTGGTGATAATTGACAGTCACTCGAAATACCCTCTAGTGGAGGTAGTCCGCTCTACCGCGTTCTCTCAAGTGGGTCCCATATTGGAGAAGATGTTCGCCATGTTCGGGTGCCCGGAAGAAATCAAGAGCGATAATGGGCCCCCTTTCCAAGGCAGTGAGTTCCGTGACCTCATGCAGAGACATGGCATAAGACATCGTCGCATCACTCCCCAGTGGCCCCAAGCCAATGGGGAGGCTGAGAGGTTCATGAGAACGCTCAACAAAGCGTTGCGCATCGCCACCCTGGAAGCTAGAGACCCAGAACTACATCTACAGTCCTTCCTTCGGGAGTACAGAGGAACCCCGCACAGCACTACGAAGTGCACGCCATGGTCCCTGATGTTTAAAGGTGTTCGCCGGGACGGGATCCCAGTCTGCCCAGGATGGACCCCGCCCCCATACCATGCGGAAGAAGTGGCCGAGAGGAGAAGGAGGCAGAATCTGGCAGTGAGCAAGAGCCGAGGAGCAGTATTCCGAGAGATCCGCAGGGGAGACTCGGTACTCCTAAAGGACCGGAGGCCAGGCAGCAAGTTTCGGACCAGGTACGAGCCGGGCCACTGGACGGTGGTCGATGTAAAAGGTACCATGGTCACGGTGGCAAGGGGAGGCGAGCGAGTGACAAGGAACGTATCTTGGCTCAAGAAGATACCGGAGCCCAGGGTCACCCTAGAGGCCGAAGGAAACCATCACCCAGAGTGTCGGGACGACACTGAACCAATGGGGTCCTCGAGAGAGACCGAGCCGACACCAAGGCCCACAACACCAGGAGCAGAGTGCTCAGGATCGGAGCCGCTGATCACCATCCGCAGCAACCCGGCGCCAAGTGGCTCGGAGCCAGCCGAGGCCAGCAGTGCCACCCGGGGTGGACGCTCTAAATACCAGCTACGAGAGAACCCCAGGCCCAGCTCCCGACTGAGAGAATACGCATGTCAGGCAAGTGACCAACCAATCACTTGCGGAAGGAAAAGGACTGAGTTGGGATGGGATGTAATGAGCAGTCTAGTGGTTGCCGGCCGCCGCCAGATGTAACGCACACGCGCTCCCGCCGGCGGGCGGGGCGCGCTAATAAAAGGGAGGGGCGTGCCCGCTCGGGGGCAGTCCTCCAGTAATACAGCCCCGCGGAGTGCGCTCTTCATTGCTCTGCATGCGGCGCACCACGCGGCGCGCGCTATGACCATAGAAGTCAACACTTATGTTCTTCGAGGCGCTGTGAGTAGGCAGTGCATTTGGGTCTTTTGTGTTCTTGGCAGCTTGTGTGTTTGGGTGTGCCCGTCTTCGTGTGTGCCAGTGCATGTGTGTGTGTATCAATCCCGTGTGTGTATCAGTGCGATACAGTATGCTTCTATGTGCCTGCCTTTGTGTGTGCCCATGCGCGTGCTGGTCATTCGCGTGTGTGTGTGCTTGACTTTATGGCTGTTTGTTTTGGTGTATGTGTGCCCTTTGTGTGCTCCTATTTTTAGAGGGATGAGACGGTGTGGAGGTAAGCACCAATGTGCAGGCCCAGTGTAAACATTTTTGGGCTCTGGTCTAGCCTGAATCTCGGTTTCCTCCACTATGAAACTCAATATGAAACCACTTACATTTGCTTATTGTTATCGTCCTTTTTAAACACTATTTTGCGTCATTATATTTTTAATCCATTAATGAACAGCTGAAGAAAGAACACAATCCGCAATCTTTGCTGCCTTCAAGGGGGGAGGGGCCGACCTTGACTATGGATCAGAATGCAATGTCCACGTGGCCCATTGCCATCCCTGTAGCCTGCACATGGCAGGCCCCTGGTTGCCCTCCGCAACTTAGTCCGGGCCTGTTAGGGTGCCCAACTGGCATGGGTGCAAATTCAGGACGGTGAGTGTAAAAATTCAGGACAAAGGGTCAAATTTCAGGAAAAAAATTCAGGACAGGAGGTCAAAATTCAGGACAAAACTTGAGGACAAAAGGTAAGTTTTACAGACACATCAGAGGAGGTCACAGAATACTATATAAGTAAGCCCATCCATATCTAAACATATTCAACCATTTGCAAACCTATCCATCATGTATCCTTGAAATGAATGAATGAATGAATGAAATGAAATGAAATGAAAACAAGATTTGTAAAGCGCCTGGTTACCCAAGGGCATCCCCGCGCTATTGCCTGCTAACACACTTAAGCTGAAAGCTATTCATTTTGGGAAGAGTAATGTTTTAATCTGCTTCCGGAAGATGAGGTAATTAGGTTGGTCACGGATCTGCGGAGGCAAGCCATTCCAGATCTTGGCCACATTATACGAATAGAGGCGGCCGCCACTTCGTGCTCTCTTTATTCTTGGGGTTGACAGTAGAAGTTTAGTTTCTGACCTAAGGGCTCTGTTAGGACGGTATCGATGGATAAGGGACTGAATGACCAGGGATCCCTTACCTGAGAGTGACCTGTGGGCTATACATAGAGCCTTAAACTCTATGCGCTCACGGATAGGAAGCCAATGTAAGGATGCCAAAGCTGGTTTAGCGGAGGACCGCTTTGGGATGTTCATGAGCATGCGCGCGGCGCAGTTTTGAACAATCTGTAGCTTCCGTATCGATGAGCCAGGGGCTCCAAGATAAAGAGCATTAGCATAGTCAAGTCGTGACAAAATGAGAGCCTGAACTAGGACTCTTCTTGCAGGGAAAGGAAGTAGTGGAAGCACTTTACGGATCATTCGGAGGATCCCGTAGCAGCTTGCAGCTACCTTTTGCCCTTGTTCTTTAAAATCAAGGTTCTGGTCGAGCCAAACACCCAGACTCTTAATTTGATGTTTGGGGGTAGGGGCAGGACCAAAGGAGCTGGGCCAGAGTAGCTCAAAGTTTAGATTTTGTTTGTTCCCTAAGAGCATTAATTCTGTTTTTGTTCCATTAAGTTTAAAAAATGACTCTTCCATCCACCTTGATACTTTTTCCAGACAAAGGGCAAGACCGGGACTGGAAGGATCCCGCTGGTTGACAGAAACAACCAACTGGGTGTCATCAGCATACGTAATTATCCGAATCCCAAATGGTAGCACAATCTCTGCCAAGGGCCTCAGATACACGTTAAAAAGTGTGGGGCTGAGGGAGGAGCCCTGAGGCACCCCACAAATCAGCGGTATAGGTTTAGAAAAAATATCGTCTTCAAAAACTTTGAAAGATCGGTCTTCTAAAAATGATTGGAACCAATTGAGCATCCATCCATCCATCATTTCACTCATCCATCCCTCCATCCACACTTTCACTCATCTATCCATCCACCCTTTCACCCTATCCATCCGTACACTCATCCATCCACTCTTCCACCCATCCATCCATTTACCCTTTCACCCATCCAGCCATCCTTTCACTCTCTCATCCATCCACCCAGTCACTCATCCTTCCACCCATTCACCCTTTCAGTCAACCATCCATCCTCCCTTTCTCTCTCCATCGACCCTTTCACTTAGCCATCCTTCCTTCCATCCATCCACCCACCCATCCATCTACTCATCCACTCATGAATCCATCCATTGACCCTATCACTCATCCATCCTTTCTCTCATTCATCCACCCTTTCACTCTTTCACTCATCTATCCATCCTTTTGTCCATCTACCCTCCCTTTCACTCACTGATCCATCCTTACATCCAGCCTTTCACTCATCAGTCCATCTATTCACCCTTTCACTAATCAATTCATCAATCCATCCATCATTTCACTCATCCATCCACCCATTCACTTGCCCATCATCCACCCTTTCACTCATCCATCCATCCTTTCACTTATCCATCCACCCTTTTACCCATCCATCTACCCTTCCACCTATGCATCCATCTATTTACCTTTTCTCTCATCCATCCATCCTTCCACTCACTCATCCATCCATGTATCCTTTCTCGCATTATCCATCCAGTCACCCTTTCATTCATCCATTCACTCTTTCACTAATCCATTCAGCCATCCATCCACCCATCCCTTCACTTACTCACTCGCCCACTTTTTCATATTAATTATGAGCTGATCCTTTGTCTGCAGAGTTGCAGACAGAAGAGGCCCATCAAGAATTTCACCCTTGTTGTAGTCCCTAATACAAGGGGTGGGGTGCGGGTAGGGTTCACTATGCCCCTGCACATAGGCAATCTGAAAAAGTGAAAGTCATGAGTCATGCATGATGCACAGTGCCAGGCCATGAGGTGACTGTGACATGGTGTTTGTTTCCAGGGCATTTAAGTGGGATGAAAAAACTGGGGGTCTCTCCAAAGGGGGTGTTGGATGGAATTAAGGGCGTGGCTTAAAACACCTAAGCTAAAAATCTGTGCTTAGTATAGTGTGCCGCCCGACTGGTATTTTGCCTCTTCTGTCATTGTATCCAGATATATAACACAACAAGTAACGTTACACCTACAACAAGCGATAACTATTGGCTTTGTCAATGGTTGCTAGTTGCATAAAATAAAAAAGCAGCAACCATGGCTTCGTTGAATATAATATTGAAAATGCATCAGTTCTAAAATGATGAGACTGTAAAAGAACTCTAGCCCCTTCTTTTTAACTTGGTTCACCGTCTTCCATCTGACAGAGTGCCCTGCCCTAGACCGAGGCAGGAGGCCCATCACATGCTTTGCAGCCCAGACTGGCCCATTGTCATTCTGTATGTGGCAATCATCAGCCCCATACAGAATGACAATGGGCGGGTGGAGCTGCTCTTGTGCTCCAAGGAGGAGTGGGAGGCGGCCCCATCAGGGAGTTGAGGCTTCTTGCAGGGGAGCAGTGCTGTTGGCGTCCGTAAAAGGGATCATCACGGACAACGGACATGAGGTCCAAATTACGGACGGCCCGTGAAATTTACGGACGGTTGGTCACCCTAGGGCCTGTTCGCCCCCAGTCAACAGACTGCTTCTCTGCAAACAAGAGACTGCTTCCCTCCCAGCAATGGACTGCACCCATCCTAGCAAGAGAGTGCCTCCATTCCATCTAACATGACACAGCATACCTTCGAACAGGAGACTACTCGTCTTCAACCATGAGACTGCATCCCTTCAGGCTTGAGACGGCGCCTCCTCCGAACATAAGACTGCATCCCCCCAAGCAAGAGACTGCATCCCTCCAAACGTGAGACTGCATCCCTTCAAGCAAGAGATTGCCTTCCTCTAATCATGAGACTGAAGCCATGCAACTAAGTGATTGCAACCCCTGCAAACATGAGACTGCATCCCTCCAAACATGAGACTGCATGCCTTCAAGCATGAGACTGCATCCCTTCAGGCTTGAGACTGTAACCCCTCTGAACAGAAGACTGCATCTCCCCCAAGCAAGAGACTGCATCCCTCCAAACATGAGACTGCATGCCTTCAAGCAAGAGATTGCCTTCCTCCAATCATGAGACTGAAGCCATGCAACTGAGGGATTGCAACCCCTTCAAACATAAGACTGCATCCCTTCAAGCTTGAGACTTCACAGCACCCATTCAAACATGAGATTGCACCCCCTAATGCCCGTGACTGGATCCCTTCAAGATAAGACTGCACCTGGGGCAAGATGGCAATTATGTGATGCCGCAACGTGCCGGCTCTCTCCCTTGCACCGTGCAAGCACCAGCAGGATCGTGGCAGAGAGTGTATCGATGCGGGGCCCGCGCCAAAGCTGCAGGAAGGAATACGGACAAGCCTTTTACGGCTTGTCATCATCGGAGCTCCAGTCAGGGCTGCCGGCGTGATACTGCTGGCGGTTGGGCTTAGGATAAAGAGCCCCGATAGCGAAGTGGTCCGGAGCGGCTGAGCGGACCGATTTGAGTTGTCTGCTTTGGCTCCAGTCGCCGGATGAGGAAGAAAGGTTCGATCGGAGCCTGCATTGTTGATATGGCTCCCAAAAACCACAGAGCAACCCGCGATAAGGCAGAGGTGCCACAGGGGGATCCTGAGTGGCTGGAGGACCCCAGAAGCTGGAACAAGCCCAGGAACATATGAGTTATGCCGCTGGGGATAGGCGCTCAGACTCATAGTCCCATTATTGGCAACACACCCCACCCACACCACAACAGAGTAGGCATGCATAAATAAATACACAACACAACTTTTGTTTGGAGAAAATATTGCTGCAGGTTTATTCCATACAAAAGTATGCAATATGGTGGGTTATCTTACGGGCGATCCAAGGGCAGGCAGCTGTACCAACCTATGCTGCCCTGCCCGCCTGGTGAGCCAAGCACTGTGGAGAATCCAATCAGCGCTACCCTTATGGGGGTGATCCCAGGGTCGGATTGGGATCACAATTTGGCCCGGTCACTGACGAAAAAAGTGGCCCACATTCGCGGGGCGTGGCCCACATTCGCGGGGCGTGGCCCACATTCAAGGGGTGTGCCCACATTCAAGGGGTGTGCCCCACATTCAAGGGCGTGGCCCACATTCAAGGGGCGTGGCCCACATTCAAGGGGCATGGCCCACATTCAAGGGGCGTGGCCCACATTCAAGGGGCGTGCCCTTTCATGAAACACCATTTGGTTACTCTTTGAGGTCTAATTTGTAGAGAAATATTTAGTAAATTAAGCCTTTTAAAGCTTACAGAGCCAGTAACATTGGTAAAGACTAGGAGCACTGCAGTTCTGAAAACTGAATACTTACTTGCAGTCTTAACGCCCTGCACAATGTCGTTAGATACTCTTTCCCAACCAGCTATGTCCTAGACTCGAATCATCGCATAAATCAGAAATCTAGTACAAAGTCAAGGAGAAAGGGTAAGACTGGAATCTCTGGGAATAGAACATGTAATAACAAAAGTAAGAATTCACAAACGAGGAAAAGGCAGTCTGGGGTGTAAAGAATGCTGAAAAAATGTAGGAGGGAGTCACTGGAAAATATGAATACTATGAAATGTTATCTTAGTGCAAGCTTAGACTCTCCCAGAATAACAAAAAGAACATAGAAGTAGAATGGTGCACCCGACAAGAGGTACAGAATGACTTAAGTGTCAGAGCACAGCCTCCACAACATAAGAAAACCAGACAGGGAGGCACTAAGGGGAATTAAATTAAAATTAAAATTTTGCATCAGAAAAGCTGTGTTAAAAAATACGGACATGTTTTTATAAAGTGTCCTCTTTAATTATCATGTTCCCTTTGCAGAATCATAAAGCATGAACAAATGGTTATTTTTTTATAGTTGTTTTTCCATTTGACAGTTTTATATAATGTGAATTCAGCCCAAGACAAAGGCTATTTGAGTTCTATCCATGAGCACCAATTACAGTACACAAGATCCAATTTTTTATTTAAGGGCCTGGGCGATGAAGTGATCTGCCCAGAATCACAGGGTGTTGAGCAGAGCTGGGACTCAAACCTGATTCCCCATCTCTGCAACTCTGGCGTCAGGCCACATATGCCTATGCACACACAAGGAATGAAAGTGGGAGGATACTGTTCTTGTGAAGGACACAGGGCCAAGGTGACAATGGCCTACAAGCTGAGCAACTAAAAAAACAGCAAGGCCCCTTTCTGTTACAAAACTATTCGAGCCCTCCAGCGCAGGAGCACCTGAAAAGCAGCGAGGCCCCTGCTATTACTAACCTACTCAGCCCTCCCCAGCCCTCCAGCGCAGGAGCACATGAACAGCAGTGAGGCCCCTGCTATTAGTAAATTAATCAGCCCTCCCCAGCCCTCCACGGCCTCAGGGCAATGTCCTGGCAGGGGAGCACAAAACACAGCTGCTGGGTCATCCATGGTAGCCAGGGGAGGCTGAGGTGAAGATGGTGCAAGTTCCAAACATCACCTGGCCCCCACAGCGAGACCCATACTTCCTCGCCCACCTATGCCCTGAATGTGAAGGGCTGTGGGCGAGGTGTTAAGACAAACACTGTTTCTGGGCTGCGTGGGCCCCAGGGGGGCCGAGGTGAAAATGGCTCAAAGGCCTGAGCAACACCTGGCCCCCAGGGAGGCCGATTCTTGCACACAATCACCCCTCCCCAGCCCACCCTCAGCGTGATTGCTTTGCAGGGCAGGGGGTGAAGGAGAGGCCACAGCTGATAATCGCTGTACGGCCGCCCAGCGAAGCTGCTTTCCCTTCTCTGTCTCTGTGCCCTCTGTGGGCCGTTTTTTTTTCTCCCCTTTCCCAGTCCACAGAGAGCACTCTCTGTGGACTGGGAAAGGGGAGAAAAAAAAATGGCCCACAGAGGGCACTGATACACCGGCCCTTCGGCCAATGCCCGAGTGCCCGCAGTGCCAATCCGCCCCTGGGTGATCCCTTACTGGATCACGTGACACATTGGTCCCTTATTACTCACGCCCCTTTCAGGGCGGAGCGTAGCAAGGCAAGCCCCCGGTTGTTCAGGCCCACAACCGCCCGAAGGACTAACGGGGCGCCGACGTAATTGTTCCAGGACCCTCCCATGAGGCTCCTGGGATTTGGCTCTGGCACCCCTATTGTGCCCACGCAGAGGTACCCTTCTGTACCCATATGCTTCCAGATCGCCCTGTAACTCCGCCTGCAACGACAAAAGAAAACATTACAACGTTCTATGTACTTCGCCTGCCAACCCCACGCCGGGAAGCGGTAGGGTGGGAGACGGCGTGTCCGGCGCAAAGAGGACGCCAAGATGGCCGGGGGAGGCATAAATACCTCCCCACCTCCTCGGCGCGCCGGAAGTGACGCGCCTGGCGCGCCTGGTAAGGGGACTCCTCCTAGAGTCCCGTATTAGTAGTGGGGGTGGGGAAGTGCCCAAATGGCACTAACGGGGCTGCCCTTTTAGGGTGGCCCCCTGCGGGGGCTGCGGGCAGCCGCATAGTCCCATTATTGGCAACACACCCCACCCACACCACAACAGAGTAGGCATGCATAAATAAATACACAACACAACTTTTGTTTGGAGAAAATATTGCTGCAGGTTTATTCCATACAAAAGTATGCAATATGGTGGGTTATCTTACGGGCGATCCAAGGGCAGGCAGCTGTACCAACCTATGCTGCCCTGCCCGCCTGATGAGCCAAGCACTGTGGAGAATCCAATCAGCGCTACCCTTATGGGGGTGATCCCCTTACTGGATCACGTGACACATTGGTCCCTTATTACTCACGCCCCTTTCAGGGAGGAGCTTAGCAAGGCAAGCCCACGGTTGTTCAGGCCCACAACCGCCCAAAGGACTAACGGGGCGCCGACGTAATTGTTCCAGGACCCTCCCATGAGGCTCCTGGGATTTGGCCCTGGCACCCCTATTGTGCCCACGCAGAGGTACCCTTCTGTACCCATATGCTTCCAGATCGCCCTGTAACTCCGCCAAAGCTCTGGAGGCGGCCCCCGTCGCCTAAAGAGCCCCCCACCAAAACAGTTCCTTTCTCACTGCAACCTGCAATTTCCCGGGCCTCATTCATGTCCAGTAGGAACAGATCCAAGCCCACCTGTGCCAAGTGTACCCCAACTTTGTCAAAATAACCTTTGGTGTTCGCCCGGCATAGCCCATGCCTGATGAAGCCAAAGCCCCTTGCTCTGCGAACTTGCGCATGGAGCGGTTTATCCTTCTCTGGGAATGTACCAGTGCCTCGCATGACCTGCAAGAATGTGATGGCCTCCCAGGAGGGAGCTCTACTCTTAAACATCGCTATATTACCCTTCAAGCTGATGTGGCTCCCACCTCCTGCAACCTGTAGTTGCAGTCCTTCTAGCATTTCGTGCTTCCTAACACCTGTTTCCCCAATTTATGGAACAGCAGCACACTTGCTTAGAAGACCGCTTCCACAACCAGCCTATATACTCTGGCTATGCGGACGGGGCATTTCATGCATCACTGAAGCAACCCGTAACCTGCCCTGGGAGCGGAGTGCACCTACTTTGTTGAAGTTGACCAGACATGTGCACAGACCTTTGCGATTAATAAACCCTGTTGAACAAGACTGTTCGCATAGCGCACACTATTGCAGTCACAGCAACCATTTGGAGTGACAACTTACGCCACCTACCAGGCTTGCTTAACTAAAGCTCGATCACAGATACACACATACCTGCTAACCAGCTGTGACCCTTGATGCTCAACCCAGCTAATGACCTAGTACTTTGTTATTCCAGGGAATATTGCCTTCCACAAGATCAAGCCACACATGAGCATATGGCCTTCACCTACTGGGCCGAGGTGCAGTGTGTGCTCTGGAATTGTCAGCGATGGTGCTCCAAACACATTTCAAGCCGCTCTTGGAGCCACGGCACACATTCTGGCCTAACCAACTGACGCATGCCACCTGGCTAACTTGCCGCTGCGAGATTTTGATCTTAACACCACCCTCTTGCGGTTACCGGTGCACATCGTCTATAGGTCTTGCCCCCACTCTATTTATGCAGATACCTGCAATGTACCCTTCTGCCCCTGTATGGGCGGGAAAATACCTGTAACATTGCAAATCCCACTGCACTCACATTCTTGGGCAGTCCGGTGGGGGAGAGAGGTCCTTAGAATTGGTTCTGCTACATAGCCTGGCCTCCTAGCCCGCAAGCACCCTCGTCTGACAGCAGACTATCTGCTGTGTCGCCCGTGCAATGTCCGCACCCTGCGCAAGACGTCCCGTTCTATACCTCTGCTAACAGATTACCTTCAGTGAAGCTGTAGTGAACGGTTGTATGTTGTGCATCTGACCATAAGAACCTTGGTTTGCTTTGGCAGGGATCAAATTGTTGCATCTGTCATACTCAAAATAGTGGCAACGTGCAGTTCTTTTGCATTCTACACTGCAGAGTGTGCCTGGATGATCCTAGACACCCCCTGTGTGCCAACCCGCTTTGACCTAAGATGCAAAGCACTAGACCCGGTACACTTGGTTACCCCCGGACTTAATTGCCCTCCACCGAAATCCATGTGTAAAGGTAGCTGGTCCCTGATTTAATTCCTAGTAGTCTATGTGTTATGCCATACTCCTTTTATGCCTTTTTCAAAGCAGTTAACCCGCTCACACACGAGACACGCTGGTAGCCAGTCCAGTATAACCTGTACATGGAATTTAAATTCTCCTAACAACTGCGCAGAGGGCAAGCCACACTCACTGCTACTGGTGTCTGACTAATCGGCCCTTGGAGGCCGTAGCAATACTGCCCGGTCAGCAAGTACGCCCACTGTACAGTTGTCATTTAGTAACTCATGGCGCTGACAACCGCAATATATGTATTGTGCCCACTATTGGAGACAACTCACCCCTTCGTGGAGTGACAACTACACAGGTGCCTACACAAGTCACCCAACAGACAAGTTGGCCCTGGCTACCTTGTGTTCTGGTGCCAGATTTGGAAAGAGCCTTGCCTTCACTTGCTGCCCCCTGGGAAACACACAATGCCCGTGCTCTGGCCGCAACGCGGCGATGCCCTCGTGTAGCATCGAACCCCTGGTCAAATAAGAGTGCCAACTCCAACTACTTAAAACTACACCTTGACCATGGGTGGAGTCTAGCTCTTCCCCAAACTTCTGCTAGTGTAACCCACGGTCACGCCTCCTGTTCAGTTCAATTTAGTAATTCATGGCACTGACCCACAAGGGCCTAATACTGGGATGTGTAAATGCGGCCCAGGGTGACCTTAAACAATCGGCTTGGTGTGGATGGGTGCTAACATTACCTGGCTGAAGTGCAATCCCTTTGACAATCACTCCTGACAAGATGTGCCAATGCAGGTAGAAGAAAGAGTTATCCAGCCCGCCTTACTTCCTGTCCCAGTTATCTGAGTAAATTAGTGAAAGATGCACGTTTGAACTGGTAGCTGATACTGTTACTTACGCCTGCAAATGCTCTGCTCAGAGCAGCCCGCTAGACAATGGCTTCCATTGAAAGGCGGTGCCAACAGACCTCCACGCACTTAAGGCAGTACCTCTGAGTAGGGCTCTAATCTAACAGATGCCCCTTGCATCGGATACCGCATCTGGCTGTAAGCCGCTCAGTGCTCCTGATGCCTTGGCGCTTCCTGACCCACAGCCAGCTCACCCTGATACAATCCGCTCGTGACTGGGACTCAACAGTGCGGCGAAAGCACGAGACATCCTAGCCTGACCTTAGTTCTTCGCCAGGCTCCCACACAAGAGCCCTCCACAAACCTTGTGGCCTAAAACATTCGCCCTGTGGGGCGGTTGCGAATGGACTGCAAACAACTCCTAGGCATTCTCTACCAATGTTGTAAATGGAGTTTCTGGTTGGCTAGGGTATGCACCTAAGCCTGGCCGAACCCACCTCTCTAGTCAGGAGAAGGGAGTACACACTTAAGATGACACCTGCCCACCCCCTAGGTGGCTAGGCAGAGACTTTGGCTTATCCCAGAGGCAGTGTAAATTTAATGTGCCAACCGCACTCCCACAGTGGCACACTAGTCACACTACAGAAGAGACTCCATACCAGGTTATTTTAAATTACCCTTCGTATCGTCCATACAAGAGAAACTTAGTTCCATCTGCCCCTATTACCCTGTGCTACCAAACCTCATCATGACATCACAGGGATTACATAACTCACTAGATCAATCGGGCCACCGTCCTACAGCTCAGTTAGCACAACCCCGTAGCTGCTGGTAGGAACTGTACTTAGCATAACACCTTATGCATCCACTCAATCAGCCGTGTACCCTACTAACACTTGTAGCAGGGCGCAAATCATAAGTACCTCATGCCCAACTGAGGCATCACCTATCACCATAGTGTTGTGTACAATTGGCTTCACGTCGGGACTAGGGTGTAGCTTCTACCCCCTCAGGCTGCCTCGCCCCCCACAACCGCACAAAACAGCAGTCCGCGGCCATGACAACACAAATGGGGGGGGGGCCGAGATCGCGCCCCAAAACGCTGGCTAGATCACCCCTTACTCTCACTCCAACTAGGGTGACCGCCACAGCAGTTCATTCTCTCGCCTCGGTCCACGTGTGACTGCCCCGAGTTTTAGGGTATAAGGGCCCCGCTGCCTGCGCGAAACCTCTGGCGGCGATAAACTGGACCCGGCATGTCTGCTGCACCGTACTTGGAGCCCCTGGGAGAGCAGGGGCAGCCCAGCTGGGTGAGAGGACCTCTCCGCAGGTGCCCTAATCAGCGCGCTGCGGCCTCACCACTTGTGAAACCCCGCCCAGCGGCCTGGCCCCTCGATGCAACAGCCAGAAAGCAGGGGTAATAAAGCGTGACCCTTAAGCATTAGCACATGAGAACAGTAGAACATTTTCACCTCTAAATCCCTTTAAACGTAGCCTGCTTCATCCTCTTGCGGAACACCCTCCGCGAGGTTTTCACCGATGCCGCTGCAGGCACGGTGTCCCCCTGTGGCGCTGGCGCACTTGTCTGGAAGAACAACAACCATGCGCCCGCTGCACGTGGCGATAAATGCATGCAGGTCCTCACTGACTGCACCTCCCTTGGGCACAGTCCAGCAGGAGCACCCCCGGTAGGTGCAGCTGACCTCCGCCTCTAAGCGTCGATGGTCAAAGACATTGAGCATGGCTGAAATATATTGAGCATTCACCGCCATGAAACACGAGAGATTATCCTGAAAGGCCAGATCCACGAAACTATTGTACCAATACATAGCCTTACTTGGAGCTGCTAGACACAAACAGATACTTGCACTATCGGCTGCAGCAACAGCAATTTATAGATTTGATTTGCCAACGAGAGACTGAAGCAGCCTTGGAGTTTTACCCCGACACAGTTAGCGGTGCAGGGAGAGGAGAGCACAGAGTGTCTGACAAAGACAACGTACATCGGCCTCGCCTGTTTTTGATATCCCAGAAGAGACGCCGTTTGGAGACCTGCAGAGCATGCTGCAGAGGCCATAGGTATGGATTGAAGTCAACCAAGCTGTACTGGATTATGAAAAATCGCGAGTCCACTCCCAAGCTGGCTAAGCTGATGAAACTGGTACTATGGGCGCAGAATGAACTGGACCAGAAAAAAGTGAAATATCCCAAGATGTCAGGCCTCAGCAACGACACAATTGAGGATTGAACCTTG
Organism: Calotriton arnoldi; assembly: GCA_963921515.1. Taxonomy (NCBI): domain Eukaryota; kingdom Metazoa; phylum Chordata; class Amphibia; order Caudata; family Salamandridae; genus Calotriton; species Calotriton arnoldi. Next base: position 49,645 of record CAWUFW010001892.1, on the reverse strand, counting down.
TGCCGAACTGCGTGAGCAGACTGGACGCTGCTCGATTTCAAGGACCTTCGCAAGGTGCTCCAACCCAGCGCCCCCCTACAGGCTCAGTGCCGTGGCGCCACAGATTGCCGCACGACCCGCAGACGGGTCATGGGCAGAGCGGCAGGCAACGTGCGACACACTACAAAATGCTGCCCTCATCGCCGGAGCCATGCCTGCCCCGCAGCCCAGAAGCCACCGCCAGGCGCTGAAGGCAGTGCCACCCCCGCACGCCCGAGACCGAGCACGGCTCGCCCCCAGGCCTGACCGGGGAGGGTACAAAATTACACCAGGGAAGTCCAACAACCCTTGCATGGGCGGCAGATGGGTCCAAGTGAGAGAACAATGATGCACAACCACAGCACCCCATGGAAACCTCAGAGAATGGGCCATATACCTTGTGCGGCCTACATCTGTATTTGAAAGCACTAGAGCCCGAAAAAGGTATGCAACGGATCAACCTTACGCTTAACATTCAACAAGCATCTACCGCGATGTGGAGCTCAAGTTTTCGTGACTTGGAAGGGGTTAACTCGGCCTTCCAATTTGCCAAGTTTACTGGATAAGTTACTTTAATTTGAACACGCCCCAGCGCAGCCCAGTCTCCCTGCCCAAGCAGGTCGCATGACCTGATATGCCAAAGAAATTGTACCCACGGGCCACGCCTAAAACACTGACACTGCCCGCAAAAACCACCAAGCAAAGCCGCAAGGTCAGGATATCCACTGAGTGATGTGGATGGGGGGGAGGGCACAAGAGCAACGCACGGCTGCAGCCACTGCGCTGTCCCCAACACTATCCAGCTCCACGACCTGCCCGCCCGACGTGCCACAAACTCCCTCAAGGCCCGAGCAAACTACGGAAAAGGCCATCCTGCCCCACCCGCAGCCACGGGTGCTTAGAATAGTGTGCCGCCCGACTAGTATCTGGCTGTTTCGTTCATTGCATCCAGATATATAATATAGCAAGTAACATCATACCTACAACAAGTCAGGACTGTTATCTTTGTCTATGGTTGTTAGTTGCATAAGATAAATAAGCAGCGACTCGAGATGGGCCGCAAACCTGACTCCAGCTAGAGCAGACCAGGGCCTGGACCCGAGTGGGAACCCCCTAAGCCCAGCACCCCAGTTTGTCCGCTGTCCAGGTCACCCCGCGGGATGACCGTGAATCAGCCTGAGGAGCCGATAAAACCCGGGGCCAAGGTGAATGATTGCAGCACCAGTGTGTGGGAGGAGACACGACCCTAGTCTCACGCTTGCCCCACAACTGACATTTAAACCTGTTAAACAGCATTCGCGGTGAGGGCCGAATGCACCTTACCGGAAACCCCACATGCCACAAGGCCGTCCAACTTGACCGACCGCACAATGCCCGACGTGCATCTGGCGGAATGCCCCCCACGGCATGTGGCTCCCACAGTGGCGAACAGGACTCGTACGGCAGCATACGGTCTTGGTCCCTCCAGCGACCCGAGAAACCCCTTCAGTTCCCGGAGCCAACCATGGCGAGGTGACCCGCACCCGAACCAACCATGGCGAGGTGCCTCGGGGGTGCTGCCCCCTGGCAATAAACACGCGTTCAGCTTGTTATCCAATACCACGCCCGGGCGGGCGGACCCTGCCCCCGGACGTGGGGAACAGCAACACCGGCCCTGCTCTACGTGCGCCGCAGGCAGCCCCACCTCACCGAGAATATGCCTGCTAAGAAAGGTAATGGCTCGAGGGGGGCGGGGGGCGCCACCACGCCTCCGCAGTCGCAGGAACGATCGCCGTGGTCTGAGCGACCAGGAGCAGAGCACTATCAGGGGGAGCTGCGGGGCTGTGTAGAACTTGGTGGCCACCCGGTGAGCCCACCCTATGCCGGAGCAAAGGCAAACCCAGCCCGGGGATGGCAACCCCACTCCCCAGACACTGATCCTGCCACATTGCCCCTTTATAATGCCATTACCCCGAGAATTGCCCGCCCCCCTCGCTCAGGCAGGCTCCAACCAGAAGGAAGGATCCCCAAACAGATGAAGGGAGAACTACGACATGGGGGGGGTTACTAATAATGCCCACAAATCACCGAAACAACAGTGCCCGACAGCGCCCAAGGCCTTAATTGACTGCCGGTGTGGCACAAAATGGGATAACAGATGTTTAATTGTTCCCAAACGGTACTCACTTTATCGCGCTCACAAGGATGCAAGGCGCCGCCGGGGCTCGCCGAGGTCCCTGAGGTCAAACACAGACCCCTCTCCAGGGTCGACTGCGACGCATAAGTCCACGAAGCCACCAGACCAGGTGGAATCCATAAATCCAGAACGGGGGAAATCCATAACGGGAGCGTTGCCCCCTCCCCCACAGCTCCTAGAACGCAGGGCCTGGTAGAGCTGCGGCGGTGCTCACTCGAGAGCCTCCTGCCCCTACCCTCTACCCAGTAGGCCTGGCACTTCCGATTCAGCCAGGGGCACCAGAAGCGAGCAGCGCCAGCCATAGAAGGCCACCCCTCGCCTATAGGGGATGGCCAGGCCGAAAGCGGGACAAATCACGAGCCCAGGGTGGAGGGCCAAGAGGCTGCTCTCCCCCCACCCCCGGGCCCCTTGGCGACCGACACTATGGGCCTGGGACCCCTGCCCCCACGTGGCAGAGGCCCCCCGTATGGCCTAGGCCGGGTGAGCGCCTCCGCCCCACGAATGCGGCAGGAGTAGATCGGGCCCAAACGCCTGCATGCTGGTCGCCCCCCAGGCTGGGGGTAAGCGCGGGCCAGACCGCCTGCTCCCAGGAAAAAATTATATCTCCATTCTGCCCCCCCAACCCGCTACCAGGCCACCCCCGCTGCCCGACAGCAGCTGCCCCCACTAAGGTAGGGACCTGGTGGCCCACGCGGACCTCCCCCGCAATAGAAGGGGGGGGCTGAGGGACAAATCCACACTCACCGGCCTCGTGAAGAGCTGGCGACAATGATCGGAACCCGGCGCATGACCAGACGGCGTGTCCGGCGCAAAGACGGCGTGTCCGGCGCAAAGAGGACGCCAAGATGGCCAGGGGAGGCATAAATACCTCCCCACCTCCTCGGCGCGCCGGAAGTGACGTGCCTGGCGCGCCTGGTAAGGGGACTCCTCTGAGTCCCGCATTAGTAGTGGGGGTGGGGAAGTGCCCAAATGGCACTAACGGGGCCGCCCTTTTAGGGTGGCCCCCTGCGGGGGCTGCGGGCAGCCGCAGAGTTTGTTAAACAATCTGCAGAACAGTCTGGGGGGCACCAAAAAAAGGGGCTGTGGCTCGATAAGGAGGTGTGGCCAAGAAGCTATCGACTCTGGGGACAACTCGCCTCTTACAAAGTGAGACCCAGCATACTAGGGCCCCACAGCCTGCAATTACTGAACTTTTTCAAGCACTTGGGCTGCCAAGTGAGGTGGTTTCTTCATGCGATATGTCTCCGCTGGACACATAGTCTTCGGTTGTGGAAATGGACTCCTCGGACCAGGCCTTGTCTTCAATCCTGGCTTCAGTCTCTGCCGCATCCCAGGCTCTGGCGGAACAGCGGTCCTCCGAAATGACTCTTGAGCTAAACAAACAGAGGAACAAGATGCTAGTTGAGCTGAGCCCTATGGATGGAACACCTGAGTCTTTAGGGACCCATTCAGAATTTGAATTGGATATAGCCTGTCCGGAAATTGCCAACCTGCAGAATGTAAAAGCCCAGGAGGAAGGTCAGCTGGGTCAGTCTTGTCATCATGCTTTTCAGGATGCTCAACCCAAGTTTGGGTATGGATCATGCTGGTCTTCTCTTGAATAGTAATGTAGAAGATTCTGCCAGTAGGGTTTTGGAGGTTACTCAAGCAAGGGGGAGATAAAATATACTCCCTCACAGAAGGCTCAGAGTCCACTGTATCCCTTTCTACAACAAGCGACAATGAGCTTAGTGCCCCTCTATCTGATGTCAGCTCATCTTTTGTGCCAGAGACGATTCTGAAGCGCCGTAAATGCCCAAAAAGTGCAAATGGGAAACTGGGTGCGCATAGCGACAAAGAACTACAAGTGGCTGGGGTGGACTTAGGATGGGATTATTCGGCCACTAATTCGTCTCATCAAACAGGGCCCACTCTAATGTCAAGAGAGGGTATTCAGCAACAGGCTGGAGCCAAAATCATGGGACTGTCCCTGAAGTTAATATACGACTCCGTAATGGAACATCAAGCAGAGTCTTGGACCGAAAGTAGAAGGGCCAGACTGGCGACTAAACAGATGGAAGGTGCCATTAAAAAAGTTGCTATATCTTGCGTGGAAATAGGGGATAAACTTAAAAAATATTGAGGCAAGAACTTCTATTATTGAAGCAGATGTTGGTGCACTGAAGGGGAAGGTTGAATCTCAGGAGGCACAATTAACAGATATTATGTGGAAGATTGAAGATTTTGAAAACCGCCAAAGAAGGAACAATCTGCGCTTCCTAAGGATTAAAGAAGGGGCTCAAGGCGGAGACATCAGGTCCTACATGCTGAAACTTCTTAAAAGGGCTTTCCCTGAGCTCTCAGCTTGAAACAGGGAGTCGGAAGTTCAGAGGGTTCACAGATTTCCTTTAATGCTTAGCAAACGGGCCCCCGGGTAGTACAGTGGAAGCTAGACATAGGGCGGTTTTGGTTTTCTTTGGAAATTTCTTGCTTAGACAAGCGATATTTGAGAAGGCTCGACCTGACTCCCAGAGACAGTATAAGGATGCATCCTTTTTTATTCGCCCTGACGTCTGCCACACGACTGTAGAGCGCAGGTGGCTTCTACGACAACTTATAAAGCCTTTCCAAGAGGGCGGGGCAGAACCTTATCTTTTGGCTCCAGCTCGTTTGCAGACTATCGTTAAAGGCAAAATTAAGATTTTTTACGTCCAAACTTCAGGTTAAAGAGTACTTGGATGGGCCTAGCTCACAGCATAGAAGGGAGTCCTTTCCCCCCTATCCACAAATGAAGCTTAAGCGATCTTGAGTGGTGGGGGTAAAGGATGTCATAAGCAGCAGTCTAGACTTCTGAGCATTGCATGGATAGCTATTACTTATTTATGGTGTTATTTGCATCACTAACCTTCTTGGTTTGGGGTACTCTGCAACAAAGTGATGGTTAGGGGGGTGTCTTTTCCTCCCTTCTCTTTCTTAACCCTTGTGCGGGGGAGGGAGTAGAGTTGGGGGTGAGCTCGCGCAAGAGTCATCCTTCAGGCTATGGGTGGCCTGATTATCTCTATTGATTGGTGGGGGAGGGGTTAAGGGCAGGAGGGAAGGGGTGGGAGGGAGGGTGCTCCCGGGGGGCACGGTAGTTGGAGGGTGATTTGGGGTGGGCTTTGAGGGACTGGTTTCATGGACTAGAAAAGGGTAGCGGGGCGTACTGAGAGGGAAGTGCTGGCTGGAAAAAGCCTGGCATTAGAACCATTTAATCCTGTGAGTGATGCTAGAAGAAAGACTTTTTTTAGACTTAGCTTTGCTAAGATTATCCTGGACTCTAACAGAAATGGGTTTTTGCGATGGTACCAGGTTGACATACGGTGATGGGCAAGTTTTGCATAACCTCGGTTAACATATGCGGCCTGAATGATGGGGCCAAGAGAAGGCGAGTGGCAGAGGACCTCAAAGCTCTAAGTGCTGATATCTACTGCCTTCAAGAAACACATATTGACAGGGGTAGTAAAATCCTATTAAAAACGCGAGGCCTAAGTCTACTTACATGCACCACGCAGGATGCTAAAACTAGAGGGGTTGCTATTTTTGCTAGGAACAAGAGATGTACATATGGCTGCACGGCTGCCGACACATATGGGGGTGGGCATTAGCTGAGTGCCAGTACCAAACAGGATCTTTCATGCTATGTTTAATATATACACCAGTTTTGGACGATGCTGGTTTCTTTAATTTTCTTTAAACAGAGCTTTCACTCCGGCAGGCACCATATGTGCTTTGTGGGGACTTTAATCTAAATGGAAGCAAAGGGAACCCAGGGGCTGGGGGTTGCCGTTAGACTGGATGTAAACTACAATCATATAGAGTTCTTAAGACTCTGGAGGAGGCAGTTGGCTTGGCAGATGTATGGGCTAAATTTAAATTTCCCAGCCCTGGGTATACCTTCTTTTAGGCTCCCCATGAGTCCTTTGCTAGATTGGATTATTTTTTTGTGACACCAATGTTATTGAATAGAAGTCAGATAGAACTGTTTCCCAGGATTATGTATAGATGCATTCATCCGCAAGCTTTAGGGTCAATAAATAAAAAAAGATTACACTGCACTCCCTCGGAACAGAAGACTGTATCCCCCGACCAAGAGATTGCACGCCTCTAAACAGGAGGCTGCATCCCTTCAAGATTAGACTGCACCTCCTCCGAAAGGAAGACTGCATCCCCCCCAAACAAGAGATTGTAACCCTCTAAAAATGAGACTGAACCCTTCATGCATGAGACAGCTTATCTTCAAATAAGAGACTGCAAATCTTCGAACATGAGACTGCATCCATTTAAGCTTGAGACTGCACTGCACCAATTCAAACACAAAATTGTATCCTCTCAAGCCTGAGACTGCATCCCTTCAAGGTTAGACTGCACCCCCTCTGAACAGAAGACTGTATACCCCCAAGCAAGAGATTGTATTCCTCTAGATTGAACCCTTCTGAGCATGAGACAGCATACCTTCAAACAGGAGACTACATGTCTCGAAACATGAGACTGCCTCCCTTTAAACTTGGAACTGCACCCCTTCAAAGACGGGATTGCATCCTAACAGCCACAAGACTGTATCCCTCCAAACATGAGACTGCATCGATCCAAGCAAGAGACTGCATCCATCTGAGCATGAGACTGCATCCATCCAAGCTTGAGACTGCCTCCATCTAAGCAAGAGAGTGCATCTATCCGAGCATGAGACTGCATCCATCCAAGCTTGAGACTACATCCACCCGAACATAAGACTGCATCTATCCAAGAATGAGACTGCATCCATCCAAGCATGATACTGTATGAATTCAAGCATGAGGCTTCATAAATCCAACCATGATACTGCATCCTTCCAAGCTTGAGACTGCATCCAGCCAAGCATGAGACTGATTAAATCCATGCATAAGACTGCATCCACCCAAGCATGACACAGCATCGATCCAAGTAAGAGAGCGCATCGATCCAAGCATGAGACTGCATCTAGCCAAGCATGAGACTGCATCCAGCCAAGCATGAGACTGCATCCAGCCAAGCATGAGACTGCATAAATACATGCATAAGACTGCATCCACCCAAGCATGAGACAGCATTGATCCAAGCAAGAGAATGCATCAATCCAAGCATGAGACTGCATAAATCCAAGCATGAGACTGCATCCAGCCAAGCATGAGACTGCAACCAGCCAAGCATGAGACTGCATCGGTCCAAGCAAGAGAGTGCATCATTCCAAGCATGAGACTGCATCATTCCAAGCATGAGACTGCATCCTTCCAAGAATGAGACTCCATCCATCCAAGCAAGAGAGTGCATATATCCGAGCATGAGAGTGCATTCATCCAAGCATGAGAATGCATCCACCCAAGCATGAGACTGCATCCATTCAAGCATGAGACTTCATCCCGTCAAGCATGAGACTGCATCCACCCAAGCATGAGACTGCATCTATTCAAGCATGCGACTGCATCAATCCAAGCATGAGGCTGCACCACAAGGAAGAAAGTGCACCACTGCAAACATGACAGTATGTTTTCAAGGATTAGACTGCATATCTTCAGGCATGAGACTGCATCGGTTCAGGCATGAGAATGCGCAACTTCAAAGGCAGAATTCTATCCCTCCAAGCTAGAGACTGACTCTACAAAAAAAAGAGGCGGCAACCTTCCAAAGACGAGTCAACATTCCCCCAACCATGAGGCAGCATGCCTTCAAACATGAGACTGCATGTCTTCAAACATGAGACTGCATGTTTTCAAGCATGAGGCAGCTGCCTTCAAACACGAGACTGCACGTTTTCAACCATGAGACTGCATGTCTTCAAGCATGAGGCAGCATGCCCTCAAGCATGTGGCAGCATGCCTTCAAACATGAGACTGCATGTCTTCAAGGATACGGCAGCATGCCTTCAAACATGAGACTGCATGTCTTCACACCTGAGACTGCATGTCTTCAAACATAAAACTGTACACTCTCCAAACAAGAGATTGCATAATCCCGCCAAACATGAGATTGAATTGATCCAAGCATAAGACTGTATTGTCTTAAGCAACAGACAACATAACTTGAAACTAAGGGTGGGCGGAGTAGGCGGAGTGCCACTACGCGGAATTCCACGGAGTTGCCCAAAAACTCAGTGGAATTCCACTCCACCCTAACCTGCATGCATGCAGCAGACCTACAGGGTTCCTGACCCCTAGACTGCCACCTGCTTGGCTTACCTGGTGCGTTCTCCGCCATGTTCGGGCTGTCCGCCTCCTCCTGGCTATCTCCTCATCAGTGCAAAACCCCCACGCTGTACGTCTTGGGAGGACTGCGCATATTTTGCTGAACTCTGCGTTCCCTGTGGGGCGCGGAGGTGGCAAAACTCTGCAAACTCTGCTGACGGAGCGGAGGTAGCCACCCACCCTTACTCGAAACACAAGACTACATCACTCCAAATATAACATAGATTCTCTCAGAACACGGTACAAATGCTTCCAAGCACGAGACAGCATACCTTCAAACATGAGACTGCAACCCTTCAAGCATGAGACTCCATCAATCCAAGCATTAGACTGCACTCCCTCTAAGCATGACATTGCATTCCTCCTAACACAAGGCTGCTTTGATGCAAGCAAGAGACTGCATTTCTTCAACAACAAAAAATCTGCACTGCTACAAACAAGAGATGGCATCCATCCAAACATGAGACAGAATCCCTCCAAAAATAAGACAGCATTTCTTCACACGAGGAAGCATGCTCTAAAACAAGAGACTGCATCCATTCAACCAAGAGAATATAGCGCTCCATGCATGAAACTGCATCCATCTAAGCACGAGACATTGTGCCACCAAACACGAGACTGCAACCCTTAAAACATGGTGCGACTCTACCCTTCCAATCATTAAACCGTATCCATCCATGGAGAAGCCTGTACCACTTCTAAACATGAGACTGCATCCCTCCAAAATGAGAGTGGATCCATTCAGCAAAGAGACTGTATCGTCCTACGCATAAAAACTGCACCCACCTAACCACAAGACATCACCCCACCAAACATGGAACATGATCCTACCAAACATGAGACGTCATCCCATCAAACATGAGACGTCATCCCACCAAACATCAACATTCCACCAAACATGATACATCATCCAACCAAACATGGGACATCATCCCTCTGAACATGAAAGGTCATCCCACCAAACATGAGACAGCCTTCCTTCATACAGACGTCATCCCATCAAACAGAGGATATCATCCCTCCAAACATGAGACTTTATCCCACCAAACATGAGAAGTCATTCCAACAAACATGAGACTTAATCCTACCAAACATGAGACATCATCTCACCAAACATTAGGCATTAGGCATCATGTCACCAAACAGGAGACATTATCCCACCAAACATGAGATATTATCCCACCAAAAAAGAGATGTCATCCCACCAAAGAAGAGACATCATCCCACCAAACATGAGACATCATTGCACCAAACATGGGGCATCATCCCACCAAACATGAGGAATCAACCAACCAATCATGAGACATTATCCCACCAAACATGAGACATCATCCCACCAAAAAAGAGATGTCATCCCACCAAAGAAGAGACATCATCCCACCAAACATGAGACATCATTCCACCAAACATGGGGCATCATCCCACCAAACATGAGGCATCAAGCCAACAAACACAGGACATCATCTCTCCAAAAATGAGATGCATCCCTCCAAACAAGGGAAGTCATCCCACCAAAAATGAGACAGCATTCCTTCATACAAGAGATGTCATCCCCCAGACAAGAGAAGGCATCCCAACATGAGACGTCATCCCACCAAACATGAGATGTCAACCCACCCAACATGAGACGTCATCCCACCAAACATGAGATGTCAACCCACCCAACATGAGACGTCATCCCACCAAACATAAGACGTCTTCCCACCAAACATGGGGCATCATCCCACCAAACATGAGACATCAGCCCACCAAACATGAGACATCAGCCCACCAAACATGAGATGTGATCCTTTCAAACATGAGACATCATCCCATCAAACATGAGACATCATCCCACCAAACATGAGATGTCATCCCACCAAACATAAGACAGCATTCCTTCATACAAGAGACATCATCCCACCAAACATGAGGCAACATCCCACCAAACATCGGACATCATCCTTCCAAACATGAGACGTTAACCCCCAAACATGAGACGTCATCCCACCAAACCTGAGACGTCATCCCACCAAACATAAGACAGCATTCTTTCATACAAGAGACGTCATCCCTCCAAACATGAGACTTTGTCCCACCAAACATGAGGTGTTGTCCCACCAAACATAAGACATCATTCCACCAAACATGGGGCAGCATCCCACCAAACATGGGACATCATCCCATTAAACATGAGACGTCATCCCACCAAACATGAGCTGTCATCCCACCAAACATGAGACAGCATTCCTTCATACAAGAGACATCATCCCACCAAACATGAGGCAACATCCCACCAAACATCGGACATCATCCTTCCAAACATGAGACGTTAACCCCCAAACATGAGACGTCATCCCACCAAACCTGAGACGTCATCCCACCAAACATAAGACAGCATTCTTTCATACAAGAGACGTCATCCCTCCAAACATGAGACTTTGTCCCACCAAACATGAGGTGTTGTCCCACCAAACATAAGACATCATTCCACCAAACATGGGGCAGCATCCCACCAAACATGGGACATCATCCCATTAAACATGAGACGTCATCCCACCAAACATGAGCTGTCATCCCACCAAATATGAGACAGCATTCCTTCATACAAGAGATGTAATCCGCAAACATGAGACATCATCCCGCCAAACATATGACATCAACCCACCAAGCATGAGACATCATCCCACCAAACATGAAACGTCATCCCTCCAAACATGAAGCGTCATCCCTCCAAACATGAAGCGTCATCCCACCAAACATGATACATCATCCCACCAAACATGAAGCGTCATCCCACCAAACATATGACATCATCCCGCCAAACATATGACATCAACCCACCAAACATGAGACATAATCCCACCAAACATGAAACATCATCCCTCCAAACATGAAGCGTTATCCCACCAAAGATGATACATCATCCCACCAAACATGAAGCGTCATCCCACCAAACATGAGTCATCATCTCACCAAACATGAAACATCATCCCTCCAAACATGAAACATCATCCCACCAAACATCAGATATCCCACCAAAGAAGAGACATCATCCCACCAAATATAGGCATCATCTCACCAAAAATGAGGCAGCATTCCTTCATATAAAAGATGTCATCCCACAAACATGAGACGGCCTCCTACCAAACACAAGACATCATCACCCAAACACGAGACGTCATCCCCCAAAACACGAGACGTCATCCCCTCAAACATCAGACATCATCCCACCAAACACGAGACTTCATTCCTCCAAACACGAGACATTATCCCACCAAACATGGGGCATCAGCCCACCAAACATGAGACATGATCCCACCAAACATGATGCATCATCCCACCAAACACAGGTCATCATCCCACCAAACATGAGACATCATCCCACCAAACATGAGACATCCCACCAAAGAAAAGACATCATTCCATCAAACATCAGACATCATCCCATCAAACAAGAGGCATCATCCTACCAACCACAAGGCATCATCCTACCAACCACAAGGCATCATATCACCAAACACGAGACACCATCCCACAGACATCCCACCAAAGAAGAGACATCATCCCACCAAACACGAGGCATCATCCCCCCAAACATGAGGCATCATCCCATCAAACAGGAGACTTAATTCCACTAAACATCACACATCACACCAAAGAAGAGACATCATGCCACCAAACACGAGACATCACCCCACCAAACATTAGATATCCCACCAAATAAGACATCATCCCAAACATGAGACATCATCCCATCAAACAAGAGATATAATCCCACCAAACACGATACATCATCCCAAACAAACATGAGACATCTTCCCCACCAAACATGAGACAATATCCCACCAAACATGAGACATCCCACCAAATATGAGACATCATCCCACCAAACATGAGACATCATCCCACCAAACATGAGACATCATCCCACCAAACATGAGACATCATCCCACCAAATACGAGACAGGATCCCCCCAAACATGAGACATCATCCCACCAAACACGAGTCATCATCCCACCAAACACGAGACACGATCCCCCCAAAAACAAGACATCATCCCACCAAACATGGGACAGCATACCTTCAAACAAGAGGCTGCATCCCTCCAAGCATCACTCTGTTTGTAATACTGTATTTAAGTAGGTTTAAATAGAACTGTGAGTCTTACCATTTCAGGACAAGTTGTATCCAGGGTGATGTCAAAATACATTTTATATATACTTGTAACACAGCAATTTAGAGTCATACTTTACGGACAAGTGATTTACACAATATACAAGCAGCAACATAAAAAATATTTATCATTCCACCTTTGAAGGTTAGACAAGCGTGTTGCAGTCACCCCTCCAGGCATGAGAATTCATCCAAAGATTAGGTTTAGAGGTTAGGCAAGCATTTTGCAATCACAAATTTGCCTACAGTTGTCTCAGTGCCCATCAAGAATAATGACTGTATATTATGTTGGTCATCTTTAACATTAGGGCTAGGAATCTCAGGAAAGGCACAGGATCTACTGGGTAAATGTGACATCAAAGGACCCCCTTCTGTTTTGGTCTATTTCTTATAGGCACCGTAGACATGGACGTGAACGTGTCAGTAAGGTCATCATGGTAGGCTGCGTCAGTCCGCCTGTTAAAAATGGGGGTCTCTAGTTGGAAATGGTTTGCACCTTTGTCCAAGTAGGGACCCTTCTTCCTAGTCAGGGTAAGGGGGATACATTTCTAAAATAAGCCCTGCTCACCCCCTTGGTAGCTTGGCACGAGCAGGCAGGCTTATCTCAGGGGCAGTGTGTAAAGCATTTGTGAACACATACAGTAATACAATGAAAATACTACAAATGGACACCACACGGGTTTAGAACAATAAGCAAAACATTATCAAAACCAACCAGACCAAATACGACAAAAAGTCCACATACAATGCTGTAAAAGTAGTTACTTTGCAAGATAACTTTTAAAATGCAAAAATAGCTGCAAAACACACTTCTTCCAAGTCGGTAGCTCCGTCCGGGGCTACAGCGATGCTGAAAACGTCAGAGTCTAACAGTTCCAGCTGATAGCGTCGGTACGGGCCAGCTAAAGCGTTGACAGACTCGTAGACAATACCTTTCTTGTTGCGGCCGACACATTTGTATGGACTGGTCGGGGCAACCATTGCGGTTGCGGTGAAGTGGCACGGTGCAGGGTGTGGTGCCCTCATGGTGTGGTGCAGGCAGCGGCTCAGCGACGGTGTCCGTGAGACCAAGGCTTTCATGCGGGGTAAGGCGGTGTTCGATGCGGTGCAGCCAGGCTGTGGTGCAGGCGACGGAGCCGATCGCTGTTCGGGTTGGGCAGCGACGGTGCCGGTGATGTCCAGGCAGGGTGAGAACAAGGTGGTGAGGAGTGCGGTGAACCCAGGACGCGGTGCAAGCAGCGGCTCGGTGACGATTGTCCAGACGGCATCGGTGAGACAAAGGATGTGGTACAAAGTGCGGCGGTGCCTTCTGCCGGGCCTTCAAGACACGGATTCCTGCGACGGACTCGGTGACAGAGTCGGTTGCCCTTTTCTTCTGAGGCGACTGAAACCAGCGGTTCTAGAGACCGTGCCCAGAAGGATGGAGAGGTCTTTGCTGTTCCTGAGACCTCTTGAACAGGGTCAAGCTCCACTTCCAACCGCTTGGAGATACTTTCTCAAGCAGGCTGCACACACAGTTCCTCTCCTTGGCAGAAACAGCTACTAGAGGCCAACCCCAGACAGCACACAGCAAAGGGGCAGTACTCCTCCTCCACTTTCTTCCAGCTCTGCTCCTTGGCAGAGGTTCTTCTTGAAGTCCAAAAGTGATCTAAAGGTCTGGAGTCTGGGCCCCACTTTTTATAGTACAAAATCCTTTGTTCTCTGGAGGCAGAGAGTGTCTTTGCACAGCCAGAACCAGTTCTGTCTTCTCTGGTGCAGCTGCCCGGCAGGAGGTGGAGGCAGCATTGTCCAAGGCAGACCAGGCCCATTCAGGTGTGAAAGAAATCTCCTCCCCCTACTCTAAATGCATCCCAGGTCTATTCAGCCCAGCCCTGACTCACCCTGGAAAGGCAGGACACACCTAACCCCCCCCCCCAAGTGGCTGTATGAACAGAATGCACATCCCCAGCCCCTGTCACTCCAAGGCCAGACAGTCAATACACAAACCTAGCAGTGGCACATTGGATGGCTAAGCAAGAAAATACCTTCTTTCTAAAAGTGGCATTTTCACACCCATAATGTAAAAATCATCTTTACTAAAAGTTGCATCTTTAGATTTTGAGTTCAAGCATATTAAACTCCATCTTTCCATCTTGTCCCAATGGGAAGTTATATTTATAAGATGTTATAAATCAACTCCCATTCTATCCTATGGGACAGATAGCCTCAATACTGAAAAAAGAAATTGGCAGTATTTCACTATCAGGACATGCCACACACATTAGGGCACGCCCTATCTTTCACATACACTGCACCCTGCCCACAGGGGTACCTTGGGCCTACCTTAGGGGTGACTCACATGTAAGAAAATGGAAGGTTAGGGCCTGGCAAGTGGGCACACTTGCTGAATGTTAATTCAAGACAAAATGTTTTGAATGAACCGGGCGCACAGCTATAAGAAACTTATCTTCCTATATATAAAGCTTATTACTGAAGTTTGCCTACTTTCAAACAATATAACATGAACACAATTTAAGAATCAAACAATGATCTCCTTGTTCATTTTCATTTACTTTTCATAATATACATATTTACATGTCATTGAATTTGTTTTGATTCACTTGTCATTACTTCATGACTCAATTGATTATTGCATAATAACTGTCAAATACATCATGAGCGAATCATCGTAACATTATATGTATCTCAACAATAGCGGTGACAATTGATGACCTTCGGCCCGATGCATTTCGGGACCTCCTGTCCCTTCCTCAGGGGCCACTGCAAATATAAGTAAAGTCATTTATAATATGGATGTTCCTCATAGACAAAACAGTATACAACTGTATCTTAACAGTGTACATATCTCAGTGTAGCCATCAATACCCAACGGTGCCATCAGGAACTACATGTCCATATATGACTTGGAAACTGTGTGTACCGTGGATACCAGTGCAAAAATGAATGAGAAACCGACACGAGTGAAATGTGCACATGTGAAGGTGAGCTTACAAAAACGTGCAGAAAAAGGAGAAAAACCTCTGCCGGGAGTCTCTAGGAATACGTGTGTTAAGTCATATTTAAAATGGTACACGAAGTGCCCAGCGTGAAAGCGAAAAACTGAACGTCTATAACAAACCTTGAAGCTAGAGGATACAGGCTTCAAAGAGTGGTGAGATGGTAATTGCCCTAGAGTCACAGGCACAGTTCTACCGAAGCTGAAACATACGTAAAGTGGCGGTTACTACTAGGGCTAATGCGAAGTGCAATGTGCGTGACAAACAACAGACTGTGTTTGTACCTTAATATGCGTAAGGTTAGGGCCTGGCAAGTGGGCGCACTTGCCAGGTAGACATGGCAGTACTAGACTGCACACAGACACCGCAATGGCAGGCCTGAGACTCTGTTGCAAAGCCGCTTGTGTGGGTGGCACAATCAGTGCTGCGAGCTCACTAGCAGCATTTGGTTTACAGACCCTAGGCACACAGAGTGCACTGTACTAGGGACTTAACAGTAAACCAAATAACCCAATCATGGAAACACTAATCCATCATAACAATTTACAGAGGGAGCACTTGCACTTTGGCACTGAACAGCAGTGGCAAAGTGCCCAGAGCATCTAGACCAGCAAAACGAAGTTCAACACACAGCAAAAACACAGGAGGCAAAGGCAGATATACAGGGGAAACCCACGCCAAGGCTGCCAGGTCTAACACCGCCATTTCGTGATGGTAGGCGGAGGCCCACATGTCCATGCCGTTGCATTTTTACTCATGGTGAGGAGCAATAGATTGGCAATTATCTTTCTTCTGCGCAGTGGGAATCCTACCCACATACCCTACCTGTGCTACAAGAGGGACGTATCCATTTGATAGTCGGTATTGTTACTAATGGTTTAAAAAATAGACAGTGCCAGGTCAAATAAATAAAATCAGCTGTTCAATATTTAGTGGGCAAAGCCACCCAGCATGCTCGAGGCCACCATATGTGCCCCATACTCTATATGTGCGTGGTCCACAGTAAATGCACCTGTGCGGCACATACACATTTTACATGAATACTGGGCATTACAAAATAAACAATTCACTTTAATGCAGATTAATAGGTGACTGGCATCTCAGATCTATATTAAGAATCCTATTGTGTGGACAATGAAATTATGCAGCAATGGAGGGCAAAAGTATGCAGCAGGGCTGACTAAATTTGGCAGCAGAAAAGGCAAATTACCTCCTCGTCTGTCTTCCATGAGCCAGTCCTTACCTGCAAAACTTCATCTCCTTCCTGCAGAACCTGTTCCCTAACTAGCTGACCTGTAAAATTCTCCCAACATCGCCGTCACTACCCAACAGCCAGTAGATAAGGGAGGAACACTGATATCACTTATTTTCATCTAGAGCGAAGCTGGAGAATCCTATTGTCCGAAGGCTAAGGATCAATACAAAGAAGGTCTGAGAAATGTTTGCAAATCTTCCCGTAAAGCACAGAGAGAATTCTTTTCCTCTCACATTTTGGCAGCTTCAAATACCTCACGTGAGGTAGCAAAAATTGTCCATTCTTTTCTCGCTCCTGAGGCAGTAAATAGTAAAATCAGCCCTTCTTGCGAACTTTATGACGATCTATCTTCATTTTTTCATGATAAAATTCAGAAATTGTATGCAACCTTTCCCACAAACATAACACTGGAGGTGCCGGTAGACTCGGGGGTAGAACAAAGTCATCTACTCTCAAATATTCTTAAAATTTCAGAGGAAGTTTAGCTCAAAGAACTTGAGAAATGTAAATCAGGATCCCCAGCAGATCTTTGCCCACCTCGAATCTTACAGTTGATTGCCTCTAACATCAATCTGGTGTACAACAAAATTCTGAACACCTCCCTAGAGGTTGGCCCTTTTCCCTTCTGACTGGAAACACTCTTTTCTTCAGCCCTTACTTAGGAAGCCTAATGCAGATCCGGCCACCTTGAGCAACTTTAGCCCATCTCCCTTTTACCAGCAGCAGCCAAAATCTCGGAGAAATTGGTAAATGGCCAGCTCTCCTCCTTTCTAGAACCTAATGGCCGGTTGCACAACTCATAGGCTAGCTTCCGACAAGGTATGAGTACTGAAACTGCCTTATTGGAAGTGACCGAATATATTAAAGACCATCTTGATGCTACAATGGTGATTATGTTGGACCTATCGGCAGCATTCGATATGGTTTCACATGCCACCCTTTTGGATAGACTTAAGGTAATATTTACAAGTAAAGTGACGGAGCGTGGCGTTAGCCTTCTTGGCTTAATGCAGCGCTCCGCCACTTTTGAAACGCTGGGCTGCAAGGTATTTACAACAATACGGTGCAGCACTGCGTTTCCCCTGTGCTGGCGCTAATTACAGCTGCCTAGTGCCAACGCAGGCACCATTGCACCATAGTGCAAGGGTGCCTGCATTGTGGGAATGATTGTTAATGTGCAGGATGGTGTCCCTTCCTGCAAATAAACAATCTTAAATTGCGATTTGTAACTTCTATGTGTGCTGCTTGGTGCAGCACACATAGAAGTTGCAACTCGTCATTTTTAAAATGATTGTTTATGTGCAGGAACGGACACCTTCCTGCACATAAACAATTATGCATGGCATTTCGCTGTTTCTATGTGCGCTGCACAATGCAGCACACATAGAAACAGCAAAAACGAAGAGAAATAAAGCATTTTTCCTCATGGTGTCATGTTAAGACCAGCCTTTTTTGGTCTTAATTTTGGCGCTGCCCCATATTTACGCCACCCTTGTAAATATGGGGCCGCGTCAAAATCAATGGGTGTTGCGGCGGAATGCCCACCGCAACACCCATTGCCCACCGCTTTCACACTAGGTATAGCATGAAAGGGTGCCTTATTTACAGGGCAGCGTAAAGCCACGTTAAGTGGCTTAACACTGCCATGTAAATAAGGCGAAGCCCATATCACCACAGGAACGTCGAAAAAAGTGACGTTTCTGTGGCGATAGGGGCTTGTAAATATGCCCCTTAGTTCAGCTGACATACAAGGCACAGCCTTCTCTTGGCTGAAGTTGTTTTTAGAGGCTAAATCTCAGCAGGTTTATCTTCATCCTTTCTCATCCCACTCTAGGCCTCTTCTGTTTGGAGATCCTCAGGGCTCAGCTTTGAGTCCCACTTTGTTCAATCTTTATCTAGCACCACTGGGCCAGTTGATTGAGTCTTGAGGTGGGCCTGTGGTGTCTTATGCGGATGATACCCAACTACTATTGTCCTTCCAGCATCAATCAGATGCTGTCCTCAGGAAGCTCAAGGAATGTCTAAAGGGAGTTGCTGGTTGGATGGATGCCAATTTTCTCAAACTAAATTCAGACAAAACTAAAGTTCTTTTCTTAGATCCAAGCAGCCCACCTCCCCCTAGTCGTTGGTGGCCTGAGAAAATGAATCGCCTGACCCCTGCTTCTACAGCCTGGAAACAAGTTCTGCAGGACGGAGATGAAATCTGGCAGGTAAGGACTGTATTGGGAAAGCCTTGGTCTTGGAGTATTGAAGATTACTGGTAAGTAACTGGGACATAACGGGGCATAATGTGGGAGCCCACCCCTCAAGATGCAGGGGAAGGGAATGTGCAGGGGCAATTTTGCTGTCTGACCTCATTTTTCTTTCACCAAGGTAATTATCCCCTTAAATTGTTCCCATTCACATAACAATTCCATATGCATACTTGAGGTAGAGTGCCTTTGAAATAAAAAGAATAAGCGGATAAGTACCACATTTATTTTCAATTTTCAATTGCATCTAATAAATTGAAATATCACCACAATCATTTTATCTTATTAATACTTGCAACCATAACCATAATAGGCTCATAGAGCCTATTTAAAAAGCTGTAATACAGCAAGAAGAGATCATTTAGGCATTCGAATATCGGAGGCAAAGAGCTCCTCTAAGGAGCTCTTTAAGATCCTTAAGGAGTTCACTAACCCCAGAGCTAATAGTCCCTCTCTCCCGCCTACGCAAAGGATTTGTGACGACCTTGCCAACCATTTTAAGCAGAAGATCGACAAAATTTATAGCTCCTTGGGTGGAGTAGAGGTCTCGAAGGGGACAGTCCCTTCTCGGATTGATACTTCACTACCTAGGCTCGATTCTTTTGAAGCTATCACGATTGAGCAAGTGGAGTCTGTACTAGCTCACACTAAATCAGGCTCGCCGTTAGATCCGGCTCTGCCTTTTATTATGTCAGAATTAGCCCCGCTCTTATCTTCCTCGCTCTCGGAAGTCTGTAACATATCTTTGGCCACGGCCACATTCCCCATTAAATGGAAGAAGGCGCACATTAAACCTCTGCTGAAGAAGGCTCTGGCAGATCCGGCAGACCTGCAAAATTATAGACCGATTTCTCTCCTTCCTTGCTGCTCTAAGGTCATAAAGACTTTGATTAATCAACAACTCTCGGGATACTTGGAGCAGAATAATCTACTGGACCCCTCCCAGTCGGGCTTCCGGGCAGGGCATAGCACCGAAGGTGCCTTGGCGGAAGTAACAGATACAATAAGGATGTCATTGGATAAGGGGATCCCTACAATGTTAGTGCTCCTTGACCTGTCGGCGGCCTTCGACACCATCTCTCATAGTATCCTTCTGGATAGGCTACGAGAGATTGGTGTCAGAGAAATGGCCTTAACCTGGCTACAAAGCTTTCTGACCAACAGAACACAATGTGTCCAATTGGATGCATTTGTGTCGCAGACCACGTTATTGGACAAGGGGGTCCCCCAGGGGTCCATTTTAAGTCCTACCTTGTTCAACATCTATGTGGCCCCTCTGGCTGCCATTATTAGATCTTGCGGTTTTGAGACGATCTCGTATGCGGATGACACTCAGGTGATAGTCCCCATTGAGACGGATCCCAAGGTAACCAGAGCAAAGTTTAAGACCTGTATGTTGAAAATAGCCACATGGATGAGTAAGAACTTCCTTCAGCTCAACTCCAACAAAACGGAGATTCTCCTGTTTGGGAAGGCTGAGGAACTGTGGTCTGCGGACTGGTGGCCTATAGAACTTGGGGAAGCACCTAGCCCAAAAAAGCAGGCAAGGAACCTGGGCATTGTTATTGATAACAAACTTTCTATGGAGGATCATGTGAAGACGGTCTCAGGTACATGTTTCGGACTAATGCGGATGCTGAGAAAGATCTTTCCGTGGATTCCCCTTGCGGCCAGAAAGACCTTAATACAGGCGCTTCTAGTCAGTAGACTAGATTACGGCAATTCATTATTAGTTGGAATGAGGGAAGATCTATCATCAAGGCTGCAAGTAGTCCAAAATACGGCAGCGCGTCTGGCTCTCAACAAACCGGTACTCACCTCGTCATTACCTCTCTTGAGACAATTGCACTGGCTGCCCATTAGGAAGAGAGCAGTCTTCAAGCTCTTGTGTATAGTGTTTAAAGTACTTCAAGGGACTGGCCCTGCATACTTAAGGGAGAAGCTAATACCCTACGTCCCGGTGTGCCAATTGAGATCGAGTAATCGGAAATTGCTGTGTCCCCGGAAAATCAGTAAAACCAAAATGGGTGGTCGTGCGTTCTCTCACTTAGCCCCCTTCCACTGGAATAGACTACCAGACGAGATCCGAGCGTGTACAACCCTTGTGCAGTTTAAGAAACAGCTTAAAACATGGATGTTTTAACTGTCATGGGTCACCGGTTGTGTGCCACTAAGGCGCCGAGAGATCCCTTCGGGGATGATTTGTTGCGCAATAGAAGTTCTAATAACAATAACAATAACCTATTGCGGGGTCAATTCAAAATCACTCATGCAAAGTTGAACATATCTGTACATTTACAGACACACACACGTGTGCACACACACACTGAATTCATTTGTCACTCCCTCTCTCCTGCTTTGCTTCTCTGATCCTACATCCCATCACACAAAAACTTCATTTTTTGCGACAATACCCACTACAACAACACTTTACTAACTAGATTTATTATCTTCTTTTCTCAAACACAACACATAGCTTCCCTGACAGCACACCAGAACACTAAAGTCATATCAATCAATCAGTTGGTATTTGGATAGCGCGGCTTATCACTCCAGGGGTTACACAGACGCTAAATATAGTTGGCAAAGTGCTGCCTGCTCAACAGTTCTACCCAAGCAACTCATCAACATGCGTCTTAGAGGCATTCAGATAACCTTAACCTAACCTAGGATCTCTACTAGAACCCCTCAGTAAATTTTGTGATCCCTTTCTGCAACCACTTGTTAAGAAGACACCCTCATACCTTCATGACACCAGGGATGTCTTGAACTTGATCGCTAACATAGAAGGGAGTGAGGAGATCAACCTTTTGATGACTTTAGATGTTGAGGCGCTATATACAAACATTCCCCAAGAAGCGACATTGAGAGTTGTGGAAACGCGTCTACTAGCTGAAAACTGGACCTCACAGACACCTATCAGCTTCATCATGGACTGTGCCACCATAGCAATGCGGGAAAACTTCTTCCAATTTCAAGATACCTTGTACCATCAAACCCAGGGCACGTCCATGGGAAGCACCTTTGTGCCTAGCCTGGCATGCCTGTACGTGGCTGAGTTCGAGCGTCTGTGCATTTCAAACAATAATCCTTACTCGGATAACATCCTGATTTGGCGTCGTTACATAGACTATATTCTCGTCTTTTGGAAGGGAGATGACAGCACCTGCAACTCCTTTTTCACGTGGGTGAACACACTGGACCCCTTCCTTAAATTCACATGGTCTATCTCCCCCACTGAAATCCACTTTTTGGATCTAACCATCACGCTGCAAAACGGTGAGATGTCAACCAACACCTTCAAAAAACCAACGGACTTCAATAACCTATTGCTTTACGGGGGCCACCACCCAAAGGCGCTACGGGACAACCTCCCCTTCGGACAATTTCTGAGGCTGCAAAGAAACTGCAACACTATCTCCAGCTTTAAGAAGGAAGCATCCTCACTGAGCAAGAACTTGGAAGCCCGTAATTACCCACCATCGGTCATCAAGAGGTCCCGTGAGAGAGCACTCAATAACAACAGAGAGGCACTTCTGGAACCCAAACAGAAGGACGAGGAAGACATCATTACATGTGTAACTACCTTCACACCAGATTCCAACAGGATACAAAGAGTGATCAGGAAACATTGGAAGATTGTCCAATCTGGCAACCTGAAAATCCCGATGCCCGCTTTGCCATGAAACGCACGAGCAAATTACGAGACATGTTGGTTCACACACATCCACCTATTACACCTAAACGGACACAAAGTACACTGTGGAACTCCACACCTGTAAGGGGGCATTACCCCTGCGGCCAGTGAGGGGGAGTGCTGTCTTACAAAACATACCAAGGAAATAACCCTCAGAGACAACAAGATCTGGACACAATGTACCCATACTAATTGTAATACTAAGAACTGCATCTACCTTATCAAATGCCCGTGTCCCCTCAGATACATCGGTATGACTACCCGGCCTGTACAGACTAGGATTACCGAACACCGGAGTAACATTAGATGCCAGAAAAACACCACGAAAATGAGTACTCACTTCATATCTCATCCACACAGGCCAGAGGATATATACTGGATGGTACTGGAAACCAATACTACCTGGAGCACACAAAAACTGTTTGAAATGGAACAGCGTTGGATTTTCCGCCTTTCCTCCCAGTCTCTTGGACTGAATGATGATATACCATGGAACAAACTAAATACCCTAACAGTAGAAACACAGTACTAGCTCTGCACCTGTACAGTGCCCATTCTAGACTCCCACACTGAGAGGGAACCTAGCCTCCACATACTCTGACATGGTGTACGTCTGATCCATCACTAAATCTTTAGCTTTTCCTTTTTAAAATAAGGGGGAACCGTTAGACCACCTACAGGGGTAGCGGTCCCTACCGCCAACTTTGCATAATAATAAGAGGCAGGAGTTTTACTTCACTATGGACCATCACACCATACACTTAGAATAACCATTCTCGGTTTGTGTCTCATATCAATTGAATGAGACATCAAGAGCAATGTAAACATTGTGTATGGCAGATCACCGTTCCTGATACACTAAACCAAACAACACATATGATGCCCCCACTCAAAGATGGCCGCCACGTTCATCGCCTAGCCTCACGCTGCCAAGTACCGGTGGGCATCGACGTGTCCCATGTGACTCATGCTACTTAGTCACCAACATGGCTGCTCCGTCCCAGTAATCCAGGTTGGATGGAGCAGGGTAGGTCTGACGGCAGTGTTCGGTCCAGCAAACAAGTAAGTGGTGCAGGAAGGGGGGTTGAGTTCCTCTCTTTCACGACTCGGCATCCTCGTATCACAAGTTATTTGGGCACGGGGACAGTGTCACCTCTACAGCAGGGGTAGCATGAAAGTATTAAATATTAAGTTTCCGATCTAGGACAAATACGTGGGCGCGGTATATAACTCGTATCACAAGTCACTTGGGCACGGGGTAATGGTCACTTCCCCTGCAGGGGAAGCATGTCAACATCAAATATTAAGTTTCCGATCAAGCCCAACACGTGGGAGCGCTAAACAACTCTACTACCTAAGTCAGCGGGTGTCACTAACATTTCCAACGTTACCCGAGCACGCTCCAGTGGAGCTGAGTACAAAGGGGAGTCTTTCACGATTGCCAAACACCCCTAAGCACTCAAGGGAGATCCTAAACATGAGTGCGGTACCAATATTTACCCCAGGGTTCTTACTTTGACCGTATGAACCGCATACGCGCCTATAATTAGTATGTCATTAGTACACATTATCATTAATATGGACAGTGCTACTTTGTCACACACGCATTCAGCTCTCTTGCTCAAGGGAGACTGTCGCTATGTAGAGCATCGCGCCACATGGTAGGAACAAGTTGGCATGCCAAGTACCACACATCGCGGGTGCTTCAATACCACTCACAACACCCTGAATAAATACACCTGTCCGTAGTGTCAAATGGTTCCTCTCCTATTATGTCTTCTGAAGGTGTCCCTCAGTGTGGCCCGGACCCTCCAATCCACCTATGAAGCACCAGACACCTCTAATTGAGGTAAGTTATCAAATGGCCACTACGCAATGTCGCCTATATGCATTAAGTAAGGCAAACGTTTTCTAACTACATACAGAGTTGTCTTCCTACTACCTGATATTTGCAAGCAGTTTCTAGTTTTAACTTTTGTCATTAATTTCTTGTTTTAATCATGACACCCACAGCATCCCTTGTGACAAGGAGTGATTACGTTACTGCGTGACACGTAAGCTACACGTCACCCTGTCCAGGATGTATTGTAAATACACTACTGTTGTTGTATCTACTATTGCACTTATTATGGTACACCGAGTTCTAATGTCGCCTATTTTTCTTCCACCTCTTGTTTCTCTTTTCACCAGGTGGATTTACCTACCAGCACCCCAGCAGGGGATACCGGAACACATTATTAGGTTTTCCTCGAGTAGCGAGGGTACACCCAGCCACGACAGGGGATACATTGATTATTTAGGTCCTGAAGTAGTGCCGCCCGACGGTGGGGCTTAGATGGCACGAAACATGTTGACCGCATTACACTAGCGACCTCTTCCGACTACTAGCTATCCTGGTACCTAAGGACCACAAGATAGCACCACTGCTTTTACCTAGTCCTGGGCCCCATCTCTGATTAAAATTGATAGTTTGTGGGTTCCAGAGCCTATTTTAAGTCACCTTTTACATATTGGACTCACCATTTAACCGCCCACTTGCATTTATCATTACAGCATCTTCAAATCAAAAGATCTCTGAAAAATCAGCCCCCAGGCCCGTCAGGCATTGCAGCGTCGGCCAGACGAGGAGCGCCCAATGATGAAGCATGACACCCTAACAGGTGTGTGAGGGCATTAAGATCTGAAATACAGATCTCCTAGTGACACGTACCCCAGCCACATAGTGCAAATACTGGTGTCTATCTGGCAGAGGAACTACTCCCCCTTTTGATTATTAGTATTTTCTTGCTTAGCCATCCAGTGTGCCTCTGCTAGGGTTGTGTATTGACTGTCTGGCCTTGGAGTAACAGGGGCTGGGGATGTGCATTCTGTTCAGACAGCCACTTGGGGGGGGGGGGTAGGTGTGTCCTGCCTTTCCAGGGATGAGTCAGAGCTAGGCTGAATAGACCTGGGCTGCATTTAGAGTAGGGGGAGGAGATTTCTTTCACACCTGAATGGGCCTGGTCTGCCTTGGACAATGCTGCCTCCACCTCCAGCAGGGCAGCTGCACCAGGAAAGACAGAACTGGTTCTGGCTGGGCAAAGACACTCTCTGCCTCCAGATAACAAAGGATTTTGTACTATAAAAAGTGGGGCCCAGACCTTCAGCTCACTTTTGGACTTCAAGAGGAACCTCTGCCAAGAGAAGAGCTGGAAGAAACTGGAGGAGGAGTACTGCCCCTTTGCTGTGTGCTGTCTGGGGTTGGCCTGCAGTAGCTGTTTATGCAAAGGAGAGGAACTGTGTGTGCATCCTGCTTGAGAAAGTATCTCCAAGGGGTTGGAAGTGGAGCTTGACCCTGTTCAAGAGGTCTCAGGAACAGCAAAGACCTCTCCATCCTTCTGGGCACCGTCTCTAGAACCGCTGGTTTCAGTCGCCGCAGAAGAAAAGGGCAACCGACTCTGTCACCGAGTCCGTCGTAGGAATCCGTGTCCTGAAGGCCCCGCAGAAGGCACCGCCGCACTTTGCACCGCATCCTTGGTCTCACCAATGCCGTCTGGATAATCATCACCGAGCTGCTGCTTGCACCGCATCCTGTGGGCACCGTACTCCGCATCGCCTCTTCTCACCCAGCCTGGACCTCACCGACACCGTCGCTGCCCTACCCGAACATCGATCGGCTCAGTCACCTTCACCGCAGCCTGGCAGCACCGCATCGAGCACCGCCTCTCCCCGTACCGCAAGCCTTGGCCTCACCGACACCATCACCGAGTCGCTGCCAGCACTGCACCGTGAGGGCACCACACCCTGCACCGTGCCACTTCACCACAACCGCGATGGTTGCCCCAACCAGTCCGTACCAACGTGTCGGCCGCAACAATTAAGGCATTGTGTACTAGTCTGTCAACGCTTTAGCTGGCCCATACTGATGCGGTCGGCTGGAACTGTTAGAATCTGTCGTTTTCAGCATCGCGGTAGCCTCGGACGGAGCTACTGACTTGGGAGAATTGGGTTTTGCAGCTATTTTTGCATTTTAAAGGTTATCTTGCAAAGTAACTACTTTTACAGTATTGTATGTGGATTTTTTGTCGTATTTGGTCATGTTGGTTTAGATAACGGTTTGCTTATTTTTCTAAACCCGTGTGGTGTCCATTTGTAGTATTTTCACTGTATTACTGTATGTGTTCACAAATGCTTTACACACTGCCTCTGAGATAAGCCGGTCTGCTCGTGCCAAGCTACAGGGGTGAGCAGGGGTTATTATAGAAGTGTATCCCCCTTACCCAGACTAGGAAGAAGGGTCCCTATTTGGACAAAGGTGCAAACCATTGCCAACTAGAGTCCCCCATTTCTAACAGGCGGACTGACGCAGCCTACCGTGATGACCTTACTGACACGTTCACGTCCATGTCTACGGTGCCTATAAAAAATAGACCAAAACAGAAGGGGGTACTTTGATGTCACATTTACCCGGTAGATCCTGTGCCTTTCCTGAGATTCCTAGCCCTAATGTTAAAGATGACCAACATAAGATACAGTCATTATTCTTGATGGGCACTGAGACAACCATAGGCAAATTTGTGATTGCAAAATGCTTGCATAACCTGTAAACCTAATCTTTGGATGAAGTCTCATGCCTAGAAGGGTGACTGCAACACGCTTGTCTAACCTTCAAAGGTGGAATGATAAATATTTTTTATGTTGCTGCTTGCATAATATGTAAATCACTTGTCCGTAAAGTATGACTCTATATTGCTGTGTTACAAGTATATTTAAAATGTATTTTGACATCACCGTGGATACAACTTGTCCTGAAACAGTAAGACGCACATTTCTATTTAAACCTACTTAAATACAGTATTACAAACAGAGGGATGCTTGGAGGGATGCAGCCTCTTGTTTGAAGGTATGCAGTCCCATGTTTGGTGGGATAGTGTTCCATGTTTGGGGGGATTGTGTCTCGTGTTTGGTGGGATGATGACTCATGTTTGGGGGATTGTGTCTCATGTTTGGTGGGATGATGTCTCATGTTTGGTGGGGATGATGTCTCATGTTTGGTTGGGATGATGTCTCGTGTTTGGTGGGATTATATCTCTTGTTTGGTGGGATGATGTCTCATGTTTGGGATGATGCCTCGTGTTTGGTGGGATGATGTCTCTTCTTTAGTGGGATGTCTGATTTTGGTGGGATGGTGTCTCATTTTTGGTGGTATGATGCCTTGTGGTTGGTAGGATGATGCCTCTTGTTTGATGGGATGATGTCTCTTCTTTGGTGGGATGTCTGATGTTTGGTGGAATGATGTCTCATGTTTGGTGGGATGATGACTTGTGTTTGGTGGGATGATGCATCATGTTTGGGATGATGTCTTCTTTGGTGGGATATCTAATGTTTGGTGGGGTGATGTCTCTTGTTTGGTGGCATGATGTCTCTTTTGGTGGGATGATGACTTGTGTTTGGTGAGATGGTGTATCATGTTTGGTGGAATGATGTCTCGTGTTTGGTGGGCTGATGCCCCATGTTTGGTGGGATATAGTCTTGTGTTTGGAGGAATGAAGTCTCGTGTTTGGTGGGATGATGTCTCGTGTTTGGTGGGATGAAGTCTCGTGTTTGGGGGATGACCTCTCGTATTTGGGGGGATGAGGTCTCATGTTTGGGGGATGAGTTCTCGTGTTTGGTAGGATGCCGTCTCATGTTTGTGGAATGACATCTTTTGTATGAAGGAATGCTGTCTCATTTTTGGTGGGATGATGCCTATATTCGGTGGGATGATATCTCTTCTTTGGTGGGATGTCTGATGTTTGGTGGGATGATGTCTCATGTTTG
Organism: Calotriton arnoldi; assembly: GCA_963921515.1. Taxonomy (NCBI): domain Eukaryota; kingdom Metazoa; phylum Chordata; class Amphibia; order Caudata; family Salamandridae; genus Calotriton; species Calotriton arnoldi. The sequence continues at coordinate 21,081 of CAWUFW010001892.1, read as the reverse complement.
GACGGATGATGTTTCATGTTTGGTGGGATGACGACTCATGTTTGGTGGGATGACGCTACATGTTTGGTTGGATGATGTCTCATGTTTGGTGGGATGACGTCTCATGTTTGGAGGGATGACGTTTCATGTTTGGTGGGCTGATGTCTCATGTTTGGTGGGTTGATGTCATATTTTTGGTGGGATGACGCTTCATGTTTGGTGGGATGATGTATCATGTTTGGTGGGATGACGCTTCATGTTTGGAGGGATGACGTTTCATGTTTGGTGGGTTGATGTCTCATGTTTGGTGGGTTGATGTCATATGTTTGGTGGGATGATGTCTCATGTTTGGGGATTACATCTCTTGTATGAAGGAATGCTGTCTCTTGTTTGGTGGGATGACATCTCATGTTTGGTGGGATGATGTCTCATGTTTAATGGGATGATGCCCCATGTTTGGTGGAAGGATGTCTTATGTTTGGTGGGACAACGCCTCATGTTTGGTGGGACACAGTCTCATGTTTGGTGGGATGATGTCTCTTCTTTGTTGGGATGTCTGATGTTTGTTGGGATGCTGTCTCGTGTTTGGTGGTATGATGCCTCGTGGTTGGTAGGATGATGCCTCTTGTTTGATGGGATAATGACTTGTGTTTGGTGGGATGATGTATCATGTTTGGAGGGATGATGTCTTGTGTTTGGTGGGGTGATGACCCATGTTTGGTGGGATAATGTCTTGTGTTTGGAGGAATGAAGTCTTGTGTTTGGTGGGATGATGTCTCGTGTTTGGTGGGATGACATCTCGTGTTTGGGGGGATGATGTCTCGTGTTTGGGGGGATGACGTCTCGTTTTTGGAGGATGATGTCTCATGTTTGGTAAGATGCCGTCTCATGTTTGTGGAATGACATCTTTGGTATGAAGGAATGCTGTCTCATTTTTGGTGGGATGATGCCTATATTTGGTGGGATGATGTCTCTTCTTTGGTGGGATGTCTGATGTTTGGTGGGATGATGTCTTATGTTTGGAAGGATGATGTTTCATGTTTGGTGGGATGACGACTCATGGTTGGTGGCATGACGTTTCATGTTTGGTGGGCTGATGTCTCATGTTTGGTGGGTTGATGTCATATGTTTGGTGGGATGACGCTTCATGTTTGGTGGGATGATGTATCATGTTTGGTGGGATGACGCTTCATGTTTGGTGGGATGATGTCTCATGTTTGGTGGGTTGATGTCATATGGTGGGATGACGTTTCATGTTTGGTGGGATGATGTCTCATGTTTGGTGGGTTGATGTCATATGTTTGGTGGGATGACGTCTTATGTTTGGGGATTACATCTCTTGTATGAAGGAATGCTGTCTCATGTTTGGTGGGATGACATCTCATGTTTGGTGGGATGACGCCTTATGTTTAATGGGATAATGTCCCATGTTTGGTGGGATGATGCCCATGTTTGGTGGAAGGATGTCTTATGTTTGGTAGGACAACGCCTCATGTTTGGTGGGACTAAGTCTCATGTTTGGAGGGATGACGTCTCTTGTATGAAAGAATGCTGTCTTATGTTTGGTGGGATGACGTCTCAGGTTTAGTGGGATGACGTCCCATGTTTGGTGGGATGATGTCTCTTGTTTGGAAGGATGATGTCCAATGTTTGGTGGGAGGATGCCTCATGTTTGGTGGGATGATGTCTCTTTTATGAAGGAATGCTGTTTTATGTTTGGTGGGATGACGTCTCAGGTTTGGTAAGATGACATCTCATGTTTGGTGGGATGACGGGATAGGTTTATATGATGTATTGTATAAGTTAACACTCGCTGCACCATTTTCTGTTCAGGCGCCATTTTAGGTTGTTGAAATTTATCTTGTGTAATTCCGAGAAACATTCTCTGTTAGTTTTCGTTTCCCCAGATAGGTTTTGTTTTAGCAATGAGCACATTGTTCATTTCAGCACATAGCTTTCTCACTAGATAGAGGTTCTCTCCCACTTGTCTGGTGGCAGGCTCCGAATGGAACGACCTTGAGTTGTGCAACTGTGTGCAGAGATATGAGTTCTGAATTGCCTTTCTTGTATTTCACTAATTAACTGTACCTGCCTGGAAAATTCCATTGTGGGGGTGCCTTTGCTTGACTATGAAACGTACATAATGTATCTTTATGCTTGTCGATTTCAGTCCTTTCTGTAGCACTCCTTGTGACTGGGCAGATGGGGCTCCACTCTGAATGTATCTGAATAAACAATTATTGGTTTGTATGCTCTACTGTCTGACCGACTCTTCTTTTAGTACGGAAGGTCGAGAGGTGGTCTTAGTGACCCGGATGGCCCGAATTGGGTCACCTCCTTCAGTTGGCGCCCGAACAGGGACTCTTTCGGGTTATGCCCCATCCCTTGTCCGTAATCGGAGGTGAGGACGGGAGCACCATCAGGTCGGACTGAAGGCTCAGGGACCCTTGCACGAAGAGCTTGATACTCACAACTGATGCCTCTGTCCCACCGGGGAATGCCCCGCCTAGTGGTCATCCCGACTGGAGTCCTGAACGGCGAAACCTTGGCTCCAGTCACCGGATCAGGACGAAAGGTCCGATCGGAGCCTGCATTGTTGATATGGCTCCCAAAAACCCCAGAGCAACCCGCGATAAGGCGGAGGTGCCACAGGGGGATACAAGCCCAGGAGCATGTGAGTTATGCCGCTGGGGATAGGTGCTCAGACTCTGGGTTTGTTAAACAATCTGCAGAACAGTCTGGAGGGCACGGAAAAAAGGGGCTGTGGATTGACAAGGAGGTGTGGCAAGGAAGCTATCGACTCTGGGGACAACTCGCCTCTTACAAAATGAGACCCAGCATACTAGCGCCTCTCCACAGCCTGCAATTACTGAGCTTTTTCAAGCACTGGGGCTACCAAGTGAGCTTGTTTCTTCCTGCGCTGTGTCTCCGCTGGACACACAGTCTTTGGTTGCGGAAAAGGACTCCCCAGGCCAGGCCTTGACTTCAATCCTGACTTCAGTCTCTCCCTCATCCCAGGTTCTGGCGAAACAGCGGTCCTCCAAAATGACTCTCGAGCTAAACAAACAGAGGAACAAGATGCTAGTTGAGCTGAGCCCCATGGATGGAACACCTGAGTCTTTAGGGACCCATTCAGAATTTGAATCGGATATAGCCTGTCCGGAAATTGGCAACCTGCAGAATGTAAAAGCCCAGGAGGAAGGTCAGCTGGGTCAGTCTTGTCATCATGCTTTTCAGGATGCTCAACCCATAGGCCAGACAGAACCAAATTTGGGTATGGATCATGCTGATCTTCTCTTGAATAGTAATGTAGAAGGTTCTGCCAGTAGGGTTTTGGAGGTTACTCAAGAAAGGTTGAGATAAAATTTACTCCCTCACAGAAGGCTCAGAGTCCACTGTATCCCTTTCTACAACAAGCGACAATGAGCTTAGTGCCCCTCTATCTGATGTCAGCTCATCTTTTGTGCCAGAGATGATTCTGAAGCTCCGTAAAAGTCAAAAAAGTGCAAAAGGGAAACTGGGTGCCCATAGCGACAAAGAACTGCAAGTGGGTGGGGTGGACTTAGGAAGGGATTATTCGGCCACTAATTCGTCTCATCAAACAGGGCCCACTCTAATGTCAAGAGAGGGTATTCAGCAACAGGCTGGAGCCAAAATCATGGGACTGTCCCTGAAGCTAATATACGAGTCCGAAAAGGAACATCAAGCAGAGTCTTAGGCCGAAAGCAGAATGGCCAGACTTGCAACTAAACAGATGGAAGGTGCCATTAAAAAAGTTGGTATATCTTGCATGGAAATAGGGGATAAACTTAAAAATATCGAGGCAAGAACTTCTATCATTGAAGCGGACGTTGGTGCACTGAAGGGGAAGGTTGAATCTCAGGAGGCACAATTAACGGATATTATGTGGAAGATTGAAGATTTTGAAAACCGCCAAAGAAGGAGCAATCTGCGCTCCCTAAGTATTAAAGAAGGGGCTGAAGGTGGAGACATCAGGTCCTACATGCTGGAACTTCTTCAAAGGGCTTTCCCTGAACTGGGAGTCGGAAGTTCAGAGGGTTCACAGATTTCCTTTAATACTTAGCAAACGGGTCCCCCAGGTAGTACAGTGGAAGCTAGACATAGGGCGGTTTGGGTTTTCTTTGGAAATTTCTTGCTTAGACATGCGATATTTGAGAAGGCTCGACCTGACTCCCAGGGACAGTATAAGGATGCGTCCTTTTTATTCGCCCTGACTTCTGCCACACGACTGTAGAGCGCAGGTGGCGTCTACGACAACTTATAAAGCCTTTCCAAGAGAGCGGGCAGAGCCTTATCTTTTGGCTCCAGCTGGTTTGAAGACTATCGCTAAAGGCAAAATTAAGATTTTTACCTCCAAAATTCAGGTTAAAGAGTACTTGGATGGGCTTAGCTAACAGCATAGAAGGAGAGTCCTTCCCCCTATCCAGAAATGAAGCTAAAGCGATCGTGAGTGGTGGGGGTAAAGGATGTGATAAACAGCAGTCTAGACTTCTCAGCATTGCATGGGTAGCTATTACTTATTTATGGTGTTATTTGCATCACTAACATTCTTGGTTTGGGGTACTCTGCAACAAAGTAGTGGTAATGAGGGTTCTCTTTTCCTCCCTTCTCTTTCTTAACCCTTGTGCGGGGGAGGGAGTAGAGTTGGCGGTGAGCTCGCGCAAGCCTCATCCATCAGGCTATGGGTGGCCTGATTGTCTCTATTGATTAGTGGTGGGAGGGGTTAAGGGCTGGAAGGAAGGGGTGGGAGGGAGGGTGCTCCAAGGGGGCACAGGAGTTGGAGGGTGGGTTGGGATGGGCTTTGAGGGACTGATTTCATGGACTAGAAAAGGGTGGTGGGTGTGTACTGAGAGAGAAGCACTGGTTGGAAAAAGCCTGGTGTTAGAACCATTTAATCCTCTGAGTGATGCTAGAAGAAATACTTTTTTAGACTTAGCTATGCTAAGATTATCCTGGACTCTAACAGAAATGGGTTTTTGCGATGGTACCAGGTTGACATACGGTGATGGGCAAGTTTCGCATATCCTCAGTTAACATATGCGGCCTGAATGATGGGGCCAAGAGAAGGCGAGTGGCAGAGGACCTCAAAGCTCTAAGTGCTGATATCTACTGCCTTCAAGAAACACATATTGACAGGGGTAGTAAAATCCAATTAAAAACACAAGGCCTAAGCCTACTTACAGGAACCACGCAGGATGCTAAAACTAGAGGGGTTGATATTTTTGCTAGGAACAAGAGATGTACGTATGGCTGCACGGCTGCCGACACATATGGGAGGTGAAAAAGCGATACCAAAGGGGATGATGGACGGATGGGAGGTGGGCATTAGCTGAGTGCCAGTACCAAACAGGATCTTTCATGCTATGTTTAATATATGCACCAGTTTTGAACGATGCTGGTTTCTTTAATTTTCTGTAAACAGAGCTTTCACTCTGGCAGGCACCGTATGTGCTTTGTGGGGACTTTAATCTAAATGGAAGCAAAGGGAACCCAGGGGCTGGGGGTTGCAGTTAGACTGGACCTAAACCACAGTCATATAGAGTTTTTAAGACTCTGGAGGAGGACGTTGGCTTGGCTGATGTATGGGCTAAATTTAAATTTCCCAGCCCTGGGTATACCTTCTTTTCGGCTCCCCATAGGTCCTTTCCTAGATTCTTTTTTTGTGACACCAATGTTATTGAATAGAAGTCAGATAGAACTATTTCCCAGGATTATGTCAGATCACAGCGCATTGGTGTTAGAGGTCTCGGTGGAAGGGCCGATAAGGAGCACTAGAAGCTGGTCTTTTGAAAAGGGCCTTTTGCTGGACTGAGATTATGTTAAACATATGGAAACATGGATACCAGAATTTCTTTTAATTTACTAGAGGGAGTGCTCCTGTAGGGGTAGAATGGAACACCTTTAAGGCCACGGTCAGGGGGAGACTATGAGGTTAAGCTTAAATCGTCAGAAGCAGAGTCAGACTCAGGTTAGAGGGTTATACCAACACCTTAGCAATGCAGAGGCTGAGCTAATAACTGCTGTTTCTTCTGGGACTGATCTCTCTCCAGCTTTACGCCAGAAAGCAGTCTTAAAATCAGCACTGAATGAGATTACAGCCAAAGAAACGGCTGCGAAATTCTTGTCTAGGAGGCAAGAATGTTATGAGTTCAATGAAAGGGTGGGGCATACACTTGTGGCGCGAGGCGGACTAGACAAAAGGTGGCTGCGGGGTACATAAGCCACCTCATAAGTACATGAGACTGAACCCTGCATGCATGACACAGCTTATCTTCAAACAAGAGACTGCATATTTTCAAACATGAGACTGCATCCCCTTAAGCTTGAGGCTGCACTGCACCAATTCAAACACAAAATTGCATCCCCTCAAGCCTGAGAATGCATCCCTTCAAGGTTAGACTGCACCTCCTCCGAACAGAAGACTGTATACCCCCAAGCAAGAGATTGTATTCCTCTAGATTTAACCCTTCCGAGCATGAGACAGCATACCTTCAAACAGGAGACTGCATGTCTCGAAACGTGAGACTGCCTCCCTTTAAACTTGGAACTGCACCCCTTCAAAGACGGGGTTGCATCCTAACAGCCACAAGACTGTATCTCTTCAAACACAAGACAGCATCCCTTCAAGCACGAGGCTACATAAATCCAAGCTTGAGAATGCATCCATCTAAGCAAGAGAGTGCATTTATCCGAGCATGAGACTGCATCCATCAGAGCATGAGGCTGCATAAATTCAAGGATGAGACTGCGTCCATCAAAGCATGAGACAGCATCCCTTCAAGCATGAGACTGCATCCCTTCAAGCGTAAAACTGCATACTTTCAAGCATGAGACTGCATCTATCCAAGAATGAGACTGCATCCCTCCAAGCTTGAGACTGCATCGATCCAAGTAAGAGAGAACATCGATCAAAGCATGAGACTGCATCCAGCCAAGCATGAGACTGCATACAGCCAAGCATGAGACTGCATAAATCCATGCATAAGAATGCATCCATCCAAGCATGAGATAGCATTGATCCAAGCAAGAGAGTGCATCCATCCAAGCATGAGACTGCATAAATCCAAGCTTGAGAATGCATCCATCTAAGCAAGAGAGTGCATTTATCCGAGCATGAGACTGCATCCATCAGAGCATGAGACAGCATCCCTTCAAGCATGAGGCTGCATCCCTTCAAGCGTAAAACTGCATACTTTCAAGCATGAGACTGCATCTATCCATGAATGAGACTGCATCCATCCAAGCTTGAGACTACATCCATCCAAGCATGATACTGTATAAATTCCAGCATGAGAATGCATAAATCCAACCATGAGACTGCATCCATCCAAGCTTGAGATTGCATTGATCCAAGTAAGAGAGAACATCGATCCAAGCATGAGACTGCATCCAGCCAAGCATGAGACAGCATTGATCCAAGCAAGACAGTGCATCGATCCAAGCATGAGACTGCATAAATCCAAGCACAAGACTGCATCCAGCCAAGCATGAGACTGCATCCATCCAAGCAAGAGAGAGCATATATCCGAGCATGAGAGTGCAGTCATCCAAGCATGAGATTGCATCCACCCAAGCATGAGACTGCATCCATTCAAGCATGAGACTACATCCCTTCAAGTACGAGACTGCATCCACCCAAGCATGAGACTGAATCCATCCAAGCATGCGACTGCATCGATCCAAGCATGAGGCTGCACCACAAGCAAGAAAGTGCACCACTCCAAAAATGAAAGTATGTTTTCAAGACTGCATATCTTCAGGCATGAGACTGTATCGGTTCAAGCATGAGAATGCAGGGGGAGTGGCTAGCAGCCGGCGAAGATGGCCGCAGGCTGAACGAGCTGCGATAGCCGCCAGCCTTCAGCCCCATTAAAATCCGTCGTCATCCGCTATCAGCGACAGTATTCACTGCGGTGAAACAGCGGGAAGCAGGACCGCTGTTCCCCAGGCCGGCGGAGAGCCGTATCGACAGCGGCGGACCCGGGGGAAAGAAACAAGGACGAAGTGAGGCAGTAAGGCAAGATAAAGCCGCCCGCCTAGCGGTGGGAGACATGGAGGCTGACGGGAGCTGCCGAGGTACGACCATCCGCCCGAGTGCAGCGCCGGCGACCATGCTCTCTGCAATTACTAGGGAGAATTTGGAGAGCACACTCCGTGGATCGTGGATCCGCGACTCTGGGAGCGGACTGGGCATGGGCAGACCCGGCGGTGAACTCCCAGAGCTGCGATAGCTGCGCGCCCATCAGCCGGGGTCAAGTGGGCATACTGCAGCAGAGACGGGCCCCCAGCGGAGGGACGACATACGGGGCATTCGCACTGAACGGCAGTGAGTGGCCACGGCCTGAGCGCTGAAGTCATCTCTAGAGGGCCTGGTACAGCCAGCAGTGGAGTCAGGTGAAACCGAGAGAGAGCGGCCCGGCGAGCAGCGTGGGACGGCCCTCTCGTTTTGCCAGTGGCGGGAACAATCGACGGTGGGCCTGGAAGTAGGAGGTCTGGGGCCTGGTGGGAAGCCCGGAAGCCAAGCAGAGGTCCCACGATCAGGCCTGTAAATCCTGCAGACGAGGAAAGGTGTGCTAAGGGCCCCGGATGGGTAACTGAGCTGCCCGGCCCACAAAGAGCCTGAGGCCAGACTCGGCGAGCCTGAGCCCGGCCTTTTGGTAGACAGAGGTCTCCAGCATGGCTGGCGACTACACACTCAAGGAGGCCTGGTGGGGCAGTGGACTAAGGCCCAGTGAAATACGGTATATCCCCTGGTGGCAACTGTGGAGGTGCCCCCTCCTCTATCGGGGGTGCCTGAATCCTCTGCTCAGTGAAACCTGCACAAATAAATGGATAAAAGAAAGAGCGGCATACACCTCCCAGATCGGCAGCACGAAATAGGGTGGGAGTGGACAGTGCGGAGGCGCCTTGCTAGTCCTGGCAGAGACACTGGGACATCAAGGTTCTACAGTGTCCAAAGACAAATTACTCAATTGAAAGACAGGGCCTGCCCCCGGGAATCATACTACCATGGAAAATTATGACAATGGTCCAAACCAAGCACGAGGGGCCAGGTCAGACTAATCAAATTTACAAATACACAGTAACAATGAGCCGTGAAGAGGGCACTACCGGGGCGGCTTCGCCGGTGGGGGAGGAGGAGCCTTCACTGAGAGACATCATGTCAGCGATAAGGTAATTGCGTGGTACACTGGAACCGAAACTGGACTCTGCAACGGAAGAGGTAAACCTACTCAGGGCAGACTTCTGGTAGATGGCAGACAGGATGTCCACTGCAGAGACAAGTATTGGGGGCTGCAGTCCAAAACGAAACACCTGGAGGACCAGGTGTCCACGTTAACCAAAAATCAGACAGAAATCCTGGCTAAGCTGGAGGACCAGGAGGGCAGAGCATGCCAAAATAACATCCAAGTAGTAGGCGTTCTGGAAGGAATGGAGGGGCCATCGATGGACCTCTTCCTGGAGGATCTTGTCCTGAACAAGCTCAAGCGCCTGCCCACATTTTCCTCTGTAGAGCGATCACACCGTGCACTGGGACCCCGTCCGCGCCCAGTGGCCCCCGAACAATTATAGCTCATATATTGAACTACAGGGACAGATACGCTATCCTGCAGACGGTGCGTCAATCGGGCAACCTGCAATATAAAAATGCCACCATCCGCTTCTTTCCTGACTTCACCTTGCAGGTTCAACGGCAAAGACGCACATTCAATGCGGTCTAAAGGGCCCTCCGGACGTAGAACGTGAAGTACATGATGCTATTTCCAGCTAAGCTGAAGATTCTTGATGGAGGGAAATCCTACTTCTTCACAACACCAGAAGAGGCAAGTGACTGGCTGGAGGGCTGGCGGAAAGCTGGGCAGAAAGGGGGAACACCCCGAACATCCACTGCAAAAGAACAAAACTCGAAGAGACATGAAAACAGATCCCACGCCAGATAGCCCTACCCGGCGGCAAAGAACAGATAACTGACCGGGAGGGAGGACTATTGCCACCAGGGACTCTCCCGTCCCCATGCGGGGCTTAGGGGGTAAGTGGGGGGCTTCAGGGCAAAGATGTCTGATGATGGGCGCAGCGAGACATGGGGACGTTAATAAGTGATAATGGTTGTGGGGGCTCGCAGCGCCCTTGTGCAAAGTATATTTAGTTCGCTCAGGGCCAGCAGATAGAGAAGCTCTCTTGAGGAACAATGGGGTATGGAGCCATCCAACAGTGCAACTATTCTATTACATGCTGGAGGCTGGCTGACCGCCCCCTCATCAACCGTTAACATTACACATTTAGGGCGACAGGCACTCTGCATGTTGAGGAGGTGGGTGGTTTATTACTCACCTAGCCGGGTTGCAGGGAGGGAGGTTGGGAAACTTGTTTGAATTTTTTGTTTACTGCTGTACCATTGCTCAAGACAGATATAGTCGTATAATGTTGCATGTTGGCTCTGTGCCGATCAAGGTGGGGGGAGACGAGTCACGACTGACAACCGCTATGGCCACGACAATAGGAGACACAACTAGTATCCGTGGCTGGACCTGGAATGTAAACGGTCTGGGGAACAAAACCAAAAGGACACTTATACTTCAATATATCAAGCGACATTCCCCAGACATAGTGATGATGCAGGAGACACATCTTAGGGGGAGCTGATACAAAGCCCTAGACCGTTTTGGGTACAGACTGGTTGCACATTCGGGGTAGTCGACTGATGCCCGGGGAGTGGGAATTCTGATTCGGAATACATTGCCGCTCACCATAGATGGTATCTAGTCAGACGATGCTGGCTGTTGTATAGCAGTAGCGGGCAGGTGGGACAGGCGATCAATAGTGCTATGCTCGTTTTACATTCCTCCGAGGCTGCAGGCAGTAGTCTTCCCCAAAATAGGCACAATCCTAGTGGGGCTTCCTGCAGTTACCCTCTTGGTGTGGGGAGATGCCAACACAGTTTTGGATCCCGAGTTGGACCGCTCCAATTCTCTGGCGGGTCAAAAAGGAGAGCAGGCCCTCTCACGTTTCTTGACAGCCATGGGGTTGGTTTACCTCTGGGGGATGAATAAACCCCAGAGACGGCAGTACACGTACTACTCAGCGAGGCACGGCTCCTTCTCAAGAATTGAGTATTTATTTACACACAATGACAGAATAGGGGAATTTGCCTCACCAGTACTTATGGCTAGGGGCATCTCTGACCAATCCCCAGTAGGTATTACAGTTAGGGGCCCGAAAACCAATAGGCCACCATTCCCTAGGATCGACCCATGGCAGCTAAGAGATCCTGTACTCCGAGATAATCTCCGGGAAGAAACAGACCTCTACTTCAAAGAAAACACAGGGTCAGTGGAGTCGCACCAGACTCTGTGGGAAGCCTATAAGGCTGTACTGAGGGGCCAGACACAGGTGATCGTAGGGGGCAAAAAGAAAGAGGAAGCATTGCAAATGAGGTCGCTGGAACACGAAATACTCCAAATGGAAAGGGATGTGATAGCTGAGAGGAATTTGGACAGGAGGCACGAGTTAGCTCGGCGCCAGCGGGAGTTGCGTGCTTTGGCTGATGGCGAGGCACGGGCATATGCCCTGGCTATGCAACACCGGCTGTATGATGCGGGTGACAAGGCCTCCAGGCTGCTGGCCTGGCTTGAAAAGCGAGACAGGGAACGGTCGTGGGTGGTCAATATACGAGACAAAACTGGGGCGCTTTGCACATCCACTGTGGAAATAGCAGAGACCGGGGCGTGTCCAAGATGGCCGTGGTGTAAGACGTGCATCTCGGAGCTCCGCCGGCCCGCAGGACCAGAGTCGACTCCACGTCGGACGTTGGCGCCCAGCTGCAGCGGCAGACGCGCCCTGAGGGCGGCCGGCAAACAGGGGAAAACCGGGGGCACGTGGTGACGGCGGAGCGGGGGATAACTCGGCTCAGGCGCCCGAGGCGAGAGCGGTCTGGGGATTGCGACGGGCCTGGGCCCGGCGCCGCACACAGAAGGGCACGCTGCGGCCTGGTCCGTGGGGCGGTGGATCGCGCTTCAGTGGCCTGGTGCGACGAGGGCGGCCCCTCTTTCAAGGACACCTTGTGTGGTGAGTCGTGACACCAGGGTGCAGGAGTGGAGAGGCGGCCTGCCGGTTGGTGTGGCGTGCGGGGAACCGGCCCCCCCGGCCCTTACCTGAAAGCTGCGCCCAGGCCTGCATCGGGGGTGTGGGGGGACCCAAGGTGACACTGTGCTGCTGGTCCAGGCACTCCGCTGCACATCAGGACTATTTGCAACTGTGGGGACTGCAGGGGTGGCCGCTAGCTGCCGGAGCCGGGCCCCGGGGCGGGGCGTGGACACCAGACCTACTGTGGCCCGCGGCTGAGGGCCGGTCCGCCTCGGTGCCCTGGGTGGTCGTGCGGGATCTGGTCCCCCCTGTCAAGACTTAAGGCAGCGCACTGCGCGGTTCCCCCGGTGCCCCCCTGTGGATCCTCGTGGGGGAGACTTCACCGCTAAGCTGAGGCAGGAGGCCCTGATTTCAGCAGAGGCGTCAGGCAAGGCTGAGTGAGGCCTACATGGGAGGGGCACACCAGGGACTCATCGGGCCCCAGCCATCCCCACGCAGGCGATTGTTGGTGCATTTGGAGGCCTGACTGGACCCTCCACACTTCCAGGGGCTACATAGTTGGGACCGGAGGTGAGGGCCCTGGGTTGCGGCCTTCTGCGGCCCCCAATTGGTTAGCCGGCCCACCTCATTCTGCTGGCGTCTTGATGCCGGAAGCGACACCCCGGGGCTGCGCAGCTCTGCGGTCTGGGTGGCGGAGCCTGCAGGAGGTGTTTGGTCAGGGGAGTGGTCCAGTCGACTCACAGTGGGGAACCGAGCCAACGTGGAGATGTCTACACACCATCAACCGAAAAAGGATCCCTCGGTGAAGGACATGTTTGCCCGCTCAAACACGAAGAAGTCTGAAGCCACGCGGGGAACGGAGGATCAAGGGAGTCAACCGGACAGAGCTAGTAGTGAGGACGGGGGTGAAGAGGAGTCCCCACTAACGCAGGCCTTCATGGAACGACTGTTCGGAACCCTTCGCGAGGACTTCGCAGAACTTAAGCGTGACATCGCCGCAGATATTCAGGGACTCAGAAAGGAGGTCGCCGCCCTTGACCAATGACTGGACTCAGAGGAACAGAATCACAATGCCCGGGAGAAGGAGTTGGAGGGTCATCGCCCGGAGCTCCTGGAGCTCCAAGACCAGAACGCCGAGCTGCGGTACCTAATCGAAGACTTAGAAAACCGTTCACAGCGCTCCAATATACGAATTAAGGGTGTGCCGGCCTGGGCCATCTCATACGATCTGGAGGACTTTGTGATCCGGCTATTTAAACATGTGGCACCCGCACTGCGGGATCAGGAAATACTGCTGGACCGGAGACATCGCGCAGGGAGACCGGCGACCATACCGGGCCAACCCCAGGACATACTTACTTGCCTACACTACTATAAACAGAAGGAAACAATAATGTCTGCGACCAGAGATATGAGAACTGTTGACTTTGAAGGCCATAAGATCGGGCTTTACCAGGATCTATCCCCAACAACGTTGCAGCACCGCAGGGCTTTGAAACCGCTAACTGATCTCCTTCGAACCCAGGAGATCCGCTACAAGTGGGGCTACCCTTTCTGCCTGCAGTTCACATGGAAGGAGGAAGTTCGGTTGGTCCGCACCTCAGGGGATGCACACGCCATACCGGAGATGCCAGACCTGCGGCAGACCTCCCCCTCAAGGTCGCAGGCTCATGAGCCATCAGGTGAAGGGCGTCGAATAAGACGCTCATCCCAACAGGGGCCGAAGAAGCTGAATTAGCCGACCGAAGCCGAGAGGAACGCGTGCGACTTCTCCAGCATTTGCAGCATGAAGGTGCAGCCAGTGACCATTGACACCTGAGGTTAACCAGTTTCCATTTTCGCAAGTTGGCTGTTGCTCCTTTACATGCGGAGTGTTAGCTCTGGCTGGAGCTGGTGCCCAATGTCCCAATGACAAGGTTCCGCCGGCGGAGTCCGCCGAGATGAATTTTCTAAATTCAATGTGCACACTCAGCAGCGACATGGACCCCAAATTTGTGACCAGTGAGACTCCCAGGTGGGAGATACTATTGGACTTGAAGTTCTTGTTGTACTCTGACTTATATTTTATTTGTATCCCCTCTTTCCCTTCTCTCTCCATGATGTTGACACCTGGTTTCCTCTTTCGAGGGATGTGGGGTGGTGGGGTATCCGGATGGGCGGAAGGCGGGAGGTGACGGTGTGAGAAATGGTGTCCATACTCAGCTTTAATGTTCGGGGCCTCAATTCTCCAGCAAAGCGGTTAGCGGTACTGTCATTCCTTAAAGAAGCTAAGTGTGACATATGCATGCTGCAAGAGACCCACCTGGTCTCACAGGACTGGCGGAGAATGCTCTCCCGCTGGTTCGACCGTCAATATTTTTCTTACGGACCTGCAAGAGGGCAGGGGTGGCCATCTTGCTCGCCACACATTTCGCAGGGAGGGTGGAGGGTGTTTTTGCGGACATCCTGGGCCATCTGCTGGCACTGCATGTGCAGATCCAGGGCGCCAGGTACACGGTAGCCACTATCTATGTCCCCAATGACAGGCAGGAACTGTTTCTCAAAGACGCCTTGGGCCGCCTGATCACCACATCGGACAGGGACCTGGTGGTGGGGGGCGACTTTAACATCACAATGGATGGGCAACGTGATAGATCACACCCCCGGGAGCGTCAAGATAGAGAACTCACACCAGGTACCAAAGGTCGGTTGACCGAAGTAGGCCTCACCTACATTTGGCGACATATGCACCCCACAGAAGTTATCCATAGGCTGCAGCCGCACAAGACGCCCGGCCCTGATGGCTATGGCAGGGACTTCTTTAAAACATTTGCATCCCAGCTGGCCCTGATACTCACACAGCAATATAATTCCATAGATACACAGGCAACGCTCCCAGACTCAATGCGCATCGCCACTATCACTGTCATCCCCAAACCTGGCAAGGACCCCAGAAGTTGTTTTTCTTACCGCCCAATATCCCTGCTGAATGTGGCTGCAAAACTTTTCACCAGCATGTTGGCGCAGAGACTGGCACCATACGTTCAGGAAATAGTTTATCCGGACCAAGCAGGGTTTATCTCGGAGCGAGGGTGTAGCGACAATACGAAGAGACGATGCCACCTCCTAGACAAAACCCAGCGCTCTCAGATATCGGCACTGGTGCTCACGATAGACACTGAGAAAGCATTCGACCGAGTACACTGGTAGTACCTATACCGGGTGCTCGAACAGGTGGGATTCGGTCCCCGACTCCGCGAGTGGGTACGAGCCTGCTATGCAGCTCCCCAGGCCAACATCTGCGTCAATGGAATACAGTGCCTCCCTACCTAATAGAGCGAGGAACCAGGCAGGGCTGCCCGCTGTCCCCCCTCCTCTTTGCGCTGTATATAAAGCCGCTGGCCGAACGCATAAGGGGCAACGCAAGGGTGACCGGAATTCAGATGGTAGGGAGGGAGCATAAGATTATGTTATACGCCGACGATGTCCTCTTAACACTCACAAACCCATTTAACTCACTTACAGCGGCCATGGCAGAGATTTCAGAGTTCGGGCTTGCATCGGGCGTTAAAATTAACCCCCAAAAATCCCTGGTCCTGGACCTGACGCTACAGGATCCCGAGCAAACAAGCCTTTGCGAACAGTTCCCATTTCAGTGGGCGGAGAACGGGGTCCCATATCTAGGCCTCCAGATTTTCCCCACAATTACGGCCACTGCGGATTACAACTATGGAAATCTACTCACCATGATGTGGACAGATTTCCTTAAATGGAAACCACAGAACCTTTTCTGGTTGGGGCAGCTGGCTGCCGTCAAAATGACGCTACTTCCCAAATTGCTCTATGTTATGCAAACTCTGCCGCTCCAACCCCCGGCGCGAGTTCTAGATAAGTTGCAGGCTCTAATTTGGGACTTCATATGGGAGGGTAAAAAAGCGAGAATGTCCAGATCACAAGCTTATCTTGCGGTGGCGGAGGGCGGACTGGGGGTCCCAAACATTTGCAAATATTATTAGGCAGCCCAGCTGCGCTACTTGGTGGAATGGTCCCGCACACTTACTGAAAAGCACTGGTGCTTTATAGACCAGGCTATAGCTGGGATGCACATCTGGAAGGTGCTGCGGTTGCCCAAACCTCACAGACCACCAGGTGTATACATCTCACCAGTCACGAGATCGACCATATGGGTTTGGGACGGTTATATGACATTACAACGCATGCCATTACAACGCATGCCGTTACAACGCATACCTTTACCCCGACTTGCTGTCGGGGTGCGCTGGAAGTTGGAATAGTATAATTTACTATTCCAACTCCAGTGTGTGCAACAGTAGGGAAGGTGTTGGAGTTAACTCCAACACCTTCTACCACCTGCAACAAGCCTTTTGCATTGTAACGACATGCGTTGTAATGGCATGCGTTGTAACGCTTACGTTTTAAAGGTTGTTTCCTGTTTGGGACAAAGTACAACGGAAGCATAATCTTTCTACCCCGATATCCCAGCAGACCCCCTTAATAGGTAATGCAGACTTTCCCCCGGCATTGGAAGGCACGGGTTTTAAAGCGTGGCAGGAAACTAACTGTAAAAGGGTGGGGGACCTATTTGATACCGATGGTCTTATGGATTTCGCTAAACTACAGACATATTATCCGCTTCCGAACTTGGCAAAATGGCAATATCTAGCTGTAGCGCACTGGGTCACTAGACAGTGGATTCAACCACATGCAGGCAGACCACTGTTACCTTTTGAGAAGTAGCTTATTCCGCGCACTTCCGACAAGAAGTTACTGCCTGACATCTATGCATTCCTGATACAGCCGGTGCACCCCCTGCCTTCCCCTGCTAGGGCGAGATGGGAGAAGGAATGCGAATACTCTTTCATTGACAAAGAGTGGAGTGATATCGTCCACCGAGCACAAACATCCGCCCTCAACACTACCAGTAAGGAAATGCTCTCAAAATAGTCCATTATTGGTACCTCACACCAGCAAGGGTAGCTACTTGGGACCCCAGGGGGGACGGAATGTGCTGGCGAAAGTGCGGACAACGGGGCACACTCACCCATATTTTGTGGCAGTGCCCCAAGATTGGCCCATTCTGGACAGAAGTATTAAAGGCCATTGACACCATGTTCAACACAGACATACCTAAACTCCCCTCTTTTATACTACTGGGTTTTCCCAATCCACTCACCTACCCACTAAAATGTCCCAGGGGCAAAGCTAGCACTCTTACACTGGGGGCAGCGAAGCAGCTCCTGTTGGCCAGGTGGGGGATGGACAGGATACCCTCGCATCAGGATTTGATGCACAAAGTCTGGTATATCCTAGGAACGGAGAAACTCACAGCAGCGGCCATGGAGCAATTACCACGGTTTGCCAAGATGTGGCAGCCATGCATAGCGTACTTGGCGGATGAGTTTGGCGAACGGACATGCCCCCAGTACCTGCGAGTCTTATGCTTAACGGCCATGGAACCCACCACACATCACCAGGCCACACCCACTTCCTAGTATCACCAATGCTTCAAGAGAGAGGAACCACCCCACCCCTTCCCCCCCCTCATCTCCTCCCTCCCTTCTATTTTTCTCTCTTTTTCCTTTTTATGATTTTAATCAATGGGTAATGGTGTTGTTGCTATGCTGTTAGTTTCTTTCACTTAGTTCCTTTATGTTTGCCTACTGAATATGCAGCCAAATGAATACCCGCCGGCCACTGGATTAGGCGGTTCAAGTTGTATTGTTGCTATCTTATAAAACCAATAAAAACGTTTTAAACCAAAATAGCAGAGACTTTCGCCTCTTACTATGAAAGCGCATATGCCCCGGTGTGCGCACGATCCATAAGGGATTGCGACGAACTAGTGAAAGTTTTTTCGTTGCCAACTTTGTCCGCAGAGTCGCAAGAGGCCTTAGATGCTGACCTAACGGGAGAGGAATTGTCTGAGGCCCTTGGATCCTTTGAATCATGGAAAGCGGTGGGCCCCAATGGTCTCCCAGTCGAACTATACAAAAGTCTAGTCTCCAATATAGTACCACCATTACATAATATGCTAGTAGAAGCCCGGGAAGAGGGACAATCGCGGGCAGACCAGTGAGCTGCCACCATTGTGGTCATACATAAGGCGGGCAAGCCTCCAGACCAATGCAGTTCCTATCGGCTAATCTCATTGCTCAACGTAGATGCAAAGGTGTTGCCAAAGGTCTTGGCCAAAAGACTAGTTAATGTCTGTCATAACGACCATAATCCATGTAGATCAATCCGGCTTTATGCCCAATAGAAGTACTCGTCATAATCTGTGGAAACTATATGAAGTGCTTCACTTGACAAAGGACCCCACCTCTCAGCAGACAGCACTAATGGCGCTCGACGCATCAATGGCCTTTGACAGTATAGAATGGCCGTTCTTGTTCGCAGTGCTCACCTAGCTGGGCTTCGGCCCCGCCTTTTGCAGTTGGGTGAGACTGCTCTTCCGGAGCCACCTGGCCCGAGTACGAGTTAACGGGGAGCTGTCCAGGCCGTTCCAAGTGCGAAGGGGCACAAGACAGGGCTGTCCCCTATTGCCACTGCTGTTTGCCTTAACACTTAAACCATTGGCGCACTGGATTAGAACGGACCAGATGATCTGGGGCATAGAGACGTTGGGGGTTAGGAAGAACGTATATCGCTTTACGCCGACAATATAATCCTATACCTTTCAAGACCATACTACTCCATAGCACGAGTACTACATATCTTTGAACTATTTGGAAGCTATTCTGAATTCTCCATAAACTGGGCTAAGTCGGTGATCTTTCCTATGTCAGGTCCCCCTCCGCGGCTGCCAGCGAAGTGTGTAGCTCCAATCGCGACTGATGGGTTCAAGTACCTGGGCGTTGATATTACTCGAGACCAACAGTTGTTTCTGAGGAGAAACCTTACCCCCCAGCTAGACAGGCTCCATACGGATATACAACACTGGTGCACCTTGCCGCTGTCCCTAATGGGAAGAGCGGCGCTGTACAAGATGATGGCCCTACCATGCCTTTTATATATCTTGCAGAATACCCCGTACCCAGTCCCCTCGACTGTCTTCAGACGCGTGGCTCAAGAAGTCCGAACATTGTTATGGCAGGGTGGTTCACCCAGAATAGCACTGCATAAACTGCAGAAAAGGGTTTACGATGGCGGCCTTGCCATCCCAGATATTAAGCTATACTATTGGGCCTCGCAGCTACTGGTCATAAATGACTGGGTCTTTGCTGACAAGGGAGAGCCAGCCTACAGGGTAGACAGAGACACAATGTCGGGGGGA
Source organism: Calotriton arnoldi (assembly GCA_963921515.1). NCBI lineage: Eukaryota > Metazoa > Chordata > Amphibia > Caudata > Salamandridae > Calotriton > Calotriton arnoldi. The sequence goes on along the minus strand of CAWUFW010001892.1, from coordinate 1,724 downwards.
GCTGCGAATCACTTTTATGCACCAGGAAGTCATGCCCCGAGTGGCCTTGTCACACTGCGACTGTGGTGGAGTGCAGGTGGGAGGCAAACAGACTTCTGGGATGGAAGGACAAACTAACTAGCATGACGCCCCTGTGGGTCGGTGACCAGCTGAAGGAAGTGGTGACATTAGGGGGCTTCAAGGGCTGGCAGACAATAGGCATCGAGCGCTTGGGAGATGTGTGGAGGAACGATGCTCCTCTTCCTTTCAAGAATCTGCAAGAAGAATACAGTCTGACTCTGGCTCAAAGATTTCTCTATCTGAGGTTCACACACATATACAATGGGGCACAACTCTTCCATACCATTCCCCCCTGGAGGATAGACTCCTGGCAGACCCCATTCCTGAAAATGCGATTTCGAAAATATATCGAAAACTTATGGATAATATGCCAGACCCCATAGTGGCCCTCCGGGCGGCTTGGACTGACGATTTAGGTAACATAGACGACGAGGAATGGATAGAGGCACTGCAAAGCCCCCGAGAAAAAGCAGTCCGTACAAGATTTAGGCTGGTGCAGCTTAAGGTAGTACACCGCACATACTATCCATGCACACTACTATTCAAATGGGGGAAGACACCAACAGAGTTTTGCATTAGGGGCTCCCAGCATTAAGGCTCCTTTTTCCATATCCTGCGGGAATGCCCCAAGATTGCACAGTTTTGGCAAAGAATCACGATAACAATGGCAAAGGTGTTGGGTACAGAGGTCCCAATAGATGCCAAATGGCTCCTTCTGATGATCAGGGGGAGGTAGAGAGACCCAGATATGTCAGTAATTGGTTGGCGCTGGCAGCAGGTATAGCAAAACGAATTATCGCTAGAAACTGGGGTGCGCCCCAACCCCCATCAGTGACTGAGTGGGAGACAGATCTGGACTGGTGCCAGCGAGCAGAAGAAACTGTGTATAAAAGCAGGGGATGTGTTAAGAAATGGGAGAGGATTTGGGCACCATGGCGCAGATACAGGGGGACATAATGTGATCCGAAATATACGTCATGGAGTTCACCAACATGCAAAGACAGATGCCCATGGTATATGCACATTTCATGCTTCTAGCGGAGTCTCTTGTAGTGATATTACTGCTTCTGCGCTTTGTAAAATGGGTTGTCCCCCACCTAATAGATGATGTATTAATGCTTTGAATCGATTTGGGGATATACATGCATACTTGTTGACACATGTACTGTCCTCTGAGCTTGTTTAATAAAAAGATTTTTTTTTTTAAAAGCATGAGAACTCACATCTTAAAAGGCAGAATTCCATCCCTCCAAGCTAGAGACTGACCCTACCAAACAAAAGGCGGCAACCTTCCAAAGACGAGTCAACATTCCCCCAACCAAGAGGCAGCATGCTTTCAAACATGGGACTGCACGTCTTCAAACATGAGGCTGCATGTCTTCAAGCATGTGGCAAAGCAAACACAAGGAGATGATTGACGGAGTGCTGAAACTTTTCAAAAACTCCCCCCAGTCACAGATCTGGGTTGAATCCATCATTATTCTTAAGCTCACTTTGCCACCCCAGTTCAGACACAGCTATATGCAAATCAGTCTTGACCCTGTGCCTCATGGGAACAGTCCAGCCCGAACTGCCAAGCCATGTCTTCCGTGGACCGGAAATAAGCATCCTGGGACCGGTTTAGGGGTAACACCCCTCATCAGCCAGGCTAGCTTGACTGCAGT